>FR997750.1:3760000-5010000 GCA_905475445.1 Ochropleura plecta | reverse complement strand
AATGGCATAACACGAATCCAATTTAACCGAGCCATGGACAACCGATGACATGTCTAACAGTAATCGACAAAAACGACTAGTGACGTCACTTGGCGAAAGTAACTCTCATTTTCACGGAGTCACGCGTTCAAAACGACCAATTTGTCGTGGTTTTATGTAATTTTGAAGAGCTGTTTATTGGATGATTTTTTTGGAAGAAATCTGTAGCGAATATTGGTAGGTTTTGTCACGCAATATGTGGTATAAGAATTATTATGGTAGATGCTAGTCTGTGGACGATGAGCAATGGGTAGCTCACCGTCCGTCCGTCTAATGACAGCGGCGCGTTCGTGTTCCACGCGCGCCTCAAACAGATGTCAGCAAAGCACAGGGGTATGTAAGGGCCACCGTCTGCCGGGGTTGCGAGTTGTTGGGAAGGGATACCGCAGCCCCAGAACGTAAAGGGCAAAAGAAGAAACATTTAAAGTGGGTTTAGTCAGTAAAAGTCTGACACTCCCCTCCGCTCCACCCAGGGCGCGGGAAGTTATTTGATGATTTCCCATGCAAAAAAAAGAGCCTCATTTATCGTAGATGCGGGTCTGTGGACAATGAGCAATGGATAGCTCACTGTCCGTCTGTTAAGTGACGACAGGCCGTGTCGACGGCGGCGC
The DNA here is from genome assembly GCA_905475445.1 of Ochropleura plecta. Taxonomy (NCBI): domain Eukaryota; kingdom Metazoa; phylum Arthropoda; class Insecta; order Lepidoptera; family Noctuidae; genus Ochropleura; species Ochropleura plecta. The sequence goes on along the minus strand of FR997750.1, from coordinate 5,009,350 downwards.
GTTCGTGTTCCACGCGCGCCCCAAAAAAGAGATGTCAGCAAAACAGAAAGGCCTGCCAGGGCCTTGCGGGTTGTTCGAAAGAGATATGAATAGGCTGGTGGTAGACATACTCCACATTGTAAATCTTGTTAACAAGTAGGGCAGACAATTTGTCGGCAATTCACAATAACAATTCCCCGAATCAACCATCTTCATCTTGCTCTCCGACAACCGTTAACAATCTTATCTTAAATAACTTTTATTAATCACGAGTAAAAACAAGCACATGACACAGTTTCCCTTTCCTGCTCGCAAAACCATGGACAAGCAATTACCGAATCTGCTTTTTTTCTTAATTATAAAACAATGAAAGTTTTCGTCGTACATAACTGTGCTTGTCGTAAAAACATAAACGTGTCTATGGAAAGTGTAACAAACTTTTTTTTTATAATTATTTTTGAGAAACAAAAGAATGTTGTCGTACAGACAGATTGTAATCTTTATTGTTAAGTGGATTAGTGAGTTACATTTTTTAACCGATTTTTAAATAGGAGGAGGTTCGCCATTCGACTGTATTTTTTTGTATGTTTGTTACGCGATTTCTCCGCCGATTTTGAGGCGATTTTTAAAATTCTTTTAATAATCGAAAGGGGCAGGTTGTTTGAAAGAGATACAGCTAGATTGAGATTGTTTGATTCATAGATTTTTTGCCACTGACATTGGTATGATGGTATCGCACACAAAAGAAACGGCCGAAATTGGTAAAGAGCTGTGCCCTAACAAAAAAAAAATCATGTACAGACGCCAGCAGGTCAAGCTACCCGAAACTGTCAATTTTTTCCAATGAACCTTGAACCTAATACTTTAGAAATAAAGTCGAAAATCTATCAAAGAAATCTGACAGATTGTAGTAGCTTGATGTGCAGGCGTCTGTACATTGATGTACAGTACGTAATTTTAAAGCTTACATGTAGGGCTTTACGATCGGTTATGTTTTATGGTCAGGGAATAGGCGAGAGAATAGTAACATAATACGATAATACGTGATAAAATCAACACAAGATGACAATGTAAATGTCAATCAATGCAATGTCAGAATATAAAACCACACAATCAACGAACAAACATATATATTTTTTTGCATTTTCTCTCGCCTATTTTAGGGAAATGTTATTAATGCGGTTATTTTTTATTTATTTTAAAAGGAATTTTCATATATTAATCATTACTGTGCATTATCAGGGCAGGATCCGGCCATGTCCTTTCTATCGAGTATTATTTTTTTATTGTTACTAAGAGATATTAACATATCGTCCATACACATATGAAGAAAATATTTGTATAATAGAAGATACCTCATAAATTACCCAGGCAATATAGAAAAAAAAAACATATGGGACCCCTTAGGGAGTATACCCTTTTTTTGCGGATTGGAAATAAAAAAAAAAAAAAAAATATATAAATCTTGGGACAACTCACACACGGCTATCTGATCCCAAGCTAAGCAGAGCTTGTGTTATGGTAACCTGACAACTGATATACATACTTATATAATTTATAAATACATACATATTATAGATAAATCACACCCAGACACAGAACAGACAATCATTCTCATCACACAAAGTTTGTCCTGGGTGGGAATCGAACCCACGACCTCCGGCTCAGCAGTCAGGGCCACTAACCACTAGACCAACAGGCCCGTCACAAATAACTTCCCGCTCTTAGTCTCAGATTTTTACTGACTAAAACCCACCCTTTTTTTGCTTTCTTCCTCCTTTTCCCTTTATGTTCCGGGGCCGCGGTATCTCTTTCGAACAACCCGCAGCCCTGGCAGGAGAAACAGGGTCTTAGCTACCAGTGGTTAGGGAATCAGTCACCCGAACCTCCTCACAATACGAGCCGTACCGCTCTCTGTATCTAATTGTTATAATTCGCGTATGCTCATAAAATGTCAAATTCAAGATTTTAAATACAAAAATCATGGATAAGGAAATTCTATGCGTATTTTATTTATTTAGTATCATCTGCAATCCGCACATGCTCATTCATCTTTCAAAGTGGGGTAAAGTCACCAGTTTTCGTCCATGTGTAAATGTTAGATTGTTAAAAAAAAAACATGAGAGAATAAGCATGATGAGCATTTTTATTTTTTGCAAGTTTATATGCTCGTCGTTCCTGCGATAGATACCTTTTTCTTTCTTCTAACTAGTCAGTACGGTGGTCTAATTACATATTTTAAGTAGTTGTTTCTATTTATCATTAAGTTTCAAAATCAGTTTAATATGTAGGTACAGTCAAGGAAACTATTATTAATTATTGTACTATTTTATCCAAAAAAAATGGCAGCTGTAGTTTGAATAAACAGACAATAAAGTTATATCCTTACTAATATTATAAAAGCGAAAGTGAGTTTCTTTGTTTGTAACGTCTTCACGTTTAAATGACCGAACCGATTTTGAAGAATTTCGGAACAGCCTGGAGACGAATATAGGCATTTTTTTTTAAATAAAAGGAGATAAGGGGGAGAAAGGGGAAGAAAAGGGGAGAGAAAGATTTATTTTTTCGATCATCACGCGGGTTAAAGTTAACGTTAGCCCAAAGTAACTATGCCACGCGGACGAAGTCGCAGGCAGAAGCCAGTATACAATAAACAGACAATTTCCCTTATTTTTTTTTACTGATAATTATGCATACACATTTAGAGAACAGTATAATTTGATTCGTTTACCTACGTAATTATTTATCACAGATTTAACCACTATGAGCAAAGGTAATGACATGCTAACTCTTTGTGGTCACAATTAACTTTGCGATTGCAACCGCTAAGTCAGTGTCTTTAGATTATTAAGTTCAGATTTCTTCACTATGATTTCCCAGGGTATTACTAAGTTAAATTTTTACTTTAATATTCTGCATTATTATATACTAGCTGGCGCCCGCGGCTTCAACCGCGTCATATCGAAAAAAAATGTATCCTATGTGTTATTGCAGACCATAATCTACCTCTGTACCTGTACCTCTGTATTTTATCTACATCCGTTCAGCCGTTTTGACGTAAAAGAATAACAAACATCCATAGATCCATCCATCCTCACAAACATTCGAATTTATAATATTAGTAGGATTTTAGGTACTTATACGTATTTATTTATTATATTTTTAGAAGTGTATTTTCGTATGTATGTTAATTTTTTGAATGGTTTGACTTTACATGCCGCCGAGAAATATCTCAGACATGCTTTTTGGTCTGGGCTTCTGTAAATTCCAATCCTACACTAGCTCCGTAATCATTTGTGAAATAACGCAATATAAAACAACCAAAAACCAGATGAATGACAACCTCAACACCACCTTACATTAGCTCGAACACTTAAACAATAATTTGTCATAACGATTTGCAGAATATTCTCTATTAGCTTTTGCCTGCGGCTTTGCCTGCGTCCACCCCTCATTTTAGGGAAGTGGGAGGTTGGAAAAAGACAAAAAGGAGCCTATGTCACTCTGCATCTCTTCAACTATCTCAACTTAAAAAATCACGTCATTTCGTTGCTCCGTTTTGCCGTACAAACAAACAGACACACACACACTTTCCCATTAATAATATTTATTTAGATTATGTACACCATAAAAATTACAGGTATAACAATAAAGAATTTATTAATGACACAATGGCCGGTCTTATCGCTAAAAGCTAATTAGTAATAATCGAGTCAGAACATCAACATTCAATAATAAATCCCAGAGGGATGACAACAGTTCCTCCCACCCTACTCACAGCATACGGAAGTGCGCCTCTATGCCAATCAGAGCGTACTAGAAACGCATACCCGATATAGTCTCACGATACGATCATAATTGTGAAGCTGAGACTTCATTGGGTTAAGTTAGTTCTATCAATAGTTATGTAGGTACATACATGTTGGTTATTTTCTCTGCAACTAACATTACATTTGCATTCGTTACACGGTTAGGCAGAGGCAAAAGGATCTGCAGCGGTGTATATCAGGATCATATATATTTTTTTTTTCGTTTTGCATTGCATTTAGACGGCACGGTTGGCGCAGTGGCTGAGCGATTGACTGCTGCGCTGCGTGTCGCGGGTTCGATTCCCGCACGGAACAAATATTTGTATGATCTGCAGATAGTTGTTCCGGGTCTGGCTGTTTGTGTATGTGAGTTTAAATGTTTGTAAACGCACCCACGATACAGGAGAAATACCTAGTGTGGAGAAAAGTTTTGAAAAAAAAATTTTTTTCTTTAGCATTAACATGACATGTAACCTAATTTATCCCATGTAAATCCTTACTAATATTATAAAAGCGAAAGTGAGTTTGTTTGTTTGTTTATTTGTTTGTTACCTCTTCACGCTTTAATGGCTACACCGATTTTGATGAATTTTGGTACAGAGATAGTTGGAAACCAGGAGACGGACATAGGCTAATTTTTATTTTAAAAAACTGGGATGTGAGGGAGAAAGAGGGAAGAAAAGGGAAAACTTAGCTTTGCTATTACAAATCAATAAGGCGCAAGGGGAACTGTGTTACCTCGAATTTAACGCGAGCGAAGCCGCGGGCAAAAGCTAGTTAAATATATTTGCCTCTGGGCAAAACAGAAGATCTACCCTATCTGTAACATCTTACACGTTGTAACTTGACCTATGTTTACAAATAAAGCATTCTGATTCTGATTCCTGCCATTTATAAATAGCTGTAGTTATTGTTCTCTGTTGTAATTTTCTTTATTTTTGGAAAAAACTTTGCCCCACACTAGGAATTTCTCCTGTATCGTGGGTGCGTTTACAAACATTATGCAAATATTTTGCAATAGTTGTCAAATCACATATTTATATCACCCTTGTTCTGAATAGTTACAGTACTGATAGCAACATCTGTGTGACTCGTCTTTTAGTTATTATTTTGTTTTTGCAATATTTTTTTATTTATTTTTTTACTCTTGTATAGATTCTTTTCTACCTATTCGTTGTGAATGAGTGGACATGGTTGGCCTTGTAGATTCTTAGACGCTTGTTAACTTTTGTTAACGTATTATTTTATTTTACTTTTTGTAAAGTAAGCAATGACTTATTGTCGGGCCTACGCTGTCCTCTCATACTTAAGTGCTAACTCTGTAACAACAACAACATTGTAAAACTAAATGATTTTAAAAGAGTAACCATGGAGTTTCTTGCCGGTTCTTCTCCATAGGAAACGACCAACCCGAACCGTGCATCTTTTTTCGACGTTTTATAAGTGCCCATGTAGGCCTATGTAAAATAAAAATATTATGATTTTGATTTTGAACATTTATACTCACATACATAAACAGCCAGACCCGATACAACTACCTGCGGGTCTACAAATCCGGGGATTGAACCCACGACACGCAGCGCTGCAGTTGTCGCTCAACCACAACACAACTATTAGACTTAATCTGTGGTCACCTTTACAACACTGTCAATGTGCAAGAGGAAGACGTGTCATGCGGTTGTAAGAGGTTGTGCTCCTAAATAAATATAAAAGATCTAGAATTTGAGTTTTATTAACAGTTATAAACTACTTCTACAAACTTTTTGATAACTAGTTGGCGCCCGCGGCTTCGACCGCGTGATGTTCGAAAAAGAAAATATTCCAGACTATAACCTAACTCTGTGCCAAATTTTATCTAGATCCGTTCCACCGTTTTTTTTAAACTTTGTCCTACACAAGGATTTCTCCTGTATCGTGGGTGCGTAGCCAGACCCGAAACAACCATCTGCAGGTCATACAATTATTTGTTCCGTGAGGGAATCGAACCCGCGACACGCAGCGCAGCAGTTGATCGATCAGCCACTGCGCCAACCGTGAAAGAGTGACAAACATCCAAACATCCATCCATCCATCCTCATAAACATTCCCATTTATATATAATATTTGTAGGATTAGTAGGAAGTATGATAATCATACAGAATTTCATGCCAGATGCATGAACTATTGAAAAAAAACTATACAATATAAGAATGTCTTAAGTAGATGAACATCTCATACTAAGTAACATGGGAATTATGTAAAGTACCCACTTACTTTAACATTTAAACCAGGTCTAACACAATAGGCGTACTTTTTACTAAGTACACACGACGACACATTAACTTACACCAAACCATTTTAACTTGATCTCTCTACTACGGTGTGTGATCCGTAGTAGTGAGATCAGGTTATAATAGTTTAGAATAGGTTGACCTGCGGTAGTGTGTACATAGAATTCTTGCATAGACATGAGATTTTTTTTTTACTATAGTCGTTACAGAAACACAGTTCTCAACTGAGGTATTAATTAATTTGTTTTAAACAAAGAATGATTGTTTTTGTTTAATTGTTCAATCATAAAGTGGAAATTATTCTCCCTGTGAAAATAAAAATTGTGAACTGAACTCCCTTCTAAATAAATGTGTTTAAGTCACAAACGAATGATTAAAGTTAATGAAAGAATTTTATAATTTTGTTAACTTAATTAGTAGGCAAACAGTCTTTATTAAAAAAAAGCTTTTACCCGCGTGAAGTTTGAGATATATTCCATGAGAACGGACTATCGAGATAAAAAGTGTCATGAGTAAGTTCTGGTCACAGTTTTATAGTTTTTTTTTAATAAAACGTTGCCCCACACTAGGAATTTCTCCTGTATCGTGGGTGCGTTTACAAATATTTAAAGTCACACAAACAGCCAGACCTAGAAAAACTATCGCCGGTCATACAAAATATTTGTTCAGTGTGGGATCGCTCAGACACTGCGCCAACCGTGTTGTCATTGAAAACACATCTTGGTTCGTGATTTTTCACTCTGGCATTTTTCACCAAAATTCATTCAGCCCTTTGGTGGGGGTGGAGTTACTTTCGTATTTATAAGTTAGGTCATAAATGGTTTTGGCTTTCCAAAAGATAGAAGATAGATAGATAGAATAGATTGTATAAGTTGTTGCTCAAATTTGTATGGGAAAATTTCCTGAAATAAATGAAATTATTATTATTATTATAAAAGGATGGAGAAGATTGAGTCGAAGAAGATAATATGTCGAAAGACCAACAAACTAAGATTTTTTTGCATTTTTCGTCCATGAATGTACAGGAATCACCTAAATCCGGAAAATTAAACTTGCCCTATCAGAGTCACTTGTGGACGCCCTTTGAAGTTTGGGAAGACTGATCTGCTTCTGGAGGGAGAAGATTTGGCTGGAGTAGTGGTCATGAAGTGTACGGCATACGCACAATGGCCAAACCTGAAGCACTAAATGCGGAAAGCGGACACATAAAAAAGTCGGATTCAAACAAAGAAGAAGGCGAAGAAAATCTAATTGATGTTAAGCTTTTATGTATAATTAACGTCATATCAGGTAGCTAGCTAATTCCGAACTAGTAAAAATAAATACGACGTTGATTTTCAGCTATCCCCAAACAGTACATACACACAGACAAACGCATGACCTCCCATTTCTCTACACTTGAGTAACAAGGAAAGTTGTCGTAATTCGAGAGCACATAGGCGCAGCACTGACTTGGATAATTCAATTTGTAAGCGACATTTTCTAAACTTTCACTTGTTGAAGCCAAAAGTAAATACTACGCGGTCCGCTTGCTATAAATGTCAACATGACATTTGTGTAATGTTTACAAATTGCGCGTAAATTCAAACTCAAACTCAAACTCAAAACCATTTATTTCAATTAGACCATAACAGGCACTTTTGAATGTCAAGAAACAAAACTAATCTACAGTCCCGGTCACAAGGCATAATAACTTGTGAAAGTACTGTAGTTGCCCATTCCAAAGCGTTGATCTCTATGGAGAAGAATGGGCAAGAAACTCCATGGACACTCTTTTAAATTATAATTTTTTTACAAAATTGTATTTACATCATTCATGTTGAGATTATACAAATATGTGAGAACGATGTAGAAAGACGTGCACAGTAAGAGCGTCCAGAGCAAATAAAAAGCAAAATTTAATCCCAAATAAGTTAAAAATGAACCGTGGTAGCTAAAAAAATGACCAGTCCCAACTGACAGCGCCCGTTCACGAACATGACGTATGGATCAGCCCCATTCAGCTCGACCATTTTGAAGGGAGCTAAATGACCCGACACACCCGCCACCATCAGCGAGACATTTAAGTGAGCATGACACTATCAACCACCAGGGCTTCGTCAAGTCAATAATAATACATAGCACTCACATATGGGCTTAATAATTATACAATACTAGAGAATTGATTCTATACATTGCAAAGATAGTCTTTCAATCTTCTGCAGCTTCCACTATAGCTTCGGATACCAATCAATGAGTTTACCCCTATTCTTGTGGAGCAGGACCAGCATTGAGCCAAGCATTTTTATCATCAATATAATCCCCCAACTTATAATATGCTTGCCTACATAGTGTGCGTTTAATACAAGATTTAAATTTCGTTTCATTCAGTTGAAGAATGTGGGGAGGTATTTTATTGTAGCATTTCAAACAGTACCCCATGAAAGATGAGTCTACTTTAGCTAACCTGAAACCTGGTTGAACTAATTGGTCCCTATTTCTAGTATTATAATTGTGTCTGTCACCTCTTTTACTAAAAATATGCAAGTTTTTCCTGACATACATGATGTTTTCATAAATATATTGACAAGGTACTGTCATGATGTTAATATCCTTAAACTGTTCCCTTAAAGAATCTCGCCTACGTAGGTTATATATGGCTCTGATGGCTCTTTTCTGCAGAATAAATATAGACTCGATGTCTGCACCCCGTCCCCAAAGTAAAATACCGTATGACATGATACTATGAAAATAACTAAAGTAGACTAGCCTCGCGGTATCTACATCAGTAAACTGACGGATTTTTCTAACAGCATATGCTGCTGAACTAAGGCGTCCTGCAAGAGATGTTATTTGCGGACCCCATTGTAGCTTTGAATCGAGTGTTATTCCCAAGAAAACAGTTTTTTCGACGAATTCTAGTTTCTCTTGATTCAATACTATGTCACACTCACTGTTTTTGACATTTGGTAGAGCAAATCTTATACACTTCGTTTTTTTCCCATTTAATACTAAATTATTAGCGGTAAACCAATTATGTACCTGCATTAGGGCATTATTTACGTCGTCAAGATTTGTGGCACGTCTGTTTATCTTAAATATTAAAGAGGTATCGTCAGCAAACAACACCATTTGTGGTTGGTTTTTAAATAAATGGGGTAGATCATTAATATATACTAAAAAGAGGAAGGGACCTAATATCGATCCTTGTGGTACACCCATCTTTACATTTAAACCCATTGAATTGACACCATTTATTTGTACTTGCTGCTGTCTATCATTTAAATACGATTTTACTAAACTAAGCGCAAGTTTCCCTAGGCCGTAATGTTCAAGTTTTAAGAGAAGGGTTTCGTGGTTTACGCAATCAAATGCTTTTGAGAGGTCACAAAAGATCCCTATGGCATCCTGTGCTTCCTCCCACGCAGTAAATATGTGTTTTAATAGGGTGACACCGGCGTCAGTCGTACAACGTCCTTTGGTGAAACCATACTGTTTCTCATGTAAGATTTTATTTGTGTTAAAATGGTTGAGCATTTGGTTAAGCATTACCTTTTCAAACACCTTGCTGAAAACCGGCAAAACGGATACGGGTCTATAATTATTGGTGTCTTTACTGTCCCCAGATTTGAAAAGTGGTATTACCTTGCTGTATTTCATAAGGTCCGGGAAGACTCCTTGGTTCACACACAAATTAAATATAAAGGCTAAGTACGGTGCTACAGTCTCAATGATAGCTTGACAGACTTTAATAGACAATCCCCAAAGGTCTTCGGTTAATTTGATTTTTATTTGTTTAAAAGCTTTAATGACTGCAGTGGGGTTAATATGATTAAATTGAAACTCAACCGAGCATGGTAAAACGTTTGCTCTTAATAAGTCAACAGAAAGCAAGGGTGACGAATTTAACGTTTCAGTAGTTTTAATTGGGATACTAGTAAAGAAATCCACAAATTCTTGAGCAACTTCGTTTTTAGTGGTTAGAAGACCACGTGAAGACTCTAGTGTAATATCATTATTATATTTTTTATTTCTATTAGTTTCACTATTGATTATTTTCCAAACCGTCTTAATTTTATTATCGGCGGATTTAATCTTGTTGCTTATGAATAAGGCTTTAGCTACCTGGCAGGTGTTTTTAAAAATTTTTGAGTAAGTAGCAACATAGCGATTGAATGTTTCCGAGTTGATGTAAGGCTTAAGGCCGTAAAGCTCAAACAATCGTTCCCTACTTTTTCTTATACCCTTAGTTGCCCAATCACTGAACATAAACTTTGGGCTAATAGATTTAGTTTTTATTTTTAGCGTATCATTGAACTCTGTGTAGACAACCGAAAAGAATTCCTCATAAAAATGATTTACATTATTAATATCATATCCCGGAATGCCTAGATTACGTATTAAATTATTATTAAATTTATTTAAATTATTGGGTGTTATTTGTCTAGACTGTATCTGAATTTTTTGTGATGATGTGTATGACTCGAATACGACGGTTTGGCCGCTGTGATCAGAGGGAAGATAATTTACAATGGATTTATCTAAGTAGTCGCAGCAACAGAAAACATTATCAATACATGTAGCGGTATTTGTAGTAATTCGGGTTGGCTCCGAAAACACATTTAACAAGTTAAATGATTTAAAAAGATTTAAGAATCTACTGCAATTTGAATTTTCGTCCAAAATATTGATGTTAAAGTCACCACAAATGACTAGCGATTTATTACCCGTTGCAAGTTTTGCCAAAGCATCTTCCATTACTGACTCGAATATAGAGTAGTTTTGATAATTTGGGGGCCTGTAAACGCACACTATGACATGCTTATCTAGCTCAACACAAGACAGTTCAATATTATGTTCAACCGATAGATCAACTATATCAATACGACTTCTAAATTTAATACTATTTTTGACTAAGATTAGTGAACCCCCACGCATCTTAGATTTACGGTTAAAGCAACTGCCTACACTGTAATTTTCATAGTTAATTAACATTTCATGATCTTTTAACCAATGTTCGGTGAAACAAACAATATCAAACTTGGTATTTTCTAAAAACAATTCAATCTCTAGTTGTTTTGAAGAGAAACCTGGAGAAATGGAGTCGGGGTTTATTTTTAAGTTGCTTTTTTTTCTCGCTCTCTTTAGCGGTTAATGTCATGGGCTGGTATATGATGCAGCTGTTTTTAGGATTCCGTAACCCTGAAGGAAAAAATTAAACCCTTATTGGATCACTTGGTTGTGTTTCTGTCTGGCAAGACCCATTATCTCGGAAACGTGTGAATTGAAATTAAAACTATATTGTCAAGTTTGTAGGCCCTTGGAGTTGTGAAAAAAATATATCTCTAAGTGCACGTGTTGGAGGTTGGATTCCTACATGTAACTAATCCTTACTAATATTATAAAAGCGAAAGTGACTTTGTTTGTTTGTTACGTCTTCACGCCTAAATAGCCAAACCGATTTTGATGAATTTTGGTACAGAGATAGTTAAAATAGCCTTAAAAAAGGGAGAAATGAGGGAGAAAGAGGGAAGAAAAGGCAAAACTTAGCTTTGCTATTACAATAAATAAGGCGCAAGGGCAAAAACTACAGGTAGCAGATACATGCAAATCAGGAAAGGGGAACTGCGTTACCCGAATTTAACGCGAGCGGAGCCGTGGGCAAAAGCTAGTTAACATAATATATTTGTATGACCTCCAATTAAGACTTGAGGTCTCTTTCGGGATTTTTATTATTAGAAATTTGACAAACACACGTTAATTCTGTAGAGTTCTAGTTTAAAAAGTACTGTTTAATAATGTGTAGGCACACTTAAGACAGAAAAAAAGAAATGTGCGATTTTTCATATTTGCTTGATAGGAAGATTTTATCGATAAAACCGTTGCAATGGCAATTTCGTTCTCTCAAAATCGGTACATACATATAAAAGAGAAAATCACTGTCTCACTCGACACCAAATCTCAGAAACTACTAAGTGTAAGGAGTCACAAATTTTGCATGGGGATCATTTAAAGACATAGTTGTTGTAGTTGCAGGTTGTTGCCGGGGTTGCGGGTTGTTCGAAAGAGATACCGCGGCCCCGGAACATAAAGGGCAATAGAAGGAACATGAGTGGGTTTTAGTCAGTACAAGTCTGACACTCCCCCCCGCTCCGCCAAGAGCGGGGGAAGTTATTTGATGATTTCCCAACCAAAAATAAGACATAAGTACTCGGTAAGACAAGATTTTGCAAAATTTAACTCCTAATTGCATGAGACACGGTGGCAAAGTTTGTATGGGAGACCGCGAAAACCAACGGAATTTGATGCGATAATTTTGAAAAGATCATTATTTTAGTGTATTAGTATCCTAGTAATATTAAGTATGGATGTTTGTTACTCTTTCACGTCAAAACGGCTGAACGGATCTAGATGAAATTTGGCATAGAGGTAGATTATTATCTGGAAAAACGGGAATACTACAATATACTTTTTTTTCGATATTACGTGGGCGAGGTCGCAGGCGCCAGCTATCCTACTTCCTACTATCCTATTAATTTTATAAATGCGAATGTTTGTGAGGAACGTCAAAACGGACCTAGATGACATTTGGCACAGACGTAGATTATAGTCCGCAATAACACATAGGATACTTTTTATTCGATATCATAATCAATATAAGAGGCTGTTTGCTAGTTACTTAAAATTTAAAAACGCTTCTTAGATAAGAAAAAAAAACAAAAATCGGGCTAAAATCGACGGAGAAATTGCTGATTATATTTTTTTATGAGCCAACTAATTTATATCTTGTTTTGACAACCTTAGGTCATATGTAAATATTTTTTCATATTGTTATTTTTTATATTTATTTGTAGATTTCTAGAAGTTTAAAAAAACATCCTTACTAATATTCTAAAAGCGAAAGTAAGTTTTGTTTGTTTGTTTGTTACCTACCTCTTCACGCTTTAATGGCTAAACCGATTTTGATGAATTTTGGTACAGAGATAGTTGGGAACCAGGAGACGTACATAGACTATTTTTTTTTTAAAGTGGGATGTAAGGGAGAAAGAGGGAAGAAAAGGGAAAAGTTAGCGTTGCTATTACAAATTAATAAGGCGCAAGGGGAACTGTGTTACCCCGAATTTAACGCGAGCGAAGCCGCGGGCAAAAGCTAGTAATTAATAAAACCTCGCCTCAAATATTATTAATAGATTAGAAATATTTTTGTTACATGCCATTCTGTGGATGTAAAGACCATGTGGGTTCCTTGTTTTTGTTTCTTTTTAAACGTTGTCTGGCTGTTTGAGAACTATAAGCGACCTACAAAAATGTCCTGTTTGGTTTGGTATTGTTTGTCGTGTCGTTGAGCTCGTTCAGTTGCGAGTCGAGCTACACGATAACTGACAATGGACACTGACTGGACAGGTCCACTCAAATCAGTGTGATGATTTCTTAAACCATCAACCAACCACTAATCTACATAGTCTTCCTGTAAGTTGACCAAGATTTTTGTCTGGACCTTAAAAGAGACCTCTCAGTTTGTTTCGGCTGTTTTTTCTCAGAGTACGAAAAACCGGCCTCATCTAGTTTCTAAAAAATAAAACGACGTGTAAAAGTTGTAAAACCTACTTGCAAAATAAACATCATTCATCAATCATTTAACAAAAACCAAATTTTTCTACTATAATGAACAAACTAAAACAGTTGTCAACAAAAAAATACAAATGAAGAGCAGCGTGTTCGAAATATGTAAGGAATGAATGAATGAATGACAGAGTAATTAGTGAGTGACTGAGTGCATGAACGCCTCATTGTCAATAGATGCTGTAACATTTGACTAATGTGTTTTTACAAAAGGAAATGTTAAGAGTTATTTGACAGAGAAATATGTAAAGAAAACGAAACGAAAACGTCATCTCCCTACGATCCTACATATATATAAATATATATGCTCCGTCCGTCTAGTGACGAGAGGCTGTGTCGATGGCGTGTTAGTGTTCTACGCGCGCCTCATTGAGATGTTAGCAAAGCATAGGGGCCTGCCAGGGCCACCGCCTACCGGGGTTGCGGGTTGTTCGAAAGAGTCCCTAAATAATATCACTCAGATCCAGCCAGTCCCTTTGCTGTCCTCCCCTAGCGACGCCCTAAGCCGAGGCTTGTATCCCTTAGCGTGTAGTTGCTTGGTTTGTAAGTTTATGCCCTTACTGGAGGCCTTAAGTTCAAGGAATAGGAATTGCCCGGTTAATCAGTTGCTCATTATCTGCCTAGCCTTTTCCAAATATGTTGGGGTCGGCTTCCAGTCTAACCGGATGACGCTGAGTACACGGAGCGATCTAACCTCAACCTAGTTAGTACAGGGAAATACGATACCCGTTTATAAGACTAGTTGTTAGACTGACACACTGACTACTTATAACGACTGTCAACGATCTATAAATGACAACTGAAATGGAGGAAACAGTTTTTATAGTAATTGGTGCTTACCCATCCATTCAAAATTGACACGCACAGTAGTCAGTATTGCTATAAAAATGCTTTAACTATAAATCTCACTTGTCACTGCATTTCAAGTTGCATGCATGATGCATGTATGACAAGTGTTTACGGAACGCAACGGTGCAGAGAAAGTCTCCTAAATCCGGCCGGTTTCCGAGGCAATCGTGAAAGATTGGCAGATAAAAGGAAAAGAAATTAAGGCTCTTGTTAAAAAAAAAAAAACAGTTGATGTAAGGATTCTTTTTTTAAAAAAACGGGGCGTAACTTTTTTTTATTTAGGTACCTATGTGTTTTAATGATTCAGGCTTATAAAAAAAAGTGGTGGGATATTTAAAAGACTCATTGCAATTTGTAGATTTTCTGGCCACCATCTTTTGAAAATTTTTTTGTTCTTTAATTATTTACCCTCTTGCTATTTATTTAGTAAACCAAGGGGTCTAATATGGCTGCTTTAGCAGAATTATAATAATAATATTAAATGATCACCTGTTGTGGCCATTTTACGAATGCTAACGTGATTCACATTATGATTCTGTGGATGGTGAGCAGAGGGTAGCTCACCTTCTTATCTAGCGATGATAGACCACGTCGATGTATGCTGTTCTTTCACGCAAAATCTGCAGAAGCGATTTGGATGAAATTTGGCACACAGACAATTTAAAACCTGATAACACAAAAAATCGAAGTAAAACGATCCCGTGGGATAACGACCCAACTTCACACGGGCACCGCCGCGGGCATAAACTAGTTTGACCTATTTACCTACCAACCTCAAAAACCTTACATCATCTACTCGAATCCTCCTCAAACACTATAAACCTAGTGGCACACCAGCACACCTGCATCGTTCTATTCTCTATGGTTTTCACTTTCATTGACCCGCACGCTTACTTTCGAAGTGCCGTACCAACTTGTCGTTGGTGATCTGATTCGATATTTAAACGTTTTGATTGCGTTTTGTTTTTGCTATAAGGACAGACTCGTCGTTCTTGACGATTTGTGATCTAATTCGATATTTAAACGAATTGGTTGTGTTTTGTTTTTGGTCTATAGGACAGACTCGTCGTTCTTGACGATTTGTGATCTAATTCGATATTTAAACGATTTTATTGTGTTTTGTTTTTGGTATAAGGGACAGACCTGTGGTACTTGACGACTTGTGATCTTATCCTATATTTAAACGTTTTGATTAGGTTTATTTTTTTGGCTATGGGTCATGGTTCAGATGTGAAAAGAATTGTGTTCAGTAGTCTGTTTAGGCTGTAATAATATTGTTTTGCGTTTTAGATGAGAGCCTGTTTGTTCTTCAGTATGTTTGATACGAAACCATTACAACTAGGTGCCAACCGATGTGACTAGATTTTCCTACGACTAGATTTCAACCGACAATCTTGCAGTTCGGCAAAAAAATAATGTTAATTTAATTCTTAAATAAAATAAAAAAAGATTCAAAAAGAACGAAATTAAAACTGTATCATGAATTCGTTTAAACTAGATACAAACATTTAATTTAAACTCACATTCACAAACAGACTCAAAATAACTAATTACGTGTACAATATCTTTGTGCCCCATACTTTGTGGAAATACCATGAACGAGGTTAGGACAATAACGTAAAGCTTGGCAAAGAGAAGCACACATCCAGGAGAGGGTGTAGTCGGGCTGTAGAAGATGATGATGATGTTGGAATCGAACCCGCAACGCGCAGCGCAGCAACCAAACGTTAAGCCACCGCGCCAACCGTGCCGTCCTTGAACTGGTTACCTAACCTCTTAAGTGTCAAACATAGCCTTAAATAAAATGGTGGTTGGGACTTAGAACAAACTCTAGCACCAATCGAACCTGAGACCTCTAGAATCTAAGTCAGGTGGTCCTTATTTTTTTGGGTTGGGAAATCATCAAATAACTTCCCCCGCTCTGGGTGGAGCGAGGGGGAGTGTCAGACTTGTACTGACTAAAACCCACCCATGCTCCTTCTTTTGCTCTTAATGATCCGGGGCCGTGGTATCTCTTTCGAACAACCCGCAACCCCGGTAGTCAGGTGGTCTAAGCAAAGGTACCGCGGCCCCGGAACAAAAAGGGCAATAAAAAGAACATGGTTGGGTTTTAGTCAGTACAAGTCTGACACTCCCGCCCGCTCCTCGAAGTTATTTGATGATTTCCCAACCGCAAAATAAAAAAGGTGGTCTAAACACTAAACCATAGAGATGGATAAACTTTCGTAATTGGATGTCTACGCATTTACCATAAGTAAATAGATGACTTTCTATAGAAAATGGAAAGTGGAAAATATCGTGACAGAATCACTTTATCAATCCATTTGTCTAGATTTCTAACTGTCTAGATTGATTCTCCGATTGTTTTATTGTTTTATAACGCCTGCACGACTCGATTTTTAATATAAAACTAACACTATCAAATCATTTTTGGGTTCCGTACACCAAAAGGTTAAACGGAACCCTTATAGGATCAGTTTATTGTCTCCCGGCCACCGTAGATGCGGGTCTGTGGACGGTGAGCAATGGGTAGCTCACTGTCCGTCCGTCTAGTGATGACGGTCGTGTTCCACGCGTGAGCGCCTCAAACAGATGTTAGCAAAGCAGAGGGGCCTGCCAGGGCCACCGCTTGTCGGGGTTGTGGGTTGTTCGAAAGAGATACCGCAGCTCCGGAATTTAAAGGGCAGAAGAAGGAACCTGGGTGGGATTTCGTCAGTATAAATTGGCTCCACGCAGAGTGGGAGAAGTAATTTGACGATTTCCCTTTGGCATTAAAAAAGCTGAAAGTAAATTTACTTTTAAAAGAAAAGTTCGTAACCACTATTTAGGTCCGTCTGCCAATTAAAAGTCATTGTAATAACTGTTAAGGTTCTCGTTTTTATTTATTTTTAAATGTATATATTAGTTTATTTGATATGTATATGTGTCCGTATCCGTATAAAAATAAATGTTTTCGTAAAAATAGTTTTAGATATTTTATGTATTTTTTTGTACCCTATCACAATGTTGTCGTATTTTACTCAAAGGTTGACTGGTAGAGAATGCCTTATGGCATTAAGTCCGCCTATGTACCACTATTGTACATGAAGTTTAAATAAATAAATAAATAATAAATTTCCCATCCGCACCAAAAAAACCATACAATACTTGATTCATAGATAATCATGTAAATTAAATTTTGTATGCATACATATTGATCATATTGGCAGAAATTATTCTCATAGTCTTTCCTTGAACAGTAAGACACTCCCGTGCCTTGGATAGCACGTTAAGCCGTTGGTTCTGTTTCACGCGCGCCTCAAAGAGATGTCAGCAAAGAAGAGGGGATTGGCAGGGCCGCCGCCTGCCGGGGTTGCGGGTTGTTCCAAAGAGATACCGCGGCCCCGGAACGCAAAGGGCATTAGAAGGAACATGGGTGGGTTTTAGCCAGTAAAAGTCTGACACTCCCCCCCGCTCCGCCCAGAGCGGGGAAGTTATTTAATGATTTTCCACCCAAAAAAAAAGCCGTTGGTCCTGCGCCTGATCACTCTCCGGTCGTGTCGAGTTGCCATCCCATCGGACTATGAAAGTGAGGGAACAGAGAGTGCACCTGCGCCTGCGCACACACGCCGCAACTATAATATCTCCCGCGCAGAAGGCTAATCTCCACTCGCTGCCCAACCGCCACCGCGTACGGACGTGCTACCTGCTCGCCCCGCCGCTATTGTGTTGTGTCAGTGCTCGCCGATTCGTCACGCTCGCGTGACGTCATCCGTAGTCTCGGACTACGCCCGCAACAATTGCTGTCTTTTTCAAGACAGCTCTTGTTACAGTGTTTCTCTTTTCGGAGATTCTGTCAAACGTTACTTGCCCCTTCTGGGAAAATCCACAGTTTCGTGGTTCTTGGTGGAAACCTTTCGGTGCCAACGAAGCCAAGAGGTGTTGACCCGATACACCGAGTCTACCTCCTTCAGGGGTGACCAAAATTGGAAGGGCACTGAACACACGGCCTTGGGGGATCTCCTAGTCGCGCCCAGTTGCTTAACCCCGTTCTCTTTCAGCATTCACCCGGGTCGTCTGGGTGTGTCAACCCCAGCGCCCCGGACCGGTCTTCTGACCCTAGGGCCCCGCTGCTCAATAAGACTAGCAGCGGGTTTACAAGCTTAGGGCACACCTTAGGTACTCACCTCCCTGTCATTCACAATCCCGACAGGGGGGCTACACACCCCCGGGCCCACCCACCCGGGGAGTTAGGATTTTTAGGGCCTTAGGTGAGCTTCACTCATGCCGGTTAACTTTTAACCGCCTTAGGGCTATTTTTCCATTATGGCGTCGGAGAGCGCCATATTGGCGTTTCTCCAACGCTTGTTTAAGGATCTGCCTCATTTAGAGGCTAAGTATGGCGCCGAACTCGCAGCACTGGAGCGCAATTCCATTGCGCAGTTCAGTGACTGTCTCGACAGCCCGCTCTCGCCGCCGCCTGCCGACAAAGGCAGGCCACTTAGCGAGCTAAACCCGCCGCCGGTGACTCGCCCTTTGTCCGGGCCGACAAAGGGTTCTGAGAAACCGGTCCCCGAAAAATCCATTGTTCGCAGTACAATGGTGCCGACAAAGGGTTCCGAGAAACCGGACTCCAATAATCCCATTGTTCGTGAAACAATGGCGCCGACACAGGTGTCGTCCGCACCTGAAATTATGGACACGTCATGCCCGGTATCCGATTCCGAGCATGCTGCTGAACTCTCGGACATCTCTTCGACCTCGGAAGACGAGTACCAACTCGTCGGAAAGGGAAAGAGGAAGAAGGGCAAAAGCTCGCAGGCCACCAAGGCCAAAAAAGCTGCCGAAGCGCCTACCTGCCCTCCCTCTCCCCTCCCCTCGACCTCCGCCGCCGCTGCTCATACCAGCCGGCCAGCTAGCCCTAGCGTTGCCCCCGCTGCGACTTCAGCTAAAAAGCTGAAACCTCCTCCTCCGGTCTTTCTTCAAGAGAAAGCCAAATGGACCGACGTGTCCAAGTTGTGTCTGGCTCACAAGATCCAGTACACCAAGGCCACCAACACCCAGCAGGGTATTAAAATAACAGTCCCGACTGCTTCTGATTACAGGGAGCTGATCCGTCAACTGCGTGGAAGGAACATCGCCTTCCACACCTACACCCTCCCAGAGGAAGCGCCCACTCGTGTGGTGATCAGGCGCGTCCCGAAGGAGATCCCGTCAACCGACATCCTAGAAGACCTCAAGGCCCAGGACATCCCAGTCTTGGCCGTCCACCGCCTTCACAAAGCGAGAGGAGGCGAACAGTACGATATGGTACTGGTCGTCTGCGAACCAGTGGAGGGTCATCATCCCATTTTTAAAATCCGTTCCGTCTGCTCTCTTACAGGCATAGCAGTCGAGAAACCGTACAGGTCCCACGTCATCGGTCAGTGCCACCGATGCCAACTCTACGGGCACAGTCAGAGGAACTGCTACGCGCCTCACAGGTGCGTCAAGTGCCTGGGCGACCACGGCACTGCTGACTGCCCACGACCGAAGGACATCGCTCTCTGCACAGAGCCACCCAGCTGTGTGCTATGCGGCCAGTCCGGGCACCCGGCTAACTACCGAGGCTGCCCCAAAGCGCCCAAACCATCCTCCTCGAAGTTGGCGAAGCGTGCCCACGCCCGCCAGCAACGTGAAAGCCCCTCTGTGAGGTTTCCCTCCTCGCAGATGCCAGAGCGCCTCAGTCCACAGAGGCCCATCCCATGGACTCAGCAGAGCCACCAGCGAGCGTTCCCAGCTCTCGCTCAGGCTAAGTCCAACACCATTCCCGGGCTCTTAGATGCCCCCGTCCCTCCGCCTATTACTCGCGAAATCGTTCCCGCGCCCTCTCAACCCGCGCTCTCTCAACTCGCGCCTTCTCAACCCGCGCCCCCTCGTCCCGTGGCCTCCGGCGCCGCGGCCGGACGCGGTAGAAGGAATTACGAGATCATCACCAAGGCCTTTGGTGCTTTTGTCACCGCAGAAGCCGACCGTATGGCAGACGAAATCGAAGCTGCCAATGGTGATGCCGCAACTTTGTCACGCATCTGGGAGTCATATCCCACGATCCTCTCGAACCTCCGAGAACTTACTTTTAATAAACCTCTCAATGGCTAACAAAAATTTAAGTTGCTTCAAACCCCGTTCCCTCAAGTTAGGTTATTTTAACGCCAACGGCATTAGAGACCAACGTGATGAGATCGCCTCGTTTTTGCGCGACCATCAAATAGATATTCTCCTCATCCAGGAAACCTTCCTCAAGCCTTACCATCGCGACCCGAGAATTGCCAACTATCGCGTAGTTCGCAACGATCGGTCGCGCTGCCACAAAGGCGGTACGTTAATTTATTACAAGAAGGAATTGCACTGCATCCCTCTAGATCCTCCTCCCTTAAAGTCTCTCCTCGAGGTATCCATTTGTCGGCTTGGTATGACCGGTCACCAGCCTATCTCCATCGTTTCCGCGTACATTCCTCCCGCTAGTTCATCAGAGGATCATACACCTCTCATGGGCGACCTGACTTCCCTATTCGGCTTGAGTGACTCCGTTATCATAGCGGGTGATCTCAACGCCAAGCACCCCGCCTGGAATAGTTCGACGACCAATCCCAGAGGAAGAGCCCTCTTCAACTTAGGTGACAGACTTAACTTTGACCCCATCGCGCCTATGGAACCCACCCACTTTCCCCACGACCCCGCGCACCGCGCCGACGTTCTCGACTTAGCGCTTCTCAAAAATATCAACCTTAGGTTGCATACCATTGAGACGATTCACGAACTAGACTCGGATCACCGCCCAGTTTTTCTCCACTTAGTTCCTCGCTCGGGCCCTTCTGACCCCAGCCAGCCCAAACCTGCCCAAGTCCAAGTGATAACTGACTGGAAGAAAGTCAGCGAAAAGCTGAACTCCGCCACGTCACCTCACCTGGACGCCATCCCCGATCACATAGTTTCGGCCGCAGACACGACGGCCGCTATCGACTCGTTTACAGAGCACGTTCAATCCATACTAAAGGATTGTTCACGGGAAGTCCCAGCAATGAGTGATCATCGCTGGCGTCTACCCGCTGACGTACGTGATCTGATAACCGAGAAGAACGCGGCCATTCGTGCCTACAGCCATTTTCCCTGCGACGCGAACAAGGCTCACATGCGCTCATTACAGCGTGCTGTAAGGAAACGCACTAGCGAGCATCGTTCGAATCGTTGGGACAATGAGCTCAGCGAACTGGAACCCACCCACCAAGCCTTTTGGCAACTACAGAGAAGAATGCGCGCCACCGAGGAGGCTTCGATGCCCCCGCTCATTCGACCGGACAAAAGCGCCGCATTCGATGACTCTGAAAAGGCAGAATGCCTAGCAGACAGTTTGGAGTCCCAGTGCTCCCCTAGCACACAACCGGTCATCAAGCGTCACCTCGACAAGGTGAACGCAGAAGTAGAACGTAGAGCTGCCCTACCTCCCGTAGAAGACCCCGATGATCCTCTGCCCCTCGTCACGCCCGACGAGGTGCAAGACATCATCAAAAGGCTTCAACCACGGAAAGCTCCCGGCTCCGACGGTATCACCAATAGGGTAATCAAACTCCTCCCCGCTCAGCTCATCATCCTTTTGGCGGCCATCTTCAATGGCGCCTTGAGCAACAACTTCTTCCCCCAGGTATGGAAAGAGGCCACTGTTATCGGTATCCCCAAGCCAGGCAAGCCCAAGTCTGAGCCCACGAGCTACCGACCCATCAGTCTCCTGAACGCACTCGGCAAAATCTATGAGAGACTTATTTATAAGCGACTCAGAGATTTCGCCGAGACTAAGAGTCTCATTCCCAACGAGCAATTCGGCTTCAGGACCGAACATTCGTGTATCCAACAGGTCCACCGCATCGTCGAACACATGAGCGCTGGCTTCCAGCGCGGGGCGATGACGGGCGTACTATTCTTCGACATAGCGAAAGCGTTCGACAAAGTCTGGCACAACGGCTTATTATACAAGCTGTACTCACTAGGAGTGCCGGACCGTCTCGTGCTCATCTTACGGGACTTTTTGTCGAACCGCACCTTCCGCTATCGCATAGGGGCCTCATTTTCTTCCCCTCATCCTATTAGGGCCGGTGTCCCTCAGGGTTCCGTCTTATCCCCCCTCGTCTTCACGCTGTTCACTAGCGATATTCCCAAGAGCAAAAATGCTCAGTTAGCTCTGTTCGCGGATGACACGGCCATTTATCATACTGGCCGCTGTACAAACGCTATCGCCCGTACCCTCCAAACCTCAGCCGACGTCCTAGGCGCTTGGTTCAGGAAATGGAGAATCGAGGTGAATCCCGGTAAAAGTCAGGCGGTTATTTACTCCAAACCACGCTTTAATCCTCCGATCCCCAGTCCGATCGCTATGTACGGCAAGCCTATCCCCTGGGAGAAGCAAGCCAAATACTTAGGTGTCATTCTAGACAGTCACTTGTCCTTCGCGGCTCATATCAAAGCGGCTCGTTCGCGCGCTGCCTTTGCTATGGGTAGGCTTCACTTTTTAATTCAGGCAAAAAGCAAATTGTCACTCAAGTGCAAATTGCGTTTATACACCGCGGTCATCCGTCCCATCATGACATACGCATGTGTCGTGTTCGCCCACTCCAACCCGCGTAGCCTTCATAAGATGCAGGTCTTGCAAAACCGATTCCTTCGTAAAATCACGGGAGCCCCTTTTTACGTCCGTAACGATAGTCTTCACTTAGACTTAAGAATCCCCACCGTCGTTCAATTCATGAAGCGCCTTACCAAGCGCTTCTTTGACTCCGCGTTAAAACATCGCAACCCCCTTATCGCATCGGCCGCTCGATACGATCCCTCGCGAATAAGTAAAATTCGTCGTCCCCGTCATACCCTCGTCACTCCTGACGATGCTACAACCCTGCTTCAGGAGAGCAGCAGGGAGACTAGCACTCTTCGAAAATTCAGACGCAAAGCGCCGTCATTCCGTCCTCGCCGACGAGGCCCGTCGCGACGTCCCGGTAATTGTCCCACCCGTCCCTTGCAAGAGCCAGCCCGCGCTGCTGAGCCAGTAAGTCCAAATCAGCCCATAAATAATATCACTCAGATCCAGCTTGTCCCTTGCTGTCCCTCAGCGACGCCCTAAGCCGAGGCTCGTACCCCACAGGGGGTGCCCTTAGCGTGTAGTCGCTTAGTTTATAAGTTTTTACCCTGGCTGGAGGTCTTAATTTTTAAGGCATCCACAGGATTCGCCCGGTTAAGCAGACGACAACCTCCTTGGTTGAACTGCGAGATGCCATTCCTAAAAAAAAAAAAAAAAAGGCTAATCTCCGCTGAGATTGGACGCCGTAGCCGAAAAAGGTTAGACTAGATGTTACAAGAGGTTTTTGACCCAGACAGACAGTTTTAGCTCAAAATTGGTCCTATTTATGCAAATAGGAGAGGTATCTGACTATTTTTACAAACCCTGTGAGGCTTAAAGGCATCTGATTTTCATAGACTAAAACATTAAATCGTCAGATCATTTTGATCTCTGAACTCTGGCACGTATGTGGATTGGTTCATATTTGCATAAATAGGTCCAATTATCATTGAAAAAGACATTTAAATGCACAATGCCACATATTTCTTTCTTCCCAATTCTCGACTATAAATCAGTCAGTTACCGAAAATCCGAACCCATACATAACATACCAACAAAAGGGTAGTTAAACTCATTATCGGTTCTCATAAATCGTTAACTACATGAGTCAGTTACTGTTTAAAATACGGGCGATCAAGATAACTGAGGTATTTCGACCATGTTTTTTAAACTGTATTTTGACCCCAAAAGGATGTTTTAATTTATTGTGTCTGGGCCGTAAACATTTTTGATTTCTTTTCGTGTTTTTGGCCTGGTTAGAAAGTGAAATGGATTATGTTGCTACCTGGATTTAAGCGTTTTTTCTGGTGGGAAATCGTCAAATAACTTGGGACATTTTAAGACTTTTACTGACTAAAATTGCATGACAAATTAAATCACATGTATTCGCCCGAAGTCCACCGGAGTTCAAATCGAAGATAGGTATTGTTTGTTTGTGTAATTTCGTATTTTCTTCTTTCCAGCTAAAACACTAGGAAGTGGCGAAGGGCAGGGCGTTTTTGTAGGACTGTCTCTCGTTCAAAAAGTGCTGATTATCAGCCTAATTTAAATAAGTGACTTTTGATTTTCATTTTATTTGTAAACAGAATGGTGCTATTTTTGATGTATTTTTTTGGTTAATGTATTTTATAATTATTTTGATTTATATTTTACTAGCTTTTGCCCGCGGCTTCGCTCGCGTTAAATTCGGTATAACACAGTACCTGCTATCTGCAGTTTTGCCCTTACGCCTTATTGATTTGTAATAGCAACGCTGTTTTCCCTTTTCTTCCCTCGTTCTCCCTCATATCCCACTTTTTTTTAATAAAAAATTAGCCTATGTCCGTCTCCTGGTTCCCAATTATCTCTGTACCAAAATTCATCAAAATCGGTTAAGCCATTAAAGCGTGAAGAGGTAACAAACAAACAAACTCACTTTCGCTTTTATAATATTAATGAGGAAATAGTAACGAAGTAAGGATGTGTTTTTGTATTTATATTGGGTTTGATGACTTTTAGAATAAATAAATAAAACCCATCCATGGTCCTTCTTTTGCCCTTTATGTTCCGGGGCCGCAGCATCTCTTTCGAAGAAAGGTTTTTCGAAAGTGCTCCTCTAGTACTGAATTAAATTATTTAATACCAATAAATCTCAGTTGATCTCCGTTCTCAAACTAAAAACCGTTATTTTTCCAAACATTACGAAAAACAAAGACAATAAATTGGCGACAAAATACTCAAGCAATAAGTTTAAATAACTTAAAGGTCGGTTCACACGTTTCATTCCGAATTATTTTGTTTGATTGCATGGATTCGTGGTGTCATTATATTTGTACTGTAAGTAATTTGCTTTAATCATAGATAACGGGTTATTTGTGTTCTTTAAAGGGATGGGATGAAGTGACAATCTTTCATTATTAACGATGATGGAAACGTCAAAAATATATTGAACTGACATAAGCTACCGAAAAGAGAAGTCTGTGTAGAAATATAGAATGCATATAGAATAAGTGTCATTTTACTATAATTAATATATATTTGGACACGTCAAAAACCTGTTTGCATAATATGCTATGTAGAATTGTGAATATCTTTTAAAGCGATTGCCACTTGACCAAGCCTTCTGGATGCTGGTTTGTGATTTATTAACAGGGAAATAGATTAAAAGTAGTATTTTTTTTATTTATTTATCAAATCAAATCGTTTATTTCAATTAGACCATTACAGGCACTTTTAAATGTCAAGGAACAAAATGAATCTACAGTCCCGGTCACAAGGCATAATAACTTGTGAAAGTACTATAGTTGCCCATTCCGCTAACCTGAAACCCGGCTGAACCAATTGGTCCCTATTTCTAGTATTATACTTGTGTCTATCACCTCGTTTACCAAATAGATGCAATTTTTTTCTGACGTATATGATGTTTTCATAGATATATTGACAAGGTACTGTTATGATGTTAATTTCCTTAAACTGTTCTCTTAGAGAATCTCGCCTACGTAAATTATTCATGGCTCTGATGGCTCTTTTCTGCAGAATTAATACAGTATCATTCTTGTACACCCGAAACAGAATATAAAACCATATCACTCAAGTCAGTGGTCTTAGGGAGAGGAAAGACAAAGAAAAGATGGATGGATTGTGTAAGGAAAGATATCATAAGATTGCTCCTATGATAATATCATTCCTTACACAATCCATCAATCTTTTCTTTACATTTACTCCTTTCGGAGTAAATGTTGCCGTGACGTCTGCCAGGGGAGAATGAAAGAAGAAAACGTGTAACGCCGACCCTAAATATAGGGAGGAACAAGAGCAAGAAGGTAATAATTATGAATCAAGTCTCCGGCCCCTTGAAGCTGTAATACAAAACAACCATATGACGCAGTTTACGTAGTCAAAAGATATGGCTGTTCATGACGCAAGTTTATACGGAACCATCGTGTCGGTGCGATAGACAGACTCGCAGTTGGCCGGATTTTTCTTTAATGGCCTCTCGAAACCGAACCTATGAGGTTATTAGCTTTTTCTTTAATTCTTTCTTGACCGGGCTATCCTGTGGTTGTTTTGAATTCAAGGCCTCCAGCCAGGGTCATATACTTATTAACTAAGCGACCACACGCTAAGGGCACCTCCTTAAGCTCACCGTCCGTCCGTCGATTGACGACAGGCCGTGTCGACGGCGCGTTCGTGTTTCACGCGCGCCTCAAAGAGAGTCAGCAAAGCAGAGGGGCTTGCCAGAGCCTCCGCCTGCCGGGGTTGCGGGTTGTTCGAAAGAGATACCGCGGCCTCGGAACGTAAAGGGCAATAGAAGGAACATGGGTGGGTTTTAGTCAGTACAAGTCTTACATGCCCCCCCGTTCCGCCCAGAGCGGGGGAAATCATTTGATGATTTCCCACCCGAAAAAAAAGGGCACCTCCTTGTGGTAAGACCCTTGGTTAAGGGTGTCACAGGGGAGAACAGCATAGGCTAAGGCTGAATATGAGAAAAATGCATCTGAATTATTACGGTTCTATTTAGAGTACACACAACGACTCATTAACCTATACAAAACCAATTTATGGGGATCTCTCATCGTACAGGAAATTACGATGTACGATCTGTAGTAAGAGATCTGCGTAAACTGTTTTTTGTAGATTGATGTGTTGTCGTGTGTACAAAGTGACAGCACACAGCGCCCTCTGTCATTAAAGAGGAAGATTATCCTTATGGTACCGTTATACGACTGTCTGAATGAATGACGGGTTAATTGCCCAATAGGCAACGCTTTGGATGCTGCTCCCCTCAGAAAACATGGTTATAATAATCGTTTATGTAAATGAGAGCTATGCTAGCGTAATTATGTTAAGATGCATTATGAAAGGATAATTACTCCAAAACTAAAACTTTAAGCAAGTTAGCAAACTGTTTACGAAAAAAAGGGTCAAGTGCCTCTAGTTGAGACACGCTCCGGGCGTCGGGCACCGTGAGACGACTCCCGGCCACCGTAGATGCGGGCCTGTGGACGGTGTGCAATAAGTAGCTCTCCGTCCGTACGTCCAGTGACGACAGGCTGTGTCGACGAAGCGTTAGTGTTCCACGCGCGCCTCAAAGAGATGTCAGAAAAGCAGAGGGGCCTGCCAGGGCCACCGTCTGCTCAGGTTGCGGGTTGTTCGAAAGAGATACCGCGGCCCCGGAACGTAAAGGGCAATAGAAGGAACATGGGTGGGTTTTAAGTCAGTACAAGTCTGTCACGCGACCTCGTTTCGCCCATAGTGGGGGAAGTTATTTGATGATTTCCCATCCGCTAAGAAGCCTCTATGGGGTCTCTAGTATAGTTAACGTCTGCCGGGGTTGCGGGTTGTTCGAAAGAGATACCGCGTCCCCGGAACGTAAAGGGCAATAGAAGGAACACGGGTGGGTTTTAGTCACTAAAAGTCTGACACGCCCCCCCGTTCCGCCCAGAGCGGGGGAAGTTATTTGATGAATTCCCACCCCAAAAAAAAAATAGTAGGTATAGTTAACGTCAAATGCAAGTCAAGGAAATCAGGTAAGTAAACCAAGTACGTTGACTTTAAGGAAATTTCTCGCTCAACACTTTGCTTGACAAGAGTGCTGGCACTTTGGCGTGGCAATGTTGCGAGTCTCCTGGGCATGTTTCTAAATGACAGCGGTGTGGAGGAGTACTCCACCTAAGAATCCTGTTTATATTTAGTTTTAAATATTCTATAAGTAGCTTATATTAATACTTATAATAATCCTTACTAATATTATAAAAGCGAAAGTGAGTTTGTTCGTTTGTTTGTTACCTCTTCACGCTTTAATGGCTAAACCGATTTTGATGAATTTTAGTACAGAGATAGTTGGGAACCAGAAGACGGACAGCGGCAATTTTTTTTCAAAAAGTGAGATATGAGGGAGAAAGAGGGAAGAAAAGGCAAAACTTAGCGTTGCTATTACAAATCAATAAGGCCCAAGGGAAATCAAAATAAAAAAAAAAACAAAATACTTTTATTTCACATAGGCCTACATAGGCACTTATAAAACGTCGAGAAAAGATGCATGCATGGTTCGGGTTGGTCGTTTCCTATGGAGAAGAACCGGCAAGAAACTCCATGGTTACTCTTTTAAAATCATTTGGTTTTACAATGTTGTGGAAATGGAAAAAACTGCAGGTAGCAGGTACCTCCGAATCAGGAAAGGGGAACTGTGTTACCCCGAATTTAACGCGAGCGAAGCCGCGGGCAAAAGCTAGTAAGATTATAAATAGGAAAGATTTGTTTTTTGTTTGTAATGGATAAACTCCAAAACTACTTGACCGATTTTAACCATTTTTTCAGCTACATTATCAGGATGTAACATAGGCTATACAACATCACGCTACTACCCACGGGAGCGGGGCAGCAACTAAAGATGCGGGTGAAACCGCGCAAGACACCTAGTAATATAATATTATAAAGAAGAAAGATTTGTTTATTTGTTTGTATCAAATAGGCTCCAAAACTACTGGACCGATTTAAACCATTTTTTCACTAATAGGAAGCTACATTATCAGAAAGTAATATAAGCTATACAACATCACGCTACTACCCACAGGAGCGGGGCAGCAACACCTATTGACTCATAAAAAGGTAACACATAAATTAATGCTCAAAATATAAATCCAACAATAAACTTTCATTGGGCACTTTACTGCCACGAAAACAGGCATTAAAAACAAAAAAAAAACTGCATCATTCCACGCGGCCAATCCGTTACCGTCTGATCCGACCTTAACTTGAATTAATCAACCTCTTTTTGGGTCATCGAAAAAGTAGCCCCATTAGTGTTGCGACCGGTCGGTACCGATACCAGTTTGCCGGTTTCGGTACGCACCTGACCGGGTTTTTAGTAACGCGGCCCGAATAGTGATGTGACTATTCGGTACGATTTTGTTGTAAATAGACTCATGCAAGAATTGTTTTTTTAAGCTATTGTATAGCTTCTATCGCGGGCCTTGAGCGCGGGGACCGAATCCAGAAATTCCGTAACGAAGAAAAACATGACGCTCCCCACTCCGACGGGCACGGAGGTGTGGCTTGTCTAACGTCGTTTACACAATACGGTCAGTTATTTCAATCCCGATTCTAATTGCGACTTCTTTTCATTGGAAGTACTTTTTAAATATTATATTTAGTTTTTTTATTTATTATCTAAGTTGATAAAAAATGTTTCTTTTTGCGAGTTCTTTTCTTTTGATTGGAAGTACTTTTTAAATATTTTATTTAGATTGTTTTTATTTATTGCTATATATAAGTTAATTAAAAAATGCTATGCAGCTTTACCGCGGCAGTCCCCGAGTGCCACACGTATTTTGTGTAATATTTTTAATCAAGTTAATACCTATACTAATAATAACAATAAAGAGGAAGAGGTTTTTGTTTGTTTGTTCCGAATAAGCTCCAAAAATACTAGTTCGATTGTAACCATATTTGTCGAATAAAAAGCAAAATTATCAGAAAATATTATAGAACATCACGCTATACCAAGGAGTTGTGCAGCGGGTGCAAATGCTGGCCTCAGCTAGTTTATCACATAATTCTGCCTTCAACATAATTATTTTCTTTCATAGTAAAAAAAAATAAAGCAATATTATCACTAGCTTTTGCCTGCAAATTTTGGTCTAAACTAATCTAACAGAAACGTCCTACCAATAAAAAATACCCTATATCCTAACTCAGGTTACGGTCTATAAGTATGCCAAATTTCATCGAAAACCGTTCAGTAGTTTAGGCGTGAAGACGTGACAAGCAAACAGACTCACTTTCACATCCTAATAATATTATAAATGCGAATGTTTGTAAGGATGGATAGATGTATGGATATTTTTTACTCTTTCACGTCAAAAAGGCTGAACGGATCTTGATGAAATTTGGCACAGAGGTAGATAATAGTCTGGAATAACACATAGGATACTTTTTTGATATCACTCGGAAGAAGCCGCGGGCGCCAGCTAGTTTAAAATATTCTTCAATACAGTTGAATGATCCGCAAAGTATGTTAATCATAATTACGGAAATATTCCTTGACTTCCTGCAGACTAAAGTAATTATTTCAATTATAATTAATGATTTTAATTAAAAATAACTGGTTGTAATTGTTACTCTACCGCTGCAGGGCAAAATTCTCTCCTTATACAGAGAAAGAGTAAGCATTGATTTTTAACCGACTTACAAAAAAAAACGCACACCGATGGTTCCGTACAAACTTTTGACATAAACGGCCATATATTTTGACTGCGTAGACTTCGTGGGATGAATTAATGGCTCCAAGGGACCAAAGACAGGGCACGCCACAATAGCGGCGGTAAGTCCCCTCTTTGAGGAGTGGCTGGAGAGGCGTCATGGCGTCCTCACCTACCGCCTGATACAGGTCCTCACCGGACACGGAAGTTTCGGGAGGTTCCTGCACATAATTGGGCGGGAGGAAACGCCCGGATGACACCATTGCGACGATCGCCCGGAGGACACGGTGGAGCACACAGTGGCGGTCTGCCCAGCGCGGGCGGAGCACCGCCGTGCCCTCGTGGAGGCGATCGGCGGCGGCGATCTATCACGCCCGGCCCTGGTTCAGTCCATGGTCCGGAGCGAGAGGGAATGGGAAGCGGTCACCTCCTTCTGCGAAGCAGTCATGCTAGTGAAGAAGGAGGCCGGGCGTTTGAGGGAGAGAACCTCAAACCAACTTAGCCGCCGCGGGAGACGCCCCGGGCGCCGGGCGCCGCGAGACGACTCCCGGCTACCGTAGATGCGGGCCTGTGGACGGTGAGCAATGGGTAGCTCACCGTCCGTCCGTCTATTGACGACGGGCCGTGTCGACGGCGCGTTTGTGTTTCACGCGCGCCTTAAAGAGATGTCAGCAAAGCAGAGGGGCTTGCCAGAGCCTCCGCCTGCCGGGGTTGCGGGTTGTTCGAAAGAGATACCGCGGCCCCGGAACATAAAGGGCAATAGAAGAAACATGCGTGGCTTTTAGTCAGTAAAAGTCTGACACGCCCCCCCCGCTCCGCCCAAAGCGGGGGAAGTTATTTGATGATTTCGCAAAAAAAAGGGACCATAGACTTAAGTAAATGGTTTTAAAACGTGTGTGGCAAGCGAATTTAAAAAAAAAGTTGAATGCCGTTTTCTTTCTTTTCAAAAATAAAGGAATGTTTTCTTTGAGTAAAATCTATCTAAAGTATTAAGAGTACTTCCCCTTCAGATGGCATTACAAAATTCTACTCTGTATATTGAAAGCTACTTTTAAAAGTAACTGAGAAAGCCGTCGTTTATACGTCACAAACGTTATTAATATTATAAAAGCGAAAGTAAGTTTGTTTGTTACGGTTTCACGCCCAAATGGTTAAACCGATTTTGATGAATTTTGATACAGAGATTGTTGGGACCCTGGAAAGGGACATAGGCTATTTATTTTAAGAGAGAAATGGAGGAGAAAGAGAGAAGATAAGGGGTGAGAAAGATATTTTTTTTTCGTTCATCACGTGGGTTGAAGTTAGCGTTAGCCCAAAATAACTTCCACGCGGACAAAGTCGCGGGCGGAAGCTAGTACATAATATTATAAAGTCAAAGCTTGTGTATATGTTTGTTACTCCTTCACGCTCAAACTGCTTAACAGGTATGGCTAAAATTTGGTAAGCAGATAGCTTATAACCTGGTTTAACACCTATGTTTTTATTCTGGCCAGCGTGGGTAAACCGCGGGGTGCAGTTAGTCACACTAATATTGTAGAGTCAAAAGTTTGTACGTGTGTTTATGTTTAGTACTTTAAAAACGATCTAAACAGCTTAACAAGTTCGGCTGAAATTTGGTAAGTTGATAGCTTATATCTTGAATTAACACCTTTGCTACTTTTTGTTCCGCTCTACCCAGGTGAAACCGCGGGGCGCACCTAGTAAACTACGAGTATAAATCTTATCGAGAATACAGCATAGCTTATATATAAACAGGAAGTACGGCCATTTGTTGTAGATTTGTTACCTAGCAAATTATTATAATTATTTTACTAATAAAATACTTTCCTTTCATTTAAAATAGCTATATATTTATCAAGTTTATTGTACATAATACAATAATTATACTTGGAAACTAATGACCATATAAATGAATAAAATCAGTGATGTATAGAGTTATAATTCTTTCAATTAAGTACCTCCATATTCATGAAGAAGAGAAGCAATAAATATGAAAATAAATAATTTTATCTTATCCTACTTATGTATAATATTATAAATGCGAATGTTTGTGAGAATGGATGGATATAGATGTATGGATGTTTGTTACTCTTTCACGTCAAAACCGCCGAACGGACCTTGATGAAATTTGCCGCAACGTTAGATTATAATTATGGAATAATACCTACATAGGACTTTCTTTTTCGATCATCACGCAGTCAATCATAAAAAGTACCAGTCTATTTCTTACAAGAGCCTTTTTGCATTTTTTTCTATCGTATTAGAATGAGCTCACCATTAAAAACAGCCGCACTGGTTGATCTTCGAAATTAAGCCACGGTTGCCAGGGTCTAGCTGTTTGTCCGTGGATGAGCATCCATTACTTATCGAATTTCCATCCATTACTTATCGTTTTTACAAAAAAAAACTGTCTTATAGAAGACTAGCTTTTGCCCGCGTCTTCGCTCGCGTTTAATTCGGGGTAACACAGTTCCCCTTTCCTGATTTGCAGGTACCAGCTACTTGTAGTTTTTGCCCTAGCGCCTTATTTATTGTAATGGCAACGCTAAGTTTTTCCTTTTCTTCCCTCGTTCTTCCTCATATCCCACTTTTTTTAAAATAAAAATTAGCCTATGTCCGTCACCCGGTTCCCAACTATCTCTGTACCAAAATTCATCAAAATCGGTTTAGCCATTAAAGCGTAAAGAGGTAACAAACAAACAAACTCATTTTCGCTTTTATAATATTAGTAAGGAAACTGAAAGGTGATCCTATAACGGTTCTGTTTTTTTCCTTTTGATGTACGGAACTCAAAACGACCATGACGATTTGACGACACGATTGGCGCAGTGGCTGAGCGATCGACTGCTGCGCTGTGTGTCACGGGTTCGATTCCCGCACGGAACAAATATTTGTATAGCTTACAGATAGTTGTTCCGGGTCTGGCTGTTTGTGTATGTGAGTTTAAATGTTTGTAAACGCACCCACGATACAGGAGTTATTCCTAGTGTGGGGCAAGGTTTTATAAAAAAAAAACAATTTGACCCATAGACAACGTCCCATATACCATAATGCATAAACGCATCAACTTGCTAGTGAGGAGAAAGTGCTGAGTTTACTCGTAAATCAAGCGGTTAATCAGCGGCTATAAATTAGTGCCAGCCTTTAGAGGGTTATGTGTCAATGTGGTACTTAATTGACACTTAGTTAGTGTCAATAATTGTCAATGACAGTTTTTATTTATGATGTTGGTTGATAAATGATTTTTAATCTTATAAATGAAATTCTCGTGTCACAGTTTTGGTGTCTATACTCCTCCGAAACTGCTTGACTGTTTTTTATGAAATTTTATATGAAAATTCGGTAGGTCTGACTTCTGAGAATCGGTCGTAATTTAGTTTATTTTTATTTTAGCCGAGTAGCGGGTGAAACCGCTGGGCAGAGCTAGTAGATACGAGTACCTAATAAATATTCAAATTCAAATCATTTAATTCAATTAGACCATTACAGGCACTTTTGAATGTCAAGAAACAAAATGAATCTACAGTCCCGGTCACAAGGCATAATAACTTGTGAAAGTACTGTAGTTGCCCATTCCAAAGCGTTGATCTCTATGGAGAAGAATGGGCAAGAAACTCCATGGACACTCTTTTAAATTATAATATTTTAACAAAATCGTATTTACATCATTCATGTTGAGATTATACAAATATGTGAGAACGATGTAGAAAGACGTGTATTTTCAATGGCGTTGCGGTGAACAGTTTAAAAGGAATAAAGTTGTAGGATGCAAGCTATTGATTGGGCTTTTAATGCTTAATGTGCTTTTTAACTTAAAAAATATCAAGAAGTTACTCCTGTTATTTCCGGGGTTGCGGTTTGTTCGAAAGAGATACCGCGGTCCCGAAACAAAAAAGTCAAAATGAGGAACATAGATAAATAAATAAAAATAAATAAATATCTTGGGACAACTCACACACGGCTATCTTATCCCAAGCTAAGCAGAGCTTGTGTTATGGTAACCAGACAACTGATATACATACTTATATAATTTATAAAACATGCACATTGTAGATAAATCACACCCAGACACAGAACAAACAATCATGCTCATCACACAAAGTTTGTCCTGGGTGGGAATCGAACCCACGACCTGCGGCTCAGCAGTCAGGGCCACTAACCACTAGACCAACAGGCCCGTCTGGCCCGATGGATTTTAGTTATTACATGTCTGACACTCCCCTCCGCTCTATCTCTCTATGTATCCCCTCTTCGTCTACGGTGGCCGGGAGTCGTCTCCCGCGGCGGGTGTGTTGGTTTAAAGTTCTCTCCCTCAAACATCCAGCCACCTCCTTCACCTTCCTATTCCCTCTCGCTCCAGACTATGGACTGGGCCTGGTTCGGAGAGATCGCCACCGATTGCCTCTACGAGGACACAGCGGTGTTCCAACTAAGCTAGGCAGACCGTCACAGTATGTTGAGCATGTGCCATGTCTTCCGGGCTATCGTTACAATGGTGACACCCGGGCGTTTCCTCCCACCCGATTATGTGCAGGTACCTCCCGAAACTTCTGTGTCCGGTGAGGACCTGCGTCAGGTGGTACATTATGGCGTTATTTTGTGGCGTGTGGGTGTTGCGACAGTTGCTCTCACCATGCTACCATGAGATCGCACCAGAGGTCTGTCCGCGGAGCGGCGATTTGCCGCGGCAGCAGAGGAGTTTCCCCCGCCTGTTGTGCCTCTGCGCGCCACTCACACAGGCTCGCGAGGACTATCGCCTCCAGATCCCACGAACACATCACACCCTGACCTGTAGAATCCCGTTACGAATCTCACTGACAGTCAAATCTTTAACCACAGCCTCTAAATCATTTCTAATGGTCCCCACATGATCACACATCGGTGGTTGACACAAAGCACACTGCGCTAAACGAGCTTGGTAAACCACTAAACTATGTACCGCTTTGCGGTTTTGCCTTTCAGATTCTGTACGACTTGTTACTTAATGTCTGTTTGTGGAATTAAACCTATAAGTGTATGTAAACATAATATGTTTATAGTATCGTGCCTTATGTATTAACTGCTCTATTGATGTCGCGCATATGACTAATCTCCGCCGTGGCCGAAAAACGTTAAAGATTACGAGATATATTTAAATAGTACTAGCTGGCGCCCGCGATTTAGCCCGCGTGATATAAAAAAACAGTATCCTATGTGTTATGCCAGACTATAATCTACCTCTCTGGAAAGTTTAATCAAGATCCGTTCAGCCATTTTGATGAGAAAGAGTAACAAACATCCATTCATCCATCAATCCTCAAAAACATTCGAATTTATAATATTAGTAGAAAGTAGGATTAATTATAATTGGTGATTCTTTTTCGGAGACTTTTTTGGTTTTGAAAAGAATGATGTTTTTATGTACATGTATTTGTTGTTAAAACGTAATTTTTAGTCAAAACGTATTTTTTTTTAAATTAATTGGTAATAAAAAAACCTTTGTATTTAATTATTTATTTAAAAGAATTGTTTATTACAATTTCAGGTCATCATTGTTGATCTATCTTCCAAGAATGTTGGGGTCTACTTCCAGTCTCAGGATGCAGCTGACAGAGAGGCCTGCTGGGGTCACCTACTGCCGGGGTTGTGGGTTGCTCGAAAGAGATACCGTGGCCCCGGAACGTTAGGGGCACTAAAAGAAACATGGGTGGATTTTAGTCAGTACAAGTCTGACACGAACGGGGGAAGTTATTTGATGATTTCCTATCGGCAAAAAAAGGATGCAGCTGAACAAAAATATTTTACATGGAGCGACTGCCTATCTGATCTCCACAACCTTAATAGTACTGGGTAATACGATACGACTTAGTAAGACTGGTTGTCTGCCTTTTGGAGCACGGACTACCCGTAACGATTGCCAAAGATCTATAAATGTATATCGGGATTAATGGCTAGAAGTGAATTGCGAGGTACGGAGGTAACTCGGTATGTAATGGCTGAACGATCCACGGATCAACCTAAGCAAGCGCAGCTTAACCTGAGGATAGTCACGTGCTACTCTAATCACATATATGGGTTCCTGAATTATTATTCTAGTGACATTGAATCAAATTATTAATGACTAGCTGCGCCCTGCGGTTTTACTCACGTGGTGATAGAATATTCAATATATCTTTATGAATTGTAGCCTATGTGTTGTTTTGATGTATAAGCTATAATATTGTAAAGTTTCATTAAAATCCATTCAGTAGTTTTTGCGTGAAAGCGTAACAAACTTCCATACAAACTTTCGTGTTTATAATATTATACTTTATTAAATAATTAATAATAAGTACTTATAATAGGTAGTAGGAAAGTAGGAAGTACGATAAAGACTAAGTAACAAAAAAAAAAAACAAATATACATGTCGAATTGAGAACCTCCTTTTTTTCGTCGGTTAATAAAACCAGCGACAATCATGACATAAGTCACCGAAAAGCTAATGTCAATCCTTTTCAAAATCGTGGGCGAATACGATGTAACGCCTTTGAAGCAACTGTCATTTGTCTTTGGTCTTTTGGTGGCAGCCTATTTCGTTCAAATCTATGGTCTTGGCTTCTCTACAGGAAGAAATCAGATATTATTTAATGCACACAAAAAAAAACATCAATAGCAATCATTATAGATTATTCACAATAACGAACTTAACCGCCATTTTTCCGGGCGAATCGTCTTCCTGGGAAATGATCAAATAACTTCTCCCGCTCTGGGCCGAGTGGTGTCAGACTTGTACTGACTAAAACCTATCATCCATGTTCTTTTGCCTTTTCTGTTCCGCAGTCGCGGTATCTCTTTCGAACAATCCGCAACCCACAATTGGATTTTCTTACAGCCAACCTGATTTCAATTCTTTTTTTCGTTAATCGCCATCACGTTTTTCTAGTATGTTAAATTTCGGTACTTATATCAATCAAATATTTCGATAGACGCTAACATAAATTGAGACTTGCAAGTTGCCATAAATATGTTGATATTGACCAAATAAAGAACCTCCTCCTATTTGAAGTCGGTTTAAAAGCGATGAAATACCACAGTACAAGGTCACTTTCTACAAACACTACCTTTGGTACTCTCCGGCGCTGGTTAATTATGGATAAAGTAAAAATACTCCTAGAACTATTAAAGCATACCTTATTTCATGTTGTTGAACAACACGAACTTTTTTTTTATTGGCTATAGTTATTTAAGGTAAAATTCTGATCAAAAACCATTGGTTATTTGCCAAAGCTTTAAGATTTTTAAAAATAAAAAAGTACTTATACTATAGTGTTAAAGATACAAAAAATAAGATACAAAACGTTTCCGAAATATTTTTTTTAAATAATAGGTACTGAAAATCGAATAATAAATCGTCTTCTTTTAAAATGAACGTGGTCAAAAATACGGACATGAAAAGCGACTATATTTTGTAAACCTAGATTTTGACCCGTTGTTCAAATTTAGAAGTCGTCAAACTCAAGCATAAAATTTTGAATTTTGAAGTAAGATCCATACTGTTTAAGTTGTCTTTGACAGGTGTCACAATTTAGAAATCGTCCACTGCTCAGGTATATGAAATACAGCCACGTAGATATGTAATATACAGGCTACAAGAAAGTGCATAAATATTAATTATTAAAGATGGCTAGTCTGTGCCTAGCGTAACAGTGACATATTTCCCACACGCCCGGTCACAACTTTCGCGCCATGATAAAACAGGTATTACTCTATGAATTTTTGTCTACGGATTTTTTACTATCAGCATGACAGCGAGATTCTTTTGTTTTTTTTTCAAGATCGTGTGTTTGTTTGAATTTGGAACAGTTTTTTTTATTTGGTCATCGTGTTAATTTATTATTTATTTGGCCGGCTTCTTGGCTAGCCGGCTAGAAATTGGTTTAATAAACATGAAAGGTGATTTAAAATGATATTGCCCTAATACTTCTAAGGTATAGAAATTAATTGAGGTTAGATACTCTTAACTATTTTTAAATACACATTATTATCTATGTGTATTTAAAAATAGTTAAGAGTAACACATAATAATGTCTATTTAAAAATAATTATGATTTTGATGCCCTAAATATTCATACTTATGCCCGACTCTATTTGAATTCATCAATATATTTAAAAAAAACGCATCAATCGCTTATAAACCAAGTCGAGCTTAATTTACCTAAGTACTTATTGATTTAATTAAATAAACTTACCTCTATCATAATCTTCCCCTTTACAAGTTAAGGGCAAATTGTCCAGAACAGATAGTATCACTAAAATTAAAAACATCATTTTCACATCACTACGCTGCAAAGATTTTCCAAATTTAAACCACTTTCGAACTGTCATTTTGACGTTAAAATTCGCGCGCGCAAATAAAATCGAAACTTATTTTTGACTTTCGATTTTGTAAATCACATTCACATTTTTTATAACATTATTTGTTTTTTAGCGGCATCCACAAGATTTTCTCGACATGTTTTTCGTAATATTTTTTTTTGTTAGTCTATTGAGACGTCTGCTTGTCGTCAGAACTGCGAACCTACTACCCAACTGACCAACTTAACACTGTAAAATAAGAAACATACATATTACTAGCAAGAACTTACTTAGAAAAAGTCCCATCTAACTTTCTCTTGCCACTTAAAACTCAATCCTACCTTTCTAACTTAAAGACTCAAAATATCTTGTCCCGTTGCAGTAGTAACAACTCGGTCACATTTAGTACCAACTCGCTAACCAAGTGAACGGTGAAATGAGAAATTGTGAGAGATAGACATAGGAGTGAAAGAGACAGATATACATTTCTTTTTATGGTTCAGCTGGTGAAACTGAGAACTTTAGAAATGTGGTCTGATCATCGATGAGGTATTTATAAAAGATAATGGTATCCTGGTCAGTTATCTGGTCAAAGATTAGAGGGCTCAGTAATGACTGGTAGAAATAGTGATTTCTAAATAAACCAAGTTGAACGTACTTAAATATCTTGTTTAAGAAATATTACCTCCTTAAAAACATATCGAGTATCGAGTAATAAAAAAAAATACAAATAAGTGAACTGACCTACTTACATAAAAAAAACTTTAAAAAAAGGTGGTTCAATAATCTAGTGTTTAAAAAAAATAAACAGTTAAAGGTAGCTAGATAACCTAGTGTTTATTAGTGTTGAATTGCTAGTGGCGACTGCTTCGATTCGAATTTTGAAAAATGTCATCTTTAAAATTAAAAAAAAAACACAGCATAATTATCGTTGTCTATCTATCATGCTTATTGTTATTAAATAACTACACGTCAAATGTTGTGAAAGCGTTGAGGCACATAAAAAAAATTAAGAGAAAGAAAAAATATAGAAATAGGGCGAAAACACATTTAACATAATTTTATCTTTTATTTAGCTATAAGGCATGGCATAAGGAATCGTTGTTACTTATAGTACAAAGGCACAGCTAATTATAAAGGAAAAAAATATAGACAGTAGTGTGTGAGAAAAGGAAGAGAATAACATGAATTATTTAAATGTCCTAACATGTTCTGAGTATTTCATTTAATTACGCATATTATAAAACATATTTTAAGTACAAAGGGGAATGCCCACGCTCCATGGTGTCCTAGGCCCAAGGTGGACATCAAATATTACAATAAAAGTTGATTGTTTTAAAATCTTAACTGTATTAGATATCTAAAAAATATATTCAAATTGACGCCACTATTTTAGAAATATTAAAAACAAATAACATTTTGGGGTATATTTCCATAAAATAATGTCTTTGAGTGTGAGATAATAAGAAAACTTCTCTTTGTCAATACTTGGTAATTAAATTATAATAGGAGGGATGATCCTAATATATTTTCATCAAATTATAGTTAAGGGAAAAGATAGCAGTAATTCACTTGGTAGGTTGCTATTTTGTTCACAAATCAAAACATCCACATTTGGCAGAAGCAACAAGCAAACTGTCAGTGTCAGAATCAAATTCAGTTCAGTGTTGTCACTACCACGAAAAAAAACATTAAATCGATTATTTTTTTCTAAACCGATTATTGATTAATTATCCTCATTCTCTTTTTTTGAGGGTACAAACTGGTTTTTTATATTTCCTTAACTTGGTTTTATTAAAGCAAGTAATTACAATACCTGTAAAGTCTCGTGGGTATGATATTGGGGTTATAGTATTTTTTCATAAATCAATTCGAATCGATTCATTAGTCGTAATACTCAAAATATTTTTTGCTGCTGGCAATATTTGCTAGCGTTAAATAGGAAAATAGAGTTTATTTTATCAGTAAACTTACTTTTTTAAAAGAATTGTTGTGGATAGTAGTGGCGCATAAATGGAAGAAAGTAAAAACATATTTTAATATGCTAAAATTTATGCATAAATTATTTTTTCTCTAGTCTGTTGTCCACTGTGGGCCTCGAATGGGCATTCCCCTTTATATTTTATTATAATAAACTAAATAAATAAACTAAAAAATAGTATTACAATTTTATATTAAAATAAACACCTGTTTTAAAAGGTAATTCTTAAAAATTAAAAAAAAATTGAGGGGAAGAAAAAATTTATTTAAAAAAAATCGAAATTCTTTGCTCATTAAACAATCAAATCAGTCAGATTTTAGATAAATTGTGTTTTGTTTTAACGAGGTGATTTCATAAACTATCTTAAATTAAAATGCCTTTTGCGGTTTTAAAAACAAATCAAATTTACTCTATTCCAAATCAATTTCTAAATTCAAATCCGTCCAGTTCAAAGTTTAAGTAGCGTCAGCACAAACAAGACACGCCAGAGGCATCATATCACTATTTTTTTCTGAATGACATAATTATAGAAAAAAAAACACTAGTCTAATACCGACATTTCTTATAGATCACATTGTACGTGTTTTAGTTCAAAAAGTAGGACTATATTATACATTTATATGAAGAAGAAATCGTTACTGTTTTGTTTGATTGCCTATTGCACCGGATGATAGAAATGAACTCATAATATCTTGGCTTGTAACAATATGTAGGTACACGGTATTGTAGATCTTGAGAGACTGCTTTTAAAGTTATTTATTTCAAGTAACACAACGACTCATATAAGGTAACATCATACATTAAACACAAGTATTCCAATTTCAATTAAATAATTAATCATTACATCAAACAACTAAATTACATTTGATACTTTAAATTAAATTATTAATCCTTACTAATAATATAAAAGCGAAAGCGAGTTTGTTTGTTACATCTTCACGTCAAAATGGGCAAACCGATTAATGATGAATTTTCGTACAACGATAGCTGGGACCCTGGAGACGGAGATAGACTAATTAAAAAAAAGTGAAAAAAGGGGGAGGATGAGGAAAGAAAAGGGGAGAGAAAGATATATTTTTTTTCGATCACCACGCGGTTTAAAGTTAGCGTTAGCCCAAAGTAACTACGACACGCGGACGAAGTCGCGGGTGGAAACTAGTAATTAATAATTACATCAAACAAATAAATTACATTACATACAAATTTAAATTAAGATATTAAAATAAAATGCAATAGATTATTGAGATCGAAAGATATAAGTATATCAGTAGTACTATGTTTTTACTATGATTTAAATCATCATTGTACCTTTAGACGGATCATAGGCACAAGTACACTGAGGTGTATTGCAACTACTGGGGCGAAAGACAACAGTTTTGACAAAAGTCAAAACAGAACTATTTATTTAACAATAAGCACACCAACTGCATAATTACTCAAAGCCATAGGTACCTAGGGCACGCCACAATAGTGGCGGTAAGTCCCCTCTTTGAGGAGTGGCTGGAGAGGCGTCATGGCGTCCTCACCTACCGCCTGCCGCAGGTCCTCACCGGACACGGAAGTTTCGGGAGGTTCCTGCACATAATCGGGCGGGAGGAAACGCCCGGGTGTCACCATTGTGATGATCGCCCGGAGGACACGGTGGAGCACGCAGTGGCGGTTTGCCCAGCTTGG
The DNA here is from genome assembly GCA_905475445.1 of Ochropleura plecta. Lineage (NCBI taxonomy): Eukaryota > Metazoa > Arthropoda > Insecta > Lepidoptera > Noctuidae > Ochropleura > Ochropleura plecta. The sequence continues at coordinate 4,966,567 of FR997750.1, read as the reverse complement.
GCGGAGCACGGCCGTGCCCTCGTAGAGGCGATCGGCGGCGGCGATCTCTCGCGTCCGGCCCTGGTTCAGTCCATGGTCCGAAGCGATAGGGAATGGAAGCGGTCACCTCCTGCGAAGCAGTCATGCTAGTGAAGGAGGAGGCCGGGCGTTTGAGGGAGAGTACCTCAAATCATATCTTTTGAGTGCGTAGACTTAAGTTCACTTTTTTACAGCACAAACGGACCACAGAGTTGAGTACGTGGTTTTAATTTCAACTCTAAACCTCCACGTGTTTCCGAGATAAAAGGTCTTGACAGACAGACGGACAACCAAGTTAGGGTTCCATTTTTTTCTTTTGAGGTACGGAACCCAAACAAACGAGATGACGATAATGAGTATAAATATGTCTTTGACTTTTCAATTCCTAAGATATAAGGAAACTATAATGCTTAGGAATCCTAGGATGTATTTCCCGTCTAAATCTGCATTTAAATAAATCAATAAAACTAACTTCATTAACCCCTGTTAACTGTACAGAGCGAGACAGATATACATCTAAATCAGTACGTGTAAAAGAGACGGCGATAATTTTAGCATTGCGTCTTTCCACGGTAGATCGACTCTTGTGGCGAAAATGATGCCTAGAGCACCGGTCACATTGCAGGCAACTAGCGATAAGTGAAAAGGTCTCAGAGATAAACTGAAATATCCCTGAACTTAAAAAAAAATCGAAGTCATGTCCTGTGACATCAAAAAACTTGAGAGGTGTCAAGGGACACCCGGATGGAACGAAGTTATTATTTATTATGTATAAAAAACCACCGTACAGTCAACAAAAGTAATCGTCGCGACAACACACTGTTCAATGCGAAATAGAAAGACGAAACGAAAATAACTGGCTTGCTCTCTATGAGAGAGAGAGAGACAGACAGGCTTACAACTGTAGCAAAAAGTGATGTTACACTTTTGGTCTTAATTTTTTCCTTCCAGCCCCCTTTTTCAACGCGCGATTAGGAACTTCGTTCCAAAAACCCACAGATGGAGCTCGTGGTTGTCGACGTGTAGGATGTGGACTTAGCGATCATTATGCCGATAGTCATGTCAACGTATGGCTTAATTGCTTTAAAGCCTCAACCAACACATGAGGACGTTCGGTTGCCTGATTAAGAAAGCTGCAATTCTTGGATCACGTTGTTGTCGGTCTATCTGCTTGTCTGTCAAGACCCTATATTTCGGAAACGCGTGGAGGTATCGAGTTGAAATTAAAACCATATACTCAAATCTGTAGTCTCTTTATGCTGTGAAAAATCTAGTGGTTCCTCTCTTTGGAGCCCTGGACACCGGCAGCTTGAACTTTGTTCCCGATAGCTGAGGCCTATTCGCTCATAAGCGAGTTAATACTATACTTTTAATTGGCAATATGTGGGTGTACTTTGTATTAGGTATACCTCTGCTTAATCTTTTGATGATCACAGTCCTGATAGTATCACTGTCAATCTTTGATGAGCGAGAAAATGGTCGTAACTAATCGCTTCTTCTAACCATGGGACGTTGGCCTTATACAGCTAATTTGATGCAAACGGTAAAATAATCATGTGTCTAATGAATAATTTCTTTCTTTATCTTATTGGATCAGGGAATTAAGTAATAACGGCGGTTTTCTTTTATTTTCATGCTTGGGATGATAGTCGGTCAGTGTCGTCACTTTCTATGGTATTTGTTTTGTCCGGGATTTTTATACCGGTAACCAATAATAATAGTAGTAAGCAATCAATTTCGAAGCGTTTTATATTCCTACAATAACAAAGACTTTGCAATATTTACGAATGATTTACAGATAGATAGGTGAATGCAGCTTCATATTAGCGCCTCTCCCCGTACTTTTGACATTATTGGGTAAATTGTGTACCTAAATCTTGTAATTGATTGTGGAAATGCTTATTTTTTTTTGTTTTATTTAATTTTTGTGTTTTTTATTTAATTTGTCTGTTTTATAGACTACTAGCTTTTGCCCGCGGCTTCGCTCGCGTTAACTTCGGTAGCGCCTTATTAATTTGTAATAGCAACGCTAAGTTTTCCCTTTACTTCCCTCTTTCTCCCTCACATCCCACTTTTTTCTCTGCCTGTCTCCTGGTTTCCAACTATCTCTGTACCAAAATTCATCAAAATCGGTGTAACCATTAAAGCGTGAAGAGGTAGATAACAAACAAACAAACTCACTTTCGCTTTAATAATATTAGTAAGGATTTGTCTGTTTTATGGACTACTAGCTTTCGCCCGCGGCTTCGCTCGCGTTAAATTCGGTATAACACACCAAGCAGACCTGCAGTTTTTGCTCTTGCGCCTGATTGATTTGTAATAGCAACGTTAAGTTTTCCCTTTTCTTCCCTCGTTCTCCCTCATATCCCACTTTTTTTAAATAAAAATTAGCCTATGTCCGTCTCCTGGTTCCCAACTATCTCTGTACCAAAATTCATCAAAATCGGTTTAGCCATTAAAGCGTGAAGAGGTAACAAACAAACAAACAAACTCACTTTCGCTTTTATAATATTAGTAAGGATGTCTGAAATAAATGAATTATTATAATCCAATACTTATTACAACTTGGTAACAAACCGTCCTGTCTAGTTTCACACGCCCGCTTGTTATATAGTAGGTACTCGTGTGTCAAAATCAAAACTGTTCGGGATCAAAAATTTTTTAGGAAAATATACCCTATATCCGCTCTATAAGTCTTTTTATAACAACAACTGTCTTTTATAGGATTGACATTATTTTTCGATAGCTCACGTCAAACGAATATATATTTAACTATATTTACACACACATATATTTATAATAACGGTGGTATAATGATAATGGTGGAAACATATTTTTTATTAAAAAAATTGGTTTTCGCCGTTATCGTGGGCAGGTTCCAAGCTACAGGTGGTTAGGGCTCCAGAGACAAGAACGTCCTCACAATGTGGGCCGTATCGAGGAGTACTGCCTTCAGTGGGCCCTTGATCCAACTTCCCAGTGAAGGCCTTAAACATAAATTTGACGGGCCTGTTGGTCCAGTGGTTAGTGGCCCTGACTGCTGAGCCGGAGGTCGTGGGTTCGATTCCCACCCAGGACAAACTTTGTGTGATGAGCATGATTGTTTGTTCTGTGTCTGGGTGTGATTTATCTATAATATGTATGTATTTATAAATTATATAAGTATGTATATCAGTTGTCTGGTTACCATAACACAAGCTCTGCTTAGCTTGGGATCAGATAGCCGTGTGTGAGTTGTCCCAAGATATTAAAAAAAAAAGATATTAAAAAAAAATTGGTTGTTTGTAAAGTAGGTTTACGATCGAGATGTTTACGTGATAACGTCTTATTGGTGATATAAGTTATCACCAGTAGTGACATCTAAAATGAAATTAAGTACTAATTTAAAGTTTTTTTCGAGCCAAGTAACAGATGGCGCTACCATCTTTATGAAATGTCGCTTGTGAGGTTTTGGTGTGACACAAGTTTCTGAACATGTCACCCGACTAAAACGATTTTAAAGACGTTATCACGTCAAAAAAAAATGACTTGTCCATTTTACTAATGAATTTATTACATTCTCGATTCCTTTTTAATTTGTAAATGGGAAATCATCACTACCCTCGTTCTGGGCGGAGTGGGGGCGAGAGTCAGACTTTAACTGACTAAAACCCACCCATGTTCCTTCTTTTGCCCTTTATGTTTCGGGGCCGCGGTATCTCTTTCGAACAACCCACAACCCCGGATTTTCGATGACTTGATGCATAAAATAACACGTAAATATTTATTGGCGAAAAAAAAAATAGTAACACACATTTATTAAAAAACTTACATTCAACAAGAAAATAAGCTATTTTTAATTGGAGGCAATTTTTTTTAACGTTACCCTTCACACTAGGAAATTCTCCTGTATCGTGGGTACGTTTACAAACATTTAAACTCACATACACACACAGCCAGATCCGAAACAACTATTTGTAGGCCATACAAAAATTTGTTACGTGCGAGAATCGAACCCGCGACACGCAGCGCAGCAGTCAATCGCTCAGCTATTGCGCCAACCGTGTCGTCGTCGTCATTTTATCTTCCAATTACTTCATAAATATATAAATATAGGCTGCCATTAATAATCAGAGCTAAAAAAAAGTCTGCCAAGCATATTCAGAACACATAAACCTGACTCATCAACCGTTATCTCTTTAATTTTAAAGTATAGTATCTTTATCAACTTTCATTTTCTGATTATAAGTGTGTCAATGTAATGGTTTTAAACTTCTGTCGTAAGATATCGATGCGTGATTTTACCGACTATAATGCACATCACTAGCCTCCTTGACAGCGTGGACTTTCGCTTGGAGGTCACGTCTAGGTGAATAGGAATGTACCGTATTGATATCGATGTTGATTTATCGACTTTTATATTTGAATTAAGAATTTTATTTTGTTCAATAAAGAATTTTATTTTGTTCAAAAAAGGCCTATTCTTGATTTTCGAACACGTACAAAAATAGTAGAATGTGACAAGTAAACAAATCGGTTTAAATTCTTATTTCCAAATTGCTATACGTTTTATTTAAAAAAATCAGGTGTAAATTAAATTCATTTTACTAGTACGCCTGACGACCAACCAAGCTATACATAACCATTTTATTCGGATCTCTCATTGTATGAGAATCTGTACAAAGCGAAGCCACGTTATACTGGAAATAATGGAAGTCATAGTGGACACAGAATTTTATGTGAGTATTAAAGTTGTTTTTGAATAGACAATGATAAATGACAAACACTTTTACACGTCTTTTTGTTTTTTTTTTTAAACTAGATAAGGCCGGTGTTTCGTACCTCCCTACTCTGAGAAGAAACAGCCAATACAAACTCATAGTCTCTTTTAAGATCCAGACAAAAATCTTGGTCAACTATCATGAGGACACATTGATAGCCAAGCTAGATATTTAAATAATAAAAAAAAACAACTAGAATACGACGTACATTGTTAATCACAATATTCAAATACACTATACAAAAACATAAAACTAATAACCTACCTCAATAAACCTTTAAACCATCATAGATGAGTTATGAAACAGAAAACCCATAAGTAACAAGCAAGACATTCATCCCACGATAAAACACTATTAAAATATCGATAAATCACTACAAGCACATCACTAGCTATTATCGATAAAGTATTCGACACAGCCCGACACAATAGAAAGTTTATTTGTGTACGATATTTACGTAGCGTCAGAAAAAAAGGGTAAATAATTGTTTAAAGTTTTTTTTTGTCTTGAATGGGATAGCTTTAGAATTTGAGAAGTAGGCTTTTAGACGAAGATTATTCAAAAAAAAAGATTTTATGAGATTTAACAAGAATACAATTGGTGTATTTAAAAATACGGAGAATTTGTGATAAATACTTCCTGTGGCATTTCCGTGGGTACATTCATCAGGAACTAGAAAAAAAGCTACATAAAAACATCAAGAAATATACATATATATTTTATAAGCTTGTTTTGTCTACTGTTTTGGACCATTTAGGGTCCAAATCAGAACTGGCATTCTGGTTACTGTAAATAAAAAAAGTATAATATTAGGGTCTTTTTAGCCCTGTCTCATTTCTGCAATAATGCAGCGACCTAGACAGCCTGTCGTTTACGTCATTCAAGTCCTGGGTGCAATTAATCGTGTTGAGGGTCCACACAGGCATTGAACCCAGAATGGTTGAATTATACCCCATCAAGTGATATTGGATCTTATATCTTTGGTCATAAAACACTACTTTGACTGGATTTGTAATTCGTTTAATATCAGTATAGCAAGTACGCCCGACAAACAACCAAGCTTTACAAAACCAGATTACCTGGATTTCTCATTGTACAAGAAATATATGTAAAGCAAGGCCATGATATAGAAGAAATGTTTAACATGGCCTGTATAGGTACATTAAAACTTTAAATTTTACTAGAAAAATCATACTAGACTTATTAAGATGACAAACGCATATGAGAATTTAATGACTAACTAGATAAACACGTATCTTAATGATTAGTGAGAAAAACACACAGTTTTCTAGTGTTGAAAGAAAGTGATCAAATATTTGTTCTTGAGATTAGCTTGAAGATCATAAACCGCGACGAGGAGTCCAACAGCCCACACCTAAACATTTTTAAGTTCCCAAAAGTCGCTTTACTAAAAATACCAAGCAATTTAAGAAAAAAAAAATAAGTCTTTTGTTCATACAAAATTATGATAATCTTTATAGACATTCTTTTTATCGAGTGATTGTAAATATTTAAGGCCTTGTAGATGCCTAGATGGTAGTAAAATCTTTGTGAGATTCTTTTTTATCTTGCTTTACGTTTTTTGTTCTTAAAACAGGCTTCATAGCACTCGCGGTTATGCTGCCTTAGTAGTTTTGCATTGTTTAACAATCTACCTTAATTGACGCTATAAACCCACCCAATCTAGGTATCTTATTCCAAGCAAAGCTAGTTTCAGCGCACCCCACAATAGTGAATAATAAATAAATAAATAAATATCTTGGGACAACTCACACACGGCTATCTGATCCCAAGCTAAGCAGAGCTTGTGTTATGGTAACCAGACAACTGATATACATACTTATATAATTTATAAATACATACATAATATAGATAAATCACACCCAGACACAGAACAAACAATCATGCTCATCACACAAAGTTTGTCCTGGGTGGGAATCGAACCCACGACCTCCGGCTTAGCAGTCAGGGCCACTAACCACTAGACCAACAGGCCCGTCAAATAGCCCGTCGTATAGTGTCGATAAGTCACTAGTGTCTCCTGTTTGAAGAATAGCCTGAGAGGTGACACGGCGTCTTTACTTACCGCCAGTTGCTCCTCACCGGACACGGAAGTTTTGCGAGGTTCCGGAATCCGAGTGGAAAGAAACCCCCGGGTGTCACCACTGTGACGATCAGCCGAAGGACATGGTGGAACACACAGTGGCGGTCTGACCACCTTGGGCGGAGCACCGCTGTGGACTTGTAGACGCGATCAGCGGCGGTGACCTCTCCGACCTCACCGGGAAGCAGTCACCTACTTCCGCGAAGCAGTCATGCTAGCGAAGGAAGTGGCCGAGCGTTTTAGGGAGAGAACCTCAAACCAACCCAGCCACCGTGGGAGACACTCCGGGCGTCGGGCGCCGCGAGACGACTCCCGGCCACCTTAGATGCGGGTCTGTCGACGGTGAGAAATGGGTAGCTCAGCGTCCGTCCGTCTGGTGACAACAAACAACTGACCCAGCTATTTCCTCAACACTTCAAATATTGTAAATTCACTAAAAAAGTATAACTTAATATTTTTTCATCCAATCACGGCCATTTTTTGCTGACCATCAGCGCCATTGACGCTAATCACAAGTAACAATGATTTATATTAAAGGCTAACTTTTTTGCGGACGGTACGTTATTGTAACATTGTAGTAGGCGACAGGTATCGGAGGTTGAATGCATCGTTATGCTGCGTTCACACTGAGTTGTAAAGGAGCGTTTAAACAGGTTTAATAACGATAACGGTTTCAACACCGTTTTATTAGATTCACCTGTAATCATGTAAAAACGAAACTTAGAAGATAAAGTTCTCAAATTTATATATGTTACTGTAAAAGCCCGAACTACGGTAAATCTTAAGATTTTCCAGTAAAACCTAAGATTTACCAGTAAAACCTAAGATTTACCGACTATGAATGGTAAATGTCCATTAAAGTTTGGGATTCGAACTTTTACTATCATTCACTTGGTAAATCTTAGGATTTGCATTCAAGGGACGGTAAATGTCGAAAAAATTCGTCATCACTTTCTCTCACTCGGCTCGGCTAAGGCGGGAGCTCCGCTCCGCTACGCTCCCGCCTTAGCCGCCTTGGTTTTTTTTTAAACCACCCAGAAATAGGAGCCCCGCCTAGCGGGGCTCCGTCGACCTATCTTAGGCCAGGTGGTAATCAGTTGTAAAGATTAGAGATTTATTAATAGTAACTCAATCACCGAATGATAATACGTCCGCTCTGTTCAAAGGGCTATCTTACAATCAGCTATCTAGTTGGACGTTGAGTGACACTTGTTCAATCAACGTTCGGCCTAGACATTCAATTAAATGTCGTCATTCAATGAACGCGCTAGTCATACAATCAAATGGGAAGCAGATTCAACCAGATGACTGCGACATAAGCATTGTTTGTATTAATTGTTTGTTAAATACCGAATTATAATAAGAAACATACAAATTCAGATCTTTACATTTGACTACTTTAGAAGTATCTCAAATATAAAAAAAATACTTGTTCCTAATTGTATTAATACAACTTTGAAATGAAAATAATTAAAAAGGTTAGGATTATACCTAAGTTTTTGACTAATAACTTGAAATAAATGACAAAGAATTGAATAATCATAGTTTTACTCCTAAAACCAACATTTACCAGTCCACTTTGGTAAAACTTACCATGTACTGATTTGGAATGGTAAAAGTTCGAAAAAGTCGTCCCTTTATAATAAATACTTACATTTACCAACTCATGTCGGTAAATCTTAGGTTTTACTGGAAAATCTTAAGATTTACCGTAGTTCGGGCTTTTACAGTAACATATACATGGTTGAAGTCTTTTTTTTGCGAATGGGAAATCATCAAATAACTTGCCCCGCTCTGGGCAAAGTGGGGGGGAGTGTCAGACTTGTACTGGCTAAAACTCACCCATGTTCCTTCTATTGCCCTTTATGTTCCGGGGCCACGGTATCTCTTTCGAACAACCCGCAACCCCGGCAATGATTGACGGCTTCCTGAAGGGTTGGTCACACCCTGAATACTATCTAATTATGTGTACTTAAGCAAGTTTATTTTTAAAGTAAAAAAAAGTAGAAAAATCTAACTCCCTTCATACTTTCCTAATTGACCACGAATGACGCAGTCGGCTCAACAATAGAGGTTACTTTGGTCAGAGGCGTGCGATGTCAAAAGATCAGGTAGCTGTCAAATCGGTTGACATTTTAATATCTGATTAAAATTTCCCCCAGCTGATTCATGATTATGAGCTGAGATTAAAGGTAAGGATGAGTCATTTAGAAACAGTGATGGTGTCTACTCTCTATGAACAAAATCTGTATTTTAAGGCCGAAGTTTTGAGGTCACATAGGCCGTTACTTCATGTAAAATACATACTAGTATTTAGCCGCATCTGGTTAGGCTGGAAGCCGACCCCAATATAGTTAGGAAAAAGCTAGGCAGATGGTGAACTAGCGTTGGGGGTTGCGGGTTGTTCGAAAGACATACCGCGGCCCCGGAATATAAAGGGCCATAGAAGGAACATGGGTGGGTTTTAGTCAGCACAAGTCTGACACTCGCCCCTGCTCCGCCCTAAGCTGGGGAAGCTTTTGATTTACCATCCGAAAAAAAGCGTATAGAGTTACAGCTCTATAGGCTTTTTTAAGCCTATTTAAAAATAATGGCGTTATGTTTAACGAGACTTCACACAATTTTATCGAAAATTAATTACGAATGACATGCACAAATGCCTTGACTCGACACAATCAGTAGGCCATCAGTCCTCAGCTGGGATTTGAACCCGCGACCCTCGCAGTAGAAAGTGGCTATTCCTCCACTGTGCCGTTTAGATAGCGAATATCACTTTCGCATGTAAGATCTAACGTTTATATGCAAAACAGAATTGTTGGGACTGAATAGCAATCACGGTTCGAGTGAGGTTAAGCGGTACTGACCGCGGTTAGTCAATGGACGGGTCACCGTAGCCTTTATTTATGTTTAAAGAGCTGGCGCTCGAGGCTTCGACCGCGTGATGATTGAAAAAAAAGTATCCTGTGTGTTATTCCAGACTATAATCTACCTCTGTGCGAAATTTCATCAAGATCCATATAAGATTAACAAACATACATAGATCCATCCTCACAAACATTCGCATTTATAAAATTAATTATTATATTTATAATATTAATTATTGCATATTAGGAAGTAGTATAAACGGAGCAATGGTGGTATTGTAGTCAGTTTCTCCAGCAAAAAAATAGATAAAAATTATAAATAAGTCCAATGTAATACATATGTTCTAATTGCCATTATAATAATTTGGGGCAGCCGTGAGACAAAAATATATTTTTTTTGTGCACTGTGGTCCATGGGCTAAATAACTTTAGTTTTTTTCTTACTGTTCATCAACCGTACGCAACTCCTGCTACTAAGTTAGACCTCTTTTGCCTCAACCTCTTTCCTTTTGGGTCAATATTGATTTTTAAATATTCATATTTCGAATAAACTAAGCGACTACACGCTAAATAAAAAAAAAATAGTTAGTCTTAGTTTGTAAATCGCTGGGAGAGGACAGCAAAGGGACAGGCTGGAGCTGAGCGATATTATTCACCTAATATAATATAATCACCTAAATAATATCGCTGAGCTGGCTCAGGAGCGCGGGCTGGCTCTAGCAAAGGATGGGTGGGGCCAGAATCACTAGACCAAGGTGACTTTTGTACTTTGCTAGCGCAGAACTTCGCCACTTCCACCGCGTCCTCAGCTAAGGGGGCAATAGAAAATAGAGCTCCTTACTTTATAATACTATAAAAGCGAAAGTGAGTTTGTTTGTTTGTTTGTTACCTCTTCACGCTTTAATGGCTAAACCGATTTTGATGAATTTTGGTACGGAGATAGTTGGGAACCAGGAGACGGACATAGGCTATTATATTTTTTTTTAAATGAGTGGGATATGAGGGAGAAAGAGGGAAGAAACGGGAAAACTTAGCGTTGCTATTACAAATCAATAAGGCGCTACCGAATTTAACGCGAGCGAAAACGCGGGCAAAAGCTAGTAGAGCATAATTTGCGATACACTTCCATAATCCCGCTTTTTCAACGAGGCTGAATAACTTGACTGTGGACGGTGACCAGTAGGTAGCTCACCGTCCGTCCTTTTAATGACGACAAGCCGTATCGACGGCGCATTCGTGTTCCAAGCGTCCCCAAAGAGCCATCAGCAAAGCAAAGGGGCCTGCCAGGGCTACTGCCTGCCGGGGTTGCTCGTTATTCTATAGAGATACCAGTGCTCCGGAACATAAAAGGCAAAAGAAGACATTAGTGGGTTAAGTCAGTAAAAGTCTGTCATTCCCCTCGCTCCATCCAGAACGGGGAAAGTTATTTGATGATTTCCCATCCATTAAAAAGGTGATTCGAGGTTAGAAATAATCCCACGGGATCAGACTACTAGCAATATCCTAACTCACTCAGTTCATGGTTGATCCGTGAGTGAAGTTTCATCCAATTTCGTTCAGTCGTTTAGGCATAAAACGGTCACAGAAAAAATAACTTTTGAATTTACAACTAAAAAATCATGGAATGGGCTTTTTTATAACTACTATTAATGTTTTATCATAAGTATTTTATTGAAGTGCTTCGTAAAGACAATCGGATCAAAATAAAATCGTACAAAATTTTACTTTCTTTCTTTTTTAGGGCATCTCAAAAGGAGAGAATGATGTGTGGAGTGACAAGAATGGATAAAGTAAGGAATGAGTTTATTCGAGGAAGTTTGAAATTGCGCCTGTTATAGAAAAAAATGAAGGGAGTCGTTTGTCTTGGTATGGACATGTAATGAGGAGGGATGAAGGACATGTGACTAAAAGAGTGATGGATCTGAATGTTGATGGACGGAGAGCGAGAGAAAGGCCAAAGAAAAGATGGATGGATTGTGTAAGTAATGATATGAAGGAGAAAGGAGTAAATGATGCCGTGACGTCTGATAGGGGAGAATGGAAGAAGAAAACGTGTTGCGCCGACCCCAAATAGAATTGGACAAGGGTAGGAAAATGATGATGAAAAGGAAAAAAACGGAACCCTTATTAGATCAGTTTGTAGTCCTTCTGTCTGTCTGTGAAGACCCTTTATCTCAGGATCGCATGAATATATCTAGTTGAAATTACAACCATACAATCAATTCTGTGGTTCTTTTGTGCTGTGAAAAAATCAACCCTCTGAGTCTACGCAGTCAAAAGATATAGCCGTTTATGTCGCAAGTTTGTACGGAACTCTCGGTGTTGTCGGTTTTTTCTTTATTGACATTACAACAATGACATCATCTAAAGTGTCAATTCACTTTCCCGTATACCGTTGACAATTTCTTTTATTTCGTAACTTAAAATATTTATTGCATTGCTAATATTCTTTATTAAGCAATTTGTTTTGCGAATGATTCATCTCCAGGTTCTAGTTTCCAATTGACGGCACGGTTGGCGCAGTGGTTGAGCGGTCGACTGCTGTGCTGCGTGTCGCGGGTTCGATCTCCGCACTGAACAGATGTTTGTATAACCTACAGGTAGTTGTTTTGGGTCTGGCTGTTTGTGTATATGAGTTTAAAAGGGTCCCGTTTTATTCTTTTTGAGGTACGGGTTTTCTTCTTCCATTCTCCCCTATCAGACGTCACGGCATCATTTACTTCTTTATCCTTCATATCATTCCTTACACAATCCATCCATCTTTTCTTTGGCCTTCCTCTCGCTCTCCGCCCCTCAACATTCAGATCCATCACTGTTTCAGTCACAGGCGCTTCGTCCCTCCTCATTACATGTCCATGCCAAGACAAACGACTCCCTTTCATTTTTTCTGTAACAGGCGCAACTTTCAAACTTCCTCTAATATACTCATTCCTTGCTTTATCCATTCTTGTCACTCCACACATCCATTTCAACAATCTCATCTCCGCTACATGCAATCGTTTTTCATCCACCTTTTTTACAGCCTAGTATTCTGACCCATACAGTACAACAAGTCTAATCAGGTACGGGACCCTGATATTGGTCGTAATATAGGTAATACCGTCGCTTTTGCTTTTTGGGGTGGGAAATCATCAAATAACTTCCCCGACTCTGGGCCGAGCGGGGGGGAGTGTCAGACTTGTACTGACTAAAACCCACCCGCGTTCCTTCTACCGCCCTTTATTCTTCTCCCCGGCAGGCGGTGGCCCTGCCAGGCCCCTCTGCTTTGCTGACATCTCTTTTGGGCGCGTTTCATATATTTTTACAATATTTAATTAATTTAATATGATCATCTGCCTAGCCTCTTCCCAACTATGTTGGGGTCGGCTTCCAGTCTTTCCGGATGCAGCTGAATATCAGTATTTTACATGGAGCGACTGCCTATCTGACCTCCACAACCCAGTTACTTATGGGTAATACGATGTCCCTTGATAAGACTTATTGTCAGACTTTACAGACACTGACTACATGTAACGACTGTCAAAAATCTAAAATTGACAGCCGGGACCAACATCTTAACGTGCTTAAGCTCGACATATAACGGGTGGTCACCCATCCACAGACCAACCTAGGCAAGCGCAGCTTAACCTAAAGATCGATCCGAGCGGCTGCTATTATTTAGATTTATATAACATAGTGATCCAATAAGGATTCCCTTTTTTTTCTTTTGTGGTGCGAAACCCTAACAAATGAATGTTGCAACAATTTTAACAAAGCCGTGTCTAATTTAGTCGCTGACGCATAACGAGAGCGAAAGTGTATATAATTGGAAAATGCGATCACAACATGCATATAAATTGTCGCATTTATTGTCATAGAGTAGAAATAATTTGCAATATTAAGCTCCACGAGAGCCGATGTTGTCATGGTGAAAATATTTGACAATCAGGAAGTTATGACTGAGAGCTGTTGTACCCGATATTTTTGATAGGTTTTTAACCGACATAAAAAATGGAGGAGATTCTATGTTTATTTCTTACTAGCTTTTGCCCGCGGCTTCGCTCGCGTTTAATTCGGGGTAACACAGTTCCCCTTTCCTGACTTGCGAGTACCTGCTATTTGTAGTTTTAGCCCTAGCGCCTTATTTATTGTAATAGCAAAGCTAAGTTTTCCCTTTTATTTCCTCTTTCTCCCTCATATCTCAATCTTTAAAAAAAAATATTATTAGTATTTCTGTACCAAAATTAATCAAAATCGGTTTAGCCATTTAGGCGTGAAGACGTAACAAACAAACAAACTCACTTTCGTTTTTATAATATTAGTAAGGATTCGAATGTTTGTGAGGATGGATGGATGTATAGATGTTTGTTACTCTTTCCCGTCAAAACGACTGAACGGATCTTGATGAAATTTGGTATAGAGGTAGATTATAGTCTAGAATAACACGTAGGATACTTTATAGTTTCGCCCATCACGCGGGCGAAGCCGTGGGCGCCAGCTAGTATTCGTTATTATGGTTGGATTATTAACTCAAAAACTTGTACATTTTATCTATTCTGCAGCTAATCCGCTATAAAAATCGATGCTTTCGGCTCATGAGACAACAATATATTATATGGACGCAGAGCAATGTCCTTTTAAACCCTACCAGTTGCATAAGACACGTCATGACCAATGCCAGTGGCACCATGTTCGGCAGACGTAAGATCTATCGTCGTTCAAATAACCACTGACGCTCAGTTATCTATCTTAACTACAGTTTGCTAAAAACATCGTTAAACCCAAAACACGAACATAAATCTCCCAGTTGTAACCTTAACCCACATTTCACTCGCATCCGTTAACCTAAAACTCAACGCGAACAGAATGAGTTAACTTAAGGCTGTGAGCCCAAGTTTCTCCAATACAATAGCTTATTAAGAATCTACGCACATTTGCGACTTGCAACGAAAGTCTAGTAGTTTTTTGCCATATGTGTCAACTAATGTCTGGGCCATAACATACTTAGAAGTCGCACTTTCCTTTTGTCAAAGATTGTTAGATTTTCTGACTAAAACCCATCCATGTTTATTTTTTTGGCCCTTTGTGTTCCGTGGCTGCGGTATCTTTTTCGGACAACCCGCAACCCCAGCAGACAGTGGCCCTGGCAGGCCCTTCTGCTTTGCTGACATCTCTTTGAGGCCATCGACACGGCCTGTCGTCACTAGACGAACGGACGGTGAGCTACCCATTGCTCACTGTCCACAGACCCGCGTCTACGGTGGCCGGGAGTCGTCTCGCGGCGCCAGACACCCGGAGCATCTCCCGCGGCGGATGGGTTTTAAGTTCGTCGCACTTTCCTTGGGTGTTGTTAAATACTAATGGCGTATTTAAGAACTTAGATTGTTTAGTTAACACTTCCCGTTACCCAAGGGCTGGCTTTTACTTTGGCCAGAGGCTAAACGTTACCATACAAAGTGGCAACGCGGCCAGTCTCTTTGGGACATTGCCAACTGACAGCGTTGAGGACGAATTAATTTTGACGCTATTTTTTTAGTGTCTCTAAGTTATTTTATTATTTTTTTATTATCTTATCTTATCCCAATTTATTTGATGTCGGCGCAGCATGTCTTCTTTTTCCATACTTTTCAGACACTTCCTTTAGTAAAAGGTTAGTAGTATCTATACTAATATATAAAGCTGAAGAGTTTTTTTGTTTGCTTGAACGCGCTAATCTCAAGAGTTCAAATCGGAGCAGTAGTGCTCCGATTTGAAAAAAAACTTTCAGTGTTAGATAGCCTATTTATCCAGGAAGGATATAAGCTATATATTATTGCGCTAAGGCCAAGAGGAGCGGAACACTAATGAAGAATGTTTCAATCTTATAATGCAACTAAATGGCAGGATCGATTTGAATGAATTATAATTCAAGTACTAGGCTTGCATGAATTCACGGTGGTATTAATTCCAACAGTTTGATCTGTGGATTCAAGTTCTTGGTAGAACCAACTGCGTTGAGATAAAACTACCAGGATTGCATGAAATCCACAGTGGTATTCTTTCTAACAGTTCGGTCTGTGTACACAGGTGTCGACTCTATAACGTTACGCTACGATAGTTGGGACGTGAGTGGCGGGTGAAACCGCTGGGCACAGCTAGTCACCTATAAAACACGTGGATAAGAATAATTTATTTTACAAGTTTACACTAATGAGGTCATTAAGCATGCAATCACAATACTTGGCAAGGAAAGGGCTGATTTAACTAAAATGTTTTTAGGGCACAGGTGCACACTATACTTTCTAGACTTTTAAGGTCACATCCTAAAAAGCAATGTGTGTTCGAGCTTTCATATCCCAATAGAAAAGTGGTGTCAATTTGAGTATGTTGAAGAAAACTTGAATGAATTGAATTGAATGAATGAAAATTTAATGAAGAAAACTTGATAGGTCGAAAAGGAATTTTCGACCTATCAAGTTTTCTTCAACCTGGAGATGTCTGGACGACCATGACTTTTTAACCAAAAGGGGTCCTATATGATTTTTTTCTATATTGCTTGCGTAATTTATGAGTTATCCTTGCTAATATTCTAAAAGCGAAAGTGAGTTTGTTTGTTACTTCTTCACGTCTAAATGGCAAAACCAATTTTGATGAGTTTTGGTACAGACATAGTTGGGACCCTGGAGACGGACATAGGAGAAACACCATGTCACGCTGTACTGGGATCGGTCTATCATTACTGACAGGACTATTGTCGCCAATAAGCCTGACATAGTGGTGATAGATCGATCAGCGCGCCGCGCAATGATAATCGATGTTACCACCCCGCATGACGAGAACCTCGTGAAAACTGAAAGAAAAACAACTAAAATATCTCGACTTGGCACACGAGGTTGTCGACATGTGGAATGTAAACTCGGCTATCATTGTGCCGATTGTCGTAACGGCCAACGGCTTGATTGCCAAGAGCCTCGACGAACACCTGTCGAAGCTTTCCTTAGGCGGTTGGATCAAGGGCCTGATTCAGAAGGCAGTACTCCTCGATACGGCTCGCATAGTGAGGAGGTACCACCACCGGTAGCTTGGACAGTAGTTCCAGTATCAGTAACTGGTGGACCACTATTTTAATATTTTAAATATTTATTTTGTTATTTTTTTTAGGAAATATGTATGTAAAAATGTAAAAATGAGAGGAAAAGAAAAATAAATGAATACTAAAAATAAGGTCATGCTTTTATGTTTTGTGAAACAAAGTATGCAAGAGTGTCCACTGTTCCATGTTAGTTTTAATTGAACCTATTGCTAGTTGTTTACTTTATATGTAACCTAGTGTAAATTGTTTGTTTCTATGTTAATTATTGTAATTGGTGTTATACCGTTTAAATCCTTATCCTTATCTTTACTAATATTATAAAAGCGAAAGTGAGTTTGTTTGTTTGTTACCTCTTCACGCTTTAATGGCTACACCGATTTTGATGAATTTTGGTACAGAGATAGTTGGGAACCAGGAGACGGACATAGGCTCTTTTTTTTAAAAACGTGGGTTGTGAGGGAGAAAGAGGGAAGAGAAGGGAAAACTTAGCGTTGCTATTACAAATCAATAAGGCGCAAGGGGAACTGTGTTACCCCGAATTTAACGCGAGCGAAACCGCGGGCAAAAGATAGTTAACAATAAATAAATAAACTCAAACTCAAACTCAAAGCATTTATTTCAATTAGACCATTACAGGCACTTTTGAATGTCATAAAAACAAGAACAAAAAAATGATGCTGCTACAGTCCCAGTCACAAGACATAATAACTTGTGAAAGTACTGTAGTTGCCCATTCCAAAGCGTAGATCTCTATGGAGAAGAATGGGCAAGAAACTCCATGGACACTCTTTTAAATCATAATATTTTATAAAATCATGGATACATCATTCATGTTGAGATTATACATAATGTGAGAACGATGTAGAAAAACGAGCACATTTAGAGCGTCCAGAGTAAAAGCAATAATTAGCAAGAGTTTAATAGATGAATTAAAACAAACCGTGGTAGCTAAGAGATGACCAGTCCCAACTGACAGCGCCCGTTCACGAACATGACGTATGGATCAGCCCCATTCAGCTCGACCATTTTGAAGGGAGCTAAATGACCCGACACACCCGCCACCATCAGCGAGACATTTAAGTGAGCATGACAATCTCTCAACCACCAGGGCAACCGTCGAGTCAATAAAATTACATAGTACTCACACATGGGCATTACAATTATACAATATTAGGAAATTGAGTCTATACAATGCAAAGATAGTCTTACAATCTTCTTCGGCTGCCACAATAACTTCAGATGCTGATTAATTAGTTTGCCCCTATGGTTGTGGAGCAGGACCGGCATTGAGCCAAGCATTTGTATCATTAATGTAATCCCCCAACTTATAGTATGCTTGCCTACATAGTGTGCGTTTAATACAAGATTTAAACTTCGATTCATTCAGTTGTAGGATGTGTGGAGGTATTTTATTGTAACATTTTAAACAGTACCCCATAAAAGAGGAGTCTACCTTAGCTAGCCTGAAACCTGGCTGAACCAGTTGGTCCTTATTTCTAGTATTATAGTGATGTCTGTCACTTCTTTTACTAAATAGATGCAGATTTTTCCTAACGTACATGATGTTTTCATAGATGTATTGACAAGGTACTGTCATGATGTTAATTTTTTTAAACAGTTCTCTTAGAGAATCGCGCCTACGTAGATTATACATGGCTCTGATGGCTCTTTTCTGCAGAATAAATATAGACTCAATGTCTGCAGCCCGTCCCCAAAGTAAAATACCGTATGACATTATACTATGAAAATAACTAAAATAGACTAGTCGCGCGGTATCTACATCAGTAAATTGACGGATTTTTCTTACAGCATATGCTGCTGAACTCAACCGTCCTGCAAGAGATGTTAAATGAGGACCCCATTGTAGCCTCGAGTCGAGTGTGATACCTAAGAAAACAGTTTTATTGACGAATTCTAGTTTCTCTTGATTTAATACTATGTCACAATCACTACTTTTGACGTTTGGTAGAGCGAATCTTATGCATTTCGTTTTTTTTTCCATTCAATACTAAGTTATTAGCAGTAAACCAATTATGGACCTGCAATAGGGCGTTATTAAGGTCGTCAAGATTCGTGGTACGTCTATTTACCTTAAATATTAAAGAAGTGTCATCAGCGAACAACACCATTTGTGGTTGATTGTCAAATAAATGGGGTAGATCATTAATATATACTAAAAAGAGGAAAGGGCCCAATATAGAACCTTGTGGTACACCCATTTTAACTTTTAAACCCATTGAATTAACGCCATTAATTTGAACTTGTTGCTGTCTATCATTTAAATACGATTTTACTAAACTGAGCGCAAGTTTATCTTAACCGTAATGCTCAAGTTTTAAAAGCAGGGTTTCATGATTAACGCAATCAAATGCCTTCGTAAGGTCACAGAAGATTCCTATTGCATCTTGTGCCTCTTCCCACGCAGTAAATATGTGTTTCATTAAGGTGACACCGGCGTCAGTCGTACAACGTCCTTTGGTGAAACCATACTGCTTTTCATGTAAGATTTTATTGGTGTTAAAATGGTTGAGCAATTGATTTAGCATTATCTTTTCAAACACCTTGCTGAGAACTGGCAAAACGGATACGGGCCTATAGTTGTTAGTGTCTTTACTATCCCCGGATTTAAAAAGCGGTATTACATTGCTGTATTTCATTAGATCCGGGAAAACCCCTTGATCCACGCACAAATTAAATATTAAGGCTAAATACGGTGCTATAGTCTCAATAATGGCGGTACAAGCTTTGATGGACATACCCCAGAGATCTTCGGTTAATTTGACCTTGATTTGCTTAAAAGCTTTAATGACTGATAAGGGGTTTATATGCTTAAATTCAAATTGAATCGGGCAGGCTGGAACGTTCGCCTTTAATAAATCCTTAGATAGCAAGGCCGAGGAATTTAAGGTCTCTGTAGTCTTATGTGGGATATTGGCAAAGAAATTTACAAATTCCTGAGCAATGTCATTATTATTGCTCACGAGGCCACGTGAGGTTTCTAACGTAAAATCATTTCTTGGTTTTTTATTTCTATTTGTTTCATTGTTGATTATTTTCCAAACCGTTTTTATTTTATCATCGGCTGATTTAATTTTGTTGCTAATGAATAAGGATTTGGCAACTTTACAAGAGTTTTTAAAAAATTTCGAATAAGTGGCAACATATTCATTAAAAGTTTTTGTGTTGATGTAAGGCTTAAGGCCATATAGCTCAAACAATCGTTCCCTACTTTTCCTAATACCTTGTGTAGCCCAATCACTGAAAATAAACTTTTGGCAAATAGTTTTTGTTTTTATTTTTAATGTATTATTGAACTCGGTGTGCACTACTGAAAAGAATTCATCATACCATTTATTTACATTGTTTATATGGCCCGGAAAACTTAACTTGCTAATTTAATTATTATTAAATCTATCTAAGTTGCTGGCTGCCATTTGTCTAGTCTGTATTTGAATTTTTTGAATTTTTATGTTGGACGCGAAAGTAACGTACTGGCCGCTATGATCTGAAGGAAGGTAATTAACAATGAATTTATCTAAATAGTCGCAGCAACAAAACACATTATCAATACACGTAGCGGTGTTTGTGGTAATTCGGGTTGGTTCTGAAAACACATTTGACAAATTAAACGATTTAAAGAGACTTAAAAATCATAAAATGTCCAACAATGATAAGTTGTTGGAAACGACCATAACTGCGGCCTACGGATATCGTGCTAAGCAAGTAGACCTCCTGTTCGGGTGCGGTTTGCACTTACATCAAGCAAAGTGTTATTGACGTAAAACCACAAATGTTTAAAGACATCGACTACACTCAGGTTAAAAAACTTTTTTGTAAAAATAAAACCGACTTCCAAAAAAAAAAAAACTATAAAGTGGATTATAAAAAACATTATACCAATGTCATGCATGCCTATGATTTGTGTAATTACTTTTAAGAGGCATTAATAATTACCTATAATAATAGGTATTTTGTGTAATTATGCAGTTGGTGTGCTTATTGTCTAATAAATAAATAAATAGCTTTTCTTCCGGAAGTCGGTGACTTTTGTTGGTTTTGTTGATTATTTTCCGACTTCCGGAAAAAAAGGATTCTGGTGAATAGAGAATCTCCTCTTTTTTTAAGTCGGTTAAAAAGTGACTTTCAATTGACCGCATTTAGAACAACAACAACAACACTATCCCACTAATATTATAAAAGCGAATGTTTGTGAGGATGGATGGATGTATGGATATTTGTTACTCTTTCACGTCAAAACGGCTGAACGGATCTTGATGAAATTTGGCACAGAGGCTTTCACAAACATTCTCATTAATAATATTAATATTATCTAATCTAATATATAAAATTCTCGTGTCACAGTTTTCGTTCCCATACTCCTCCGAAACGGCTGGACCGATTTAAACGAAATTTTGTGTACATATCGGGTAGGTCTGAGAATCGGCCAACATCTATTTTTCATACCCCTAAGTGAGCAGCGGGTGAAACCGCTGGGCACAGCTAGTTTATTTATAATATCCTAAATAATTATCCTAATTAGCAAGCGTGGTGATCAATGCTCGCGCCTTCTCTGTATGAGAAGAGGCATTTGCCCAGCAGAGGAACATTAATAGGCTGGTAAAATGGTAAACACCATCGCACATGACACACAAACGAACAGTCGGTCAGCCACACCTTCCTCCGCGCAGTCGGTCAAGAGTTCACTGACCCCAGCCGATATTACCCGCGTTAGTTCACTTTTACTCATTGCAGAGAGAAAGATGTGAAAGTCACTTTCCCCGGTAACTTCGCGAATTTGATATAGACCTTGATTATTTATTTATTTAGTTATAGGTTTTGATCGCGGCTTCGCTTGCTTTGAAGTCAAGAATTATTCTAAGGATTTTTTTTTATTTAAATCGGATATTTCATTTTTTTTTAATTCATTTTGTCACATCTTTTTAGGGTTTCGTAACTCAAAAGGCAAAAAACTAAACCTTTATTGGATCACTTTGTTGTCCATCTGTCAAGACCCTTTATCTCAGAAACGCGTGGAGGTATCGATTTTAAATTATAATCATACTAGCTTTTCCCTTTTTGCTGATTTGCAGGTACCTGCTACCTGTAGTTTTTGCCCTAGCGCCTTATTTATTGCAATAGCAACGCTAAGTTTTCCCTTTTCTTCCCTCTTTCTCTCTCATTTCTCACTTTAAAAAAAATAGCCTATGTCCGTCTCCAGGGTCCCAACTATCTGTGTACCACAATTCATCAAAATCGGTTTAAAAAAAAGGCGTGAAGACGTAACAAACAAACAAACTCACTTTCGCTTTTATTATAATAGTAAGGATAATCAACTCTGTGATCCCTTTGTGTTGTGAAAAAATCAACCCTCTAAGTCTACGCACTCAAAAGATATGGTCGTTTATGTCGCAAGTTTGTACGGAACCCTCGACGCGTGAGTCTGACTCGCTCTTGGCCGTTTTCTTTTTATATTCTTACATATAAAAAGAAAACGGCCGGCGTGTAGCACAGCCAGCAATTTACTGAACTTTATGACATACGTGGTTCCAAATGTTGATGCTGGAGTGCAAGTCGACGCTGCTTACTTTGACTTCAAAAAAGCTTTCGACTTAGTTGATAATGACATATTATTAGAAAAGCTGGCAGCGGTCGGATGTACTCCTAAATTGCTTCAGTTCTTTGCAAACTACATGAGGGATCGACGACAGTTCGTAGAATATGCTGGTTGTGTATCTGAGCCTTACTATACTCGATCAGGAGTAAGCCAGGGCAGTAATGTGGGTCCGATGAGTTTTATTATTATGATTAATGATCTGCCTATAGCTGCCAGGGCTGCCACCTGTCTGTTATTCGCGGATGATCTTAAGTTGCTCATGGCCATTAAGAATAAAAGTGACTGTGCACGATTGCAGCAAGATATAGACTGTGTAGCTGAGTGGAGTAGGAAAAATAAACTGCAGTTTAACGTCCAGAAATGCTCAGTCCTCACTTTTAGCAGAATGAGAGATCCATATCATCACGAGTACAAGCTAGAGGGCGCATCGATGGAGCGAGTAAAAACGGTACGCGACCTGGGTGTACGTCTGATCACCGAGTTAACATTTCGTGATCATATTGTCAATGTTTGTAAAAAATCATACAGAAGTCTAGGTTTCGTTCTTCGACGGGCATCAAGTTTTACAAACATTAAAGCTATTGCAGCATTGTAAAATGCGCTCATAAAATCTCAGCTTGAGTACAATTCTGTCATATGGGCTCCACATGAGACTAAATATAGTCTCATGTTGGAGCGCATACAAAACAAATTTACCAGATTTCTGTACATGAAACTTTATGGTGTGGTATCCGTTCTATCCGTTGATGTACCCAACTTTATTTGTCATCGGTATGGTCGGGTATAACAAACTCGAAACAAGGCGATAACAACATATGTATTTAAAGTTATACGTGGTAAGACCCATAATTCCGGTTTTTTACAAGAGATACGTCTGAATGTGCCTGACAACTACGTGTTGCGGCGCCGGAAACCACGGCTACTAGCGGTGCCACACGCACGCACCAACTTGCTCAGCAAGGCGCCACTGACGCGCGCCTTACACGCACTGAATGACATTGCTGACAGGATCGATATATTTTCCTGCTCTCTGAATGAATTCACAAAAACAATGTTGTATGTGTTATGTTATTTAGGATAGTTATATATATGTATAAGTTAGTTTAAATAAGGACCACGCTACCGCATTAGGATTATTTCCTGTAAAGTTAGCAGTGTTGTTATAAATAAATAAATAAAAATAAATATTTATAAAAAAAAATTGTAGTCCACCAGCATCGGGAACAGGGTCCGAGCTACGAGCTCTTGAGAGAGGAACCTCCTAACAATACGGGCTGTGTCCAGAAGTACTGCTCTCTGAATTAAGCCCTTGATCCAGCTGCCAAGCGATAGCGTCCTCAGATATTGATCAAGACTATTGGCTATCAAGCCATTGGCCGACATGTCTACCGGCACAGTGACTGCTGTATTCACGTGCCACATGTCGACAACCTCGCGAGACAGGTCTAAATACTAGAATAATTTCTGAAAATCGGATATTTTATTATTTGCATTTTCATGGGTTTATATTGTTTTTGCATGTTAGCTTTTTGATGAACGCATTCATTACTTCTTCTAACATCAGCCATTAGATGTCTCGTCAAAATCGGTACGTTCCGTACTTACTTTCGAAGATTAGCCGGACCAAAACAGACGGACAAAAATTTAAATTAAAGTTTACTTGTTAGATGTACCGTACCGTATATTCTTTCAATAATACATTCAATAATAGGTCCTTTTTTTGCGGATGGGAAATCATCAAATAACTTCCCCCGCTCTGGGTGGAGCGGGAGGGAGTGTCAGTCTCTTACCGACTAAAACCCACTCATGTTTCTTCTTTTGCCCTTTATGTTCTCTTTCGAACAACCCGTATTCATTTATAACTGCTATTTAGAATTTACATACAGATACTTTGAGACATTTTATTTATTTGTATAGATAGTATTGACACCTGATAGTCTGATAAGTGTGTTATTTCATATGATGTGAATGTATTCTATTATGTTTTAATAATCATTGATGTGTACGCTAACCTGTCTACGTGAGTGAAACCGGGGCGCACCTAATACGATAATAATATGAATCACATTAGAGAATTTAGGTGTGAATCAGTCAAAAAAGTCACAAACGCAGTTAATTTTGTGAATTCAGCACCTCTCTGAGAGTTATGAAAAATAAATGTTGGCCGGTTGGATTCTCAGACCTACCCAATATGGTCACAAAATTTCACACAAATCGACCCAGCCGTTTCGGAGCAGTTTGGTAACAAACACCGCGACAAGAGATTTTTATATATTAGGTCATTATGCTGTAAGTTGTTTGAAGCACATGTGACTAAAAGAGTTATGGATCTGAATGTTGAAGGACGGAGAGCGAGAGGAACGCCAAAAAAAAGATGGATGGATTGTGTAAGGAATGATATGAAGGAGAAAGGAGTTAATGATGCCGTGACGTCTGATAGGGGAGAATGGAAGAAGAGAACGTGTTGCGCCGACCCCAAATAGAATGGGACAAGGGCAGGAAAATGATGATGATAATATGATGTAAGTTGTCCAAGAGTTTTGTTGGGACCTTGAAAGAGGACTGACCTCTGAGTTTGTTTCGGCTGTTTGTTTTTAGAGTCGGGTACGAAACATAGGCCTCATCTAGTTAAAAAAAGACGACGAATAAAAGTGTTTGTTAAGAAAACCGACTTTCAAAAACATACTAAAAAGACAGAAAATAAATTTACTTACGAAAGCTGGGGGCTTAGACAAAGTAACAATTTAAAAACGATAACGAAGTAAGAAAACACTAAAATGTATGGGATTGACATAAACCGCGTTAAGTCACGTGGTCGATCGACATCGTCATCGCAATTTGGTAGACAATGTTACATTTCATAACGAAACCATAAACTAACGAATCGTTTTCGTATTTATTCCATACAAATGCGTAGACAAGCAGCACTTTCAGTGTTCGTCTTCGCCTCGATCGTGATCGTCAATAAAGATAACGAAACGAATGCTAAAACGTTGTAGTTATTGAAACAATATGGCCGGATTTCATTCACCCAAGCTGATTTTTGACAACACTAACCTAGGTCTCGCATTGCTCGCTGTTTCGGTCTTCTTAAGGCTTGTTGGAGGTGTATGCTTCGACACAGGGTTCTTCACTATCACCCTTACATGGCTAGCAAAATCACTAATGCATGTTGTGTGCTGCACAACATTGCATTAGATGCTAGAATACCACCTCCAAGTGATATGCCAGCTGCAGGGGTACAAGATAGTGAAGATCATGCTGTACAGTATAGCACCTCCAATGATAACCAAAACGATGTAATCCGAGGCAGGGCTATGCGCAATCGTTTAGTTAGTAGGATGTAATATTTATTTTTTTAATTATTATTTTATATCTACAAACAGCCTCTTGACTTTGATCAGATTTTATGATACTTGGAATGTAAGTAGGATGTAATTTAGGTGAATAAATAAAAATTTCTATAAAATATTTTAATATTTTTATTAAGTCACTTGATAAACTCTTTAAAATTTTAACCTTATATAATTAGTATCTCTAATAACATAATAGGTAATTATATTAATCAGCCTTTATACGTCAACTGCTGCAAACTTAACATCTTAAACAGCTTTAGGAATTCAGCATCTCAGACTTTTGCTAGTATCGCACTCGCAATAGTCTGAGATGCAGAATGCCTAAGGCTTCGGACATACATACTAAAAAACGTTTGATTACTATAGCAATAGGGACAAGACAATTGCTGAACTACTCATTGTACAGCGGTATGTTTGACGTGACTGATGATGATGTGGCTGGTGCAACAGGCTGTCGTCCTTGAGCCGAAGTCTGAGTGAGCACGAGCGGAAGTGGTGGTGGTTGTATCTGGTATGACGAGGAAACCGGAAGCCAATTATTTGAGGGCTGTGAAGTGGAAGGTTGAAGTGACGAAGTCAGTTGTGGAGTTTCTGCAAAAGAAAATGAGTGTTATTTTGGACAGTTTACGGATCCTTTGTTTGTTAAAAATGTTTCTTAAATCAAATCCTGTTAATATTGTAAAATGTGGAGGTTTGGATGTTTAATAGTTACTCAATCATACAAAAACGGCTGAACGGATTTCGATGAAAACACCCAGGTATAGAATATAAATAGCAAAACTGAGGTTCTCTACGAATTTTAGATAATTTTATATTCTACATAACAAATAAATAGTATACTAGCTGTTGCCAGCGGCTTCGCAAATAATCGGGATAAAACTATCATATGTGTTAATCTGGGTTATAAACTATCTATGTACTAAATTTTATCCAAATTCGTTCAGTAGTTTTTGCGTGAAAGAATAATAAACATCCATCCATCCAAACAAACTTCCATGTTTATAATATTAGTAAGAAGTAAGATTTTAAATCTTTAGTCTTACCATCTACAATTTCCAAATTTTCTGAATAATCTTGGGTGACGGGATCATCTTGGGCGGCAGGATCATCTTGTGCAGTATTTATAGATCTCTGAAAAAAATCGTCAGTGGTACATTTAATAAAAATAAGTGGTAGGTACATGTAATGAAATTATATATTACTGAAAAAGTGTATTATTTTTAGTATGTTTTTATGTAAAAATTATAGCAACGTTTTTTCATTCATATAATAATATTTATAAATACTAATTAATAACCAGTTTAACCAAGTTAAAACTAATTTATCAAAAAATGAAATGTTGTCTTTCATGTTAACTAAGTGAAGTTACTTGGTTGACCAATGTTAATAGGAATTTTAACTAGAGAAAATTAGCTCATTGTTGAGCAGGAGCTTTGAAGGTGGTACTTACATTAAATCTTAGCTCTTCTACAGAGTCTTGTCCTGCCACTGCTAAAGCACCCATTATAGCCAGCACTCTTTCATCGTTAGCTGACAATGTTTGCCTGCTTGCTGGCCCACCTCCAGTCCCACTTGCATGAAGCTTTATGGTCAATGCCTTTTTCTTGTCTTCGGCTTCCAATCTGCCCACACCTTTGTTGAACAAAAATCAGTCATAGTTATTTAAGTACTTATGTTATTAGTCTACCTGAGATTAAAAGGCCGATTAACAATAACGTGGGGGACATCTTCGCATATGGCCATTGGAGACCAAAGTATAGCTTGTACTATACTATACTTGCTCTTGTTTGACTTTATTAGTAAGAAGGTTAATGTTTATTTGCAAGTTTTCTTAATATTTTATCGTATGTGATATGGTAAGTGCCAATAAACATTTTTTTCTTTCTGTCTTTCTTACTATGGGTGTCAGAGATTGATCATCATCATCATAATTATCAAAAATCCCCAGTCTAGTAATAACAGAGAAATTATTACAAGCCAACCTTCATAACCGCAAGGGTGTGTCTACTTATCCAAAACCCTTGAGAAAATAGCTTGCTAGCCACTCTACCATCACACCAGTCTTTCCAAAAATGTTCATTAGATTCTTACTTTTTTCCACTTTTCTGTAGTCTTGCTGACACCGCCACCAGCAGCATTCAAAAAGTTGGTCAGGTCAGTCCACAGTCGGTCTGACCGTAACCGACCTTGTGCTCTGGCAAGAGGCCTCGCCAGGTCACCATGACTGTAATATAAACAAACAAAGATTCAATATAAGTACTTCATTTTTAAGATCGCGTCGTTGTTTACGTTTCATCCTAGTGAATAAAACTTGGATTTACTTACGTTTCCATATACTCAAGCAGCGTTGAAAACTGTTCGGGACTTGCTCGCACTCTTGATTCCATGTTTTATCTCTAAAAATTATAATAGTTACTCCATTATCGTTTGAACACCAGTCATTTATAAAAATGAGTCCATTTTGATCCTTACCACTGTTAAAAAATGTTTTTATTATGACTTAGAATACTTTAGCTACTCTTTAAATGTATGATTTCACTTAAATAAAACGATTTTAGTACGGCGATCGCCAACAACTCACTTACCTATTCTTATTAGAAATAAAATTTGAAAACAGCAATAACTCGCGGGTTTGATCCGATTTGAATTTCTTGACTGACACTGACAGCAAAATTTTCGATACCAAAACCAATATTTTTGTTTTTTAGCGCAAAAAGAAATCGGCACAACGATCGCGATCATATTGTTACATTGTCTAAGAAATGTTTATCGTTATCTCAGAGACGATGACGCATTTAGATATCGTTTCGCTACGAAGCGATGTTACTTTGTCTAAGCCCCCTGGTGACTTTTGTTATATTCATAGATTCTTTTGCCACCGACTTATGTAAGTAAATTTATTTCCCGTCTTTTATTTTTTTGGTAAATTTCGGTTTTTATACATGAAACGACTGCATATCTGACCTCCAAAACCCAGTTACTACTGGGTAATACGACCCCATAAGACTGGTTCTCAGACTTTCGGGACACTGACTAGCTGTAACGACTGGCAAAGATCTACAAATGACATCTTGGACCAACAGCTTAACGTGCTTTCCGAGGAACGGAGGTAACTCAATAAGTAACGGGTAGTCACCCATCTACAGACCAACCTAGGCAAGCGCGGCTTAACCTAAACATAGACCGAGCTGCTGTATTATTTAGCCACGAACACCACAATAATTTTTGCGGCCTTCTATGTATGTATAAAGATAGACAAAAATCTTTACTTTTTATTAGATAGATGCGTCTAGACATAGACAATACCACTTTATAACTACAAAACTCTTAAGTAATTAAGCAAGGAGGTAAAATTGATGATTAACTACCGGAAAGAATCGGCATGGTAATAAACTTTTAACAATGGCAATCGTAGTATGGTTAGTTATTAATTTTGTATATCAATTAAATTTGTAGTGGGTAAACTTTTATTAAATTAATTATCTATTTTTGAAGAAAGTATTTTTAGCGCTTCTAATCAAAGAGTTTTAAATAACTCTTTTATATGCTACCTAGCTTCCGCCCGCGACTTCGTCCGCGTGGCATAGTTACTTTGGGGTAATGCTAACTTTAAACCGCGTAATGATCGAAAAAAAATTATTAGCCTATGTCCGTCTCCAAAGTCTCAACCTCAACTAGCTCTGTACAAAAATTCATCAAAATCGATTTGGCCATTTAGGCGTGAAGATACAACAAACAAACAAACTGACTTTCGCTTTTATAATATTATAAGTAAGGATTACCTTCTTGTTTTGCGAATGAGAAATCATCAAATAACTTCCCCCGCTCTGGGTTAAGACATTACCCACCCATTCTGTTCTTTCTATTGCCTTTTATGTTCCGGGGCCGCGGTATCTCTTTCAATCGACCCGCAACCATGCTAATTACCTTGTGGTGTTATTTTGCTTCTATAAAAGCATTTGACAAATGCTTACACTGATTGGACAGGTCTACTCAAATTATGTTGTGTTTTCTTAAAAATACCATTTCAGACACTAATCTGCATAGTCCTCATGTAAGTTGACCAAGATTTTTGTCTGGACCTTAAAAGAGACTATGACCTCTGAGTTTGTTTCGGCTGTTTCTTCTCAGGTTATTCGGGTACAAAACACCGGCCTCATCTAGTTTAAAAAAAAAAGATGTGTAAAAGTGTTTGTGAAAACCTACTTGCAAAGGCACTTTACCTGTTGACGGCGCGCGGCGATACGGACGAATTTTTTGACGCCCTGTAATTTTCCATTTTTTACTTGTATATATTTTTATTATTAGTTTGTGTATATTTATAGCTTGCAAAGTAAACATCATTTATCAATATTTTTTTTCGGATGCTAATTTACCAAATGGCTCAGGGTTTGAAGTAAAAACTAACATGTTAATTAGGCACTTGTCACAAGAGCACACAACCAAAAATCATAATCCTTACTAATATTATAAAAGCGAAAGTGAGTTTGTTTCTTTGTTCGTTTGTTTGTTACCTCTTCACGCTTTAATGGCTAAACCGATTTTGCTGAATTTTGGTACAGAGATAGTTAGGAAACAGGAGACGGACATAGGCTAATTTAAAAAACAAAAAGTGGGATGTGAGGGAGAAAGAGGGAAGAAAAGGTAAAACTTAGCGTTGCTATTACAAATCAATAAAGCGCAAGGGGAACTGTGTTACCCCGAATTTAACGCGAGCGAAGCCAAAAGCTAGTAAACAATAAAAATAAAGAAGACAGTGTTGTGTGTCTCACGTCTGCACCAAATAGGCCTTCATTCAAATCAGCAAACTGCCGAGCAGCTAGTGTTTGACGCTGGTTTCAACTGGATCTGGGATTTGATGTGAAGGGCGAAAGACAGTTTTATTGTGTATAAGTGTATGAATCAGAGTGTAGAGGAGCTCGTGGCTAAATAATAGCAGCCGCTCGGGTCGATCTTTATGTTAAGCCGCGCTTGCCTAGGTTGGTCTGTGGATGGGTGACCACCCGTTACGTACCGATTATCCTCCGTGCCTCGGAAAGCACGTTAAGCCGTTGGTCCCGGCTGTCATTTGTAGATCTTTGACAGTCGTTACAGGTAGTCAGTGTTCTGAAAGTCTGACAACCAGTCTTACCAAGGGGTATCGCATTACCCAGTACTAACTGGGTTGTGGAGGTCAGATAGGCAGTCGCTCCATGTAAAATACTGATATTTAGCTGCATCCGGTAAAACTGGAAGCCGACCTCAACATAGTTGGGAAAAGGCTAGGTAGATGATGATGTGTATGAATCGGTACGTATATAATTAGGTTAGGTTAGGTTTGATTATGATTACCACTTGTTTTGGTAAAGAAAAACATCGTGAGACAACCAGCAAGCCATATTTGTGCGTAGTTGATGGTAATAGGCGTGTACCTATATCATAAATATAAAAGAAACGATAACGCAAACCGTAAAAATAAAGTTAACATCTTAAAACTTTTACGTTCGCGGTTATAAAGTAAATAGCGAAAGTCGGTAACGCAATTGTGTCCAATTACGCGTTTCCATGTTTGTCGGTGATCTGATTATTGTCGGACCATAATATTTGGCTGTAACGCTTTTGATTTTAGTCGTTCATGTCGCTTTCGAAATGTATGGGGTGTTGTTTTAAATTTTGTAAGAAAATGGGATTTGTGTAAAAGCTTAGTAACTAGTGCTTTAATTTAAATTTTATTACAATTGTATTTTTTTTAATTGTATTCTTTTTCCATTAAAAAATAAAAAGTAGTAAATGGTGCCGTGACGTCTGATAGGGGAGAATGGAAGAAGAAAACGTGTTGCGCTGACCCTAAATAGAATGGGACAAGGGGAGGAAAATGATGATGATTTTTTTTTTCATTGATTGTCACACTACTACTCGGAAAATCCTTTTAACCGACTTAAAAAAGAAGGAGAAGGTTCTGAATTCGTCGGTTACTTTTTTATTTTTTATCTATGTTCATCGATTACCCAAAGACGCCTGAATCGATTTAAAAAAAATTGTTTGATAGGGGATAAGGATCCCCGCGGACACCTTGACTATCTCACAACCTGTGAGATAGTCATAGTCGAAGTAGTGCCGGACTCGAACCGGCTAAAACCACACTCCTGCCCAGCTAGTGTCCCTCTAACATAATTAGAGTCCTTATTTTGCGGATTGTTTTGCCTTATGTAGCGACTGTCTTATAGGAAGTCAAAGAGTCCACAATCTATGCTCTAGTTTATTTTTTTTGGAATGAAGTTCCTTATCGCGCGTTGCGAAAGGAGGCTAGATAAAAAAAAATAAGTCCAAAAGTTGTAACGACACTTTTTGCTTAAGACCAAAAGTTGTAACGACCCTTTTTGCTTAAAACCTAAAGTTGTAACGACACTTTTTGCTATAGTTGTAAACCGTGCGGCGTGCGCGTGTTTCTCTGTCTGTCTCTCTCTGTTATTTTCGATACGATACCCCTTGGTAAGACTGGTTTTCAAACTTTCGGGACACTGATTATCTGTAACGCTTGTCAAAGATATACAAATGACACCCGGGACCAATAGCTTAACGTGCTTTCCGAGGCACGGAGGAAACTCGGTAACGGGTCGTCACACATCCATAGACCAACCTAAGCAGGCGCTGCTTGCCTTTAAGATCGACCTATCTAAAATGTATGGAACAAATCTAAAAAAGTAACACCCTATAAACAAATCGAACAGCCCACAAAAGCGAACGCTTAACGTTATATCATCATTTAGCAGTAACAGTATGTTGGAACGTTAAAAACTACGTTATTGTGATGTCTAAGGCTCAATTCACACTGAAATCATAACGTAGCGGCTGGCAACATTAATGTCAAACTATTTTATCTTCTATACTTATAATAAATCTGTAGAGAGGTCAATTCTGTACATGAAATATATTTCCAAAATAACTATCAGGGGGTGATTAGTGATCGATACTGATGCCAAAAATGCAATCAGTAAAATTTTTGTCTGTCTGTCTGTCTGTCTGTCTGTCTGTCTGTCTGTCTGTCTGGATGTCTGTATGTTCGTTATAGAAACAAAAACTACTCGACGGATTTTAACGAAACTTGGTACAATTATTCTTCATACTCCTGGGCAGGTTATAGTATACTTTTCATCACGCTACGATCAATAGGAGCAGAGCAGTGAAGTAAAATGTTAGGTAATCGGGAGAAGTTGGTTAAAGCTACACAGAAATCATGTATGACGGAAATGTTCTCCTTAAAATTATATAAAAAATATCCTACGACAGCATAGGTCTATCTTTTATGGTTGACTCACAATAACACGTGTAACTCCCGATAACTTAGCAGTTCGTAGCTTTCTGATTATATTTGTCTACTCTTACGTTTATAACACTCCCACTCATCTCTAATTAAAAACAGTTAACATTATTACATATTCAATAAAAAAAGAATCATATAAATCGGTATACAAACACCAAAGTTATGCATGAAATACGCTAATAAGCCATCGCGCGTGAATACTGAATCATGCTATAAGGATTATTTTTGTGTAATATTTGGCTGTTGATGCGAATAGACGTTCAGAGTGTTCGACCTTATTGACAGACAATGCTTTCAGCCCGACTTTTAGTCTTTAAATAATTTTATTGTTATTTTATAAAATAGGTATTAGTTATTTTGGTAGTGTTTAAATATTCGTTCAAATTACAAATTATTCATAGTTTACATTTTATTTATTTTTAGGTGAAGTAGTAGTAGGTACGTATAGATTTTTAGAAACCGAGTTTCGGCTAATTTATGTTCAGTTTTTTTTTTATACTATGTTGGTAAAAGCGTAGTTAATTATACTAATTATAGTTATAGGTATTATTAATTAAAGTATTTATAGGTTTTTATTTTGTAAGTGAAGTAGGTATACATAGGTAGATAGTATTGGACGGGTTCCCTCTATCTGGCAGAATCTTGATGCTCCGAAATTTATTTGGCATAACACACTTAGCATATTTTCTTTAAACGAACATTTTAAAGGCATAAAAAATATTTGATATAATTATCGCATGGCATAATGTTTAAAACTCCGAATTTACAATTGCATAGTTTTAAGATGGCAGAATTACATTTAGTATAATTACGATTGGCAGAGTTCAAATTTCGCAAAATATCGTTTAGCATAATGTTCATTTAGAGCGACGAGTATTTGGTATAATTTCACTTTTCATTTTATAGTTTAAAGACTTATATGCCTAATAAGTCTTTAAACTGACATGGTCACTAACATTATTATTAACGGTTAAAACGGGATATTTACCATGTTTGTTATTTATTTTGAGTTTCCAATATTTTGGTGTGAACCGATACAGTGAGTTACAATTGTATACAAAAACATATTAAGGCAAAAATAAGATATTTTTGGAATTATATAGAAAAAAAAGACGTTGTTTTTAGTAGGTTACCCGGAACTCATCTATTAAGATTAGGTTAATTTGTTAAAAAAAAATGCGTAGGTTAGGTTAGGTTAAAACTGTGACCCCCTACGCACGAGCCGAGCGAGCGGAGCGAGCGGCGCCGCGGCAGCGGCCGGCGAGTGCCAGTAACGACTTGCATTAATAGAAAATGACATTGTTTTTAGTAGTTTACCCGGAACTGAACTATTTACATTAGGATAATAATTACTTATGGAATTAAATGACATTATTTCAAATTCAATTAAATAATAGTTAAAATAAATGATATTATTTTAAAGAAATAAATAATTAAAATAAATGACAACAATTAATAATAAAGATGATTCTAACTATAAACTTTCTGCGATATGACAATTCTGCCGTTTAATGATATCGATATGAAATATATGTCAAAAGACGATTCTGACTGTGAACTTTCTGCGAAATGATGTTTCTGCTTTTTGAATATTATGGATATGAAATTTATGTCTAGAGATGATTCTGACTTACAAAATTATGAGTTTTGAATGTATGATAAATGAGTGTCTGCCAAACAATTTTCTGCGAAATGAAGTTTATGCTATCCGTTGTTATTCAAAATAAAATTATGACATAAAAAGTTCTGCTATAAAGGGTGGACCCAGTATTGGACAGACGTTCTTTTTTTGTTACAAGTTGTACTTACCTACATATTTCTGGGTATAATTCTATTAGAATGATTTAGTTTTAGTACCTACTTTATTTGGTAATTAATAGGTTCTTAGAGATAATAGGCATAATTAGATATATTAAATATATATATATATATAATTTAGTACTTAAATTATTTTCAGGTTAATTATAAATTCAAATTATTATTTTTTTATTTATTTTGCTGTAGTTTTATTTAGTTGTAGCTGTAGTGTATTTAGGATCAGTTTTATTATTTAAGTAGGAACTTGGATTTTTTAAGTGTAAGGTAGCTACAGTTAGGACCTCTAACGTAGCTTATTTCGTTAGGTAACTGAATGCCTATTCAGTTACCTAACGAAATAAGCTACGTTAGAGGTCCTTCGGTTATTTTCATAAGTCCTTACTAATATTATAAAAGCGAGAGTGAGTTTGTTTGTT
The DNA here is from genome assembly GCA_905475445.1 of Ochropleura plecta. Taxonomy (NCBI): domain Eukaryota; kingdom Metazoa; phylum Arthropoda; class Insecta; order Lepidoptera; family Noctuidae; genus Ochropleura; species Ochropleura plecta. The sequence goes on along the minus strand of FR997750.1, from coordinate 4,931,263 downwards.
CTTTCTTTCTTTTTTTTTAAAACGTTGCCCCACACTAGGAATTTCTCCTGTATCGTGGGTGCGTTTACAAACATTCAATCTCACATACACAAACAGCCAGACCCGGAACAACTATCTGTAGGTCATACAAATATTTGTTCCGTGCGGGAATCGAACCCGCGACACACAGCGCAGCAGTCGATCGCTCAGCCACTACGCCAACCGCGTCGTGTTTGTTACGGCTTTACGCCTAAATGACCGAACCGATTTTGATGCATTTTGGTACAGAGATAGTTGGGGCCCTGCTGGTGACGGAAATAGGCAAGTTTTTTTAAAGTGAGGAAAGGGGGAGAATGAGGGAAGAAAAGGGGAGAGAAAGATACATTTTTTCGGGTCATCACGCGGGTTAAAGTTAGCGTTAGCCCAAAGTAACTATGCCACGCGGACGAAGTCGCGGGCGGAAGCTAGTTTATACTAATTTTGTGTTTTCTCGTTTTGTTTTCAGACCATGTAAATTCATCGAATCGAATCTTTTTTTTTTTGTTTGCTCTATATTTTTTTTGGGACTGTTCTGTTTTTGACATTCTGACATGATTATTGTTAATCTAAATCTGCAAAAAAATACTTTTATCGTTACTATTTTTTTAAATTACTGTAATTACTTGCTAATTATTCTCCAGCGTTTGATGGTTTATTAACAGTTTACATGTGATATTGGCAAAATTGTGGTATCTCTTGTCCACAAAAGCCATTAATGAAGAGTTGAAGTTGAAGTTATTAATTTCAGACTTTAACCCATAGAACTATTACCATATATTGTTAAATGAAATGATTACATCACAAGATCAAACTAAATTATTAAAATTAAGTACAAAAATATGACATTTCAACGCCTTAGCAAGTACACACAGCGAAATATTACAGATACTAACTAATTTTCACATGCATATAATCGAGTTAGGAAAAATGCCTTGAGACTTGATCTAAAGCTTTATTTCCATAAAATAATGCATAAATTTGTCTGAAATAATCAGGGGCCTTAGTCTGCTATTACAATAGTGTCAGAATGGTCGATCACTGATCGCATAATGGTTGATTTTGACAAGTTTGGTAATCTACTACATACTAAACTTGTCAAAATCAACCATTATGCGATCAGTGATCGACCATTCTGACACCATTGTAATAGCAGACTAAGGCCCCTGGTTGCTTGTCTGCTCGCGGCGCCGCGTGCCGCTGTGCTTCCGACCGGACTCTCTCAAGCCATACTGCATGCATTTCCATAAAGAGATAAAGCTTAAAATGGTTTGACATTAATTTTGCTCGCCGCTACGCTGCTTGTTCAGTCTGAGCTGACCCTTATGCCATGTTCTTTGCGTCATAACACATAAAGTTTATGGTGAAATGTTATGGTGAAACTAATTGGGCATTTAGCGTTTAATACTTGTTAATGTGGTACAGTTATTGTTATGATGTGTGTAATGTTTGTGATGTACTATGTAACAATAATTTTTCATTTGATGAAAGGGAAAACGCTTATTTGCATGTACAGACGCCAGCAGGTCAAGCTACCCGAAACTGTCAATTTTTCCCAATAAACCTTGAACCTAATACTTTAGAAATAAAGTCGAAAATCTATCAAAGAAATCTGACAGATTGTAGTAGCTTGATGTGCAGGCGTCTGTACAATCGGGGAAAGAACCATAGGATAATAATATGAATTATGTTAACATTATTAAAATGGTAACAGACGCAGTAAATATTGTAAATTTTCACTTTGTGACTACTTTACGAATTCTAGGGTAATTCATATTATTACCATCATAATATGATTCTGCTTCGGCGATAATTTTAGACCCCTGTCCTGTTCTGTCTTAGACCCACAGGAATTGACAGAAATAGATTGAATTAAAATAACATTAATAAGCGTGTTCTGAAACAGCAAGTGTGATTTTTATATATTGTTGAAACTAGCATTAATTATTTTCGAGTTAAATATCAGTTTTATCTGCTGCAATAAATACTCACTTTCGTTAAAAACCTTTTCTTTAAAAAAAAAATAAACGTTGTTCCACTCTATGAATTTCTCCTGTATTACCCACAATATAGGAGAAATTCACAATCTCGTTTACAAACATTTAAAAACACAAACAGCCAAATACATAAAAAAAAACATAATTTTCTATTGAAGGAAATTAATAAAAAGACAATCAATTGGAAAACATTAACCCTGTGACGATACTGCAGACTTTTTACGAATATAATCGCAAACTCTCTCGACTGCTGCGCTGCGTGTCGCAGGTTCGATCCCCGCACGGAACTAAGTAATATTTGTATGGCCTACAATAGTTATTCCGGGTCTGGGTGTTTGTGTACTACTCTGTCAAGAAAGTACCGGGAAAAGATCAATAATACACAAAATGTCTGTTATTCATCCAAATTTATTTTATCACCTTCAAAGTATGCTCCTTTAGAAACGATACACTTGCGCCAACGAATAATCCATTCATCAAAACATTTTTTAAACGCTGCTTCCGGAATTGAGTTCAGTTCTCGCCGCGAATTCTCCGTTATGTCTTCTATCGATTGAAAACGGGTGCCACGAAGTATTAATTTGAGTTTAGGAAAAATAAAAAAGTCAGCAGGAGCCATATCTGGTGAATATGGTGGTTGCTGGATGGTATTTGTTGAGTGTTTCGTCAAAAATTCGTTCACAATGATAGCCTTGTGCGAAGGCGCATTGTCGTGGTGCAAAATCCAAGAATTTTCTTTCCACAAATCTGGCCTTTTTCGTCGAATTTGCTCTCTTAAACGCCGCATAACGCTCAAATAATATTCTTTATTTACCGTTAGACCTTCCGGTAAGAATTCAGAGTGCACAACACCGCGATAGTCAAAGAAAACAGTCAACATGACTTTGACTTTTGATCGACTTTGGCGTGGTTTTTTCGGTTTCGGTTCAGTTGGAAGGCGCCACTCCGAAGCTTGTTGACTAGTTTGCATGTCAAACTCGTAAACCCACGTCTCGTCACCAGTAACGATGCGTTTCATGAATGTTGGGTCCGAACTGACTCGTTCTAGCATGTCCTCAGCGACTTTCATGCGATTGAGTTTTTGGAGAAAATTCAGATCTTTTGGGACTAGCCGAGCAGCAACATGTTTCATACCCAAATGATTAGTTACAATGGTACGGATCGACTCGTGAGATACAGAAAGTTCGGCGGCTATCTCTCTCAGAGTTGAATGGGGATTTTCAGTCACTATTTTCTTCACTTTTGCGATGTTAACTTCAGTTGCAGACGTTGACGGCCTACCAGAGCGAGGCAAATCTTCCATCACATCTCGACCGCTTTTGAACGCTTTGAACCACTCATAAGCACGAGTTTTTGATAAAGTCGATTCACCGTAAGCCTTCTGTAACATTTTCAGTGACTCCGAACACGAAATTCCATTGGCGATGCAAAATTTAAGACAAACTCTTTGTTCGATATTTTTGCCATTATGAAATTCGCAATACACACTATATATGATATTACTAAAACCAGCACTGTATTTAATATAAATAACAGATGCAACTCAAACTCCGCGCCAAAATGGAAAACAGTTGTGCCAAGCTAACAACTACAAAAAAAACAAAAATTTTAATTTGGAACCATAAACAAATCATCCATTCCCGATACTTTTTTGACTGAATGTATGTGAGTTTAAATGTGTATACAGGAGAAACTCCTAGTGTGGAGCAACGATTTTTTAAAAGAAACTTTATTTAAAAAAATATATACAGCTGGTTGCCATCCTAGTGGCTGCTTATCTCTTTATAGAATATAGGCGTGATAGGCTACTTCACCTTGCCGCTAGTGAAAATCTAATATACTTAGCGTAGTACTTAACTTTCTAGGTAACCTAAGTTAGGTCATGAACTCACTCTCTCCTTTGTACTATAATTATAATTTATAATTCAACCTTTGCTCTTTCACTATAATCCTTACTAATATTATAAAAGTGAAAGTGAGTTTGTTTGTTTGTTACGTATTCACGCCTAAATAGCTAAACCGATTTTGATGAATTTTGGTACAGAGATAGTTGGGACCCTGGAGACGGACATAGGCTATTTTTTAAAAAACAAAGTGAGAAATAAGGAAAGGGAAGAAAAGGGAAAACTTAGGTTTGCTATTACAATAAATAAGGCGAAAGGGCAAAAACTACAGGTAGCAGGTACCTGCAAATCGGGAAAGGGGAACTGTGTTACCCCGAATTTAACGCGAGCGAAACCGCGGCCAAAAGCTAGTAATCTTTATTTATAAAAGAAGAAAATCACTAACTCACTCGTCACGAAATCCCAGAAACTACATGATAAATGATGTTTATTTTGCAAGTAGGTTTTTACAAAAAAAAATTAGACGTATTTTTTTTAAAAACTAGATGGGGCCGGTGGTCCTTACCCGACTACTCTGAGAAGAAACAGCCGAAACAAACTCCAAGGTCATAATCTCTTTTAAGGTCCAGACAAAAATCTTGGTTAACTTTATGAGGACTATGCAGATCAGTGTCTGAAATGGTATTTATAAGAAAGCACCACACTGATTGAGTGGACCTGTCCAGTTAGTGCAAGCATTTGTCAGTTATCGTGTAGCTCGACTCATAACTCAAGGAGCTCAAAGACACGACGAACAATACCAAAAAGAGGACATTTGTGTAAGTACAGACGCCTGCACGTCAAGCTACTACAATCTGTCAGATTTCTTTGATAGATTTTCGACTTTATTTCTAAAGTATTAGGTTCAAGGTTCATTGGGAAAAATTGACAGTTTCGGGAAGCTTGATGTGCAGGCGTCTGTAAAAGTGTCGGGAGTTTCAAATTTTTCATAGGAAATTCTTTTAGGACGTAGGTGCTCAATAAGATGGGATTTTGCGTAATTCAATGCCTAAGGAGATGAAACAGGGTAGGGAAGTAGGGTAGGTTTGGACGACATGGTTATCGCAGTGGTTGAGTGATCGACGACGGTTCGATTCCGCACGGAACAAATATTTGTATGATTTACAGGTAGTTGTTCCGGGTCTGGCTGTTTGTGTATGTTAGTTTAAATGTTTGTGACCAATGAATGACCCACGATACAGGAAAAATTCCTTGTGTGGGGCAAAGGTTAAAAAAAAGAATTTTGTTTGGGAGAAGTCGATTCCTTGACCAGATTGACTTGATATTTTACATAGGCATTTTTCCACGAAATTAATGGAGTAGGTATATAACAATACGACACTAATAAGCTAAACAGCGAGTGAAACCACTGAGCACAGCTAGTACAAGAAATTAACGCTGACAGTCACGTTTTCATGAATGATACTGTTGGGGGTTATGATTGTGATTCATTTCTCTTTCTAATTGTTATAAGAAGGGCTTACTTTCCCTGAAGCTAAAACATCAGGTGGTCTTTATACCAGCACGTTTTAAATCAGCATCATTTGAATATAATTGCAATGTGGGAAAGAAACAGCGCTATACAGGATGTCTAGCGCCACCTCTCTTTTACACTGCAATAAGATTAAAACTATACTGCGATATCTCTTTTAAACAACCCACAACCCCGGAAGGTGGTGGCCCTGGCAGGCCCCTCTGCTTTGCTGTCATCTCTTTTAGGCGCGCGTGGAACACAAACGCGTCCTCGATGCGGCCCTGTTTTGCGGATAGGAAATCGTCAAATAACTTCCCCCGCTCTGGGCGGAGCAGGGGCAGTGTCAGACTTGTACTGACTAATACCCACCCATGTTCCTTCCCTTTATGTTCCAGGGCCACGATATCTCTTTCGAACAACCTGCAAACCCGGCAGGCGTTGGCCCTGGCAGGCCCCTCTGCGAAATATACATATCCTTACTAATATTGTAAAAGCGAAAGTGAGTTTACTTACTGTCTCACAAGTACATTATTCCGCAATCTAATCAAATTCCACAGCACAAACAACCCCGACCTACTAGTATTGCATAAAATAAACAAAATACATTCAGTAGAAAGTGAAATGATGCAAAGTAAGCATACTCCGTAAGGCATCTGTCACACCGCTGACGGAGCGACTAGCTTGACGATTTTACATTATACAACTTTGGATGTAGAATCAAATTATGCTTATAATAAAAATGCATTGTCGTTTAACAAATCCAATAAGTTGTTTTCGATCACCTTGCAAGATTTGACCTTAATTAATTTATATACTTAACAAAAATTGGTCAGGTGCAAGTCGGACTAGAGCACAATAGTTTCCGTACAAACTTGCAACATAAACGGCCATATCTTTTGACTGCATAGACTTTCAGGGTTAATTTTTTGACAACTATAAGGGACTTCAGATTTAAGTATACATTCAGTCAAAAAAGTATCGGGAATGGATGATTTGTTTATGGTTCCAAATAAAAATTTTTGTTTTTTTTTGTAGTTGTTAGATTGGCACAACTGTTTTCCATTTTGGCGCGGAGTTTGAGTTGCATCTGTTATTTATATTAAATACAGTGCTGGTTTTAGTAATATCATATATAGTGTGTATTGCGAATTTCATAATGGACAAAAATATCGAACAAAGAGTTTGTCTTAAATATTGCATCGCCAATGAAATTTCGTGTTCGGAGTCACTGAAAATGTTACAGAAGGCTTACGGTGAATCGACTTTATCAAAAACTCGTGCCTAAGAGTGGTTCAAAGCGTTCAAAAGCGGTCGAGATGTGATGGAAGATTTGCCTCGCTCTGGTAGGCCGTCAACGTCTGCAACTGAAGTTAACATCGCAAAAGTGAAGAAAATAGTGACTGAAAATCCCCATTCAACTCTGAGAGAGATAGCCGCCGAACTTTCTGTATCTCACGAGTCGATCCGTACCATTGTAACTAATCATTTGGGTATGAAACATGTTGCTGCTCGGCTAGTCCCAAAAGATCTGAATTTTCTCCAAAAACTCAATCGCATGAAAGTCGCTGAGGACATGCTAGAACGAGTCAGTTCGGACCCAACATTCATGAAACGCATTGTTACTAGTGACGAGACGTGGGTTTACGAGTTTGACATGCAAACTAGTCAACAAGCTTCGGAGTGGCGCCTTCCAACTGAACCGAAACCGAAAAAACCACGCCAAAGTCGATCAAAAGTCAAAGTCATGTTGACTGTTTTCTTTGACTATCGCGGTGTTGTGCACTCTGAATTCTTACCGGAAGGTCTAACGGTAAATAAAGAATATTATTTGAGCGTTATGCGGCGTTTAAGAGAGCAAATTCGACGAAAAAGGTCAGATTTGTGGAAAGAAAATTCTTGGATTTTGCACCACGACAATGCGCCTTTGCACAAGGCTATCATTGTGAACGAATTTTTGACCAAACACTCAACAAATACCATCCAGCAACCACCATATTCACCAGATATGGCTCCTGCTGACTTTTTTCTTTTTCCTAAACTCAAATTACCACTTCGTGGCACCCGTTTTCAATCGATAGAAGACATAAAGGAGAATTCGCGGCGAGAACTGAACTCAATTCCGGAAGCATCGTTTAAAAAATGTTTTGATGAATGGATTATTCGTTGGCGCAAGTGTATCGTTTCTAAAGGACCATACTTTGAAGGTGATAAAATAAATTTGGATGAATAACAGACATTTTGTGTATTATTGATCTTTTCCCGGTACTTTCTTGACAGAGTAGTATAGTTTTAATTTGAACTCAATACTTCCACGGGTTCTCGAGATACAGGGTCTTGACAGACAGATAGACAGACGGACAACAAAGTAATTCTAATAAGGTTCTTTTTGTTCCTTTTGAGGCACAAAACCCTAACAAAATCAACCAAGTGCAAGTTGGACAAAGACGCGGTTCCGTACCACAGTAGGCACTAAATGTGCCCATACTTGAACTCAATCTTGTCCTGACAACAGAAATGAGATCGACTTTGGGAAATAAATGTCTTTTTTAATATTTTTTCATGAAACGACCATAGATTATATATTATCATTCATATCATTTTAAGTTTACTATTGTGCTGAGATATACCTCCTAATGTCCAAATGAATAAAATTATTAATGTAATGTAATGTAACATAATGGCCACCTTAAGGAAGAGCGCTGATGTCTGAGATACAGATATTTTTATCTAGTTCAGACACAGATGCCTTCAATATAACATTAAGAAAATTATAAAATGTCCTGTTGTATCTGTTTAAATGTAACCAATGTTTGTGTCAAATAATATATATATATATATATATCTATGGTCGTTATATATATATACATAATGCAGCCCTGTGACAGACCTACAGTCAGACAGCGTAACCCTATCCTCAGTAATTAAAATTTAACAATTTGAAAAACTAAACAACACCCTTTTAGCACGCACTAAAAATTACAAATGAAAATCCATCTTGGATGTCGGCCATGTTGGATTTAAGTCACGTGACAATTTTTTTTCGTATTTCCGACAGCAAACCCTTTTTCCCCTCATTTGATATCCATATCATGGGGGTGGATTTCAAACAGCCAACCCGCCATCTTGGGGAGGCCGCCATATTGGATTTGTAATGACGTTTCCTAGCTAGACATGTATTGTCATCAGAAATCAGAGCGTGTGCAAAACTTCATCCTAATCGAAGACCGGGAAGTGGGTCAAATTAAGATTCCAAGATTTTCTCACATACCTACATAGTTACAAGTGAAGCTAATATAAGCGTGTTAAAAAAAACCCTAAAAATTGTTGTTAGCTGACTGTTCAGGCCACAGAACATAACTCAGTTAAATATAACGTTAGTATCCCCCTTTTTTTTTGTAGATTAAGAATACTTACGCGTAAAAAAAAAATGTTTCTTGTTTTTGTTGTTATACAATTAGTGTATTTTTTATATTAAGGTATTTTTAAATAACAAGTTTATGAAGTGAACTCGCTAATCGCTGTCGGTGGCACTGACGCCTTACTGCAGTTGCACTGAGAAAGTGCACTTTAGAAAATGTTTAAGTAAAAGTGGTCCCTTGGGCTTTTTACCTCAACTGCGGCATTTTAAGTAGGTACGTTGTCGAGTAAGTTGAACAAAGAACTGCTTGCATACATAATATTTCGCTTATAAGCTTTCGTAGTTTAAGAAAACAGTAGGTTTTAAGCTGCTATTTTGTTTTCCAAGGTACTCTCTCTCCTGCCAGGTTTGCGGGTTGTTCGAAAGAGATACCTCGGCCCCGGAACATAAAGAGCTAAAGAAGGAACATGGGTGAGTTATACAACGTGTCCGGTCATGTACTAGCAATATTCTAGATACTTACGTAACGAGAGTTTTAATATACTACATAATAAGATACACACTTTTTTTTTTCGAGTGGGAAATCATCAAATGACTTCCCCACTCTGGGCGGAGCGGGGCGGCATGTCAGACTTTTACTGACTAAAACCCACCCATGTTTCTTCTATTGCCCTTTACTTTCCGGGGCCGCGGTATCTCTTTCGAAAAAACCCGCAACACCGGCAGGCGGAGGCTCTGGCAAGCCCCTCTGCTTTGCTGACATCTCTTTGAGGCGCGCGTGAAACACGAACGCGCCGTCGACACGGCCTGTCGTCAATCCACGGACGGACGGTGAGCTACCCATTGCTCACCGTCCACAGGCCCGCATCTACGGTGGCGGAGGGACGGGAGTCGTCTCGCGGCGCCCGGCGCCCTGGGCGTCTCCCGCGGCGGCTGGGTTGGGTAGATGTTCTCTCCCTCAAACGCCCGGCCACCTCCTTTGCTAGCATTACTGTTTCGCAGAAGAAGGTGACCGCTTCCCATTCCCTCTCGCTCCGGACCATGGCCTGAACCAGGGCCGGACGCGAGAGATCGCTGCTAAGATACACACTTGGGTTATATTATAATATAGATATAATAAAACAAACATACTAGTACCCAGATTTATTGATTTTCAAAAAAATACTACCATTTTTTTTCACAAAATGTTTACGAAACTTTTGTTGATTGCATATTTTTTTGGACTTTAATTTTGCTTTCTAAAATTACGAAATTGTAAGCTAATCCTTTCTTAACTTAAACGATAGAAAATATTGTTGCCCTCTGAATAAACCTATTTTCGTCTCAGTAAGACCAAAATAGGGCAAGTGAATTAGACCCAAGTGTGTATCGTAATAGTATATAAACACTCGTTACATATGTATCTAGAATATCGCTAGTCCATGACCAACCACATTGTATATTATGTATTAAAAAGTTTAAATCCTCTCGAATTTAAACTGTGATATTATGGTTAATTATTCTGAATAAAAGACAATATTATTTGAAATGCTGTTTATTTGTAGTCTTACAAAAATCGTAATATATTTTTTAATAGTGCTATTTCTAAAATTAACCTTTTATAAAGTATCGCAATCAATTTCTTTGTGGTAACTTATTTCGATTTGGTAACTTAATAAAAGATGTCTATCAAGAACACATTAAATTATAACAAATACAAAAGAAAACCCTTATTTTTTTATATAAAATAAGTACAAGAAATTTAAATAAAAATACTTAGGTAGGTATTACAAAATTAAGAATATCGATAAATTACTTAATATTTGATTAAATACTCGTAGCATCATTGATGGATTTATAATATTTTTAAATATAATTATTTAATTTATAAAATTTTGAATACGCATCGTCAATTCAACCCTATAACAATAATTTAGAGTCAAACTGACAATTTATTTAAAGCACCAATCCTTTAATTATTAATATTAAAAGTAAAATAATAAAATTAATAAAAATACTTTTTAATATTTTAATACTTAAATTAATTTTTATAACATTAGAAAATATTGCAAGAAAAATATGAGCATTATCAAAAAAACCTATATTTTCTTAGAATTATCTGCATTACTCTCTTGCTTACTCTTTTCTCTTTCTAACAATCTCCTCCTCACTTCTTCTGGGTTATATCTCTTTCTATAAACCCTTCGGACTCTTCTTACCGGGTTCACATTCCTCGGTTTAATAATCTTCTTACCAAAAGACGAAGATGTGGTCAGATTTGTTATTTTAGAGTCATCTCCCAATCTTAAACTTTTACTTTTTCTTGTAGAATTTGTTAAAAATGCATCCCTTTGTTCTCTTATAGTAGCATCATAGAAAACTTTTCCATTGACAATAGCTTTTCTTATATTCTCTGTGGTTGATAAAATTCTAGGAGGTCGAACGAAAGAAGTTTCGCTTACTTCTAGACTCTTATCAACTCTTTCTCTTTCTATTTCATCTTTACTTACCTTTTGTATCTTTCCTCTCCTTTCAACATGAAATCTATTTCCAAAATTGAAGTCTATCAGATCTTTGTCTACCACTATACTTTTTGCTTCTAAATCTTTTTGAGATCTTTTATCTAAAACCAATTTCCCACCTCGTCTAGAAGCCAAAATCCTGCCAATTTCCTCAATTTGCCGTTCCTCAGCTTCTAAAGTTTTCAAATCTGATATTTTGTCACCTTTAATATCATCAAGATCCAAAACTTCTATAGAAGATGAAAAATCATCTAGTTTGTCATCAATGCCTTCAATTTTGTCATTAACTTTGACACTTACTGGTTTTACGATTTCAACTTCAGTAATGTTTTCTGTTACTTCTTCAGGCAGAATAGTTGTTGTACTGGTAGGTTTATAAGTCACTGTTGTGGTTTGTCTTATATTGCTTGTAGTACTTTCTAGATAATCATCATAGTCGCTCATATTTCTTTTCTTTTCATCTCTGTGTCTGTCGGTATGATCGGGGCGAGGTGGGACTGTTGATTGTTGTTCGGTTGTGTAGCGTTCTGTTGTTGTCGTTGTTGGGTGTTGTTGGGACTCGTTGTAGCGGAAGTATGTTGTGTTTGGCGGTGGGCCTTTGTGTAGGTATGCTACGGGCCAGTATCTGGAATGAAGTTGTGTGTCATTATAATTGTCTATGTTTAATTGACAAAGGGCAAAAGTAATAAGGCTCGGAGACACAGTTGAAATATTCTTGAAAAACTCTTAATGTTTTCGGAAAACGTTAAGTTTATTTGATAGAAAACAAACTGTTCGATGATGTCAATTTTCTTTTTCTCTGTCTATCAATTTATATTATCAAAATGTATTGGCGACGTATTTTTAATTTTATATGACCAAAACATTACGCAGATTTATGTTGAGTTAAAATGTTGCATAAACTCACGTTTAGGTTATTTTTTTTCTTAAAAGTGACGCCACTAACTCCAACTTCCGAACTTTGACGCATTATTAGCTTTGTATTGTTTTGTTTGATTAACTAAAGGAAATAAGATGTGACCAATATTTTTTAAACTTTTGATCTGTTATTTGATTTCTGCGTAAGTGTATTGAAAAAGTCGTTTAATTCGAATGCAAATTTGTCACTGCTGTTCTCGGCTCTATAACGCCCTCGCCTACCGGCTCGGGTGTTAAATCTGCCTCGGCCGCAATGACAAACTTTCCTCACTTAAATCAAAATGTACTAATAATAAACTAACTGCCGGACTAAATAGAACTATGTTTTCTTCACACAGTCATCATAGCTGTTTTTGTTCTGTCCAACGGGATCCATAACGATCTCAAAATTTAAAGTTGCTATCTAAGAAAATATTGTGGAATGCAATGATTGAAAAACAGCTCACCTTGGAGCTCCAAGTCCGTTAGGCGGTCCACCTGGCCCTCCCGGTGCTCCTGGTCCTCCCGGTCCTCCCGGTCCTCCCGGACCTAGTGCAGGTTCCACAGGCAACCAGTTCCCATCGCCGGGACGAGGAGGGTAGTTGTGACTCACTTTGATGTGAGGACGGGACTCTGTTGGAACGCGGGAATAACCTAAAACATTGAAAGGCATTGAAAATTACGAAGTTTCCACAATTTTGGAATGAGGAGACTACTGATTAAATTCGTGACAGCTGAAGTAATGTCTTTTACTCTGGAAGCTCTTAATGCACGTCTAACTACATCGTTCTCAATATGAGGAGCTCGTGGCTAAATAATAGCAGCCGCTCGGGTCGATCTTTAGGTTAAGCCGCGCTTGCCTAGGTTGGTCTGTGGATGGGTGACCACCCGTTACATACGGAGTTTCTTCCGTGCCTCGGAAAGCACGTTAAGCCGTTGGTCCCGGCTGTCATTTGTAGATCTTTGACAGTCGTTACAGTTAGTCAGTGTTCCAAAAGTCTGACAACCAGTCTTACCAAGAAGTATCGTATTACCCAGTATTAACTGGTTGTGGAGGTCAGATAGGCAGTCGCTCCATGTAAAATACTGATATTCAGCTGCATCCGGTTAGACTGGAAGCCGACCCCAACATAGTTGGGAAAAGGCTAGGCAGATGATGATCTTGTAACAATATCCAGATTTAAAATAGTGTCCATGGAGTTTCTGGCTCATTCTTCTCCATCGAGATCTACGCTTTGGAATGGGCAACTACAGTACTTTCACAGTTATAATACCTTGCGACTGGGACTGTAGCTTCATTTTTATTGTTGACACTGACAGTTCGAAAGTGCCTGTAACTGGCCTATTTGTATGTAAAAACAAATACGTTTGATTTGATTTGACAACAGCTTATATTAAAAGAATTCTAACCTGGCAAAGGATTTCCATATCTATCATAATACGCCTGAGGTCCATTGTTGTACAGATTATCCCAGTACTTCCTATCTCCTTCTGACAGATACGGTCCTGGTGGTCCTGAAGGTATGGCTCCAGGTCTGTCGGGGTACCCTGGTCTTCCTTGCCAAGGTCGGGTGGTTACTGGACGGGGTGGTATGTCTTCTGCACAATGGTATAAGGTTTTAATTAGAATTTAACATTATGAATGGCGAAGGTATAAGGTGGACAAACTATAAGGGTTGCCTTTTGAGTTTCGAAAACCCTAAAAAACACAATGTTCGTTATTTCTGTTGCATTAAGTTCGATGTTGGTTTGAAAGAAAGAAGAAATAAAATGCATTTACACATTATAAAACAATAAAAGAGAAAATAAAATTATAATTAACACTTGAAACGGGATATTTCTATGTTTGTTATTCATATCGAGTTTCCGATATTTCGGCGATGTTGCAAACGCCATGATCACGGATGATGCGTTTTGCGTTTTTGCGAACGCAAAAAACGAATAAGAAAGAGGGTAGATCGTTTTGTCTGCTCGTAAACATCCACCCGCAATAACTTCAGAGTTCATCCGTGATCATAGCGTTTGCAACATCGTCGAAATATCGGAACCTCGATATAAATAACAAACATGGTAAATATCCCGTTTCAAGTGTTAATTACAATATACTAGCTTTTGCCCGCGGCTTCGCTCGCGTTAAATTCGGGGTAACACAGTTCCCCTTGCGCCTTATTGATTTGTAATAGCAACGCTAAATTTCCCTTTTCTTCCCTCTTTCTTCCTCACATACCACTTTAAAAAAAAAATTAGCCTATGTCCGTTTCCTGGTTCCCAACTATCTCTATACCAAAATTCATCAAAATCGGTTTAGCCATTAAAGCGTGAAGAGGTAACAAACAAACAAACAAACTCACTTTCGCTTTTATAATATTACTAGCTTTTGCCCGCGGCTTCGCTCGCGTTAACTTCGGTAGCGCCTTATTGATTTGTAATAGCAACGCTAAGTTTTCCCGTTTCGTCCCTCGTTCTCCCTCATATCCCACTCTTTTTTTTAAAAAAATAGCCTATGTCCGTCTCCTGGTTTCCAACTATCTCTGTACCAAATTTCATCAAAATCGGTTCAGCCATTAAAGCGTGAAGAGGTAACAAACAAACAAACAAACAAACAAACAAACTCACTTTCGCTTTTATAATATTAGTAAGGATATGTATATAGTATATATTAGTAAGGATAGCTAAACAATAATACGCAATACTGTGTGTATCACGGCTGTTCATAGGCCTAGTTCAGCAAAAACTGGCTAAGAGCGAGTCAGACTCGCACACCGAAGGTTCCGTACAAACTTGCGACGTAAACGACCATATCTTTTGACTGTGTAGATTAAGAAGGTTAATTCTTTCACAGCACAGAAAGACTACAGACTTGAGTATATGGTTTTAATTTCAACGCGATACCTTTTCGCGTTCCCGAGATAAGGAGTCTTGACAGACAGACAGACGGACAACAAAGTGATCTAATAAGGGTTCCGTTTTTTGGTGTACGGAAGCCTAAAAAAGTAGGTAGTTGAAAGTTCCAAACAAACTCATCTTTTATCTATATCTATCTTTCTTTTTTTAAAACAGGTTGCCCCACACTAGGAATTTCTCCTGTATCGTGGGTGCGTTTACAAACATTTAAACTCACATACACAAACAGCCAGACCCGAAACAACTACCGGTAGGTCATACAAATATTTGTTACGTGCGGGGATGGAACCCGTGACATGTGGCGCAGCATTTTATCGCTCAGCCACTACGCCAACCCTGCCGTCAAATTCAGTCATGTTACCTCTATGTCCTGGTATCAGCTGGTGTCCAGGAGAATGCTGGTGCACCTGTGACGGATGAGGCACTTTGTGCTGGTGGTACGGGTAGTACTTCTCGCTGCACGGACGCCATTGATCCTCGTTTGGGCCTACGTAGCACCTGCAATTATGGGTAATGATTAGAACTCTGCATAACTATTTTGTAGATAGCTTATTTAATATAAATAGATAATATTTAATTATATCATAATTTTCCTGCCCTTGTCCCATTCCATTTGAGATCGGCGCAACACGTTTTCTTCCTCCATTCTCCCCTATCAGACTTCACGGCATTGTTTACTCCTTTCTCCTTCATTTATCATTCCTTACACAATCCTACCATCTTTTCTTTGGCCTTCCTGTCGTTCTCCGACCATCAACATGCAGATCCATCACCCTTTTAGTCACATAATATTTACTTGTAATTGTACAGACGCCTGCACATCAAGCTACTACAATCTGTCAGATTTCTTTGATAGATTTTCGACTTTATTTCTAAAGTATAAAGTTCAAGGTTCATTTCTAAAGTATAAAGTTCAAGGTTCATTGGGAAAAATTGACAGTTTCGGGTAGCTTGACCTGCAGGCGTCTGTACATAAGTTATATGTCGGCGCTGAGAAGACAAACACAGCTGCAACGGCGCACGTGCGTCGTGCACGTGCGCAATGTGACATCATCGTACCACTCCATGAGTCAGGCGAGGTGGGGGACGAGTAATATAAGGCGGCGCGCTAGCGGGCACGAGTCAGTTGGACCGAAGCAGTCGCGGTGTCAACACCTCAGAATTGTGATACGGATCACACCTGAGTCATAAATTGTGAAAGTGTGAATTGTGAAAGCTTATTTATTTATTAGTGAAGTGATTCGTTGATTGTAATTTTGTATTAATAAATCAGTTGTCAACCATATACTGAGGTTTTTGATACAACATGTCCGAGAATCGGTCAAGGTCCTGCCCGGATGACCCCATGAATGGCCGCCTGCCTTCACCAAGTTTTGGCTCCAGCCGAAATATATTATAATAGCTTAAGGCACACACACATATTTTTCTCGTACTCTCTCACACACTATCGTCTACTTTCGTTCTCCTATGTCGTCTACGTTTCGTTTCACAGGTCTGCTGGCAGAAATTTCTTAAGAAATAAGCAGTACCTTTGTACTCAAATTTTATATGTTTTTTCTCCTGTCTTGTCTCCTGTGTAGATATTATAAATTACTAGCAGGCGCCTGCGGCTTCGCCCGCGTGATATTGAAAAAAAGTGCCTATCCTATGTGTTATTCCAGACTATATTATAGACTAACTCTGTGCCAAATTTCATAAAGATCCGTTCAACCGTTTTGACATGAAAGAGTAACAAACATCCATACAAACATTCGCATTTATTATATTAAGTAAGATTAAATAAATAAATAGCTAAGAATTAATAAACAGTGCAAGTCGGACTCGTGCATCGAGGGTTCCTTAAAAACTGGCGACATAAACGGCCATATTATTATTGACTGCGAAAACTTGCGCGGAAAAAATGAACCCTCTAAGGTAAATTTTTTTAATAGCGCTTATGGGCCGTAGCCTTGAGTACCATGTACTTGAGTACACACGACGACAGATCAACCTATGCAAAACCAGTTTATGCGGATCTCTCATTGTACTTGAAATCTATGGTGTACGATCCGTTGTTGAGAGAGCAGCATAAACTGGTTTTGTATAGGTTGATGTGTCGTAGTGTGTACATCTTTGTTTTTAATTTTAACTCTATACCTCGACGCGTTGCTGAGATAAAAGGTCTTGACAGACAGGCAAACAATCAAGTGATCTTATAATAAGGGTTAGGTTTTTCCTTTTGAAATACGGAGGCCTAAAAAAAATTTAGGCCTCGTCCGAGACGACCATTTGATTGCAAAATATCAGGAATACGATAAGATGCAGCGACTATCATTCGCAAATATAATTAATTGACTTCAAAAAAGGAGGAGGTTCAATAATCAACCCTATTTTTTTAATGTGTGTTCACCGATTTTCCGCCAACTGCGGACCGATTTTTATGATTCTTTTTTTGTACGAAATGGTATACTTCCGAGGTAATTTTATTCTTTATTTTATATCAACCTAAATGGATGATCTTCTAATATCTTTTAGTAACAATAAAAAATGAATAGTCGATAAAAAATTGTGTGAAATATCATCATAACATAACTAAAAATGCTGAAAAAAAAACAACGCAACAAAAAAGAGTTACCGACTTCCGGAAGTAAAGTCATTTTATTCACACAGTCACACAAAATTATTAAGCAGAAGGTACTCAATATGTTTGCTCATTTTTTTTTAAATAAAACACTAGGAATTTTGCCTGTACCGTGGGTGTAGATATATCACATACACAAACAGCCAGACCCGAAACAACTATTTGTCTACAAATATTTGTTCCGTGCGAGAATCGAGTCCGCGACACGCAGCGCAGCAGTCAATCGCTCAGCCACTGTGCCAACCGTGCCGTTGAACCACCATTTACCAAGGTTTATGGAATCCCTCGCTGTATCCACACCGATGTGTCGGTGAGCAGCAGTAGTCCCAGGAGCCAACCTCTCCGCTCTCGGGTTCACACGCCCAGTGACCCGCCACCGTGTTCTGTGCGCACGACGTGCCCGCGCGACAAGGGAACCCGGATACCGTGAAGTGCTGCCAAGATACTGAAACAAGAAAATGAGGGTTAGGGACGGTCCACAGACACCGCTAGAGGCATCTACGGTGGCCGCCAGACGACTCCCGCGCCACCGACCGTAGATGCGGGTCTGTAGACGGTGAGCAATGGGATGCTCAGCGTCCGTCCGTCTATTCACGACAGGCAGCATGTTCCACGCGCGCCTCAAACAGATGTCAGCAAAGCAGAGGGACGCCAGGGACACCGCCGCACGGGGTGAAGGGGTGTTCGAAAGAGATACCGCGGCCCGCGGCAATTAAAGAACATGAATGGGCTTTAGTCAGTAAAAGTCTGAAACTCTCCCCCGCTCCGACCAGACCGAAGATAATTTTGAAGATTTCCGATCAGCAAAAAAAGAGGAGAGTTAATTTATTTAGTTAACGATTTACGACACTGAATACAGAAAATCAGACAGGAACAGAGAAATAGGTACAAAGGTTATGTTTATTTCTAAAGAAATGTCTTCCAGCAAAACTGCGAAAGGAGATAAAAAGAGATGTAGACAGTCTCTAAAAAAAAGAAATTATAGAATACTAGGTTCTCCCTCGTTTCCCACTTTAAAAAAAAATATGCCTATGTCCGTCTCAGGGTCCCAACTATCTCTGTACCAAAATTCATCAAAATCGGTACTTCACGCCTAAATGACCCAACTGATTTTGATGAATTTTGGTACAGAGATAGTTGGGATTCTGGAGACGGATATGGGCTAAAAAAGTGGGAAAGAGGGAAGAAAAAGGGAGAGAAAGATTTTTTTTTTCGATCATCACTTGGGATAAAGTTAGCGTTAGCCCAAAGTAACTATGCCACGCGGACGAAGTCGCGGGCGGAAGCTAGTACTAAAATAAAAGGTATACATTCAGTCAAAAAAGTATCGGGAATGGATGATTTGTTTATGGTTCCAAATTAAAATTTTTGTTTTTTTTTTGTAGTTGTTAGATTGGCACAACTGTTTTCCATTTTAGCGCGGAGTTTGAGTTGCATCTGTTATTTATATTAAATACAGTGCTGGTTTTAGTAATATCATATATAGTGTGTATTGCGAATTTCATAATGGACAAAAAATCGAACAAAGAGTTTGTCTTAAATTTTGCATCGCCAATGGAATTTCGTGTTCGGAGTCACTGAAAATGTTACAGAAGGCTTACGGTGAATCGACTTTATCAAAAACTCGTGCTTATGAGTTAAATATTGCAAAGCGTTCAAAAACGGTCGAGATGTGATGGAAGATTTGCCTCGCTCTGGTAGGCCGTCAACGTCTGCAACTGAAGTTAACATCGCAAAAGTGAAGAAAATAGTGACTGAATTCCCCATTCAACTCTGAGAGAGATAGCCGCCGAACTTTCTGTATCTCACGAGTCGATCCGTACCATTGTAACTAATCATTTGGGTATGAAATATGTTGCTGCTCGGCTAGTCCCAAAAGATCTGAATTTTCTCCAAAAACTCAATCGCATGAAAGTCGCTGAGGACATGCTAGAACGAGTCAGTTCGGACCCAACATTCATGAAACGCATTGTTACTGGTGACGAGACGTGGGATTACGAGTTTGACATCAAACTAGTCAACAAGCTTCGGAGTGGCGCCTTCCAACTGAACCGAAACCGAAAAAACCACGCCAAAGTCGATCAAAAGTCAAAGTCATGTTGACTGTTTTCTTTGACTATCGCGGTGTTGTGCACTCTGAATTCTTACTGGAAGGTCTAACGGTAAATAAAGAATATTATTTGAGCGTTATGCGGCGTTTAAGAGAGCAAATTCGACGAAAAAGGCCAGATTTGTGGAAAGAAAATTCTTGGATTTTGCACCACGACAATGCGCCTTCGCACAAGGCTATCATTGTGAACGAATTTTTGACCAAACACTCAACAAATACCATCCAGCAACCACCATATTCACCAGATATGGCTCCTGCTGACTTTTTTCTTTTTCCTAAACTCAAATTACCACTTCGTGGCGTGGCACCCGTTTTCAATCGATAGAAGACATAAAGGAGAATTCGCGGCGAGAACTGAACTCAATTCCGGAAGCAGCGTTTAAAAAATGTTTTGATGAATGGATTATTCGTTGGCGCAAGTGTATCGTTTCTAAAGAAGCATACTTTGAAGGTGATAAAATAAATTTGGATGAATAACAGACATTTTGTGTATTATTGATCTTTTCCCGGTACTTTCTTGACAGAGTAGTATTATTTAAATCTTACACTTACTTGGTTCGTTGTCCATTCTATCCGGATATCCGGGCTTTTGCCCCGGTCTGCCTGGCCTGCCAGGTCTCGGTTCTTCATAAATCGGTCTATTTGGTCCCGGATATCCTGGTCTACGGTCTGGCAAATATCCGGGTTTCTCTGGTAAATATCCTGGTTTTCCAGGCAAATATTCGGGTGGCCCCGAAATTGGTCTGTACACTGGTCTTTGTGGTGGTACTGAGGGCCGGAAACCCGGTTTTAAATCAGGATCAGGAAGATACCCAGGTTTGTAGCTTGATTCTCCCGGATAGCCGGGTTTAAAATTAGGATTAACTGATGGTGGGTATGCTGGTTTAAAACTAGGACCAATTGGACCTGGGTATTCAGGTTTGTAACCCGGCCCTGAAGGACCAGAAAACCCGGGTTTGAAACTGTGACCCGGGTATCCGGGCTTAAAGTCCGGTCCAGATGGTTCGGAATAAGGTTTGTGTGGACCACTAGGTGGGTAGCTCGGTTTGTAACCTGGACCAGATGTTTCGGGGTATCCGGGTTTAAAACCGGGACGTTCTGGGCCGGATGAGTACGGTTTGAATGCGGGTCCACTTGGTCTACCTGGGCCTGAAGCTGGGATGAATTGCGGTTCTGTAAAAAATAATCTCGTTATTCATTTGTTTTTTAAAAAAAAGTTTTTTTCGTATCTAACAAATGTGCCATACAAAGTATAGTAGTAGTAGCTGTGCCCAGCGGTTTCACTCGCTGCTCACTCCCTAAGTGAGCAGCGAGTATGAAAAATAGATGTTTGCCGTTTCTCAGACTTACTGAATTTGCACACAAAATTTCATACAAATCGGTCCAGCCGTTTTGGAGGAGTTTGGTAACAAACTCACAGTGTTTGTTACCAAACTCCTCCAAAACGGCTGGACCGATTTGTATGAAATTTTATATATTAGATATAGTAAAATAAAATAAATAATAAATATCTTGGGACAACTCACACACGGCTATCTGATCCCAAGCTAAGCAGAGCTTGTGTTATGGTAACCAGACAACTGATATTCATACTTATATAATTTATAAATACATACATATTAAAGATAAATCACACCCAGACACAGAACAAACAATCATGCTCATCACACAAAGTTTGTCCTGGGTGGGAATCGAACCCACGACCTCTGGCTCAGCAGTCAGGGCCACTAACCACTAGACCAACAGGCCCGTCATCACGCTTCTTCACACGAAGTTTAAATAAATAGACAATATGGCAAATATTCCTTTTCAAACGTTACACAATAATATTAAACTCGTAACGCCTAGTGTTATAACAATAGCAACAGATCAAAGCAATACATCAACAAACAAATGCTGCAAGTTATATATCTCTAGCTGTCTTGCGCGGTTTCACCCACTTCTTTAGTTGCTGCCCCTCTCCCATGGGTAGTAGCGTGATGTTGTATAGCCTATGTTACTTCCTGATAATGTAGCTTTCTATGAGTGAAAAAGTGGTTAAAATCGGTCCAGTAGTTTTGGAACCAGTGATACAAACAAATAAAAATATCTTTCCTCTTTACAAGATTGGTATGGACTAGCGATGACCGCGGCTTCAACCACGTCGGGAGTTCCATAACTGTCCCATGGAAGCGCACTACCGGGATGGTCTTATATGTGAAGCGAATATGGCCAGATATTGCACAGAATAGAGCGGCTTGGAAGGAGAAAGGAGAGGCCTTTGTTAACTGGCCAAATTAGACCCTTGTGCCAAGGTGTCGCGAACATGATTCAACGATAACAACGCTTATCCAAAGTATGTAGAAACGTTGATAGACCAGCTAAATAGTTGATGACATTCAGAACACCGTCATCATTTTCCTGCCGTTGTCCCATTCTATTTGGGGTCGGCGCAACACGTTTTCTTCCATTCTCCCCTATCAGACGTCACGGACTCATTTACTCCTTTCTCCTTCATTTATCATTCCTTACACAATCCATCTATCTTTTCTTTGGCCTTCCTCTCGCTCTCCGTCCATCAACATTCAGATCCATCACTCTTTTAGTCACATGTGCTTCATCCCTCTTCATTACATGTCCATACCAAGACAAACGACTCCCTTCCAATTTTTCTGTAACAGGCGCTAATTTCAAACTTTCTCTAATATACTCATTCCTTACTTTATCCATTCTTGTCACTCCACACATCCATCCCAACTTTCTCATCTCCGCTACATCCAATCGTTTTTCATCCTCCTTCTTTACAGCCCAGCATTCTGACCCATACAGTACAACAGGTCTGTCTAATCACGGACTTGTATATTTTCCCCTTTAACTTGAGGGGCATCCGTGGGTCACAAGTTGTTCCAGTGACCTGTCGCCATTTCATCCATCCTGCGTTGATCCGGTGCGTTACGTCCCGGTCTACCTTGCATTTCCTTGGACATTTCTTTGCCATTTCCTTGGACAAGCGACCCTAGGTACCGGAAGATGTCGCCAAAAAGCTGTGTCCCAACTTTCTCTTGAAAAACAAATTTAACTCACCATTATGTTCATGTTCCGACAGGAACCCGGGTCCAGAGGGGCCGGATGGTCCTGACGGTGCAGATGGTCCACTGATCCCTGGAGGTCCAAGTGGCCCGGATGGACCTGATACGGCGTAGGGCTCTTCTATAGGTGGCGCGGAGAGAGGGCGAGGTATCTCTGAAGACGGTTCACTGTAAGAAAGATTTTAGTATTAGGTTTTAATTTGTTTTAAAAGACGGACTAAATAGAATGTAATTACTTTGACCCTGGAAACTACCTTAGTGTATAGACATAAAGTATTGGATTATTATTGAATTCGACCTGATATTTTTATTAATTTACATACGACATTGATGCTTATAATGATCTCAATATCCTTACTAATATTATAAAAGCGAAAATGAGTTTGTTTGTTTGTTTGTTACCTCTTCACGCTTTAATGGCTAAACCGATTTTGATGAATTTTGGTACAGAGATAGTTGGAAACCGGGAGACGGACATAGGCAATTTTTTTTTTAAAGTGGGATGTGAGGGAGAAAGAGGGAAAGAAAGGGAAAACTTAGCGTTGCTATTACAAATCAATAAGGCGCTACCGAATTTAACGCGAGCGAAGCCGCGGGCAAAAGCTAGTTACCTAATAATTATAAATTAATGAATTTATATTTTACGTTAATTATTTAGACATTTCTTCTTATTTAAAAAAAAATTGTGCCCGACCATGTGAAATGTATTCTTATTTAAAACTTTGTAAAACACAAATGTTTGATGCAATTAATAGAATTGAATTGAATGTGTCCAAGACTTAAGTATCTGGGCAACTTACTCGTAATCTGCTGCATGCACCTTCCTCCAACATTGTCCATTGAACAGATCGAAGGCAAACAACCAATCATCTGCCGAATGCGCATAGTCTACTCCGCGCTGGAGATCAAACAGGCGGATCTCTGATAAGAGGCAGTTGTCTGTCTTTGGGGGGGCATTGTTGCTGAAAAAAAAAATGTGCATAAGTAAGATTTTTAAGGACTTAGAAATAATATAATCATTATCTTTATTGAGACTAGAAATGTAGACAGCGGTTTTCATCAGCAAAAAAATGCAGAACTGCCAATTATTGATGGAGAAATATGCGATTTGTAAAACAAAAATAGTCCTTATTTCCAGTTCAATTATTCATAAAATATCGTACTTAAAGGACAATCTTATTGTACTAAAGAGTGATAGATATGAATGTTGATGGATGGAGACGGAGAGAAAGGCTAACG
Source organism: Ochropleura plecta (assembly GCA_905475445.1). NCBI lineage: Eukaryota > Metazoa > Arthropoda > Insecta > Lepidoptera > Noctuidae > Ochropleura > Ochropleura plecta. The sequence goes on along the minus strand of FR997750.1, from coordinate 4,907,197 downwards.
AAAAGATGGATGGGTTTTGTAAAGAATTATATAAAGGAGAAAGGAGTGAATGATGCCATGACGTCTGACAGGGGAGAATGGAAGAAGAAAACTTGTTGCGGCGACCCCAAATAGAATGGGACAAAGGCAGGAAGATGGTGATGATGATCGTACTTATAGGAAAACCAAAAAAATGCCTGTCTTCTTTGATCGCAGATCCCTTGATCGGCTATCTTGACGGCCTTAACGAGTAGAAGACGACTTACTTGAAAGCTACAACGATTTACGAAAGAGTTCGGTTATCTGAACGGTGCTCCGTTGCAAGCGTGAGCACAAGCTTGTTTGTCATTGACCATATATCCCTTTTTGTCCCGATGGAAAAACATCAAATAACTTGTATCAGACAATTCATGGCTAAAACCCATCCTTCTTTTGCACTTTATGTTCCGGGGCCGTGGTATCTGCTCTTTTATCTCTATCAAACAACCCGCAACTCCGGCAGGCATTGGCCCTAGCCCCTCTGCTTTACCTTGAATAGTAAAAGACGACTTACTTGAAGGAAAAGCTGAGACATCTGAACGGCGCTTCATTGCAAGCGTGGCCACAAGCCTGTTCATCTTTGACTCGCGCATGACCTCGGATGGATGGACCTATCAGCTTTGCCGCTTTGTCGTATTGAAGATAGCATTCTGGAATTAGATTGCGGAATCATCAATTATGTGCTGCTTAGCCACGGGAGCAAAATTGGCAATCGACTGCTGCGCTGCGTTTCACGGGTTCGATCCTCGCACAGATCAAATATTTCAAGTATGACCTACCAACCACTGATCTACCTACCAACCTATTTATAAGTTGGGTAGGGTAGTTTTCAAAAAAAAAATGTGCTGCATTTTTTCGCAACGAGTGTAGTCACACGTTACTTCAATGGGCTATATCTTTGTCATTTTTGATCTAATTTACAAATAGCAAAATACGTGTCCCTTATTTTAGTAATTATTTTGACCCTCGCCACTCAATCTGTGACTCATAGTCAAAGGACTGATTGCACGATATAGAAATAAAAAAATAAAAATGACCCTGGAAACTACCCTATTACTTGATAAGACTGGTTATAAGAATGTTGGGCCACTGACCTGTAACGACTGTCAAAGATCTACAATTGAAAAAAGACTTCGCATGCAAAGATATTTCTAAAAAAATAAAATAACCTCACCTTCATCTCGGTTCTGAACATCATCATAGAGCGCAGGCTCACAGCCCCTTCCATAGTTGCCTCTCGAATACAATTCATGCCCACTGTTGGGACGAAGCCCACGCCCATTTTCTAGAGAGGTCGGAGGTGATGAGGTGAGTATGCAGTTCTCTAGGTCATCACCAATAGTTGGGGAGTCGAATCTGAAAAAATCGGACCTGGGTTTCTGACAAAATCGAATACAAGGTTGGCAAAACCTAGAACTTGGTAATTTTTTTCATAATCACACTAAATATTTTCAAAAACCACCAAATGTTAATAAATATTGATGGAAGGGATAACAGAAAGTTTACCATGACATCTATAGCAGTTCTTATTCCTGTGTGAGAAAGAGATGATGCTAGACACCCTGTAAAGCTCTGTCTCTTTCCCTCAGTGGAATAAGTTCTGTTTTAAGACGTCATGGTGGGGCAGCAGTTACCACAAATAAAATTATATTTTATAAAACTCTTACATCAGTCTGTGGAGATGCAGAACGCCAACTGTGGACATGCCTCTAAGTCTATGCAGTCAAAGATATGGCCGTTTATGTCGCAAGTTTGTCTCCTCGGCGAATGACTCCAACTCGCCAGATTTTTATTGTTAAGCAGGTTTTCTTTTGCTCTTAAAGTGTGATCATTGTGTAACAGAGTGGGTATTTTACCCTCTCCTACCTATTTCCTTTTGGATCAACATTGATTTTAAAAATTTTAAATATTCTAATTTCGAATTTCATTCTGTCATTTCATCTTCAACAAACATTTTTTGGTCATTACGTTATTGGATCTCGGCTAGCAGCCACTTGTGCTAGTTTTTGTGTTTTTTTACTAAGATGCACCTGTTTGTAAAACCAGTTAGTGAATAACCTTTTGTGCAATTTTAGTTTTGTTCAGTTTGTGATTTTTTACGTAATCAAAAATACACAATAGTGTACCCCTTGTTAAGAGGGTCCTCCCTCGGCATTATAACTATCAAAAACCTATAGTGGCTATCATTTGTACACATATCTCTCCTCTGACACCTGAAAACTTCGACCTCGTTCGGAGGACATCGTGCGAGTGTTACAATTGTATGTCATTACTTACCGAAAACTGAATCCCCTGCAGAAGAAAGCATGGGCTCTAATACACTCAGCCTCGCAGGCTCCTAGTCCAGCTACTGTTAAAGCAGCGCGCACGGCTGTGTCGCTTACTGCTGCACCAGATCGGACATGCCAAAAGCACTCTAGAAAGGAACACATGAACTTGTTAAAATGAGGTACCAATCAGACATCAGTAGTAAAATAGATCAAAATTGATGTTTCTATTTTTGTGGACGGTTTAAGGCTCTTCCTACAGAAAGAGTTAAAAAATGTACGTAGGTATTTCAAATAGTACCTAGTCAAAATCAAAATATTTTTATTTCACATAGGCCTACGTGGGCACTTCAAACGTCGAGAAAAGATGCACGGTTCAGGTTGGTCGTTTCCTATGGAGAAGAACCGGCAAGAAACTCCATGATTATTCTTTTAAAATCATTTGGTTTTACAATATTGTTGTTACAGCGTTAGTACTTATGTATGAGAGGACTGCGTAGGCCCGACAATAAGTCATTGCTTACTTTACAAAACCTAACATAAAATAATACCTTAACAAAAGTTACCAAGCGTCTAAGAATCTACATGGCCTAGTACCGAAACAGTCCCAAAAAAATATATGCAACGCTTTGATTCATGCTCTTCTATGTATATTGCAGTTTTTTTTGCGATACTATTTATTGAAATAAATACAGACAATACTAAAAACTGTGAATTTTTTATGACTTTTTAAGATACCTACTAGGAACTCTTTTTGTAGGGAGCCCCTGAAACGTTTTAACAACTGGACTTATTAGTAATTATAAAACTTTCTTTATCTCGACATCAATAATTACAGGTGCTGATTCACATCATAATCTTGGTCCTGAGGTAGAGATCACCACTCCGGCTTGGAATTAGCATTCTGTCAAAAGTTAGGCCAAGATATTAAAATTTAGTCAAATTTTAAACATATAAAACAACTAGCTTCCGCCCGCGACTTCGTCCGCGTGGCGTAGTTACTTCGGGCTAACGCTAACTTTAACCCGCGTGATGATCGAAAAAATTATTTCTTTCTTTCCTCTTTCTCCCTTTTTTCTATTTTTATATTTGCCTTTTCTAATTCGGGGCCACGGTATCTCTTTCGAACAACCCGCAACCCCGGTTTTGCGCCTTAAGTGGTTTAAGGCGCATTTCAACAACTTAGGACTTAAAATCAAAGGTTACAGGTCCACGTTTTCGAAATTTAAATAGTGCACAAACATTAGTGAACCTTACCGCTTTCAACCCAAGGTTTATAGTTGATAGTCACACAGCCCTGGTCTTGTGGCATCGCGTAAACATCAGAACTACTGTCTGCAGCAAGTTCCAGTCCTCTGTATGGACGCTCACTCAGGAAACAGTTGTCGGTACCGTGGGAATTTGAATACCTGGGAATTTTACAAGAAAAAGTTACAGTCTTACAGTAGATAAGGATTCTTAAGTTGATGATTAATTTAACGGCACGGTTGGCGAAGTGGCTGAGCGATCGACTGTTGCGCTGCGTGTCGCGGTTTCGATCCTCGCACTGAACAAATATTTGAGTGACCTACAGGTAATTGTTCCGGGTCTGGCTGTTAGTGTATGTGTTTTTAAATTTTTGTAAACGCACCCACGATACATTTCTGGTGTGGAGCAATGTTTACTAAAAAAAATGAAGAAGTTAATAAAAGAACTTAATGAAGACCACGGAACGAAGCGTTTAATTTTTAATAACTGCAACATTTTAAGTACACACAACGGCAGGTCAACCTATCCTAAACTATTATAACTTGATCTCTCTACTATAGATCGCACACCGTAGTAGAGAGATCAGGATAAAAATGGTTTGGTGTAGGTTGATGTGTCGTCATTGTGTTCAACAGAATAAACAGCACTTACCGATAACTATAGGATACGCATTTGAACTCTCTCTCGCTAAAACACGCGGCTTCACACTCCACTACATTACGAGATATCAGTGCTCTTCTGATGGCGCCAGTGCCTAAGGACATGCCTGGGCGTCGGCGGGAGGAACAATCTGTAAAGTGTAAAGGGACGTAAATTACAGTAAAGTGACGTAAAGTACAATAAAGTGACGTAAATTACAGTAAAGTGACGTAAAGTACAGTAAAGTGACGTTAAGTACAAAAAGTATGATTAAAAATTAATCTCCATCTTACCTTTCTCCCTCGTCCTCCCATCATCACTCCGATCAATAGATTCATGATGATGCGACTTCGGCTTATAGAAACTCGTCTCCCCATAATCTACCCCGTTTTGACTCCCAAAACTCCCCGAGTTATTCCACCTCCCCCTTTTCCAAGACCCATAGCCATATCTATTTCCTGCCCAGGCTCCTCCATTTTTGCCTAGGCTATGGTCAGAAGTTCCCTTGCCTAAACTGTGGTAGTCAAAGTTGGAGTTTGCATGAGGTTTGACTCCATAGGATGGTCGTTCAACGTCGGAGGATATTTGCCAATGGCTGATGGATTTATGGTAGTCGTTCCTGTCTTTGTAGTATCTGTCGTATCCTCCATATTCTCCGCCATATTTGCCCCAGTTTTCTTGGTCGTCGTTACTGCGGGCTAAACCTGAGGCAGAAATTGGAAAATGAAATAAACGGCACACACACCGGGGTTGCGGGTTGTTCGAAAGAGATACCGCGGCCCCGAAACGTAAAGGGCAATAAATAAATAAATATCTTGGGACAACTCACACACGGTCATCTGATCCCAAGCTAAGCAGAGCTTGTGTTATGGTAACCAGACAACTGATATACATACTTATATAATTTATAAATACATACATATTATAGATAAATCACACCCAGACACAGAACAAACAATCATGCTCATCACACAAAGTTTGTCCTGGGTGGGAATCGAACCCACGACCTCCGGCTTAGCAGTCAGGGCCACTAACCACTAGACCAACAGGCCCATCATATATATAGCAATAGAAGGAACATGGGTGGGTTTTAGTCAGTTAAAGTCTGACACGCCCCCCCGCTCCGCCCAGAGCGAGGGAAGTTATTTGATGATTTCCCACCCCAAAAAAAAAAACAACTGCTCACACATTTCAGCAATTTACCACCAAAACCTATTCTGCACTCACTCGGCTGAACGCAATTTTTTTTAAAGCTCGACGACTATTTTCATTGTTTTTTTTTTAAACGTTGCCTCTCACTAAGAATTTCTCTTATATCGTGGGTGCGTTTACAAACATTTAAACTCACATACACAAACAGCTAGACCCGGAACAACTATCTGTAGGCCATACAAAAATCTGTTCCGTGCGGGCAGCGAACCCGCGACACGCAGCGCAGCAGTCGATTGCACAGCCACTGAGCTAATCTTGTCGTCATTGTAAACTATTTAGTTTCCTATATTCTTATTATTATTGCACACAAATAATAAAATATACGAACAAAATGCAATACTAAAACTATGTGCAACGGCGAGCTTAACCCAGAATTGAGTTTTAATATAAATAGAACTCACCTTGATTAATCTGATAAGGTACGAAGAACCTGTCCTCATATCCTCCCCTCCTATTCCCATAAGGACCTCTCCGATCCCCATCAAACCGGTCCCTATGCCGTCCATCAAAACCATCATATCTATCTCTCCACCCACTTGAAGCCCCATCGCCATCTGGTATCCTATTCGGTTTTGAGGATAAAAAACCAGAATGCAAGACCCCTGGTCCTCGCAGAGTGTCTGGGCAGTTGGGTTCCAGGCTATTTCGGTCGAGCTCGAAGAAGTCAAAGTCCTTGTCTTCAACGAAGTCTCGGCGAAGGTCGAAGGCTTCTATTGGTTTTGTCATCAATTCGCAGAGGCCTTTGCCGCGGAATGTTCGGTCTAGTCTGTAAAGAAAATGTTTATGATATCATCATATTTATTTGAACTTTATGTACAACTAGCTTTTGCCCGCGGCTTCGCTCGCGTTAAATTCGGTATAACACAGTACCTGCTACCTGCAGTTTTTGCCCTTGCGCCTTATTGATTTGTAATAGCAACGCTAAGTTTTCCCTTTTCTTCCCTCTTTCTCCCTCATATCCCACTTTTTTTTAATAAAAATTAGCCCATGTCCGTCTCCTGGTTCCCAATTATCTCTGTACTAAGATTCATCAAAATCGGTTTAGCCATTAAACGGGAAGAGGTAACAAACTCACTTTCGCTTTTATAATATTAGTAAGGATAGTGGTAGAAAGGCGTACTGAATGCCATAAGGCATTCTTTACCAGAAAACCTTTGGGTTATAAAAATACGACAACATTTTGATAGTGTACGAAAACTTTTTAAGAAACATAAAACTACTTGTTTTCGAGAACTTATACGAATACACTTAAACAAATTAATTATACTAATAAATACAGTTAAAAACCCAAAAATAACAAGAAAGGTATACTATGACTTTTATCTGTCTGTATTTTGTCAGATCCAATCTCCATCTGTTTGATAAATTGAGATCCAAACGACGCAACAGAGAAATATGCGCTAAGCCACACAGTACGGCTCTTTATACAAAAAGCTTTTTAGGAATGGCACCTAGGATCTATAATAAGATCCCTAGGCAAATTACAACAATAAAAAATATTTACGATTTTAAAAAGGCCTTCCTGAAAATATTACTTGAAAAAGCATATTATACGGTGAACGAATACCTAACTGACAAACTTTGAATTTTTTTATTTTTTAGTTCTAAATTGACGTCACAATTTGTTATTTTTTTACTTTTTAAAATTTTAATGTTTATATTTTCTATGTTGACATTTTGAATTTGAACTATTGAAATGTGATAATAATGATAGTTTATTTTTATTTCTCTTGTTTATAGTTATATCCTAATTTAATACAATTCATAATTTGTTAAAATTAGCATGCTTGTGCCAAAAATATTTGTACGCCGATCACGGCTAGACATAGCGTTCATCAAAATTAATAATAATATCTGTACACTCACCTATGTTTAACAAATAAAATATTTGTATTTGTATTTGTATTTGTGTTTGAAAAGGATTTACAACTTACGTAATAAAATACACAATTAATTATCGTGTATAATTGGGAGCTATTTAGTCGGACCTAAATAGTGGTTACGAACTTTTCTTTTAAAAGTTATTTTGCTCTCAGCATTTTTAAAACCAAAGGGTAGCGCGTTCCACTGTCCGTCCGTCTATTGACGACAGGCCGTGTAGACGGCGCGTTAGTGTTCCACGCGCGCCTCAAAGAGATGTTAGCAAAGCCTCTGCTTTGCTGCTGGGGCCTGCCAGGGCCAACGCCTGCCGGGATCGCGAGTTTTTCGAAAGAGATACCGCGGCCCCGGAACATAAAGGGCAATGGAAGGAACATGGGTGGGCTTTAGTTAGCACAGGTCTGACACTCCCCCCCGCACCGCCCAGAGCGGGGGAAGTCATTTGATGATTTGAGACGAAAAACAAAAAAAGGGTAGCGCGTTTCAGAGCTATTGTTGAGACTGCATAAGAAATGGAAATAAAATCGGTGCGGTGTAAAGGAATTTGGAAGAGTAGATTTTTGGAAACTCGAAGATTACGACTGTGAGAGCTGCCCAACACTTTGCAATAAGTTTTTAAATAATCAGGAGCACATGGATCATTCATGATAATGTATAGCACAATACGACAAGTATAGAATGGGACAACGGCAAGAAAATGATGAGTCGGGTTTTATTTTAAACTTTATTTTCTTTACCATATTTATTTATACGCCTCGTTACGAGAAAAGAAAAACGTTTGAGGTAGTGCCCTACTCTCAATTATGATAATCTCCGGGTTGAAAGCGCGACTGCTGAGTACGGGGTCCTGGGTTCGATTCCAAGATTAGGCAAAATGTATTGCTGGCCTTTTTCATTAGGAATTTCACAGTAGCAGTCCGGAGTTTGCAAGTTGGCGGTTTAATACCCCCGTGCCTCGGAAAGCACGTTAAGCCGTTGGTCCTGACTCCTGCGCCTGATCTCTCTCCGGTCGTATCGGGTTGCCGTCCCATCGGACTATGAGAGTGAGGGAACAGAGAGTGCACCTGCGCCTGCGCACACACGCCGCAACTATAATATTTCCCGCGCCAAGGGCAAAAGCCTTCCAACCGCAATAACTTCACACTCAGAAAAGAGCATTTTTTGTATGGCCCCCATAATCACTACATAGTATAAAACAAAGTCGCTTTCTCTGTCCCTATGTCCCTTTGTATGCTTAAATCTTTAAAACTACGCAACGGATTTTGATGCGGTTTTTAGTAATAGATAGAGTGATTCTTAAGAAAGGTTTTAGTATATAATTTGTTAAGTTTTTGTATTTATTTCTGTGTACATTAACTATATTTGTTAAAGATGTCGGCAAAAAGTATGCTGTCTGGGAGCTTTCAACAAAAACGCTGCCTAAACCCTTTAAGATATAACAAAATAATGTATGGTGTAATTGTGTATCTTATATAGGTCCACAGAAAAGTCAGCGGTGACATATGTCTATATCTTAAGGATAACATACTATATCCATTTTAATACTTTAACAAATGGGCAATTATAAAGCGCTAACTTGGAAAGCTATTTACACAAATACAGTATTAATCCTTATCATTTTAAATAGGTTGGTTGGCATGAACATTTCATGAAGATTATTTTTTCCTTTTACATCATGCAGATTAAATAAATACTTTAGGAGATATAGCAAAATCAAAATAACGCGCAACAAAATTAATTTCATGTCGCCGTGACTAGGCTGGCCCGCTCGGGCGCGGTGTAGGGAACAAGTCGCTCATTGCTGAGTGCGCGACCCGAACACGGGCAGACGCGTGAGCACAGAGTATAAGTATTGTACGTTGAGTTGACACGTTCCTTACAAACTAAATTCAAATCCTTTATTTGTGAACATAGGTACAATAAGATCAAATCACATAAAATGTAATAAAACATAGGTTTTATGAAGTTTCATAATACATACCTATTAGTTAGATTCGTACCATTACCTATGGACGGACGGACAGCGTAATAGAGTTTTTACCCATTGGGGACGTAACCTTAAAAATGAGACGTACCTAATTTTATTTATACTTCGATTTTGTTATTTTTGCTATAGGCTGCTGTTTAAATTATCAACACACCACGCGGGCGAAGCCGCGGGCGGAAGCTAGTTTATAATAAACTTCCAAAAGTGTGGAAAGAACTTAATGTCCATAGATTAAAAATAAAGCTAAAACGACACTTACAAGGGAAAGCATACTATGACATACGCGACTTCATAAATGATAAAATTATTGATATTAAATGAACTGTTAAATTTATGTTGTGAATGAATTTAATTATGCTATATTGACTTGAATCGGATTATACTATAATTTTGGAATTGAATTGCATTGTATTTTATCATTGAATTCTACTATATTAAACTGTTTTGTAAGTTTTGACAACATTATATATTTGTACGCCTGATAGGCCAAACATGACAGCTCATTTATAAATTGTCATCTTGCATGCTAAACTGTATGTAAACTCATGTTTGCACAAATAAAAATTATCTTATCTATCTTATCTTATCAGATCCATCCTGTCCCTTTGCTGTCCCTCCTCAGCCGAAGCCGAGGCTCGTACCCCACAGGGGGGTGCCCTTAGCGTGTAGTCGCTTAGTTTGTAAATTGTTTACCCTGGCTCGAGGCCTTAATTTCAAGATCGACAGCATTTGGCCGGTTAAGAAGACAACAACTTCCTAGGTTGAACTGCGAGATGCCATTCATAGAGCAATAATTTCAGTTTATCCGTGACCAAAGGCATGAGCAATGTCTGGTGATCTGAATTCGACAAATGGCTTGTCACTAATAAAATTTCACTTAGCACAAGTAGGTTACACCATGTAGTTCTTGTCTAATGTTAATGATAACGTCCTAGTTTCCATGTTGAACCTATCAAATAGTAATCATTCTAGTGATCTTGTTTGCGAAGATAGTTATAGCAAATTGTAATTTGATTTTCACTATCTTACTTCAAACTATAGCATAAATTGAATGAAATACTTTGAAGACAGTTTCAACAGTGAAGAAGCTTGTCGTTTGTTTAGACTTTTATCGCCTTTTTGTGGTTGGGAAATTATTTGACAACTTCCCCTGGGGTGACTCTGGAGACGGACATAGGCTATTTTTTTTTGTTGTAAAACATTGAGGTATGAGGGAGAAAGAGGGAAGAAAAGGGAAAACTTAGCATTGCTATTACATTAAATAAGGCGCAAGGGCAAAAACTACAGGTAGCAGGTACCTGTAAATCAGGAAAGGGGAACTGTGTTACCCCATTTAACGCGAGCTAAGCCGCAGGCAAAAGCTAGTTAGTACATACTAGTGACCACCAAACGGACAGGAGTCCCAAAATATGTCTCAAGTTTGCCAAGGCTTGGCAGCGTACGAATGCAAAATCTTAGCTCGGCTGGAACCAACCAACTCTCCGACCAACTACTTTACCACCTCCTTAGTTTAAACGAGTGTCGGCCGTTATCAGTGCTGCCATTTAATAATTTCAAATTATACCAAGAAGAAAACTTTTTTTATATTAAAAATTCAAAAATCATAACAAAAATTTGTACGGATCCCTCGGTGAGCGAGTCCGACTCGCACTTGACCGTTTTTTTTTTTTTGTTTCTATAGCCCTTTATAATCTCCAACTGTACCGTCAATTCGCACTTAATTTTTTCGTCATACCTCGTTGGTCTTGCGATTTCGTTCGCACAATGGTTACCGGTACCAACCTACTAGAAGCAACCTTGGTTGCGTCCCAATTATGTCACTTGAGCTCACATAAATGTGCGCCATTATTATTTATATGTAAGTATGTGAGTTCACATCATCTTTTATGTAAATTGTTGTGTATTGTGCTGGACTTCGATAAATTATAGTAATTATGGTTACTGATTTCTTAGAGTTGGGCGTCATATAACAAGGTGTGATGGTTAGAATTTAAGAATGATCACAGTTATCTTAATGTAATTTATATAATTACTAGCTTCCGCCCACGACTTCGTCCGCGTGGCATAGTTACTTTGGGCTAATGCTAACTTTAACACACATGATGATCGAAAAAAAAATATCTCTATCTCTCTCTGGTCGTGTCCGGTTGCCGTCCCATCGGACTATAAGAATGAGGGAACAGAGAGCGCACCTGTCCCACCCGTCCCTTGCAAGAGCCAGCCCGCGCTGCTGAGCCAGTAAGTCTACATCAGTCCATAATTAATAACACTCAGATCCAGCTTGTCCCTTGCTGTCCCTTAGCGACGCCCTAAGCCGAGGCTCGTACCCCACAGGGGGTTTACCCTGGCTGGAGGTCTTAATTTTTAAGGCATCCACAGGATTCGCCCGGTTAAGCAGACGAAAACCTCCTAGGTTGAACTGCGAGATGCCATTCATAAAAAAAGTGCACCGGTACCTGCGCACACACGCCGCAACTATAACATCTTACGCGCAGATGGCTAATCACCGCCGAGATTGGTCGCCGTGGCCGAAAACGGTCAGTAGGACTATTGTATACGGGGCCGTCCATCCGGGGTTACGGGTTGTTCGAAAAGAGATACCGCGGCCCCAGGAACATAAAGGGCAATGGAAGGAACATGGGTGGGTTTTAGTCAGTACAAGTTTGACACTCCCCCTCGCTCCGCCCAGAGCGGGGGGTGATGATTTCCCACCCCAGAAAAAAAGAGGTCACAGTCTCTTTTAAGGAAAAAAACCTTGGTTAACTTACATGAGGACTATGCAGACTATTATCTAAAATGGTATTTTTAAAAAAGCACCATCAGTATTCGAGTAGACCAGTCCAGTCAGTGCAAGCATCGTCGTGTAGCTCGACTCATAACTCAAGGAGCTCAAAGACACGACGAACAATACCAAAAAAAAAGACATTTGTTTAGGTCACCTAATAGTACTCAAACTGCCAGATAATCATCAAAAATAAACAAAACAAATAAAAATACCTAATGGCCCACATGGTCCTCACATTTAGTATTTGTCAGTTATCGTGTAGCTCGACTCATAACTCAAGGAGCACAACGAATTAATTAAGGCCATCTAGAGCTTGGCACAGAGTAACTGTTATTTATAAATGTTAATGTATTTGTAATGTTAATGTATTTGTAATGTTAATGAATTTGTAATGTTAATGTATTTGTAATGTTAATGTATTTGTAATGTGAATGTATTTGTTATGTTAATGTTTTTGTTCTTGACGGCATGGTTGACGCAGCGGCTGAGCGATCGACTGCTGCGCTACGTGTCACGGGTTCGATTCCCGTACGGAACAAATATTGGTATAACCTGCAGATAGTTGTTTCGGGTGTGGCTGTTTGTGTATGTGAGTTTAAATGTTTGTAAACGCACCCACGATACAGGAGAAATCCTAGTGTGGGGCAACGTTATTTATTTTAAGTTATTTAGGAGCTCCAGTTATTTTACCAAACAGAAGATTCAGCTTTAACCCTGCGACAGCTAAACAATGCTGATGCGTCTGATAACTGAGCCGAGGTTAAACGTCATGGATTACGACGAAGCTATTAGCGTAGATTTTTCAGGGTTCCGTAGCGCAAAAGGAAAACAAGAGCGAATCAGATTCGCAAACCGAAGGGTTAGGTACATAGAAACTGTGTGACATAAAAAAACGGCCATGTCTTTTAACTTCGTTAACTTTTTTACAGCACAAAGGGATCACAAACTTAAATATATGGTTTTAACTAGCTTTTGCCCGCGGCTTCGCTCGCATTAAATTCGGGGTAACACAGTTCCCCTTGCGCCTTATTGATTTGTAATAGCAACGCTTAGTTTTCCCTTTCCTTCCCTCTTTCTCAATCACATTCCACTTTTTTTAATAAAAAAATAGCCTATGTCCGTCTCCTGGTTCCCAACTATCTCTGTACCAAAATTCATCACAATCGGTTTAGCCGTTAAAGCGTGAAGAGGTAACAAACAAACAAACAAACTCACTTTCGCTTTTATAATATTAATAAAAAATAATAAGGATTTCAATCCACGCGTTGCCGTCTGTCTATCTGTTTGTCTATCAAGACCCTTTATCTCGAGAACGCGTCAAGATAACGCATTGTTTAATTAAATCTACATACTGAAGTCTGTCGGACCTGTGGACGGTGAGCAATGGGTAGCTCACCGTCCGTCCGTCTATTGACGACAGGCCGTGTCGACGGCGTGTAAGTGTTTCACGCGCGCCTCAAAGAGATGTAAGCAAAGCAGAGGGGCCTGCCAGGGCCTCCGCTGCCGGGTATGTTCGAATTAGATACCGCGGCCCCAGAACGTAAAGGGCAATAGAAGGAACATGGGTGGGTTTTAGTCAGTACAAGTCTGACACTCCCCTCCGCTCCGCCCAGAGCTGGGGAAGTTATTTGATGAATTCCCACCCCAAAAAAAAATACTGACGTCTGTAATCCCTTGGATCTGAGAAAAAAATAATCCCTCGAAGTCTAGGCTGTCAAAAGATATGGCCGTTTGTTTCTCAAGTTTGTACGGAATCCTCGGTGCGCTAGCCTGACTCGCACTTGGCCGGCTTTTTTATTTTATTATTTTCTTCAAATAGGAACATCAAACAGCTACATCATGAGATTTGATATTAGCGAAAACATAAATAAAGAAATAAAATAGTGGCCCACCGGTATCGGGAACAGGGTCCAAGCTACCGGCGGCCAGGGCTCCAGAGAGAAGAACCTCCTAATAATACGAGCCGTGTCCAGGAGTATTCCTTTTTATGATTTAAAAAAAAATGTAAAAGTAAAATTTAAAAAAAGTAAAAATAAAAGAAATTATATATTCATTGTGTCAAAAAAAATATGAAATTAAATATACTAGGTACCTAACTTACAATTAATAAAATAAAAAATTCGTCCTCAACGCTGTCAGTTGGCAATGTCCCCAAGAGACTGGCCGCGTTGCCACGTTGTATGGCAATGCTAAACCTCTAGCCAAAGTAAAAGCCAGCCCTTGGGTCACGGGAAGTGTCAACTAAACGTTTTGGAATGTCCTTAATAAGGCTGTGAGCACAAGGACCCCACGGTCCCAGAGTTTCAACCCCAAACGGCTCGAAAATATATTTACGCTGTTTGAGGTTCTCTGCAGCCTCAGCAGCAGTGCCAGCGCAGCACGAAGAGCTAGGAAGATGGGATGGCGCCAGAGTATCGTCCCACACTAAAGGCCTACCCAACTTCCACGGAAACAAAGACATGCCGTCCGGTCTTTTGCCATCGTCGCGTGCCAAGTCATTGGGTTCTAAAACAGCTGAAACGCCGACGGTGACAAGAGGTCGACGGATGATGTCGTTAATATTCGCGTGCCGCGCAAAACGGCCCGCACTTCGGCTGCATGATAGGCCGTGGTGTTCAAGGCTGTTGACTACTTCACCACAATGACAGCGATGAGAAGAACAACAAGGAGCACCTAAACGTAAGGTAGCACCGAGGCGGAAAGTAGTATCGTCGATCAAAGTGCCTATGCTTGACGACGGATGTGCGTAAAGCCAAGGACCCGACTCCCACTAGCCCACAGCCAAAGCTCAGCAAAAACGCTCAGCAGTAGTAGCAGACGTGTTCGGTAGATTATTCTAAACTACTCTGCAGAGCGGCTCGTCCCACTGTCTCTGGGAAAATGGTTTGTCGGGTTGTTCGTTCAGTGCTAGGGCAAAATAAAAGTAAAAAAAAGTAAAATAAAATTTAAAAAAGTAAAATAAAATTTAAAAAAGTAAAATAATATGTGAAAAAGTAAAATAAAATTTAATTGAATAAGTGGAATAATAAATGCGCTGTTCACTAATTACCGTTAATGAGTGGACTTTAAATTACTAGACAAAAGCTGTTTATGTAATCACTTATTATAAATATTATAAAAACCAAAAAAGTATACTTGCAAAATTAAATAAAAGTATAAGTGTACTTTAAAAAAAATACTAAATTATGAACATGAAAATATTAATACATATTAGGTAATATACATGCTCGATTTTAAGACCGTAAAAATTGCTCGGCCTGAACATATGGATGTATGGATGTTTGTTACTCTTTCACGTCAAAACGGCTGAACGGATCTTGATGAAATTTGGCACTGAGGTAGAATATGATCTGGATAAGTTTTTTCGATATAACGTGGGCAAAGCTGCAAGCGCTAGCTAGTACATTTATATTTTATTGTATTTGTTCTAGTGTCAAGTCAGATCATTGGGTTGTTCTATTTTTTTTTAATCTTAATACTGTTTAATTTATTTTATATTCATTTAAATATTTATGTATGCTATTTTGGCTTATGTACGTTTTACTCACGGGTTGACCACTGATAACCAGCACTGTGCAGTGGGTTCCCATCATGCTGAGTGGTGACCTACCTGTCGCAGTCACGACGAGCAAGCTATTTTTATTTTGTCCCATATATGTTTTGAAAATGTTTTTTTTTATGCTTTGCATGTTTATTTTTTTGTTATTTTGTGTGCTTGTCGTAATACGCGACACATAAATATTTTATCTTTCTTTACCTCAAATGTTTCTCGTTGATGAGGCGTACAAAAAAATACGGTAAGGAAAATTGAGTTCAAAAATAAAGTCCAACTTCTTACTGAAAAATCATAAAAGTATGAATCAAAAAAGTAGTATCATCGATCGCAGTCGGGTTTTAGTTTTTGAACTTATATTTTTACTAGCTTTTGCCCGCGGCTTCGCTCGCGTTAAATTCGGGGTAACACAGTTAGCTACCTGTAGTTTTTGCTCTAGCGCCTTATTTATTGTAATAGCAATGCTAAGTTTTCCATTTTCTTCCCTCTTTCTCCCTCATATCACAATCTTTTTTTTTTAAACAGCCTATGTCCGTCTCCAGGGTCCCAACTATCTCTGTACCCAAATTCATCAAAATCGGTTTAGCCATTTAGGCGTGAAGAGGTACCTAACAAACAAACAAACAAACTCACTTTCGCTTTTATAATATTTACTTGTTACTAGCTTTTGCCCGCGGCTTCGCTCGCGTTAAATTCGATATAATACAGTACCTGCAACCTGCAGTTTTTGCTTGCGCCTTATTGATTTGTAATAGCAAAGCTAACTTTTCCCTTTTCTTCCCTCTTTCCCTCATATGCCACTTTTTTTAACTAAGTCAAAAAGACTATGTCCGTCTCCTGGTTCCCAACTATCTCTGTACCAAAATTCATCAAAATCGGTTTAGCCATTAAAGCGTGAACAGGTAACAAACAAACAAACTCACTTTCTCTTGTATAATATTAGTAAGGATAACATAGGTAGGTATAGATAGACCAATGACCATTCGCCTATGCGAATGGTCATTGGTCGCGTAAAATACTATAAAATGTACATTTTGGCATACATCTGGTCCGTGTTACAAAGGTATTTGCAACTTACATTATACAAAAAGACATTTAAGTATCGTGTATTCGGATACTCTTTATTACACAGCACCATATTGGACATTGTCCTTTGTTAATATTATAATTTTTGGGACGAAATTCCTAATCGCGCGTTGCGAAAGGGGGCGGAAAAAATTAAGACCAAAAGTTGTAACGACACTTTTTGCTATAGTTGTAAGCCGTGGGGCGTGAGCGTGTTTCTCTGTCTGTCTCTCTCTCTCTCTCATAGAAAGCAAGCCAGTTATTTTCGTTTCGTCTTTCTACATATTTCGTATTGAACAGTGTGGTGTCGCGACGATTATTTTTGTTGAGTGTATACAGGTTTTTTGTACATAATAAATAATAACTTAGTTCCATCTGGGTGTCTCTTGACACCTCTCAAGTTTTTTTTTATAAAAATAATATTTTGTTTATTTACTTTAATCATAATACCAAAACAGCAGAGACAACCCTGTCCAAACCTACATGTGCACGGACCATGTAGAGAAGGGCCTCGGTTAAATAGTACATAGGTACTAGTATTCATAGTATTATGTAGATTGAAAGATAAAATTGTTGAGCATCTCACGAAGGCTACTGTTCAAGACTTGTAGATACCGCCTGCCGGGGGCTGCGGGTTGTTCGAAAGAGATACCGCGGCACCGGAACATAAAGAGCTGAAGAAGGAACCTGGGTGGGTTTTAGTCAGTTAAAGTCTGACACCAACCTCTGCTCCGCCCAGAGCGGGGGAAGTTATTTGACGGCACGTTTGGAGCAGTGGCTGAGCGATTGACTGCTGCACTGCGTGTCGCGGGTTCGATTCTCGCACGGAACAAATATTTGTATGGCCTACAAATAGTTGTTTCGGGTCTGGCTATTTGTGTATGTGAGTTTAAATGTTTGCAAATGCACCCAAGATACAGGAGAAATTGCAAATGTGAGTCAAAGTTTAAAAAAAAATACAACCCCCAAACCAAAAAATTGATTTGTGACGCTTTCAATATGGTTCTTATTTCTACAACGACTTTTTCAAAAAGATTGACATTATTTTTTCGATAAAGATGTCGATATAATACATTTTTGACGGGTACCTATACAAGTAGGAATGGAAGACCAGAAAAAAATGGTATGAATTATGTGAGGCTCCTTATGTTTTTTGGATTCCTTACCTCATTAGAAACCAAAACCGGCCGGGGAGTGTTTTGTATAAACTTGCGACATGTCACAATAATAATAATTGTTTATTCACAAGAAAGTTGCACATTATTGCCAGACACTTGTATACAAAAGTATTAGCATCTGGGGCCGAACTAGGCATAGCCTGTATTTTAGCCCTCAACGCCGATTCCTTTAGGTTTACAATTGGTATTGAAGCTATGTATTTAAGTTAATCCTTGTTTAAAATAAGAAAAAAAAGAAATATAACGAATTAAGAGAAAACTTACAACAAGTTAAATAACATAACTTGGTAAGTGTGTTTCAGTCCTCTCTTTTCAGGAAATAGGGATGTGCATGAGTGAGTCTAAACAGATATGGCCATGTCTAAGAACTTAAAATACTTTCAAAGGCACGGAGGAAACTCGGTATGTAACAGCATTTATAACTAAACGCCCAAAAATACTTAAACCAAGTATAGTCAAAGAGCAATATTAACGAAAATGTTGTAACAATTAACATATTAAGGTCGCCTAAGATCAGGAAACGCATACAATAGTGCGAACAGA
Organism: Ochropleura plecta; assembly: GCA_905475445.1. Taxonomy (NCBI): domain Eukaryota; kingdom Metazoa; phylum Arthropoda; class Insecta; order Lepidoptera; family Noctuidae; genus Ochropleura; species Ochropleura plecta. The sequence goes on along the minus strand of FR997750.1, from coordinate 4,888,824 downwards.
ACGTGTGAACACTATAAAGTCATTTGACTTCATTTTTGTTGGTTTTTATCAGAAATCTATGTTTGCAACTTGTTTTAGGTTGAATATCTGAGTAGGTTGTATAAATGACGTATATTTTGCAAGTAGGTTTTTACATACACTTTTATACGTCGTTTTTTTAAACTAGACTAGAGGAGATCGTGACTAAATAACAGCAGCTGCTCAGGTCGATCTTTAGGTTAAGTCGCGCTTGCCTAGGTTGGTCTGTGGATGGGTGACCACCCGTTACATACCGAGTTTCCTCCGTGCCTCGGAAAGCACGTTAAGCTGTTGGTCCCGGCTGTCATTTGTAGATCTTTGATAGTCGTTACAGATAGTCAGTGTCCCGAAAGTCTGACAATCAGTCTTACCAAGAGGTATCGTACTACCCAGAACTAACTGGGTTATGGAGGTCAGATAGGCAGTCGCTCCATGTAAAATACTGCTATTCAGCTGCATCCGGTAAAACCGGAAGCCGACCCCAACATAGTTGGGAAAAGGCTAGGCAGATGATGATTTTTTTTTAAGGCGCCACCCCGATCAAAACGCCGCGCAAGCCGTTTTTGTACAGTTTTCTAGAGCTATCTACTTGTTATTTAAAACGAACTAAGTAACAAAAAAATACATTAAATTTATTTATAATCTTGATTACATTATTGTAGATTTAGTTTTTATTTTTATTGAGTCATTATTTAGTAAATCTCCTTACAACAAAGCCCCCGAAATGAGAAAAAATATCAATAAAATGCATCTCCTCGTAAACATTGTTTAATTTTGCTACTGACACTAATGGATACACAATTCTATAATGAACATTTTGGTAGAAATATTTTTTCCATTAACCCAATAGTTAATTTTATTTAGATTTTATTCCAAAAAATTGGCATTATTCACTACTGCTCTCACTCGCTCACTCCTGCGCGGAAAAGAGGGAAGCGAATACTCAAGGTTATTTGCGTAGGGTACCGCCTTAAACTTGACGAGGCCGGTGTTTTGTACCCGACTACTCTGAGAAGAAACAGCCAAAACAAACTCAGAGGTCATAGTCTCTTTTAAGGAAAAATCTTGGTCAACTTACATGAGGACTATGCAGACTATTATCTAAAAAGGTCTTTTTAAGAAAGCACCATAAAGATTTTAGTGGACCTGTCCAGTCACTGCAAGCATCTGACAGTTGTCGTGTAGCTCGACTCATAACTCAAGGAGCTCAACGACACGACGAACAATACCAAAAAAAAGACATTTGTGTAGGTCGCTTAATAGTACTCAAACTGCCAGAAAATCATCAAAAACAAATAAAAGTACCTAATGACCGACATGGTCCTCACATTCACAATAAAATGAATTAGGTATGTGCATGAACTTAAAAGCATTGATCATATAAATACAAGGTTTAAAAAGTCTCGTATGACTAGATATACGAACTTAGACGAGGCAAATGAGAACTATTTACGTCGTAAGCTGACCGGCCGTCCATCCGTCTGTTGACGACTAGCCGCGTTCGTATTCCACGCACGCCTCAAGGAGATTTCAGCAAAGCAGAGGGGTCTACCAGGCCCACCGCCTGCTAAGGTTGCGGGTTGTTCGAAAGTGATACCGCGGCGCCGGAACACAAAGAGCAAAAAAAGGAACATCATCATCTGCCTAGCCTTTTCCCAACTATGTTGGGGTCAGCTTCCAGTCTAACCGGATGCAGCTGAAAATCAGTATTTTTACATGGAACGACTGCCTATCTGACCTCCACAACCCACTAGTAGTGTATACGATACCCCTTGGTAAGAGTAGTTGTCAGACCTCTGGAACATTGAATACCTGTAACGACTGTCAAAGATCTACAAATGACAGCCGGGACCAACGGCTTGACCTGCTTTCCGAAGCACGGAGGAAACTCGGTATGTAACGGGTAGTCACCCATCCACAGACCAACCTAGGCAAGTACGACTTAACTTAAAGATCGACCCGAGCGGCTGCAATTATTTAGCCACGAGTTCCTCGAGCAAAAGAAGGAAAATGGATGAGTTTTAGTCAGTAAAAGTATGACACTCGCCACCGCTCCACCCTTTTTTCCCTGCCATTCCGTTATAAATAAAACTCACTTACCTATAGTTAAAGCTCTCACAATGGAACCTCTTCTCTTCGGCGCATTCCCTCCGGCAGTCCTCTAACCTCTCGCAGGGGACCACTTTTCTAACATGGCTTCTTAACGCACGCTTCCCAGCTAAGACGCGGCGGAAACATGCTGTAAAAGATAGAGCATTTGAAACGTGGCTTGTAAACTTGATCGGTGTGGGGATGATTAGGGAGACATTCTAGAGACCAAGATTCACAAAAATGGATAGTTATGAAGTGGTTTCCCAAAAGAACGTATTACTTATTTATTTATTTAACACTTCAAGCACAAAGTACAGAGGCGGACTTAATGCCATAGGCAATTTCTATCAGTCTACCTTAGGGTGATGCAGAGACAAACAGTGGTAGGTGTAAAACAGTTTTTTTTATTAATTTATACTATATGGATATATAAAATACTATAAATATAAAACAAAATACTATAAATATATATCAAAGTATAGAATACACAGACACACAAAATAAAAAGACAAAACTACCGACTTTTTACAAAGAAACTCACGAACTTTATGTTTAAAAGATAAACATTTGGTTGCCATCCTAATTGGCCTGGACGAAGAATGATCGGTGAATGAACTTATTACCATTTTGGCTAGAAAAATCTATGATTGCTAGTGTCACTGTCATGTTAAAAAAAACCGGGTAAATGCGACTTAGAGGTTGATTTTTTTCACAGCTTTAAGTTACTATACTACACACTACTACTACATTCACAGACTTAAGTATATGATTATAATTTCAACTCGATAGGTTTACTCGTTCCCGAGAAAAGGGGTATTGACAGACAGATGGGTAACAAAGTGAAGGAAACCAAAACTGGTAGCCAATCTCAATATGGTTGGGAAAAGTCCCAGGCCGATGATGTTAGTGTTGGCAAATCTAATTGGATGCAAGTGAGTAGCGGTGTTCTTTATATGTCTGAAAAGGCTAAAAAAGCTCTGTTATCCGCCCTTGGTCTGGTTTTAACCGACTTCAAAAATGGAGGGCGTTCTTAATTTGTTTTTTTTTGTATGTTTGTTACGTGATTTCTCCGACGGTTGTAGACCGATTTTTAATATTCTTTTTATGATTGAAAGGGAAAGAAGTCTCATATGAATTTTATCTATATTGCTTGGGTAATTTATGAGTTATGTTCTTATCTTTACTAATATTATAAAAGCGAAAGTGAGTTTGTTTGCTACGTCTTCACGCCTAAATGGCCAAACCGATTTGTATGAATTTTGGTACAGTGATAGTTGGGACCCTGGAGACGGACATAGGCTTTTTATAAAGTGAGATAAACGGGAGAAAGAGGGAAGAAAAGATCATCACGCGGTTTAAAGTTAGTGTTAGCCCGAAGTAACTACGCCACGCGGACGAAGTCGCGGGTGGAAGCTAGTCTTCTATAATACATATTTTTACTTTTAATCTAAATGGACGATATGCTAATATCTATATGTCAGTAGTAATGGAAAATTTGTGTGAAATACCAAACTGCCACAACTAATAAGGCTGAAATACAAAACTTTTTTTCCAAAAAAGGGCTTAAAAAAAACACAAAAAGACGGAAGTCGGTGGCAAAAAAAAACTATAAATCAAACAGAAGTCACCGACTTCCGGAAATTAATTTATTTTGCGTCTTTTTAGTGTGATTTACTGTCAAAGTTTTACACACAAGTTATTATAGATGACGCTACTAGTTACCTACATTAATATTTAGTTACAATATTAACAATTTCGAACTCAAGTTTACGTCATTCTATAAGAACATTAGCTACCCAAACACAACATTAGTTAAGCTTAATTACCAACATTTAGAAGCAAGAAATCTTAAGATCGTACTGACAAAAAATACGCGAATCACAACCTTGAAGAAGATCCGTTAAGGCAGAATTAAAAATAAATGTGACCTAGTGAGATGATTAGGTAATTCACGAAGTAATAAACACAGGGTGTAAACCAGCAGAGGGGCCTGCCAGGGCCACCGCCTGTCGGGGTTGCGGGTTGTTCGAAAGAGATACCGCGGCCCTGGAGCATAAAAGGCAAAGGAAGGAACATGGGTGGGTTTCAGTTCGTAAAAGTCTGACACTACCGTGTGCTCCGCCCGGAGCGGGGGAAGTTATTTTATAATTTACAAAACGTAAAAAAAAAAAATTGCGTGTCTGTCATTGGTTCTGTCTTCTCTGGTCTATGTCATCGATTGATTTGAACGCGCTCTTTCAAATGTTCTTTTTGTGTTTTGGCAAATTTAACATGGACTTTGTCTGCAATAAATGAATTTTATTTTATTTATTATTTTTATTTAACTGATTCGGAATCCGAATTTCCATCAATATACCTGACCGTATGCTGATGCCCGACATCGCTTGCATGTGTTTGGTAATTAATTAATTAATAACTAAATGCCCTACGGGATAGTATTACCGGGATAAAAAGTATACTTTTTGATTATCCAGATTATGAACTATCTGTGTGTCAATGTGTGAAAATCTTAAATGGAAGATAGTTTCCAAAAAAAATTAATTAGTCCGTCTTTTAGATTATTCATAAATGAGGGACACGTATTTTATTTGTAAACTAGCTGTGCCCGCGACTTCGTCCGCGTGGAATAGTATTTTGGGCATCATATTTATTTTTGCAAACAACCTCCTCAGCTTTATAAATTATAACTGTTACCCACGACTTTGTCCACGTCTTAGCCCAAGTTCCGGAATTCTGTGAGGATAAACGTTGAGAACGTTCAGCGCTTGATTCCCGTAGTCGGTTCACCAAAGTTCGAGAACTCTGTGAGGCTAAACGTTGAGAACGTTCAGCGCTTGATTCCCGTAGTCGGTTCAAGCCGCGCTTGCCTAGGTTGGTCTGTGGATGGGTGACCAGTGACCACCCGTTACATACCGAGTTTCCTCCGTGCCTCGGAAAGCACGTTAAGCCGTTGGTCCCGGCTGTCATTTGTAGATCTTTGACAGTCGTAACAGGTAGTCAGTGTTCCAAAAGTCTGACAACCAGTCTTACCAAGGGGTATCGTATTACCCAGTATTAACTGGTTGTGGAGGTCAGATAGGCAGTCGCTCCATGTAAAATACTGATATTCAGCTGCATCCGGTTAGACTGGAAACCGACCCCAACATAGTTGGGAAAAGGCTAGGCAGATGATGAATAATTGTGAAATTATTAGAACCAAAATATTATCCTTGACAATCGTAGAGCTATACCCCCCCTCCGCGTCGCCCGCAAGCAACGCCTCTCCTCGCCCATGCCCAGCGTCATGTTTTGCACATCATGCGGCGCGTGTGAATTTTATATCGGAGTTATTTTAAAATTGTAATATCTTCTAAGATGTTCATTGAAATTAAGTGATGTCAAAGACAATTTTGTTCACAATTAAATACTGTTAATCAACAACACATTTATTTGGATAAAGATTAATATTATTATGTTGAAACAACTCTAACAAATAATTGGTAATCATGCATTAATTTTGACCAAATTTGATTACCATAAAAACGGTTCTAGTGACTTAATCTTAAAAGATAGACATATACCGTCACGGACATTTTTTTAGATCATTTCAAGAGGAATAATTCTTTTCTACATATTTTTTTGATATCTTGAACCGTTTTCGCAGCGCACGCAACGGAAGCCCTCAAAGATGAATAATTTTCCCCGATTTTTTCACATTTTCCATTGTTTCTTCGCTCCTATTAGTCGCAGCGTGATGTTATATAGCCTAAAGCCTTCCTCGATAAATGGTCTATTCAACACAAAAAGAATTTTTCAATTCGAACCAGTAGTTCCTGAGATTAGCGCGTTCAAACAAACAAACAAACAAACTCTTCAGCTTTATAAAATAAATATAAAAATATATAATATATAATATATATATATAATATATAATATATATTAGTATTAGTATAGTATTAGTATAGTATTAGTATAGATTAGTATAGATTAGTATAGATAGTATAGATTAGACCAGAAATGACAAAGATATAGCCCATTAAAGTTACGTGTGACGTCACGCGTTGCAGCATTTTTTCGCAACGTAAATACTTTGACCCTGGAATCTACCCTATTCCCAATATTGCAATACTGCGTCTGTGACCAATATAAGCATTTTAACTACTTCAACCAAATCTTGTCATGCGTAAAACCGTTAGAATTTTATCAAAAATGTCCTTATTATAGTCGTAGTAAATATTGGTCGTTTTCGTTGATTTCCAATAAATTGAATTAATTAATAATCAAGTACAGTCAACAAATTTGGTTGAACGGTGATCCCCAAAGTAGACATGTGTCTATATCTTTGGGATTATTTCTGTATTTTTTCTTAATATTCATATTATAAGATCGTGCTAAGCGATTATTAACAAAATAAGAATTAGGAAAAATTTAAAGTCTCAAATTTAAACTATCGTTAGGCAGCTGCCTGTATCAAGCCCTTAATTCTGCGTCAGACTTTTGCTTACTAAAACCATTCTATTGACCTTTATATTCCGAAACCAACAACCCGCAACCCCGGCAGGCGGTGACCCTGGCAGGCCCGTTTGCTTTGCTGATATCTCTTTGAGGCACGCGAGGGACACGAACGCGCCATCGACAAAGCCTGTCATCACTAAACGAACGGACGGTGAGCCATCCTTGGCTCACCACCCACAGACCCGCATCTACGGTGGCCGGGAATCGTCTCCCGGCGCCCGAGCGTCTCCCGCAGTAGCTGGGTTGGTTTGAGGGACAAACCCACACTTGACATCAAACTTAATAACAATAATGACATCAACCATCAACACAAAAGATGCACCACAGATAACATATAATTGCATAAGCAATCTTTAGAATCTTAACTACATTATTCTTAGAATTTTAAAAGGTATTCATGCAATTTTGACCTCTGTGGTACATAAGTCACATCAACGGCACCCGAGCGTATCGGAGCCACGACAAAAGATGATGTAGCTTTTGTTTAAGGCTAGACTTAATCTGGAATGGGTCTGACGAACAAAGGCTACTCAATTTTTGAAGGTAATGGATTTTTTTATAACTGGTGGTCCTGAAAATTCCGAGGGAGTCTCTAAAAGCGACTTCCAAAACAAATTTACAAAAAAAAGAAAATAACTTTACTTTCGGAAGTCGGTGACTTTTGTTGGTTTCGTTGACTTTTCTGCCACCGACTTCCCAAAGTAAAGTAATTTTCCACTTTTTTTTTTTGAAGTCGTTTTTATTTTTTACAATAAAAGTTTTATATTTCGGCATTTTTAGTTATGGTATAATGATATATCACATAATTTTCGATTCGATCGAGTTATCATTTTCAATTGTTACTAAAAGATTAGCAGATCATCTATATAGACATTGAGAAAAAAATATGTATTGTAGACGATAACTCATAAACTACCTAAGCAATATAAATAAAATTTATATGGGACCGCCTGGAAAGTATACCCTATCACACAAAAAAGAATTTTGCAAATCGGTCCAGGCGTCTTTGAGTAATCGGTGAACATACATAAAAATAAGTTTCCGACGAATTGAGAACCTCCACCTTTTCTTGAAGTTGGTTAAAAATAGAAACGGCAAGTAGTTTTGAGTAAAGTCCGAATCATCATCTGTCTAGCCTTTTCCCAACTATGTTGGGTTCAGCTTCCAGTCTTACCGGATTTAGCTGAATATTTTACATTGAGGGACTGCATATCTGACCTACACAACCCAATTAATAACTATGTAATACCATACTCCATGGTAAGACTGGTTGTCAGATTTACGAGCTATTGGCTTTCTGTAAAGACTATGAATGAGCTACAAATGACAGCTACAACCAACAACTGAACGTTTCTGAGGCAAACATCCAGCCGCCGCGGGAGACGCCCCGGGCGTCGGGCGCCGCGAGACGACTCCCGGCCACCGTAGATGCGGGCCTGAGGACGGTGAGCAATGACTAGCTCACCGTCCGTCCGTCTATTGACGATAGGCCGTGTCGACGGCGCGTTAGTGTTCCACCCGCGCCTCAAAGAGATGTCAGCAAAGCAGAGGGGCCGGCCAGGGCCTCTGCCTGCCGGGGTTGCGGGTTGTTCGAAAGAGATACTGTGGCCCCTGAACGTAAAGGGCAATAAAAGGAACATGGGTAGGTTTTAGTGAGTACAAGTCTGACACTCCCCCCCGCTTCGCCCAGAGCGGGGGAAGATATTTGATGATTTCCGACTCCATAAAAAAATGGTTCACCAATCCACGGGTCAACCTAGGTAAGTGGAGCTTAACCTCAAGATCGGCCCGAGCTGGTGTTATTTACCCATGAGCTCCTCAAGTAGGGACTGGATACTAAAACTGCGCTGGTAAACTTGATTTAGACCAGGACAAAATAGGGACAGTAAATGATATTCTAGTTAATATTAAAAATAACATCTACATAACATACTTGGTGCATTCTCCACGAGTATAACCCTGGATCCGATCACAGCACACACAAAATGACAAAACAACAATTTTGTAGTCCACAAATTCATTTTCACAGCACTCTTTCATTTGTATCATCCAATAAATCCAATAAATGCACTTTTATTCACTACACAATTATTCAGAGTATTCATAATTGTTATTAATTGAATAAACAACGCTTTTGTTATTCAATTAAGTTGAAAATGCACTTTATTCCCGTTCCAAATTCGAATGAATTCAAAACTCAATCACAACATCATTTTAAAAATCGAATTCTGCGACTTTTTTGTTATTTTATTACATTATTAATTGAATAACAACTTTTTAACTGAATAATTGTTGTAAATTAACGAGGTTTTGTTGTTAAATATGTATGAATATTTGTTTATGGGTCAATGAGATCGCGCCGCGTAACATAGTGCAACTGAACAGAAGCATTGTCTGCCATAAGCTTATATGTGAATGGAAAATTGAGTGTAGAATTGTGTGGATAAGACCTTTGTTTGAACAATGGGATGGTAAAATAATGTTGTTTAGAGAAAAGTTAAGCTTTAAAGTCTAAAGATCAAGTTATTTTAAAAAAATAATTTTGTAATATGCCCTAGGTAGTACTAACAGGCTTTTGTTGTGGTAAAACCAAAATCAAATTATTTTTATTTCACGTAGGCCTACATGGGCACTTATAAATCGTCGAGAAAAGTTGCACGGTTCGGGTTGGTCGTTTTCTATGGAGAAGAACCGGCAAGAAACTCCATGGTTACTCTTTTAAAATCATTTGGTGTTACACCGTTTACATGTACGTAAGTATGAGAGGACAGCGCAGGCCCGACAATAAGTCATTGTGCTTAAGTAAAGTTGATAAGTTGCATATTAGTATTAATAGAACTAGAATGAGATGACATCTTATTCATTTTATACTGCCAACTTCGCTAGGCCAAGTGTTGACAGTGACGTGTTCTCCTGTGCCTGCCAATATTTTTAAATTGTATTTCAATTCTGTACTGTTGTAAGGCCAGTTAAATTAATTTGCGATTCCATTTTTAAAGTTTATTTATTTATTTATTTATTTATGTACACACAAAACAATGTATAAAAAAAAGTACATAAGGAAAAAAAGAGCACAAAGGTACTGCTTATTTCATAAAGAAATCTCTTCCAGCAGACCTGCGATAGGACAGATGAAAAAAAAAACACGTAGACACAGTGTGTAAAAAAAAAAAAAAAAAACAACTTAAGCACTAACTTAAATAAACAAAACATTATCAATATAGAAAACTTTCATACTAATAGAAATAAAAATAATAAATATATGTTTACGTAAATACAATCTAAAATACTTAATACATATCTAAAATATATACAAAAATCAAACTATAGAGGAGAGGTAGTGTTCATAGACCAGTTTTTTAAAAACAGAGATTGTTTTAGCGCCACAAATGTTAGCCGGAAGTGAGTTCCACAAACGCACTGCATGGACAGAGAAGGAGTAGGAATAAAAGTCGGTTTTATGGGAAGGGAAATTGAGATGATGACGCAAGTGCGATCTACACAAAGCGTCAGGAGGACGGGTAAAAGAAAAACGGTCTCGTAGGTAAATGGGATATGCAGGGTTATAGAGGATGTTGAATAGAAGGCATAATATTCGAGTGTTCCTGCGAAGGCGAATCGGCAGCCACTTTAGTTCCTTGCGGAAATGAGAAACGTGGTCGAATTTCCTTAGCCCAAAAACAAAGCGAATGCAAATGTTTTGCAAACGCTCAAGTTTGTTTAAAAGCTCCTCAGTGGCATCTAGATAGCAGGCATCTGCGTAATCAATAATCGGCTGAATCAGAGTTTGAGCTAGGTAAATTTTGGTTTTAAAGGGCAAAAAGCTCTGTAAAGATTTTAGCGAGTGGAAGGAAAAGTGCACCTTACGACTAACCTCATTCACTTGAGCATGCCATGACAGATTACTATCAATAACGACACCAAGGTCCCTTGCGGTTTCAGAGTAAGCAATGGGCGAGCCACCAAGAGACAGAGGTGTCAATGATGAAACGTCAAGTGCAGTACGATAATGTCGGCTGCCTATGATCATAGCCTTGGACTTGGTGGGGTTGATCAATAAGCCATAAGACTTAGCCCACTCATTGATACTGGCAAGGTCACGATTGATGGCAAGGACAGCCGACTCCGCATCAGCTAACAAGAAATGATGATAAAGCTGCAAATCATCAAAGTTTATCACTCAAAGCCCAAAAAGTTCTCCGGAACACCTTTTTATAACCAAATTTACGCCATCTTCATAAGTCACAGGGTCGTGCCTCATGAACTCAAGTAGGCATGTCGGTTTTTAGGACTACATCTAGAGATCATTCACTGCTAAACAAGGGTTATATTGAACTAATTAGCCCCAATTACCAATATTACTTAAAGTCAAATTTTATCCAGTCCCGATAAACAGTTTTGGACATATTAAGTAACAGTTGACGAAATAATCGATTTGGTTAATCACGTGCTTGTGCAAGATAAAATATGGACTCGTTTGATATAAAACGCCAACAGGGTACCCAGAAGTGTGTGTTGCACTAAAGTTTACATTCACATTAAGAATATGAAGTTGCACATAATGCTATAATTATTAAAATATCAATGGGATCTTATTATTAAACCTTCACCGTCGGTGTTTTCCAGAACTCTATCTTAAGAACCGTAATAGCAAAGACTAATACAAGAATATATAATAGAAATGTAATAGCTGAGACTAAAAAAAAAATTGTGTCTTCTTAAAAACACATAGGACGGAAAATAAATTTACTTCAGAAAGTCGGTGACTTTTGGTTGATCCATAGATTTTTTGCCACTGACTTCCAGAAGTAAATTTTATTAATTCAGTTCAACATTTTTTTTTTATATACTTATTTCATTTTTAACTACACATAACACAAATGAAAAAGGTAGTGTTTTTTTTGTAAAATGATTTGTATTTCAGCCTTTTTAGTTGTGGTAAGTTGGTATTTCTTACAAATCGTTATGGAGTATTTTCCATTGTTATTAAGAGGTATTAGCATTTCGTTCAAATACATTAAAATAAAAAATTAGCACTCATATGGTTTTCTCACAGATTTCATTGTCAAAACTGGACCAAATTGAAGTGGGATCACAAGAAAAGCATCAGCTTTCAAATAAAAAAGAATTGGTTCAACCAGTCGAAAATTCTAAAGCAAAAATTTAAAAAAAAATGAGATTCTCCTCTTGCAGGATTTTTTATGTATTTGTCAAACTAGATAAGTTATTAAATTATTTATACATAATTATACAAACTGAACAGAACATCATCATCATCTGCTTAGCCTTTTCTCAACTATGTTGGGGTCGGATTCCAGTCTTACGGGATGCAGCTGAATACAGTATTTTACACGGAGCGACTGCCTATCTGACATCCACAACCCAGATACTATTGGGTAATACGTTACCCTATGGTAAGACTGATTGTCAGACTTTCGTGACACTGACTACATGTAACGACTGTCAAAGATCTACAAATGACAGCCGGGACCAACAGCTTAACGTGCTTTCCGAGGCACGGAGGAAACTCGGTATATAACGAGTGGTCACCCATCCACAGACCAACCTCGGCAAGCGAGGCTTAACCTAAAGATCGACCCGAGCGTCTGCTATTATTTTGCCACGAGCTCCTCCTATCACTCTGACCAGAATATACCCATAAAATTAATCATAAGTAATTAAGTTACTTGACTATATTATTATATCTGTGGAGGCTTGTTATTATTTCTAATTTATATAAACGACCTTCCAAAAATATTAAATAAAGAAAATACTTTACCCGTACTATTTGCAGACGATATTTCGATATTAATAAAATGTGATAATTTAAATAACCCTAGTCTACAAATACAAAATACCCTCCAAATTGTTGATACTTGGCTCCAGAACCACAACCTGGAGATTAATAGTAATAAAACTAAAATAATGCAATTTAGATCATACAAAAAATCACCTCTCAATCTTATGACAACATTTAAAAACACTCAAATAGAAGAAGTGAATACGTTTAGCCTGCTTGGCTTAAATATTGACACCCACATTAACTGGAAGTCTCACATAGAACATATAAAAGCAAAACTCTCCAAATTCATTTACGCTCTTTTCCAAATAAAACAAAGCACTAACACACAAACAGCTATGGCTGCCTACTACGCATACGCATACTCATGGCTGAGATATGGCGTCATGTTATGGGGCAATAGTGTTAACGTAAACGAATTATTCATTTTGCAAAAGAAATGTATCAGGATTATAGCCCAAATAGACAATACTGAGAGTTGCAAATCATATTTCATAAAATACCAGATTCTAACTCTGCCGTCAATATACATACTTGAAATTTGCGTATTTGTTTTTAAAAATATCGACAAGTTTATTAAAGTAGAAGATACACACAACGTAAACACTCGCCATAAAAAAAGGCTGTGTGCTCCATTTTCAAGGATAAAAATGCTAAGCAATAGCCCGTATCATATGTCGATAAAAATATTTAATAAGTTGCCCAACATATTTAAAACTGAAAAATCTATAATAATATTTCAAAAAAGGCTAAAATCTTACTTAATCCAAAAATGCTTCTACTCAGTAAAAGAATATTTAGAATCTAGTTTAAAATAACGACTTTCCTTCACATACAAAAGTGGCGATCTGTCCTATATAAATAACAAAATTTATATTAATTTAGAAATGAGAATTATTTTAAGAGTGTTTATTTAAGAAAACATTTATTTTGACATTGCTGCATAATTGAATCAAATTAATTATCTATTGACATTATTATTATTATTAATTTTACATGACATTAACTACTATCACTTTGATGACATTAATTGTAATGAATAATAATTATTATTGCATGCTAAATTGAGTTGTTATGGGCAGGCGGATAATATTAATTGCAATGCTTGGAAAAGGCCACTGAGTCATAAGCACTTACCTAATATAATGCCAACTTTGTACACTTGGTTTGCAATAAAGATTTTGACTTTGACTTTGACTTTTATTAGCAACTTTATAATTTACTGTTTTTGTTTTTTAATTTGTAATAAGTCTATAAGCCTAAAAAAGCTTAAGCCTGAAAAGTTTTCAAATAAATTATGCACGTATAATTATTTTAAAAAGTCACATCCACACAAATCCAACGGCGTGTTGATTACATCTGATAACTTTGGCAGCCGGCCTATTGTCTCGAAAAAAGGATTATTTGAGACAAAAAGCCTAATATATCCTACCATTGTGCCTCCCATGAGAATATTTAACATAATATCATGGTGTTTTAATGGTTTTTGTATTAATTTGCGCAAATTGTGAACTTGTTTAAAGGTTTATTCCCATTTGCTGTAAATCCTTACTTATTAATATTATGTAATAATAATAAATATCTTGGGACAACTAACACACGGCTATCTGATCCCAAGCTAAGCAGAGCTTGTGTTATGGTAACCAGACAACTGATATACATACTTATATAATTTATAAATACATACATATTATACACTCGCGTGCAAGTAAATCGACTCAAGCCTCAAGTGCGCATAAAAAGTGATATAACTTAACAATGACTTATTTTACTTTTATATAATGTTTTACATATTTAAAGCCTAGTAATTTGGCTTTAAAATGGTAGCATTATTTCAATAATTTAAATAAACACTTGTTTTTAGAATGCACCTGAACGCAAACTCCCATAAATTGCTCCGTGGTCTGCACACAACTTGCGCGACACAACCCTCTATAAAAACCCCTGTAATCATTTTTTTCTTATCAGTCGTTCACCAGACGTTGACCTGAACACTTCTCTGCAAATTGAAGCCGTTGTTTGAAGAAAATTATGGACACTACACCTGAAGAAGCCGCTCAAGCTGTTGCCCTGTTGCAAGAAGGGTTGAACCAGCGAGAAGTCGCTCGTCGGTTGAATATGAGTCAGTCTAGTGTCTCGAGAGTGTACAGAAGGTTTCAAGAGACTAGTGCCTTCACTCGGAGGCCTAATACCAGCCGACAACGGTGCACCTCGGAGCGTGACGACCGGTTTTTGGTCTCGACCTCTCTCCGAAATCGACACCTAACCGGTGTAGATGTGCAGCAGGAGCTACGTCAAGTTCGCTGGGTGTCTGTCAGTCAATGGACAGTTAGACGAAGGTTGAAGGAAGCCAACCTTACTCCAAAACGACCCGCTACAGGCCCGAAGTTGACCACAGCTCACCGTCAAGCACGTCTTCACTTTGCTCGAGAACACTTGGATTGGAGCATAGAGCAATGGCAGTCAGTCCTGTTCACTGATGAGACGAGGATGTGTCTCCATGGCAGCGACAGGAGAGGCCGGGTGTACCGGCGTCCCGGTGAACGGTTTTCACAATGCTGCTTTGCTGAAACCGTTGCGTATGGTGGCGGTTCTTGCATGATGTGGGCTGGAATTTCCTTAGAAGGAAAAACGGAACTTGTTTTCGTTCCTGGAGGAGGCCGTCGAGGAGGTCTGACCAGTGATCGTTACATTGAAGATATTCTACTGGATCAAGTTGTCCCTTATCAGACTTTATTGAGGATAATTTCATCTTGATGCATGACAATGCCCGATGTCACACTGCTCGAGCCACACGTGACTTCCTCAACGAAGTTGGAATTGACACTATGGATTGGCCAGCGCTCAGCCCTGATTTAAATCCCATTGAGCACATATGGGACGAGCTCAAAAGGAAAGTTAGAGCGAGGGATCCAGCTCCTACAAACACAAATGAGCTCAAGACTGCGTTGGTAGAAGAGTGGGGTCGAATACCACAATCATCAATAAAAAAGTTGATCAGGTCTATGAAGAATCGCATGAGAGCAGTGATCAGGGCTAGAGGGGGGAATACAAAATATTAACACGAATAATTTCTTTTTCTTAGACACATTTTGTTTCATTTATACACAATAACCTCATATTGTGAAATTGTATGAATTTTCAATGTTTTTAACAATGTCATTGACATAAACCTTTTTTACTTAACTACTGAATTGATTTTAATGCAACTTACGCCATTTTAAAGCCTAATTACTAGGCTTTAAATATGTAAAACATTATATAGAAGTAAAATAAGTCATTGTTAAGTTATATCACTTTTTATGCGCACTTGAGGCTTGAGTCGATTTACTTGCACGCGAGTGTAGATAAATCACACCCAGACACAGAACAAACAATCATGCTCATCACACAAAGTTTGTCCTGAGTGGGAATCGAACCCACGACCTCCAGCTTAGCAGTCAGGGCCACTAACCACCAGACCAACAGGCCCGGCTTAATATTATGTAAGTTTGTTTGTTTGTTACGTCTTCACGCCTGAATGGGTAAACCGATTTTGATGAATTTTGGTACAGAAATAGTTTAGACCCTGCAGACGGACATAGGCTACTTTTTTTTGTGAGAAATGAGGGTGAAAGAGGGAAAACTTAGCTTTGCTATTACAATAAATAAGGCGCAAGGGCAAAAACTACAGGCAGCAGTTACCTGCAAATCAGGAAAAGGGGAACTGTGTTTCCCCGAATTTAACGCGTGCGAAGCCGTGGGCAAAAGCTAGTCTATAATATAAAAACGAATCTCTGAATTTGTTGCTAAGCGCAAATCTCGAGAACGGCTGAACCGATTTAAGTCAAATTCTTTTTTGTTGTTGTATTGGTTAATGTCAGAAGAGCGTTCTTGTGAAAAAAAATAGGGTAGGTAGAGTACGTAGAGTAGATAGGGTAGGTAGATAGAAAAATTGCTTTGCTACGGCACATATAGTATTTAATAATAACTTTCAAATATGGAATCTTTCTATCTGTCAATTTAAAAAGCATATCAGTTTAGATGTGTACCACCTTCGTAATATTCGCCGGTCGTATTTTGTTCTTTTTAGAGCATTGCGTTTTCTCGACATCCGTGTGCCACTAGCGGTGCGCTACCTGGCATTATGCTGAGCTGGACTCCTATTTAGTGCAACCTTGAGACACACCGCCCAGTAATGGGCGACCGTTATAAATGTATACTGATGTGCTAATTGCCTAAGGGTCAATCAAACTTCAATTTTTTTTTTTATACTTTGTTTTTTTTTCTCAGTTTGTTTGAATTTTTTTGTATCACTTCCTGTATTAAATAATAATAAATATTTTGGGACAACTCACACACGGCTATCTGATCCCAAGCTAAGCAGAGCTTGTGTTATGGTAACCAGACAACTGATATACATACTTATATAATTTATAAATACATACATATTATAGATAAAACACACCCAGACACAGAACAAACAATCATGCTCATCACACAGAGTTTGTCCTGGGTGGGAATCGAACCCACGACTTCCGGCTCAGCAGTCAGGGCCACTAACTAGACCAACAGGCCCGTCAAACGCAACAGGATTGTGTCCTTTGTTGTATCAAATAAATGATTTAACTATCATTTGGGATCATTACCTTAGTGAAGGTTTTTGACATCATCATCATAAAATTAAATGATACCAGAAAATTATCATCATCTTCCTGCCCTTGTCCCATTCTATTTGTGCGTTTTACAAACATTTTAAGTCACATACACAAACAGCCAGACCCCGAACAACTACCTGTAGGTCATGCAAATATTTGTTCCGTGCAGGGATCGAAGCCGCGACACCCAGCGCAGCAGTCAATTGCTCAGCCACTGCGCTAACCGTGCCGTCAAAGTTAAAGTGTATAAGTAAACAAATATGTCTATCCACATAGCGACAAAGACAATACTAGCTCAAGATGAAGCCTGCATAAAAAACGATAGATCTCCGTCAAAACCAAAGGCTTCCGTGTAATTCAACAAATTGTATGTTTCCGGTAAGTACTGGCCTAATGTACGGGCGTTTTAAAAGCAATTTATTTGTTAGGGGTCCGTGTGGGTGATTGAAAAACGACGTAATGAAAAAAGAACAGAAATACACTAAGGGCGAGAACGCTACAATAGTGGCGATAAGAAGGAATTATCGCTTATCTCGCTCTACAGCCTATCTTCAAAGAAGGGTTTTTGTGGAGTGGCTGCAGAGTGGGTTTTGGAAGCATTCACCTCTTTCTACAAAGCAGAAGCTAGCTAAGGAGATGGCCGGACGTTTGAGGAAGGGAACCTCAAACCAACCCACGCCGTGTGAGACGCTCTGGGCGTCGGGCGCCGCAAGACGACTCCTGGCCACCGTAGATGCGGATCTGCGGACGTCCGTCTATAGTAACGACAGGCCGTGTCGACGGCACGGTCATATTCCACGGTCTCAAAGAAATGTCAGCAAAGCAGAGGGGGGTTTAACACATTACCCTCCGGCAGTCGGGTAACAAAGATAAGTTATCGACAGAGTATGATCCAATGGAACACATCTAACTATAAGCAATTCTAATAATATTATATCCTACTGATCCTACTTAATATATAAATGCGAATATTTTTAAGTATGGATGGATGGATGGTTGTTACTCTTTCACGTCAAAACGGCTGAACGGATCTTGATGGAATTTGTTTTGAATTTGTAATGATCCACATGGTCCTCACATTCACAATAAACAAATACAAAATTTAAAAAAAATATATTAAGGAACAAATACGACACAACTACGACATGATAATTGATGTTTATTTATTTATTTATAATTAATTAAAACGGTATAACACGAACTAAAATAATTAACATAGAAACAGAAAATAAAACATCAAGTAAACAACTTACAATAGGTTCAATTAAAACTAACACGGAACAGTGGACACTCTTGCATACTTTGTTTCACAAAACACCAGGGGCCTTAGTCTGCTATTACAATGGTGTCAGAATGGTCGATAACTGATCGCATAATGGTTGATTTTGACAAGTTTAGTATGTAGTAGATGTCAAAATCAACCATTATGCGATCAGTGATCGACCATTCTGACACTATTGTAATAGCAGACTAAGGCCCCAGACATACTAGCATGAATTTACTCCATTCATCCGCAAACACATCACATTCAGGGTGGGCAGTCAGGAGAGCGTTGAGCATCTTGAGAATACGACGAACAGGCGATTCAGCTCTGTCTGTTTTGGAAAACGGTTGAGTGAAAAGATTGTGTCGGCGGTGCTGACGGTGTCCGACGTATTTGTCAAACACGAATAGCCGGCAGAGAAGGGTATGATGTTATATTGAAATTTATCAAATAGGCAGACTGGTATAGTCATCTCCGAAAGTATTGTTGAATGAAATGTTACAAACCAGAGACATACGGAACCGTACATAATATTCAAAGTGGACCTTACGTGTTTTTCTTTCAAAACAATGAGACTAAGCTTTTAAAACGATCATCCTTAATGTTTTTTTTCGGATGGGAAATCATCAAATAACTTCTCTCTGGGGGGAGTGGGGGGGAGTGTCAGACTATGATGGCACGGTTGGCGCAGTGGCTGAGAAATCGTCTGCTGCGCTCGGTGTCGCGGCTTCGATCCCCACACGCAACAAAAAAAGATTTCTCCTGTTTCGTGGGTGCGTTTACAAACATTTAAACTCACATACACAAACAGCCAGACCCGGAACAACTATCTGTGGGCCATACAAATATTTGTTCCGTACAGGAATCGAACCCGCGACACGCAGCGCAACAGTCGATCGCTCAACCACTGGGCCAACCGTGTCGTCAAAGATGCAGCCCTTCGACAGACCTACAGACAAACAGCGTAGCCCTAGTAAAAAAAACCCTAAAAATAGTTGTTAGCTGACTGATCACGGCCCAGAAGAGAACAACTATCTGTAGGCCAATTTGTTCCGTGCGGGGATCGAACCAGCAACACGCAGCGCAGCTGGCGATAGCTCAGCCACGGAACTAACCGTGTCGTCGATTGTCGTTATTTGATGATTTCCCATCGCAATATAAATCACAAATATCATTTGTTTTTTAAGACCACTTAATAACTCTAAACCCAAGTTCCTACCCTTGCCACTTAGCTCCAAGTCTTCCTATGATTGTGCCGTCTAAAGCCAAGGTTCCAACACAATAGCCAAGATAAATGATAACACGGCTCTCTTACATCATTCTACAGAATTTTTGTGAATTACCGACACGAGTAATTTAGATCGGGCGATTCTGTTTTGTTTATTTTTTGGTTAACTATGGGCGAAGCTTGTCTGCTGTGAAAATTATTTATTAAGGACCTCCAACACGGGAGACGCCCAGGGCGCCGGGCGCCGCGAGACGACTCCCGGCCACCGTAGATGCGGGCCTGTGGACGGTGAGCAATGGGTAGCTCACCGTCCGTCCGTCTATTGACGACAGGCCGTGTCGACGGCGCGTTCGTGTTTCACGCGCGCCTTATAGAGAGTCATCAAAGCAGAGGGGCTTGCCAGGGCCTCTGCCTGCCGGGGTTGCGGGTTGTTCGAAAGAGATACCGCGGCCCCGGAACGTAAAGGGCAACAGAAGGAACATGGGTGGGTTTTAGTCAGTACAAGTCTGACATGCCCATCATTAGATGATTTCCCATCCAAAAATATATATATATATATAAATATACATACTCAGATCATTTAACTTAAATTATGGACGACAATAGTATCGTAGGTAGTAGGTACGGTCAGGGGACACAATCGGAGAGGCAAAATTACAACGTAACAGCTTGACGTTTAGTTTGACTTACGACCTTATATTTTTAAGCATATAGTCGTTGTCGTCAACAAGTGATTGTAGCTCATAATTTCAACTTATTAATTAGAGTCAGGATGGCTTACCGGTTAATCGGGTTCGAACAGACTTGTGAATCGATTAGCTGTGAGTTCAAATCTAACGCAAGATTGTAGACTTTTTGTAACTTTTTATTTGGTTGGTAGTAATGGGACAGAAATATTTTATTCTTTACGTTGTTTGCTTTGTTCACACAATAATTCTTTAAGTTAGGGAGGTAGATCATAAAAAGTAACTAAAGAATAAAAATCTTGGTGAGGTAGACATGACTTTTATGAATATTTAACTTGATCGGAATATTAACGTTGTCGATTGATTGTAGTTGTTGGTCGGTGAAGTGTGGCTTAATAGATAGCGGTATAATTATTATTCTCAAAACTCAAAATGCAGGCAAATATTTATATTGAGGCAAGGGTGACTATTATTGCACTGCATAGAAGTGGTTTTAATGGAACACTAATACCTATCTGATTAAACCGGACTAAATGTGAGTATTATATTTATGAATTATAACTTAAACTTTTATTTGATATTTGCCTAATAATAAACTGAGGCATAAGGATTAATTCTTTTTTATTCACTAACTTGTATAAAAAATAAAAAACAACAACCTTCTCCAGGTTGTTGTTTTTTATCATGAGGATTTTAATTTGTTAGGTCTGAGAACAGTTCGTAGGATATTTTTTTACACCCCTAGGTCTAGGTGAAAAGGGTGGATCTCTCCAGAAAAGGAGCTGAGCAGCGGGTGAAACCGCTGGCCACCGTTTATTTTATATAAAAAAAATGTTATATCTGCTTAATACATGTATCACTTTCTTTTTGTTTTAGAAGAATACTGTAAGTCACTGAATTAAAAGATGCGAAAAAAAAACGGTCCTGTTCACCGAGCGAGCACTGTGCGCTACTAGTTTCACAATCACCCAGAGATATTTTTGTTGCAAAGGTGGGAGCCACGGGGGATCATGACAAGAGTATTCAACAATTAAAAACACATTGTTTGGAGATCTGGGAAAATTAAAGAGGAACCGAAATATGTGTGGTAATATGGTAACATGTGCAAATGTCTACTTGACTGCATTGAAAATAATGGAGGATATACTAAATATTAATATCTAGATGTTTTTGTTTTAATTATTAAACGGTGTAACTAAATATTGAGTAGGTAACATTTAATTATATTAAATTGAGGTTAAGTTTCAATCTTCTTTTCGTTAAGAAAATGAACACTTAAGCTATAACCTCAATTTATTCATTCATTGTGACGTTACATAATAATAAAACATGTTCATAAAGTCTAAATCATAAACATTAGTTTTCATTAAACTCTGCACAAAACCGATACCCAAAGACATTAAAATATTAACGAACCGATACCTGTATCAACAATTATATTTCTGTTATTAGAATATCATTTTCTTGATATGTTATTGTTAATTGACTAAGTGGGTATACCACAAAAAAAGTGTTAGAAAGTTACAAGTGAACTTCTTTTATCTAAGTTGGAATGTGACGTCACAATTCTCATTAATGTTTGTTAATTTTAGAATAAAACGAATAAACATTTTTATTATCATTCAACACGACTTTTTTATTTTCACCTTCGACACCGAAAAGATAAATTTAAAATTACATAAATAGTAAAGTAAATATTAAAATAAGTAATATTTAACTTCATTTAAATAAACATTAACATTTTTTTGATTAAAACCTAAATATGGTTTTAAAAAACAACTACACCTTTTGATTGATATTCGAACTCGGGACACAATGATCGCTAATCCATGGCTAAATCCAAACAGCTAGCAGCACATATTAAAACCAAGTGAATTTTAGCAATACAATGTAACGAACGGGTCGCCACTATAACGCGTAAATGCATCAGATATATAATGTTATTTCGCTCTAATGCGACTACAATTTGTGTGTGTGTGTTATCTGTTGAATGTTGAGGCATCACTCATACACGCACACGCACTGACAGTGCAGACAATCCTTTGCGATGCTTGAAAATATAAGGTCGTAAGTCAAACTAAACGTCAAGCTGTTACGTTGTAATTTTGCCTCGCCAATTGTGCCCCCGACTGTACGTAGGTGCACTCCTTCACTTACAGGAGAACACAGCATGCACAATATAATCCTTGTCCTTACTAATATTATAAAAGCGAAAGTGAGTTTGTTTGTTAGTTACCTCTTCACGCTTTAATGGCTAAACCGATTTTGATGAATTTTGGTACAGAGATAGTTGGGAACCAGGAGACGGGCATAGGCAATTTTTTTAAAGTGGGATGTGAGGGAGAAAGAGGGAAGAAAAGGGAAAACTTAGCGTTGCTATTACAAATCAAAAAGGCGCAAGGGGAATTGTGTTACTCCGAAATTAACGCGAGCGAAGCCGCGGGCAAAAGCTAGTTAACTATAGGCTAACAAAATATAGTATATGTATAAGTAAAAAATTAATAAGTTCAAGAAATGGAATATAAAAAACCGACTTCCAAAACAAAAAGTGGAAATTAAGTTTATTTCCGGAAGTCGGTGACTCTTGTTTGTTTCGTTGACTTTTTTGCCACCGACTTCCGGATGGAAAGTTATTTTAAACTCTTTTTTTGGAAGTCGTTTTTTTTTTTTGCAAAAATGCTTTTATTTCGCAAGTTTGTATAGATTCCTCGGTACGCGAGTTTGACTCACGTCTGGACGGTTTTTTTTTTAAATCTATGGTTCGAATTAAATAAATTAAAAAAGACATATTTAAAATGAAACAGACTCCACGATTAATGTGGTCCGAAATACTAGGCCCTAGCGAAACGTCGTACTATCGATACGAAAGAAAAATGACATAACTGATGACCATTTGGAAGAATCTCAGTATGGTATGGAGCATCCATTATCTCTCAGAATCCCGGAACACACGTTAAGCATTTGCTTCTAACGAGACGATTCACGACCACCCTAGACACGGGCCTGTGGTTGGTAAGCAATAGGCAGCTCACCGTCCGTCTGTCTAATGACGACAGGCGTTGTCGACGGCGCATTCGTTAGCCGTGTGCCTCAAAAAGGTATCAGGAAATCAAAGGGACCCACCCTGCCTGCGGTTTGCGGGTTATTCGAAAGAGATACCGCGGCCCCGGAACATCATCTGCCTAGCCTTTTCCCAACTACATATGTTGGGGTCGGCTTCCAGTCTAACCGGATGCAGCTGAATATCAGTATTTTACATGGAGCGACTGCCTATCTGACCTCCACAACCCAGTTAGTACTGGGTAATGCGATACCCCTTGGTAAGACTGGTTGTCAGATTTTCGGAACACTGACTACCTGTAACGACTGTCAAAGATCTACAAATGACAGCCGGGACCAACGGCTTAACGTGCTTTCCGAGGCACGGAGGAAACTCGGTATGTAACGGGTGGTCACCCATCCACAGACCAACCTAGGCAAGCACAGCTTAACCTAAAGATCGACCCGAGCGGCTGCTAATTTTTAGCCACGAGCTCCTCGCTCCTCCCGGAACACAAAACAAAAAAGGAACATAGACCCATCTATTTTTAAATTAGTACAAGTCTGACACTCCCTTACACTCCGCTCAGAGCAGGAGAAGCTATTTAATGGTTTCATGACATAAGCAATTTTTTTTAAAAGATTGAGATATGAGGGAGAAAGAGGGAAGAAAAGGGAAAACTTAGCATTGCTATTACAATAAATAAGGCGCAAGGGCAAAAACTACAGGTGGCAGGTACCTGTAAATCAGGAAAAGGGAACTGTGTTACCCCGAATTTGACGCGAGCGAAGCCGCGGGCAAAAGCTAGTTTAAAATATTTCAACAAACAAAAAATAAACCTTTTTCTGCACAGACAGATAAAAGTAAAAAAATATATAAGATAAAAGTTGTTATAATTTACAAATTTATTTTATTAATTTCAACAAACTGTTTTACATATTACACAGTTCATATGCAAAACGAGAGAACACAAGGGAGAGGCGACATTTTACGTTTGTAGGACGAGGGATATAAGGGGAAATAAAAAAGAAAAGCAATTGCTTCTATTTGTAGATGATTGACAGCGCTCGAAAACCTGGCAAAGCAAAGGCTTTGCTCTTTTGGAAAGCCAAAAGAGCATCGTGTCACTAAGTAATACCTAGCAACTGCGTCTTACCAATGAGGATCATACCAGATCATTATCCGGATCATTACCCAGTACTAACTGGGTTGTGGAGGTTAGGTAGGCAGTCCCACCATGTCAAATACTGGTTTTCAGCTGCATCCAGATATACTGGAAGCCAAGCCAAAAAGGCTAGGCGGATGATGTTTGTTCCCAGCAAAAAAAACAGGAAGTGGCGAAGGGCAGGGTGTTTTTGTGGGACTGTCTCTTGTAATGTGAAGTTCAAAAGTGCTGATTATCAGCCTAATTTGAATAAATGACTTTTGATTGATTGACCGATTTGACTAGGAACTGGGTCAAGTCAGCGCTAAATATTTTAAGCTGACAAATGTTCAGTCATGACTTAGATGGCAAACATTTTAAAATCACACATACTTCTAAACCTCGAAGTACACAGAAATAACGTACCAACAACTAAAAGAACATATTCTTTTCTCAATCCACCATGAAAATAACTCTAAACAAATTATGAAACGAAGACTTCTTAATTTTTTATAGATTTTTAAAACAAAAGACAATGGCGAAGGCCGCCACAAATGGCTGTATGATATAACTTTAACAATAAGTTTCGTACACAATGATTCAAAGAATCTTGATATCTGATCTCTATCTGGTGCGGTTTGGTGCAAAAACAAAGAATGAGCGAATGTAGGGTTTTGGTGCCGTGTGTCAGTCAGTCCGTTAGTGTTCCACGCGCGCTTCATAGAGATGTCAACAAAGCAGAGGGGCCTGCCAGGGCCACCGCCTGCCGGGGTTGCGGGTTGTAGAACCGAACAATTTTCACGGTTGGCACAGTGGCTGAGCGATCGACTGCTGCACTGCGTGTCGCGGGTTCGATTCCCGCACGAAACAAATATTTGTATGACTTGCAGGTAGTTGTTTCGGGTCTGGCTATTTGTGCATGTGAGTTTAAATGTTTGTAAACGCACCCACAATACAGGAGAAATTCCTAGCGTGGGGCAACGTTTAAAAAAAACGCAACCTCGGAAGGTAGTTTTCTTGGCAGTCCCCTCTGCTTTGCTAACATCGCTTTAAGGCGCGCCTGGAACACCAACGCCCCGTCTAAAAGACATATTTTGATCCCTCAAAGAACCTTAAATTTTTGATCACTTTTCTCATCACTTGACACACATCTAAATATTAAATTGCAAACGGTACGCCTGGGCAAATTGTTTGGACCTTCCATTATGCGCCATTATTGAGTAAAAACTTAAAGTATCGGCCGGACGGAGATGATATACAGCATAACTATGGAAACGACCTTCGGGGTTAGGAGCGGAAAAACCGCAAAGTGAATTGAATCTTACGATCTTCTTTCTTGAGTCTTGATTTTAAGATTACCTAAGCTCGGTCCTGGGTTGCGGGTTGTTCCGGGGTTGAGGTTGTTCGAAAGAGATACCGGGATCCCAGAATATTAAGGACCAAAGAAGGAACATGGGTGGGTTTTAGTCAGTAAAAGTCTAACACTTCCTTAACCTGTCTTAATTGTAATGCCCATGTGTAAGTACTATGTAATTTAATTGACTCTACGGTTGCCCTGGTGGTTGAGAGATTGTCATGCTCACTTAAATGTCCCGCTGAAAATGGCGTGTGTGTCGGGTCATTTCATTCCCTTCAAAATGGTTGAGCTGAATGGGGCTGATATATGCGTCATGTTCGTGAACGGGCGCTGTCAGTCGTGACTGCTCATCTCTTAGCCGCCACGATTTGTTTTAATTAATAAATTCATCTATTAAACTCATGTTTTTGCTTTTACTCTGGACGCTCTTAATGTGCTCGTTTTTCTACATCGTATTCACTTGTATGTATAATCTCAACATGAATGATTGATTGATCTTGATTTTGTCATGGAATTTCTTGCCCATTCTTCTCCATAGAGATCTACGCTTTGAAATGGGCAACTACAGTGCTTTCGCAAGTTATTATGTCTAATGACTGGGATTGTAGCAGCATCGTTTATTTAAAAAAAAACTAGCATTTTTTTTCACAAAAAGGTTTACAAAACTTTCGTTGATTTGCAAATTTTTTGGACTTTAATTTTGTTTTCTAAAGTTACGAAAATGTAAGCTCATCATTTCTTAATTTAAACGATAGACAATATTGTTGCCCTCTGAATTAAACCTATTGTCGTCTCAGTAAGACCAACACTTTGAGAGATATGATTATTTTTTGTACACGCATAGAGAATATCTCAAAATGGCTGCCAAAATGCGGGGAAGTGAATTAGACCCAAGTGTGTATCGTAATAGTATATTAAAACACTCGTTGCATACTTGTATCTAGAATATTGCTATTCCATGACCGGACACATTGTATGCAGGGTGGAATTTTGTAATGCAGGTGGCATTACAAAATTCCACCCTGTGCTTTAACTTGACCCATTGAATTAATAATTTAAGATTTCATTGTTTTCCTTTCATTTAATTTTTGAAGTTTGTTAAAGAGATTTCATCCTTATTGACCCTAACGATCGATGCAATAAAAGTACAGGGTGCAACTTTTACAGATTTTAGTCGGTTCGATTACCGTGTGCGGCAAGCGAATTTTTAAAAATCTTTGAATGCCGTTTTCTTTCTTTTCAAAAATAAAGGAATGTTTTCTTTGAGTAAATTTTTCTATCTAAAGTTTTAAGAGTACTTCCCCTTCAGGTGGCATTACAAAATTCCAACCTGTATATTGATACTCGAACAGTTACCCACCTAAACATAATCGCATAACTATATCACTTAACTACCTAAAGGATGGTACAGACGCCAGCAGGTCAACTTACCCGAAACTGTCAATTTTTCCCAATGAACCTTGAACCTTATAGTTTAGAAATAAAGTTGAAAATCTATCAAAGAAATCTGACAGATTGTAGTAGCTTGATGTGCAGGCGTCTGTACCACTTACATCTCCACAAAAAGTTTCAAAATGACATAATACGATCAGCCTTCATCTGCCCATCATGGCTGCTTCATAGCTGCGCATGACACGGTTTACAAACACCATTATATTATGGTTTCACGGAATTTGGGCATTATCTTTAGTCTCTTTCCGTTTTGACGTCGGTAATGTCAATGTCATATTGCAATTTAACTATCTCGCCTATTGTGTTGGGGGATTTGAGGCAGATCCATCCATATTAATGTTGCCAGATGTCCGGAATTTCCGGGATCGTCTCGGAATTTTGCCGTCTTGTCCCTTGTCTAGTAATCCAATCTATTGTCCCGGATTTCAATAAATTTGGTAATTTAAAAAAATAAGATTTTCAGTCTGATTTTGTTTCGTTTATAAGATAGAGTACATCAGTAGGTCTACCATGACGTCTTAAAGCAGAACTTATTTCATTGAGGGAAAGAGATGGTGCTAGACACCCGTATAGCTCCGTATAGCCCTGTATAGCTCTGTCTCTTTCCCTCAGTGGAATAAGTTCTGCTTTAAGACGTCATGGTAGGCCTACAGGTGTCAGAATAGTTATGCCGTCCTTAAGCCCAATCCAGTTTCTGAATGGCATCTCGCAGTTCAACCTAGGAGGTTGTCTTCTGCTTAACCGGGCGATTCCTGTGGATGCCTTGAAATTAAGGCCTCCAGCCAGGGTAAAAACTTACAAACTAAGCGACTACACGCTAAGGGCACCCTCTGTGGGGTACGAGCCTTGGCTTAGGGCGTCGCTGGGGGGACAGCAAAGGGACAGGCTGGATCTGAGTGTTTGTTACGTCTTCACGCCATAATGGCTTAACCGATTTTGATGAATTTTGGTACAGAGATAGTTGGGACCCTGGAGACGGACATGGGCTATTTTTTTTTAAAGATTGAGATATGAGGGAGAAAGAGGGAAAAAAGGGAAAACTTAGCATTGCTATTACAATAAATAAGGCGCTAGGGCAAAAACTGCAGGTACCTGCGCAAATCAGGAAAGGAGAATTGTGTTACCCCGAATTAAACGCGAGCGAAGCCGCGGGCTAAAGCTAGTTCCTAATAAAAAAAACCCCGCTCGACCTGAAAATCGCACGAGAAAAAGCAAACAGTCACAAGCAAAGTAGTCTATTCTTATGCAGTCTTTAAGTACAACATCATCCAATATATTTGTATATTAACAATCTACTTTATTCAATCCACATTATTCAAAACTAAGGCCATTTAACATATTAATGACCTTTTGTAAATGCCCAAAATGCGTCACCCACAACCTCGGTTACTGCCGCTATTGTTTTTCGGCGCCATCATGGTTTTGTATCATTTACATCTGAATGTATGTAGTTTCATGACCTTACTCTCCCATGGTCGGTACTAATTGTTAAATGGTGTGGGGTTCATCAAATTATGTTAGGTGTTAGATTTTCGTATGATCCTACTATGTAACTTACATAATGTTATAAATGCGAATGTTTGTGAGGATGGATGTTTGTTAGTCTTTCACGTCAAAACGGCTGAACAGATTTTGATGAAATTTGGCACTGAGGTAGATTATAGTCTAGAATAACACATCCTACTAATATTATAAATGCGAATGTTTGAGAGGATGGATGGATGGATGTATGGATGTTTGTTTCTCTTTCACGTCAAAACAGTTGAAAGGATCTTGATGAAATTTGGCACAGAGGTAGATTATAGTCTAGAATAACACATAGGAAACATAGGATGTTTTTTTTCGATCATCTCGCGGGCGAAACCGCGGGCGCCAGCTAGTGTGAAATATATTGGTTTCGTCGAATAAAGTTTGCTAGCTGACGCCCGCGGCTTCGCCCGCGTGATGACCGAAAAGTATCCTATGTGTTATTCCAGACTAATCTACCTCTGTGCCAAATTTCATCAAGATCCGTTTAGCCGTTTTGACGTGAAAGAGCAGCAAACATGCAACCATCCATCCATTCATCCTTACAAACATTCGCATTCATAATATAATATATAAATATATACATTTAGTAGGATATAGGGTAAAGTTATTTTTTAATCCGTCCCGTACCTTACCTTTTAGTTATGGAGATATTGGGAGTTAAAATCAACTTTTTAAATCCATGTTTTTAATGTTATAACTTTACTTTTAATACCTCCCTGGCCCCGTATTAAACAATGCATGTATCAACACATTGATTTACTTACGTTCTAAAATATAACGTAATTTGCCAATCCGAAAAATAATCGTTTTCTAGCAATATTTTCGACGAAGGTAATTCCAATTCTTTGTGAATGAGTGGACTTTGTAAGCCTTGTAGATTACTAGACGCTTGTTAAGTTTTGTTAACTTCTTATCTTACGTTTAGTAAAGTAAGCAATGACTTATTGTCGGCCCACGCTGTCTTCTCATACTTAAGTACTAACGCTGTAACAACAACATTGTAAAACAAAAAGATTTTTAAAGAGTACCTAACCATGGAGTTTTTTGCCGGTCCTTCTCCATAGGAAACGACTACAATTTTTCTCGACGTTTCATAAGTGCCCAGGTAGCCTATTTACCAAATTTCATCTAAACCTGTTAAGCCGTTTGAGCGTGAAGGAGTAACAAACATACACACATATACAAACTTTCGCCTTAATAGTATAAATGTGATATAATTACAATTAATTAGAAGTAAGATTTCAGGAAAAGCAACAATTTTTTATTCCAAAAATCGTAATTTTCGCAAAATCTTCCGACAGACTATGCACATAACAATCATTTTGTTTATATACTATTCAGTATTCGACTAATTTACACTGCAGACCAAAAAAAGCTTCCGTATTCTTTCAATAGTTTAAATTAATTGCGTATTGTTTTTATGCCAGTATTTTTATGTGTACGAAGCGTTGCTAAATATGTTTGATTGTTAGTTTTACTGTTTGCAATGTTGTTTGGGATTTTAAAACCATTTGTCAGTAGTAACAATTACAAGTCGTTGCATTTACAGATTTGAATACCACAGAGATACTCAAATACTCAGACACGGTCGAAAACTTTGTGTTTTTTTTATTTTCAAATTATTGTTTTTTTTTTAATATTCGCAATGTCCGCTCTATGCATAAGTCTTTTATATATTTAGTATAAGTCTTTTAGGTCTCTTTTCATGGAGGTCTATCTCTGTGTTTATCAACAGAATATTACAACTAAACATGATCATTTATAAAATAATTTGCTTATTGATATTAATTTGAATTCTAAATTCAGAAAAATATAACATAAATATTTTCAATATTAGGTTGTTTAGCGATGTCACGCCTTGTTTCTTCTTCAGTACCTATGAGAAGTCAAAGCGCGGGGAAAAATAAAATTAAACCATAGTTTAGTATTGATTTATGACAAAAGTACTTTTTATTCTGTTATTTAATTTCCCAATGTATTAAAAAACGTCGTTTGATTCACTTGAGAATTTGTTATTGCTGTTCTCCGCTCCATAATACCCTCCCCTAACGGCTGGGGCGTTAAAACCGCTTCGGTCGCAATGACCAACTTCCCTCACTTTAATCAAAATTTACTATTACCAATAGAAAGCAACTTTTTATTACTACTAACTATTTTTAAGAGCAGTAGGGTTAGTGACTTACGCCCGGTTCTAATAACATACGACTCGTTAGTAAACAAAAGCAACCATTCGTTTTTGAGTTACGAATAACGGACGGTTATGTGCGTTCCAATAAGTTTTTGCGTCAACTACCAGCTACGAACAGTTGTCGGTTACATATTTACCGAAGGCCTCCGATGACACTTTGTCGACCTTCCTTACGTTTCGATATTACAATCAAACGTGTTTAGAATCATAGTAAAAACCTATGTATAATACACATAATAAAACATATTTTTAATTTTATTCAGAAAAATTAACATTCATTTTTATTTCATAGTTTTAATGTAGAAGAATTTTTTTCTTCGATTTTCGATTTTATTGTTATTCGGGCCGTTGAAGTGAACAAAACGCAGTTGAGAACGTCTCCCTTGACAGTTGACACATGGTTTTCAACGGATCTCTACATTGAATTCAAAAACACAGACAACACAGGCGGGAAAAGCTAGTTAAATATAAACAAAAGCTCACTTACGCTTATAAACCTCCTTCCCCGGATTCCTGCCATAAGCATCCTCATATTCACTAATCGCCATCGGCTTAGAAGTCACAACTGCACCTCCTGGCCTGGCTATATAGCTAGGCACATTCCCGGGTTTGTCCATCTCAAACTCATAAACCGGTTTTATATTCGGTATTTCATAACCGGTTGTGTTCGGTTTCTCGTTACCGTATGCTGGTTTGTCTGGGTCGCTGTCGTATCCTGGATCATCAGGGTTGGTGTAGTCAGGGCGGTTTTCGTCGTACGCTGGTGGTTTGCCGTAACCTGTTTGTAAGAGATTATGTGGTTGTTCAGCAGCAATTAAATATTATCGGAATTAATAACAGTTCAATTTATTTATATGTTTTTAGCTTATTATCTTTTAGTTTTTTATTTTTTTATTATATAACTCCTTCATCTTAATATTTTCTAAAATGGTATGTCCTTCAATAACTCTAAGAGTAACTAATGGAGAGTGGAACTTCCTACACAAGTGTATTTTCACTTAAATGGAAATTCCCAAAAACACAGGTAAAAGTATTTTTAAGTTATTGAAATAAACATTTTTTTTTCATGCTATTGGGAAGATTTGATAGCTTTTTTTACGGATAGGAAGTCATCGAATAACTTCCCCCGCTATGGGCAGAGCGAGAGTGTCAGACTTACTAAAACGCAACCAACGTTTCTTCTTTTGCCCTTTATATTCAGGGGCTGCGGTATCTCTTTCGCATAACCCGCTACCCCGGCAGGCCCCTCTGCTTTGCTAACATCTCTTTGAGGCGCGCGTGGTATACTAACGCGTCGTGGACACGGCCTGTCGTCACCAGACAAACGGACGGTGAGCTACACATTGCTCACCGTCCACAGACCCGCGTCTACGGTGGCCAAATTGCATAGCTTCGAACGAAGATCAAAAACACATCGTAGTCCCTTATAATAGAAATGCGCTAACCTGACCTTATACAAATTTAGATTGTGCCCTTCAATAAGGCATGAAGGACAACTAGATATTCGCAGCAAAATTGGTTAAATTTTTCAATAAAAAATAGGAACAACCTGACGGCACGGTTAGCGAAGTGGCTGAGCGATCGACCGCTGTGCTGCGTGTCGCGGGTTCGATCCCGCATGGAACAAATATTTGTATGGCCTACAGATAGTTGTTTCGGGTCTGGGTGTTTGTGTATGTGATGTTATTAAAAAAAAAATGAAAAATTCCTAAAGTGGGGCAAAATTATTTAAAAAAAAACAGCTATAAATCATACCTGCATCAGCGTCATCATTTTCATACGAAGGCTTCGGTTTCTGCGGCTTCCCATAAGTTGGTTTATCATTTGATGGTCTACCACCATACGAAGGCCTATTCTGATCATTTTGAGTACCATAAGATCCTTGAGCACCCCCGTAGGACCCAGAACTGCCTCCGTACCCCTGGCTGTTGCCATAAGACCCTGAAGTTCCTCCGTAAGACCCTTGGCTTCCACCATATCCGCTATTGAAATCATTTTGACTGCCAAAAGATCCTTGATTTCCGTAAGAGTTACTGCTACTGCTTTGTGAAGCTTGAGAACTTCCATAGGAGCCAAAACTACCGTAAGAACCTTGGCTTCCTCCATAAGATCCAGTTCCATATCCTGAACTACCTCCATAGGATCCTTGACTTCCACCATAGCTACCCTGTCCTCCATAAGCTCCTTGATCATTATCAAAAGACCCATGACCACCACCATACAGACTCTGATTATTACCATATCCTCCTTGACCTCCCCCATAGGATCCAGTTCCATATGATGGTCTATGATAATCATGGCTGGGTTTCTGTAACCCATACCCAGTGTCATGTTGACCATAAGGTCTATCACCATAGTATTGACTGCCATAACTTGCTTGGTGACTGTTGTATTCGCTCTGACTGCTAAAAGATGCGTGGTTGCTGCCATAAGACACTTGGTTGCCGTAAGAAGGTTTTCCAGGAACATAAGCTGGTCTGTCGTTGATGGGTTTTTGTGGTTTTGAAGTTCCTCCATAACCAGTATCGCTTGGTTCATCGTAACCTGGTCGTTCTGGCTTAGGATCTGGTCTGTAAGGGTTATTACCATAGCCGTTGTCTGCTGAAGGTTTTTCTACGCCATAAGCTGGTCTATCATCCGAAGGTCTGTCATTCCCATAGGATGGTCTATCATTCGATGGTCTGTCGTTTCCATAAGATGGTCTATCATTTGATGGTCTGTTACTTCCGTACGATGGTTTTTCATTACCATAAGACGGTCGGTCATTTCCATATGCTGGTTTGTCATTTGCGTAGCTAGGTTTTTCAGCTCCATAAGCTGGTCTATCATTCAATGGCTTGTTATTACCATACGGTGGTCTGTCATTCCCGTATAAAGGCTTGTTATAATCATTTGAAGGTTTTTCCACGCCATACGACGGTCTATCATTTGCATATGACGGTTTGTCATTACCGTATCCAGGTTTTTCAGCACCATAAATTGGCCGGTCGTTGATTGGTTTTTGTGGTTTTGATCCACCACCATATCCAGTATCACTTGCTTCTCCATAACCTGGTTTTTCAGGCCTGGGGTCTGGTCTATAGGGGCTGCCATATCCACTGTCTGCTGCTACTGATCCATAATATTGAGATTGGGTACTTTGGGACTGTGAATACGAATTTTGGCTGGAATAAGTTCCGTAACCATAAATTCCTTGACCAGTAGTTGGTTTGGGAGGCTTATAAGGTCTTGGAGGATCCTTGATCTCGACATGGATTGAATTATCGTCATATGGAGAATTTTGACCATAACCGCCAAGTGGTCCTTGGTATCCTGGCCTTGGACGATCGTACTGATCTTTATCTGGGTATGGCCTTTGACCTGGTGTATATCCGGTGTCGGCCTGGTCATACCCTGGCCTAGGATAGTCATTTGTAGGTTTTGTATAACCAGGGTCTTCTTGACCATAACCTGGCCTGGCAGGATAATCATTTGAAGGTTTATTATAACCAGTGTCTGCCTGTGGTCTTGGCTTTCTAGTCGGCCTGATGATGTAATGGTAGTCCGGCTTTTCTGGCTCATATGGAGGTGGTCTTGGCCTATTATAATTATTATCTGGATAACCTGGTCTATCATTAGGGTTATAAGGATCTTGCAATTGCAAAACATCGTGAGGATCAGGCCTTGGTTTATAAGCCCCATCTTGACCAGGTTTTTCAGGTCTATACGGCATATCTTGAGGTTTATGAGCTCCATAACTAGGTCCCATAT
The DNA here is from genome assembly GCA_905475445.1 of Ochropleura plecta. Taxonomy (NCBI): domain Eukaryota; kingdom Metazoa; phylum Arthropoda; class Insecta; order Lepidoptera; family Noctuidae; genus Ochropleura; species Ochropleura plecta. The sequence continues at coordinate 4,854,145 of FR997750.1, read as the reverse complement.
CAAAATCCGGTTTAGGATTTGAATAATCATCGGGTCTTTCATCATATTGAGGTTTGTAAACTGGTCTTGCTACTCCATAGTTTTCAAGGTCCCCAGAAATAAGATAGTCGTCCGTAAAAGGTTGTTTAGGGTCGTCTACGGGCCTGAAAACGGGTCTGTGTGCTGGTCCAGCTCCTTCTGTAGGGTCATCGAACTGTCCCTGGATGGGGGAAGGAGGGGACTGCTCGCATAATACTCGACGGACATAGACGTCATAGTCAGGGTGTTTGAGAAGGAGGCTCTTCTCCTTAAGAGACTTTTCATCGTTGTTGCTTAGGTTGCAGGTTGCATTGCCTTTTGCGCCAACCCTGGAACAGAACAAATCGATATATTAACTACAGGCTTTTTTCTGTAAACTATCGGGCTTAAAACAATTGTATGTCCTATTCTAGGTGACTTCTTTTGAGTGAAAAGGTTACAGATATAGTTGTTTTTGCATTTACAATTATTAGTATGGATAGGTTGAATATATATCAAGAACGCATGGAAAAACGAAAGAAAGGTTCTTGAAATAATGTCTATGGTAACCATGCATATAAATACTAGATGTGCCCCGCGGTTTCACGCGCGTTTTGAGAATATCGTTCTCAATTTTATATTTATTTGTATTGTAACAGTTATTTACTAATGTATGGCAGCGACTATGAAGTAATTCAAAGCTCTGACACGGGGATTATTATACTTGCGTTTTTTTTTTCTAAATTTCTCTTTTTCAGACAGAACCATAATAAGTGAGGTAGGTATTAAAACTTTTTCTTCGTTTTGGGTTAGAAATAATTTCCTTTCATTAACATCAACACATTTTTAAAAGGCATCATACCAAATCATACTTCTGACATGAATTTTTATTTGTAGAGCGATATTTTGTTTTTAATTGTTAAAGATTTGAGAGTGGAATAGAAATAAGCAAGAATGAGTGATGGGAATTCAATTTGTTCAGCAAGTTATTAGGCTTAGTAGTTTTTACATCTGTCATGAATAGTCATGATACTTAATACTAGATCTAAAAAAATGTTGTCCGCATTAAGAATAGTGTTGGATTGGTGGAGTTTATTAACTGACAAAAGGTCTACAAATGAGTAACCCAGCATCATCATTAATAACTCTATTTAATTCCCAATGCCAGGTAGGAATAGCACTCATGACTAGTAGCGCCATCTATCTTCAACAATACGTACCCATAATCATAGCTCTGGCACTGTTTGTCTTGCTTGCAGATTTGGTCACACTCACGCGTAGTTAGTTCAGTCACATTCCGGTAGATGGCGCTAGCAGGCAGTTGCTCGCCGATCGAAATTCTTTCGAAGCAATCTGAAAAAAAGAAAACAGAAATAATAAAGCACGAGTTAAAACCTTTTTCTTCTAGGTAACCATCAACTAAGAGTTTCTTTAGCCTATGCTGTACCATAGCTGGTAACTCTTTTCTCAAAAGGGTTACAAAGGAATGATATTTGAAAGAAGGAAATTAGAAAGAAAACCGGGCAAGTGCGAGTCGGACTCGCACACCGCGGGTTCCGTACAAACTTGCGGCATAAACGGCCATATAAATATGATTTTTCGACGACTTCAAGGCACCATAGATTTGAGTACCTATGGTTATCTATAATTTCAACTCGATATCACGCGTTCCCAAGATAATAATAGTCTTGACTGAGAGATAGTAAGGGTGCTGCTTTTTTCCGGAATTTCAAAAATAAGTATATATTAAATAAATATAAACCCAGAGTATATAAATATAGCTCCAGAGACAGGAACCTCCTTCCCCACCCGTCCCTTGCTTGAGCCAGCCCGCGCTGCTGAGCCAGTAAGTTTAAATTAGTCCATAAATAATATCACTCAGATCCAGCCTGTCCCTTGCTGTCCTCCCTCAGCGACGCCCTAACCCAAGGCTCGTACCCCACAGGGGGTGCCCTTAGCGTGTAGTCGCTTAGTTTGTAAGTTTTTCCCCTGGCTGGAGGTCTTAATTTTTAAGGCATCCACAGGATTCGCCCGGTTAAGCAGACGACAACCTCCTAGGTTGAACTGCGAGATGCCATTCATAAAAAAAGGAACCTCCTCACAATGCGGGCCGTATCGATGAGTACCTACTGCGTTCTGAATCAGGCCCTTGATCCCTTGTTCCAACCGCATAAGGACATTACTGTTATATTTTTTGCTTATTTTAATTGTGACTGTCTTTAATTTTCTTGATATCTTGTTTTATATTCATCAGATAACTTGTGTGTGTGGTGTTAACTATTAGTATAAGTTAGGTGTAAATAAATAAAGGATATTTTATTTCTAAGTAAGTATTTTAAATGAAATAAACTAGCTCAAGTCATGGTCTAGTTGTTTGACAAAAATCGTTCGCGAAAAATGACAGACAGAGATTGGAGTTACTTTCGCTTATAAATTATATTTTCATAACAATGTCATGTAAAGATTGGTACACATGGCGACTTATTAAGCTATATATTTACAGTATAACGTGGCCTCATTTTGTATAGATTTCACGTACACTGAGATCGAATAAACTGACTTTTTACAATCTTAAAATAAATATTTAAAAAACACTGACTTCCATAAAAACACTACCTAACAATGATTTACCTCCTGAAGTCGGTGACTCTTTTTTATTCATAGGTTTTTTTTTCCATCGACTTACCACAAAAAAAAATATATGTATGATGGTTTCTCCCACAAATTCTTATCGAGTATTCATTTTTCATTGCTATTAAGAGTTTTTAGCATATTATCGTACATTTGGTAAAAATTAGGTACTATAGAAGATAACTCTCATATATTAATAACTCAAGAAATATAGATACAAATCTTACCACATCGGGAGTATACTCTTTCGATTATAAAATCGATGATCGACGACAATCGATGGACAAATCACGTAATATACATACAAAAAACAATACAGTCGAATTGAGAACCTCCTTTTTTGAAGTCAGTTATTAAGGCAAAAAAATTTACTTCCTGAAGTCAATTTTTTTTTTGTGTATAGCTTGATTAAGCGCTATGTGTACCTAGTTTTATTTGTTAAATTACTCGTAACATTATTATTATTTCATTATCTACTTGTAACTTTATATTATTGATCATAAGTTTCTCACATCTTCACACCTGTAATTCCGAAGAGTTGGGTAGAAATGTACTCCGTTCGACACCCAATGTTTCACCAGATTTTATTTAAGTACTAGCTTTAATTCGGGGTAACACAGTTTCCCTTGCGCCTTATTGATTTGTAATAGCAACTGCAACTCTAAGTTTTCCCTTTCTCCCTCACATCCGACTTTTTTTTTTAATTAGCCTATGCCTCCTCCTGTCTCCTGGTTCCCAACTATCTCTGTACCAAAATTCATCAAAATCGGTTTATCCATTAAAGCGTGTAGAGGTAACAAACAAACTCACTTTCGCTTTTATAATATTAGTAAGGATTAGTAAGGAAGTAAGGATGTCTGATGTTTTTTCTTTAAACGTTTTTCTACACTAAGAATTTCTCCTATATCGTGGGTGCGTTTACAAACATTTAAATTCACATACACAAACAGCCAGACCCGAAACAACTATCTGCAGGTCATACAAATATTTTTTTCCGTGTGGGAATCGAAACCGCGACACGCATCGCAGCAGTCGATCGCTCAGCCACTGAGCCATCCGTGCCGTCATAATTAGGGAGCGATGAAAGAGATCGTGGCTAATCACGTAGTAGATGACAGTATTCAAAAAGATTCTTGTCCATAGGAAACGTAAACGTATTACGTTTTATAAGTGCCTTCTGTCAGAGCCCTATGTGAAGGAACTGCGAGTCAATTCGAATGAGAAAAGTATCGCGGCTTCGGAACAGAAAGGCTAAGGGGGCATTCATGAATCACGTGAGGTGTTTTTTTTTAAATTTTCTATCCCTCCCTCCCCCCTTGGTGAGATGTCGTGAGATCTTAAATCAACCCACATTTTGAGATGGAGATGGGGGCCCTCCCCCATCCCCCAATCTCACGTGACATTTTTCAAAATGTGGTGTCTTACGTAAACGCGTTTGATTATTATTGTAAAAGAAAAAACAAATAAGATAACAACGATCACGCTTAAGATTAAATCTTAAGCATGTACAATCTGGATTAAATGGACCAAAATAGTATATATTTTTTTTGTTTCATTAAAAAAAAATGCGTGATATTTGCCGAGACCCCCCCTCTCTCCAACGTAAGTTTAGATGAGATTTTGTTTGACGGGCCTGTTGGTCTGGTGGTTAGTGGCCCTGACTGCTGAGCCGGAGGTCGTGGGTTCGATTCCCACCCAGGACAAACTTTGTGTGATGAGCATGATTGTTTGTTCTGTGTCTGGGTGTGATTTATCTATAATATGTATGTATTTATAAATTACATAAGTATGTATATCAGTTGTCTGGTTACCATAACACAAGCTCTGCTTAGCTTGGGATCAGATAGCCGTGTGTGAGTTGTCCCAAGATATTTATTTATTATTTATTTATTTGACTCGACCCCCTCCCCCCTTAAACATCTCACGTATTTTATGAACGCCCTCTAAGACGGAACATGGATGGATGTTGGTCAGTACAAGTCTGACACTCTTCAGCTTCGCCCAGAGCGGGAAGAATCATTTGAGGATTTCCCATCAGAAAAAAAACAGTCTAGAGCGAACCAGACTCACGCATCGAGGGTTCCGTACAAACTTGCGACATAAACAGCCATATCTTTTGACTGTGTAGACTTAGAGGGTTGAATTTTTCACAGCAAAAAAAGGGATTACAGCGTTGAGTACATGGTTTTAATTTCATATCGATACCTTCACGTGTTCCCGAGATAAAGGGTGTTGACAGACAGACGGACAACATAGTGATCCAATAAGGGTTCATTTTGAGGTACAGAACACTTGAAAGGCTTTGAGAAAATATTTAGATTTTGGAAGCATTAAGTTATTATAAAATAAAAATTATAGGTAGCCTATCAGCGAAGAATAGCCTAGATTTCAAATCAAATCATTTATTTTGTAAAACATAGGTGTTAACAGGTAGTATAATAGAGATAGATTCACTGTTTTGCCAAGATTTTTGCTATAAAAAGCTATAGAATCGCTCCGTATTCCCATCATCTGCCTAGTCCATGGAGTTTCTTGCCCATTCTTCTCCATAGAGATCAACGCTTCGGAATGGGCAACCACAGTAGGTACTCTCACAAGTTATTATGTCTTGTGACCAGGACTGTAGCTTTAACATTTTGTTTTTTTTTTACATTCAAATTTGCCTGTATATATAAACCTAATGGTCTAATTGAAATAAAGGCTTTTGATTTTTAGTCTTTTCCTATCTATTTTGGGGCCAGCTTTCAGTCAACCGGATGCAGCTAAATACCAGTATTTTACATGCAGCGACAAATCTGTCCTCCACAACCCAGTTAGTACTTGTTGATACGATACCCCTTGTTAAATCTAGCTGCCAAACTTTCGGGTAAGTACAAAACAAAGATAACAATTTATTTATGAAATTGTTCGTAATTTTATTATAATTTTATTACAGGTAACATTTATTACTGCCATAGCATGGATGCAACATAGCGGATACATTAGGAAACAGTTGGAATTATCACAGCGTTTCGACACATTGACAGAATTAAAGTGAATTTCTTGAAGTGGAACTAAAAAATATGGCTACGTTATAGCTTAGTATCTAGAGATATAGAAACTACATTAACAATAGGGTAGTTTCCAGGATCAAAGTAATTACATTAAGTATATTTAGTCTGTCTTTTAGATTATTCAAAAATAAGGGACACGTATTTTTTTGTTTATAAATTAGAATAAAAATTACAAAGATATAGCCCATTAAAGTTACGTGTGACGTCACTCGTTGCGAAAAAATGCTGCAACGCCTGACGTCACAATAATCTAAAAGACGGACTTATATATATATACTAGCGGACCCGACAGACGTTGTCCTGTCTACACGTCTTTAATTTGAAAATTTCAAACTTTTTTTAATAGGCTAATAAGCTGTCTAATTTGACACTGCGATGGTAGCGCCGTCTGTCGGATCCAATGTAAAACATTCCAAAATCAACAACTACTAATAAATAAAATATTAATTTATTAGTAGTTTGACGGGCCTGTTGGTCTAGTGGTTAGTGGCCCTGACTGCTGAGCCGGAGGTCGTGGGTTCGATTCCCACCCAGGACTCACTTTGTGTGATGAGCATGATTGTTTGTTCTGTGTCTGGGTGTGATTTATCTATAATATGTATGTATTTATAAATTATATAAGTATGTATATCAGTTGTCTGGTTACCATAACACAAGCTCTGCTTAGCTTGGGATCAGATAGCCGTGTGTGAGTTGTCCCAAGATAAAAAAAAAAAAAAAAAAAAAAATAAAAACATTGTCCAGCGGACAAAATTGTGAATCTAAACCATTCCCAGATCCCCTTGAACACACACAAAAAATTTCATCAAAATCGGTCCAGTCGTTTGAGAGAAGTTCAGTGACATACACACTCACAGAAGAATTTATATAGGTATAAAGATTTTTTTTTTGGAAACTAGCCTATTGCCGGGAATTGGATTTGAGCCTGGTTAATGGCAATAGGTAACCCCCTATTACATGGGATTTAAACTGTTTTTAATACTAGCAGCGCCCTGCGGTTTCACCTGCGTTGGCTAGGATAAAAAGCTTATGTGTAAATGCAGGGTATCAGCTAACTACATACCAAATATCATACAAATCTTCTGATTTGTTTTTGGGTTACCATGACATCTTATAGCAGTTCTTATTCCTGTGTGAGAAAGAGATGGTGCTAGACACCCTGTATAGCTCTGTCTCTTTCCCTCAGTGGAATAAGTTCTGCTTTAAGACGTCATGGTAGGGTAGCAGTCTAGATGTCTGAGCGTGAAGGATTACCTAACAAACATACACACACATATGAACTTTCGCCTATAAAATACTAGCTGAGCCCCGCACTTTGACCCGCGTAGTTTAAGTTATCAAGCATATGTGTTAATCCAGGTTATAAACTATTTACACACCAAATTTCATCTAAATCGGTCTAGACGTGTTAGCGTGAAGGAGTAACAAACATACTAACTTTTGCCAATAAGTAAAATATTAATAGGAAGAAGAAGAAGACATGCTGCGCTGACCTGGATTAATTTGTGATAAGGGTAAGAGAATGGTGATGATGTATATGTTACTGTAAAAGCCCGAACTACGGTAAATCTTAAGATTTTCCAGTAAAACCTAAGATTTACCGACATGAGTTGGTAAATGTAAGTATTTATTATGAAGGGACGACTTTTTCGGACTTTTACCATTCAAATTCAGTACATGCTAGGTTTTACCAATGTAGACTGGTAAATGTTGGTTTTAGGAATAATAATAAGGCGTAAAAATTATTTGATATATTTATCGTTTAGCATAATGTTTAAAACTCCGACTTTACAATGGCATACTTTTAAGATGGTTTAGTAGATGATTTAGTATAATTACGATTAGCAGAGTTCAAATTTAGCATTATATCGTTTAGCATAATGTTCATTTAGAGCGATGATTATTTGGTATAATTTCACTTTTCAAACTATGCAGATGCAGAATTTCATTAAGAATAACTTTAATAGGCATTAAGTCTTTAAACTGACATGGTCACTAAAATTATTATTAACGGTTAAAACCGGGTATTTACCATATTTGTTATTTATTTTGAGTTTCCAATATGTTGGCGTAAACTGAAACAGTGAGTTACAATTATACAAAAAATATTAAGGCAAAAATAAGATTTTTTGGGAATAAAATATAAAAAAAGATATTTTTTTAGTAGGTTACCCGAAACTGAAGTATCTAGATTAGGTTAATTCCTTAAAAAAAAATTGGTTGTTTGTAAAGTAGGTTTACGATCGAGATGTTTACGTGATAACGTCTTATTGGTGATATAAGTTATCACCAATAAGACGATCGATCGATCGATCGATCGATCGCGCTCGTGAGGTTTTGGTGTGACACAAGTTTCTGAACATGTCACCCGACTAAAACGATTTTAAAGACGTTATCACGTCAAAAAGAAATGGGTAGGTTAGGTTAGGTTAAAACTGTGACCCCTACGCAGAAACGATTGACGAACCCCCTACGATGAACGAACGAGGCAGAAACGACTTGCATTAATAGAAAAAAAAGATTGTTTTTAGTAGGTTACTCGGAACTGAACTATTTAGATTAGGATAATTATTTATTGAATTAAATGACATTATTTTAAAGAAATAAATAATTTAAATAAATGGCAACAAATAATGACCAAGATGATTCTAACCATAAACTTTCTGCGATATGACAATTCTGTCGTCTAAGGTGAAAGCTCCAACCTACCCGCGAAATTCAAATTTTCTTACGTTTTTTGCAATTTTCAGGCCAGTGCTAGGTTGTATGTTGATTAAAATATTATTCGCGGCTGTAAGACGTATGTAATTATAGAATTATAATCATCAAAATCACCAATACAACCCTCCAAGTTCATAAAGCTGTAGGAAAGACTTTTTCTGTTTTTTTTTTGTTCCTACGCCTTTATGAACTTGGAGGGTTGTATTGGTGATTTTGATTGGCAAAAAACGTAAGAAAATTTGAATTTCGCGGGTAGGTTGGAGCTTTCACCCTAATGATTATCGATATGAAACATGCCAAAAGACGATTCTGACTGTGAACTTTCTGCGATATGATGTTTCTAGTTTTAAATATTATGATGAAATATGTCTAGAGATGATTCTGACTTACAAAATTATGAGTTTTGAATGTACGTGTAATGAGTGCTGCCAAACAATTTTCTGCGAAATAAAGTTTATGCTATCCGTTGTTATGCAAAATAAAATTATTACATAAAAAGATCTGCTATAAAGGGTGGACCCAATTTTTTTCGACATTTACGGTTCCTTTAATGTAAATCCTAAGATTGACCAAGTGAATGATGGTAAAAGCTCGAATCCCAAACTTTTATGGACATTTACCAATCATAATCGGTAAATCTTAGGTTTTACTGGAAAATCTTAAGATTAACCGTAATTCGGGCTTTTACAGTAACATATATACCTCTGCCTAGACCTACAGTTTAAAAATAAGTGTGATAATCAATGATGATGATACTTTTCAACTTAGTCTCTGGCAACACAAGATGTAACTCCTGTGGTATGGTTATTTCTTTATTTAAACATCATGTACACACGACGGCAGGTCAACCTATACTAAACTACTATAACCTGATCTCTCTACTACGGATCGCACACCGTAGTAGACAGATCAGATTAAAATGGTTTTGTGTAGGTTGATGTGTCTTCGTGTGTACATCCACATTTTGCCAGCTACCTATGTTTAAATCCTACTATCCTATAATCCTACTAATATTATAAATGCGAATGTTGGTGAGGATGGATGTATGGATGTTTGTTACTCTATCCCGTCAAAACGGCGGCTGAACGGATCTTGATGAAATTTGGCACAGAGGTAGATTATAGTCTGGAGTAACACATAGGATTCCTTTTTGCGATATCACGCGGGCGAAGCCGCGGGTTCCAGCTAGTCTCATATAATAAAACTTAAACCCCCATTAATGGCTTCTCATGAAACATTTCCTGATAAAATTCCAACAAACTTACTCCACCCGGGAATTGAAAACAGGACCTTATGTTTTTCAGAGAGAACAAAGATTCTTACCTTCAATAGAAGTTCCAAGCTGCGAATCGATGGTCAGAGTTTGTACCCCAGCGGCAAGTAGCACCGGGCACAAAACTAGTATGTGTAACATTTTTACTAGCATAGTATCACGTCATACAGTTTTAAACGTCCATTTTTTAATTTAAAATGTCCATCAAAATTACACTTATTTTTTTTAATTTAGTATGTGATTGTTTTACGAAATTAGAGCAGTTTTTGAAATAAAACTCATATCGTTGTGTTCATATTCCATTGCCTGATATATAAAACTGATTTGTTTGAAACAATGAACTAATCAAGCAATGGAAAGCAATAAACAAAAATAATTGAATTTTTCAGCACTCTCTCAGTACATTCTATAATCGCGGCGAATTAACAAACTACATCTATCTCTCTCACTTCATCTAAAAACACAGCGAGAAAAAGAAAGAAAACACAACACAACAACGTCACAATTCGAATTACAAAACCCGAAATTCTCCCGCTCAAATTTTTCCCACAGATTAAACAAAAGTTGCAACTTTTTTTTTTCGAAAGTTAGCAAAGGCACACGTCCATACAGGTTTAGTTTTGCAAATATTATGGCGCAAATGCTTGGGTGTGCCTTGTGTCACGGTTCGATGCCCAGAAAACACTTCCTTGGCATCTTATGTGAACCTTTAAGTTTGTTAATCGGACAGGTAGGTGGTTAGCAGATGGCTTTAAGTTTAAACCGCGGGTTTGTCTGTACAGATCGTTATTTATCTTGTAGAAAAAAAATGCCGTGAGGTACAAAACTACAGTTTTTCCAGTTTAATCTGATGCTAAACAAAAAAAAACTACTCGTGGCTTTCGTACAAACTTGTAACATCGGCCATATCTTTTGTCTGCGTTGACTTAGACTAGGGTTGATTTTTTCACAGCTTTAAGTGCTAGCGCGCACTGGTGACTTTTGTCACGGTGACAGTTTTGTCACTCGTCGGTCGGCGTACATAAATGTCAGTTGTCACGACGTAACGTGCGCGCACCTCCATACATATTCTTGGCCGTGACAAAAGTCACCAGTGCGCGCTAGCACTAAGAGACTACAGATTGGAGTATACGGTTTTAATTTGAATTCGATACCTTCACTCGTTCTCAAGATAAAGGGTCTTGACGTACAGTTAGACGGACAACAAAGTGATCCTATAAATAAGGGTTTCTTTTCTTTTTGATGTACGGAAACCTAATGTGATCATAACTTTTATTTACTTTGTTTCTTTTTGACGATTGCCTGGCAATTGGAGTACTATAAAGGACCTACACAAATGTCCTTTTTTTGGTATGAGGAGCTCGTGGCTAAATAATAGCAGCCGCTCGGGTCGATCTTTAGGTTAAGCCGCGCTTGCCTAGGTTGGTCTGTGGATGGGTGACCACCCGTTACATACCGAGTTTCCTCCGTGCCTCGGAAAGCACGTTAAGCCGTTGGTCCCGGCTGTCATTTGTAGATCTTTAACAGTCGTTACAGGTAGTCAGTGTCCCGAAAGTCTGACAACCAGTCTTACCAAGGGGTATCGTATTACCCAGTACTAACTGGGTTGTGGAGGTTAGATAGGCAGTCGCTCCATATAAAATACTGATATTCAGCTGCATCCGGTTAGACTGGAAGCCGACCCCAACATAGTTGGGAAAAGGCTAGGCAGATGTTCGTCGTCTCGTTGAGCTCCTTGGGTTTTGAGTCGAGCTACACGATAACTGACAAATGCTTGCACTGACTGGACAGGTCCACTCAATCTGTGTGGTGCTTTCTTAAAAAGACCATTTCAGACACTAATCTGCATAGTTCTCATGTAAGTTGACCAAGATTTTTTTGTCTGGACCTTAAAAGAGACTCTCTGAGTTTGTTTCGGCTGTTTCTTCTCAGAGTAGTCGGGTACGAAACACCGGCCTCATCTAGTTTAAAAAAAAAGACGTGTAAAAGTGTTTGTGAAAACCTACTTGCAAAATAAACATCATTTATCATTTATTAACATGTTAGTGACGACGGGTCCGAACGGGTTTCACCAAGACCCTGTATTCAGAAACACCTTCATTAGGTTTCGATTTGACAAGTCCTTTCAGTTATAATCCGAGCTAGCCTAAATCCAGGTCCCCTCAACGGCAACATAAGCCTAGTTCTGAACCCTACAGGGGGTGCAATTAGCGAGCGGTACTGTGTTATATTCCAGACTATAATCTACCTCTGTGCCAAATTTCATCAAAATCCGTCATCAAAATACATCCATACATCCTCACAAACATTCTCATTTATTATATTAGTAGGAACTAGCGGCTACTTGCGACGTCGCCATCTTTAGTTACCTTTAAACATACATAGACTTCAAACCAATACCTTCCTTTTGCGCTTACCGTAGTCGGGTAAAAAGCCACAACTTGAATTTAGAAGCTATATTTCAAAACAACATACAAACATTTCCTAACAGCATAGAATAAATAATTGAAACAAAAAATCTACGCGAGTTCACGGTCTGTGCGCCATAGCTAAAGAAGTACATAATATGCGTTGATAAAAAATATTAAATATTCCACATTTCATAGGCAATCTTCTCTTTAACACCAATTTGTGTCGGATTCCTTTTAAAATTATACTGGCTTTGTAATGTGACTGCATGCGCTAAAAAACAGTACATTTTGATTTAAGTGAGAAACCTTTTTAATTGCGACTGTAGCGGAATTATCACACGAACCGTTAGACGTGGGTGTTATGGAGCAGAGAACAGCAGTGACAAATTCTTACGTGAATCAAACCTTATTAATACACTTACGGAAAACTGAAATAACTAAACGAAAATCGCAAACAAAAACACAAATTAAATCATAGTTTTAATTTGTGTTTTTTTCCCGCGCTTTTATTTTCAGGATGAAAAAAAGGAAAAGTAAAAGTATGACATCCTAATATTAAACATTAGAAATTCAAATATTTTTGAATTAAGAACTTCAATAATAACCAATTTGTTGTTATAAGCAAATCTTTATGTACTACTACTATAGTATAATTCTTCTGTGAGTGTGTATGTCACTGAACTTCTCTCAAACGACTGGACCGATTTTGATGAAATTTTTTGTGTGTGTTCAAGGGGATCTGGGAATGGTTTAGATTCACAATTTTGTCCGCTGGACAATGTTTTTTTAATTAATTTTTAATTTATTAGTAGTTGTTGATTTTGGAATGTTTTACATTGGATCCGACAGACGGCGCTACCATCGCAGTGTCAAATTAGACAGCTTATTAGCCTATTAAAAAAAGTTTGAAATTTTCAAATTAAAGACGTGTAGACAGGACAACGTCTGTCGGGTCCGCTAGTTATTTTATAAATAATAATGTTTAAATGTCTTACTTATATTTTTTTAAAACGTTGCCCCACACTAAGAATTTCTCCTGTATCGTGGGTCCATTTACAAACATTTAAACTCACATACACAAACAGCCAGACCCGAAACAACTATCTGCAGGTCAAACAAATATTTGTTCCGTGCGGGAATCGAACGTCCGCGACACGCAGCGCAGCAGTCGATCGACAAGCCACTGCGCCAACCGTGCCGTCAAAATTTTGAATTGAAGAACACAATTTAAGAAAAAATAGCCTTAATTTAGCACCTCTTAACTATAAAAAAATCACCGCCGACTATGTGGATTTGAACAGTTGTTTATTATTCTGTCTTAATCAGTAAAAATATGTGATAAATGAAAAAAATCACGCGTGTGAAATCCATTGCATGTTGAACCTAATCGTAGTGCAATAAGAGCCAGTTTTCGAAAAAAATATTAATAATAATAACGGCGACAGATTTCTAAAGAAGCGTACAAACTATATAGTTTAACATATTAAACAAATTGCAAAAAAACGTATTTCATATTGAGTAACATGTATATGTTTTATATGTATATGTATGACTTTTTATACAAAACGTCCATAGAATACAAATCGAGTTATCTACTGAAACATAAAAAAAACTTGAGAGGTATCAATTAAGGGACATCCAGATGGAACGAAAATATTATTTATTATGTAAATACAAAAAAATAATCGTCGCGACACCACACCGTTCAATGCGAAATAGAAAGACGACACGAAAATAACTGGCTTGCTTTCTATGAGAGAGAGAGAGAGAAAGACAGACAGAGAAACACGCGCACGCCACACGACTTACAACCATAGCAAAAAGTGTCGTTACATCTTTTGGTCTTAATTTTTTCCGTCTAGCCCCTTTCCCAACGCGCGATAAGGAACTTCGTTCCAAAACGTCTTCTAAAAGATGTTATGTTAAGTGTTGTGTGTGTGTGTATTGTAATTGTGTGACCGCACCCTTATACGCAGTAAGACGTCGTCTGAACGACAATCTGTGATTTCCGCCATCCATATCTAGACAAAGTCGTCAGTGTTTGACGATGCGATTACGACCTTGACAACAAAGTTAAAATATTTCCTGTGGCTATAATGTCATTTAAACCGTGGGGGGAGCGGGCCTGTGGACGGTCAGCAATGGGTAGCTCACCGTCCGTCCGTCTATTATAATTGACGACAGGCCGTGTCGACGGCGCGTTTGTGTTTCACGCGCGCCTCAAAGAGATGTCAGCAAAGCAAAGGGGGTTGTTCGAAAGAGATACCGTGGTCCCAGAACGTAAAGGGCAATAGAAGGAACATGGGTGGGTTTTAGTCAGTACAAGTCTGACACTCTCGCTCTGCCCATAGCGGGGGAAGTTATTTGATGATTTCCCACCACAAAAAAAGCCGTGGTGGGAAAAGGGGCCTCAAGGACACGACCAGATATGCGCTGGAAAGACGACGTGAAGAAAGTCGCTGGTTCGAAATGGTTAAAAAGAACGCAACACAGAGAGGAATGGAGGAACTTGACGGACGCCTACACAGAGGCGTCATGGCGGCCTCACCTACCCGCCTGACGCAGGTCCTCACCGGACCCGTGTCCGGTGAGGACCTGCGTCGTCGAAGTTTCGGGAGGTTCCTGCACATAATCGGGCGGGAGGAAACGCCCGGGTGTCACCATTGTGACGATCGCCCGGAGGACACGGTGGAGCACACAGTGGCGGTCTGCCCAGCTTGGGCGGAGCACCGCCGTGCCCTCGTAGAGGCGATCGGCGGCGGCGATCTCTCGCGTCCGGCCCTGGTTCAGTCCATGGTCCGGATCGAGAGAGAATGGGAAGCGGTCACGTCCTTCTGCGAAGCAGTAATGTTAGCAAAGGAGGTGGCCGGGCGTTTGAGGGAGAGAACCTCAAACCAACCCAGCCGCCGCGGGAGACGCCCCGGGCGCCGGGCGCCGCGAGACGACTCCCGGCCACCGTAGATGCGGGCCTGTGGACGGTGAGCAATGGGTAGCTCATCGTCCGTCCGTCTATTGACGACAGGTCGTGTCGACGGCGCGTTCGTGTTACACGCGCGCCATCTAATCGAAAAACCCAATAACACTTTTTGCCCTAACTGGGAATCGAACCCCAGACCCAGTGCTCAAGAGTCGGGCTTGCAACCGCGAGACCAACGGAGCATTTAAAAAAAAACATACATAAACGGAAGACATAGACAATTACTTAATGTTTTCTATATGTAAATTAACTTTATCTTTTTAATCGTAAAGATTATAAATATAAATAAACAGCCACGAAAATATGCACGTCCTGTGATCGTAAAAAATGTATTTACATTTTGATGAAAACTCATTATATTATTATTTAAACATAGATATATCATGTTTGACGGCACGGTTGGCGCAGTGGTTGAGCGATCGACTGCTGCGCTGCGTGTCGCAGGTTCAATCCCCGCACGGAACAAATATTCGTATGAACTACAGGTAACCCATTTTTTTATTTTATGTTTTTTAAAACGTTGCCCCACACTCAGAATTTCTTTTTTACAAAAAATCACATACACAAACAGCCAAACCCGGAACAACTGGGTTCGATCCCCGCAAGGAATAAATATTTGTATGACCTACAGTTGTTTCGGGTCTGGCTGTTTGTGTATGTGAGTTTAAATGTTTATAACACCCACGATACAGGAGAAATCCTAGTGTGCAGCAACGATCTTTAAAAAAAATAAACCTAAAATTACGATATTTTTAAGAAATTGACATTCTGTATTTGTGAACTATGACATCATATAAATTCCCGTTTCTTTGTACACTTGTTTCATACTTAACTAATTATAAAATGTAAAGATTTTCCCATTATTGTTTCTAGTCCTTTGTGTTTATTCACTGTTCAGTAATTTCTCTTTGAGAGACTAAAAATCTCTTCGTTCGTCAGAAACTTTCACGTAAGGTAGAATTAGCCTGCCACGGTTGCGGGTTGTTCGAAAGATATACCGCGGCCCCGGAACATAAAGGGCAACAGAAGGAACATGGGTGAGTTTTAATCAGTAAAAGTCTGACACCTATTTGATGATTTTCCATCCACAAAATAAAATACAGTCAGAAAAAGAGATAAGTAAACAGTTTCGTCAGATATGGCAGATTTTCTTAGAAATCGATGGACGTCTTCAACTTAATTTTAAACTTATATAACGATCAGTTTGTATTCTATCAAAAAAAAATAACTTACTTAATTAAAAAACAAAACATTTATTTAAGAAAATTTCAACTGTATCTGACGATCCTGATTAGTTATCTTTTTTGCTGATTGTACTTATTACTTTGGTCCGAGTCGTAGACCGCACGGGATCGATTTCCGGGCAAATCAATATTTACTTGCCGTTTTAACCAGTCCAATTCAGTTTAGTTTAATTTATTTAGATTTTTATATTGAATTTTGTTTTTACTCTGGACGCTCTTACTGTGCACGTTTTGCTACATCGTTCTCACATATTTGTATAATCTCAACACGAATGATGTAAATACGATTTTGTAATAATATTCTAATTTAAAAGAGTGTCCATGGAGTTTCTTGCCCATTCTTCTCCATAGAGATCAACACTTTGGAATGGGCAACTACAGTACTTTCACAAGTTATTATGTCTTGTAACCGGGACTGTAGTTTAACATTTTTTTTTTTTTTTTTTTTTTTTTTTTTTTTTTTTTTTTTTTTTTTTTTTTTGACATTCAAAAGTGCCTGTAATGGTCTAATTGAGGAAGCGGTCATCACCTTCTGCGAAGCAGTAATGCTAGCGAAGGAGGTGGCCGGGCGATTGAGGGAGAGAACATCTGCCCAACCCAGCCGCCGCGGGAGACGCCCATGGCGCCGGGCGCCGCGAGACGACTTCCGGCCACCGTAGATGCGGGCCTGTGGACGGTGAGCAATGGGTAGCTCGCCGTCCGTCCGTCGATTGACGACAGGCCGTGTCGACGGCGCGTTCGTGTTTCACGCGCGCCTCAAAGAGAGTCAGCAAAGCAGAGGGGCTTGCCAGAGCCTCCGCCTGCCGGGGTTGCGGGTTGTTCGAAAGAGATACCGCGGCCCCGGAACGTAAAGGGCAACAGAAGGAACATGGGTGGGTTTTAGTCAGTACAAGTCTGACATGCCCCCCCGCTCCGCCCAGAGCGGGGGAAGTCATTGGATGATTTCCCACCCGAAAAAAAAAAAAAAAAAAAAAAAAAATGGTCTAATTGAAATAAATGATTTTGATTTTCCACTTTCGCCTCTCCGCCTCGTTACAAGCGCGCCTGCTGAACATTAAAAAAAAATAAACGTTGCCCCACACTAAGAATGTCTCCTGTATCGTGGGTGCGTTTACAAACATTTAAACTCACATTTACAAGCAGCCAGACCCGGAACAACTATCGTATGTAGGCCATACAAATATTTGTTCCGTGCGTTGATCAAACCCGCGACACACAGCGCGGCAGTCGATCACTCAGTCACTGCGCCAACCGTGTCGTCAAAGCATGAAGTCATCAAATAACTTTCCCCTCTCTGAGCGGAGTGTCAGACTTTTACAAACTAAAACCCACTATATATCTTCCGAACAACCCGCAAACCCGGGCTAGCAAGAGGTCCTGCATACGATTCCCCGGTCGGATAAAGTGTTATTGGGTTTTTCGATCAGGAATTTCTCAGTAGCAGCCACTGAGTCAGGATTTGTGCCCGGTTGCTGGCAATAGGCTCATACCCTATTACATGGGGTTAAAACATATGCCAAAGTGAGGAGCTCGTGGCTAATTATTAGCAGCCGTTTGGGTCGATCTTTAGGTTAAGCCGCGCTTGCCTTGGTTGGTCTGTGGATGTGTGACCACCCGTTACATACCGAGTTTCCTCCGTGCCTCGGAAATCACGTTAAACCGTTGGTTCCGGCTGTCATTTGTAGATCTTTGACAGGTAGTCAGTGTTCCGAAAGTCTGACAACCAGTCTTATCAAGGGGTATCGCATTACCCAGTACTAATTGGGTTGTGGAGGTCAGATAGGCAGTTGCTCCATGTAAAATACTTATATTCAGCTGCATCCCCTTAGACTGGAAGCCGACCCCAACATAGTTGGAAAGGGCTAGGCAGATGATGATGAAAACATATGCCAAACTAATGTTTGTTAAACCTAAAACTTTTTTATTAAACGCAATTCAACGTGATACAAACCACATATATTATAACAAGCGTTATACCGTGTAACTATAGGTCCTTACATATGAAATTGGCGTTTTTCGTACTGGCCACTTTAATCACGAATGTCTCCTCTTTGGTAAGGAATTCCAAATTCAAATTTGTACAGCTATTTACTCATGTATTTGTGCTTCGATGACCGTCATTCATTTGTTTTTTTTCTTCTGTTTTTTCTGTTTGCGTCACTCATTTTACAAAATGGAAAATTTAAAATATCGCATTATTTACGAGTACGAGTTCCGCCGTGGCACTAGTGCTGCGGAAACGACTCGAAGGGTGAATGATGTGTATGGCGGTCATGTTGCAAAAGAAAACACAGTTCGTTTTTGGTTCCAACGTTTTCGTTCTGGAAATTTCGACCTGCAGAACAAGCCCCGTGGACGGCCTGAGACCCAAGTTGATAATGGAGAATTGAAGGCTATTGTGGAAGCGGACCCATCGCAAACCACGTCCGAGTTAGCTGCAGGCTTCGATGTTAGTGATAAAACTGTTTTAATTCACTTGAAGCAAATTGGGAAGATTAAAAAGCTTGAAAGGTGGGTACCTCACGAATTGACTGAAGCAAACCGGCAAACGCGCGTCGACTGCTGCGTTACATTACTGAACCGGCACAACAATGAAGGTATTTTAAACCGAATCATTACCTGTGATGAAAAATGGATTCTTTACGATAATCGGAAGCGCTCAGCGCAATGGTTGGATCCTGGCCAGCCAGCCAAATCCTGCCCCAAGCGAAAATTAACCCCAAAAAAGTTACTTGTAAGCGTTTGGTGGACTAGTGCCGGTATTGTTCATTACAGTTTTCTCAAATCTGGCCAGACTATTACAGCTGATGTTTATTGTCAGCAATTACAAACCATGATGGAAAAGCTAGCGGCTAAACAACCAAGGCTGGTCAATCGCTCCACGCCACTGCTGCTTCACGACAACGCCAGACCACACACTGCGCAACAGACGGCTACCAAATTAGAAGAGCTTGAATTGGAATGTCTTAGACATCCTCCGTACTCCCCGGACCTTGCTCCAACAGATTACCATTTTTTTCGCAATTTGGATAACTTTTTGCAAGGGAAAAAATTCAACTCCGATGGGGCAGTCCAAATCGCCTTCAAAGATTTTATTGATTCCCGTCCGACTGGTTTTTTTAGTAAAGGGATCAATGAACTACCTATAAGATGGCAAAAGTGCATTGAAAACAATGGTTCATACTTTGATTAATTAAATATATTATATTAAAAAATATTCGACTTTTTGTTCCTTCCATACAAAACGCCAATTTCATATGTAAGGACCTAATATTAATTTGAGCAAAAAATATTTTGCAGTTCCATCCTACAATGTTTTTTGGAGATGCGTAGGCACTTTTTGATTCGGGTTTTACACGTTTTGGAAAATGTCGTAATTCTATCATAGCGGATCTCCCATTCTGTCGAGATTGCGGGTTGTTCGAAAGAGATACCGCGGCCCCGCCACATTAAGTAGAAAAAAGGGAACATGGGTGGGTTTAAGTCATTAAAATAAATAAATAAATATTTATTTATTTAAACTTCATGTACAATAGTGGTACATAGGCGGACTTAATGCCATAAGGCATTCTCTACCAGTCAACCTTTGGGTAAATATCTTGGGACAACTCACACACGGCTATCTAATCCCAAGCTAAGCAGAGCTTGTGTTATGGTAACCAGACAACTGATATACATACTTATATAATTTATAAATACATACATATTATAGATAAATCACAACCAGACACAGAACAAACAATCATGCTCATCACACAAAGTTTGTCCTGGGTGGGAATCGAACCCACGACCTCCAGCTCAGCAGTCAGGGCCACTAACCACTAGACCAACAGGCCCGTCAAAAAGTCTGACACTCCTCCCCGGTCCGCCAAGCCGGAGGAAGTTATTTAATGCAAAGAATAAAAGCCCTTTTTTGGCCGTGGTATCTTTTTCGAACAACCCGCAACCCCGGCAGGCGGTGGTCCTGACAGGCCCTTCTGCATTGCTGACATCCCTTTGAGGCACGCGTGGAACACTAACGCGCCGTTGACAAGGGCCTCACAAAGTCTTTGAGATTTTTCTGAACATGGATTTTCTGGCTGATAATTTTTTGTTGGTTCAGTCTCATTATGTTAAAGTTGCAAAATATCAAGTCTCCAAACATCCATGTCTCATAATATACATTTTTTAATGAAGTGGATTTGTAAGTGGTGTTTTTTATATTTTAGACATAGACATTGAAATTTAAAAAAAAATGGTCTAAACTGAAACGCTTGTTTGGATGTGTTTTTAATATGCGTAGGAGGTCACAGTTTTAACCTAACCTAACCTACCCATTTTTTTTAAGAAGAATTTACTCTGATCTCAATAGTTGAGTGTCGGGTTACCTACTAAAAACAATATATTTTTTCAATATAGGTATATAATTCCCAAAAAAATCTTATTTTTGCAATCTTAGCTTAACAGCACGTGCCGAAAGACGATGCAATGTTTGGAATAGATACGCAGATGCGACAATCAGTATAATAGAAAGAGAGGTCAACAAATCAAAATGGCGAGCATGCAACTGCTCGCGTATAGTTTGGAGTCGTAAAGTTTTTCGCACCTATTCCGATCTATACATAGTTAGTTGCATGCGGACTAGTACTGTATATTTTGGAGCAAAGCTGGCTACTTTACAAAGTTTACGCGAGTATTTGCGTACTGCTGTTGTATACTTTAAAAGACTTTGATAACAAGGTGATTTCCAATCTATACGCGACTAGTTTCACACCCTTGCGTTCTAGCCATGTACAATTGTACATATTGCAAATACGTCCCGACGCTAGTTTTCAACTGGACCTAAAATAGTGATGTGACGGACGTAGAATGTAACTGCAAAACATGCTTACCTGGAACGGAACCCACAGCGCTTTCAAGAGACACAAACCCACCGATCTTTCTTCTACGTTATCTAGTATTCATATCAAATGATTACACGTTGTACAAGTGAATAATTTCGCGAATTTTATGAGAATTTCGCGAATCACAAGCTTCTTTGTTTTCTATTAAAGAGTAATGTGAGAATTTTCAAATAAACAGTTGGTTTTTAGATTAAAATCCAAGAAACGGTTTTTGTATTTTTTAATTACTCAGCCGAAATTTTTGTTCAGGTTATTTTTTGTGCCGTGTAGCAGAACTTGATTCATATGCTCACAAAAAAAGTTTCATTGAAATCGGTTCAGTGGTTTCCGAGTATTTGACGGACAAAGAAATACATAATCATGCAAATATCAACGGGTTGTATCTTAATTAGGCTTTTGTTGTCTCAAATGCATAGGTGTATATTCATACAGATGGAATGAGCATTGATCATCACATTTACTTACTGCCTGAGAGGTTCTGGAGAAATAAAAAATACGTGTGGGACACGGGGACTGCCGCGGTGAAGCTATTGCATAGCATTTTTTATCAACTTATGCAATAAATAAAAAAAAATGTAAATATAATATTTTAAAAGTACTTTCAATGAAAAGAAGTCGCAAAAAGAAAAACAAGACCTAAGGTTTGATCCAGCGTATTGTCGATTGACTATCCGATACTCTACCAAACACGCTGATAGAACATTGGAATCGAAAATCGAAATAACTGAGCGTATTCGTAATGAAAGTGTTAGGTTTTTTTCGTTACGGAATTTCTTGATTCGGTCGCCACGCTTAAAGCCCGCGGTAAAAGCTATGCAATATGCAACAGCTTAATAATAATATAATGGGACCCTAACCACGGGAACCTATTTTATTACTTACAAAAAAAAACTTCCTAACTAATATTGTAAAAACGAAAGTGAGTTTGTTTGTTACGTCTTCACGCCTAAATGGCCAAACCGATTTTGGTGAATTTTGGTACAGAGATAGTTGGGACCCTGCGGAGACTGCTACATAGGCTAAAAAGTGAGAAAAGGGGGAGAAAGAGGGAAGAAAAGGGGAGAGAGTTTTTTTTTCGATCATCACTCGGGTTAATTTAGCGTTAGCCAAAAGTAACAATGCTACGTGGAAAAAGTCGCGGTCGGATGCTAGTATTAAGTACATATATACAGGTCGAATAACTGACAACCTTCTTTTTTTAAAATCGGTTAAAAAAAACTGTGGTACCCGCTACCCGCTCTATTTTTAACTAACGGATTAATTATTCTTTTCGTAATTCAGATCTAAACGAGCAATCTAGACTGCCTGAACTATCCCACGACAGATTTTGGCTAGAAAATGTAATACTGAATCTTGTTAGAAACAGACTGGGTTATTGTACGAGTTTTAGTCGTTTGTTGTCGTGAGAAATATGTGGATATACCTGTTCTTTTCCTTAGTTTCAGGAGTACCTGTAGTTGCATTATCAAACAAATATCCTTACTTCCTTACTTAAATATATATATATAAATATTATAAAGCGAAAGTGAGTTTGTTTGTTACGTCTTCACGCCTAAATGGCTAAACCGATTTTGATGAATTTTGGTACAGAGATAGTTGGGACCCTGGAGACGGAACTAGACTACTTTTTTTAAAAAAAAGATTGAGATATGAGGGAGAAAGAGGGAAGAAAAGGAAAAACTTAGCATTGCTATTACAATAAATAAGGCGCTAGCAAAGCTAAAAGCTAGTATGTTTATACTTTAGAAAAGCTTAATACACAATTAATAATTTCCTTTAATGACTATATCACTAAATCTATCATTTTTTTTGTTAATAAGGGTTCCGCACCTCAAAAGGAAAAAACGGAACCCTTTTTTTGCGGATGAGAAATCGTCAAATAACTTTCCCCACTCTGGGTGGAGCGGGGGGGACTGTCAGACTTGTCCTGATTAAAACCCACCCATGATCCTTCTATTTCCCTATATGTTCCGGGACCGCGGTTTCTCTTTCGAACAACCCGCAACGCAGTCATTTTATAAAAAAAACATGTTAGGTACAGATCTGGGGCCTTTTAATGGCCAGTTCAGCAGAACGATAATAGAATAATAAACGGTGCAATCCGTAAAAGTGTCAATTTGTAATATAAACATCGTTTGTGACCAT
Source organism: Ochropleura plecta (assembly GCA_905475445.1). NCBI lineage: Eukaryota > Metazoa > Arthropoda > Insecta > Lepidoptera > Noctuidae > Ochropleura > Ochropleura plecta. Next base: position 4,830,810 of record FR997750.1, on the reverse strand, counting down.
TTTCCGAATTGTACCCGCCATATAGTTTTTAAATATCAATGGCAGAAACCAAGGTGAGGTCTCCACCTAGTCTCAACTAAACGAATGACTCATTCCACATCCATACTAACTTGCCAGCTAAAACCAGCACGCAAAACAATGAATAAGATAATTAACCAAGTCCTTATCGCGTAATCAGCAGACGAGCAGTGCCAATTTATTATTAAATTAATAATATGCTTGGTAGGGATGTGGGGAGTCGATAGTTATTTATCGATATCGGTTCGACGTCCAAGTCGCATAAAAAAACTTTGTTTCATCCATTATAAAAGTTGTTTTTTTATTTTAGCCTATTTAGTTGTGGTAGATGGTTTCTCCCAAAAATCTTGTCGAGTATTCATTCCATATGTCATAGAAGAACATAATATTAATGATTAGTTGTGCCCAGCGATTTCACCCGGTATACGCTGCTCAGCTCATTTTCTGGAGAGCCCCGTTTCATCTAGGGGTATTAAAGATAGCCTACGGCTTACACTCAGACCTACCAAATCTACCTACACGAAATTTGGGCGGAGCGGAGGAATGTCAGACTTTCACTGACTAAACCCCATCCATATTACTTCTTTAGCCCTTTATGTTCCGGGGGTGCGGTATCTCCTTCGAACAACCCGCAAAACCGGCAGGTTACATTTACCCCTGAATCTTTGGCTTGTTAAGGCTAAGAACTCACGGAGCGATTTTCGCCCGCGTCCGTTGCGGTTGCGGGCCCGCAGCTTCTGTAGAATGCAAATATTTATATAAAAAATTAAAGCACATTTCACGACGCGTTTTACGCCCGCGGTGTACGCGGTCGTATGCGGCTCCCGCTGTACCGGCGGGCAACTAGTAGAATCGCGCGGGCCGCGGTTACCCGCAGCCACGGCGGGTGGCGCCCGCGCGCTTTGCGATCGGTTGGCGGGCGACCGCGGGGGCCGGCGGGCGGCGCGGCGGGAGGTACAGAGATGCGGCCATTTCTAAATAACTAGATACGGACATTCGAAAATAATTAAAGAATTTTTCTTCGTCCTTCTTTAATTCACTAATAAGAGTAACAAAATAATCCATAACGATCTCTGTCCTTAATCATTGGATGCACCCAGAACCTTTTGGGCCTTCTTTTTTTAATTCTTCTGTGAAGTAAGTATAACGCAACGGCTCGTTTCTGGTGTGTGTCCATGGCGGTCTGGACCTCAACTGATCGTTAACCGCCCGTCTTGCAATCTTGCGATCATCGCCCGCCACGTTTGCGGGCGATGATCGCAACCGCGGCGGCCGCGTAACCGCGCGAATAACCAGTCTCGTGAGTTTTGAAATAAAACCGCAGATCCACGACCGCGGCGGTTGCGGGCGAAAATCGCTCCGTGAGTTCTTAGCCTAACAGTACCTACTTTTGTTTTCTTGTTGCATGGTGTGGTGGTCATACCTAAGTCTATCGAAACAGAAAGTTGTGTTAGTTTATCGACCACTATCCCATCACTACCCACTTCAGAGGCTTGTACACTCTGACCGCTGATTACTTGGTAGATAACCAGGACTTCCTACTGTCAATGACCGCTGTTTTATACTTTTGTAGAAAATCATCTGAAATAAGCTTCTAAAAATACTGACCTTCTTAAGGCTTGCAACATAAATAAGACATTAATTTATTTTCATCAATAGGCTAGTTTCCAAAAAAATATGATTAGTCCATTAAAGTTACGTGTAACGTCACGCGTTGTTGCATTTTTTCGCAACGAGTGACGTCACACCTAACTTCGATGGGCTATATCTTTGTCATTTTTGATCTAATTTACAAATTAAAAAATCGTGCCCCTTAATAATCTAAGAGACGGACTAAATAGAATGTAATTACTTTGACCCTGGAAACTACCTACCCTATTGAGTCGAGACAGACAAAATAATACTGAATCACCCGACGTAGAGTGCCTATTAGGCCAAGCCTTTAATATATTGCTAAAAATATTATTACATATCTAAAAACTTTTTGTATCCTATCACAATGTTGTCGTATTTTACCCAAAGGTTGACTGGTAGAGAATTCATTATGGCATTAAGTCTGGCTATGTAAGTACCACTATTGTACATGAAGTTCAAATAAATGAAATAATGTACAGTGCCGGTTATGACATATAACAAACTGGACGCCTAGGAATTTAAATAGCTTACCTCGTTTGCCCATGCATAATAAAAATAGGGCGCTGGTGGCTGTTCTGGATTCGCAGTTGTCAAACTATTTTGACAACTGCGAAAACCTCACTGATGCTCACTCAATCCTGTATTGTGCGGCTGTAGCGGCGTGTCGTGTAGCTCACGTTAAATTTCCTGATGACGGAGCTACACGACCGAAACCAGCTGTACCATTTTGGCAGTGCAGGATTGAGCGGCGTATTGGTGTGGCCAGAGCACTCATCGGCAAACTAATCTGTTTTAAGGAGGGCAACACTCGACCTCGAGTGATGCGCTTTGTGAGGCGGGCATTTGCAGGGACTGACATAAGTCCTCCAGACTATATGTCCCGCATCACAGAGCGCATCGACTTCTTGAAGCAGAAAGTGTATGCATGGGCAAACCGTATTCGTAGGTATAAGCGGCGGGTGGAACGATACACTTTGAATCGCACATTCCAAAGCGATGAAAGGTGGGTGTATAGAGCATGGGAGCGACCAGACCAAGGTGTGTCTGACACGCACCTACCGGATGATGATGCCATGTGTTTGTTTTGGCGCAGCATATGGTCGGTGCCTGTCAGTCATACCGAAGGTGAATGGACTCGGGAAGTCGAGCGAGCATGCGATCCAATACCAGAAATGGGGGCCTTAACAATCAGCCCCCAAGATGTAGCTTGTGCGGTCCGTCCGTTGCCTAATTGGAAATCTCCAGGGCCGGACGGACTGCACAACTTCTGTATAAAATGGATCCAGAGGTCGCACGTTCGTTTGGCGGCCCTATTCCAGTCGGCCTTAGAGTCAGGGTCGCTACCCAAGTTTCTGACAACTGGTATTACCCACCTGCTCCATAAATCGGGTAGTACGGCGGAACCCAAAAACTATAGACCAATTACGTGTCTTCCGACACTTTATAAAGTTCTTACATCCATTTTGAGAGCGAAAATCACTAAACACATTGATGACAATTCTATCATGTCTGCTTCTCAAAATGGATGTAGGAACGGGTCCCGCGGTACTAAGGAGCTGCTCCTCATTGATATGGCCATTAGTCAACAGGTTCGCCGTTCCCGAAGGCATCTTTCGACATGTTGGATAGACTATAAGAAGGCCTATGACTCCGTGCCACATACATGGCTCATGAGGGTGCTAGATTTGTATAAAATTGATGCAACTCTGCGCACCTTCCTGATCTCGTGTATGAGGCAATGGAGTACAGTCCTTCGCTATCCAGGATGTCGGCAGATTCAGAGAAATAGTGAACCGATAAGGATAGAGCGAGGTATATTCCAGGGCGATAGTTTGAGTCCACTTTGGTTCTGCTTAGCCTTGAATCCTCTAAGCACGTTGCTGGAGAATTCAGGTCTGGGCTATCGATTGAAGAGAGGTGGTCAGGTTATATCTCACCTTCTTTACATGGATGACCTGAAACTCTTTGCCCCCGATTTGCAGCTGATGGAACTACTGAAGGTAACTGAAACTTTCAGTAGTGCCATCAGGATGGAATTTGGTGTGGACAAATGTGCGGTCATGCATGTAAAGCGAGGGGAAATTGTGGAATCTGTGGGAACCCAGCTTTCAGATTCCATAAATCTTAGATCCCTCTCAGCAACCGAAACCTACAAGTATTTGGGGATGTCGGAAGCGCTGGGCATCAATGTTGCTGACATGAAGCAATTGTTAAAGGAACGCTTCTTTGGCCGCCTGAGAAAAGTATTTAATAGTCTTTTATCAGGCGGAAACAAGGTGCGTGCTTTCAACGGTTGGGTCATGCCGGTTTTGATGTACTCTTTCGGCATACTCAAATGGACTCAAACAGAACTGGACGCCCTGGATAGGAAGGTCCGTACATTGTTAACGGCATTTCGTATGCATCACCCACGTTCTTCGGTTATGAGACTGTATATCCCGCGAAGTTGTGGAGGTCGAGGCTTTTTAAACGCTAAGACTCTCCACAATCGCGAGATATGCAGTCTGAGGGAATATTTCCTAGAAACCGACGTGGGAATGCATCGGGATGTGGTTGCAGTGGACAAAGGCCTCACCCCGCTCTCCTTGGCTAAAGAGAATTGGCGCAAACCTGTAGTGCTTGACACTAACGACCGCAGGGAGGTATGGCAGAGTAAGGAGCTTCACGGACGCTTTTTCCGGGCCCTACATGGTCCCGATGTAGATCAATCAGCGTCCGTAGCCTGGCTACGTTCCGGGGATCTCTTTGGAGAAACCGAGGGTTTTGTCTGTGCAATTATGGATGAAGTTATGATGACAAATAACTACCGGAGATTTATTGTGAAGGACGGCACGGTTGACATATGTCGGGCATGCCACCGTCCGGGTGAATCAATTCGACACATTATCTCCGGTTGTTCTCGTCTAGCTAACGGAGAGTACTTGCATAGACACAACCTTGTAGCCAGGATTATCCATCAACAACTTGCTCTAAAATATAACCTTGTGGAAGCGGAAGTGCCGTACTACAGGTATGAGCCCGACCCAGTTCTCGAACATGGCTATATCACATTGTACTGGGATCGATCCATCATCACTGACAGGACTGTTGTTGCCAACAAGCCTGATATAGTGGTGGTGGATCGATCAGAGCGGCGCGCAATGATTGTTGACATAACAGTCCCGCATGATGAGAACCTCGTGAAAGCCGAGAAAGATAAGCAAATCAAGTATATTGACTTGGCTCGCGAGGTTGTCGACATGTGGGATGTGGACTCAGCGATCATTGTGCCGATAGTCGTATCTGCCAATGGCTTAATTGCCAAGAGCCTCGACCAATACCTGAGGAGGCTCTCGTTAGGCAGCTGGATCAAGGGCTTGATACAGAAAGCGGTACTCCTGGACACGGCTCGTATTGTTAGGAGGTTCCTTTCTCTGGAGCCCTGACCGCCGGTAGCTTGGACCCTGTTCCCGATACCAGTGGGCTACTATTTTTATATTTTTAAATGTTTATTTTTTTTGTTTTTGATAAAAAAAATATGTAAAAATATAAAAAATATGTATGTAAATAAATAAATGAAAATAATAATAATGGAATGACGACATAGTCAAGGTAGCTGGTAAACTCTGGGCCAGAACAACTAGACTACGTGATGGATGGAAGCATTTGGAGGAGGCTTTTACCGCCGCAGGCGGTCCTTACATTTAAAATGATGAGAGAAATACAAGAGAAGATACCAACACACGACACTATCGAACTAATATAGGTAGTAATAAGTCTTTCTATTTAATTTTATATTTTACATTAACAACGCATTAACATTTTTAACTGTTTTCTTAGTTTGTAAGGATTGATAAAAGCCTTTTTATTTTATTTACATACTAGCTTTTGCCCGCACAGTTCCCCTTGCGTCTTATTGATTTGTAATAGCAACGCTAAGTTTTCCCTTTTCTTCCCTCTTTCTCCGCACATCCTACTTTTTTAAAAAAAGAATTAGCCTATGTCCGTCTTCTGGTTCCCAACTACCCCTGTACCAAAATTCATCAAAATCGGTTAGCCATTAAAGCGTGAAGAGGTAACAAACAAACAAACTCACTTTCGCTTATATAATATTAGTAAGGATAAGGATTTTATACAGTGCCGGATTACGAACTGCTCATAAGCAGCATATAACTGCTTTTGGGCTAATCCGGCACTATATCCGAATGTTTCTGGTACCCACGTGATGACGTAGGGAAAAGAAACAGCCCCAAAAAAACCAGCACATGATAGTTATGGTTGTAGTAAGTCCTGTATGTAGGAGAGTCCAACCCTTGCTATAACAGCTAACCCGCGAGTTGAGCTAGTAGTTTTAAAAGTCCCCAAATAATAACCCGACCCGGCCCTTTTATAGTCGATTTAATCATGACGTCCTAAGCTGAAGCTCGTACCCCACAGGGGGTGCCCTTGGAGTGCGGTCATCGAAATTCTAGTAGCTTTTAACCCTGACCGGGGGCCTAAAATTCATTAAGGTCACCGCAGGATAGTCCGGATGAGCAATCTGCAATCAATTTACTCTGGACGCTCTTACTGTGCACGTCTTTCTACATCGTTCTCACATATTTGTATAATCTCAACACGAATGATGTAAATACGATTTTGTAAAAATATTATAATTTAAAAGAGTGTCCATGGAGTTTCTTGCCCATTCTTCTCCATAGAGATCAACGCTTTGGAATGGGCAACTACAGTACTTTCACAAGTTATTATGCCTTGTGACCGGGACTGTAGCAGCATCATTTTTTGTTCTTGTTTTTATGACATTTTTCTAGTAGCCGAATACACGGAATAATTCGCCTAGCAATTTGAATTAAACTGATTAGTGGGATGGGATTGGGGTTTCGAAGGTTAAAGATCTGATAAAAAAGGGACCGGTGAACATTTGCAGTATAAAGGCTCCTACACACAGTGCCGGCGGCAGGGCCGCCGGGCAAGCCGCAAGCCAGCCAGGCATTCAAAGCCGCCGGCTTTGCTACACAAAGGAGCCGCCGGTATGGCCACCGGGGTGTGCCGGCGGGTAACTCGGCTTGCTCCTGGCATTCGAGCGGTAGTGGTGTGCGGTTTGTAGCTAGCGTTTTATGTTGACTGTCACAACCGGAATGATGCTTGGCGGCTTTGCGCGGCTTTTGCCGGCGGCTTGTACATACGGACAAATGAAAATTTTATAAACGCTTGGACGGAGAGTCAAAATTCCGGAAAACTCCAGCCTACTCCCGACAATTGGTTTGACAATTACTCACTCAAAAGAACTTAGAAATTGAAAGAAGAAAGAAAAATTAACTGTTTATTAGACTCGCCCAGGACAACGCAATAAAACAAAATTATTAAAAAAAGAACAATAAAAACTAAAAAAGAATTTAGAAAAAAAAACTAAATTAAGATAATCAACTAAATTGGTCCTGTACGAGGCCAAAAGGCCGCTATCTCAGCATGCAAATTGCTACTTTCCTAGTTTCCTTGGTAGTTTTAAAAATGCTCCTGATCAGACTAAGTCTCATCTGCAGGATAGCCAAACTAGTGTCCATTTACGTCCTTGAATATCTGAAAACATCTGCAGCTGCTGCTGGGTCTAAAATAATCTCGGAATATTATAGATTTAGGTTTAAAGATCTTTATCCTTACTAATATTATAAAAGCGAAAGTGAGTTTGTTTGTTTGTTTGTTACCTCTTCACGCTTTAATGGCTACACCGATTTTGATGAATTTATTTTGGTACAGAGATAGTTGGGAACCAGGAGACGGACATAGGCTAATTTTTATTTTAAAAAAGTGGGATGTGAGGGAGAAATAGGGAAGAAAAGGGAAAACTTATCGTTGCTATTACAAATCAATAAGGCGCAAGGGGAACTGTGTTACCCCGAATTTAACGCGAGCGAAGCCGCGGGCAAAAGCTAGTTCTCAATAAAAACATAACATGTCACTCAGTTGAGAACAATTATTATTACTTAAATACTAAATTGGGTTCGACAACATCCGTTAAAAACTAATTAATACTAACTGAAACTTCACCACTCAACGCATTCATTTCTTGGGTTATTTCCGGTTTTAGATTAAGTACAACCTAAACTGGGTTTTGAATGCATTGAACTATGATAGGTTTCTCATGCGTGAGGGTTTTTTATTATTGACATACATTTTTTTGCCATAGTTAGTCCGGGTTTTTGGTAATGCTATGCCTCCTCAAAACTAATTTTCCGCCCCGCAAAGACAAATCACCTCCCAACTGACCATTGTCCGATGTTACCACAGATAACAAACTACCACAGATATAACCTATGTCCGACTCCGTAACAAGGCGATTAAACTTAACGATCCGTTAAATTTAACTGTAGCATTTTTTTCATGAGGAACCGAATTTAAAAAGGTATTGGCACGAAGGAGGCGGTTAATAAAGAGTCGTCGACCTCCTTGCAGAATTATCATCTAATAAAGGGTTTTGGGTCGTAAGTAAAAAACGTAATTATATGTATAAGCCTGTAACTGCTTATGAAACGGAAACACATCTCTGCATGACACGGCGAAACGATGGGTCATGCATGACTCACGGTCAAGTTGCGGGTTGTTCGAAAGAGATACCGCGGCATCGAAACACAAAGGGCAAACGAAGGAACACGGATAGGTTTTAGACAGTACAAGTCTGATACTCCCCCCCCCCTCTCCGCTCAGAACGGGAGAAGTTGTTTGATGATGTTCATTTCCTAAATAATTGAATAGTTTAAAAAACTAAAATAACACGCTTTTAATTTTTTTTTAATTACAAAAGTCACGTTACTATAGCAAACCCTTTCATTTGATACCCATATCATGGGGGTGCATTCCAAATAGCCTGTCCGCCATCTTGGACGTCCGCCACATTGGATTTAAGTCACGTGACTATTTTTTTCGTCTTCCTGACAGCAAACCCTTTCATTTGTTACCCATATCACACATGGGTTGGGGGTGGATTTCAAACAGCCAGTCTGCCATCTTGGGGAGGCCGCCATATTGGATTTGTAATGACTTTTCAACTAGTCATGTATTTTCATCAGAACTCAGAGCGTGTGCAAAATTTCATCCTAATCGAAGACCGGGAAGTGGGTCAAATTAAGATTCTAAGATTTTCTTACATACATAGTTACAAGTGAAGCTAATAAAAGCGTGTTACAAAAGGGTACGCTTTTACCTTCTAACTTCCCGCCATCATGTTTAACATCATGTTCAACTTATGTGGCTGTGAGTCAGTGATTACATATCTATTTGTATTTATTGTTTGTACATTTTTAATCTTCATCATATAAATGGACCAACGATCTTACAAAGAATGGACTGTAAAAACTTTACGGTGGTCCCAATTAAGTGTACACCCGTATGAACGAATTATAAAATATCTCAGCTATATAAATCCGTTAAGCGGTTTGGGAGATAATGTGGTAATAAAATGAACATACATACATTCAAAATACGCGCGATAAACATAACCTTTCTTTGGAAGTCTAGTTAAAAAAAAAACTTGTCATAACAAAAAATCATTTATTTCTTTTGCTTCTTATCAGATTTCTCTCTCTTTCTCTTGTTGATCGGGTTCCGGGGGTCGTAAATGTCAAACCAATCATCTCCTTTAGTAGACGCGTCTTTGGCCAGTAGAGGGCCTTTCTCTTCAAAGCGTAGCGTGTGGCCCAACCTGATACAAAGAAAATATATGTGTGCGTTTTAAATGAGAACATGACTGATCTCCCGCCATGTTTTTACGGCAATAAGCTCTATCCTACTAATATTATAAATGCTAATATTTGTGAGGATGCATGGATGTACGGACGGATACATGGATATTAGTTACTCTTTCACGTCAAAACGGCTGAACGCATATTGATGAAATTTGGCACAGAGGTAGATTATAGTCTGGAATAACACATAGGAATATAGGATAATTGTTTCGATAACACGCGGGTAAAACTGCGGGCGCCAGGTAGGAATATTATAAAGCTGAAAACTTTGTTTGAACGCTCTAATACTGGTTCGAATTGTTTTTTTTGGCACCTTTGGCAAACCGGGAAAATATGGCGCTCAGGTAAATTTTTAAATTGACAAAGTGTTTTCACTTTGGCACCAATGAAAACAGTGCAATGAGCGCACGCGGGGCAACTAGGGCACTTCAGGCACCTATGGCAAACAGGGCAATTAGGCCACGTGGGGCAATTAGTACACTTTGGGAACCTATGGCAAAAAGGGCAATAATGGCACGAAGAATATAGGGTACTTTTTGCTCTGAGTGCCATGTTAGCCCTGTTTGCCATAGGTGCCTATAGTATCATTATTGCTCTGAGTGCCATATTTGCCCTGTTTGCCATAGGTGCCTTTTTGCTCTGTATGCCATGTTTGCCCTATTTACCATAGGTTCCTAATGTGTCCTTTTTGATCTGGGTGTCATGTTTGCCATAGGTGCCTTTTGTCCTTTTCCCTTTTCTCTGTATGCCGTGTTTGCCCTATTTGCCATAGGTGCCTAATGTGTCATTTTTGATCTGGGTGCCATGTTTGCCATAGGTGCCTTTTGTGTCCTACTTTGCTCTGTAGGCCATATTTGCCATAGGTGCCTAAAGTGTCCTTCTTGATCTGGGTGCCATGTTTGCCAAATGTGCCATTTGTGTCCTTTTTCCTCTGTATGCCATGTTTGCCCTATTTGCCATAGGTGCCTAATGTGTACTTTTGATCTGGGTGCCATGTTTGCCCTGCTTGCCATTGGTGCCTATAGAGCCCTTTTTTGCACTGAGTGCCATGTTTGCCCTGTTTGCCATAGGTGCCTTTTGTGTCCTTTTTTCTCTGTATGCCATGTTTGCCATAAGTGCCTTTTGTGTCCTTTTTGCTCTGTATGCCATGTTTGCCATAGGTGCCTAGAGTGTTCTTTTTGATCTGGGTGCCATGTTTGCCATAGGTGCATTTGTGTCCTTTTTTGCTCTGTATGCCGTGTTTGCCCTATTTGCCATAGGTGCCTAATTTGTCGTTATTGATCTGGGTGCCATGTTTGCCATTGGTGCCTATAGTCCTTATTGCCATGTGTGCCGTTATTGCTCTGTTTGCCATAGGTGTCTAAAGTGTCCTTTTTGCCATAGGTGCCATTATTGCCTTTTTTGAAGGAATTGTAGGAATATTATAAAGCTGAAAACTTTGTTTGACCGCTCTAATACTGGTTCGAATTGTTTTTTTGGCACCTTTGGCATACCGGGAAAATATGGCACTCAGGTAAATTTTTAAATTGACAAAGTGTTTTCACTTTGGCACCAATGACACAGTGCAGTGCAATGAGCGCACGCGGGGCAACTAGGGCACTTCAGGCACCTATGGCAAACAGGGCAATTAGGCCACGTGGGGCAATTATTACACTTTGGGAACCTATGGCAAAAAGGGCAACAAGGGCACTTGACGCATCTAGTATTCATAGAGCATAGGTGCTTGCTTTAGAGCATGGGTCCTATGCCAGACTGGGCAATTACTGGTGCCCCAAGTATTTTGTTTGCTATAGATACCTATAGTGTCCTTAATGCTCTATGTGTCACGTTTGCTCTGTTTGCCATAGGTGCCTAACGTGTCCTTTTTGATATAGGTGCCATGATTGCCCTGTTTGCCATAGGTGCCTTTTGTGTCTTTTTGCTCTGTATGCCATGTTTGCCCTATTTACCATAGGTTCCTAATGTGTCCTTTTTGATATGGTTGTCATGTTTGCCATAGGTGCCTTTTGTGTCATTTTTTGCTCTGTATGCCATGTTTGCCCTATTTGCTCTATTTGGCTATTGTGTCCTTTTTATCTGGGTGCCATGTTTGCCATAGATGCCTTTTGTGTCCTATTTTGCTCTGTATGCCATGTTTGCCATAGGTGCCTAAAGTGTCCTTTTTTAACTGGGTGCCATGTTTGCCAAATGTGCCATAGGTACATAATGTGTCCTTTTTGATCTGGGTGCCATGTTTGCCCTGCTTGCCATTGGTGCCTATAGAGCACTTTTTGCTCTGAGTGCCATGTTTGCACTGTTTGCCATGGGTGCCTTTTGTGTCCTAGTTGCCCTATTTGCCATAGGTGCCTAATGTGTCCTTTTTGATCTGGGTGCCATTGGTGCCTATAGAGTCCTTATTGCCCTGTGTGCCGTTATTGCTCTGTTTGTCATAGTTGTCTAAAGTGTCCTTTTTGCCATGGGTGCCATTATTGCCTTGTTTGCCATAGGTTCCTATGAGTCCTTATAGCCCTGTGTGCCATTATTGCCCTGTTTGCCATAGTTGTCTATTGTGTCCTTTTTGCCATGGGTGCCATGTTTGCCATAGGTTCATTTTGTGTCCTTTTTGCTCTGTATGCCATGTTTGCCCTATTTGCCATAGGTGACTAATGCGTCCTTTTTGATCTGGGTGCCATGTTTGCCCTGTTTGTCATTGGTGCCTATTGAGCCCTTATTGACCTGTGTGCCGTTATTGCTCTGTTTGCCATAGGTGACTAAAGTGTCCTTTTTGCCATGGGTGCCATTATTGCCTTGTTTGCCATAGGTTCCTATAGAGTCCTTATTGCCCTGTGTACCATTATTGCCGTTTGCCATAGGTGTCTATTGAGTCCTTGTTGCCATGGGTGCCATTATTGCCCGGTTTGCCATAGGTACCTATAGTGTCCTTGCTCTGAGTGCCATGTTTGCCCTGTTTGTCATAGATGCCTATAGTGTCCTAATTGATCTGGGTACCATGTTTGCCATAGATGCCTTTTGTGTCCTATTTTGCTCTGTATGTCATGTTTGCCATAGGTGCCTAAAGTGTACTTTTTGATCTGGGTGCCATGTTTGCCAAATGTTCCATAGGTACATAATGTGTCCTTTTTGATCTGGGTGCCACGTTTGCCCTGCTTGCCATTGGTGCCTATAAAGCCCTTTTTGCTCTGAGTGCCATGTTTGCCCTGTTTGCCATAGGTGCCTTTTGTGTCCTAGTTGCCCTATTTGCCTTAGGTGCCTAATGTGTCCTTTTTGATCTGGGTGCCATGTTTGCCCTGTTTGTCATTGGTGCCTATAGTCTTTATTGCCCTGTGTGCCGTTATTGCTCTGTTTGCCATAGGTGACTAATGTGTCCTTTTTGCCATGGGTGCCATTATTGCCTTGTTTGCCATAGGTTCCTATAGAGTCCTTATTGCCCTGTGTACCATTATTGCCCTGTTTGCCGTAGGTGTCTATTGTGTCCTTTTTGCCATGGGTGCCATTATTGCCCGGTTTGCCATAGGTACCTATAGTGTGCTTGCTCTGAGTGCCATGTTTGCCCTGTTTGCCATAGATGCCTATAGTGTCCTAATTGATCTGGGTACCATGTTTGCCCTGTTTGCCTTAGGTACCTATAGTATCCTTTTTGATCTGAGTGACATGTTTGCCCTGTTTGCCAACGGTGCCTATAGAGTCCTTATTGCTCTGAGTGCCATGATTGCCCTGTTTGCCATAGGTCCCTATAGTGTCCTTATTACTCTGAGTGCCGTGTTTGACCTATTTGCCATAGGTGCCTATAGTGTCCTTATTGATCTGAGTGCCATGTTTGCCATAGGTGCCTAAAGGGTCCTTATTGCTCTGAGTCCTCTGCTTTGCTGACATCTCTTTGAGGCGCGCGTAGAACACTAACGCGCCGTCGACACGGCCTGTCGTCAATAGACGCACACAGGCCCGCATCTGCGGTGGCCAGGAGTAACCGGAGATGCCTATGGGAGAGGTTCCTAATACAATATGTTGATTTGCATCCTCGTCAAAATTTAGGAGGTGCTAGTAAAAGTCATAAATAATCAATGAAAATTACGGTACCTGATCAATAATAATATACGGCGCTTTTATGATCTGTCTCTGTGTGTTTAAATTTAACAGTATTACAGAATATTTCACTTCAAAAGTAGAGAATCACCTACAGAACACACAGAACAGTGTGCATGAGCGTCGGCGCATACGTATCATACAGCGGCATGCACGCACCTGTGTGCACTTACCGATTTCTGAAAATACGAAAAAAGTAAAAAAAAAAACCTACTTATTTTATTATCGATTCGGGTCGAGAATCATTAGCATAGTTACGTCCTTGAATTTGACGAGGATGCAAAACAACACGCTGTATAGGGCAAAGTTTTAAAATAAAATTATGTAAATGTGTCTTACCAATCATCTGTGTTCAGATTCTCATCATTATCCTCTCCTTCTTCCGCCTTCTCCGTAGAAGGCTCGCCTTCTGCCACCGCCTTCTCCTTGATAGCGTGAAGTTTGGTCTTAAACTTAGCTAGCAGTTGTAGAGTGAAATCTTCCCTAAAACAACATAAAGAAGTGGTCTAGTGGTGTAAGTAGTGGAAGCATGACTGTTGAGCATAAAGTTTTATTCCCGTGTGTTGGAGGTGGAGCGTGATTTGGATCTGAATGTTGACGGACGGAGAGCGAGAGAAAGGCCAAAGAAAAGATGGATGGATTGTGTAAGGAATGATATGAAGGAGAAAGGAGTAAATGATGCCGTGACGTCTGATAGGGGAGAATGGAAGAAGAAAACGTGTTGCGCCGACCCCAAATAGAATGGGACAAGGGCAGGAAAATGATGATGTAGAGCGTAATTGACGGCACGGTTGGTGCAGTGGCTGAGAGCGATCGACTGCTGTCGCGGGTTCGATCCCAGCACGGAACAAATATTTGAATGACCTGCAGGTAGTTGTTTCGGGTCTGGCTGTTTGTGTATCCATCAGTTTTACCGCGAATATGTAAAATATTAAACAGTTGTAGTGATCAACGATCAACGTTCCTGATCAAAAAAAGAGAGAAGAGTACCTGATCGACGTTCACCACGATTGCAAAAGAAAATTTTGTAAATTCTTTATTGAATACTATTCGCGCAACCAAGACATAGAGACTAGTTGATTATTGCCTAATGTAAACTGAATATTGAATTAAATTAAATTTAGTTTATTTATCTGTAATTTTATTTGATTATTTAGATTTGTTATTAAATATTAAATTGCCTGATTGCCAAAATATAATTCATTCTTATTAATGAAAATGTATTACATAAATAAAACTAGTTGCGCCCAGCGGTTTCACCCGCTGCACCTAGGGGTCTGAAAGACAGATAGTAGCCGATTCTCGGACTTACTGAATATGCATAAAAAAAATCATAAGAATCGGTCGAGCCGTTTCGGAGTATGGGAACGAACATAGGACACGAGAATTTAATAAATTAGATTGATATATAAAATATATAAAATTCTCTTATGTAATTGTTGCACTTATAAATGTATCTCGTGTAATTTTAAATAAAATAAATAAAGCTTTCTCTAAAGCTGCCACGGAGATTTGTGGCTTGTTAGTGGCAATGCTTGCCTCTTAATATATGGGAGTACTATTAGGTAAAGCTTTTTTTGTGGCGGTGCTCCGCCCGCGCTGGGTAGACCGCCACCAAAGTAAATAGAGGGGAAGTAGGTTATCTCCGGCCCAATTCGCGATATAATTGCCTACTGTCATAGGGTTGTCACTTTTAAGTTATAAGCTTTTAAGTTATAAGCTTGTTATTTAACCTGGCTGTCCGTACAAAAACACGGCCACGGAGCGGCACAAACTACGCCGCACGTAGGTACTGTCGCTTTGACCTGCCGTGACCTTGTTGCGCGCCGTATGATTTCGTATGCCTACTAAGTGTCCAACTCGTAACCTTTTATTAATATTTTTGGGACAAAATATAACATGGTGTAAAAACTATTGGAATCGATTCAGTTACTTATTCTGAACAAACTATATTCAGGTTTCGCATATACTAAAAATAATGTTGTATATAATTTAAAATTAGTCAATAACTTATTTTTAATTACGATTTCATAACTGTGGGTAGTTAGGTACTTAGTTAATATACCTACAATACTGAGAAATCGGCACAACTAAACGTAAACAAAGCAATAGCGGTAAATCAGTTGACAGATCAAAAGTACAAACATTCTAGTGGGAAAGTAGACCTACCTACCTACCTACTTCGCGATAACTCGCGGTACTTCTTAGCGATAAGACCGCCATTGTAACCATAGATTTAACATCTTTTTGTAAAACAGTTTTGTTTCGTAGATTTTGGTGTGCAATAAAGTATATTCTATTCTATTCTATTCTACTTCCTCTGTGTGATAGAAAACTTATATGCTAATACAACAAAAAGAAGTCAGTAGGTAGGTAGGTATCTCATTATGAAGTAAAAAATTGAATTATGCTAGAATAAGTGAGTAGCTTACCTTTCCTGTTCAATAGGTAATTTGAACTGAGACAATTCTGGAATTGATGAATTATTAAGACACCCAAACACACAGCAATACTTTCTCCCGCGGTTATCAGACATTTTTTATTCGTTTAGCGGTGCCGAAAAGCCGTGACGCGCGAACCTCGTGCAGTGTTAGCCCCGACTGGCGCAGCGCGAAAGGAGCCGAGATTTTGTTTAGTGTGCGTACGGCGACGCATAGATACTACGGCGCACACATACAAGCCGCGCGCTACGCGTTTGTATGAAGTTATCGTACTTCCCCTCTTTATACTATGCCGCCACTGTGTGCTCCACCGTGTCCTCCGGGCGATCGTCACAATGGTGACACCCGGGCGTTTGCTCCCGCCCGATAATAGAAAAGCATATACTTTATTGCACACCAAAATTGAAAGAAAAGTGTTTTACAAAAAAATGCTAAATCTATAGTTACAATGGCGGTCTTGTCGCTAATAGCGATATCGATTCTGTGCAGGAATCTTCCGAAACTTCCATGTCCGGTGAGAACCTGCGTCAGGGGGTAGGTAAGGACGCCATGGCGCCTCTCCAGCCACTCCTCAAAGACACTTAACGACACTATTGTGGCGTGGCCATTAGGTAAACCTCTGTCCTAACCTTCGGTAATTAGTGGTGTAATGATATGTCGTTTTACTACTTAGATGATCAAGTTCAGTAATAAATTGTTTAATGATAAAATAAACGCACACAAATTAAATAAAACCATTAATCAAATTTTACAAATCACGTTTATTCATGTTTTACAATCATGAGGATATTTATAATTTTATTTTACTTATCATGGAATAATTATCACATTATTAATTAAGAGTAATGAACTACAATGTGGAGGGGACACCGACGTTAAAACTGTTAAAACATATATTCGGTACATCATTCTGACCCCCCTACCCCCACAGAAGATTTTCATAGGTAATTTAAGCTTTTGCACGCTAGTGTTTTTTAACCTCCGATGCCAAGCCTAGTGAAATTTATGAGTTAGGCATTTTTACTAGTGATTCGATTATTATCATTTGGACCATAAATCTTCTCGATAAAAAAAAACCGTAAAAATACTTCTAAAAAGAATTTCAAATAGATAATATTCAATTTAAAAACTTTAAATTTGGCCATGGCATTTTGCAGGACAGTCAAACTACATTGTGTAGTATGCGTTTGTGTATTTATTTTCATATTTTGGTATTTTT
This sequence comes from Ochropleura plecta, assembly GCA_905475445.1. Classification (NCBI taxonomy): domain Eukaryota; kingdom Metazoa; phylum Arthropoda; class Insecta; order Lepidoptera; family Noctuidae; genus Ochropleura; species Ochropleura plecta. Next base: position 4,813,693 of record FR997750.1, on the reverse strand, counting down.
ATAGCCTTTTAGAATACTATACTACTTTTAGGTACAATTTGAAAAACATATTTTCAAAAAAAAATTGTAACGAGCTCCTTAAGTTGTCAATGGCGTTTAAAAGGTGAGAAAACAGCTGTTCCATACCTTTTCACTGTTTTTTATAAGTTCTAAACGATGTACTGAATACTTGATAACCGTTTTAGCGTCGATATCCCTGCCATCCTGTATGGTTAATTATACTACACTAGCGGACCCGGAAGACGTTGTCCTACCCCCTGCAGCGCCACCTACCGGATCCAATTGTAATAATAATTAAAATGTTTGTTCGTCATCACAAATGTTATGGTAGACAAAAATACTTAATCCAACAGAATAAAAAATATATATGAACACTAGCTTTTGGCCGCGGTTTCGCTCGCATTAAATTCGGGGAAACACAGTTCCCCTTTCCTGATTTGCAGGTACCTGTTGCCTGTAGTTTTTGCCCTTGCGCCTTATTGATTGTAATAGCAAAGCTTAGTTTTCCCTTTTCTTCCCTCTTTCTCCCTCATTTCCCACTTTAAATAAAAATTTGCCTATGTGCGTCCCAACTATCTCTGTACCAAAATTCATCAAAATCGGTTTAGCCATTAAGGCGTGCAGATGTAACAAACAAACAAACTCACTTTCGCTTTTATAATATTAGTAAGGATTTGTGAGTCTGGTGCCCGAAATTAGGTATAAAATTGGTGTTTTAAACCATCCAAGAACCGATTGAAATACAAACACAAATTTCTTCCAAATCGGTCCAGCGGTTTAGGAGTTAGGTTAGGTTAGACAAACTCACGTACAAAAGAATTATAACGGGTGTGCTTCATGAAGAGACAAACCTTTCACGAAGTAGAAATATAGCACCACACAATTAATACTTATTTATTTTACTAGCCTGCGTGATATCGAAAAAAGTATCCTATAAGTATGTTATTCCAGACTATAATCTACCTCTGTGCCAAATTTCATCAAGATCTGTTCAACCGTTTTGACGTAAAATACTAACAAACATCCATACAACCATCCCCACAAACATTCTCATTTATAATATTATACATATTAGTAGAACATACTGTCCCTAAAGTAGTAGTAAAATATCAGGATTGTTCTAGAACATGTAATATTAACAGATGATATATGTACCTTGTTTATTATAAAGTCGGCACCTAACATATATTATGATATTATTTAATTTAATAATAAAAACCTTAGGCGGTACTCCTCGATACGGCCCGCATTATGAGGAGGTCCTTGTCTCTGGAGCCCTAACCACAGGTAGTTTGGACCCTGCTCCCGATACAGGCGGACTGCTATTTTTTATATTTGTATATGTAATATTAAAAAATGTGTATACGAAAAAAAGAAAATTAATATTTGGTACTTATATTTAAACTTAATGTGAATAATAAAAAAAAAATACACATACATATTTGGTTTTGTGACTTGCAAAAGCTACTACGCTACTGGAAAAAAAAACCAAATTTTTGGTAAATTTTCAACAGAACCTCTCTTTGAGAGAAATGGTTGTACGGGAAATAAAAAAAAAGATATTGTAGCTTTTAAATTTTTGTAGCCTCCGCGGTTTTTGAGTAATCTTAGAAAAACCAGAAACAAAAAAAAACCTTTTTTTTAGTTTACTTTTCTGGTCTACAGGCGTGAAACAAAAAATTTGCTTAATCACTATAAGGATCGGATACTTTGTTCATTTAGTTTCAATTTCTTTTTTTATTCACCTTGATACGATTTTCTTTTTTTTGATTTCCCGTACGACCATTACTCTCGAAGTTACGGCCTGTTGAAAATTTCCCAAAAATTTTCGGATTTTATTTTTGATCCTTTAATTTTTTCCAGTAGTGTATATTGCACAAGTAATACAGTATTATTAGTTTTTTGAACACTTTGATGGCAGAATCTTAAATAAAATAAAAAAAAGTCGCAAAATGTATTGTCAATGACGTAGCTGGTTTTTTTGTAGCCCTATTAAAATATTATAAATACAAAAAAAAAACTAAAAAAAACAAAGTCTCGTATTCTTACCAGCCAACCCTTTAATTTTGACCCATATTATGGGTATGCATAAATATACCCTTTGTTTCCTTTTATTTACGGATCATATTTTATCAAATAACTTACCCAGCTCTGGGCGGAGCGGGGGAAGTTATAGTTAGTTTATAGTGTCATTCCTTTACTGATTAAAATCCACCCATGTTCCTTCTTTTCCCCTCTATGTTCCGTGGCCGCGGTATCTCTTCGAACGACCCGCAACCCCGGCAGGCGATGGCCCTGGCAGGCCCCTTTGCACACTAACGCGCCGTCGACACGGCCTGTCGTCAATAGACGATGGCCCGCATCTACGGTGGCCGGGAGTCGTCTCCCGCGGCGGCTGGGTTGGATTGAGGTTCTACCCATCAAACGCCCGGGCACCTTCGCTAGCATGACTGCTTCGCAGAAGGAGGTAACCGCTTCCCGTTCCCTCTCACTCCAGACCATGGATTGAACCAGGGCCGGACGCGAGAGGTCGCTGCCACCGATCGCCTCTACGAGTCTCAAAGGACCTTATAAACTGTTCATATCGATCGATGCTTTTTTGTAAGATCAGTGTTACAATATTTCAGTGTGTGAATTAATGTGATTATTTTTCCGACCCAAATATCGACCAATAGAATTGCACCATTCGACGTCACGTGGTACAACCTACATGGTATTATACTGATAATTTTTTGAAAATTTTCTCTGGTCGTTGCTATGCATAAAAAACAAAACATGATCCAGTCAAATTAACCACACGTCAAACTGACAGGTTGAATTCAATTGTGAAAATTGGAGATTTTGCATGAAAATGAGTCGATTTGGAGTTTGTGCAATTCTATTGGCCGACATTTGGGACGGAAAAATAATCCCCCGAATACCACACGAGCTTCAAAATTATCGTCAAGTTTTTCAGGAAAAATCACTCGCGCTTCGCGCTCGTGATTTTTTAACCTGAAAAACTTGACTCCTTCATTAGTTTGCAACGAACCTATCGGGAAATACCCGATAATTTTGAAGCTCTTGTGGTATTATAAGTGATTATTAAACTAAATTGTGAAAACGATAAACTATAATATCATTTTAAGTGGTGTCCCTGAGTACTGAGATTTACATATATGAACATACCGACTTTCAACCATCTACTTAACATCTAAACATTCTTCCAAATCATCTGAATCATTAATCACAGCCTCATCCCAAGGTCCATATTTATTATCTTTATATTTCTGCCAATACACAAAGAAAAATGGACAATAACCACTTAAAATAAAAACGATTAATACAAAATAACACAACAAGGTATTCGACACCGAATACAAACATAAAACAGTCAAAATTAACGTGAAAAAGTAAATTAAATTAAATAATTTCGTGTGTAATATCGACTTGAATAGTTGAGGACTTAATACAAATAGAATGACTGAAATTGTAAGTAAAACGAACGCGTCAAACGGTGTAGATAACCTTGATACTAAGCAGACTGAGGCGAAAATGGCAGCGTTAATAGATAGAGAATTTGATACCAATGCAACTCGGACATTATAGTCGAAAAATATCATATGTATAACCATCATTATAACTGCCCAAGCATAAATGGTATCAGTACTTACTGTGTCTGTCAAAGTATGAAGTATGGGAGACAGTAAGTATCCGATAGTAACGTAAACTAATACAGTTTTTAAATGCCTCAATAGAGCGCTTCCAGCAAAAGTTATATACAGTAAGTAACTAAGGAAAGTAGTTATTATAGATGTATATATAACAGTATATGTATGTACCCAATCGTTGTACATATAGACGAAAATGACAGCATATAAAATACATATACATAGTCTTAGTACAACGCGAAATGAGCCTTGTATAGCTTCGGGTAAGGTAACTTTTTCAATATTCAAGTTTTTGCGCAATTCTTGAAGGAAATTTCTGTCTGTGTGATTGTCTGGGTATTCCCGGTTTTCGTACAGGTTTTTCACCCAGGGTTTTCTTCTGATGAGTTTTCTGGTCTGCTTTTGGCGTCCGTTTCTGAAAGACGGTCCTGAGTTAGAGATTCTTGCGTCTTGATGAGAACACTTACATATTGCGAGTGACACAAATGATATTTGTATGTAGATATTTAAACACTTTTTCACTTCAGCACAAAAAAATATTATGATAGTTATTAAAAAAAAAAACGCTTACGTAAGGGTATAGATTTTATTATTTTATTATGCTGGTAACCCTATTCATGGCAAATGTCAATTTAACTTTTGGAATTGGAACGTGTTTTATTTTGTGCCAGCACTTTTTGTGTACATGCAAAGAGATCATATAGAAATTATTTTTAAAATTGGAAGACTAGACTGACATGCTCTAGAATTTATACCTACCTACATGCAAAATTTCAGTTTTATCGCCGCGAAGTTGGTCATTTTTTTATTTTTATTCAACATGATTAATTAAGAAATTCATAGGCATTAAGGGTTGGTTAAATATATATTAGTTTAATGGAAGATAAACATCAGCGCCGCTTATTAATACTGTTACTGCTAGCCTGCATCATCCCACTACTGGACAAAGGCTTCTTCCCCATGACCTAACAGTTGGGACGATCCAGGGTCTGTTCGTTGGTTTTATCCAGCTTGTTCCGTATCTTCTACGATGTCGACCTCATGCCCAGTGCGCTGTGGGCCAAAATAGCCATTTTCTGAACCCCTGATAAAGCTTATTTATAGTATTATTAAGAAATACGAAGATATTACCGTTAAACCGATAGCTACACCGTATAAAGTCCCCCCGTGGGTACTTAAGACACTTGTGGCATTTTGTCTTATGTTCCCCCGTAGGAACTTAACGACATCGAACGGGTTAAATGAGCTTAAGAGGGATGTATTGGTGTTATTCATAATCATAATTGTATTAATACACACTTTTTTTAGGGTGGGAAATCATCAAATAACTTCCCCCGCTCTGGGCGGAGCGGGGGGGAGTGTCAGACTTTTACTGACTAAAACCCACCCATGTTCCTTATATTGCCCTTTACGTTCCGGGGCCGCCTTTTCTCTTTCAAACTACCCGCAACCCCGGCAGGTAAATACACACATTATTTTACGTTTTATAAAGTAAGTAATGACTTATTGTCGGGCCTACGCTGTCCTCTCATACTTAAGTACTAACGCTGTAACAACAACATTGTAAAACCAAATGGTTTTAAAAGAGTAATCATAGAGCTTTTTGCCCGTTCTTCTCCATAGGAAACGACCAACCCTAACCGTGCACCTTTTCTCAACATTTTATAAGTGCCCATGTAGGTCTATGTGAAATAAAAATGTTTTGATTTGATTTGATTCATGTTACGGTCGCGATTTAATTTTAATCAACATACGAGCTAACACTTTTTTTCGGATGTGAAATTATTAAATGATGAATGAGAAGTGTTCTGATGATTTTAAGAGACAAATTAAGGTTCGATAATCATATTTTGTTCAACATACAGCCTTTTCTTAATGGATGGGAAATAATCAAATAACTTCCCCCGCTCTGGGCGAGCAGAAGGTAAGATTTAAACCCATTAATGTTTTCTTATTTTACCCCTTTTTTTAAAGACTTTGCGCCACACTAGGATTTCTCCTGTATTGTGGGTGCTTTTATAAACATTTAAAGTCACATACACAAACAGCCAGAACAAGAACAACTATCTGTAGGTCATACAGATATTTTTTCCGTGCGGGGATCAAAACCGCGACACACAGCTCAGCAGTCGATCGCTCAGCCACTGCGCCAACCGTGTCGTTTATGTTCCGGGGTCGCGGCATCTCTTTCGAGCCCGCAAACCCGGACAACATAGCACTGACTTGCAAAACACGTAAGAAAATTTGAATTAACCTAACCTGGCGCTTCAACTTTATGTAAAGTATCAAGATTAGTTAATTACCTGGCAGCCCCTTTCTTAGGCAATTTCTCCTTCATCTTCCGATACTTCTCCTGTTCTTCAACATACTTCTTATACAATTCGTTGTCCTCTTCAATCTTCTTAGCGTCCTTCGCTTCTTCTTTAGCGCTCTGTTCTTTAAGAGTCTGCTCTTTTATCTTCTCTTCTTTTGTGTTCTTCATTTCTTTGCGAAGTGCCTTTATTTCGTTTTGGATTCTTTCTCTGTAATTAAAGATTGGTGATTTAGATTCATTCGTAGCCTTGGGGTCCGTTTCTTGTTTAGCTGGATACAGCTGAGCCTACTTTGGGAAACGCTGCTTTAGTGAGATTAATACCATTAGGGCTGAAACTGGTTAGCGTGAGCCCGCGGGGGCATGCCAGGGGTAACAAGCGTGTGATTGATCGGTCAATAACGCTTGGTGATAGGGTCCTTCGCGAACAAACAGAGCCACGAACACGCGTACGCCCGATTAATGCAGTTCCAGCCCTTTGAAAGCACAACTAGAGACCGGGTTCAGTATTCCGGCCTCAACAGATGGGAAATGCTCCAGAAAGTTCCACCGGCTAGTGAGGACGATTCCCAAGTACTTCATCGTCGACTCCACGCCGATGTGAACCCCTTCTACCGTCAGTTGGGATCCCGACGCCGACGGTGGCGTATTCCCGCGGCCAAAAAAGAACATGGCTTCGAATTTGTGCATTGCCACCTCGAGAACCAGTAGCTGGATCCTCTCCGCGACTATCACAACCCTGCGTGTCATTAATTAGGCTATCACCAGCTGCTACCCCTGGCTCCAGTGCCAGAACACCCCCCCCCCCCCCTTTGCTTAACGAACTATGGTGCCATAGACCGAACCGAATTAAAAAAACCCCTTTTTAATTTAAATTAATTAATTTAAGGGTACCCCTTTTTTGCGGATGAGAACTCATCAAATACCTTCCCCCGCTCTGCGCGAAGCAGGAGTGTCAAACTTTTACTGACTAAAACCCACCCACGTTCCTTGTTATGCCTTTTATATTCCGGAACCGCGGTACCTCTTTCGAACAACCCGCAACCCCGGTAGGTTACCCCTGGATGGTCCAGTTAGGCAGTAAACAACTTTCTGGTGTTGAAATGCAAAAAACAGACCGGTGCGTAAGTCAGGCTTCATATCGTGGGTCCCGTACAATCTTGCGACATAAACGGCCGTATCTTTTGACTTTGTAGACTTAGAGGGTTGATTTTGTCACAGCTCCAAGGAACTAGAGTCTTGAGTATTTGGATTTTAATTTCAACTCTATACTTCTACGCGTTCCCGAGATAAAGGGCCTTGACAGACAGATAGACGGACCACATAGTGATTTTAATTGGGTTCCGTTTAAGTTTATCCTAAAGACACCGGAAATGGATGACAGGATAGTGTGAGATCAGTAAAAAAGTTTTACTAATAATAAAACCTCGTGAAAGCTGAGAAAAATAAGCAAATCAAGTATATTGACTTGGCTCGCGAGGTTGTCGACATGTGGGATGTGGACTCAGCGATTATTGTGCCGATAATCATATCTGGCAATGGCTTAATTGCCAAGAGCCTCGACCAATACCTGAGGAGGCTCTCGTTAGGCAGCTGGATCAAGAGCTTAATACAGTGCGCGGTACTCCTGGACACGGCTCGTATTATTAGAAGGTTCCTTTCTCTGGAGCCCTGACCGCCGGTAGCTTGGACCTGTTCCCGATACCGGTGGGCTACTATTTTTTTTTAATTTTTAAATGTGTTCTTTTTTTAATGTTTTATAAGAAATATTAAAAAAATGTAAACTTATATGTCAAATCAATAAAGGAAATAATAAACCCTTACTTTTCCTTCTTCCTAGCATCATCCTTCTCCTTCCCAATATAATACTCTTCTACCGTACTGTCACTATCTTCTGACTTCTCCTCTTTCTCTTCTGGCTGACTCTCTTCTGTTTTCTGTCTCTTGCTATCTCCTTCTGGACTCTTTCCCCTCTTCTTGGAACTCAGTTTGTCTCTTATGTTAGTTACGGCTGCTGCAACTTCTTTAAGCTTTTCTTCTTTTTGTTCTTGAGTTAGTTCTGTGTTTTCCGCTAGTTCTGCTTCTAGTTCTATTTCTGGAAAGAAAGAAGATTGTTGTTTTTTTACAATAATTACAAATTTAATGTTATATTTGCTGTTGTTTTTCCTATTTAGATGAATTTGTACATCTAGTCTACATTTGATTTTATTTAACTCTGCCTTTATTTCTTACAAGTGACCCGGCCCTGTTTCGCACGGGTGCAATATATGAATGTCAGAATAGTAACGGAATTGAAATAATTTCAAATCTTTATAAATATATTGGTCAATTAATGTCAAAATAAATGCAATATATTATGTCAAAGTTAAGGGTTACACTATTTTTTTTTTTACTGATGGTATAAATTTAAAGTAATGAATAATATACAAACGTATTTATAGAAATCAGGGTAGCTTTAAAATGGCATCTTGCAGTTCAAGCTAGAAAGTTGTCGTCTGCTTAACCGGGCGAATCCTGTGGATGCCTTAAAAATTAAGACCTCCAACCGGCAAAAAAACTTACAAACTAAGCGACTACACGCTAAGGGCACCCCCTGTGGGGTACGAGCCTTGGCTTAGGGCGTCGCTGGGGAAGGACAGCAAAGAGACAGGCCGGATCTGAGTGATATTATTTTGGGACTGATTGAACTTACTGGCTCAGCAGCGCGGGCTGGCTATGCGCTCTAGCAAGGGACGGGTGGGGGTAATAGTAAACCTTGAAAGTTAAGCCTTATATTACCTGCAGCAGTCTTGTTGCTGAGCTTGGGATCCTGTAACAGGTCGTGAGTCGACTTGGGCTTGCCGCGATACTCTTGAGCTTCACCCTCGTCTTCTTCAGCTTCCTCGCCGAAAGACAAGAGGCCGAAGTTTCTAGAAAGAAAAGGTTTTCTTATTATTATTTTTTTTAAAAAAACGTTGCCCCACACTAGGATTTTCTCCTGTATCGTGTATTGCTAATGTAAATTCATTTTCTACCCTTTACCTTAAGGTGATGTAGACCGGGGTTGCGGGTTGTTCGAAAGAGATACCGCAACCCCGGAACATAAAAAGCAAAAGAAGGAACATATGTCGACGGCCTCTTCGTAATTCATCGAAACTAAAAGAAAATAAAACTAAAAAAGGCCATTGTTCCCTTAGTAATAACGGCCTTTTTTGCGGTTGGCATTTTTTTTTTAGTTTCGATGAATTACGTAAGGGCCGTTGAGAAGGGTTTTAGTCAGTAAAAGTCTGACACTCGGAATCACTTCAGCAAAAAATAAAATAGTGATGCAGAGACAAAAACATAGTAGGTCCTACATGACAGAAATATTCAAAATTAAATATTATAATAAAAGCGTACATACACACAAAGGATATAAAACCACTTGACTGCGCATACGGTGCCCCGACGCTCGAAAAGTATTAGTATTTTTTCGCCTATGTATAGGCTACGGTAGTGGTGACCTTTTTAGTCGTGTCCAAGTGTTAGAGCTGTGTGTACGCAAAACTATTAAAAGAAATTATAACGTCCTAAGCAATCAAAATGCCTTCATGCGCGGTGAAATGGTGTGGGAAACATTCCAAGACATCTATGATATCTAGGATGGCATAACTTTTCACCGGTAACTAAACAGTATGAAAATTATTTTAGATTTAATCAGATTATAAGCGACTTTGGGGATCTAGATAAAATGGTGGCTGGGTGAAAAAGCACACAAATTGTAGCCCGCATTGATGTCTTTTGGAAAAGTCTCGCTCTTTCATTAGGTACACAATTCTAATGCTTCTATCCCTTTGTCCCTTTATCGTAAAAATCTGTGCTGCTACCTTTATCATCTGAAGTCGATAACTCGATATCGAAAATAATAAAATTAATACAAATATTTATTTAGTTCAAATACTGCAAAGACATCATAATTTACTTTTAACCGACTTCAATCATTCAGAAATATGTTGATGATCGTTTATCATTTTTTACGAAGAACAGTCAGGACCCTAAAACTTTAATTCGAAAAACAATACCAAATTTATTCATTTTATAAATCAATAATAACAGAATACATGTTTTTTTATTAATTGAGTGAATTTGATTAAATATCTTTTGTCCTATTTTAATTCAGTATTTTTTATTATGTTTAAATTCATTTTATCGACATCGACTATTTTCCCTAAATCTAGGAGAGCCGCCCTAACGATGGAATACCTATGCAACTTGACCTTGAATTGACCAATTGCAGCCACGCGTTCTTCCTCGTCCCCCGGCCCGGGCGTAGTGAGTTGTGTACTTAAAAGAAATCGGCCTATAAGTTCTCTAGTGGTTATATTCTCTATGCATACATACCACCAGACATATATAAATACATATATATAATCCCTGTATTCCCGTTTTCCACACGACCGAAGTCGCGAATAAAACCTAGTCTAATATATTTTAAAGGACTCTTAGTATACTTACTTAACCCCCTGCCGCTCCTTCTTTTTCTTCTTCGGCTTCTCTTCCTCTACGACCTCTTGTACCCGTGGCTCGATGTCAGTGAAAGGGTTGATAATGACGGTCGTACTGGTGATCTTGTGAGGATGGTCTGGTCTGTCGTCCGGGCCTATTAGACCCTCGGAGAGTTTCAGGACGTTGTAAATGGTTTCTCCTGTCAGATATGAAGAAAATGCAATTTTTATCTTTTTTTTATACAGGCTGAATTTTCAATGTTAATGGCCAATACTAAAACTATTTATTTATTTTTATTTTACAGACTACAATGTGGTCCAATGTGTTAGTAACAATATGACTTAGCGTATGTTAGTACTTAATAACTAGAAGAGATCGAGTGCGATTAGTTAGCGCCCACATTAGCGGGCTGTCTGCCCAATCAGCTATCGATTGCAGGATAGTGTTGGGACTGCCACGCAGCCTGTGGAATAGGGAGATAGATTTTTTTCGCCACAACGCATCAAAACTTACAATGTGTGCGTCAGCAAAACATTGCTGGGGCACTACAGAAGCGTGGCAGTCGCAGCAATACCCTGCACGCATTATTAGATTGGACTTAAACTATGACGAACAGCGAAAAATACTCAAAGAAATCTCGTTTGGGTTACCAGCGTAATAAAAATCCCCAAAGGTGTTTTTTTTATAAACTGTAATATGTATTTATTTATATTTTCCATTATTTAGGCCTGTGTTTTGGCTTAATTTACTCATTTATGGCTTGCCTCATTGGATATTGTATTTACAAGATTGGCGTTTGTTTATTTATCATAACTGGGACCAATATTATTTTATATTAGTATTTTCTACTTCGTCAAAATTCGTTCGACATTTAATGAGGAGGGACGAAGCACAAGTGACTAAAAGAGTGATGGATCTGAAAGTTCATGGCCGGAGAGCGAGAGGAAGGCCAAAGAGAAGATGGATGGGTTGTGTAAGGAACGATATGAAGAAGAAAAGAGTGAATGATGCCGTGACGTCTGCTAGGGAAGAATGGAAGAAGAAAACGTGTTGCGCCGACCCCAAATAGAATGGGACAAGGGCAGGAAAATGATGATGAGTGTAAATTAGTGAAAACCTTAGGTACAAGATCATAAGAACAACATTTTAAAAGCTATCCTAACCTGTAACCTTTCCAAAGATAGTATGCTTGTTCTGCAGCTCCGGAGTAGCAGCGAGGGTGAAGAAGAATTGTGAGCCGTTGTCATCTTTACCAGCGTTGGCACTGGCTACTAACCCTCGACGGTTGAAGCGGAGACGAGAGTGAAACTCGTCCTGTTACAAACACACTTATTATGCTACTTTAAAATTTAAAAAAAAAACCTTTGCCCCACACTAGGAATTTCTCCTGTATCGTGGGTGCGTTTACAAACATTTTCATTCACATACACAAACAGCCAGACCCGGAACAACTATCTGTAGGCCATACCAACATTCCGTGCGGGAATCGAACCCGCGACCCGCAGTGCAGCAGTCGATCGTTCAGCCCAACTGCGCCAACTGTGTCGGCAATTATGCTACTGTAATATCAAGAAATCATAACCCAGACGACCAGAATTCCTGCCGGGGTCGAAAGAGATACCACGCCCCGGAACATATGGGACAATAAAAGAAACATGGGTGGGTTTTAGTCAGTAAAAGTCTGACACTACCTCCCGCTCCACTCAGACGGGGGGGGGGAGGTTATTTGATGATTTCTCATCCACAATGACGTCAATCCACAATCACGTCTGGCTGTTTAAGTTAGTGAGTCTAAATTTGATTCGAAAACGCTTCCACGATACAGAAAAAGCTGAAAGCAGGGCAACACTTTAAAAAAAAAAAGAGAAAAGATTAAATCTCTTTTGATAGTTTGGTTTTTTTTTTCAATTTTTGGCGCAAACACGCACAAGCACGCTATACTTAAACCAGAAAAGCATTGAGACAATGAAGTCCCAGAGATACAATATTACTTGGTATTGGATCCCACAACGAAATCAATCAGAAAGAATAACAGAGGAGTAGAAAAACTTAACCCAGACTGCTTGTTGAACAGTGTAACATTTAAACAGTCTGTTGATACACCTTACCTTAAAAGGAGCACCATAGATAGACTCGCCACCAGTCCCATCACCGTTAGGATCACCACCCTGTACTATAAACTCCGGTATCACCCTGTGGAATATTATTCCTGAAATATAAGCAATCAACATTAAAATATTTTTATTTTACACAGGCCATGGGCACTTAAAAAACGTCGAGAAAATGTGCATGGTTTAGGTTGGTAGTTTCCTATGGAGAACAACCGGCAAGAAACTCTTTGGTTACTTTTTTTAAATCATTTTGTTTTACAATGTTGTTGTTTCAGTGTTACTACTTAAGTTTGAGGGGACAGCATAGGCCCGAGAATAAGTCATTGCTTACTTTACTAAACGTAAAATAAAATAAAAAGTTAACAAGGTCTTCGAATCTACAAGGCCTTTACAAGGTAGGAAGCTAAAAATTGGTATGCGGATATTTGTCACTAACAAAAAATAGTGTGCATCTTTTTTTTGGAAATTTGCCCCAACCCCTTAAAAGAAGGGATGAAATTTTATATGGGACATTTCGCAGTTTTCAAGGTAGGAAGCTACAAATCGGTAAACACACTCTTTGTTACCAACAAAAAATACATGCACATCAGGAAAGGGGAACTGTGTTACCCCAAATTTAATGCGAGCGAAGCCGCGGGCAATAGCTAGTTAATAATAAAAGCATAAGAATACAGATAAAATATGTCTATTTTTGTCACAGTATTGTCATAGCATTTCACAATCAGAGGGCCTAAACTGGCCCCTCTGACAGAACCATGATAACAGCCTATAGCTGTTCCACTGCTGAGCAAGGCCTCTTCTCAAACAGGGAAGGCCCGAGCATTGATCACCATGCCACCAAGACGGATTGGTGATTTCAGACTTATTAATCCAGGTTTACCAACATCCGTGATGTCTAAGATGAACTTAGAAAGTATGTAAGTGAATTGAAAAAGTCACATTGGTACTTGCACGGATTTTAACCCATATCTGCATGTGAGGCTAGGCCTTAACCCTAAGACCATAACGTCATTTTGTAACATCATCGTAGAATAATATAATGAATTACAATAAAATGGAGACATTCTGCTAAATCCATCATTAAAAAAAAATACAAAAAAGATTTTTCATTTCTTTTTAAATTATTGAGTAATCTTTCTTTTTTTCTTCAAAAAAAAAACTGTGCCTCTCACTAGGAATTTCTCCAGTATCATGGGTGCGTTTACAAACATTTAAACTCATATACACAAACAGCGAGACCCGGAACAACTACCTGTAGGTCATATATATATTTGTTCTGGGCAGGGAATGAACCCAAGACACGCAACGCAGCAGTCAATCACTGCACCAACCGTGCTGTCAAAACTCAGTCTATAACTTCTGCATAACATTAAATCCTCTTACTCTTTTATTTCTCCTTTTACAATTATGCTGGAAAAGATTTGTTTAGAAATAAGCATTGCCTTTGTACCTATTTTCTGTTCCTGACATCTTTACTGTATTCAGTGTGTAAATCAATTGTTAAATAAATATTGCTTATACTTAATTTCAATTACCAACGTAATGTAAATACTTACCATTGTAATATCCTTCCATACAAAGCTGTATGAAGTTGCGACAAGCCTTCGGAGCCTCCTTGGTCCATAGTTCAATGTCTATCTCTCCTGCTGTTGTTTTTAATAGCACCTGTAAGTGAAATGTGTCATTTAATGGTTATTACTATGTTTAAAAGCTTTAAAACTAAAGAAATTAAGAAAAACTTTGACATTTTAAAATATATCCTGCTCTACGTTCAAATTGGAGAATTTCTCAGTAGCATAAAACCGCGGAGGGCAGCTAGTAAATGACTAACTATCATAGACAATGATAAATGTTTTACAAGTATAAATATGTACATTATCACTGCAAAGTTTGATAGAAAGTATAACCTGTATAAAATTAAAATAAAAACTATTTACTCAACTATTTGAACGAATTATAAAATAAAATGGAATGCAGGCGGAAATAAATACAGCTATCCTATTTTAGACAGCATACCTACTGATGGAAACAAATGGAGATTGTTAAATTATTATTCATGCACTCATATTTACCTTGCCCAATGCAGGCGGCTCCTGGATATAAATGTTACTCATTTTGTATCTTATACGTGCACTGTCTTATATACTACTGTTTCTATTTACAAATTACATTTATAGCATTTTTTATATAAAAAATATCAACAGTTTCGCTTATTCAGTTCCTTCCAAACAAAACAAATTTGCGAAATGTCACAATCAAATGACGTTATTTTGACGTTATTAATCGACCCACGTATATTTTATCATCTAGAACCATGTCTTTTAGGCTAGCAAAAAATACAATAACAAAATATATTACAAAAGCAAAATGGTTCATAAGATGAAGAAGTTTGTGAATATTAAAGGTTGTCTGGTTAGAAAAGGCCTATGGCAATAAGTCCACCTCTGTACTTTGTGCTTGAAGTGTTAAATAAATAATCATGGAGTTATTGTATGGTGTTTTTAGTTTCTTACATTTCAGTGAATTTTACAAAAGTTTTCACCCAAGTTTTTTTGTTACCTTGGGTAATCGCTTTAACTTTTGCGATATTTAATTTCTAAGTAATGCCGTGTATATGTTTAATACATACAAATCAAAAATCAAACAGAGCATTATTTTACAATTTATTTGCCGTATCGCCCAGTCGCTCGGTTATTACACATGTGACCCTATACCAAAGGCCGCGTGTTTATACGGGCTTGTTTCATGGCATCTAACTTTTGTACGACTAAAGAATGTCCGATGATGGTAAATTGGATTAGTTACGTCTTTGTTTTTAGACTTGACTGCCTCGTTAGTAGAGGTTGTAAATGCCACTGCTGTGCATGATGTCCACAGTTTGATTCTTCAGGTCAGACATGGTGTTATTGGGATTTTCCATCCCTCGACATTACATGCAATACTTCCTAAAACCTTGACAAGTTGGGCACCAATGAAGTTAATAGAACACGTTTTTATGTTTTATAATTTTGATACCTGGGCAAAGCTCAAAAGCAGGTTTGATTTTCGGGTCGTGCAAAGTGTCATTAGGCTTTTTCAGTCATGCCATCCTGCTACTCAGTAGCAGTATGGAGTCTGAATATGTTCTCGGTTGATGGAAAAAGGATGACTTCGTCATGTTAGGAAACCAGCTACTTGAAACAAAAAAAAAATAGTAAAATGCTTGTATACTTAGGATTATGTACCGCGCTGTCTGAAAATAGGCGTGACGATATTATGAAATCATAAGTTTTGGTAATTAATTCTTCTTTATGTGTGTTCCTCTTCAGACTCCTCCTAAACGGCTTGACCGACTTGGCAGAAATTTTTGAAATGATCCTTACTAATATTATAAAAGCGAAAGTGAGTTTGTTTGTTTGTTACGTCTTCACGCCTAAATGGCTAAACCGATTTTGATGAATTTTGGTACAGAGATAGTTGAGACCCTGGAG
This sequence comes from Ochropleura plecta, assembly GCA_905475445.1. Classification (NCBI taxonomy): domain Eukaryota; kingdom Metazoa; phylum Arthropoda; class Insecta; order Lepidoptera; family Noctuidae; genus Ochropleura; species Ochropleura plecta. The sequence continues at coordinate 4,797,687 of FR997750.1, read as the reverse complement.
ACGGACATAAGCCATTTTTTTAAAGTGAGATATGAGGGAGAAAGAGGGAAGAAAAGGGAAAACTTCGCTTTGCTATTTTTTTTTATTTATTTATTTATCCTTCTTACAACTATCATTACAGGCCTTAACCTAATGCGACAGTGAAGCTATCAACTAATAAAAATAAAGCTAAAAAATAAAACAATTTACATCAAATCTCTTAATTTCTAAGTACCTACCTACCTAATTATAAACAAACAAAATAAAATAACATATTTCTGCTTCCTTATGGTCTTACATAACTAACTATATTTAATAAAACTCTTGCGAAGTCACTCAAAGTGCACGAGAAAACATCCAATCGCTCGTGAAGTTCGTTTATAACGCGAATCGTTCTGCTGAGGGGTGTTTTCGCCAACAGATTATTACAATTAATAAGGCGCAAGGGCAAAAACTACAGGTAGCAAGTCAGGAAAAAAACAAAAACACAAAAAACAAACAAATCAGGACGAATCAGGAAAGCGGAACTGTGTTACCCCGAATTTAAAGCGAGCGAAGCCGCGGGCCAAAGCTAGTTTATTATATTAACGTATGCGCTTAAAGCTCACGTTGATTCATAAAAGTACTCTCATAAGATAGATCTCGATTAAACTGAGATAAAACTACGGTATATTTTTTTTGTTTCTTTGGTTGGAATAACGTGTTTTACAGCATTGTCAAAATTAGAAATGAAGCCGTATTCAGGGTAAACCATAAGGGTCAGTTTACGCTGTAGATACATACACGGCTTCAGTTGTGACGAAGCCGTCAACTATGAATCCTTACGAATATTAAAAAAGCGAAAGTGAGTTTGTTTGTTACGTCTTCACGCCTAAATGGCTAAACCGATTTTCATGAATTTTGGTACAGAGATACTTAGTTGGGACCATAAGCTTTTTTTTTAAAGTGAGAAATGAGGGGGAAAGAAAAGGGATACTTAGCTTTGCTATTACAATGAATAAGGCGCAAGGGCAAAAACTACAGGTAGCAGGTATCTGCAAATCAGGAAATGGGAACTGTGTTACCCCGAATTTAACGCGAGCGAAGCCGCGGGGAAAAGCTAGTGAATGAAAAAATTAATTATTTTGCAAGTAGGTCTTTACACGTCATATTTTTACTGACTAAAACCCACTCATGTTCCTTCTTAGCCATTTATGTTCCGGGGCTTCTCTTTCGAACAACCCGCAAACCCGGTAGGCGGTGGCCCTGGCAAGCCCCTCTATTACTTTTCCACACTATAAAAGTACATTTCACAATTATTTGTTGTAGTAGGTAGGACTACAAAGCTAAAATTATTATATTACTAATTATTAAATAAAGCTATTAGATTATACAACTCATACTTATAATAGCGTAATTTATAATAGCGTATTCATTATTCGTAACTTATACTTAATAGCGTTTAAGAATATAATTATATATTATGTAATTCATACCTACTAAGTTAACCTTTTTCAATAATGTTATCTAAATATTGTTAAGAAATTTATTGTCCTAACACTACTTATTAGAAAATGCCGCCTTTGATACAGGTTTAATTTAACCTAGTACAAGCATCGAAATTTGTTATACCAACATTATTTCTAGGATTTAAATTGTATTTATAGTGCCAATTGTTTGATCTCTGAATAAATAAATATATTCTATTCTATACTCACAACTGTCAGAATAGCTTACCATAAACTACATAGACCTTAGCATAAAAACTTCTTACCTATTGACACAGCTGACCTAGCCATTGGCTAACAAATACTTAGATAGTCGGTCGCCAAAACCATTGAACTAATCAATTATTGGCTTATCTGTGTTTTAAAAACCTGTCATGTTAATGCTTTTTGTGCTTTATATTTTTTGGTGGGTTCAGTTGTTCCGTATCTATAGAAATAATTGTATTTTTTTTAAATATATTTATATGTACACGTTGCCCCAGACAAAGAAGTTCTCCTGTATCGGGGGTGCGTTTACAAACATTTAAACTCACCTACACAAACAGCCAGACCAGAAACAACTACCTCGAGGTCATACAATTATTTGTTCCGTGTTCCGGGGATGGAACCTGCGAGACGCGGCGTAGCAGTCGATTGTTCTGCCACTGCGCAAATCAAATCATTTATTCATAATTATGTTTTACATAGTTTAGCAATCGTATTATACTTTTTAAATATGGTTAATAAAAAAGTGCGTGGTTTAAGAAATTATAAAGCCGCTAGCTCTGTCTAGTATTTTTTTTGTGGCTATCCACAAAGTCACTATCAGTATAGTCACTTTCTCCATGCCACCATGAGATCGCACCGGAGGTCTGTCCGCAGAGCGGCGCTTTGATAAAACTGTTTTTTTTTTTTACATAGTATGTATTTCTTAGTTGTTTGTTTGTCTTTGTGTTTGTACGGACATATTTTTTTTATATATGTCAGGCTTTTTAATTTTTTAACTTTACTCAGATATTTTTTTCAATTAGGTACAGACGCCAGCAGGTCAAGCTACCCGAAACTGTCAATTTTTCCCAATGAACCTTGAACCTAATACTTTAGCAATAAAGTCGAAAATCTATTAAAGAAATCTGACAGATTGTAATTTGTAGTAGCTTGATGTGCAGGCGTCTGTACTATTATTTTTAAATAGTCATTAAAATAAAATAAATAAATACCTACATTTATAGGCTCTCGGACATAACAAGGCGCGATTTTTAATAATCACTAACTGGCGCCCGCGGCTTCGCCCGCATGGTGATCGAAAAAAAGTATCCTATATGTTATTCCACCCCACAGATTATACCTCTGTGCTAAATTTCATCAAGATCTGTTTAGCCATTTTGAGGTGAATGTGTAACAAACATCCATATATCCATCCTCACAAACATTCGCTTTTATAATTTAATAATAAGTAGTAGGAGGACATTTAACAACTTATTTGACATGGCAAAAATGCAATGTTTGCTGTCAAAAATCATCTGCCTAGCTCCTTCTAAACTATGTTGGGGTCGGCTTCCAGTCTAACTGGAACACCTGAATGCCAGTATCTTAGTAGAAATAAAATGACGTCACTCTAAAGAGTGCTTTTTAACCGACTTCAGAAAAGGAGGAGGTTCCATTTTTTCAAGTTTGTTCACCGGTTACTCCGTCAACTGTGGACCGATTTTCAATTTTTTTTCTAAATGGTATATTTGTTGTTATATTTATTGAAGCGGTCATATTTTTTCTTCTGTGTCTAAATGAAAGAAAGGTAAGTATGCTAATTTCTTTTAGTAACAAAAGAAAATAAATACGGGATCAAAAGTTGTGTGAGATATAACTTAAAATGCCAAACTAAATAACTTTTTTACCCAAAAGAAAACCGACTGGCAAAAAAGTCAATGAAACAAACAAGAGTGTGACTGAAGTTATTTTCACTCTTTTTTTAGTAGGTAGGTATATTTTTTTTCGAAAAGAAAGAAATTCGAAAAGAAGTTTTTTTTTCTTTTTTTTTTAAGTTTTTTATTAAAAAATGAAACCAATTTTTACGGTCCCCTAACCCGTTTAAACTATTTAGATCAAACGCCTAATCGATCAGGCAGCGACCTTCACTCGACGTCTCAATGCCATCTCACACTGGTTCAACACTCATACACCGAATATTTCTTATTTTATTATTTGTTTATTTGATTAGCGGTAAGGACTAATTTTAATAGTTTAATTGGCTTTTAAAAGTGGTTCTTACAAGCTTTAATGATAGCTGTAATAACTCAATTTTGAGTCGTGGACTCGTAAACGCGAGGTTGCAGTCACTGGTGTGGCTAGTCTTAATAATTGGCGTAGCCCAAAAAAGAGTAATGAACTAATGATTTTTGCCAAGTAAATTAAAATATGTCCCAAGGTCCCAAAGATAAGAGATGGACCATTAATGGGACACGTTGGAAAGGGCCACCAGGAAAAAGGCAGACCTTCTAAACGGTGGACTGATGATATTGTCCAAATAGCAGGGCAAAACTGGATGGACCGTTGCTAAAGAAAGAGATGTGTGGAAGGAGATAGAGGAGGCCTTTACCCATATGGATTCCACATCTCAGGAGCAAAAATACCTAACCAACACTGTACTAACTCAACTAACAATCATTTGAAATGTAATAATAAGATGTGGAAATAAAAATAAGGCTAAAATATAAAATTAAAATGGCTCCCCCTTGTATTTAGGGATGCGAAATCATGAAGTAACTTCCGGAGCGGGAGAAGTTAGTTATTTGTCAACTTCTCAAAAAAGGGTAACAGTATCGCTCTCACCTCACTCAAAGTATCACACTCACCGGGATTTCGGGTTGTTCGAAAGAGATACCGCTGCCCCGGAACATAAAAGCCAACAGCTGGAACATGGGTGGGTGGTTTGTATTGACTTATATTGGTGTATTGACTAAAATACAAGTCTGACACTCATTCCCACTCGGCCCAGAGCGAAGGAAGTTAGTTGATGATTTCCCATCCGCAAAAAAAGACTTATTGACACTGAAAAACCCGCAACCCTGGCATGAAAATTTGGATGCACCTAATCCGTAAGGAAGGTAAATTTAAAAGGGGAGGTACCGCAATGACGTTAGAGGTGGCGCCACCTATCCCGAAAGGAAGGTTAAACTCTGTGAGGAAAATAGCGCCCTACTCTGCCCTGCATAAGCAAAAAAAACGCTGCCCCACAATGCTGGAAATACTCCTGTATCGTGTGTGCGTTTACAAACATTTTAACTCACATTCACAAACAGTCAGACCCGAAACGGAACAACTATCTGTAGGCGGGTGAATTTCAACAAAGGCAATTTTTTTATCATATCGGTGAACTTTTTGATTTATAGTTTTTTTTGTACATTTTTCAGGTTTTAGTAATCTTTAGGATATTAAATATCCCCAAATTTAATATCATCAACGTATCATTTAAGACTAAGGACCGAAATGATATACATATCCAGCGATATGATAATCTATCTACCTTTGAACATCAACAGGTTTTTTGTGTTTTTTTTCCCTAGCAAGGTTTTATAGTAGTCTCCGTATACCTTTAGAATTATATTACTCGTCAAGACGAATCATACAAGCTCGAACTCGATGGGGTTGTGTCGTTTAACTACCAAGTTTCTAAAGCCACTAGCCACCTTCCGGTTCCATCATTAGATCAGCTTCATGTCATAATAATTTTGCATTGTCATTTGATTTACACATGCATGCAAAATTTCAGCCTAATCGGAAACCAGGAAGTAAAATTAAATATCTTGGGACAACTCACACACGGCTATCTGATCCCAAGCTAAGCAGAGCTTGTGTTATGGTAACCAGACAACTGATATACATACTTTTATAATTTATAAATACATACATATTATAGATAAATCACACCCAGACACAGAACAAACAATCATGCTCATCACACAAAGTTTGTCCTGGGTGGGAATCGAACCCACGACCTCTGGCTCTGCAGTCAGGGCCACTAACCACTAGACCAACAGGCCCGTCAATTAATTTGCAAGATTTGATTACAGACATCGGGACAGGTAAAACTAAATAAAAGCTTGTAAAAAGGAAATAGTAGGTACCTATATATTTTTACTAGGGTGACTTAGAACTTTAATGCGTTCAATTGCTCCACCTCACCATCATCATCTCAGCCTATAGACGTACCGCCGGGGTTGCAGGTTGTTCGAAAGAGATACCGCGGCCCCGGAACGCAAAGGGCAATAGAAGGAACATGGGTGGGTTTTAGTCAGTAAAAGTCTGACACTCCTATCCGCTCCGCCCAGAGCGGGGGAAGTTATTTGATGATTTCCCACTGAAAATAAAAAAAGCCTATAGACGTACATTACCAAATACGGTCTGTATTCGGTAATGTACGTCTATAGGCTTTTTACCTACCTTAATGATATATTTATAAATCTACTACCAAGTGGTATGGTGGTAATGATTTTGGCAGTCTATGTAGATAAGGATGTATGTATGAATGTTTGTATGTAGGTATATATGTATGTATGTATATAATGTATGTGTTTGTATGTTACATTGTTTCTTTGTAAACTTAACGACATGACACGGGATCTGCCGATATGATAAAACTACTCACCGAGATGATAAAATGATCTACCGATATGATAAAGCAGTCCACCGATGTGACAAAACTGTGCGTTGATCATGAATCAAACACCGATATTAGGTATTAGACACCGATTGATTTTTTCTTATCATTTCGGTGTAAATTAACACATCGGTGGTGATAAAGATCACCGATTACAGCGATATGAGAACAGCGACGTGAGAAATAACACACTTTTTAGAAAATTAGAAAAATTGCATAATATCAAAGATAAATTCAATAACAGTCAATGAAGCTAATTCACTTACTACCTCTGTTAGAACCAAACAACAATAATAAAACTACTGATTACACTATAAAAATACAACCACCGATACTATAAAATAATTGTCCGAGAGCATCTGAAATGGCGTACATACGTTATTGGCGGGAATATGCAGCGATTTCACCCACGCCCGGCCTGACTAGGCACTAGCACACACTAACGAGGGAAATAAAATTGGGGTGGGGACGCTGTCGGACTCTTCGATGTAAAGTTAGGTTAAAATTACTTTTATCCAGCGATATGAGAACATTTTGCAGGACAAGTACGTTTGTGCCTCTCAGTAATTATAATCGTTGATTATGTAATAAAATATGCTATATATTAATAACAAAGCTAATATTCTATGAAATGTAATAACTTTTATACTTAAGTTACTTATTTTTATTAGTGTATAAGCGTTTTCGTGTGTAAAAAAGTAGAGGGACAGAACCGATTTGAAAAAAAAAGAGGTTTATGTATTTATTTCTACCTTTGTAAAAAGTCCTAGGCAAATTATATTTTTGCCACAACCCAATAACTACCTATTGAATACAAAAAAAAACTCAGAACTATATTCCTTTTTTCAAATACTAATTTCACCCAAGACAAAAAAATAAGAATGGGAAATTCACCCAGGCCATTGATATTACTAAGGGGTAAGAGCAAGCGAGGTGAGATAAAGTAACTTTGACCGATGCTCGCATAAGTTAAGTCTTCATTGAAGAGCGAGTTAAACTAGTTTTGAAATTGGAACATCCTGACAAGGTTATAAACCAATTCTTAACTGAAAAGCGAGCATAGCCGAGAGGTTGTAGGTTCATTGTAAGTTCACTTCGGAATACCTTGTTACGGGGCCCCGTAAAATTCATACGGCTGATGGTACAGCGGTTGCAAGGTTCCTGTTGGGGGTTCATGTTTGGTGATATTGGCACCCATACCTTAAAATAAAAAAAATATTCTACATTAAAATTTTGTGGGATAGGTAGATAAAATTGTGTTTGGAAGAAAAATCAGAGCTCTAGAGAAATAAAAATATAAGTTACTTAATGGCCAGTACTTTGATTAAAACTGGTAACGAGGTTTCAATAAATTAATCAGTCTCTGCTAAACTGGACTACTTCTTCGATCGAGTAGAGTCAAGCACAGCTATTGAACATAAGGTCCGCGATTCAATTTTCGGACCAGCTACCCTACCATGACATCTTAAAGCAGAACTTATTCCACTGAGGGAAAGAGACAGAGCTATACAGGGTGTCTAGCACCATCTCTTTCCCTCAGTGGAATAAGTTTTTTTTTTTTTTTTTTGGTGTGGCACTAGTTGCGTCTTTGTGCCAATTTCGGGTAATAAAAGGTAGGGAAATATTTAAAAAATCGGGGAAATAAGGATTTTGTAAGGTTCAGGAAAGGAAATAATTTATTCAATATATATTATATTAGGATAAAAAGGATATAAATAAACATACAAAAAAACTAAATTTTTATATCATTTTTGAACAAAAATACAGATATCAAATTAAAATATTCAATAGGATTCATTACTAAACAAGATACACAAGTAGGAAGAGGAACATTATGGGAAACAAGAGAACGGAGGAATGATGAACGATCATAACGTGAACAGGAGAAGAATATGTGATCTAACGTACCAACATCATCTCCACACTCACAAAGATTATTATCCACAATGTGCAACTTAGCAAGGTGGAAAGGAGTACAAACGTGGCCAAGCCGCATACGAATTAACATGCTTGTAATGAGTTTAGAGCATTTTATTTTACAAAACCATGGTTTGGTTGGGATCGAGGGCTGAATTGAAGCATATGCCTTACCCTTTACTTGAGAGCTTTTACTCCAAAGAAGATCCCAGGAATGCCGAAGATAGTCTTTAGGGAGGCTAACAAGATCATGACAGAAATTTTTGTATGGGAAAACGTCACCATTATGCACTGCCTGTTTGGCCAACTGATCAGCTTTTTCGTTTCCTTGGATTCCGGAATGACTTGGAATCCAAGCAAATTGTACCGTGTAGTTTTTTAGTAAACATTTGTGCAACTGTTTTCTAATGTCAAATACAATAGGGTAAAAGGGTTTCATTTTAAATGTAAATTTTTCGAGAATTTGTAACGCACTTTTAGAGTCGCATAGTATGAGAACCTTTTTAAGTTTCGCGATCAAAACATACTCTAATGCCTTGAACAGACCAAAGCATTCTCCAGTGAAGACTGAAGTTTCAGGCGGAAGTTTTACCATCTGTACAACTTTATACTGAGAATGAAATATACCAACTCCCACACAACTGGACCGTGTTTTGGATGAATCCGTAAAGATATAATGACAGTCCATCCAGTTTTCACCGACCGCGGCATTAAATTTTATGTTAGCTCCTGCGTCACTTTTTTCTATGCCGAGATTATAATGTACTACAGGAGAGACAAGTAATGGCTCAAAAATTTTGCACTCAAATATAGGAAGAGTAGGAGAGCTATGAATACTCGATGGTATGGAATTAAACTTCCTGAGGCTTTTAACTAGACACGGAATATCTTTGTGTCGCCAATAGGGTGAAGTTTGTATAAGATTATCCAATTCTAATAATTTTAAGTGAAGCAAATGATCAGAAAACTGCATCGATTTAAATAAAAATCTTTCAGATAGATATTGCCTTCTCAGGTGAAGTGGAGGTTCTCCTACTTCTACCTGCAAGGCATTTAACGGACTTGACTTCATGGCTCCAGAAATGATTCGAAGAGCTTTAGACTGAATGCTATCTAACTTTTGAAGACCTTTTCTGTTACCATCTTCAAGCAAAAACGTTCCATAATCAAGTATACTGCGAATTATTGCATTATATAAAAGTTTAAGACTAAAAGGATGTGCCCCCCACCATACTCCGGAAAGGCACCGCATAATATTAAGTTGACGTTCGCATTTTTCAACCACAAAGTCAAAGTGTTGTTTGCCAGAAAGTTTTTTATCTAAAATTAATCCTAAAAATTTAACATGATTTTTCACAGGAAGAGTAATGTTATCATAGGTAACGATTGGGGAAGGAACATTACGTTTTCTTGAAAAAACTACTATAGTACTTTTTTCTATTGAAAGACTTAACCCATTAATTTGCAACCATTGCTGTAAAAGACTTAGGGAGACGGTCAAGGCATTACATGCATCCGAGATGTTATTGTGGGTAGTATAAATTAAAAGGTCATCGGCATATTGTAAAACATCAGCTGATTTTTGTAGGGATGATTCTAGATCATATGTATAAATATTGTAAAGCAATGGTGACAATACTGAACCTTGTGGAAGGCCCTTAAACACTGTCCTCGTTATTTTTTGGTCACCGAAAAGAAGAGATATAAATCTGACCGATAACAAATTTATGATAAACCGTATAAGCAGAGTGGGGACGTTTAAATTAATCAGCTTCCGTTTAAGGACAGATATTAGTACGTTATCATACGCGCCTGTTATATCTAGAAATGCGCCAACAACTGACTGGTTTTTTGAAAAAGCTATGCGCAGGTCAGTGGTGAATACACTTAAACTGTCGGTTGTGCTTTTTCCTTTACGAAATCCAAACTGACTGTTGCTTTCTATATACCACTCTAGACGATTTTTAACTAGGTGTTCTGCAATTTTGGTAAGAACTGATGATAACGCAATAGGCCGGTATGAGAGGATATCATTTGAATTTTTATTTGGTTTGAGTATCGGCAAGATTTCCTGGGAACGCCAGGATTCTGGAATATTTCCAGAAACCATAACAGAATTAATTATTTGTAAATAGTATGATAATGTATCATCACTGAAATGTGAAAAAAAAGAATACGGAATACCATCTTCTCCTGGGGCCGAGTCTTTTAAACATGTTAATACCCCTTTCAATTCATACATTGAAAAGGGAGAGTTCAAAGACGGATGATTGTCAACATTTAACGAAGTAAAATGAGGGTAAATTTGATCATACTCTGGAGCTGATGCAGGAGCTAGCTTATCAAGAAAACTATTAGTAAGAGATAAAGGTAATTGTGTGAAGGAAGCAGTGTCACTAAAGGCTTTTCTAAATCTTTTGATACTGCGCCAAACTTCTGACGGGCATGTGCTGGGCGATAAAGATATACAGAATGACCTCCATCCTTGAAGTTTTTTATCTCTGAGAAAAATCCGTGTACCATTAATAATTTCCCTAAGGTTGTCCAAATTTTCATCTGACATGTCTTCAGCATATTTTTGTTCAGCTTCCTTTCGCTTCCTTACTGCATCGGAACACGAAGAGTCCCACCATGGAGGCATAGGGATTTTGCCAGAAAAATTTTTTTTACAAGGGAAAACTTGGTCTGCTACTTCTATTACGCACAGCGCTAAAGCCCTAGAGCAATCATTTTCTCCACCCTGAGTAATTTGCGGAAGCTCAGCAACTTTAGCATCAATTAGCGTTTTAAATTTATTCCAGTCTGCGTTCCCTAGTCTATATTTTAATCTAGGGGGTCTTTTCGGTATTATAGTGAAATTTACTGAAGAAGTAATTAACAAAGGAAAATGGTCACTTCCAAAAGTAGAAGAGAAACGGGACCAAGATAAAGATGGAGCCAAACTAGGAGAGCATATAGATAAATCCACAGCACTATCAATTTCACCTACATTAGTCCTTCGAGTAGGTTCACCAGTGTTTATAATACAAAGATTATGATCGTCTATAATTTCTAACAAACGAACCCCCTCTCTTTTTGTCTCACCACTTCCCCAACACTGATGGTGGCAGTTAAAATCGCCCATTACTAAAAATGGTCTATGAAGGGATGACAACATATTGTTAAGTTCTTGTAAGGCATTAATATTAGCAGTAGGGATGTAAATGGAAACATAAGTAGTTTTACCAACAATTACCCCAACAATATCAATATAAGTACATGAATGAAAAGAGACACGAGAAAATGGGGTATTGTTTTTAATTAATATGGCCACACCGCCATATCCATCAGCTCTGTCATTGCGTACACAAACATAACCTGAAATACTGAATAATTGATTACTTTTAATCCAGGTTTCAGATAATGCTACAATGTTTGGTTTAAATTTATTTAATAAGTAAATTAGGTCAGTTTTTTTAGGTATTACTGATCGACAATTCCATTGAATTATTGTGTCCATCTTTAGGGTTTTTGTTTAGTAATAAATTAGTTAAGCGCTCCACGTTGTACGGTTCCAAAGAAATGTTTTTGCATAATAACATTTTTATAAGGTCTATAATAACGTCAACAATTTGCTCATTCTCGTTCTTCTGCAGTTTATTATCGGATTCCTTAGGTAAAGCACACCCATTCACCAAAGATGGGGGTTGAAACTCCATCACAAGGGCGTTATGAGCTGCTCTATCATAACCCTGTACTGATTTGGGAGGAGCTCGCGGTTTCAGGAAGACAGTCTTTTTATGAGATGAAGAAGTTGAGGGTTTAGGTTTTGAGCTGTATATATTATTATAATTGGTGACAAGAGAATCATGAGATGTACCTGTAGTGAGAACATCTGCATAGGATTTTGAGGTGGATGGGTGTAATTTACTTGCTTCTGCATATGAAATACATGAATGAGACATAGTATATTTAATGTTTTTTTGCCTCAGAAATTCAGGGCAAGTCTTGTCTGTAGCAAAATGGAATCCAGAACAATTAATACATGATGCAGAATCCTCTTCTAGCGAACATGTTTCACCTAAGTGGTTTTGGCCACATTTAAAACATTTAGGGACAGCTGACCTGCATTGATTTTTTGTATGACCATAACGGCAGCATCGGAAACACTGAATTGTGGGATACACATAAGTCTCTACGGGTAGTGCATTGTAACACATATAAATTCTTTTAGGTAAGGCTTGACCATCAAATGTAATAACAATAGTTTGGGATGGTTTCCATATGGGTGACCCGTTCACTTGGACTTTATAGTTGAGGCGCCTGACTTTCAATATTTCACCAGTACCTATGGGAGTTGAAATATTTTCTTTTACATCATCCTCACTCCATTCAGATGGGATACCTCGGACCAAGCCCATCCGTGTAACATTATAGGTAGGTAAAAAAGCTTTAAATCTGTTCAGAGGCAATAGATTACTACTCATAAATGCGTTAGCAGCAATAGGGTTTGTAAAAGCTACAACACACTTATTCCTACCAATTCTTTTCACACTGCCAGGAACAATATTTTCAAATTTGTTGTTTTTAAGAAAATTCCCAAAAGCAATTGGGTGCAAAATGGTGCCACTGTTTTCAGTGGTTGTAATACGCTGAACATGAACTATGTAAGGACCTGTATCAGAGGCCTGGTACTCCTTCCTACCTACACCAACTGATTGACCAGTTTGTATTGCAGGTGGTTCTGACTGGATGGTTTGAGTGACAGAAATATCGAAGGGTTGAGACTGTGGAACTGATGTATGGTTATTTTTAAGAGTAAGCTCAGATTTAGTATTTAAAATGTTATTAACTTCTGCGCTGGAATTACAAATGCAATTAGTTTCAACAGAAGAGGTTCCCTCAGGGATCGCCCCATGTCTACTCCGTTTTGTTTTATTACAATGTTTACAGATTGATTTGTGTTTATGTGAGCGCCTCTTACGAGAAGCACTGACTTTTCCGGAAGTCGACGCATCTGTTTCCCTTCATCTTGCTGTGGCTACAGATCCATCAGTGTCCATACCACTTAAATCTTTGCTTGTAATATTGGAAATTGTGACATAATTACTTACAGGGGGACTTAAGCCAAGGCCTAAATCCCCCACATCTAAAATAGGCGGGTCGTTCATGCAACCCGGGATTCGTCTTGGTAATCCAGTACAAAAGAATAGATACAAATATTTACAAAAACTTACCAATAATCCAGAAAAAATCTACACATACATTAAATATACACTACAAAGAGAATATATATTTACATAAAAACCTTAACTGAACCAATTATCTAATAAATATTAATTTTTTTAAAAAACTGCTGTGAAAAATACACCCGGTCGAACCGAATTTTCCCGCGCTTTTCGAAAAAACTGGAATAAGTTCTGCTTTAAGACGTCATAGTAGGCCTACAGGCATTTTATGTCCATCAGAAATTTCATCTTCCTACCCTAATTCCATTTCATATTTAGGGTCGACGCAACATGCTTTTATCTTCCCTCCCAATGGTGGTTTAATTCTCTTTGTTCCCTCCTCTATCAGACGTCACGGTAGACATAACATGGGACTTAAAAGATAAATAGAGTTCACCTTTTACAATGATCAATCATTTCAAATCCTGAACTGTCATCAATTTAACTAATCCTTTACAACTACAACAGATAATAAAGCAGCTACCATTAATAACTATGATTATGTTAAGCAGCTGTAACAATATATCGTCAGCGCATATAATTATATGTGTATCGATATGTGATCTGCTATTTAACCGACAGGCGTCAAGCTTGACCGTTGTTGGAGCAGGTTAATATAGGGCTGTCCAAAAAATATTTTCGTGTAGTGCGGCTACAGTGAGGACACGGTCCTTCACACCCTCGAGCCTGCTTGGATCTCGAAGCAGCAGTCGGGGCAGGCTTCTCTCGGCCGTGGCTACTCCTCAGTCCACAGCCTGCAGAGGGGCATTGGGGGCAATGGCAGAGTAATTCCATCTGCCGGTCGTCATCTCTTAGAAGGAAGCAGTGGAGCGCGTTACGAAGGAAGACACCTTCGCAGGAGGTCAGTGCGGTGGAGGAAAGAAACGGCAACGTCACCGCCTTCTTGTCTATCTCTATATCATTCAAGCGGCAAATGCATTCGATTTTGACAACCCTAGAATGTGAGTGACTGGCGCACTGGCGCCTGAGCAATGAGCATGTTGACCGCCGACACCACGCACCGAGGCCGCATTCCAAAGTTCCCAATTTGAATTTTTGTATTTTGAAATTGGAGTAACTTGCCTTAGTTTTAGATATTTAATTAGCTTTTTTGAGTGTGTCCTTACTAATATTATAAAAGCGAAAGTGAGTTTGTTTGTTTCTTTGTTACGTCTTCACGCCTAAATGGCTAAACCGATTTTGATGAATTTTGGTACAGAGATAGTTGGGACCCTGAAGACGAACATAGGATAATTTAAAAAAAAAGTGAGATAAGGGGGAAAAAGAGGGAAGAAAAGGGGAGAGAATTTTTTTTACATCACGCGGGTTAAAGTTAGCATTAGCCCAAAGTAACTATGTCACGCGGACGAAGTCGCGGACGGAAGCTAGTCAAATATATAAATAAGCAAAGATGGCGGTCTCCCAGAGATGGCGTTCTCCCAATGATAGTGGACTAGCTATTTATGCATTCACATGAAAGAGTTTAGTGAAAAAAAAACGAGAACGTGTGTTTTTTTAAAGTATTTAATATAAATAATTAATTATGTTTAATTACATATTTCAGGTACTTAAAAATAAAGATTGTGATCTTGAAACAGCAACATCACGACTTTTAAATTGTTCCTTGATTTAAATTCTCTCATCGCTTTAATTTTTTATAGGCTATTTATTGCATAGGTACACTCAGCAAACCAGATTGGTTGACACATCAAAATTGTTCTAGTAAAAGAAAAGATACAATTTTTTTTCTTTACCAATAATATTTTAAAAATTTTAGTCATTAATTATGTTATAAAGATTGTTATTAACCTATTATTAGTACAATTTCTTCAAAATAAGTGTCAATATTGTTATTGCAATATTTCGTGATCCACTCCCATTATAAATAATAAATTGATAAGGTACTAGTGAGAAGCAAACCCTTCCTCTTTCCATCAGTACAGTCTGCAAAATAGAGACCTAGGCTAGTCAGATATAGTTTTTTTCTTAGAAACCGATGAGCGTCTTTAACTCAAATATATTTTATTAAATTATTATTATTTTTATATTCGTACAGTCCATCCTAAGGTTGTCTGGAAGATATAGCTATTATTTAAATTATTTCAGATTGTATTAGTTTTCTTCTTCTCCAGGTCTTGATGACCGACATACTGAGTTATAGTGTTTTATTTTTATACTAGCTTTTGCCCGCGGCTTCGCTCGCGTTAAATTCGGGGTAACACAATTCCACTTGCGCCTTATTGATTTGTAATAGCAACGCTAAGTTTTCCCTTTTCTTCCCTCTTTCTCCCGCATATCCCACTTTTTAAAAAAAAAATAGCCTATGTCCGTCTACTGGTTCCCAACTACCAACTCTGTACCAAAATTGATCAAAATCGGTGTAGCCATTAAAGCGTGACGAGGTAACAAACAAACTCACTTTCGCTTTTATATAATAAGGATTGTTAAAGGCCCTTGGGGATTAAATAAAGAAACCAAAACCTGTAGTGGCTTTTCTTTGTTCAGCTGTCCCAAATTATATCTAAAACTACGGCCTCGGTCGGCACAAGCAAGTGCCACAATACCATGTCCTTTTAAGGTCGCTGTTCTAAAGTAGCGCCAGCCGTTCAACTGTATCTACCTGCTATGTTTCGAGCCTGGTCACTTCTCTCTTTTGCTGATTGTACCTACATACTTGCAGGTAAGTACTCTATATTTTTATTATCTTCCTTCACCACATGAGAACTGCCGTATCCGTAACGAATACCTTGACATTACTTGCATTACTTCCTAAAACCTTGACACCATATAGACCATTGCTTTTAAATGGAGCACGATTTTTATGGTATTTGTTTTTTTAAGATCATGGAGAAGAATATCATGAGCATAAGTGCAACTATCATTATCAGGGCTGGGGGTGTGTTCGAAAGAGTTATCTGGATAGGATCCATGTTCCTTATTTTGCCCTTTTTTGTTCCAGGGCCGTGGTATCTCTTTCAAACCAACCTACAGCTCGGGCAGGTAGAGCCCCTGACGGACCCCAATTCTCCGCTGACATCTCTATGACCTCATAGAGATGTCAGCGGAGAATTGGGGTCCGTCGCGTACCTACGCGTGGAACACGAACGCGCTACTAGACGGAGGGACAGACACTAGGGACGGTGATAGTTCATCGT
Organism: Ochropleura plecta; assembly: GCA_905475445.1. Classification (NCBI taxonomy): domain Eukaryota; kingdom Metazoa; phylum Arthropoda; class Insecta; order Lepidoptera; family Noctuidae; genus Ochropleura; species Ochropleura plecta. Next base: position 4,781,306 of record FR997750.1, on the reverse strand, counting down.
CCCATTGCTCATCGCCAACAGGCAACTGCCTACGGTAGCTGGGATTCATCTTGCGGCTCCCGACGCCCAGAACATCGCTCGCGGGGGCTGGGACGGTTTGAGATTCTGTCTCTTCTGTGCTTAGTGCCGCTGCATATATTAACTCTAGATCAAAAAAGCTGACGTGACACTCCATCTTAATATGCTGAAAATATGTTTTTCTCGAGTGCTGTGCCTCGCGTTGATACGGGTGTTTCGAACGCGCCTGTCTCATAATACATGTTAATACTAGCTGGCGCCCGCGGCTTTAACCGCGTGATATCAAAAAAAAGTATTAATAATAATAATAAATAAATTTATTTATTTGCATAGCCATATAAATACACAAAAAAATAATAATTTATAAATAACAGGTTAGGCAAATTATGAGCTAGAAGTCAGAGACAGCTGTCTCCCAAACTAGGTAAGAAAAACCTGTATCTTGGGAGCCAGTTTTTTTACAAATTCAGTGTGCCATCTACCCGTGCTTTACATTTAAAGTGCTTTGATCAAGTGAAGTATTTTTTTCTTAAACAAATGATTCTATGTGTTATTCCAAACTATAATCTACCTTTGGACCAAATTTCATCAAAATCCGTTCTGCCGTTCTGAAGTGAAAGAGTAACAAACATCCATACATCCTCACAAACATTTGCATTTATAATCTTAAGTAGGATAATAGGATCATTTCTGTGGCCTACTCGTGGGTAAAAATAAAGGAATGTTTTCTTTGAGTAATTTTTTTTATCTTAAGTATTAAGAGTGGCATTACAAAATTGCACCCTGTATATAGTAAAGATTCTCCTATAATTATCCTATATAAGACTGTTTTTTTTAAAGTCCGCCAATAGACAATCACTACGAAGTAGGTTCGCTGTATTTTGTAGTAGCTGTCTTTTTCTTTTTAATTCTAGCCAAGTAAAACAGTATAAATTAATGTCAACACATTGAACGGGCAGATCGATCTTAACAGGCAGTTTCACGTATGATAATAACTAACAGGTTGATTGCACATTATGGTCAGTGCGTCTGCGCAGCTAAGCGACCTTCTGGGCGTGCGCGAAATGTTATACTCTTGTAATGGATGGTGTTATGTTAGAGGGGACATTTTTATTAGCCATGCTTCCAACACTACCATTAATCTAGAAAATATTTAAAAATAAAAAAATCATTGAACATACAATGCATCACAATCATTTATTTGTCCGGCACGGTTGGCGCAGTGGCTTGGCTGAGCGATCGACTGCTAGGCTGTGTGTCGCGGGTCCGATTCCCGCACGGAACAAATATTTGTATGATGTACAAATACCTGCGGATAGTTGTTCCGGGTCTGGCTGTTTGTGTATGTGAGTTTAAATGTTTGTAAACGCACCTACGATACAGGAGAAGTAGATTTCCTAGAGTGGGGCAACGTTCTTAAAATAGAAATGAATACATAATAGAACAAAAATATTTTTTTTATTTATTAAAAAATAGTTAAGACTTCTACTGACTAAAACCCACCTATGTTCCTTATTTGGCCCTTTACGTTCCGGGGCCGCGGTATCTCTTTCAAACAACCCGTAACCCCGGCAAACGGTGGCCCTGGCAGGCCCCTCTGCTTTGCTGACATCTCTTTGAGGTGCGTGGAACAGGCTGGTATATTATTATTGTTATAACGCTTCTTACTACATAAACCAATCCCACTAGATCAATAAGTACCTCTACTTATTCTAAATCGGATTACCTCAACTGATTTAGTATAGTGATCCGCGCGCGCGCAGGCGGCCATCGACCTGGCGCTTATTATTTATTTATTTTATAGTGCTTATTTATTTATTTGTTATTTATTTTATTTTATTCTCGCCATGTTCAAGATATTGGCTGTGATTTTTTTGGGTATGTTTTTTTGTTGATCTATTTAATTATTACAATTCTAATTGTTGGTAAACTGTTTAGATTTTTTAGGGGGAAAATAGTAAAAAATGGTCCGAATAAAAACACACTTGTGCATTTCAAAGTCTGCCGGGTCACGTAGTTAATCAATAATAATGATAATAAAACATTTATTTTCAGGCATTTTTTCTAGGCCCATAGATAAACCTTACAGACAATCAAATAATATATCGCTAATACAATTCGTGTTAGTAAATAAATCCTTAACAACTATGTTAGTAGAAATATGAATGCTACAATGTATATGGTAATTATCGTGTAAGTACTTATTTAGATATAAATCATTTGATATAAACATAGAATATGATGCCTTGAATCCAAGGAAAAACTGACAATTAGACCTATTTTGGAATATTGTGATATAAGTAACAGACCAAAAAAAAATAATTATACTCATTCGAAGAAAAGGCGTACATTTAGAATAATCCATACTAATATTATAAATGGGAAAGTGTATGTGTGTGTCTGTTTGTTAGCCCGCCTTTACAGCAAAACGGAGCTACGAATTGACGTGATTTTAAGTGGAGATAGTTGAAGGGATGGAGAGTGACATAGGCTACTTTTTGTCTTTTTCTAACCGCCCACTTCTCTAAACTGAAGCTAGCATAATCATATCCTTTTTTTCTAATTTCTCAATTTTGCAGGGACCTAAGTCTGCTATTACGATAGTGTCAGAATGGTCGATCACTGATCGCATTATGGTTGATTTTGTTAATCTACTACATACTAAACTTGTCAAAATCAACCATTATGCGATCAGTGATCGACCATTCTGACACCATTGTCATCATTCAGACTTAAGCCCCTGGTCTACTGTAAGAAAACCCCAATTTCGGGTTAAGCTCGCCATTACACATAAGCTGTTTTGTATCGCAATTTGTGTGCATGTTTTTATTTGTTTTTTGTGTGTGAACAATAAGAATAAATAAAGAAGCAAAATATTTATTTGGCAAAGTATTTTAATTGTGGGACAAATCCCTCAAGTTTTATTAAAATACTAGCTTTTTCCCGCGGCTTCGCTCGCGTTAAATTTGGGGTAAAAACACATTTCCCCTTTCCTGATTTGCAGGTATTTTCCGTTGGTAACAAAGAATACTCCATAAAAACTTTCACCCACTATTTTAGGGGTTTGGTGAGGGGTTTGAAAGAGACAAAAAGTAGCATATATCCGTCTACAGGGTCCCAACTATCTCTGTACCAAAATTCATCAAAATCGGTTTTGCCATTTAGGCGTGAAGACGTAACAAACAAACAAACTCACTTTCGCTTTTATAATCTTAGTAAGGACTAGCTGTGCCCAGCGAATTCACTTACTGCTCAACTCTTTTGTGTCGTAGCGTAATTTTACAGAGCGAAAAGCTTTCCTCCATAACTGAGCTATCTAACACTTCAAGGTTTATTCTATTCGAACCAATAGTTCTTGAGATTAGCGCGTTCAACAAAACATACTCTGCTGCCTTGTACAAGTAGTAGTATTAAAGTATACATAACAGGCAGTGCTCTGAATTGTCTGAATCTAAGCTTTTGTTGTGCCTGTGTAATGTGCTAAAAATCGGGACACGCTCCGGGCGTCGGGTCTCCGTATAAACGGGTTTGTGGACGGTGGACAATCGGTAGCTCACCGTCCGTCCGTCTTGTGACGAGAGGCCGCGTCGACGGCACATTCGTGTTCCACGTGCGCCTCAAAGAGATGTCAGCAAAGCAGAGGGGTTGCGGACTGTTCGAAAAAGATACCACGGCCCCGAAAAATAAAGGGCAATAGAAGGAACTTGGGTGGGTTTGCACGCGGCTTCGCTCACGTTAAATTCGGGGTAATACAGTTTCCCTTGCGCCTTATTGATTTGTAATAGCAACGCTAAGTTTTCCTCTTTCTTCCCTCTTTCTCCCTCACATCCCACTTTTTTATAAAAAAATATTAGCCTATGTCCGTCTCCTGATTCCCAACTATCTCTGTACCAAAATTCATCAAAATCGGTTTAGCCATTAAAGCGTGAAGAGGTAACAAACAAACAAACTCACTTTCGCTTTTATAATATTAGTAAGGATAAGTAAGGATACATCTGTACCAACAACAGCGCCAGTCCAATTGTGTTTCCTAATCATTCAGGAACCCATTGGAATATACACCCTGCAGTTCAGGAGGACTTAGGTGCCAATACACATACAGAAGAATTTTATATAAGTATTACTAGCTGTGCCCAGCGGTTTCACCCGCTGAGGTTTAAGGGTATGAAAAATAGATGTTAGCCGATTCTCAGACCTACCCAATATGTACCTACCCAAAATTTCATAAGAATCGGTCGAGCCGTTTCGGAGGAGTACGGTAACTAACATTGTGACATGGAAATTTTATATATTAGACTAGCTGTGCCCAGCGGTTTCACCCGCTGAGGTTTAGGGGTATGAAAAATAGATGTTAGCCGATTCTCAGACCTACCCAATATGTACCCAAAATTTCATAAGAATCGGTCGAGCCTTTTCGGAGGAGTATGGGAACGAACATTGTGACACGAGAATTTTATGTATTAGAAGATTATCTGATTTTTTTGCTTTCAGCCCTGGCTACGGTCTTCAGTCAGCAGCCACATGATTACTATCACGTGCTGCATCTCCCACATAACCCACCACTTCATCCTGTGTTTGTGACTGCTCCCCGCACTACCTTCACCTGTGATGGTAGACCAAGAGGGTATTATGCTGATGTGCAGGCTGGGTGCCAGGTATGACATTGTTTCGATCTTCCTCTTTTCTATTTAGAAACCTTGCGTAATAAGAATGAAATGCAAACAATTTCCTCAAACCAACCCGGGGGAGCCCCGGGCGTCGAGCGCCGCGAGACGACTCCCGGCTACCGTAGATGCGGGCCTGTGGACGGTGAACAATGGGTAGCTCACCGTCCGTCCGTCTATTGACGAAAGGATGTGTCGACGGCGCGTTAGTGTTCCACGCGCGCCTCATCTCTTTGAGGCGCGCGTGGAACACTGTCACCAAAGCAGAGGGGCCTGCCAGGGCGACCACCTGCCGGGGTTTCGGGTTGTTCGAAAGAGATACCGCGGCCTCGGAACGTATAGGGCAATAGAAAGAACATGGGTGGGTTTTAGTCAGTACAAGTCTGACACTCTTCCCACTCCGCCCAGAGCGGGGGAAGTTTGATGATTTTTTATTTGATGATTTCCCATCCGCAAAAAAAATGCAAACAATTTTCCAGTAGACTTATTAGAAAACTGATACTTATTGCACTACGATTAGGTCAAACATGCAATGAATTTCGCACACGTTCTTTATTCTCATCTATCGCAATAAGAGTTTTTCTGATTTCAGCCGGCAGTGATTTTTTTTAGAGCAAGAGGATGACGTTCTATGTTCGACCGTATTTTTTTTTTAACCGACTTCAAAAAAGGAGGAGGTTCTCAATTCGACTGTATGTTTTTTTTTTTTTTTTTATTTTTTTTTTTTGTGTTTGTTACCTCATAACTCTGGTCTGGGTGAACAGATTTTGATGATTCTTTTTTTATTCGAAAGCTGATGGTTGTCGTTTGGTCCCATAAAAAAAATATCAAGATCCGGCCAGTAGTTTTTGAGTTATCTTTAATAATGCGTATTAGATTGACTTCGTCTACGTTGATGATATAATTTTAGAGGTTGTCGAAGACAAATGAACAAAAAACGCTGTGCACTATGATTTGGAAGGTCATCGCAGTTTTTTGAGGTGATTGTATTTTAATTTGGTGATAGATCTTCAGTGATATACAACGGAACTCTTCAATAAATGACCGCAAATCTGCCGTGATTGCTGCAATCACATGTATAAGTATGGGTTTCGCCAGGGTAGGCAGGCGAGTGGGAGCAGGGTGCCCGTACCCCCTCCCCTCCCCTCACCCAGTCATTAAGAAACATAATCAATCATTAGATCAAGTATCAGCTGTATCCCCTAGGCGATGATGCATATGATTTCTGAATTGGTTTTAAACTAAAGCATAATTTAGATAGTATTAAATACTATAACGTGATGTGGAACTAAGGCACTTGTCTCACCGGCAACGATTAACGAGTAACGAGTAGAGCTAGAACTAGAAACGAGTTAGCGAGACGTGGGGAGCAAGTGCGTAGTTCCGATATTTGTGTAGCTCGGCTATAAGCGAGTGTGCGAGTGAGGCGGGCGATTACTCGCATCACTCGCTCGCGGCAGTCAAGCGTACAGTCAGTCTTGCGGCCTCATACGCGACCAAATGACATGACCACTGGTTGCTCTCTCGGCGTGATTTCTAATCGCTTGGCGAGTATCGCCGAGTGACTGTTATCTTTCATAGCTCTTGTCGCTCAGCGACAAACTAGTGAAGCGAGTGCTCGCCGGCAGTGTGAACAGTCAGCGATCAACTGTTTGTATATGCATCTCTTTTATTCACACGGAAAGTATTCTATTGTACGTTTCTTGAGCGAGAAAATAGCCGATAGTTAGTCGCTTTCTCGTCGTTGGTGAGACAACTGCCTAAAGCTTGTATTTAAGACGGGACCTACGCACTAAAAAGCTAAAAATAACCGTGTTTGCGAATTATATCATAATACTATAACTAAAAATGCTGAAATAAAAAACTTTTTTGCAAAAAATAAAACCGACTTCCAAAAAAAAAAGTGGAAAATAACTTTATTTCCGGAAGTCGGTGGCAAAAAAATTAACGAAACCAACAAAAGCCACCGACTTCCGGAAATAAAGTTATTTTCCACTTTTTTTTTTGGAAGTCGGTTTTATTTTTTGCAAAAAAGTTTTTAGTTTTTTATTTATGTTCACCGATTACTCCGCCAACTTTGGACCGATATAATTCTTTTTGAACAAAAAATATTGTTCACCTTTTAGTTTTTTTTTGGAAGTCGATTATATTTCTTTTATATATAGATTGAGAGGTCAAAAGGAGGTTCTCATTCAGCAGTTACCCACCCTAATATTATGTTTTCTTATCTTTCCAGGCGTTCCACTACTGCTGGCGCCAGCACTTAGTCAGCACTGATCTCTGTGCGAATGGCACGCTATTTAATGAACAGTTTCAAGTAAGTTATCAGAGTACTAGCTTTTGCTCGTGACTCCGCTCGCGTTAAAATCGGGGTAACACAGTTCCCCTTTCCTGATTTACAGGTACCTGCTACCTGTAGTTTTTGCCCTTGTACCTTATTTATTGTAATAGCAATGGTAAGGTTTCCCTTTTCTGCCCAAACAAAAAATTTGCCAATGTCCGTCTCCAGGGTCCCAACTATCGCTGTACCAAAATTTATCAAAATCGGTTTAGCCATTAAGGCGTGAAGACGTAACAAACAAACAAACTCACTTTCGCTTTTATAATATTAAATAAGGATTTTTTGATCTAATCATACAAGGCGGAATAGACGCCGACGTCAAAACGTTTACTGCGCATTCAGTACATTATTTTAAGCCCCCACATAGATTTTGTTTAATGAACCACGAGATATCGAAAAAACTACTGCTACCTGTAGTTTTTGCCCTTGCGCCTTATTGATTGTAATAGCAAAGCTAAGTTTTCCCTTTTCTTTCTCCCTCATTTCGCACTTCTTTTAAATAAAAATTAGCTTTTAACTAGCCTATGTCCGTCTCCTGGTTCCCAACTATCTCTGTACCAAAATTCATCAAAATCGGTTTAGCCATTAAAGCGTGAAGAGGTAACAAACAAACTCACTTTCGCTTTTATAATATTAGTTACGATAATATAATATAAGTAAGAAAGTAAGGATATATAGTAGGTAAGGATTTTACCATACTCTCACTGCAGCCTAGTTTTTCTTTGATCTTCATTTTAAAGGTAAAATTATTCGACTGTCATTGATCGCAATTTAAAATCATGAAAACAGCTAATTTCAGTTTTTTACCCGACTACGACGAAGCAAAAAGAAGGGTTATGATTGACCGGTATGTATATTTGTCTACAGGTATGTGACCATTTCTACAACGTCCGCTGTGGGTCTCCTTACGAAGATTTGTAAATCATTTTAAGTTAAATATATTTATTTAGTACCTAATTCTGTGTTGTTTTATTTAACACAAGCTTTTACCTACGCTTCGCTCACGTTGATTCTAAGCTTCAAAAATGTACTATCTTGGCAAAAGTCCTGAACCTCAAACCAACCCAGCCACCACAGGAGATGATCCGGGCGTCGAGTGCCGCGAGACCATTCCTGGCTACCGTAAATGCGGGCCTGTGGACGGTGAGCACCTCACCATCCTTCCATCTAGTGACGACCGTGTCGACGGTGCGTTCGTGTTCCACGCGCCCCTTAAAGAGATGTCAGCAGAGCAGAGGCACCTGCCGGGGTTGCAGGTTATTCGAGAGAGATGCCGCGGCCCCGTAACATAAAGGCCAAAAGAAGGAACATGGGATGGTTTTAGTCAACAAAAGTCTGACAATTGGGGAAGGTTGACGACACGGTTGGCGCAGTGGCTGAGCTATAAACTGCTGCGCTGCGTGTCGCGGGTTCGATCCCCACACGGAACTAATATTTGTATGGTCTTCAGATAGTTGTTCCGGGTCTGGTTGTTTGTGCATGAGTTTAAATGTTTGTAAACGCACCCATGATACAGGAGAAATTTCTAGTGTAGGGGCAACTTTTTTTTCATAAGAAAAAATAAGTAAGAAAGTAAAAAAGTGGGCAAAAGACCTGAGTCAAATTACCTACCTGTGTCTAATTACTTCGCAGTCGATTCAGCCGTTAACGGCTTAACTAACGGCAACTTAACACGTTCCCTGTGCCATCATTTTCAAAGAACTTTCAGCTGGTGCTTTGGAGGCCTAAAAGATCTCGAAACTAACCTACCCTTAGTTGCGTTTGAGGCCTAATGAGTCTCCTAAAGATACAATTTTCTCATACTTTACGTGCTAGATCGTTCCGCAAGGAATGAAACAACACGATTTTATTCAACACAGAATACAAAAGTCCTGTAAGAGATCTGAGATCTCTTTGCAAGAACGTGTTAAGTTGTTAAAATAAAACAAGCAGACCATATCGGTCCTTTCACATTTTATAGACTTCATATGTTGGACGTATACTGTTGTCTAAAAAAAATGCATATTATTGGTCGTAAAAGCAATTGAAATAACACAAAACAATATTTTCCAAAAATATTTTATTTATAAACGTAAAAAAAAAAACACAAAAGCTATAAAAAAACTGAGTATTTAATACATAAAATCTTTGATAGAGTACGTCGCTAACCGACTTCGCATAAGTAGGTACATTATTGTCAAATAATAATTATAAAACATACGAAAAAACATCACACAAGAGTACATCATATAGAAAAAAGAACTAAAGTACTTACTTATCAAAATGTCAAGTTCTTATAAATAAAATATTTACATCAAATAACTATTTTTATAATCGAACCTTCTGGCAGTATTCAAAAGTTGATTTTAATTTGAAAATGATTCTCTCATGGTTTCCGAAAATATTTTTTATTTATTCTATATTTATCACTCTTTGTTCTTACCAAAGCGATTGGTTACTCGAATACGTTATCGTCGCGTTCATAATTATTATGTCACTAATTTGTTCGAAAAACTGTGAACACAACACCGCACACGTTTGGGTACCGATTAAAATGAACGCTACTGGCAATTGCTCGCCCCGTGCAATAATAAAAAATACAATGCTAAAACAAAAACGAATCGTGTGAAGACCCCCTCTTGCCTTACTCAAATAACCTGATATGATAGAAAAGGCTAAAGGCGACATTGCTGGCGAGGCCTTAATTGTTAAATAAATACCATACGATTTTACCAAAAACTAACTGATCAACATTTGATCAGAGTTTATGAACCATGCAGTTTACCATTCTGGCAATATTTCTGTCATTTTAATTCCAAATAAACTTAAAATGAGCATTCTTATTCCTTACCAAAAACAATCTGAGACCATAAACTTTATTTTACTTTTAAGTCACGGAGTATTGAACGAATGGAGTGTGAAAAGCATATTCTAAAGTGTCACGTCAAAAACATGTTGATTCTAATGATGCGCTGGTTTATATCGTTAATTAAAAAAAAGTCTTGGAGTACTCATGAGTTAGCTACAAATAAAAGCAAAGTAAGGAAATTGCTATCTTCATTACACTTAGTATTTTACATGGAGCGACTGCCTACCTGTCGTTTACAGTACAGTTAGTACTGATAATACGAATCCCATTGGTAAGACTGGTTGTCAGACTTACAGGACACTGACTACTTCAAATCAAATCATTTATTTCAATTAGACCATTACAGGCACTTTTGAATGTCATGAAAACAAAAAAAAAAGATGCTGCTACAGTCCCAGTCACAAGACATAATAACTTGTGAAAGTAATGTAGTTGCACTTGTAACGACTGTTAAAGATTATTAAATGACAACTTGTGCTTTCTAAAATAAATAAATCTATTTTTATTTTGCAAAAAAATCATTGATAATTGACAGCAAATTCATTGCTATGAAATAAGTGCTCCAAAATAAAGTGCCCTCGTAAACACTGGCTATTAATTTCTGCGAGGATAAAACAGACAAATTAAAATTCATTCATTGTTTGTCATATTCGCTTATGATTTTTACATAACCGCACAATATTTAAGGCTGATACAATAGTTTTTACATTTAATAAAGTATATTAAGTAATTCCTTATGCGAACGAGGGCTCACTTTACTATTAACACTCCATACCCAAAATACTCCGTGCCATCCAATATCACATAGGAACTAAAATCTTACCAAAACTTCAACAGAACTAACACACAAAAAGCCACACTAACCAAACTACTCCTAACAACACTGCTGCCTCCATTACCGTCATCTGTTTTCACCTCATTGTCTCCCTCAAGTCGTTTCACTTCATCCATTATACGTTTTTCTTCAACAGCCAGTATTACAGCATCGTTAATGGTCTGCATCAGGGCGTAGTTCGTGTATTTCGGTTGGGGTAAGCGGAGATGTAGTTTTGAATCTTGGATTACGTAGGCTGGGCCCTTTGAGCCGACGACGGTTACTGTGGAGAAAAATCGCGTTAGTTTTTTGAAGATGCATATTTTTTTACGTCCTTGTTGGAACGAAGTTCTTTATCGCGCGTTGCGAAAGGGGACTAGACGGAAAAAATTAAGACCAAAAGTTGTAACGACACTTTTTGCTATAGTTTAAGCCGTGCGGCTTGTTGTTTCTCTGTCTGTCTCTCTCTCTCTCTCACATAGAAAGCAAGACAATTACTTTCGTTTCGTCTTTTATTTCGCATTGAACAGTGACCACACTCAACAAAAATAATCGTCGCAACACCAGTTGCGACGATTATTTTTGTTGAGTGTATACAGGTTTTTTGTACATAATAAATAATAACTTCGTTCCATCCGGGTGTCCCTTGACCTCCCACCTCTCAAGTTTCTGTGTTTTTCTACAGGATGGAATGGGTAGAAAAAGTAACTAATGGCGTTACATTAAATTTATCTCCGAATTAGTAATTAACATTTGGGTAACTTAAACTTGGGTATAAGAGCAGAAGAAGACCAAAAAACAGGCCAAGAACGAGTCAGACTCACGCACCGAGGGTTCCCTACAAACTTGCGACATAAACGGCCCTTCTTCCATCTTTTACTGCGTCGACTTAGAAGGTTGATTTTTTCACAATACAAAGCTATCAGTTTGGGGGGGGGGGGGGGAATCAATACCCATCCATGTTCCTTCTACTGCCCTTTATGTTCCGGGGCCGCGGTACCTAAGTTATCATAGACTTCAGTATATGGTTTTAATTTCATCTCGACACATCCACGCATTCCCGAGATAAAGGGTCTTGACAGACAGATAGACAGACGGTCACCAAAGTGATCCAATAAGGGTTCCGCTTTTTTCTTTTGAAGTCTAAAACAGAACTTAACGAAGATTAGATTTCTAAGAAAATTTCTGGGAATTCTAAGAAAATTAATCAAAACAAAGAGCTTATCTTTTCAATTTGCTCCGGGATTTATTTTACGAAGTTGCCAAAGACTATTTAAAAATATTAAAGCGTTTTTTATAAACGTCGTAGAAATATGACCTACATGGAAATGCCCATGACAGGTAAGCGACTGAAACCGATCATAATTCATCAGCCTAGCCTTTTCCCAACTATGTTGGGGTCGGCTTCAGTTTAACCAGATTACCGGTATTTTAAATGGAGCAATTTGCTATCTGACCTCCACAACCCAGTTAGTACTCTGTGCGATACCCCTTGGTAAGGCTGGTTGTCAAACTTTCGGGCCGCTGACTACCTGTAATGACTTTCAAAGATCTACAAATGAAAGCACGTTTATCAGTGATAACCGATCTCTGTATTGACCTTGGCTAACGCGGTTTAACCATGAAGACCAGTGTGTATATTATTATTTAGCGGACTGCTGAGCACAGGGTTTTGGGTTCAACTCCCAGGTCGGGAAAAAAGTGTTATTTGGTTATACCATTAGGAATTTCACTGTAGCCGATCGGAGTTTGGAAGTTGGCGGTAAGATACCCGGGGGTATCTGCCTCGGAAAGTACGTTAATCCGTTGGTCCTGTGCCTGATCTCTCTCCGGTCGTATCGGATTGCTGTCCCATCGGACTATGAAAGTGAGGGAACAGAGAGTTCACCTGCGCCTGCGTACACACGCCGCACCTATAATATCTCCCGCGTAGATGTCTCTCCGCTGAGATTGGCCGCCATGTCCAAAAACGGCCACCTCAAAACCAATTTCCAAATGTTCCACTATAAACATCTTTTACTTACCATCAGGAATATTCAAGTTCATCACAGCCTTGTTGACTAGAGGATCGTTCACCATCCTCTTATGTCTCTCCACGAAATCGATGTACGCGTCCGTCTCGTTGCACTTGCCCTTGAAGTCGTCTGTATCTATGGACCACACCATCACGCCGCCCAGACCTTTGTCGATGGCCATTCTGTGAAGGACACAAAAAATTACGACAAAAATATTAATAAGAAGGACTAATTTTTGAAAATGATTTTTTAAAGTTGTGAAAGTCTGACAGAAGCGTCCTCAGCTGCAGGACGTATGTCGCAAAATTTTTGCATCTGCTAAATCCCTGAGACGTTTGTGGAATTTTCTTCCAACTGCTACTAAAACTGCGCTTGCTCAATCCCTATAACTTCCCACCCTTGATTATGCCGATGTCAGTTATCTTGATCTCACTGAGGCACAACTAGATAAACTTGAACGACTTCAGAATGTCTGCATAAGATTTATATCTCTGAATTTCGTATAAAGCTCAAATGGCTTCCCATAAGACTCCGCCGGAATACTCATATCTTGTTTCAGCTACACAATATTTTGTTTAATCCCAGAACCCCCCTTTATCTTAAAAAACGTTTTAAGTTTCTTCATGACACACATAATAGATATCTGAGGTCATCAGAAAACCTGAGACTGGAGATGCCGGTGCATTCTACTAGCTTCTACGATAAATCCTTTACGGTTCAAGCTGTACGCCTATGGAATGCCCTGCCCATGTCTGTAAGGAGCGCTCAAACCCTGACCACTTTAAAAATTCTGGTCAAAAAGCACTACCTCTCTCTATAAACAACAATATTAAATATTTCTTTGCTCTTCATGATTGTTATTTTATATGTATTTATATATAAGTATTTGTTTTTGTAATTTTTTTAAAAATTGTTTGAAAAATTATTTTGAAAAATGTTACGCCACAGACTACCAACAGTACTGTTTCTCCTCTTTTAAATCCATCCAAAGGTTGTCTTGAAAAGATCGCTTTCAGCGATAAGACCGCCCATTGTGTCACCCTATTTATAAGTCTGACCAGTGTTATTCTTGTTACTTGTATGGTGTACATAATAAAGAATATTCTATCTATCTATCTATCTTGATTTTTGACAGCACAAAGGGACCTTCTTACATATTTGTATAGTCTCAACATGAGTTATGTAACCATGATTTTGTAAAATTGTTATGATTTAAAAGAGTGTCCATGGAGTTTCTAGCCCATTCTTCTCCATAGAGATTTTCGACGCTTTGAAATAGGCGACTACAGTACTTTCACAAGTTATTATGCATTGTGTCTGGGACTGTAGCTTCATTCTGTTCTTTTTTGACATTCAAAAATGCCTGTATAGGTCTAATTGAGGACGGTGAGCATTTGGTAGCTCACCGTCCGTCCGTCTATTGACGACAGGCCGTATCGACGGCGCGTTAGCGTTCCACGTGCGCCTCAAAGAGATATCAGCAAAGCAGAGGGGCCTGCCAAGGCCTCCGCCTGCCGGGGTTGCGGGTTTTTTGAAAGAGAACCCGCGTCTACAAGTGTACAAACTGTTATTTCAGTCTTTTTTTCGAACTTTAATGTTAGTGGTTCAAATGTCAAAAATCCCTTTATTAGGAAAATGGCAAATTTCTTTATTAATGCAAAGGTGACTTGGTTTATCGTTACTGTGACAAACGAAAACACTTTATTTGATGAATCCTTAAAGAAAATTTTAATTAATATCAATCAGGAGAAAAGTTATTGCAAAAATATATGTTGATCCCTAGAGGTGTTCAAAGAGGCGGAGACAAATTGGCGCACTTGGCGCAGATGGCAGAAATGGCTAGGTTAGATTAGGTTAAAACTGTGACCTCCTACGCCAGAATCGACTTGCATTAATAGAAAAAAGAGATTGTTTTTAGTGGGTGACCCGGAACTGAACTATTTAGATTAGGATAATTACTTATTGTATTAAATTACATTATTTCAATTCAATTTTCTAGTAACATAATTTATAGTTTATTGGTGATCTCTTATAATACACACATCAAAAGTATCTAGGGATCAACATATATTTTTGCAATAACTTTTCTCCTGATTGATATTAATTAAAATTTTCTTTAAGGATTCATCAAATAAAGTGTTTTCGTTTGTCACAGTAACGATAAACCAAGTCACCTTTGCATTAATAAAGAAATTTGCCATTTTCCTAATAAAGGGATTTTTGACATTTGAACCACTAACATTAAAGTTCGAAAAAAAGACTGAAATAACAGTTTTCTTTAAAATTTTATTGGGTAACTTAAACAATTAATAATCCGTGTTTCTACCGCGAACACTAACAACACAAGAACATCGGTTTGGCATACTCAAAATGAGTTCATCCAAATCACGCTGTGGAATGGCCGCCCATGTTCGTTGCAACAACAAAAAAAGGTCTTCTTGCGACTGGATACCCTCCATATTCGGCAGAGCTCTTCTCTGTAGCATATCCCATGCATGCTCAATCGGGTTCAAGTCTGGCGACTGAGCAGGCCAGGGCAGGACATTGATGTTAGCTGCGGCGAGAGTCTGTCTTACAACTCTTGCGGTGTGCGGTCGTGCATTATCATGCATTAACTGAAATAAGGGACCGATTTGCACTTGTAGAGGAACGATGACGTCTGATACAATCGTCTCAGCATAAATTTGAGCGTTGAGGTTGCCTCTGATCCAAATCAACTCAGTTCTTCCGCCGATCCAAATACCCGCCCATACCATGATGGTTCCACCACTATAAGGATGGACTTCCTGGCAGGATTTTAATCGCTGTTGGCGTCCAGGGGTTCTCCAGTGTCGTATACGTCTTGTATCCGGTCTCATACCAAAACGAGACTCATCAGAAAAGCACACGAAACGCCATTGTTCTTCTGCCCAATTTCTGTGTTCAAGAGCCCATTGATATCGAATCCTACGATTGTGCATTGCTATAGGTGGTACCCGTAGCGGTCTTCGGGAATGAAGGTTCACTTCATGCAAGCGGTTTCTGACTGTTTGGTCGCTAATTAAGTTCCCTGAAGAGTGATGAAGCCTCACGGCTAACATCATGGCGGTTATTGTTGGAGCTCTTCGAGTTAAGATTTGAATGTATCGGTCTTGTCTCCGTGTGGTGCAGCGATACCGTCCTCCATGGCGCTCAGCCACGGTACCAGTGCTTCGGTAACGTGTCCAAAGTCGACTGATAACACTCTGACTTGTATTCAGAGCTAAAGCTACAGTACGTTGCCGGGAACCAGCTTCTATCATTCCCACGGCTCTGAGCATTTCTTCCCTGCTTAAATGACGTCGCCGCTCCATAATAACGTTGGTTTTAATCAGTAGTAGGGGGAAACAGTAGCACTAATAATGTCTTGCGTGCGTTAATAATTGCAATGCGTTGTATGTTTTTTTTTTTTTTTTTTAATATTGGCACACTCGGTTTGAGTATTCGCCACTGACGGATTTAAAAGCTAAGGAATCATTTTGAATGGAAAAGGAGATTTTGAACGGGATTGAAAGGAGATTCCAGTGGAATGGTTTTAAGATAAGGGGTAAATAATTAATACTTACATTTAAACTAACAGATACAAAAAAATAAACTACACTTTAATATCATGAGAAGATATGAAAATAGAAAGAGATTTATATACAGTATGGGGACCACATATATGCAATAAATTATACGACATACTTGTTATCGCCTTTTCTGACGCTATGCAAAAAATTAACAATATCGGTCCAGTAATTAGGTCAAAAAGTAGAGTTTTAATTTTGAACAAATTTAAACACTGTAGAATTGTATCACTAGGTCAAAGATTCAACGAACTTGAATCCTCTAACATTGAAAAGCGACGTTGCCACGCAGTGCAAAACTACGAACTATCACCACACGCTGTTATGTACCTATTCTAGTTATTTGCCTAAATGTAAAATTGGTACACCTAAACGACAGGCTGGAATTTAATGTAACAAATTTTAATTCATTGTTCGAGTGCGCAAACTAAGCGTGTAAGAGGCCGCGGCCGCGGACCGCGCTGCCCGACTCCCACATTTATTTCGCTGCTATATGGATTTTAATACTGTGACAGTGCGGCCCACTACCTCTTTCTCACAGACAGAAGACCAGTACAGACTGATTTTTAAATTTAATGTTAATATTGTTTTTTTCTGTATACTAGTACTTCGAATTTCCTCTTGAACAACGTGATCTGCCACGGTCGAAACTTTGTTTTGCAATTTACACAAACACAATTTATCAATGGGACGCGCCTGCATTTCCTGCAGGTGTACGTCGGTAGCGGTGTCTTTTGGCGGTTTCCTCAATAGGCACGCGGCTTTTTTCAAAGGAAACGAATTGCTTTCGGCGCGGCGCCGGCGCGACTCGTGGCAGGCCGGCGGGGTGGGAGGGAGCGCGGGGTGCGCTCCGCCACGTAGGGAAGGGCACCTGTTATTGACTATTAATAATGATCGATAAAAAGCTGTTTAGCTTTAAATACTTTAGGTGGTGTTTTTAGAATTATCGTGCTGTTATGATAATTCTAAAAAACACTGTGCCGTAAATATTTAAAGCTAAACTAAGCTAATTTTAAGTGTGTTCTTATTAAATAATATTAAGTAGATTTAGAGATCAAAATAAATAAAGTAAACAACAATAATTTATGAATTGCTTTTACCTATTCAAAAATCGTACCTACGAGCTCATTATTATTAGTTACTGAATTAAATTTCAATTGTTACCGATGGCTCCCGGGCGATCGACAGAACCGTTTGATACTCAGGAACTCACAAAACGTTAGTTTCGTTTTTTACTGTGAATAATTTGTTAATTATTAAAAATATTAAAACATTCGAATTACACAAAGATCTTGTATTCTAATGCCTTGTTTAGGTAGTAGGTAAATAAGTGTAAAAAGTTATCGATAAGCGATTACGATAATTACGCCGTTCGCCCTACATTACTTACCTATAACTTTTATTTTATTCGCTATTTTGGATTTCGGAAGTTCCGTTCCGCTTTGTCAGTCACCACTGGTCTTCCAGGATAGTGTGTGCCTTTCGCATAGATTTCGTAGACCTACTTGAGCACATTGCTTCAAAACGCGATTTTAGACAATTACTTATGTACCTACTTAGTTTAATATTGTTTACAGTGAAATGGACACTTATTAGTTTATTAGTACTTGACTTTGTGTGTGTAAATTGTGTTTTTAAGTTTTATGTTGTGTGTTATTTTTTACGGTGAAATTGACACTTGACTTTTGTGTACGCGTGTTTTTTGTAACAAAATGCCAAGACAACAGCATTTTTACAGTGCTGCAGAGTACACAGACATGGTGTTATTGTATGGCGAATGCAGGCATAATGCAGCCTTAACTATACGTACCTATCTGTTTCTATTCTTTTTGGAACTAATGAGCAATATTTAATTTATTTAGTTCAGTTCAGTTATCGCGAAATAAACATGTGGCGGTAAACATTAACTTAGTGAATTTAATTTTCGTCGCACAATGTCAAACGAATCAAAGTGGCGCGCCGACATGCGTTGTTGCCGCACTTCGCTCCTGGGGTCAAGGTACGTTGTCTAAACAGAGTGTTTACTTTTACTGAATTTATTTTGATATTTATTTTGTTTGAAAATTTCACTTTTTTAATTTTCGGTTTTTAATTTAATATTTATTTTCTATATACTTTTGTGGACTAGTATTACTTGAGGTTTCATTTATTGCCTAGAAGTGAGCTCCATACTGTATATCAAAATTATTAGAAGCAAGTAAGATAGGAACAGAAGTTGGAAATGGAATACGTAAAAAAACTAAAGACGAATATAATAAGGAGTGATCATATAAGGGACAGGACAGGATTAAATGATTTATATCACCCACTTTACCACACTCGCAAATATTAGACGGAATAATTTTCAATCTTGCAAGGTGGGAAGGAGTGCACATGTGACCAATTCTCATTCGGATAAGTATGGTGGTGGCCCGTTTTCCAAGTTTTAGCTTAAAAAACCAGGGTTCACTTGGAATACTAGGCTGAATTGTAGAATAAAATTTGCCCTTGACTTGGCAGCTGTTTGTCCATAATTCTAACCAGGATTCTTTTAAATATAACAAAGGTAATGCTGCTAGGTCATGGAAATAATTTTGAAAAGGAAACATGTCCCCAGACTCCACAGCAACATTTGCAAGGCTGTCTGCCTTATTGTTACCAGGAATACCAGAGTGGCTGGGTATCCGAGCAAAAGAAACATTATATATAATAACAGGAAACACAGGTCTATTGGTAAAAGGAAATCTATCTAAAGCCTGAAGGGCACTTTTAGCATCAGAGAAAATTACAGTATTATGAAGATTCATAAGTAAAATATACTCGACAGCTTTCAGCAATCCAAAACATTCACCCGTAAAAACTGAGGACTCTGGAGGTAATTTAATTTTTTGTACAATATTAAAATTTTGGTGATAAACACCTATACCTACACAGCCTGATGTTTCTACTTTGGAAGCATCCGTGTAAATATGGTGCCAATTTTCCCAATGTGAATTTATGATGTTTTTAAAAAGATATGGAGTATGAAAATCAGATTTACTTAAACCTAAATTGAGCTTGATATCAGGACATATAACCAAAGATTCAAAGGAAGAACAAAAAAGGGGAAAATAAAAAGAATGATAAGAAGGAGCTTTAAGTGAATTATATTTCTGAAAACTTTTGATTAGACATGGTGGATTTTTATGGGACCAATATGATGAAGAAGTGACTTTATCAAGAAGTAACTGAAGTTTAGAACGTAATGGGTGATTGGAAAATTGAAAACAACGAAATAAAAATTTATCTGACAAATATTGACGACGTAAAAATAGAGGGGGATCAACTAGCTCTACCTGTAAGGCATTATTTGGAGAGGACTTCATGGCTCCGGAAATAACTCTCAAAGCTTTTGACTGAATGCCATCCAATCTCTTTAAAGCAGCAGCATTTCCAGGTTCTAGTAAAAATGTACCATAATCAAGCAAGCTACGAATTATCGCATTATATAGCAGCTTTAAAGAGTAAGGATGAGCACCCCACCAAACACCAGAGAGACATCTTATAATACTAAGAGATCGTTCACATTTTGATATAATATAATCACAATGTGACACACCAGAGAGTTTGGAATCTAACACAATGCCTAAAAATTTTACATTATTTTTTGCACAAATTAAATTGCCATCATAATAAATAGTAATGGGTGGAGGAAGACGCATTCTGGAAAAGAGAATAGCAGAACTTTTATTGGGAGAAATTTCCAAACCATTAGAATCCATCCAACTTTTTAAGTATTTAAGAGAATTAGAAAGACAGAGACAGGCTTGATCAATAGACTTATGAGGGAAATATAAAAGTAAGTCATCAGCATATTGGAGGACTCTAACATTTGAGTCCAAGGATGATTCTAAGTCAGATGCATAAATATTATATAGTATAGGACTTAGAACAAACCCTTGGGGAATACCCTTCCATACAGTCCTAGGTTCCTTTGAAGAATCTTTCAAATGGATCAATCTTTCAGATAAATAATTCATAATGAAATTAGTCAAAAGAATAGGAATTTTTAAGGAAATTAGTTTCTTATATAGTATTGAAAGAATAACATTATCATATGCAGATGCAATATCTAAAAAGGTGGCAACTACTGATTCATTATTAGAAAAAGCTAAATGAATATCAGTAACAAAAATACTAACACTGTCTATTGTACTCCTTCCTCTTCTAAATCCAAATTGATTGCTGCTTAATAAACTATTATTCTCAATAAACCACTCCAGACGATTCTTAACAAGATGTTCTGTTATTTTCATTAGTACTGAAGAGAGAGCAATAGGACGGTATGATGTGGCAGATGAAGAACTCTTACCAGGCTTTAATATTGGCAATATTAATTGGGACTTCCAAGAAATAGGTATATTACCAGTGATCATAACTGTATTAATAATGTTAAGATAATATGTAAGAGAATCGTCCGAAAGGTGTGCAACAAAAGAATAAGGAATACCATCCATACCTGGTGTAGAATCCTTAACATTAGAAATTATACCTTTAAGTTCAGAAAGAGAGAAAGGGCCATTAAGACCAGAAAGATTACTTGAGATGACAGAAAGGCATGGAAGAAGAAGTTTTTCAGGGACAGATGGAGGAGCTAAATTATCCAGAAATTGATTTTGTAATATGGAAGGAATTGATGTAGGAGTTGGTTCTTTGAAAGCAAACCTAAATTTCCTTATGTTTAGCCAAACCACAGATGGATTAACATCAGGAGATATTGATGAACAAAATGCTTTCCAACCATCAAACTTTTTCTTTTTTAATAATTTGTGTGTGTCATTAATAATACTTGATAAAGTATCAAAATTTTCAGATGAGGAAAATTCGTTATAAATGAATTCTGCCTCTTTACGTTTTTTTACAGCTTTTGTACACTCCTTATCCCACCAAGGAGGAGACGGAATTATACTTAATGCTTCATTTTTAAGAGGGAAAACATGATTCGCTGCCTCTATAAAAGCTTTCGATAAAGCATCTGCACATTCTGAAG
The DNA here is from genome assembly GCA_905475445.1 of Ochropleura plecta. Lineage (NCBI taxonomy): Eukaryota > Metazoa > Arthropoda > Insecta > Lepidoptera > Noctuidae > Ochropleura > Ochropleura plecta. The sequence continues at coordinate 4,760,011 of FR997750.1, read as the reverse complement.
CATTGCCCTGAGTAATTTCTGGTAAGCATGATATTTTTTCATCTAAACATGTTCTAAAAGAATTCCAATCTGCATCAATCAATTTATGTTTCAGACGAGGTGAAGAACGAGGAGAATGTGGAACTTTCATAGAAGGAAAAGAAAGTAAAATAGGAAAATGATCACTACCATATGAGAGGGGAAGACACTTCCAGGATATTTTTGAAGCTATGTTAGGAGAACAGATTGATAAATCAGGAGCACTAACACTTTCATTAGGTGCAGTACGGCGAGTAGCTGAACCTGTATTTAGTAAACAAGCGTTATGGGTATCTAACAAGTCTATAAGAAAATTACCAAAATGATTCGATGAACTTCCCCAAGATTGATGTTGGCAATTAAAATCTCCTAAAATAAGAAAGGGCTTGGGAAGACTAGAAAATATGTCATTAATTTCATTAAATATTATAGAAGAAGGGCGAGGAATGTAAATTGAAACAAAACATATATTATTCACAATAGCAGCAATAATAGAAAAATCATTTTTGTGAGAAGCAATCGGAAAGTGAGTAAATGCTAAATTACGATTAATGAGTAGGGCAACACCGCCATACCCATCTGAACGATCTTCGCGTAGACAGGCATAACCAGATAACCTAAAATTAAATTCTGGTTTAAGCCAGGATTCCTGAAGAGCAAAAATAAAAGGATTATGATTCTTAATCAAATAAATTATGTCAGACTTTTTAGAAGTGATGCTGCGGCAATTCCATTGTAGAAGATTGTTTGTATTGTCCATTATTATGAATGTTAGAAACTTGTGAGATATCATTTAAAAGGGCAGCGTTGGACGGTTCTTGAATAAATTTAGATTGAGATAGGGAGTTAATTAATGTTATAATTAACTCCTTTAAAGAAGCGTTAGTTAAATTTTCCGAGTCTAAAGATTTAAGAGCACAACCATTAGAAGAACTTTGCATGTCATAATCTTTGGTTAAAGCTTTATGAGCATTAACATCATATCCCCCAGAAGGTTTCACGGGAGAACGTGGCTTCAGAAACACTGTTTTTTTGTATGACAAATGTGAAGGTTGTGGATGAGTTTCTCTAGAATGAGGATAATTGCTTTGTGTATTTGAAATTACAGGTTTGGAATTTGATGAAATCAAGGCATCAGCATAGGAAATTTTAGAAATAGGGGCATGTTGTTTAGATGCTTCAGCATATGAAATACAGCTCTTAGCCATAGTTTCTTTAATTGACTTTTGTCTTTGAAATTCCAAGCATTTACTACTTGTAGCTAAATGAAAACCTTTACAAAGACAGCAAAAAATATTCTCCTCCTCAACCGAACAACTATCACCAGTATGGTCCTGACCACATCTGAAACACTTAGGACGAGAGCGGCACTGCATTTTTACATGTCCAAAACGACAGCAATTATAACATTGTATAGTTGGATATATGTACAAATCGACAGGCAAGGCAGTGTAAAACATATAAACTTTTTTCGGTAGTATTTGACCATCAAAAGTAATAACAACAGATTCAGTTGATTTTAACTCAGTTATATTATTCACTCTAATTTTCCTTTTTAAACGCCTAATCTTTAATATTTTACCACAACCAAAAGGAACATTAATATTATTTAAAATGTCATCATCATCCCAATCAATGGGGATGCCCCTTACAATACCCATGCGGGTTACAGAAAATGAAGGTATGAATGCTTTGTAATTACCATTTTCTATAAGTGGAGAGTCCATAAATAAGTTGGCATCTTGGAAACAATTAAATTCCACTGAAAGTCTATTTCTTCCTATACGTTTTAGACTACCATTAATTATATTTTTAAACGAGTTATTTTTTAAGAAACGGCCAAATGTAACTGGGTGAAAAGTCACGTTATCATCATGAGAGGAAATTTTCTTTTGTATGTGTACAATAAAGGGGGCTACATCAGTAGCTACATAAGACAGCCTTGCAACTGACTGTGGAGTAGCTGGATTTGGAATAATTATATTATCTTTTTGGGGAACTTGAGAACTCTCACTATCGGTAACTTTCTGTAGACACTGAGTATCTGAAGACAAACATTGACAATCAGTATCTAATAGGTTTGTTTTATTTCCATTTTTTCGTCTCCGTTTGTTGCAAATTTGCAATGTCTACAAATGAGCAGCTTACGAGATGCAATCCTCTTACGTTTGACACCACCACCAATACTTATTGCCGAACAATCAGTGTCCATACTACCATCGGTATTTGAGGCATTATTAATTGTAACTATATAACCAATGTCGGGGGGTGTTCCCCCTGGATCATCAGGGGGGTCCATAATAAATGAATAAAAACTTACCTATATCACATTCAATATATAAACAAACTACAAAACTCAAATATATACAGTTAAATTTACTATTTACACGCTAAAAAAACCAAACCACATGAAAAAAAACACAATAATTAAATGAAGCACAAAAAATCGCGACCGCCAAATTCAATAATTCCCGCGCTTTTTTCCTTGTATGTTTTTATAGGGAAAATATTGACAGCTTATTTTCATCTTTTACTCGAATTTGATTGAGAGTTCCTGATTCAAATTATGAAATGCACCAAAAAGGATACATATAAATTTATAAAATCATAAATTTATTACAAATCCACACCTCAATCTCAAGAAATCCGCATAAAAATGCTTGATCCCTAGACACTTTTGATGTGTGTATATACAAAAACAATTATTTGGTACTAGACCCTATATCTCCATGATTTTATGTGATTTATTGTGGAATTGATTTTATATTGTTTGGTGACTACATTTTGGTGACAAATCTACTATTTTGCGGGCAAACCCTATTATTTAAGAAACACAAAACTAATTAAATTGGCGATAGCTTAAATGATTCCCTTATAATATTACTTACTTGACTTTAATGGCAATAGATCGTCCATCATCGTATGCGATAACTTTCTCTCCGTCTCTAATGTACGGTGTTGATGACTGTTCATGCCAGTGGTACACCCAGGGAGAGGATTTGTTCATGGTTTGCTCGCATATCTGCAATTAAATATAATCTTATTGCATGTGACTTTATAGTTTCTTTTGGCAAATCAGTGTCAGTGATCGAGGTCTGTGTGACCAGATCATCATCATGTGCCTAGCCTTTTCCCAACTATGTTGGGGTCGGCTTCCAGTCTAACCGGATGCAGCTGAATATCAGTATTAGTAGTATCTGTGTGACCAGATATTGACCGAAATGGGTGTTATATTTAGCCATGTGCTCCTCTAACAAAAGTTGATTTATCCATCAGCATATTGCTTCTTTACGTTTTGAAGCCCCTTGTTGTTCTCCTTATTGCTGTTATTGTGGCGAAGTTGTCAACAGCCTCGGACACCATGGTCTGTTAAGCAGCCGAAGTGTGGGCCGTTTTGCGCGGCACCCGAATATTAACGATATCATCCGACGAGCTCTCGCGTTCGAGATGTTTTAGAAGCCAATTGCTTAGCACGCGACGATGACTTTTGTCTGATTCATAGATTTTTTTGCCACTAACTTCCGGAAGTAAATTTATTTTCCGTCTTTTTTTGTGTTTTTTTGGAAGTCGGTATTTTTTGACTTAAATAAATGTACAATGGGTTCCTTTTGGGAGTATATATAGGTACCATTTCGATTGTAAAATTGAATTTTGAAAAATGGCCCTCAATCGACTGAGAAACTGCGTAATAACAAAAAAAAATACAGTCGAAAAAAGAACGTCCTCTTTTTTTGAAGTCGGTTTTAAACCAGTTTTGTGCAAAAGCTCCATATTCTCTCATAAAAATAATAACAAAATTAATCCTCACCTCATTATACCCCATAAATCCAGCTTCTCCAGTATAAGGTCCCTTGAACCCGGTGCTTCCGACTGTGGTAGACCCATACTCCAGCACCCTGGTTGACGGGTCCAGCAGGATGAAGGTACGCCCGTACATCGGCAGACCTAGCACCATCTTGTAAGGACTCACGCCGTGGGAGAGCAGGTACTCTATTGTCCATTCCTGAGGGAAAGAGAGTATTAGGGCTAGTGTATCGGGTCTGTGGAAGGTGAGCAATGGGTAGCTCACCGTCTGCCCGTCTAGTAATGACAGGCCATGTCGACGGTGCGTTTGAGATATCAGCAAGTTTGTTCGAAAGAGGTACCACGTCCCCGGAACATAAAGGGCAAAAGGAGGAACATGGGTGGGTTTCAGTCAGTAAAAAGTCTGTTTTAGTCAGTAAGGCACCCTGTACTGACTGTGTTTTCTCTCTGCATCACCCTAAGGTAGACTAGTAGAAAATGTCTGTCTTTGTACAGTGTTTTTTTATACACGTGTATTTATAATAAATAATAAACTAGTTCATCCACATTTGCATCTATACATATACCTACCTGAAATACTTCAAGAACATTCAGACGACATTAAAAAAAAATAGAAAATTCGCATAGCCTTCATGGGCACTTAAAACATCGAGAAAAGATGCAAGTGAAACCGGCATGAAACTCCATAATTACTCTTTTAAAATCATTTGGTTTTACAATGTTGTTGTTACTGCGTTAGTACTTAAGTAGGAGAGGACAGCGTAGGCCCGACAAGTAGTACGTTTTACGAACATGATGAGATGACTACTTACCACACTCAGCGTATCATTGGCATTAATCCCCTTCAGCGGCGCATTAGCTCCCAGGACTCCATCCCAGGTGCCGTGGTAATCGTAGCACATCATGTGGATCAGGTCCAGGTATCTGCTCAACTTGGCCAGGTCGTATGCTGTCTCCATGGTGGTCTTGCCGGCTCCAAGGGCTGCTGTGAGGATGTAACCGTAAGGCTCGAAGGCTTCGCTTAGTTCCTGGAATGAAAATACGAAAGTATATATATATATATATATATACTAAACTTTGAATAAAGATATATATATATATATATATATATAATATATATATATATCTTTATTCAAAGTTTAAATTGGTAAAAAATATACAATAAAACTTAATGGTAATGTAGGTAAAACAATGTAAGATGCCTGTACTAGGATGAACCTGTATCACAGGCGGCATGAGTTCACACACATTTTAATAAGGACAATAGATTTTTTAATAGTATTACAGAGTTTTAAATAGTGAGATAACGTGTTCTTAATATTATGATAATTATATAATCTTATTTAGTTAAACGGTATTTTTACGAGTACAAATAATGATTCAAATCTTATACATGTATATAAGTGTATGATAAGTGTTGTTGAGTTTTTCATGAAATGTGACTAGGAGTTGGATTTACTTCTGCATTACATCCTCTTGTAAAACGGGAAGTAACCCTTTTTTTGCGGATGGGAAATCATCAAATAACTTCCCCCGCTCTGGGTGGAGCGGGGTGTCAGGCTTGTACTGACTAAAACCCATCCATGTTCCTTCTATTTATTGTGATTTATCTATAAAATGTATGTATTTATAAATTATATAAGTATGTATATCAGTTGTCTGGTTACCATATCAGATAGCCGTGTGTGAGTCCCAAGATATTTATTTATTATTATTTATTTATTCTATTGCCCTTTATGTTCCGGGGCCGCGGTATCTCTTTCGAACAACCCGCAACCCCGGCAGGCGGTGGCCTTGGCCGCCCCCTTCTGACGGGAAGTAATCTTTAGGCTTTTGTTTTGGGTTGGGAAATCATCAAATAACTTCCCCCACTCTGGGCGCTGGGACTGGAGCGGGGGGTGTCAGACTTGTACTGACTAAAACCTACCCTTCTACCGCACTTTATGTTCCGGGGCCGCGGTATCTCTTTCGAACAACCCGCAACCCCGGAACATTTAGGCTTTGATTCCCTTTACGAATGTAGACCCTATCTTTTTAACCGACTGTATTTTGTGTTCGACAGTATTTTTTTAAAATTATTTTATGTTCAGCGATTGCTCTGCCAGCTGTGGACCGATTTTCATAATTCTTTTTTTGTTCAAAAGGATCTACTAATGAGATAGTCCTATATCAATTTTATTTATAATGCTTAGACCGTAGATTATGAGTTATCGTCTTAGAAAACATATTTTTTCTTATAGGTCTATATGAATGATATGCTAATCTGTTAGTAACAATGGAAGATGAATACTCGATAAAAAATAATTTGAGATATTATCATCATACCATAAATAAAAATGTTGAAATAAAAAACTTTTTTGTAAAAAAAGACTTCCAAAAAAAAAATTGTGGAGTATAACTTTACTTTCGGAAATCGGAGTCAAAAACGTGTTTTAGTGCAGTTTAGTATATTTAACAAGAATTATCAAATTTATATCTAAGGTTTTGGAAAAGATAAAAACGTAAATCAACTATCAATGATCATAACAAAAAAAAAACTAGACTTATAGGATTCATTTTGTCAAGGCTTTAAGGTTTCCTTTTTTTTTCTTTTTTATGTACAAACCCCCTAAAAAGGTTAGTTTAGTTAACTAAAAGAGTTTTACCTTTACAAGAAGCACGAAGTTCTCTCTATCGTACGGCTTGCCATCTCTCTTCGTGGGATACTCCCAATCTAGATCAAGACCATCAAACTTGTAGTTGCTGAAAGAGGAAACAGTATATGAATTAGAAGATACTCATCATCATTTTCCTGCCCTTGTCCCATTCTATTTGGGGTCGGCGCAACACGTTTTCTTCTTCCATTCTCCCCTATCAGACGTCACGGCATCATTTACTCCTTTCTCCTTCATATCATTCCTTACACAATCCATCCATCTTTTCTTTGCACCCACGTATCTATACCGAGATAAAAAACCGGCTAAGAGCGAGTCGTACTCGCGTACCGAGAGATCCGTACAAACTTGCGACATAAACGGCCATATATTTTGACTGCGCAGATTTAGAAGGTTGATTTTCACAGCACAAATGGACAACAGATTTGAGTATTATGGTTTTAATATCAAGTCGATACCTCCAAGCGTTTCCGAGATAAACGGTATTGACAATCAGACAGACGGACTAGAAAGTGATCCTATAAGGGTTCCGTTTTTTCTTTTTGAGGTACGGAACCCTAAAAGTAGCTTAAGTAAGTGTTAATCCAAAGTATAACCAAACTCCATGCCAAATTTCATTGACAGCCGTAGAGCCGTTTGAGAGTAAAGAAGTAACAAACATATGACACACATATACAAACATTCTAGAAGTAGGATAGCTGGAACCCGCGGCTTCACCCGGGTGATATCGAAAAAAAAATCTTTTGTGCTATTCCAGACTAAAATCCACCTCCGTGCCAAATTTCATCAAAATCAGTTCAGCTGTTTTGACGTGAAAGAGTAACAAACATCCATACCATATATAATAGTAGGATAGTAGGATACTAGGAAAACTAGGATTATAATAACAGAAAGAATTTTACTCACTTCAACATCAGCATCACACTCTTAATAAAAATCGCTCTGGTCTCCGCCTTACTCGCCATATTGGAGTATCGAGGAGACCCCTCGTTCCAGCCTCCAATGGCCAGGGTTACCTTCAGATGTGGGTACTTCTGTTTCAGGTTGACCAGGCGCTTGTAGCCAGCCTTACCATAGTCTGTCTCCAGGTCTTGCCAGGGATCTGGAAAATTAGGAAGTAGTTATTAGTAAGTTGTCTATTGTTTTTAACCGACTTGAACACAAGGAGGAGGTTCTTAATTCGACTGTTTTTTTAAATGTTTGTATGTGTGTGGATTTTCTTCGGCTTATCCCGTTTATCACTGATAAATATTAGAATGTATTTGATTGCATGTAGCGGAGATGTGAATGTTGAGATGGATGTGTGGAGTGACAAGAATGGATAAAGTAAGGAATGAATATATTCGAGGAAGTTTGAAAGTTGCGCCTGTTACAGAAACATTCAAAGGGAGTCGTTTGTCTTGGTATGGACATGTAATGAGAAGGGATGAAGGACATGTGACTAAAAGAGTGATGGATCTGAATGTTGATGGACGGAGAGCGAGAGGAAGGCCAAAGAAAAGATGGATGGATTGTGTAAGGGATAATATGAAGGTAAAAGGAGTTAATGATGCCGTGACGTCTGATAGGGGAGCTTGGAAGAAGAAAAAGTGTTGCGCCGACCCCAAATAGAATGGGTCAAGGGCAGGAAAATGATGATGATGTATTTGATTGTAAGAGATACAACCGAATCGGTTTACGCTATATAACTGGCGTTGTTATAAGGAAAGCGGAGACATCGCAATGCACAACAAGACGATTAAAAGGTAATTTGACAAAACGCACGCGTGTATCACGACTAGAGGGCTTTCAAGTCACGCAATAATGTGGATTATTTTTATTTCATTTTATTATATCATTGTGATCTCATTTTTTAATCAATTATTAATTAAGATAGATAGATAGATAAATCATTTATTTGATGCAACAAAAGACACAATACAAGAATTAATATTAAAAAAAAACAAAACAGAAAAAAAGGAACACATTAAAAAAAAAGTAAGGTAGACTAAGTTAAATCGACCCATAGGCATTTAGACACATTACATATATTTATTAGGGTCGCCCATTACTGGGCGGTGTGTGTCTCAAATTGCACCAAAAAGGAGTCCAGCTCAGCTCAATTTGACTTGTTTATTGTGAATGCGAGGACTATGTAAGTGTTATATTTTAATCCTTACTAATATTATAAAAGCGAAAGTGAGTTTGTTTGTTACGTCTTCACGCCTAATGGCTAAACCGATTTTGATGAATTTTGGCACAGAGATAGTTGGGACGCTGGAGACGGACATAGGCTATTTTTTTTTAAAAGATTGAGATATGAGGGAAGAATAGGGAAAACTTAGCATTGCTATTAAAATAAATAAGGCGCAAGGGCAAAAACTACAGGTAGCAGGTACCTGTAAATCAGGAAAGGGGAACGTTGTTACCCCGAATTTAAAGCGAGTGAATAAGCCGCGGGCAAAAGCTAGTATTTAATAAATGTGAAAGTAACTCTGTTTATAGGTATGTTATTTTGCGGATGGAAAATCAACTTCCCCGCTTTGGGAGCGGGGAGGAGTGTCAGACTTTTACTGACTAAAACCCATCCATATGCCTTCTTTTGCCATTTATGTTCCGGAGCCACGGTATCTCTTTCGAAAAACCCGCAACCCCGACAGGCAGTGGTCCCGGCAGGCCCCTCTGCTTTGCTGACATCTCTTTGAGGCGCGCGTGGAACACGAACGTTTACTATTTGAGTTTCCGATATTTCGGCGTTCATGTCATGTGAAACTGTGCCGAAATATCGGAAACTCAAATTAATTAATAAACATTGTAAACATTCCGTTTTAAATGATATAAATAAAACCAATTACCTACAAATAACAAAATCCTTGAACACCAAGTACCGTTTGGTATTACCAAATTAATTTGATTCTTGACATTTAGTTTTGAAAGGTTGATTATATTATCATTTGATAAGTTGCAGCAAAAACTGCCCATTACACCACATTAAGTTACCGTACGCTCAGCAAAAGAAATAAACAACCAGGCTCGTCAACTATACTTGAATTTTTGACATCTTCAACTAACATTTAATTTATTTAATCAAGTGATTGTTTTCTATCAAATACATTAAAACTTCATTCAACAACATCCACGGCATTTACTTACCAAGGCTCTTAATAGTATTAGAAGTCTCATTCAATCCAGCGAAGGAATACACCAGGTGGGTACACAGAGCTGGTTCCAGATCTTCCAGGGTGAACTTGCCAGGGTCTGGCCGGTATACCGCCCAGGACGCAATGTAGCAAACCACCTTCTTATCGTGTTTGGGTCCTGGAAAGATGGAGAGGTTCTTATTAGTGGTGTTGTTAGACGATCTTATTTAAATACTAGATTTTTCCAGCGGCTTCGCTCGCGTTAATTTAAAATGTGATAATCTATTCGGGTTATATTCGTGAACGGGCGCTGTCAATCGTGACTGGTCATCTCTTAGCCGCCACGGTTTTTAAAAATTAATTAATTCATCCATTAAACTCTTGTTTTGGCTTTTATTCTGGACGCTCTTAATGTACTCGTTTTTCTACATCGTTCTCACATGTCAATATAATCTCAACATGAATGATATATCCATGTTTTTGTAAAAGTATAATGATTTAAAAGAGTGTCCATGGAGTTTCTTGTCCGTTCTTCTCCATAGAGATCTACGCTTTGGAATGGACAACTACAATACTTTCGCTGTAGCAGCATCTTTTTTGTTTTTATGACATAATAAATGCCTGTAATGGTCTTATTGAAATAAATGCTTGAGTTTGTATTTATTTATTTATTATAAATAGAACGGCCGAGGCCAATTACACTATTTAAACATAATTATATAATTTATTAAATTCAGTCATTCGTTCTTCTCACAGAAATTCAAAATGATGCCAAACATAAGTGGCGCCATCTAGAACATTATTGTCCCTTTTCGGGAGCCTATGTTCTTTTCTGTACATCTTTTAATTGTTCCGTACGTCAAAAGGAAAAAGGAACCCTTATTTAATCACTTTGTTATCAGACTGTCTGTCAAGACCTTTTATTTAAAAAAAAAAAAACGTTTCTTCACACCAAGAATTTCTCTTGTATCTGCACTGCGCCAACTGTGACAAATCGAGTTGAAATGTTCTAGAACGCGGGCCTTAATATGACTTGATTCGGATTTTAAACGTGTTTCTTCATCTAGGTATATAATCCTATATTATGTATTACATCAAAATACGTTGAGGAAAATACGACACATTACACGAGCTACAGAATGGTGATTAAATTTGTCTCGACGCATAGTGTAGGTACCTATCCAAATTATGTTGGGTTGCGGGTTGAAAATAGTCAAGCCAGTAAATGTCTGACACTCCCCCCGCTCCGCCCAGAGCGGGGGAAGTTATTTGATGATTTCCCACCCCAGAAAAAAAGAAAGCATGAGAGGGGGGCAGGGTGCTGGGTCAGAAAACTTCCACGTCTGCCTGGCGGCTGCTGGTCTCCTCGATCCGTCGAGTGGGAACAGCAGTTGCTGGGCCGGTGCACCCTGGCGCGGGCAGTGGCATTCTCAGAGGAATGGGAAGAAATTCCTTTCCCTTGGGGAAGATCACTGTCCGTGGCAAATATTCTGACATGATGAAAACTAACTTATGGGCATAAGTTAGTTTTTGACCACGGCTGCGCCCTGCGGTGTTGCATATATCCGAGTTATTTGAGGATCCCACGTCATCACCGTATTTTTGCCGGAATTTAAAGATGCATGTATTAATTCGGAATATAAGCTTGGTATCAAATTTCATGAAAATTCGTTAAGGAGACAAACACACACACAAACTTACCCCATAAAATGCTAGTGTAAGAGATTACCAAGATTATTGAAAACCAGAAAAACAACTCTGATAAAACGCTACATCAAATACTTGAATTAATTTAGTAATTCAACTGCTCATCTCAATATTTAGTTGATGAAGAAGTTTCAAAGGACATTAGTTGAAGGTGAACGGGTCTAAACCGACTATTATCAACAAAGAAGTATTATTACATGGTTATGTAAGAAGTTTATCCTTGTTTGCACTTATAGCTAAACCAGCTTTTGCCCGCAGCTTCGCTCGCGTTAAATTCAGGGTAAGACAGTTCCCCTTTCCTGATTTGCAGGTACCTACTACCTGTAATTTTTGCCATTGCACCTTATTTATTGTAATAGCAAAGCTTAGTTTTCCCTCTTTCTCTAAAAATTAGCCTATGTCCGTCTTCAAGGTCCTAACTATCTCTGTACCAAATTTCATCAAAATCTTAGCCATTTAGGCGTGAAGACGTAACAAACAAACTCACTTTCGCTTTTATAATATTAGTAAGGATTTTTATATTTTTTTTGGGCCTGTTGGTTAGTGGTTAGTGGCCCTGACTGCTAAGCCGGAGGTCGTGGGTTCGATTCCCAGGACAAACTTTGTGTGATGAGCATAATTGTTTGTTCTGTGTCTGGGTGTGATTTATCTATAATATGTATGTATTTATAAATTATATAAGTATGTATATCAGTTGTCTGGTTACCATAACACAAGCTCTGCCTAGCTTGGGATCAGATGACCGTGTGTGAGTTGTCCCAAGATATTTATTTTATTTTATATAATTTACCTATAATTATTAAATGGTACACATTTCTCTTATTCCTGTTTTTTGATGAAAAGTTGTCGATTTGGGACCGTTGCCTTGATTACTTGGTCGGTTTTGGCAACAAGTGGGCTGGTACTGATGTTATCTATTGTTTTACGGTCAGTGACAACGTTTGTCTGTCTGTAACTGTACTTGATGGCGGTTTGGGTTGCCCTAAATGTGCATGACGATTATTTAGTCATAATACTCTACGATGAGATCAGATTGACGGCACGGTTGGCGCAGTGGTTAAACGATTGGCTGCTTTGCCGCGTGTCGCGTGTTCGATCTCCCCACGGAACATAATTATATTTGTGTGACCGAAAGTAGTTGTTTCGGGTTTGGCTGTTTGTGTATGTGAGTTTAAATGTTTGTAAACGCACCCACGATACAGGAGAAATTCCTAGTGTGGGGCAACGTTTTATTTTAATAATAAAAATATAATGAAACTTTAATTTTTATTTGTTTGTTTAGGTCATATCTTGCGATTGATTTTTAAAACAGTTATTCCCAACTTACTGATCACAAATTGTTTGACTAAGACCCATCCAACCGTCGGGCGCCGCGAGACGACACCCGGCCACCGTAGATGCGGGCCTGTGGACGGTGAGCAATGGGTAGCCCACCGTCCGTCCGTCTATTGACGACGACAGGCCGTGTCGCGTCAGCGCGTTAGTGTTCCACGCGCGCCTCAAATAGATGTCAGCAAAACAGAGGGCCTGCCAGAGCCTCCGCCTGCCGGGGTTGCGGGTTGTTCGAAAGAGATACCGCGGCCCCGGAACGTAAAGGGCGATAGAAGGCATATGGGTGGATTTTAGTCAGTACAAGTATGACACTCGCCCCGATTCGCCCAAGGCGGGGGAAGTTATTTGAAGATTTACCACCCGAAAAAAAAAAGACCCGTCCAACCATGTTTCGTCTTTTGCGCTGTGTTCAGGGCCGCGGTATCTCTTTCGAAAAACTCGATTAAGGTTCGTTTGTCAACTTGCTGTTAACATTACGAAATTATAACGACGATCAGAATTGTATCATCAGGTGTGTAGCCAATGTCAATGTTTTGAAAGAGATACTTGAACGTGAATACGTTATGAAACTTGTTTCCCAGAAGCCATTGTTTTAGCTTTTGTTTGAGGTTAAATTCTCAGGTGTTAAGAAAGACGAGTTGGTTATGACCAGCTAGGTAGGGTTACCATGACGTCTTAAAGCAGAACTTATTTCACTGAGGGAAAGAGACAGAGCTATACAGGGTGTCTAGCACCATCTCTTTCCCTCAGTGGAATAAGTGCTGCTTTAAGACGTCATGGTAGGCCTGTAGAGGTCGGAATTAGGTAGAGTTATTTATGTACTTGCATCGAAATGTTGATTTTAATATGGAACTTCCCTGAATTTCTAATGGAAAATCCCGTATGGCCAACAATATTACAGATAAATAATAATAAAACAATATTCGTTTCTTTTTCATTTAGGTATTCAATCACGGGATTTTTCTGCTCTCTAAAATTAACCTTTTCACCGCCGCGGACATCAATAGAAGCTCCGGATTTTCGTGCCACCAGCGCCACGACTATAAATGATAAATGATGTTTATTTTGCAAGTAGGTTTTCACAAACACTTTTACACGTCATTTTTTTTAAAACTAGATGACGCCGGTGTTTCGTACCTGACTACTCTGAGAAGAAACAGCCGAAACAAACTCAGAGGTCATAGTCTCTTTTAAGGTCCAGACAAAATAATCTTGGTCAACTTACATGAGGACTATGCAGATAGTGTCTGAAATGGTCTTTTTAAGAAAGCACCACACAGATTGAGTGGACCTGTCCAGTCAGTGCAAGCATTTGTCAGTTATCGTGTAGCTCAACTCATAACCCAAGGAGCTCAACGACACGACGAACAATACCAAAAAAAGGACATTTGTGTAGGTCGCTTAAAGTACTCAAACTGCCAGACTATCGTCAAAAAACAAAGTAAATAAAAGAAATGATCCACATGGTCTTCACATTCACAATAAACAAATAAAAATATACAAAATTAAATTAATGAGATCATAATGAAATCATAAATGTCATGAACTAAAATAATAAAGAAAATAAAATGTCACAAATAATAATAATAAAAAGAAATGTAAAAATAAAAATAAACAAAGTAATGTCAAATTGTATAAAATAAAAATAAAGGAATAAACAATAAATAAGTGAAACAAAGGAAAATTTTGACACTCACAGAGCAAATTAAATTGGAGCAGCTTAATCCCAAGCCTTTTTATCTTCAAGGTAATGATTCATATTATAGTAAGCTTTCAAACATAGCTTACGTTTTATAAAAGATTTAAATTTATTGAGGCTTAGTGTTTGAATCTCGCTTGGTAGTTTATTATAAAAACGTATACATTGGCATGTGAACGTACCCCCTATTTTTTTGAGCCTCGTTGCAGGAACAACAAATTTGTGTTTGTTCCTTGTATTTATGTCGTGGATATCACTGTATTTTTTAAACAATTTTATATTTTTATGCGCGTACAAAAGGTTTTCGTAAATAAACTGAGAGGGCACAGTTAGTATGTTAATCTCTTTAAATTTTTCTCTGAGGGAGTGTCTAGGACTTAATTTATACATTGAACGAATTGCCCTCTTTTGCAAAATAAAAATTGTCTGAATATCGGCGGCATGGCCCCACAAGAGAATACCATACGACATCACACTGTGGAAATAACTAAAATAAACTAAACGGGCTGTCTCTAAATCAGTCAAATCACGAATTTTTTTAACGGCGTATGCTGCAGAGCTAAGCTTTTTTGACAGCTTATCTATATGAGGGCCCCACTGAAGCTTAGCATCCAAAGTTAAGCCTAAAAACACTGTGTTATCTTCCGGTTTCAACTCTTCATCCTTGATTAGTACACTAGTTTCCACTTGTCTAACATGAGGTAACGTAAACTTAAGGCATTTGGTCTTTTTCTCATTTAGAAGTAAATTATTAACGTTAAACCAATTAACGACCTTTGCCAGAGCGCTATTAACATCGTCACTAGCTAGCTGCTGACGTTTTAGTTTAAATAAAAGAGAAGTGTCGTCTGCAAATAACACTACATCATGATTATCCTTTATGAGGTAAGGCAAGTCATTAATATAAATAAGAAACAAAAAAGGGCCAAGAATGGAGCCTTGAGGTACTCCCATGCTTACTACAGATCCGGGAGATCTTTTCCCGTTAACATCAACTCTCTGAATCCTACCACTCAAATATGACGTAAGAAGATTCAGAGAGGCGTTCCGGATTCCGTAGTGGTGTAGTTTTCTGATTAATGTTTTATGGAGAACGCAATCGAAAGCCTTGGACAAATCGCAAAAAATCCCCAAAGCATCGCATTTATCTTCCCAGGCATTATAAATGTGTCCTAGAAGTTCAACACCGGCATCAGTTGTTGAACGACCCTTTGTAAAACCGAACTGTTTATGATGCATTAACTTATGTTTATTGAAAAATCTTTGCATTTGATCTAAAATTATTTTTTCAAAAATTTTACTAAATGTTGGTAGCACTGAAATTGGTCTATAGTTAGTAGGGTCTGATGTACTACCCGATTTAAACAATGGTATTATTTTACTATTTTTCATTAGATCAGGAAACTCACCACGGTCAATACAATCATTAAATATAACAGCTAATGAAGGAGCTACAATGGTTATAATGGACTTGGCAACGTCCACAGAATGACCCCATAGATCAGCGGTCTTCTTAACATTTAACATATGAAATGTTTTAATTACATCATTACAGTTAACATATTGAAAATTAAATTCGGAATCATTAAGGGCGGGTTGTTTCAAACAGTCGGTTAACGTTACATACGAACGGTTAAAAGTTACTATTACGTGCGATGTTTAACGTTCGTTAAATACAGAGCGTTGTTTCATCCCAAAAATAACCGAAGGTCAAAGTTATTCGGGTTGCCAGTAAAAAGCAACACCTTTTCCCGAAAAAAAAGGTTGGGAGATTTTTCTAGTATGGCAATGTTATACCATTAACGTCAAATTTTTAAAATGCCGAACGCGCGAACTTTTAAAATACTTAATAACAAACTGAGAATAATTCACCAGTGACCAGTATTGTTTATTTGTCAAAAACTGAGGAAAAACAAAATGGATACGTTTACACCAAAGTAAGTACCAAAAATGTATAAGCACGATGATATTTGTTAAACTTTTATGATAGAGTCCTCTGTTTCTGTATATTTTGGACTTCAAGTGTTATTTTTTTTTACAGAGAACGCTCTTCAAATTTTTCAAAACTGGAGAAACTGCGCTTCCAAGCGTTAATTGAGAAACATAAGGATGTTTTCTTCTCAAAAAAAACGGACCAAATAAATAATTTAAAGAAAAATAAGACTTGGGCTGCCATTCATGCAGAGTTTAATGCTGGTGGTGTTCAGCCGAGGACTTTAACGCAGCTCAAGTCCAAATTTTATAACATGAAGAAAACCGCACGCAAGGTAATGTAGAGGTTTTACCTTTAACAATAGGTACATTATACTTATTTGTTTAAAATATTTGGAACAATTTACTAAGAACCTATATTATATTGTTTCTGTTTTAGGATGCCAGTCAAGAACGGCAGTCAAGGATCAAAACAGGAGGTGGGCCTCCTGGGCCTTCTGTTCAAAAAGAAACAGAATGGTTCCGCACAGTTATGCCAATCTCAATGGATGGACTACCAAGTGTTGTTGATGATGATTTCATTGACTATGAACCTGTGGCCGAGAATCAAGCTACAAATCATTCTCAAGAAGTAAGTGTATACCTGTTTACATACTCATGTCATCAGTATCATGTACTATTAGTCTAGAGGGCAATATCTACTTACTTTAGAAAGGCATCATAATAAAATAATTTAATATTATGTATATTTTTGCTATAGGTCATCATCATCAATCAGCCTGAAAATATTGAAGCAAGCAATCCAAGTAAAAATGTAAGATCAACTGGTACTTTTTTTTTAATTGTTTTAAATAGCATTCATCAAAAAACTCAAGCTAACTTTAATTTACAGATAGCATACACTGTTTCGGAGACAGTAGAATTGGAGGACAATGAGTTTAACTCAAAGTCACCGGCATCATTACTTCGAATACCAGTTTCAAAACCACTTCGTAAGTAAAATAGATTATATCAGCCATTAATTATTCTATTACAGAAGGAGTTATTATGTTCTTTTTTTTATTTGGTTTCAGGTATTCGTAAAAGGACTCACAATAACAGTTACCAAGACTTGAAGTGTGAAGCACTACGAAAAGTTAAGGAAAATGAAGAAAATATTTATAAACTCAAAATTAAACACATGGAGGAAAAGAGGAAAGAGGAAATGGACATATATGAATTAAAGAAAAAGAAACTACTCTTAGAAATAAGTTTATTAGAAAATAAATGATAATAAAACAATTCATGACTTTTTAAACCAACCACCTGACATGGCATGCAATTTATTAATTTGTCCATCACCAATAACACCAGCACCAGTAAAATTAAGAAAATCTGTGAATAAAAATTATGACCTTGTTAATACACTTAAATCATAGTTATTAATTATCAATTCTTACAGTTCTTCCTATTCCTTTTTTAGCATTAATTAAATGATACATAACAGCCACACTTTAGATTTTGACCAATGGTGCAATAAGTTAGTACATTTTATTATAGAACATTTTTGGTAATAGAAAAGTATTTGATAGATAGATAGAATATTCTAGACTAATAATTATTATTATGGATTTTTAATAGTAATAAAAGAACCTGCTAAAGTAATTATTAATCAAATAATTCCTTGTAGTTGAATCTAAATGATTGTTAGATAAAATATTGCTTGCTTCATGAATTTCTTCATTTAATTGGACATTGTCTGGTGGTTGTGCAACATTTAATGTTCGGCAAATATTGTGCAGTACTGCTGTTGCAACAATTATGTACTGGATATTTTCTATTTTTGAACGTACTTTGGTTCCAATAATTGGAAATCTTCGTTTCCAAAGTCCAAATAACCTTTCTATTGTATTTCGTGTTCGTATTTGGCTTTCATTATAATATTTTTCAGCCTCAGTTTGGGGATCATTTAAAGGAGTGAGCATGAATGATCTCAAAGCGTAGCCAGAATCCCCCAGTAGCCAATAATCATTATATTCACCAGATTCCAATCTACTCTTTAAATTTGAGCTATTAAAAATGTGGCTATCATGTGCTGAACCTGGCCATCTTGCAACTATGTTTCTTATGCATAAATTTGCATCACCAACAACCTGAACATTGATAGAAAATGTACCTTTTCTATTTCTAAAATCTTCTGCATTTTCACCACCTTAAAAATCGAATATTAGGTAATATTTAATAAAATGTAAGTGTGTATGTTTATTGGTATTTATGTTAGGATGGGTTTATAAGATACTGATAAAATAAATGTTTCTTACCAGGAGAAAGAATTTGAATATGAGTGCAATCAATTGCACCCAATACTTTTGGAAATCTGCATATTTTATAAAACTCAGTTGCAACAGCCAATTTCTCTTCATCGTTAGCTGGCAACTTGATGTAATGAGGTCGTAGTTTAGCTATAGCCCGAGTCACTCGATGAATAAGACGGCATACCGTTGATTTATGCAAGCCTGTCATGTCTCCGACACATCTCATAAAAGATCCTGAGGCATAATATTGCAGAGTTGCAAGTACCCTGGTCTATGGGTTTAACTGCAAAATTTCTGAAATATTAAAGAATCATTAAAATTATGAAGCATCTGTATGGTGACAGAATAGTACCTACTAAGTATCAACACTTACTTTTCTGTAGAAAAACTTATTTCTTCTTCAATAAGGCCTGTTAATAGTTGAGCCACTTCCTTTGATACACGGTATCTTGCAATAAATTCTTGTTCATCCCATAGTTGAAAGTTATACAGACGCGTTTTAAATACTTTTTTCTTTCTTTCTACACTGTTTGTATCATAATCAGATGAACTATCGTCGAAAAGAAACGAAAACAAAAGAGAGTCCATTATGTTTTATTGTTTGACGTAGGTAAAGTTCTTTGAAAACGAAAACAATATCCCGTAAAATGACGTTAACTAATGGGGAAGGCATCGGTTAAGGTTATGGTAACTTTTTAACGTACGTTAAGGCCGCCATTTTGTGAAACAACCCATTTTTTGTTTTAACGAAAGTTAGCGCCATTTTTTACTATTACCGATGAGTCAAGTATAGCTGAAGCAACCCGCCCTTAATGGAACGTTTTCCTTTAGTAAAGCATCTGCAGCCGCAGGCGACGAGTTTAGCGATTTAGTAGTCGATACAGGAATATCCGCAAAGAAATTTTCAAAAGCTGTAGCAACTTGAGTATCTGTTTTTATGATATTATCGCCGATAGCAAGGCTGTAGTCACTATCTCGCTTGCAAGACCTTCCTGCTTCGCTATTAATAATGTTCCAAGTCGTTTTAATTACGTTACTACTATTTTTAATTTTTGAACTCAAATAATGTGACTTAGCTATAGCACATACTTTTTTAAAAACTTTAGAATAATTCTTAACATACAAATTAAATTCTACAGTATTAATACAAATTCGCTCTTCATACAGCTCATAAAGCCGTTTTCTACTTTTATGAATACCAATGGTGGCCCAGTCATTGAAAGAAGCGGTTTTATTAACCGAGATAGTCTTAGGAACAAACGTGGTATTAAACTGTGTGCAATACATACTAAAAAAATTGTTATATTGTTGATTGGGGTCATCACTAGTTGACAAAAGTGGTAATTTAGTTGAGAGTTTAATTTTAAAAGTTTCTAAGCGGGTTTTAGTTTTTGGGTTGACAATGATATCCATTTTAGCTACTTTTTTGTTTACATTTGGAATTGTGATCAGTTGCCCGCAATGATCTGAATCTAATAAGTTAATAATTACTTTGTGGGTTGGTATAACATCTGTATAAATATTATCTAGGCAAGTGGCACTAGTCTGGGTTATTCTAGTGGGCTCCAAAAATTTGTTTTCAAGGTTGTATGACTGAAACAGGTTTGTAATTTTAGTACTTAACACAGATTTCTCTAGCAAATTAATATTAAAATCACCACAAGTGATTATAGATTTCTTAGAGCTACAGATTTTATGCAACACTTCATCCATTACCTTTTCAAAACAATCATACAAACCTGAAGGGGGCCTATACACACTTAATATGATAAACTGCTCCAATTCTATACAGGCTATTTCAATTGTTCTCTCAACAGACAGTTTTACAATATCCTTGCGTTCTTTAAATTTGAGCTGATTATTTACTAAGATTAATGCGCCGCCATGTATAGCATTTACTCTACTGAATGAACTACCAACCTGGTGATTACTAAAATTAAAAATTAATTGATGACTTTTGAGCCAATGCTCTGTGATACAAAGAATATCTATGTTGTTACAGTTCAGGAAAAGCCCTACTTCTAATTCTTTGTTCAAAAATCCTTGAATATTTTGATGCACCAGGTTGATACAATCAAAATTCCCAATACTTTCACCTGATTTACTATCTGGCTTCCTTACATTATTGCAAGAGGTTGCCTCTATTGTCTCAATCTCTAATTTAAATGATGATCGGATTCATTAATTGTAAGCAAACTATTGGCTGAGTAACTTGACTGAGTATTGCAATGTTCAATAGAGGCAACTCGCTTAGCCAAATTCTTGGCTGTAATAGTAAAAAAATATGATAGCGACACAGCTACTTGTCTTCTACAATAGTTTGAAAGATAGTACCGATCCACAAAAAATCTATCTTTTGTCAAATAAAAATAGTTACCAACAAAGTTATTGGTGTCAATCAAATGGAATACATTACTATCAAATGTCAAGTTATGTAATGTCTTATTCATATTAAATCGAATGTAATTTTCTTCCTGTGGCAAACTTGTACTATATGGAAATGTAAACAACACAATTTGTCTTAAATTCAAGCTGGATAAGGTTCTATGATATTGGAGCAATTCCCCTTTGTTCACATTTCCTCTATTACCTATCAAAATGACTAATACAGTGTCCTTATTAAATTTGCATTTAATTATTTCCTTCATTATATAATATAATGAACATCCTGGCATACAGTTGTTTATAACTGAGTGCCCTGGATATTCATCTTTTAACAAACTACCTAGGTCTTTTCCAATCTCATCACAATATATTACTATTTCATTATTTACACTTGGTTTGCAGAGATTTTTATAACTATTTCTAGGAATATGCAAGTTAACACATGGCTGCGGTAAGGTGGCATTACATGTTGTCATTGAATGGTCTGGCGTAAGTACATGTGAAGTTGGTTGACAGTGCTCACAGCTATTGGTTTGTGAGTTCACCAGATCATTCATCGCCAACACATATTCCCTCATTAGATGTTCAGAGGTATTATATTTGGTAGTCATTGAACTTAACTTCTCTTGTAGGTGGTCTATATTAGAAGCCCTTCGTTTTATCTATGTTATAAAAATAAATTTACTGAATTTAACAGGCTTTTTCCATTTCATAATTTAAAAGCACTGTCTAATACCCTGTTTTTTATTTTTTCCACACAAAAGAAGCCATTAATTGTCATAAAATTGGCAAAAACAAAATCTTCGAAAAATTTTTGATATCCCCAGAACGCCAAGGACTTGATATATAGTCGGCCAGTGATGTGACACGAAAGTTAACACTTATTTTTTATGATTTCACCCGATGAAATATTTAGAAACATTATTATCGAAAACAATTTGAGGTCAGTAAAATATGAACTACATTATAACAAAGGGAAAATAGACGAATTTCGTCTGTCGGATAGGTGTTGGACCAGAAGACGATGACTCTGAGGTATGTCTTGATAATAATAATAACGTTTATACGACGAAATACACAATACAATGCTACAATGAAAAGTTCTGCCGGTTTTGTACGGTAAAAAATGTTGACAGAAGTACCTAGTGTAAAAAACACGGCAGTAGACAAACATCGAAAAAAGACCATAGACCACATCCCTAATCAGAATTGAATTTAACGTGTTCTGAGCGCCAAGGACTTGAAATGAAGTCAAAGGATGACGACATGAAACAATTAGTGATGTGCCTCATTTCTTATGGCTCTAATTAAGTTATGTATTTGTTTCTTTGATATTTGTTATTTATATTGATTTTCTTATCAAGGATACTGGGAAATAAAACAAATATGGCAATATTTATTCGGTTTTTATTTATATCCGTAAAATTATAAATAAAACGTAACTTAACGTGTATAATTCTCATTCATCGATACCTACGACTATCGACGCTACCCTCATCACTACTGTTTACCATACATTTCGTTATACATGTGTAGCTTGGCGTGAGGCGAGGCATCGCGTTCTGTGTACGCCGGCGGTGAAAAGGTTAATCCCGGGATTTAAGACATATCCACATTATTATTTCGTTGCATGAAATCAGTGTAAGTACATTATTAACTCTACCTAATTCCGACCTCTGGTTATGGCTTAAGCTTGCAGGGTTTTATTTTTGGTACAATACCGCCACATCATTTTCCTGCCCTTGTCCCATTCTATTTGGGGTCGACGCAACTCGTTTTCTTCTTCCATTCTCCCCTATCAGACGTCACGGCATCATTCACTCCTTTTTCCTTCAAATCATTCTTTACACAATCCATCCATTTTTTCTTTGGTCTTTCTCTCCCTCTCCATCAATCAACATTCATATCTAAAACTTAAAAAAAAAAAAAACGTTTCCCCACACTAGGAATTTCTCCTGTATCGTGGATGCGTTTACAAACATTTAAACTTACATACACAAACAGCCAGATCCGGAACAACTATCTGTAGACCATACAAATACCTGGCCCTTTAGCCAAACAGCAGTCGGCAGCAGACGACAATCGTTATCGCTCAGCAGTCACTAATATTTTCAACTTTATACCCTAGTGCATAAAGTTGAAAATCTATTAAAGACTGCTGAGCGATAACGAACGAAACAAACAAAAACGATATGTAATGGTCAATAGATTTTCAACTTTATTAAACGCGCGTATAAAGTTGAAAATGTATTATTGTACTGCTGAGCTGACTGACTGCTGAGCGATAACGATTTCTAACTTCGTTATCGTTTTTAAATTGTTACTTTGTCTAAGGCCCCTGGCGGGATTCGAAACCGCGACACGCAGCAGTCGATCGCTCAGCCACTGCGCTAACCGTATCGTCAAAATCTAGATATTAGTTAAGATTATAAATAGGGTCTTGACAGGCAAATAAACAGACGGATAACAAAGTGATCCCATAAAGGTACTGTTTTTTTTTTGAGGTTCGGAAGGAACCATAAAGAGTTAGAAAAAGACGGAAAATTAATTTACTTCCGTAAGTAGGTGGCAAAAAGGTTGTAAATCAAACAGAAATACTTCTGGAAGTAAATTTATTTACCGTCTTTTTCAGGAAGCCTGTTAAAAAAAAAAAAGATATCTTTCAGCTTTTTTATTTGTGGAATGATGGTATCTCCCACCATCTTTTATCGAGTATTCATTCTCTACCTACCCTCTCGGAAACATAAACGTAATGTTTCGTATATGTTTCGTTCATTTATTGTTTAATTAACATATAATTACATTTTTAAATATTTCTTAAAAACATAAAAAAAAACATTTAAAAATATAAAAATTCAAAAGTAGCCCACCGGAATCGGGAACAGGGTCCAAGCTACCGGCGGTCAGGGCTCCAGAGAAAGGAACCTCCTAACAATACGAGCCGTGTCCAGGAGTACCGCTTTCTGTATCAAGCCCTTGATCCAGCTGCCTAACGAGAGCCTCCTCAGGTATTGGTCGAGGCTCTTGGCAATTAAGCCATTGGCAGATTAAGATTTAGCATCGTATATTTAATAATGACTAAGTTTGAAATGAAGATAACCTGTTTGGCTGGCGGTGGTAACCGGTTACTAAACTATCTAATTAATTAATGTAATAGCATTGTTTTGCAATATCTGCTAAGTCCAGTGGCTCTGATTGTGGGAAAAGTTTGGTCTGCTGGCCAAATATAAGAGAACAAAAATGGCCGCTTTAGCAGAATCATAATAATATAATATTTATTTATTTACCTGGGGCCTTAGTCTGCTATTACAACAGTGTCAGAATGGTCGATCACTGATCGCATTATGGTTGATTTTGATAATTTTGGTAATCTACTTGTGCGGGAATTAACGGGATATGCCGGAATAATAACTCTGGATGCTCAATGCAGGCAAATATAATTTTAATTCGGTGTTCACAACTTGAGGTTTAAAGGGCAAGTGAAAGTGTCAACAAGACAGACACATATTATAATAAAAAATACAATTACGGCTAATTAGTCTACTTTTGCAGCTATGACATTTTGGTCAGGCGTTTGAATATAAATAGGGCGCCTTAAGAGCGACCCGTATCCAGCAGTAGACTGTCGTAGGCTGATGATGAAGATTCTCTAACACTACTACATACTAAACTTGTCAAAATCAACCATTACGCGATCAGTGATCGACCATTCTGACACCATTGTAATAGCAGACTTAGGTCCCTGAGCTCTAGTTGAGCTCCGCGGTTTCCCTGGTGCAAGCTTTCGCGTTTGTAATCCTGGATCCTGTGTAGGCAGAATCAAATTAATTCGCTTGCTATGGCCAAAATGTTAAAAACTATTTAAGTAAGAAAAAAAAACCAGCCAAGTGCGAGCTGGACTCCTGAACCGAGGGTTCCGTACAAACTTGTAGGAAACAAATGAAAGTATCTAATATTCCGGGGTTGCGGGTTGTTCGAAAGAGATACCGCGGCCCCGGAACGTAAAGGGCAATAGAAGGAACATGGGTGGGTTTTAGTCAGTAAAAGTCTGACACGCCCCCCTCGCTCCGCCCAGAGCGGGGGAAGTTATTTGATGATTAACCACCCCAAAAAAAAAGTATCTAATATTGCTCTATCGAAAACGGAAATGTGACATAAACGGTTATATCTTTTGATTGCGTAGACTTAGAGGGTTAATTTTTTTACAGCTCTATGGGTCTGGAGATTTCAGTATAAGGTTACTTATTTCAACTCGATACCACCATGCTTTCCCGAGTTAAAGGGTCTTGACAGACAGACCGACATCAAAGTCATCAAATGGTTCAAGTTGTTTGATGTAGCTACGGATCTCGAATTATAAGTTACTAGCTTTTGCCCGCGGCTTCGCTCGCGTTAAATTCGGTAGCGCCTTATTGATTTGTAATAGCAACGGTAAGTTTTCCCGTTTCTTCCCTCTTTCTCCCTTATATCCCACTCTTTAAAAAAAAATAGCCTATGTCCGTCTCCTGGTTCCCAACTATCTCTGTACCAAAATTCATCAAAACCGGTTTAGCCATTAAAGCGTGAAGAGGTAACAAACAAACAAACCCACTTTCGCTTTTATAATATTAGTAAGGATAGTAAGGATTGGACAAGATCAGCACCTGTTTCTTGGAACCAGTTTTATTTAAACTGTGGATCTTTATTGTCGTTGTAAGATGCAAGCAAGTTTTCTTTGTAACAACAAAAAATATCAAGATGGCGGAATTGTAGTCAAAACAACAATACAAGTAAAACCTGTTTAAGTGTTGATATAAAGGGTGTAAGGGTGTGTCGTTAAGAAGAAGCACAAAAATATAAATTCTCCTCGTCATTGTGATATTTTTTTAGTTCTAGACCATACTGAAGGAGCCTGTGGCTTAATAATAGTAGCCGCTCGGGTCGATCTTTAGGTTAACTAATTTACTTCTGTGCCAAATTTCATCAAGATCCAGGGCCTTAGTCTGCTATTACAATGTTATCAGAATGGTCGATCACTGATCGTATAATGGTTGATTTTGACAAGTTTAGTATGTAGTAGATGTCAAAATCAACCATTATGCGATCAGTGATCGACCATTCTGACACTATTGTAATAGCAGACTAAGGCCCCCGGTCAAGCGTTTCGGCGTAAAAGAGTAACAAACATCCATACATCCATCCTCACAGACATTCGTATTTATAATATTAAAAGTAGGATTCGAATGTTTGTAAGGATGGATGGATGTTTGTTACTGTACCTTAGATTTGATTCGTATAACGTATTTTTTGGCCACTGTTGAAGATAGATAGAGCAAACTATCGCGTTAGGTATTGCGCATTAGGTACTCTGGTTAAGTATTAAACAAAACTTCCTTTTTGGTATAATATTAGTCATTGGATCTGACGCAGAATGTCCCATTCGCAAAATGTCGACGTTTGTCGTTTTTTTGAAGATTTTATCATTGAGTTTTTTCATTGAGACACAAAACTTGAATCATAATATATTTTGTTAACGTGTGAATTCATTTTGCTACAATTTAAAAACTAGTTCACCTTAACGATATCTGTTTGGCGGAAAATTATATCACTAATATTATAAAGGCGAAATTTTTGTATGTTTGTGTACCTATGTTTGTTACTTCATGCATATGACAGTTCATTATATTTAATTTAATTAATTACTAAATATACAAACTATAAATATACACAAACTAATAATAAATTTATATACATGTGGAATGTGGACTCAGCGATCATTGTGCCGATAGTCGTATCTGCCAGCAATGGCTTAATTGCAAAGAGCCTCGACAAATACCTGAGGAGGCTCTCGTTAGGCAGCTGGATCAAGGGCTTGATACAGAAAGCGGTACTCCTGGACACGGCTCGTATTGTTAGGAGGTTCCTTTCTCTGGAGCCCTGACCGCCGGTAGCTTGGATTCTGTTCCCGATACCGGTGGGCTACTATTTTTATATTTTTAAATGTTTTTTTTTATGATTTTTATTAAGAAATATTTAAAAATGTAATCATATGTAAAAAAAAAACAATAAATGAAATATAATACAAGTAACAAAAGGTAAATTACAGGGCGTCAAAAATAAATTCGTCCACATCGCAGTCAACAGGAAAACTGCCCAGAAGGCTGGCAGCATTACCGCGGTGGATGTCGATGCTTATTTTTAGACAAGACATTTAAATATATACAAGTAATAGATGAAACAAGACGAAGAAAATCCTGAAACAATACTTGTTACTACTTGGTAATAGATCGTTCTGTCTACTGTCACACGCCCGCTTATCAGATAGCATTCGTGTGTCAAAATTGATAATGTTCGGGATCAAAATTTTTCTATGAAAATACTTCCCATCTCCGCTCTATAATTCTTTTAAATCTCTATGCTTCACGCTCAAACGGCTTAAAAACAAGATACTCTATTTTGCAAATACGGGTTCAGTACATTGTAGTTAATGAAGGAAAACAGGATCAGCCATATTATACCCGTTGGGCATGCAAAACTTTGGCACAAACACCTTAACATTGACAAAAAAAATGAATCTTGAATGAATGAACCTTTTGAAGAAACGAGGTAATTACCAACATCGGCTTACGCCCCGTTCCAATAAACAAAAAATGTTTTTTGCTTCGATTCGTTTTGCTTTTGTTTCGGCCCGAATAACAATAAAATATATATATAGAAGAAAAAAAATTTCTACACCAAAACTATAAAATAAAGCTGAACGTTAAGTTTTCTGAATAACATTGCATTATACATAGGTTTTTACTATGATTCTAAACACGTTTGATTGTAATATCGAAACGTAAGGAGGGTCGACATTAATGTCAACGGAGGCCTGCGGTAAATTTGTAACCGACAACTGTTCGTAGCTGGTAGTTGACGCAAAAACTTATAGGAACGCATTTAACTGTCCATTATTCGTAACTCAAAAACGAATGGTTGCTTTTGTTTGCTAACGGATCGTATATTATTGGAACCGGGCGTTAAACTTTAAGGGCTAAATATTAACGCAGCGTTTTTTTTTTTAATTTAGGTAGCGGCAGTTCTTTCTCGGTACCTATTGGGATGCTTTGGTATGTAAATAGCTTGTATCCTTTTTTTTGCGAAATGGAAATCCTCAAATTTCTTTGATGATTTCCATTTATTTGGGAGTGTCTGACTTTTACTGACTAAAACTCATCCATGTTCCTTTTTTTACCCTTTATGTTCCAGACCGCGGTATCTTTTCCGAACAACCCGCAACCCCGGCAGGCGGTGGCCCTTTTTTTATTTTTTTTTTTCAGGTGGGAAATCATCCAATGACTTCCCCCGCTCTGGGCGGAGCGGGGGGCATGTCAGACTTGTACTGACTAAAACCCACCTATGTTCCTTCTATTGCCCTTTACGTTCCGGGGCCGCGGTATCTCTTTCGAACAACCCGCAACCCCGGCAGGCGGAGGCCCTGGCAAGCCCCTCTGCTTTGCTGACTCTCTTTGAGGCGCGCGTGAAACACGAACGCGCCGTCGACACGGCCTGTCGTCAATCGACGGACGGACGGCGAGCTACCCATTGCTCACCGTCCACAGGCCCGCATCTACGGTGGCCGGGAGTCGTCTCGCGGCGCCCGGCGCCCGAGGGGCGTCTCCCGCGGCGGCTGGGTTGGGTAGATGATCTCTCCCTCAAACGCCCGGCCACCTCCTTTGCTAGCATTACTGCTTCGCAGAAGGAGGTGAGGCGGTGGCCCTGGCAGGCCCGTCTGCTTTGCTGACATCTTTTTGAGGTGCGCGTGGAACACTCGCACGCCGTCGTTTCAGCTTATCCTCACTAGACAGACGGACGGTGAGCTACCCATTGCTCACCACCCACAGGCACGCTGGATGGTGACCCTTAGCAAGCCCGACTTCGCACCTGGAGATCCACATGTGTGACTGCTATTATTCAGCAACGTATAACCCAGATAGTCAACCCAACCAAAGCTGGATAAAGGCTGTGCAGATTATGAGGAAAAAAGGTTTTATTTACCTCAAAACCGCATTATAGAACAGGAAACTCGACACAAATATCCTATAAGTTCAAGACATTGAAACTTAAAAGGACAAACTGGTTTTAAAACCGAAACCACACCTCGTTTCTGACTCAATTTAAACGTTGTTTTATTTTCAAAATGTTAATAAAAACAAAGACAATCCGACTCATGCGCAAGTATGAGTCAGGTTGTCATTTTTAGTGTTCCGTAGTTCAAAAGGAAAATACGGAACCCTTTATTGGGTCACTTTGTTATCTGTCTCTCTGTCAAGACCCTATATCTCGGGAACGCGTGAAAGTATCGAGTTGAACTTGAAACCATAAACCTCTGTGCCAAATTTCATCAAGATCCGTTCAGCCGTTTTGACGTGAAAGAGTAACAAACATCTATACATCCATTCCATCCTCACAAATATCCGCATTTATAATATTACTAGCTTTTGCCCGCGGCTTCGCTCGCGTTAAATTCGGTAGCGATTTATTGATTTGTAATAGCAACGCTAAGTTTTCCCGTTTCTTCCCTTTTTCTCCCTCATATCCCACTCTTTTAAAAAAAATATGGCCTATGTCCGTCTCCTGGTTCCCAACTATCTCTGTACCAAAATTCATCAAAATCGGTTTAGCCATTAAAGCGTGAAGAGGTAACAAACAAACTCACTTTCGCTTTTATAATATTAGTAAGGAAGGATATCGAAACACTATATTGCGTACCGCCCATGCGATTCGAGTGCGAGCCAGTATAGGTATCTACTCTTTGTGATATCGTGACGTATTCTAACTGACCGATTTCTCTGATGTTCGACATAGGTTAAGAATGGTACGATTATACTCACTTAATTCACTTTCTTTTTTAACAATAATAATAATAAATATGTAATAATAATAATATGTTATAAAATAATGAAAGTAATTTATCTTCCCTTGATTAAAAAAATCATCGTAAGTTATCTATCAACCAACCTAGGGATAAATCGCCTTACGATATGAATATAGCGAACTACCACATAAGTTTCGCTATTCACAATATGTACGTTAAGATATAACATAACATTGTGCGATATTACCCATGTACGTCAATATATAGTTTCAGAAAATATATGAATGAATATGGAATCCAATATCAAAAATCGATATAAACTTTCGATTCGATATTGTAAAACAGCGATATTAACCACTCCTAGTACCGAAGCGCTCGGCCGATACCCAACCAAATGCGTGTAACGAAACCATAGCGCGATCTATAGTATCGATATTTCGATCCCAACGCCATCTATCGAGCATAGTGACAACTCGGATTATTTATCTACTCCGTTCCGGCATTTTCTTTGTACTAAAAGTTTTATTATATTGATATTATTTTTGTCATACCTTTTTACTTTTTATTTACTTTTTCCCGATGAATTAAAACAATAACATGAACCGAACTCGTGTAAAGATCGACACAATTGCGCGATCTATAGTACTAATAGAATTATTATACTCCGTTAGAGCATTTATCATCATCTAAAAGTTGTATTATATTATATTTTTCATAACTTTTTACTATTTATTTACATTTTTCGATGAATTTTTCGATGAATTTTCCGATGAATTAAAACAATAACATGAACCGAAAACGTGTAATGACACCATTGCGCGATCAACGCCATCTACTAACACAGAATTTATGTATAAAAGTGTATATGCAATGGCACCCAGACTGTACAATAAGTTGCCCAAACAAATTAAGGAGTGCAAAAGCCATGAATTTAAAAACCAACTATCACTATTATTGATTGACAAAGTGTATTATTCAGTTAGTGAATTTCTTAATGACAAACTTTAAGAATATTGACACATTATTATTTATTTATTCTTGCTTTAATTGCTTGTTTTGATATGACTAACGTTTTGTGCATGTATTTTTAATATTGACATCTAGCTGACGTTTTATATAATCCTAACTAATATTATAAATGCGAAAGTAACTCTGTCTGTCTGTCTTTCTGTCTTTCTGTCTGTCTGTCTGTCTGTCTGTCTTTTCTTCACGCCTAAACTACTGAACAGATTTGTGTGAAATTTGGTGCAGACATAGTTTGGAACTTGAGAAAGGACATAGGATAGTTTTTATTACAAAAAATAAAAATAAAATTTATTCCGGACAAACAGCGCCATCTATTGGTCAAAAGTCGGCATCAATTCAGTACTATAAATGTCGAGCTGTTACTTGCTCCGTAGATAGATGGCGTTGATCGCGCAATGGTGTCATTACACGTGTTTGGTTCATGTTATTTGATATTTGATTTGATTGTTATTTGATAGTAAAAAGGTATGAAAAGTATAATATAACTAGCTTTTGCCCGCGACTTCGTTCGCGTGGAATAGTGACTTCCGGCAGATTTTTGGTTTTACCCACATAGTTCCTGATCTCGCGGGATCTCTTCAAAAATGAAATGTGGAAGATATTCTAGGGAACTCTTAAAAAATTAACATAATGAGCTCTGCGTTTGAATTTAACAATTGATTCCAACTGATTTGATTTCCAACTAATTTTCCATTCCAATTCAAAAGAGTTCAGTTTCCGCTGAAAACTGCGTTTGCAGTGACCTTATATAAAGCCCAAGGGCAAACGCTAAAAGTTGCGGGGGTACATCTTGAAAAAGACTGTTTCTCCCATGGACAACTCTACGTTACGTGCTCAAGAGTGTCGAAACCACAAAACCTTTATATTTTTGCAAAGGATGGCAAAACTAAAAACGTGGTATACAGAAATGTCTTGGTGTAAGAAACTTTCATAATCTC
This sequence comes from Ochropleura plecta, assembly GCA_905475445.1. NCBI lineage: Eukaryota > Metazoa > Arthropoda > Insecta > Lepidoptera > Noctuidae > Ochropleura > Ochropleura plecta. The sequence goes on along the minus strand of FR997750.1, from coordinate 4,728,267 downwards.
TAAAGCCTAAAATAAAAGAAAATTTGTCAAGGGAGAAACAGTCTTTTTTTCCTTTTGAACTGAAATGGCAAATCAGTAGAATGATGGGAAAATAAGGGAAAAATAACATTTTCGCCTTTTTTCGATCGGCAATAACGGCTTTAATCCCCTAAGTGAGTATACATCTCTTAAATCCAAACGCAGAGCTCATTATGTTGATTTTTGAAGAGTTCCCTAGAATATCATCCCGCGAGATAGGGAACTATGTGGGTAAAACCAAAAATCTGCCGGAAGTCACTATTCCACGCGAACGAAGTCGCGGGCAAAAGCTAGTCTAATGTAATCATTGTTATTGTGTTAATTACTTTTAAATGATTTAATTTAATATTTTTGTAAAAAATTGTATACCTAACGGCGGAACATAGATAGTTTCTGACTTCCTTTTTACCATCTATTTTTTACTTGTGTTCACAAAATAAATGAATTTGAATTTGAATCTATCTACGGAGCATAGGAACCGCTCGACATTTATAATACTGAATTGATGCCGACGTTTGACCAATAGATGGCGCTGTATGTCCGGAATAAATTTTATTTTTTGTAATAAAAACTATCCTATGTCCTTTCTCAAGTTCCAAACTATGTCTGTACCAAATTTCACACAAATCGGTTCAGTAGTTTAGGCGTGAAGAAAAGACAGACAGACAGACAGACAGAAAGACAGAAAGACAGAAAGACAGACAGACAGAGTTACTTTCGCATTTATAATATTAGTTTGGACTAGCTTTTGCCCGCGGCTTCGCTCGCGTTAAATTCGGTAGCGATTTATTGATTTGTAATAGCAACGCTAAGTTTTCCCGTTTCTTCCCTTTTTCTCCCTCATATCCCATTCTTTTAAAAAAATTAATAGCCTATGTCCGTCTCCTGGTTCCCAACTATCTCTGTACCAAAATTCATCAAAATTGGTTTAGCCATTAAAGCGTGAAGAGGTAACAAACAAACAAACAAACTCACTTTCGATTTTATAATATTAGTAAGGATAGTAGGATAAAGAAGTAGGATTAAATGGTTCCTTTGCTGTGCTGTGAAAAATCAACCCTCTGTCTACGCAGTCAAAAGGTCTAAAGCCATTTATGTCACAAGTTTTGTACGGAACCCTCGGTGGGCGAGTCTAACTCGCCAACCACGTAGTTCAACGACAACAGTCAGATTTGAGGGAAGATTATTTTTCGATTCACAATATTTTATAAGCTGTGCCTAACCGTTTCACCCGCCGCTCAGCCTCTAAGTGTTATAGCGTGTTGTTATATAGCCTATGTTACTTCTTGATAATTTAACTTACTATTGACGATATTATATTGGTTAAAAGTAGTGCAGTAGTTTCGGAACCCATTTGGTACAAACAAACTAAAACATCTTTCTCTTTTATAATATTGTTATAGAATAGCTTATGCGGCATCGCCCGCGAGGAGGTCGATAATTGTCCTACGGGATTGCGCTACCGGGATTAAAAGTATCTTACGTAATTAACACTTGAAACGGGATATTTACCATGTTTATTATTTATATTGAGTTTCCGATATTTCGGCGATGTTGCAAACGCCATGATCACGGATGAACTGAAGTTATTGCGGGTGGATGTTTACGAGCAGACAAAACGATCTACCCTCTTTCTTATTCGTTTTTAGCGTTCGTTACCACTAACACCGTCACTCACAACTCGATTTTGCTCTCGACACACAAAACTCACTGTATCTTTTTTCCCTACTTTTTGGGTTTTAACACAATTGAACCACTGGATTCCAGGCTCTTGATAATTGAAACCCATCTTCTCGGTTGAAGTTCCTATATTTGGTAATCTCGATTGCTTCTCTTACCAATCTAGGAATATAGTGGCGTTCTGTCGAGATTACCTGAGGGTTATGTAACTCAATCCAGTGGTTCGATCCTGCTTCCAAAAGATGTTGAGCTATCGCCGACTTTTGTGTGTCATTATTTTTCACTGCCCTAATGTGCCTAATGATAGATGATAGTGATAATGATGATGATGATAGTGATAATGTGCCTAAGTGTTAATTATAATATTAGTAACCATGTCAGTTTAAAGACTTATAGTATCTTACGTGTTAAACTAGATTCTAGGTTATAAATTATCTGTGTGCCAAATTTCTTCCAAATCTGATCTTTTTCCAAATCTGATGTTTTTGAGTGAAAGAATAAGAAACGCCTTCTTCACATCCTTTGTAAATTTTCTCAAAACGAACTGATATTTTAAATAATACAAATATCTACACTGTATATGGTTGTTGACCTCAAAAAAAAAATCGCCTGCAGAGTTCCGCTAGTTAAATAACCTAGCCGCTTTTTTATTATTATTCTAGCATTGTAATTAAAAAAAAAACGTTGCCCCACACTAGGTTTTTGTCCTGTATCGTGGGTGCGTTTATAAACAATTAAACTCACATACACAAACAACGACCGACCCGAAACAACTATTTGTAGGCCATACAAATATTTGTTCCGTGCAGGAATCGAACGCGCGACACGCAGCGCAGCAGTCAAACGTTTAACCACTGCGCCAAATGACTTCTCCTGCTCTGGGTGAAGCGGAAAGGTGTATCAGATTTTTACTGACTAAAACCCATCCATATTCCTCCTTTTGCCCTTTCTGTTCCAGGACCGCAGTATCTATTTCGAACCAACCCACACCCTACCTATGTCCTATGTCCACGCGATTTTAATCAGTGAATCACGTTAAAAAGTTTCACCTTATTATGTTCAAAACAATACCTCACCATACGATGCCTCGTTCCATTGTACTGGAGCGGGAATGTTACTGTACTGGCGCACTCGCGCGCTAGCTACTTTCTCTGCATACTTAGATGTTAGCAATATTAGTCATTTACAATATTGATGTTTCGTAACTCACTGCGGTTAAATATTGACAGTTTGATCGAGGTAGTCGGAATGGTTTTCTTGTAATAGAAAACAATCGCGGTTTTTTTTTCTGTTTTTATCACGGTTTCATTCGCTTTATTTATTAATTTTTGTTAATTCGGAAAACTTACAGATTAGTACTAATCTGATATCAAAATAAGATTGAGTTAATGAATAATATTAAGGCCAATTAAACGCACACAGATATACAATCCATTTAAAGAGGTACGTGGAAGTAGAAGACAGCTGATAAATAGCACATAATCCAACTAATCTATACTTATAATAAATCTGTAGAGAGGTCAATTCTGTACATGAAATATATTTCCAAAATAACTATCAGGGGGTGATTAGTGATCGATACTGATGCCAAAAATGCAGTCAGTAAAATTTTTGTCTGTCTGTCTGTCTGGATGTCTGTATGTTCGTTATAGACACAAAAACTACTCGACGGATTTTAACGAAACTTGGTACAATTATTCTTCATACTCCTGGGGAGGTTATAGTATACTTTTCATCACGCTACGACCAATAGGAGCAGAGCAGTGAAGGAAAATGTTGGGTAATCGGGAGAAGTTGGTTAAAGCTACACAGAAATCATGTATGACGGAAATGTTCTCCTTAAAATTATATAAAAAATATCCTACGACAGCATAGGTCTATCTTTTATGGTTGACTCACAATAACACGTGTAACTCCCGATAACTTAGCAGTTCGAAGCTTTCTGATTATATTTGTCTACTCTTACGTTTTTAACACTCCCACTCATCTCTAATTTTAAAAACAGTTAACATTATTACGTATTCAATAAAAAAGGAATCATATAAATCGGTATACAAACACCAAAGTTATGCATGAAATACGCTAATAAGCCACGCGTGATGAATACTGAATCATGCTATAAGGATTATTTTTGTGTAATATTTGGCTGTTGATGCGAATAGACGTTCAGAGTGTTCGACCTTATTGACAGACAATGCTTTCAGCCCGAATTTTAGTCTTCAAATAATTTCTTTATAGTTATTTTATAAAATAGGTATTAGTTATTTTGGTAGTGTTTAAATATTCGTTCAAATTACAAATTATTCATAGTTTACATTTTATTTATTTTTAGAACCGAGTTTCGGCTAATTTATGTTCAGTTTTTTTATACTATATTGGTAAAAGCGTAGTTAATTATACTAATTATAGTTATAGGTAATATTAATTAAAGTATTTATAGGTTTTTATTTTTAAGTGAAGTAGGTACCTATACATAGGTAGATAGTATTGGACGGGTTCCCTCTATCTGGCAGAATCTTGATGCTCCGAAATTTATTTGGCATAACACACTTAGCATATTTTTCTTTAAACGAACATTTTAAAGGCATAAAAATTATTTGATATAATTATCGTTTGGCATAATGTTTAAAACTCCGAATTTACAATTGCATAGTTATAAGATGGCAGAATTACATTTAGTATAATTACGATTGGCAGAGTTCAAATTTCGCATAATATCGTTTAGCATAATGTTCATTTAGAGCTATTATTATTTGGTATAACTTCACCTGGCATACCATCAGATGGCAGAAATGGCTAGGTTAGGTTAGGTCAAAACAGTGACCTGCTACGTGGTTAAATTTTTGTAAAAAAAATGGGTAGGTTAGGTTAGGTTAAAACTGTGACCCCCTACGCACGAGCCGAGCGAGCGGAGCGAGCGGTGCCGCGGCAGCGGCCGGCGAGTGGCAGTAACGACTTGCATTAATAGAAAATGAGATTGTTTTTAGTAGTTTACCCGGAACTGAACTATTTACATTAGGATAATAATTACTTATGGAATTAAATGACATTATTACAAATTCAATTAAATAATAGTTAAAATAAATGATATTATTTTAAAGAAATAAATAATTAAAATAAATGACAACAAATAATGATAAAGATGATTCTAACTATAAACTTTCTGCGATATGACAATTCTGCCGTTTAATGATATCGATATGAAATATATGTCAAAAGACGATTCTGACTGTGAACTTTCTGCGAAATGAAGTTTATGCTATCCGTTGTTATGCAAAATAAAATTATGACATAAAAAGTTCTGTTATAAAGGGTGGACCCAGTATTGGACAGGTGTTTTAGCTTTATTTTAATTTCTTTTTTGTTACAAGTTGTACTTACCTACAAATTTCTGGGTATAATTCTATTAGAATTATTTAGTTTTAGTACCTACTTTATTTGGTAATTAATAGGTTCTTATAGATAATAGGCATAATTAGATATATTAAAAAAAAACAAAAAATATATATATAATTTAGTACTTAAATTATTTTCAGGTTAAATATAAATTCAAATTATTATTTTTTAATTTATTTAGCTGTCGTTTTATTTAGTTGTAGCTGTAGTGTATTTAGGATCAGTTTTATTATATAAGTAGGCACTTGGATTTTTTAAGTGTAAGGTAGCTACAGTTAGGACCTCTAACGTAGCTTATTTCGTTAAATAACTGAATAGGCATTCAGTTAACTTCGGTTATTTTCATAAATCCTTACTAAGATTATAAAAGCGACAGTGAGTTTGTTTGTTCTTTCTTTTTTTTTTCTTTTTTTTTTAAAGTTGCCCTTAGGAATTTCTCCTGTATCGTGGGTGCGTTTACAAACATTCAATCTCACATACACAAACAGCCAGACCCGGAACAACTATCTGTAAGTCATACAAATATTTGTTCTGTGCGGGAATCGAACCCGCGACACACAGCGCAGCAGTCGATCGCTCAGCCACTGCGCCAACCGTGTCGTGTTTGTTACGGCTTCACGCCTAAATGACCGAACCGATTTTGATGCATTTTGGTACAGAGATAGTTGGGGCCCTGGTGTCGGAAATAGGCAAGTTTTTTTAAAGTGAGGAAAGGGGGAGAATGAGGGAAGAAAAGGGGAGAGAAAGATACTTTTTTTCGGGTCATCACGCGGGTTAAAGTTAGCGTTAGCCCAAAGTAACTATGCCACGCGGACAAAGTCGCGGGCGGAAGCTAGTACATAATAAGTTTGTGAGTATGGCTGTATGTTTGATACTCTTTCACGAAAAAACTACTGAACAGATCTTGATGATATTTGGCACAGGGGTAGATTATAGTCTGGAATAACACATAGGATACTTTTTCATCATCACGCGGGCGAAGCCGCGGGGTGCAGCTAGTATATTTATATTTATAAATAATTTATATGTATTTTTATAAATAATTATTATCTATATATAAATAAATACGCTTAGCTACTACGACGACGGTGTCTTCATAACATAATCAAAACTAATCTGAAAATTGCAAAAAAAAACGTAAGATTATTTGAATTTCGCGGTTACCCTACCGTTTCCACCATAAAGAAGAAGGATGGTTGACCTCAGGGTCGCCTCACCGACCCGTGGCGAGACACCATTGTATTAGTTCACAGAGTCTACAGAAGATATGATCGTATTTGTTCCGGGTCTAGTCGTTTGTTGAAGAGCATGGTACGGTGAACAAACAAATGTATGACGGTCGGCCCGTCACCGGTGTTATTACGACATTGTGTAGTAAGAACTGTAGGCCTACCATGACGTCTTAAAGCAGAAGTTATTCCACTGAGGGAAAGAGATGGTGCTAGACACCCTGTATAGCTTTGTCTCTTTCCCTCAGTGGAATTAGTTCTGCTTTAAGACGTCATGGTAGGCCTACTGTTCGTGTATTGGGTTTTAAGCGATGAATTTGAGTTGCACGAACGTGTGGTGTTAACTTAAGTACGTAAGAACTACTTTTTTAAACGCGACCAAAGAAGAGGGGTTTTATAAATTTTAAGTGAGTTTCTGTGTTTGAGCGTATCTGTGTTTGAGTCTATTTGTGTAAGAATATGTCTGTTCAAAACTCCTGAACGGGTGGACCGATTCAAAATAATCGAGATTAGGCCCATATTTTGTTGCCAGCCTAAAATAACTTCTCGGTGAATAGGGTAGTTTCCATGGTCAAAGTAATTACATTATATTTACTCAGTCCGTTTTTTAGATTATTCAAAAATAAGGGAAAAGGAGGGAAGGGATTTTGGAAACGAGCCTTTTGAGTTTTACGACTTATTATGTTATGCTTTATCTCTATTTAAACAATAAATGACACGGCCTAAATTGGTATAGAGCTGGGCCCTAACAAAAAAATATCATGTACATTGATGTACAGTACGTAATTTTAAAGCTAACATGCAGGGCTTTACGATCGGTTATGTTTTATAATCAGAGAATAGGCGAGAGAATAGTAATATAGTACGATAATACGTGATAAAATCAACGCAAGATGACAATGTAAATGTCAATCAATGCAATGTCAGAATATAAAACCACACAATCAATGAACAAACATAATTTTTTTGCATTTTTTTTCGCCTATTTTAGGAAAATGTAATAAATGCGGTTATTTTTTATTTTATTTATTTAATAGTTTATGTACACACAAGAGAAAACACAGGAAAACATCATAAAAAAAACAAAGAGTACAAAGGCACAGCTTATTTCTAAAGAAATTTCTACAGCAGCAGGCCATTATTTATTTATTTAAAAAGGAATTTTTTATATTGATCATTACTGTGCAAAATCAGGGCAGGATCCGGCCATGTCCTTTATTTCAGCTGGCTAGCAAAAACAAAAATAGCCCAATTTAGGGGATCTCCTTTTTAATATTAAAATAAAAAAATATTTCTTCAGGGTCCAACTTACGAAACGTTTCATGTTGCAAGGGAAGAACTACTCAACAGATCAGTAAATCTAGTCAAACGCGGTCGGCCGTATCTTAGATTGCACGAGAGGGTCAATGACTTGTAGCCTTTCTCCTAGCTGGAGTCGAATCTGATGAGAAACTGTTTTTGAAAAAAAAAAACTAACAGTGATACTGTATTTCAGGTCTTTTTAAAGCTTAAGGATGGGAAATTATGAAATTACTTCCCTTGCCCTGCACAGAGCGGTAAGACCAGTAAGACTAAAACCCACACATGGTCTCATGTTTGACATCATCATCATGTTTGACGACACGGTTGGCGCAGTGGCTAAGGGGTTGACTGCTACGTGTTGCGGGTTCAATCTCCGCACGGAACAAATATTTGTATGACCTACAGATAGTTGTTACGGGTCTGGCTGTTGTTTGTGTATGTGAGTTTAAATGTTTGTAAACGCATCCACGATACAGGAGAAATTCATAGTGTGGGACGTTTTTTAAAGAAAAAACAATGTTCCGGGTCCGCGGTATCTCTTTTGAACAACCCGCAACCCCCTTTTACCAAAAGCTTGATTATTTGGCACATGATGACAATAATGAAGTTAATCGACATAAATAAATAAATAAATATCTTGGGACAACTCACACACGGTCATCTGATCCCAAGCTAAGCAGAGCTTGTGTTATGGTAACCAGACAACTGATATACATACTTATATAATTTATAAATACATACATATTATAGATAAATCACACCCAGACACACAACAAACAATCATGCTCATCACACAAAGTTTGTCCTGGGTGGGAATCGAACCCACGACCTCCGGATTAGCAGTCAGGTCCACTAACCACTAGACCAACAGGCCCGTCAACCAACATAGCCTCTGAAGGTCCAGCAACCCATCATAGCGGTCATAGATGTTAGAACCAGCAACAACAATCAACAATTTATTCCATCTAAGGCATAAACGTCTCAATGTGCAATCAACAGCGACTGACCGGTCCCAAATATTGCTTAACTTTGACGACAACCGATACGACAGCTATTCAAGCTATCAACAAAAATCAATTTCATTATGCTGACCTTGTAGTGTGTATCTCACGTTGTTGCTGTTAAATGACTTTTAATTATAAGCATAAAGCTATTTTATATAAAAAAAAACTTTTTTGACATATAATAATATATAATTCACTTATTTCAGGAAATCTTCCCATACAAAATTAAGCAACAAATTATACAATACATTTCACATACATAAAATTACACAAGACATTTTTTTTTTAATTTTGCATTGAACTATAAATTTAAATTAAAATAAAAGTATTGTTATAAGATTAAACATTGAATTTGAATAAAAATAAACATTCCAAAATAACATTACAAAGAAACCGAGCTAGTTAAAAAAAAGATGAAATAAAAAACATTTTTATAAAAAAAAACAGACTTAAATACAAAATCGGGCAAGGACTCGTGCACCAAGGGTTCCGTACAAACTTGCGACATAAACGGCCATATCTTTTGCCTGTTTAGACTTAAAAAGTTGATTTTTTCACAGCTCCAAGGGACTATAGACTTTACTTTTTATAATAATATGGTTTTAATTTTAAAGCGCCTCCCCGACCAAAACGCCGCGCAAGCCGTTTTTGTGCAGTTTTCTGGAACTATCTACTTGTTATTTAAAACGAATTATGTAACTAAAATAATACATTTAATTTCTTTATAATCTTGATTCCATTATTGTACATTTTTTTTTTATTGAGTATTTATTTAGTAAATCTCCTTACAACAAAACCCCAGAAATGAATTTTGCTACTGACACTAATGTATACACAATTTTATAATGAACTTTTTGGTACAAATATTTTTCCAAAAACCCAAAACTTTATTTAATACAGATTTTATTCCAAAAAATGGCATTATTCACCACTGTTACTCCTGCGCGGCAAAGAGGGAACAAATGCTCAAGGTTATTTGGTTAGGGTACGGCCTTAACTTGATACCTCCACGCGTTCCTGAGATAAAGGGGCATGACAGACAGACAGATGGACAACAAAGTGATCCTATAAAGGTTCCGTATTTTCCTTTTGAGCTACAGAACCCTAAAATCGCTTAAACTATTTTATAACACTAAATTATTTCATTATAATTAACTCGAAAACTGTAAGCAATTCAGGTCACGAATGAATGTGTCGGACTCAGAATATTTAATGAAGGTAGTATGTACGAAAACGAAATACTGGTATAACCTTAAGGATGCCTGTATGTTTGGGTTGCGGAGGTTGTTTCGTGACATACTGACATACAGCCAAATGTGGACTAATTATTATTGCATATTAGCTTCTGTACTTTGGGCTAACGCTAATTTTGTATTTGTTAATTATATAGGTACTAGCTTTTGCCCGCGGCTTCGCTCGCGTTAAATTCGGGGTAACACAGTTCCCCTTTTGTGATTTGCATGTACCTGCTACCTGTAGTTTTTGCCCTTGCGCCTGATTTATTGTAATAGCAATACTAAGTTTTCCCTTTTCTTCCCTCTTTCTCCCTCATTTATCTCAATCGTTTTTTTAAAAAAAAATAGCCTTTGTCCGTCTCCAGAGTCCCAACTACCTCTATACCAAAAAAAAGATTGAGATTTGTATTGATTTGATTGATTGATAAATTCATCAAAAACGGTTTATCCATTTAGGCGTGAAGATGTAGCAAATAACCCAGCAAACAAATAAACAAACAAACTCACTTTAGCTTTTATAATATTAGTAAGGAAGTAAGGATTTGTATTTTTTTTTTTTTTTTTTTTTTAATCTTTATTTATTAAAGAGGGTTTGTTCACATTTCGAACATGTCACCCTCATAGGAACACTTAATTACATGGAAAACTTATAATCTACGTTTAATCCCTAAATTAACTAATTTATAAATAATTCGAGCTGTTTTTGAAGCTGGGAAGGCTAAAATCGTATTGCATACTCCTAATTCCCGAACATTTATATTTAACTGGTCTTGAATCTCAAATCTTTCAACCTCGTTCCGGACACACTCCGCCATAATATGAAATGCATCTTCCACAATATTACATTCCGTACAGTTTGGAGATGTTACTTTGCCCATCAATGCAGCAAAACTATTCAAGGGGATGTGTCCAGAGCGAAGTCTCAAACTTGTTACAATTTCTTGCCTACTCATATCGGTATTATCAAACCAAGGATAATTATGGATAGTCGGCTGCATTGTTCTATACCAAATACCCTTGGTTAATGACTTCTCATCGAAATATTCTTTCCAAATATCGTAACATTTTAATTTAACTTTGCTTAAAATATCAGTCCAGTAAGGTTTATATGCCAACGGAACACCTTCGAAACACGCTTCTTTAGCAAAAATATCAACTTTTTCGTTTTCTTCAATGCCTATATGGGAAGGCAACCATTGTAAGACGATATTTTTACCTTTATCTCTTAGTCACCTTATTTGATCTATTATTAAATATGCTATCGGATATCCACAGAAATTTCCTACACACCTTATCAAATGTTGGAGTGCGCTTCTACAGTCGGAATATATAACAGAATCTTGAAAATTCATCGATTCAAGATATGAAATGGCTTCAAAAATAGCGATTAACTCAGAATGCATGACAGAAATATTTGAATTTAATTTAAACTTACAGTCCGTATTACTTTGTGGGTCATAAATCGCTGCTCCAACATTACCTCGGACTTTAGATCCATCCGTGTAAATCCTGTAATTACCAGAATAACTCAAGCTAAACTCTTTACTACAGATAGTTCGAAGATCGTCATGGCCGTACAATTTCTTACTCTCAGTAATCTCTCTAATTTGTGGTTTAATTGTACAAGACAAGTTCACACTGCTCATCCAAGTGTTAAGCGAAAATAACCCTAATTCATCATTACCGTACACAGATATGTTATTTAATGTTTCAGTAAAGTGAGCTATGAGTGGTTTCTTCAATCGTCTCCAATACGCGCCTCGGCAACAAATACCAAGACTGGTAACAACTTTATATGTGTCTCCATTCACAAAAGATTTAAGCTTTAAAAAAAATTTTCCTGCCAAGTAATATCTGCGAACATGTAATGGTTGCAGATGTAGCTCACATTCCATCACATGAATGGGAGAACTCTTAATGAAACCACCAATTACTCTCAAACATTGGTTTTGAATTTTAGTTAATTTATTTAGATGTGTTTGACAGCTATTATCGTATAAAAAGCTAGCATAATCTATTCTACTGCGTATGATGGCAATGTATAAGCGTCGTAAATGAGTGGGGTGTATGCCCCAACCTGGGCCACTTAATATTTTAAACACATTCAGGAATTTTGATGATTTCTCTTTTAACTCATTTATGTGTTTCGACCATCTTAGAGATCGATCTAACCACAATCCTAAATATTTATAGTTTTCAACTATTTGGAGGGATCTTTTATTTATTTTAATATCAATAGTATCTTTTCTGAAGCCATTTTTGAATATACAGATTTTACTTTTGCTTGTTGAAACGTTTAAACCTATATCTTGAACTAACTTGTTAAACAAATTCAAAGCCATTTGTAATTTATGAGTCGCCTCTAAAATATTGTTGGTAGTAAAATATAAAACAAAATCATCTGCAAACTGAGAAATATTAACGTTATTTATCGTTTTACAAACATTAATACTAGCTATATTAAACAACAACGGCGACAAAGGGTCACCCTGTGCCAAGCCACGAGAGGTAGTTCTACACAGCAGTGCATCGTTATCACGTTGGATTTTTAAATTTCTTGCCAGTAGAAAATTCCAAAGATAGTTGCAAATCTTTTGCCCCACTCCTAAGCCATCCATAGCCCGTAGTAAACTATGTATATCCACATTGTTATAGGCATTGTCTAGATCAATAAAACAGCAAACAGTCATTTGTTTTTCAGAAAATCCTGTCTGAATTCTTGAAACTAGGCTAGTGAGACTATTAAATGTTGATCGGTGCTTTCTGAATCCAGTGGTATTCTGGTTTAAGAAACGGTTCTTTTCTATAAACCACTCTAGTCTATTGAGTAGAATGTTATGGAAAGTTTTGCATATACACGAGATCATAGATATTGGGCGAAGAGAAGAGAGTAAAGAAGGGTCGCGTCCTGGTTTAGGGATTGGAACCACCACTATATCGCGCCATTGTTTCGGTACAAACGAGTATCTAAAAAATGAATTAAATAAATTAAGTAGGATTTGTTTCCCATTCTCAGGCAAGTATGTAATCATAGAATATGTGATCTTGTCACAACCAGGGGCTGTATCTTTACTTTTTAGACATTTGGTAAGTTCTTGTATTGTAAAAGGTACTTCAAGTTCTGGATTGTTTGATGTAAATAAAGGGTTGGCGCATGATACGAAATCGGGGGCTAAACTACAAAGTAATTCGCTGGCTTTAGCGTTGTCGACATGTGATTTTGGTGCTTTATATCCTTTAACCCATCTCATTTTACGCCACAGCTCGCTATGAGTTGAAGTTTGGTCAAGAGTAGAACAAAAGCCCTGAAATGACTTATTTCTTGAACGCCTTATATCTCTTTGAGCCTCACTAATTTTACTTTGAAGGATTGTAAGGTTATGTGGTGAAGGATTGCGACGAAACCTGGAAAGTGCTAAACGACGTTCTGCTACAGCCTTAGAGAGGTTAGGGCACCAATAAGGTTTTGGTGTAAAATTTCTTTCTGGATTCATATTAATTTTATTAAATGGAATAAAATGGTCCGCAGCCATGTCTAAATAGTCAATGAACAAATCGTATCCTTTTTGTAAATCATTTGGTAAAATCAATCCCTTAAAAAGTTCATTTAAAAGTTTTTGGTATCCTACCCAGTCAGCCTTTTTATAATTTCGGCGAGATATGTAGACATTACTAGATGTAAAGAAAGTTGCTATTTTAATAACACAATGATCGCTTCCCAATGTCTCATTTAGCACTTTCCAGTTTAAACTTAGGCTTATATCGGATGATACTAACGAAATGTCGGGAGACGACTGTTGCAGAACATCATTGACTAACTTTATACGCGTGTGATCGCCACTGTTTAATGAAACAAAACTACTACCAATAAGTGCATCAAAGATTTGATTGCCTCTCCTTTCTATTTTATTGGACCAATTGGAATGGTGTCCATTAAAGTCACCTAAAAGCTAGGTTTTACTTTTAGCATATGAAAATAATTGATCCCAATCTGACTGGCTAGTATGTATAGAAGGTGGACAGTAAATTGATATAACATTTTCAACTTCATTACAGTTGTAAACTTTAACATGTATACTTTCTATCCCCGAATTAAAATTTTGTAACTCTTTGCAAATTTGTGATTTAATTGACTTGTGTGTAAGTATCGCTACACCTCCGTATGAATCCTGTCTGTCCTTCCGAAATACATTGTAGTCTTTAACTTTAAAATAAGTGCCTGGTTGTAACCATGTTTCGCTTAATACGGCAATGTGAATCTTGTCTTGCACTAACAAATTCTCAAATTCACATAACTTTGGTCTGATGCTTTGTGCATTCCATTGGATAATATTTAATTTAACAATGTTTGTGTAGTTATCTGCCATTTGAGAAATAGTCGATAATCAATTTCAGTACAGGCCAATCTGCCACATTGTCAACTACAACTAAAATTAACCACTCAATACAAGTTTTAATTACTCCTTTCCAAATCATTTGTATAGTGCTTCCTTTCATGAATATTATCTCTTGTAATCTCTGTAATAATTCCTTGAGACTAACATCTTTCCGTTTTTCTTCTGTTTCATTCGAGTCTTTTGCCTCAGCTGCATTGTATTCTTCTACTTCCGTTTTACTCCACTCCATAAACTCCAGGTCCAATTTCTCTTCTCTTTTTTGTTTCTGTTTAAATTCTGGCTTATGTCTCTGCGTATGTATCTGTGCTTTAGTTGTCACTTTAGCAAAAACCGGCATACTAGTAGTTGGAGTGGAAACTTTGTCTACGACTTGAAGTGCTGGTTTAACACCTGTATCCTTTCTTTCAATGTTCACTTCCTTTGGTACCTCCTTGGGGACATAAATAGTCAAGGCCTTTCTATAAGTACAGTTGAACTCGGACATGAGCTCCCTTAGTCTTTTTTCCTTTAAAAAGATTGGACATGTTTTTGAGAGGGATATGTGTCCTCCGTTGTAGTTCACACATACCATGTTAGTTGTTTCGCAATTATCATGGTTCTTTCCGCATTTCGGACATACCACTTTATTACTAGGACATTTTTTAAGTATATGACCATATTTCCAGCAACGCGAACATTGCGACACTGGAAATACATACGGATCTACTTTTATTCTCAAACCATGAGTATAAACATAAGGTGGTAAGTAGGGACCTTTAAAACAGAGACGAACCGCTTCACTGGGTGACCACCCATCTTCTTCAAAGTTTTTGCGATTCAACCGATGAACAGATACTAGTTTAGTTGGTTCAGGACAAGATATACTCTCCAAAATGTTTTCCTCCGACATATCCAAATCAACATCTCGTATTACACCGTACGACAAATTCTTTTCCATTGCTCGGTGAATGTTCCATCCCTTGTCGATAAAGAACTCACATGCTTCTAATTTCTCCGCGCTACTTTCGCTAATCAATTCTATACGTACTCGATAGGGATTGAGAAACTTCACTCTGTTAATATCTTTTATATTCTGATCTCTAAACAACTTAGCTAAACTAAATTGTTTCGGTAATTTTTCATTGCTAGATATATATATTTCTATCTTTTCTGTTTCCCTCAATTTTTTATCTTTTCGTTTTACTTCTGTCCATTCTTCATCACTGTTTTCCCTCATTCTCTTATTGGATATAGTATCACTGTTTAAAAAGTCTAAATCTTCATTTATGGTAACAATCTGGTTAATGGGTTCACTATTTATTTCAAAACTAGTCTCATTAGTATCACTCATTGTACTCGTAATCACGTCACACCTGCGGCAGCGAGCAGGTAGCCGGGCGACCGGCCACGTGCCGCACCTTTCCTAGTTCTTATGTACTTGTTTAACAGTGGTCACAGCGGTCGACGTAAACAACTGTTGCACGACCCGCTCGCACGAGTGCCGCGACGAAACTGGGCAAGGATTTGTATTTTGTTTGGTAAGCCCCTCTGCTTTTGCTGATATCTCTTCGAGGCGCGCGTGGAACACGAACGCCCCGTCGACACGGGCTGTCGTTACTAAACGGACGGACGGTGAGCTAACTATTGCTCACCGTCCACAGACCTGCATCTACGGTGGCCAGGAGTCGTCTCGCGGCCCCCGACGCCTGGAACGTCTCAATATTAAAAAGCCGAAGACTTTGTTTGGTTGAATGCACAAATCTCAAAAATTATTGAGATTGAAAACGTATTTTAGTGTTGGATAGCCCATTTGTCGAGAAATGTTACAGACCGGGCAAAAGTAGGCGGTTATAATACTTATAATATAGTAATCCGATGTTTTCTCAAATATTACGAAAGCGGTTACTGGTGGCTTGTAGAACCAACGGAGGAAAACGAGTTATCTACATACGCAATACTGTATTACCAAATGAAAATTCTCTTGGAGGGCTCGTTTACTTTGGCCATAGTACTGGCGGGAGAGTACTGGAATTGGTTTTGTGCTAATGTTTGTGATAAAAGCACACTGCGTTAAATAATACATATTACTGACGTTGATCAAAAGCTGGTAAGCTGAAGTGGGAGTGGGATTGTTTTTATGGGAAATCATCATATAACTCCCCCCGTTCTTGGCGCAGTTTACGGAAGTTTCAGACATTTACTGACTAAATACCATTCATGTTCCTTTTGCCTTTTCGGACAACCCGCAACTCCCCCTGGCAGTGGTGCTGGCAGTGGCCCTTGCAGGTACCTCTGTAGTGAGACTGGGCTAGCCACGAGGGCCGTATGCCCAATGAGCAGTGGGCTAACAAAGTCACTTTGTGAAGACCTGACACAGCCAAAAGTAAGTATAAAAACAGTGGAACAAGCTAGACAAATCCAACATCCAGTGGTCCAAATTGGCCCTGGACCCGAATAATTGAAGACAGTTGGGCTGGCTATTGCCCACTTGTGGGATATCACTGGCTAACAGCAGCATAACTGTAGTGTTGATGGCATATTTTTTTACCTGCGAAGAGTTGGAAAATACCTATCACTTTTTTTTCTTCCGTAGTTATACCTCGGTAAAAAGAATTTTACTAAATGATCAATATGAATTATTATGTCTTTATGGTGAATCATGCGTTCCTTTCCTAAAAATATTTCAAGGTTACTGTTGTTGCAAACGCTATCAATTTTATTTGTAGTCAAATATAACGACTTCCTTTATAAATACTGATTGGATGGCCGTTAAATTCAAATGATTTATGAATAAATCGAGTTCGAAATTCGGATGCGGGTTTTAAAAAAGGAGGCCGTTGTATTTACTGATTACTGTCGTAAATACTAGACGAGTTACTGTACCAATGTAAACGGACCACGATACTCCGGGAAAGCGCTAAGAAAAAAAAAGTAGACCATAGCATTGACACGGTTACATTATTTCCACACATTTCTTGTCTTCAAACCGAAATCCTTACTATCCTTACTTCCTTACTAATATTATAAAAGCGAAAGTGAGTTTGTTTGTTTGTTACCTCTTCACGCTTTAATGGCTAAACCGATTTTGATGAATTTTGGTACAGAGATAGTTGGGAACCAGGAGACGGACATAGGCTATTATTTTTTTAAAAAGAGTGGGATATGAGGGAGAAAGAGGGAAGAAACGGGAAAACTTAGCGTTGCTATTACAAATCATTAAGGCGCTACCGAATTTAACGCGAGCGAAGCCGCGGGCAAAAGCTAGTTAATGATAAAATACTTCTAAATGACTTCAATCATTATAATTGGCTGTACTCTCATAATCGATTCCATGTAATAAACTAGTTTTCTTCAAAATATTTACACTGACCGAAGTAACAAAAATATTTTTAAGATCACTATAATTTGTACCACGTTTTAAAACAAATATTCTTATTCTGCTGATCCCATAATCATGTCGTGAATAAAGAACAAAAATACACAATATGGCGGCCGAAAACACGTTTTATATAAAATTTAAAAATTCCTTTCACTTTACCTGCCAAGGTTTGTGCGGAGACAGCCATTGCGGCCGACACAAAGAATATTACACACAGAACTTTCATTGTTAACTTAAAAAACACTTTAAATATCACAGAAAACTGTTTTATTCTAACTTAGAACGTTATTTAAAAACTTTAACTTAAGTTTTAAAGTTTCTTTTTTAAAATTCAAAATGTCACGATGATGGCGCGACGCATGCGCGCTCGCGGTTAATGGTGAGTGGGGCGTTGGTGTTGCCAGGTTACGGTTGAGGAAATCCTGTTATGGGTAATTAAGTCACATTTCGACGGTTAACCGTCAAAACCGACGAACTGACATATTTGGACAAAATGCTTTTATTTATTTAAAATATCCAAAAAAGTCTATCCCACACAATGCGGAAACCTCCTAAAGAATTCGCAATATTTGAGGTATTTTTTCTAACGTCCCAATACCAACGCACGAGCAACATTTGGCCACAATTGCTTTTTGACATTTTGAGTTGAGGAGGTCTTGACTGTCAACCGACGATTTTTTATCATTTTGTTTGGATTTGAATGTTTTTCATACACGATTTGCTTACTCTAAAAGGTTTTTCTCTTAAAATATTCATTTTGATCTGTTTCTTTGAATTAGATTGTTTTATTTATTTTTTCATTTTCTTACATATTTTTTAGAGAGCCTCCTTAGGTGTTGGTCGAGGCTTGGCAATTAAGCCATTGGCAGATATGACTATCGGTACAATGATTGCTGAGTCCACATCCCCACATGTCGACAACCTCGCGAGCCAAGTCAATATACTTGATTTGTAATTATATGTAGTAGTTAATTATTGCTAGAAGAGGAATTAAGAAGTTAGGCTTTAGGTACCGTACCCAAATAATTGTAATGTGTGCGTTTTCTCGTGGGGGTAGGCAGGAGCGACAAAGCGCCACCACCGCTACGATCCTTACATACTTATTCATGCCTAAGGTTGGATAAATAAAAAAAAGAAATAGGTATTTTTAGAATTTTAAAAGGTTAGAAAAAGGATTTTAATTAAATTTATTACACTGAATCAAAATATTAAAAACAAAAGGAAATACTAACAAATAGCCGCATTTCAGGGAAAATAACATTACATGGCAACACTATTTTTGGTTAGACTGTCACGTCAAAGAGATACAGTCGCTTTAAAAGTTTGTTCAAAATACAAACTTAACTCGCCAGTTATAAGGTTCACTTTCAATGTTCTGTCTTAACAGTACATTCACATTGTCACTATGTAAGTAATTAGGAGGAAGTTCAATTACGAATAATTACATTGAAATACTTACTTAGTTACCTAATGATAGGTAACTATGAAGCTCATTAGGTACTAATTAATAAAGTAAGCTACGAAATCCCAAAATGCTAAAGCTTTGAACTGGCAAATGAGAAATCTTTTTGCGGATGGGAACTCATCAAATAACTTCCCCCGCTCTGGGCGGAGCGGGGGGACTTAGACTTTTGCTGACTAAAACCCACCCGTGTTCCTTCTTTTGCCCTTTATGTTCCGGGGCCGCGGTATCTCTTCCGAACAACCCGCAACCCCGGCAGGCGGTTGCCCTATCAGGCCCCTCTGCTTTGCTGACATCTCAATGAAGCCCGCGTGGAGCACGAACGCGCCGTCGACAAGCCCTTGTCGTCGGTGAGAGAACCCGTTGCTGATCGTCAACAAGTCCAGAGTGAGAGGTCTCAAGTACGATCCTGATTTTGACGAGAACCCACCACAACCCTGACTGCTGCGCTGCGTGTCGCGCTTCCAATCTCCGCACGGAACAAATATTTGTATGGTAGTTGTTCCGAGTTGGCTGTTTGTGTATGTGAGTTTAAATGTTCGTAAACACACCCATGATACACGAGTAATTCCTAGTGTGGTGCAAAGTTAAAACAAAAAAAAAACTATCGCTGAGTTCACATCCCTTTGTCGACAATTTCGCGACCAAGTCAATATAAATGATAGATAAAGATTAAAAAAAAAAACGATTTAGTCATAATAACTAATTTAATTTCAAAGTACTTCTGCTACCTCCCTACACAGTGACCATTAACTCCCACAGACTGACCGTTACCTTCACAGAATGTCAAACTTCGCGGCCGGTAAGGAAACACGGTCGAATGATAATTTTGGAGCTCGTTTTTGTGTAACATCACGCTGTACACTTGACGGTGTGGTCTGGAGCATCCTGTGAACGCTATTTTGTTGATTGGGATCAGTGGTTTGGAACGAGAGGGGTTTATGTTTTCAATATGAACTCTTGTTGTATTTTGTTGGTTAAATATTTAAAATTACCTACTATAATATTATAAATGCCAATGTTTGTGAGGGTGGATGGATGTTTGGATGTTTGTTACTTTGGCACAAAGGTAGATTATAGTCTGCAATAACACATAGGATACATTTTCTTCGATCATCACGCGGGCGAAGCTGCGGGCGCCACCTAGTTATGTCTATATTAGAGTCCACTTGAACACAGCAGCAGTAGGTGGTTTAAGTGCGGAAATAAGGAAAAAAAATAAAAAAAAATTGGGGTCGGAGTGATGGAACGCAAACAAAATAACAAAAACCGACCAAGTGTGAGACGGCCATATATTTTGACTGCCTACAAGGGGCGGATCTATATAGGGGCTTTTGGGGCTGTAGCCCAGAGCCCTGTAATAGAGTGAGTATTTCACCCTCTCTGTTGCTTCAACCTCTTTCCTTTTGAATCAACATTGATTTTTAAATATTCATATTTCGAATTTCATTCTGTAATTTCATCTTTAACAGTCATTTTTTGGCTTATTACGTTTTTGGATCACAGCTAGGAACCACACGTGCTAGTTTATTGTATTTTTTTAATAAGCTGTATCTATCTATATCCTATTTTAATTTGGATGTGCAGTTTAGTTTTATTGCGTATTTTCACCCCTGTTGAAAAGTATGTGTTAAATTATTTTGTATTAGTCTTCTGCTTCTCCTAGTTATTTTGTGTTACAGTATTTCATTTTTTATTTCATTTGTTTAAGGGTCCACCCTTGGAAAATAAAGAAATCAAAGCCTATAGTGGCTCTTATTTGTACACCTGCCCTAATTTACATCTGAAAACTGCTAGGAGGGCAACGAGCGAGTTTCACAGCCCTTTGAGGGTGAAGGACCCCCATTTACCATTTAAGACAATTGTGAATAAAATAATCAAACACTCTAATTTGGCAGGTATACAACTCTACTATAAGCAACCTTATCAAACACAAAACTAAAAAAAAACTGGTCTATATTAAACCAGAAGTGCGTAGTACCTAGTATATTATTATCAAAAACAGTTTTTTGACATAAGGGTAATTACTTTAAAAAAAAGGGTAATTTCTTCAGAGGGGCCTGTCAGGGCCACCGCCTGTCGGGGTTGCGGGTTGTTCGAAAGAGATACCGCGGCCCCGGAACATAAAGGGTAATAGAAGAAACATTGATGGGTTTAAGTCAGTACTAGTCTGACACTCCTCCCCGCTCCGCACAGAGCGGGGGAAGTTATTTAATGATTTCCCATCCGCAATAAAAGGGTAATTACTTGTTAATTAAGCGGGCCCCCAAATAGTATTAGTCCAGGGCCCCACAAACTCACAGTCCACCTCTGACTGCCTAAACCTACAGGGTTTTTAAAGCTCCAAGGGACCACAGACTAGAGTATATATGGTTTAAATTTTAACTCGGTACCTTCACGCGTTAAAAATCTTCCGAGATCTTATAGGGCCTTGACAGACAGACAGAAGGACCAGAAAGTGTTATTATAAGATCTCCGTTTTTTCTTTTTGAGTTACGTAGCGCTAAAAATAAACAATAAACATACATAAATATAACATACATAAACAATAATAATACAACGCAAAAACAAACTGATGATCGAAAAAAAAATATCTTTCTCGCCCCTTTTCTCATTTTTTTTTTAGCCTATGTCCGTCTCCAGGGTTCCAACTGACGGCAAGGTTGGCGCAGTGGCTGAGCGATTGGCTGCTGCGCTGCGTGTCGCGGATTCGATTCCCGCACGGGACAAACATTTGTATGGCCTACAGGTAGCTGTTTCGGGTCTGGCTGTTTTTGCATGTGAGTTTAAATGTTTGTAAACGCACCCACGATACTGGAGAAATTCCTAGTGTGGGGCAACGTTTTTTTTTAAAAAAAAAAAACTATTTTTGTACCAAAATTCATCAAAATCGGTTCGCGCCCAAATGGCCAATTTAGGCGCGAAGACGTAACAAACACAATCTCACTTTCGCTTTTATAATATTAAGTGAGGATTTTTTTATACCCTATCACAATGTTGTCGTATTTTACCCAAAGGTTGACTGGTAGAGAATGCCTTATGGCATTAAGCCCGTCTATGCAGGTCAAGCTACCCGAAACTGTCAATTTTTCCCAATGAACCTTGAACCTTATTCTTTAGAAATAAAGTCGAAAATCTATCAAAGAAATCTGACAGATTGTAGTAGCTTGATGTGCAGGCGTCTGTACCACTATTCAGTGCCGTATTATCCATAAGGCACTTAAGGCCAGTGCCTAGGGGCCCACTATAACCAGGGGCCCAGCACTCCCGATTAAAAAATGGAGAAAAGGGTTTTTTTTTTATCAGTGATAGGCTCGCGTTTGACCACTATCTCACCTGATGGTAAGTGATGATGTGGTCGACGATGAAGCACGCTTACCTAGAAATAACCTATTCACTCTTGACTTGTTTCGTGGTTTTATGAAACCACGGTATAAGTGAAACTTTTTTTCACATAATAAGGTAAAAGCCCCCATTATTGGCACTATACGAGTGACGGTGAATATCTGAATTTTTTAATTGTATTGAAATTATCTAACTATTTGTTTTTTTGTATTATTTTAAAACTAGCTTCCGCCCGCGACTTCGTCCGCGTGGCATAGTTACTTTAGGCTAACGCTAACTTTAACCCGCGTGATGACCCGAAAAAATGTATCTTTCTCTCCCCTTTTCTTCCCTCATTCTCCCCCTTTCCTCACTTTAAAAAAACTTGCCTATTTCCGTCACCAGGGCCCCAACTATCTCTGTACCAAAATGCATCAAAATCGGTTCGGTCATTTAGGCGTGAAGCCGTAACAAACACGACTCGGTTGGCGTAGTGGCTGAGCGATCGACTGCTGCGCTGTGTGTCGCGGGTTCGATTCCCGCACAGAACAAATATTTGTATGACCTACAGATAGTTGTTCCGGGTCTGGCTGTTTGTGTATGTGACATTGAATGTTTGTAAACGCACCCACGATACAGGAGAAATTCCTAGTGTGGGGCAACGTTTTTAAAAAAAAAGAAAGAAAGAACAAACAAACTCACTGTCGCTTTTATAATATTAGTAAGGATTTATGAAAATAACCGAAGGTAACTGAATGCCTATTCAGTTACCTAACGAAGGTCCTAACTGTAGCTACCTTACACTTAAAAAAGTGCCTACTTAAATAATAAAATTGATCCTAAATACACTACAGCTACAACTAAATAAAACTACAGCTAAATACATTTAAAAATAATAATTTGAATTTATATTTAACCTGAAAATAATTTAAGTACAAAATTATATATATATGTATATATCTATATATATTTTGTTTTTTTTTAATATATCTAATTATGCCTATTATCTATAAGAACCTTTTAATTATCAAATAAAGTAGGTACTAAAACTAAATAATTCTAATAGAATTATACCCACAAATATGTAGGTAAGTACCTACAACTTGTAACAAAAAAAGAAATTAAAATAAAGCTAAAACGCCTGTCCAATAGTGGGTCCACCCTTTATAGCAGAACTTTTTATGTCATAATTTTATTTTGCATAACAACGGATAGCATAAACTTCATTTCGCAGAAAATTGTTTGGCAGACACTCATTTATCATACATTCAAAACTCATAATTTTGTAAGTCAGAATCATCTCTAGACATAAATTTCATATCCATAATATTCAAAAAGCAGAAACATTATTTCGCAGAAAGTTCACAGTCAGAATCGTCTTTCGACATATATTTCATATCGTTATCATTAAACGGCAGAATTGTCATATCGCAGAAAGTTTATAGTTAGAATCATCTTTATCATTATTTGTTGTCATTTATTTTAATTATTTATTTCTTTAAAATAATATCATTTATTTTAACTATTATTTAATTGAATTTGTAATAATGTCATTTAATTCCATAAGTAATTATTATTCTAATGTAAATAGTTCAGTTCCGGGTAAACTACTAAAAACAATCTCATTTTCTATCAATGCAAGTCGTTACTGGCACTCGCCGGCCGCTGCCGCGGCACCGCTCGCTCCGCTCGCTCGGCTCGTGCGTAGGGGGTCGCAGTTTTAACCTAACCTAACCTACGCATTTTTTTTTAACAAATTAACCTAATCTTAATAGTTGAGTCCCGGGTAACCTACTAAAAACAATGTCTTTTTTTTCTATATAATTCCAAAAAAATCTTATTTTTGCCTTAATATGTTTTTGTATACAATTGTAACTCACTGTATCGGTTCACACCAAAATATTGGAAACTCAAAATAAATAACAAACATGGTAAATATCCCGTTTTAACCGTTAATAATAATGTTAGTGACCATGTCAGTTTAAAGACTTATAAGGCATGTAAGTCTTTAAACTTAAAGTTATTTTTAATTAAATTCTGCCAACTGCATAGTATGAAAAGTGAAATTATACCAAATACTCGTCGCATAAACATTATTCTAAACAATATTATGCGAAAGAATTCTGCCAATCGTAATTATACTAAATGTAATTCTGCCATCTTAAAACTATGCAATTGTAAATTCGGAGTTTTAAACATTATGCCAAACGATAATAATACCAAATAATTTTTATGCCTTTAAAATGTTAAAAAATATGCTAAGTGTGTTATGCCAAATAACTTTCGGAGCATCACGATTCTGCCAGATAGAGGGAACCCGTCCAATACTATCTACCTATGTATACCTACTTCACTTAAAAATAAAAACCTATACGCTCATTAGGGGAGGGCTATGTCCAGCAGTGGACTAATATAGCCTGATGATGATAACTATAATTAGTATAATTAACTACGCTTTTACCAATATAGTATAAAAAAAACTGAACATAAATTAGCCGAAACTCGGTTTCTAAAAATCTATGTGTACCTACTACTACTTCACCTAAATAGAAATAAAATGTAAACTATGAATAATTTGTAATTTGAACGAATATTTAAACACTACCAAAATAACTAATACCTATTTTATAAAATAACAACAAAAGAAATCTAAAAAGAAATTATTTAAAGACTAAAAGTCGGGCTGAAAGCATTGTC
The DNA here is from genome assembly GCA_905475445.1 of Ochropleura plecta. Taxonomy (NCBI): domain Eukaryota; kingdom Metazoa; phylum Arthropoda; class Insecta; order Lepidoptera; family Noctuidae; genus Ochropleura; species Ochropleura plecta. The sequence goes on along the minus strand of FR997750.1, from coordinate 4,703,165 downwards.
TGTCAATAAGGTCGAACACTCTGAACGTCTATTCGCATCAACAGCCAAATATTACACAAAAATAATCCTTATAGCATGATTCAGTATTCACGCGCGATGGCTTATTAGCGTATTTCATGCATAACTTTGGTGTTTGTATACCGATTTATATGATTCTTTTTTATTGAATACGTAATAATGTTAACTGTTTTAATTAGAGATGAGTGGGAGTGTTATAAACGTAAGAGTAGACAAATATAATCAGAAAACTCCGAACTGCTAAGTTATCGGGAGTTACACGTGTTATTGTGAGTCAACCATAAAAGATAGACCTATGCTGTCGTAGGATATTTTTTATATAATTTTAAGGAGAACATTTCCGTCATACATGATTTCTGTGTAGCTTTAACCAACTTCTCCCGATTACCCAACATTTCCCTTCACTGCTCTGCTCCTATTGATCGTAGCGTGATGAAAAGTATACTATAACCTGCCCAGGAGTATGAAGAATAATTGTACCAAGTTTCGTTAAAATCCGTCGAGTAGTTTTTGTTTCTATAACGAACATACAGACATCCAGACAGACAGACAGACAGACAGACAAAAATTTTACTGATTGCATTTTTGGCATCAGTATCGATCACTAATCACCCCCTGATAGTTATTTTGGAAATATATTTCATGTACAGAATTGACCTCTCTACAGATTTATTATAAGTATAATAATATAGATTTTTATTAATTTGTATAATTTATTTTTTATACCTGAATAATCGCTTATTAAACAACAAATATATTAATTTGAAATCAGCAACTCAAGTGTGGATATTATTGACAGGGCAAAATGGTATCAAGGTCTATTATTGACACCCCAAAGACCCCATTACACAATTAGAGGATACCGGAAATAAAGAAAAAAATATACCTGCCGAAAAATCTTACAACCTGATTGATGGTAACATGGCACAATCGGCATTCCTAAATGTGATGACGGTACTGCGAATTTACAGAAGTGTTATGATTACGAACGCAACAGGAGAACGAAATTTTTCTAAATTAAAATTAATCAAAAATTGACTTTGGTCAACAATGTCGCAAAGCCGTTTATTAGTCCGGTCAAATTAGACCAAAAAATAAGAGCGAAGCTACATTAATTTACAACAAGCTTACAATTGGTGAAATCGTTCAAAATATAAATAAATAAAATTTGAAAGTTCCCCATGTTTCCCCAATATGGAAAAAAAAAATTTCAAGTTTTTCGTGAATTTCAGCAAAACGATTTTCAGGCAAAAATTATAGACCATAAAATCCTTACTAATATTATAAAAGCGAAAGTGGGTTTGTTTGTTACGTCTTCACGTCTAAATGGCTAAACCGATTTTGACGAATTTTGGTACAGAGATAGTTGGGACCCTGGAGACGGACATAGGCTATTTTTTTTAAAAAAGATTAAGATAGCAGGTACCTGTAAATCAGGAAAGGGGAACTGTGTTACCCCGAATTTAACGCGAGCGAAGCCGCGGGCAAAAGCTAAAAACTACTCATTTTTTTTTCCTACGAGCCACCGTTTCTGAGATATAACGCTTCACAATTTTGTATAAGTTGCAATCATCATAATATGAATATGTTTCCACGCCACCTATGAGGTAGTGTACATATCGCGATTTTTAACGTGTTTTCTGGGATATCATTATTTAACCTTCAAACATGCGACGCTGGAGGGTAGGCAGAATTATCAACTGCGGTTTGAATATCTTCGCGAATGATAGGTGTAGCTGCGTCCAGGACTCTGAATTGTTCTTCTTTTTTATCATACCAGGCTTGAAACAAAATATCATGATTATTATGTAAAAAATCAATCTACTCTTTCGTAACTTGCACTAATTAATGTTTTCCTACCACGTTCAACGTTCTCTTACGGACTGGGTTTCTTTCTACCTGATATTCTTATAGTTATAACTTTATAAATGTAAGTTATAATGATCGATAGAAAAATATTCAAACATGCTACAACTCTGGAGAAATATAGATACACGATACAACTTATAAAAAATTTTGAATCGTTATATTTCAGAAACGGTGGCTAGTAGGGTAAAAGTATTTGCCTAGTTTTTATAGATAACTAGCTTTTGCCCGCGGCTTCGCTCGCGTTAAATTCGGTAGCGCCTTATTGATTTGTAATAGCAACGCTAAGTTTTCCCGTTTCTTCCTTCTTTCTCCCTCATATCCCACTCTTTAAAAAAAAATAATAGCCTATGTCCGTCTCCTGGTTCCCAACTATCTCTGTACCAAAATTCATCAAAATCGGTTTAGCTATTAAAGCGTGAAGAGGTAACAAACAAACAAACAAACAAACAAACAAACTCACTTTCGCTTTTATAATATTATATATATATATATATAATATATATATATATATATTATAATATTATATTATATTATATATTATATATATTATAATATTATATTATATTATTAGTAAGGATTTTATGATCTATATTTTTGTCTAAGGGATTTTATTATAGAACTTACCGTTTGGCGGAAAATCGCAAAAAACTATTTTTTTTCACCTTTGACCTTGAATAACTTTTTTTCCATTCAGGGGAAACATAGGGAACTTTCAAATTTTATTTATATGTAATTATATTTTGAAGAATTTCACCAATTTTCAGCTTGTTGTAAATTAATGTAGCTTCGACTATCTAAATTGACCGGACTGTCTATTGAACACGATGTATCAAAAAAGGTCAATTTTCAAGAAGTTTTAAACGATTTTGTATCTATAAAATTTAGAAGGGTTATTATTTAAACATGCTTCTTAATCAGTACAATATGTACATTTTAATGTTTATGTTAGTTTTATAAAAATATGCAAGATTTTCCTATTCTTTGTTTCATTTTTAAATGACTCCGATACTTCGTCCTGTAGATTGTGGCGAAAGTCTTTTCACTTGAAGGAAGGCAATACAATATACCTTTGCAATGTGATGACTGAAGTCTGTTGTTGATGATGATGGTACCTTCATTCTATTTCGTAATGTAGACAGTAAAACAATCCAAATTGCGTTGTTGTGGTATGAAAAAGGGGGGGCCCGAAACGAGCTGTGCCTAGGGGCCCCGAGATGGTTAATCCGGCCCTGCCACTATTGTACATGAATTTTAAAAACATAAATAAATATGTAGCCGTGTTATTAAATTCAATATCTGAAAGTCATAAATCGCATCTAAGTATGAACATGCTCAAAATATGAATAAATTCTAACAGGTACGCTTTGCGTTGGAATGTAATAATATCCACCTCTTTATCCTTATGTGGAGTGAGTTTTTATTGATGTCTGCTGCAGGTGGGTTTTTTTGCGGATGGGAAATCATCAAATAATTTCCCCCGCTTTAGGCGGAGCGGGGGAAGTGTCAGACTTGTACTGATTAAAACCCACCCATGTTCCTTCTGTTGCCCTTTACGTTCCGGGGCCGCGGTACCTCTTTCGAACAACCCGCAACCCTGGCAGGCGGTGGCCCTGTGGTAATTTAGGTAGCGGCAGTTCTTTCTCGGTACCTATTGGGATGCTTTGGTATGTAAATAGCTTGTATCCTTTTTTTGCGAAATGGAAATACTCAAATTTCTTTGATGATTTCCATTTATTTGGGAGTGTCTGACTTTTACCGACTAAAACCCATCCATGTTCCTTTTTTTACCCTTTATGTTCCAGATCGCGGTATCTTTTCCAAACAACCCGCAATCCCGGCAGGCGCGGTTGCCCTGGCAGGCCCTTCTGCTTTGCTGACATCTCTATGAGGCGCGCGTGGAACACTAACGCGCCGTCGACACGGCCTGTCGTCAATAGACGGACGGACGGTGAGCTACCCATTGCTCACGGTCCATAGGCATCTACGGTGGCTGGGAGTCGTCTCGCGGCGCCCGACGTCTAGGGCGTCTCCCGCGGCGGCTGGGTTTGTTTGAGGTTCTCTCCCTCTCCTCGAACGCCCGGCCACTTCTTTCGCTAGCGTGACTGCTTCTGCAGGTAGGTTGTGATTTTATCTGTATTTAACTTCATACTTGATAGCCTCGGATTTTCTCGCTCGTTTTCATAAAAGGGGTCGGCAGAGGTGGACTGTTATGAATGAATATACAAAATTCTAAATAGTTTATATCTCATAAATGGGACACTTATAAAACGTAGAGAAAAGGTGCACGGTTCGTGTTGGTCGTTTCTATGGAGAAGAACCGGCAAGAAACTCTATGGTTACTCTTTTAAAATCACTTGTTTTTACAGTTTTGTTGTTACAGCATTTGCACATAAATAAATTAGGAAATAAAGTCATTGCTTACATTACAAAGCTTAAATTTATTCTCCTCCTCGAGGATCGTGCTCTCCTTCTGTATCGTGGGTGCGTTAACAAACATTTAAATTCACATACACAAACCGCCATAACATACATATTTGTGCTGCTTAGATGAAAAATAAATTTCAAAATGAAATGTAGCAGGAAACTGGCTTACGTAATACCTGGAAAATATCATCCTTACTTTCCAACTCTCGAATTGAAAACTATATTTAGATAAAACGTTGCGGGTTCACCTAGGATTATAAAAGACTAACTTTTACCTGTGGCGACAACTGCTTCAATAATAGATTTTCATTTTATAATGTACCTACTTGCTTAGCTTTGCAGCAACAGGTCACTTATGTAATGATTTTGTAAAATAAGATCATAATTACACTGCTCTTCACAAGCGACAGATGGCGCTATTGGTTGCATGAACTATTTACATCCGTGTTAGTTATAAACTAGTTAAATATAAGTATTTAAAGTGTATTGATATTTTAGAATAAGTAAAATATTATTGTTGAAATTAAAACATTTATTTATTGTTAATAATCTGTCTTAATGTATTTCAGTACATCAATTGAGCACACGTACTGTGTACGTTGCTCTGATTGGTCGAATAGCCTTCTGAGTGTTACTGGTAGTGTTGATGGCTGAGACTCTAGACAAGGGTCAGTCGAACTTGAGGCGCGAGAAAGCGAACACATCTAGTGTATTAGTGTTACAGTTGTAATATTTTCTATTGGTTATTTAGTGATAAATGTGATAGTGTATTAGTGTTACAGTTGTAATATTTTCTATTGGTTATTTAGTGATAAATGTGATTGTGTTGGAAAAGTGATTAAAGATATTATTCTTGATACCTGAGTTATGTGGTTTCATTACAGTTCAGAAGTGGGATCAGGATCTAAGGTACGTCCAAGTGTGCTTTAGTTACTAGAGGCTATGTATGCCTATTAAGCCATGTGCGCTTAGTTGTTAGAGGTTATGTGTGCCTACAATAGGAAGCCAAGTGTGCTTTAGTTACTAGAGGCTATGTATGCCTATTAAGCCATGTGCGCTTAGTTGTTAGAGGTTATGTGTGCCTACAATAGGAAGCCAAGTGTGCTTTAGTTACTAGAGGCTATGTATGCCTGCTATGTACGCTTAGTTGTTAGAGGTTATGTGTGCCTACAATAGGAAGCCAAGTGTGCTTTAGTTACTAGAGGCTATGTATGCCTATTAAGCCATGTGCGCTTAGTTGTTAGAGGTTATGTGTGCCTACAATAGGAAGCCAAGTGTGCTTTAGTTACTAGAGGCTATGTATGCCTATTGAGCCATGTGCGCTTAGTTGTTAGAGGTTATGTGTGCCTACAATAGGAAGCCAAGTGTGCTTTAGTTACTAGAGGCTATGTATGCCTATCGAACCATGTGTGCTTAGTTGTTAGACGTCATGTGTACCTACAATAGCAAGCTACATATGCCTACTAATACAGTGTTAATCGAGTGATTTAAGTGAAAATTTTCAGGTTATGTCTGCCTAAAGTAAAACTAAGTGTGCTTAAGATATTTAAGCCAAGTGTGCTTAAGATATTTAAGCCAAGTGTGCTTAAGATATTTAAGCCAAGTGTGCTTAAGATATTTAAGCCAAGTGTGCTTAAGATATTTAAGCCAAGTGTGCTTAAGATATTTAAGCCAAGTGTGCTTAAGATATTTAAGCCAAGTGTGCTTAAGATATTTAAGCCAAGTGTGCTTAAGATATTTAAGCCAAGTGTGCTTAAGATATTTAAGCCAAGTGTGCTTAAGATATTTAAGCCAAGTGTGCTTAAGATATTTAAGCCAAGTGTGCTTAAGATATTTAAGCCAAGTGGGCTTAAGATATTTAAGCCAAGTGTGCTTAAGATATTTAAGCCAAGTGTGCTTAAGATATTTAAGCCAAGTGTGCTTAAGATATTTAAGCCAAGTGTGCTTAAGATATTTAAGCCAAGTGTGTTTAAGGAATTACTTTTTGGCCAAGTGAGCCAATACAGACTTCGGCCAAGTGTGCCGACAACGAATTAAGTGGGTATCAACCGCGTAAGTAGAGCTTGAATTTAACCATTAACGATTATAGCGTGACTAAGTACGTCCCGATTTAATTCATATTTTCTAGTTAGTTATGTGAGCCTACTTTGATTTTTTTTATTTATTTCGTAAGAACTAAATATTCTCAAAAATATACCAAGGATTATTGAAATATAAAAGTAATATACAACACGCTTAATTTTTTTTGAGAGTAGTGAGACTATGTTTTGCTAAGGTTAAGTTATTAATTATGGATAATTTCTTTTTTTATATACAACATCCTAATATTATACCCTAAGTTCACAAAATGAATTTGAAATTGAAGGTCCTGTATAAACAAAACTGAAATCCAGTGCAAAAAAAAAAAAAATGTTTGAAGCCCTGCCGAGTATAGTATTTAATAGGACGAAGTGGCAAGCAAAACTTAAAAGGGCTTTTCCGAGTGAGCAAAACTATGATCGGCTTCCAAAAAAAAAAAAAAAAATGTTAGCTCGTACGACTTGTAATAATGAAACTTAACTGAATATTTTTACGACAAATTAGTGCTAGAAGCACAGGAGTGCAATAGATATGAGATAAGTGGTAAAAGAGCCGTAGATTGCTTAACTCACAGTATTAATAATAAATCCATTAGAAAAACTCGAAAAAAACTGAATAGCATTTATTTCAATTAGACAATTACAGGCACTTTTGAATGTCATAATTTCATAAAACAAAAGGTTGAAACGGTCCCGGTCACAAAGCATAATAACTTGTGAAAGTACTGTAGTTGCCCATTCCGAAACGTTGATATCTATGGGGAAGAAAGGGCAAGAAACTCCATGTATACTCTTTTAAATTGGAATATTATTACAAAATAGTATTTTCATAATTCCTGTAGAGATTATACAAATGTAGGAGCGTCCAGAGTAAAAGGAACATTCAATTTAAAATCTAAATAAATTAAAAATGAACCGTGGCAGCTAAAAACATGTCCGGTCCCATCTCACAGCGCCCGTTCACGAACATGACGTATGGATCAGTCCCATTCAGCTCAACCATTTTGAAGGGAATTAAATGACCCGACACACCCACCGCCATCAAATTGATTCTATACATTGCAAAGATAGTCTTACAATCTTCTGCAGCTTCTACAATAACTTCAGAAGCTACCCTTGCTGAACTAATTGGTCCCTATTTCTAGTACTACAGTTGTATCTGTGACCTCTTTTACTAAATAGAAGAAAAGTTTTCTTGACATAATTATGATGTTTTCATAAATAATTTGACAAGGTACTGTCATGATGTTAATATCCTTAAAGAATCTCGCTTACGTAGATTATAATGGCTCTGAAGGCGCTTTTCTGCAAAATAAATATAGATTCGATGTCTGCAGCCCGTCCCCAAAGTAAAATACCGTATGACATTATACTATGAAAGTGACTAAAATAGACTAGCCTCGCGGTATCTACATCAGTAAACTGACGGATTTTTCTAACAGCATATGCTGCTGAACCTTGAATCGAGTGTTATTTCCAAGAAAATAGTTTTTAGACGAATTCTAGTTTCTCTTGATTCGATACTATGCCATTTACTACTAAATTATTAGCGGTAAACCAATTATGCACCTCCAGTAGGACATTATTTATGTCATCAAGATTTGTGCCAAGTCTGTTTATCTTAAATATTAAAGAAGTGTCAGCAAACAACACCATTTGTGGTTGGTTTTTTATAAATAAATGGGGTAAATCATTTATATTGACTGGGAAGAGGAGGGGACCTAATATCGATCCTTGTGGTAGACCCATGGTTACTTTTAAACCCATTGAATTAACACCATTTATTTGTACTTGCTGCTGTCTACCATTTAAATACCATTGAACTAAACTAAGCGCAAGTTTCCCTAGGAAGTAATGTTCAAGTTTCAAGAGAAGGGTTTCGTGGTTTAGGCAATCAAATGCTTTTGAGAGGTCACAGAATATCCCTATGGCATCCTGTGCCTCTTCCCGCGCAGTTCCCTTTGATGAAACCATACTGTTTCTCATATAAGATTTTATTGGTGTTAAAGTGGTTGAGCATTTGGTTAAGCATTACCTTATCAAACACCTTAAAACCCGGCAAAACGGATACGGGTCTATAATTATTGGTGTCTTTACTGTCCCCAGATTTGAAAAGTGGTATTACCTTGCTATGTATTTTATAAGGTCCGGGGAGACTCCTTGGTCCACACACAAGTTAAATATTAAGACAAGTACGGTGCTACAGTCTCAATGATACCTTGATAAACTTTAATAGACATTCTCTAAAGGTCTTCTGTTAATTTGATATTAATTTGTTTAAAAGCTTTAATGACTGCAGTGGGGTTAATATGCTTAAATTTAAACTCAACCGGACATGGTAAAACGTTTGCTCATAATAAGTCAACGGAAAGCAAGTGTGAGGAATTTAACATTTCAGTAGTTTTAATTGGGATACTAGTAAAGAAATCTGCAAATTCGTGAGCAACTTCGTTTTTGGTGGTTGGAAGACCACGTGAAGACTAGTGATATATAATTATTATATTTTTATTTCTGTTAGTTTCACTATTGATGATTTTCCAAACCGTCTTAATTTTATTATCGGCGGATTTAATCTTGTGAATAAAGATTTAGCAAATTTGCAGGTGTTTTAAAAAAAAAATTGAGTAAGTTGCAACATAGTGATTGAAAGTTTCTGAGTTGATGTAAAGCTTAAGGCCGTAAAGCTCAAACAATCGTTCCCTAAATTTTCTTATAACCTTGGTTGCCCAATCACTAAAACATAAACTTTAGATTAATAGATTTAGTTTTTATTTTTAGCGTATCATTGAACTGTGTGTAGACAGCCGAAAAGAATTCCTCATAAAAATGATTTACATTATCAATATCATATCACGGCATGTGCTAGATTACTTATTAAATGATTATTAAGTTTTTTTTAATTGTTGGGTGTCGTTTGTCTAGACCGTATATGGACTTTCTCTAGATCCCTAGGCAAGTTAAAGAGGTTAGAAACATTTACGATTTTAAAAAAAGGCCTTAATGAAAATACTATATGAAAAGGCATACGGTGAACGAGTGCCTAACTGGCAAACTTTGACTACTCTTTTAAGTTGACATTAGAATTTGTTATTTTTTATACTTTATAAAATATTTGTTTATTTTTGTGTGAATACATGTTGAATTGGAACTATTGAAGTGTGATTATAATATTAGTGTTTTGTTTTTCTTGTTTATAATTGTTTCCTAATTTTCAATTTATTAGTTTGTTAAAATCAGCATGCTTGTACCAGAAGTATTTGTACGCCGATCACGGCTGGACATGACGTTCATTAAAATTGACAATCTGTACCTAATTCACCTGTGTTCAACAGGTAGAAATATTTGTATTTGTAATTTTTGTGATGATGTGTAGGGTTCGAAAACGACGGTTTGACCGCTGTAATCAGAGATCAATGAATAACCGAATGTAATGATTTTGTATAAAGTTCCATTGACTTCATTTCATCAGAATTGTATAACCGTGCGTCAGGAGATCGCACGGTGTCGGATGGCCGAATGTAATGATTTTGTAAAATAAGATCATAATTACACTGCTCTTCACAAGCGACAGATGGCGCTATTGGTTGCATGAACTATTTACATCCGTGTTAGTTATAAACTAGTTAAATATAAGTATTTAAAGTGTATTGATATTTTAGAATAAGTAAAATATTATTGTTGAAATTAAAACATTTATTTATTGTTAATAATCTGTCTTAATGTATTTCAGTACATCAATTGAGCACACGTACTGTGTACGTTGCTCTGATTGGTCGAATAGCCTTCTGAGTGTTACTGGTAGTGTTGATGGCTGAGACTCTAGACAAGGGTCAGTCGAACTTGAGGCGCGAGAAAGCGAACACATCTAGTGTATTAGTGTTACAGTTGTAATATTTTCTATTGGTTATTTAGTGATAAATGTGATAGTGTATTAGTGTTACAGTTGTAATATTTTCTATTGGTTATTTAGTGATAAATGTGATTGTGTTGGAAAAGTGATTAAAGATATTATTCTTGATACCTGAGTTATGTGGTTTCATTACACTTATCACAGTGTAAGTCAGGGTTACGAACGTGGCCTTTCCTTCTTTTCTTTGTAGAAGGCTAGGAGGAATAATAGAAATGATCTCACGGAGATAAAAAAGTTTCCTTTATTTATTTGTAGATATCGTGGGTGCGTTTACAAACATTTAAATTTACATACACAAACAGCCAGACCTGAGACAACTACCTGTAGGCTATTTTTTTGGGAGCGGGGGGAGTGTCAGACTTGTACTGACTGAAACTCTTACGGTATCCCTTTCGAACAACCCGGAACCCCGGCAGGTGGTGTCCCTGGCAGGCTCCTCTGCTTTGCTGTCATCTCTTTGAGGCGCGCGTGGAACACTAACGCGCCGTCGACACGCCACTACCTGTAGGCTTAACAAATATTTGTTCCGTACGGGGATAGAACCTGCGACACGCAGCGCAGCAGTCGATCCCTAAGCCTCTGCGCCAATTGTGCCGTCAAAACTACCTAATTTTATGGAACTCAAGAGATTACAAAATACATAGGTACTAAGAATTTCCCTTCGTAAGATTACATTTCCAATCCCGTATTTATATTTTTTAATTACGCCAGCTCAGAACAGATTGTCTGAGTACAAATAAAAACAAAAGAGAGTCGTTGTAGTGTATTTGTTGTACAAATTGAGATGTAAGATGTTTTCTTTTTAAGGGAGGCTCGACTTGATAAGTGAGGTAACAAAACATTATCTTTTAATTTTGAGATTTGATCACAATAGACTTTTGAGAAAGATTATTTTTATTTGTAACTGACTTTAAAACAAAGGGGAGGTTCTCGATTCGATTTTATTTTTTTTTACGCGATTTCTCCGTCAATTGAGGCCCAATTTTCTTTTTTTTTTGTAATCAAATTGTTATATTCCCGAAGGAATCCTATACCAATTTTATCTGTATTGGAAGCAATACAGATGAAATATAAATCCTTACTAATATTATAAAAGCAAAAGTGAATTTGATTGTTTGTTTGTTTGTTACCTCTTCATACTTTAATGGCTACACCGATTTTGATAAATTTTGGTACAGAGATAGTTGGGAACCAGGAGACGGACATAGGCTAGTAGTCGGGTGTGAGGGAGAAAGAGGGAAGAAAAGGGAAAACTTAGCGTTGCTATTACAAATCAATAAGGCGCAAGGGGAACTGTGTTACCCCGAATTTAACGCGAGCGAAGCCGCGGCCAAAAGCTAGTAATAATATAGATAACTCACTATGGAAGTATATTGAGTTATTTTCTATATTATTATTTTTTTCTTCTGAACTACCTTTGTATTTGAATATTATGCTTGTTTTCTTTTAGAAACAATGGAAAATCATTGCACGATAAGAATTTGTGTGCGTCCAACCATCATACCACTACTAAAAAGGCTTGAATAATAAACATTTTGAAAAAAAAAAAAAATGCCAAAAAAAATTGTGGAAATTAACTCCGGAAGTGGGTAATATTTGTTTGTTTCGCTGACTTTTTGCCACCGACAGGCATTCATATTCATATCCTTATTGCACACACAAATTGTAATGCAGAGCTTATGTAAAAGTAGCTTAAGTATATAAATCGAGTAACATCATCATCATCTGCCTAGCCTTTTCCCAACTATGTTGGGGTCGGCTTCCAATCTAACCGGATGCAGCTGAATATCAGTATTTTACATGGAGCGACTGCCTATCTGACCTCCACAACCCAGTTAGTACTGGGTAATACGATACCCCTTGGTAAGACTATATATATATAGATATAAATCGAGTAACAAACATAAAAAATAGACATACAGCCGAATAGAGAACCTTCTCCATTTTTGAAGTCGGTTAAAAATATCTGTGTGAGCTGAGCAGACAAACTCAGTTAATTTTATTTAGTTTTTTTTTTTTTTAATTTATTGTTCTTTTTTTAATGTTCATTTACTATTTGAAATTTACAATTAATTGTTTTAGCTTTTATTAATTAATAAATGCAGGATTATTATTTACGGTTAATTAATGTAGTTCAGACACAATGCAAATTGTTATGTATAAAACAAAATATATAAATATTTCAATCAGACAAAATCCTTAGAAGCGAGCTTTCTAAGGTTTTTGTTTCATCTCCTCCTAAAAACAATACTCAATTTAAATAACATCCCCACACTATCGTATACCCCCAACAAACTTGTGAAACAACCCCTATTTCTTGTACAGTGTCGTTTCAACATTTATATTAACGCCACAAATAAAACGGGAGTGGGCAGTGTATATCTGTACTACAAATTAAGATGGAGAGCGTTGTCAGTTGGCGATCTTGGGAGCTTATCCTTATTGCTTTGTTTTAAGGTTTAAGTTACAGTAACAGCTATGATAGTGCGGTGATAGTTGTAGCGTTGAGCGTAAGTTAACTCTTTGTAGCCCAAGATCATACCATTTTAAATTACTTTGGGATAAGACAAATAACACGTATTTCTGAAAAAAAAAATTACTAGCTTTTGCTCGCGACTTCGCTCGCGTTAAATTCGGGGTAACACAGTTCCCCTTTCCTGATTTACACGTACCTGCTACCGTTAGGTAGTTTTTGCCCTTGCGCCTTATTTATTGTAATAGCAATGCTAAGTTTTCCCTTTTCTTCCCTCTTTGTCCCTCACCTCTCAATCTTTAAAAAAAACTGTATTTGTATCGTATCTGTATCTCCTTCCTATATAATAATACATTAGTATAGATATTATAATATTAGTATAGATAGCACCGGTTGGAAATGGTGACTATATTGCAATCGTGGCTGATATACAAGGTAGGAACTTTAAGCGGTACGGTATATTCTCTGAAGATCAAAAGGACAATGCCCAATAATAGTGCCTTAATTATTTTGTGCGGCATACTAACGCAAGTTAAGGCGCGGTAACAAGCTAATCTTTAAGTATTCGCGGAGGTGAGGCTAGCTGCAGACTGGGCGTGGTCTGACACAAGTATACGACAGTAGTGCATCGAAAGTATAGAAATAAGGTAGAAAATATCTCGGTGTTTGATTTTATTTGAATATCATGTCCGCCAAAATGTAGGTCATTTTGCAGTTTTAATTGAATATAAAAAAAATACAGTTCCGTGTTTGAAAAATTTTAGATATCTCTTTAGACTATAAAATTTTCTTTGTTATAGATATAAAAAATATGAAGGTTGTCGCTGAAGAAATTGAGAATTTCGAGAAATTTTTTCGTGGTCTTTTTAAACATTTTTTTTTTTTCATAGTACTAGACCACTTTTGTAAACTTATTTTGTGTAAGTCTTTACTTTATGTATTGAACTATACACGGTAATTTTTTTGGCTAGTGGCATATACAGATACGGCTAACTTCGCGACGAAAATCTAGACGTTTTACGAAGTGTTTGCTTTGTACAGCGCCTTAATAAGCTGTTTAGAATACTTTTATATTTTACTTTTTTATATTTAGCTCTTGCGCGCGGCTTCGCTTGCGTTAAATTCGGTATAACACAGTACCTGCTACTAGCCTAAGTCCGTCTCCAGGGTACTAAGTATCTCTGTACTAAAATTTATCAAAATCGGTTTGGCCATTTAGGCGTGAAGACGTAACAAACAAACAAAGATACAAACAAACTCACTTTCGCTTCTTTATTATTAATAAGGAAGGTTTGAAAGATACATCTTACACTTCCTACGCCATTCCCTAGTCTTCCATTTTCTCTCTAGAACTCTTTATTTGAAACGACCCGAGTATTGGAACGTCATGGCCAACCAGCCAGCATTCGGCTTTGGTTAAGGTATAAAACCTCTTACAGTACTATAAAGACTTAAAAAACCGAATTTTGTTTTCACAGTAAGTACATAACTTTGACTATTACTAATTTAAATAAAAACCGGTCAAGTGCGAGTCGTGTATTCATAAAGAGTCGATTTTGAGCTTCAAGCAACTACAAACATGAGTAAAGCCCCGTTCCAATAAACAAAAACGAGTCGTTTTGCTTACGGATAGTAGGATTTTGACATAAGTCTCATAGAACTTATGTCAAATGCTACCATCCGTAAGCAAAACGAGTCGTTTTTGTTTATTGGAACGGGGCTTAAATGGTTTTAATTTTAACTTCATACCTCCACGCGTTCCCGAGATAAAGGGTCTTGACAGACAGATGGACAACAATCTAATCCAAAATAAGGGTGCTGTTTTTTCCTTAAAAAAAAACAAATAGGCAATCGTTCGATTTAAAATACTGGCATTCAGCTGCATCTGGTTAGATTGAAAATAGGCCCCAACATTATTGGGAAAAAGCAAGGCTTAGCAGATGAAGATATTTATTTATTAAGGATCTCCAACAAAAGCTGTACACAGATCAAACTTAAATTATGGACGACAATAATATCACGTAGGTGCACTCCTTCACTTACAGGAGACCACAGCATGCACAATATAATTAACTTTAAGCTAACAAAATAAAACATTTATAATAAAAATTATAGAAGTAAAAAAATTATAATAATTAAATATTGAAGCAGGTAGTATTTGTTATTTTATTTTATTTATTAGTTTTTTTCTAATAAAATTAGCAAAGTTCAGAAAATAATTCATTTAAAAACTTTCTACCTATACCTTACGTTACAGATCATGACATGTCAAAGTTGGTTGCCTTAGCTAACGCGTTATATTACCTATCTACAAAGATATAAAAAACTGAAGACAAACACAAACCAAAAATCTCCGCATTTTTTTTCTCACACAAGGATGAAAAAATCCAGATTGTTGTACACAATATAACAGCAAAGGGAAATTGATGCTTTGTTTAAATGAAGACAAACTACAGTGAACTCCTATCACCTCGGGGTATGATTTTATAGGCTTATCCTTATACTATATCTAAGGGTCGTTTTAGTCAGATATATTTTTTTTTTCAGTTTCCGAATCTCAAAAGGGAAAAACGGAACCCTTTCTTTTTTTGGGGTGGGAAAACATCAAATAACTTCCCCCGCTCTGGGCGGAGCGGGGGGGCGTGTCAGACTTTTACTGACTAAACCCCACCCATGTTCTTTCTATTGACCTTTACGTTCCGGGGCCGCGGTATCTCTTTCGAACAACCTGCAACCCCGGCAGGCGGAGGCTCTGGCAAGCCCCTCTGCTTTGCTGAGATCTCTTTAAGTCGCGCGTGAAACACGAACGCGCCGTTGACACGGCCTGTCGTCAATAGACGGACGGACGGTGAGCTAAAAACGGAACCCTTATTGGATCACTTTATTGTCCATCTGTCTGTCTGTCTATTAAGACCCTATATTTCGGATCTTTAATGCATAGAGGTATCGAGTTAAAATTTAAACCATATACTCCAGTCTGTGGTTCCTTGGAGCTATAAAAAAACCCTGAAGGTCAAGGCAATTAGAGGCGGACCATGTGTTTGTGGGGGCCTGGACTAATACTATTTTTGGGCCTGCTTAATTACCCAAGTAATTACTCTTATGTCAAAAAACTGTTTTCGATAATGATATACTAGGTACATACGACGACACATGAAGCGCAACACAAAGCAAACATCAACGCGTGGAGGTATTAAGTTGAAATTAAAACCGCATAATTATACTCTAGTCCCTTGGATGTATGTAAAATTCTACCCTCTAAGTCTACGCAGTCAAAAGCTATATGGCTGTCCATGTCGCAAGTTTGTACGAAACCCTCAATGCGCGAATTTGACTCGCTCTTGTTTATTCATAAGTTTTAACATAAACAGGTGAACTTATGCATTTATATCTATGTATTTAAGTAGGCACAACCGGACGACAAAATCAAATATAGTTCGATAAACAATAAATCGATCTGACTAAAACCATCCATTCCATTTCATTCTTCTTTTTGCCCTTTATGTTCTGGGGCCGCGGTATCTCTTTCGAACAATCCGCAATCTCGGCAGGCGGTGGCTCTGGTGACCCTGCTTTGCAGACTTCTTTTTGAGGCGTGCGTGGAGCACGAACGCGCCGTCGATAAGCCCGTCGATACTAGAAATTGTTCATCGTCCACAGAACAGCGTCTACGGTGGCCGGGAGTCGTCTCGCAGCATATCTTAGAAATATATATATCGTATCGCCATCTGATACACTGACACGGATATTTCCATCAGAAATTTCCATTTTAACATGATGTATTTATTTTTATCAATTCATGGAAAAAATGGTGAACCACACAGACAAAATAAACACACATACGTCATCATAATTATATGTTATTCCCCATCCTTGATAATTAACGGTACCTACATGTAAACTGATAACTTGAAGCGAGAATTGATAGCGTCGCGTCGCCCACGTAATGTGCACAGAGCCTTATCGGAGAGAGTGAATTAAAGGCGGTAAACTTGAGCGGTTCTATTGGACGGAATGGTTCTGTAGTGATTTGTGCGAAAACTTACGTTGAGTTCAGTAACTTGTGTAATGTCGGTGTTCCACAGATTATTTAGGTGGTGTAGATATCAGAAAGGAAGAGATATGCCTGTTAGTTAAGAATCTATCTGGTTTTTTTTATAAGTATTTCTGTACTTGGTGGCGTAAAGTTTTGATAAGTGAATTTATTACGTCTTATTGGTAGATATGTAAGGATAATAATGGAACCTTGACTGCTTTTAGAGTTATTGTCACTAAATTGTGTTGTACTAATCCTTACTTAATATTATAAAAGCGAAAGTGAGCTTGTTTGTTTGTTACGTCTTCACGCCTAAATGGCTAAACTGATTTTGATGAAGTTTGGTACAGAGATAGTTGGGACTGTGGAGACGGACATAGGCTAACTTTTTTTTTAAAGTTAGAAATGAGGGAGAAAGAGGGAAGACAAGGGAAAACTTGGCTTTGCTATTACAATAAATAAGGCACAAGGGCAAAAACTACAGGTAGCAGGTACCTGTAAATCAGGAAAGGGGAACTGTATTACCCCGAATTTAACGCGAGCAAAGCCGCGGGCAAAAGCGGGTTTGAAATATAAGTCTTATAACTGGCATTATTATTAAAACTTGTAACGGGATATTTACCATGTTTAGGTTTGTGTACCAGTAGACCTGCTATAAATGGATGATTTCTCCATAATGATGATAATTATTCTACTTCATAACAAGAGCACTCTATAGCAGGCCGTGTCGACGGGCGGGCACGTTCGTGTTCCACGCGCGCCTCAAAGAGATGTCAGCAAAGGGTTGCGGGTTGTTTGAAAGAGATACCACGGCCCCGTAACATAAAAGGCTAAAGAAGGAACATGGGTGGATTTTAGTCAATAAAAGTCTGATTCTCCCTCCGGAGCGGGGATTTTTTTTTTTAAATGTTGCCCCACACTAGGATATTTTCCTGTATCGTGGGTGCGTTTACAAACATTTAAACTCACATACACAAACAGCCAAACCCGGAACAACTATCTGTAGACCATACAGATATTTGTTCCGTGCGGGGATCGAACCCGCAGCATGCAGCGCGGCAGATGATGATTTCCCATCCACAAAAAAAGCACCCTATAGCAACCGTGGTTTTTCTATCGGACGTACGGATCCCCAACAATAATGTACGCACGACTGGAGGTGTTGTGATTTCAGTCGCATTCGGGATCGCTTGACGGTGCCAGCGTCCACGTGCCACGGTTCGAACAAATTGACATTGGGATACATTAGTTTATTGTTTTATCTGATTTTGTTTATTCCTTTATGGGAAAAGTCGGCGAAAGAAATTAGGTAAGTAGTAAATACATCCATACTAATATTATAAAAGCGAAAGTAAGTTGGGAAAGTTAGTTTATTTGTTTGTTTGTTACGTCTTCACGCCTAAATGGCCGAACTGATTTTGATGAATTTTGGTACAGAGATAGTTGGGACCCTGGAGACGGATATAGGCTAAAAAAGTGAGAAAAGGGGGAGAAAGATATTTTTGTTTTATATCATCACGTGCGTTAAAGTTAGCGTTAGTCCAAAGTAACTATGCCACGCGGACGAAGTCGCGGGCGGAAGCTAGTAAAATATAAATCCTACTAATATTTTTAAAGCATAGTTTGTGATAGGTGTTTATTTATTGCTCTTTTACGTAAAAACTCCTCACCGGATTTCGATGAAATTTGGCGCAAACAGTTGATATTGGAGAAAAATTTATATTGGGACTCATTAGTTTATTGTTTTATCTGATTTTGTTTATTACTGCTCTTTAGACGAATTCGTTGAAAATATTTGGGTGAGTAAGTAGTAAATACCACACACTGTGTCTACATATCTTATCCAACTTTCCTCTCGCAGGTCTGCTGGAAGAAATTTCTTATGAAATAAGCTGTACCTTTGTGCTCTTCTGTCTTAATGTAATGTCCTGTCATGTATTTTGTGTGTGCATAAATAAATAAATAAATAATAAATAAATAAATCTATATATAAACAGTGTAATCTACAATAATCTAATATATAAAATTTCCGTGTCACAATGTTAGTTACTGTACTCCTCCGAAACGGCTCGACCGATTCTTATGAAATTTTGGGTACATATTGGGTAGGTCTGAGAATCGGCTAACATCTATTTTTCATACCCCTAAACCTCAGTGGGTGAAACCGCTGGGCACAGCTAGTCTGATATATAAAATTCTCGTGTCACAGTGTTAGTTACCATACTCCTCCGAAACGGCTCGACCGATTTGAATGAAATTTTGTGTGCATATCGCGTAGATCTGAGAATCGGCCAATACTATTTTTCATACCCTTCTCTAGAAAAGCAGCTGAGCAGCGGGTGAAACCTCTGGGCACAGCTAGTCTAATATATCAAATGCTCGTGTCACAATGTTCGTTCCCATACTCCTCCGAAACGGCTCGACCGATTCTTGTGATTTTTTTTTATGCATATTCAGTAAGTCTGGGAATCGGCTTCTATATATCTTTCAGACCCCTTAGTGATAAGGGTGGTAAGCAGCGGCTGAAACCGCTGGGCACAGCTAGTTATATTATAAAGAGGTAAACTTTGTGAGTTTGTACGGCTAATCTCTAATCTACTATCTACTGAACCGATTTTGAAAATTCTTTTACCAATAGAAAACCACGTTACTTGTTAGTGTCATAGGCTATAATGCTGTGAGCTACGGGGGCTGGACAGTAGGGTAAGTGACTACGCGAACGTGGGTTATGCTCCGAAAACGCTACTAATCTATACTAATATTATAAAGCTGAAGAGTTTGTTTGTTTGTTTGTTTGTTTGTTTGTTTGAACGCGCTAATCTCAGGAACTGCTGGTTCGAATTGAAAAATTCTTTTTGTGTTGAATAGACCATTTATCGAGGAAGGCTTTAGGCTATATAACATCACGCTGCGACTAATAGGAGCGAAGAAACAATGGAAAATGTGAAAAAAACGGGGAAAATTATTCATCTTTGAGGGCTTCCGTTGCGTGCGCTGCGAAAACGGTTCAAGATATCAAAAAAATATGTAGAAAAGAATTATTCCTCTTGAAATGATCTAAAAAAATGTCCGTGACGGTATATGTCTATCTTTTAAGATTAAGTCTCTAGAACCGTTTTTATGGTAATCAAATTTGGTCAAAATTAATGCATGATTACCAATTATTTGTTAGAGTTGTTTCAACATAATAATATTAATCTTTATCCAAATAAATGTGTTGTTGATTAACAGTATTTAATTGTGAACAAAATTGTCTTTGACCATCACTTAATTTCAATGAACATCTTAGAAGATATTACAATTTTAAAATAAGTCCGATATAAAATTCACACGCGCCGCATGATGTGCAAAACATGACGCTGGGCATGGGCGAGGAGAGGCGTTGCTTGCGGGCGACGCGGAGGGGGGGTATAGCTCTACGATTGTCAAGGATAATATTTTGGTTCTAATAATTTCACAATTATTCATCATCTGCCTAGCCTTTTCCCAACTATGTTGGGGTCGGTTTCCAGTCTAGCCGGATGCAGCTGAATATCAGTATTTTACATGGAGCGACTGCCTATCTGACCCCCACAAACAGTTAATTTATTTATTTTATTTTATTTATTTAAGGACAACCAACAAAGCTACACCGACATACATGTTAAAACGCTCACATCTTTACAAAATGTAGTGTAGCCTTAATTAAAGGCTGCCACGGCATGCATTAAACATAGAGTTGGAGGTACAGTTCCTCACAAAACGGATTTTACTTATTTACTAATTTAAAATACTAATTAACTTAAAAGCTTAATTAAATTAAATCTATTAATCTTATTTTATTCTGCGGTGTGCCAAACCACAACCATTAAAGAAAAAAAGGAAAAAATACAAACATTAAATAATAAGTGTAAAGGTGAAAAACAAAAAAAGTAAACAATATTAAAATGTACTATTTCATTCTTCTGATAATGCCTTATGCAAGGCAGACTTGACTTTATGGTAAGAATAAGACATATCGATATCTACACTGGGTGAGCGTGACAGGCGACTAAATTGATCCTGCATTCTATTAATTGCGGAAAAATGACCCAGATTGGTTTTAAAGCCCTTACCGCGGAGCAACCAATATCTAGACTTACGAGCAAGTTTGTAAGGTACATTTATGTTTATTTGACTCAGCAAACGCGGACAATCAATGTAAGTGTTTATTATTTTGTACAGAAACATATGATCAAGGATCATACGGCGATTTTCCAGACTCATAAGTTTGAAGTGTTTCAAGCGTGAGCTATAGGTAGTTAAATTCTTGATCATATTGCAGTGATATGACAAGTGCCAAAGAAATCTTTTCTGAACTGATTCTATACGACGTTTATGTATTTCGTAGAATGGAGTCCAGACTATGCTGCAATATTCTAAGCCTGACCGTACTATGGAGTTAAAGATTGCAATTTTAGTTGAGGCGCGTTTAAAATCTTTACAGTTTCGCTGAATGAAGCCTAACATCTTAAACCCTTTAGTAGCAATTTTATCAATATGAAAAAAAATTAATACTGGGTAATACGATACCCCTTGGTAAGACTGGTTGTCAGACTTTTGGAACACTGACTACCTGTTACGACTGTCAAAGATCTACAAATGACAGCCGGGACCAACGGCTTAACGTGCTTTCCGAGGCACGGAGGAAACTCGGTATGTAACGGGTGGTCACTGGTCACCCATCCACAGACCAACTTAGGCAAGCGCGGCTTAACCTAAAGATCGACCCGAGCGGCTGCTATTATTTAGCCACGAGCTCCTCATGAGCTATTTTTTTTTTTATAAATTTCACAATTATTAAAAAAAATTGTGGATAATACCTGTAAATAGGTGTCATCTACATAATTATTCTTAGGGCTGTTTATTCAATAGTCAGATAACTTTTATCTGAGGAATAAAAATGGCGGTTTGACAGCTCATCTATAGAAAATATGTCAAACTGCTATTTTTATTCCTCAGATAAAAATTATCTGACTATTAATAAATCAGCCCTTATTAGGTTAGGTTTTAGTTTAAGTACACAGTTAGTTAACCTTATATTTTACGTAAGTACCAAATACAGGTAACAATAATTAGGATCCTAATTATTAACCTTACGTTTGTTTTTTTTTTGATTACGAGTTACGGTTTGGTTAAGTTTTCATTTCCTATTTTCTTTCTTCGTCACTATAATGCCTAGAAAAAGAACTCAGCTTTCTCGGCAGACTGTTACCGCAAAGCGGCTGCGAGCTTTGCGCAGCAGTGAAACAGAGAATGAAAATATGCATAGGTTGGCTACTCAACGAGGAATCAGTGAACAAAACCGTGCTAATGAATCGATCGTTGAACGTTCGCAGTATCTAGCCTCACAAAATTTCCGAACTTCGGCAAACCGTCAACGGGAAGCAAGCGCTGAACGTTCATCCTTACAAAATTTCCGAACTTCGGCAAACCGTCAACGGGAATCAAGCGCTGAACGTTTATCCTTACAAAATTTCCGAACTTTTATAAACCGAGAACGGGAATCAAGCGCTGAACGTTCTCAACGTTTAGCCTCACAGAGTTCTCGAACTTTGGTGAACCGACTACGGGAATCAAGCGCTGAACGTTCTCAACGTTTAGCCTCACAGAGTTCTCGAACTTTGGTGAACCGACTACGGGAATCAAGCGCTGAACGTTCTCAACGTTTATCCTCACAGAATTCCGGAACTTGGGCTAAGACGCGGACAAAGTCGTGGGTAACAGTTATAATTTATAAAGCTGAGGAGGTTGTTTGCAAAAATAAATATGATGCCCAAAATACTATTCCACGCGGACGAAGTCGCGGGCACAGCTAGTACATAATATAATTCCATACAACATCCTTACTTAATATTATAAAAGCGAAAGTGAGTTTGTTTGTTTGTTACCTCTTCACGCTTTAATGGCTAAACCGATTTTGATGAATTTTGGTACAGAGATACACACATCAAAAGTATCTAGGGATCAACATATATTTTTGCAATAACTTTTCTCCTGATTGATATTAATTAAAATTTTCTTTAAGGATTCATCAAATAAAGTGTTTTCGTTTGTCACAGTAACGATAAACCAAGTCACCTTTGCATTAATAAAGAAATTTGCCATTTTCCTAATAAAGGGATTTTTGACATTTGAACCACTAACATTAAAGTTCGAAAAAAAGACTGAAATAACAGTTTTCTTTAAAATTTTATTGGGTAACTTAAACAATTAATAATCCGTGTTTCTACCGCGAACACTAACAACACAAGAACATCGGTTTGGCATACTCAAAATGAGTTCATCCAAATCACGCTGTGGAATGGCCGCCCATGTTCGTTGCAACAACAAAAAAAGGTCTTCTTGCGACTGGATACCCTCCATATTCGGCAGAGCTCTTCTCTGTAGCATATCCCATGCATGCTCAATCGGGTTCAAGTCTGGCGACTGAGCAGGCCAGGGCAGGACATTGATGTTAGCTGCGGCGAGAGTCTGTCTTACAACTCTTGCGGTGTGCGGTCGTGCATTATCATGCATTAACTGAAATAAGGGACCGATTTGCACTTGTAGAGGAACGATGACGTCTGATACAATCGTCTCAGCATAAATTTGAGCGTTGAGGTTGCCTCTGATCCAAATCAACTCAGTTCTTCCGCCGATCCAAATACCCGCCCATACCATGATGGTTCCACCACTATAAGGATGGACTTCCTGGCAGGATTTTAATCGCTGTTGGCGTCCAGGGGTTCTCCAGTGTCGTATACGTCTTGTATCCGGTCTCATACCAAAACGAGACTCATCAGAAAAGCACACGAAACGCCATTGTTCTTCTGCCCAATTTCTGCGTTCAAGAGCCCATTGATATCGAATCCTACGATTGTGCATTGCTATAGGTGGTACCCGTAGCGGTCTTCGGGAATGAAGGTTCACTTCATGCAAGCGGTTTCTGACTGTTTGGTCGCTAATTAAGTTCCCTGAAGAGTGATGAAGCCTCACGGCTAACATCATGGCGGTTATTGTTGGAGCTCTTCGGGTTAAGATTTGAATGTATCGGTCTTGTCTCCGTGTGGTGCAGCGATACCGTCCTCCATGGCGCTCAGCCACGGTACCAGTGCTTCGGTAACGTGTCCAAAGTCGACTGATAACACTCTGACTTGTATTCAGAGCTAAAGCTACAGTACGTTGCCGGGAACCAGCTTCTATGATTCCCACGGCTCTGAGCATTTCTTCCCTGCTTAAATGATGTCGCCGCTCCATAATAACGTTGGTTTTAATCAGTAGTAGGGAAACAGTAGCACTAATAATGTCTTCAATGCGTTGTATGTTTTTATAGGGAAAATATTGACAGCTTATTTTCATCTTTTACTCGAATTTGATTGAGAGTTCCTGATTCAAATTATGAAATGCACCAAAAAGGATCCATATAAATTTATAAAATCATAAATTTATTACAAAGCCACATCTCAATCTCAAGAAATCCGCATAAAAATGCTTGATCCCTAGACACTTTTGATGTGTGTAGTTGGGAACCAGGAGACGGACATAGGCTATTATTTTTTTAAAAAGAATGGGATATGAGGGAGAAAGAGGGAAGAAACGGGAAAACTTAGCGTTGCTATTACAAATCAATAAGGCACTACCGAATTTAACGTGAGCGAAGCCGCGGGCGAAAGTTAGTTTATAATATTATATTAGTAGGATATAGATTTGATCGGTGCTTCCTATTCGGCTACTCCGAGAAAGTAACTAGGCCGCTATAAAATAAGATCAAAAGGAGTTTACTATACTCTTCACGGTGTAGCATTTTGAGGGTGACATTAGATGAAAAGACATGTTTTATAATAAGATAGATTGCTATAATGACCACTCATTTACGGTTATGATATTCTGGGTAAGGTTTATAATCATGTCTTTTCATCTAAATCATGATTAGAAATCGAGGTAACGTTCCAGATTGAAGTGGAATCGTATATCATTTAATGATTTGACATTGATATTTACTTTGTTTTATACTTATATTTTTTTTTTTTAATTTTACATTTTTTTTATTATGACATTTTATGAGATCATTATGATCTCATTAATTTATTTTGTAAATATTTTCTAGTCTGTAGTTGTTTATTGTGAATGTGAGGACCATGTGGATCATAACTTTTATTTACTTTGTTTTTGACGATTGTCTGGCAGTTGAGTACCTACTATTAGGGACCTTCACCAATGTCCTTTTTTTGGTATTGTTCGTCGTTTCGTTGAGCTACTTGGGTTATGAGTCGAGCTACACGATAACTGACAAATGCTTGCACTGACTGGACAGGTCTACTCAATCTGTGTGGTGCTTTCTTAAAAAGACCACTTCAGACACTAATCTGCATAGCCCTCATGTAAGTTGACCAAGATTTTTTGTCTGGACTTTAAAAGAGACTATGACCTCTGAGTTTGTTTCGGCTGTTTCTTCTCAGAGTAGTCGGGTACGAAACACCGGCCTCATCTAGTTAAAAAAAAAGACGTGTAAAAGTGTTTGTGAAAACCTACTTGCAAAATAAACATCATTTATATTTAACTATTGCCACCCGCACCTTTCTACAGCGAAAACAATATAATTATAGAGAATACAATACTTACATCATTTTCCGATGTTCTTGGCTCCAGAGCCAACAATGTTTGGTCGCAGAGCAATTCCAAATTCAAATTCATTTAATTGTCTGAATATGGTACGTTTTTATGGTCTTAAATATAAACAAAGGTCTCATCATATTCTGCCACTGGGGGTGTGCCAATATTTGGTACTTATACACGATTTTTAAGACACACGTTAAATATGATTTAAAATTACAGTTAGTGGCATGTCAGTTAAATAAATATTATCGGTATTCAATTCAATGTCAAACTTTAATAGAGATTTGAAAGATTACCTGATTACAATTTGATTAGGGTTTCAAAGTAACATTCAAATAGTCGTTTAAAATTATAATATTATAGTAACATTTTTTACACAACAAAGCTTTTAAGTTCTTTGCTTTAAGTTTTATGTCCATTTACAATTTGGGGTTATACTGTCCCTTAAAAGTTTTATAAGCTAATATAATGTTGAGGCTTGAAACTTTGAGTTTCCAAACCAAATATTGTTTATTTGATTTTCTTATTTATATTATGTATTCTATATATTTTTGCTATCTTGGTTTATGTACGTTTTTTCACGGGTTGACCACTGAAAACCAGCGTTGTCCTGTAGCCCTCCGTAGCATATCATTATATTGAGTACTAGCTGGGCAACGCGGCTTTGCCCGCATGATGATCGAAAAAATAGGATCCTATGTCTTATTCCAGACTATAATCTACCTCTATGCCAATTTACATCAAGATCAGTTTGTCCGTTTTGACATGAAAGAGTAAACAAACATCCATATATCCATCCACACTAACATTCGCAAGTACCTGCTACCTGTACATTTTGCCCTTGCGCCTTATTTATTGTGATAGCAAAGCTAAGCTAAGCTTTCTTCCCTCTTTCTCCCCCTTTTCTCACTATTTTTAATAAAATAGCCTATATCCGTTTCCAGGGTCCCAATTATCTCTGCACCAAAATTCATCAAAATCGGTTTGGCCATTTAGGCGTCAAGACGTAACAAACAAACGAACTCACTTTCGCTTTTATGATATTAGTAAGGATTATAGAAGCATTGACCTGCTTTTCGCAGTCACAACGGGCAAACTGTCAACTTTTTTGTTCTGTCTTAATGTATTTATAAATATTTGTGATGCCTTGAACCAGCGGCTTGGCGGCCCATCTTTTCCCCTGGTCCTTTCCATGCCGTTTGGAAAGTCCATCAGCCACCACCGAGTGCCACCGACGTGTATCACATGTCCTGCAAAACTTCAATGATACAGTCGATGATAAAATTATTAATATTCCTGTCATTGTCGGAAAAAAACCCGACAAAGCTTAAATTGACAGGTACTTTCTACCTTATCAATGAAAAGCAAAACACGGCACTCTCTTTTCAATCTAATCGTTAAAACCGGTCCCTAATGAAGGCTCTTCCTATCTAATCAAGTCCTCGAACCTCTTCAGATTTCAGTTGATAATCCTGGTTAGGTTAGCCATCCGTGCGGACGGTGTCTAAAATCTATACCATACAATTAAAAAAAAAGTATCCGTTTGTAATTTTGAAAAGAGTTCTTAAAAATAATGAGCTTCTTAATTCAAATGTTTTTTTTTTTGGAACGCAAATTCCTTGTCAATTGTAGGTCGATTTTCAAAATTATTTTTATGATCGAAAGGGTCCCATATCAACTTCATCTATATTGTTTTGGTAGTTTATGAGTTTTCTTCGATATATTCTTATTTTTCCAAGACTGTATTCTTGTTTTGTTTTTGCTACGTTCGTAATAATATAAAACTGCCTAGCCTTTTCCCAACTACACACATCAAAAGTGTCTAGGGATCAAGCATTTTTATGCGGATTTCTTGAGATTGAGATGTGGCTTTGTAATAAATTTATGATTTTATAAATTTATATGGATCCTTTTTGGTGCATTTCATAATTTGAATCAGGAACTCTCAATCAAATTCGAGTAAAAGATGAAAATAAGCTGTCAATATTTTCCCTATAAAAACATACAACGCATTGAAGACATTATTAGTGCTACTGTTTCCCTACTACTGATTAAAACCAACGTTATTATGGAGCGGCGACGTCATTTAAGCAGGGAAGAAATGCTCAGGCCGTGCGAATGATAGAAGCTGGTTCCCGGCAACGTACTGTAGCTTTAGCTCTGAATACAAGTCAGAGTGTTATCAGTCGACTTTGGACACGTTACCGAAGCACTGGTACCGTGGCTGAGCGCCATGGAGGACGGTATCGCTGCACCACACGGAGACAAGACCGATACATTCAAATCTTAACTCGAAGAGCTCCAACAATAACCGCCATGATGTTAGCCGTGAGGCTTCATCACTCTTCAGGGAACTTAATTAGCGACCAAACAGTCAGAAACCGCTTGCATGAAGTGAACCTTCATTCCCGAAGACCGCTACGGATACCACCTATAGCAATGCACAATCGTAGGATTCGATATCAATGGGCTCTTGAACACAGAAATTGGGCAGAAGAACAATGGCGTTTCGTGTGCTTTTCTGATGAGTCTCGTTTTGGTATGAGACCGGCAAGACGTATACGACACTGGAGAACCCCTGGACGCCAACAGCGATTAAAATCCTGCCAGGAAGTCCATCCTTATAGTGGTGGAACCATCATGGTATGGGCGGGTATTTGGATCGGCGGAAGAACTGAGTTGATTTGGATCAGAGGCAACCTCAACGCTCAAATTTATGCTGAGACGATTGTATCAGACGTCATCGTTCCTCTACAAGTGCAAATCGGTCCCTTATTTCAGTTAATGCATGATAATGCACGACCGCACACCGCGAGAGTTGTAAGACAGACTCTCGCCGCAGCTAACATCAATGTCCTGCCCTGGCCTGCTCAGTCGCCAGACTTGAACCCGATTGAGCATGCATGGGATATGCTACAGAGAAGAGCTCTGCCGAATATGGAGGGTATCCAGTCGCAAGAAGACCTTTTTTTGTTGTTGCAACGAACATGGGCGGCCATTCCACAGCGTGATTTGGATGAACTCATTTTGAGTATGCCAAACCGATGTTCTTGTGTTGTTAGTGTTCGCGGTAGAAACACGGATTATTAATTAACCCAATAAAATTTTAAAGAAAACTGTTATTTCAGTCTTTTTTTCGAACTTTAATGTTAGTGGTTCAAATGTCAAAAATCCCTTTATTAGGAAAATGGGAAATTTCTTTATTAATGCAAAGGTGACTTGGTTTATCGTTACTGTGACAAACGAAAACACTTTATTTGATGAATCCTTAAAGAAAATTTTAATTAATATCAATCAGGAGAAAAGTTATTACAAAAATATATGTTGATCCCTAGATACTTTTGGATGTGTGTATATTTGGGTTGGCTCTCAGTCTTACCGGATGCAGCTGAGAATCAATATTTAACAAGGAGAGACTGACCGTGACTGACCTCCACAACCCAGTTAGTTCTGGGTATTACAATACTCCTTGGTAAAACTGGTTCTCAGACTTTCGGGACACTGACTAGCTTTCATTTCATTTCAATTCATAAATCATTGAGGTACGCAACCATAACAATAGTTAATATCAAAACTTTTTGTAAATGTCTGGCGTTTTGTCCAGGTTTTTTCAAATTTTGTAATGGTAACCCACTCGTTATCAGTCGCCAATATTGTGAGTACTTAATTTGTGCTGATAATAATGTTATTTTAAAGGGGTATTTGGTAGAGTGAGCGGTTTTATTCATGTTGGGGAAAGATTTGATATTTTTGGGATTGAATAAATCACTTACTTAGTCGTTTAACCATAACAGCTGATCAGTCGGTCTTTGAGGTTAAGCCACGCTTGTCAAGGTCGGTCTGTGGATGGACCATCCATTACATAACGAGTTTTTGAAATTCAAAAAGAACGTTAAGACTTTGGTCTCGGCTGTCATTTGTAGATCTTTGACAGTTGTTACAAGTAGTCAGTGTCCCGAAAGTCTGATAACCTGTCTCGTCAAGAAGTATCCTATGCTCCTGCTGGGGTCGCGGGTTGTTCGAAAAAAGATACCGCGGCCCCGGAACATAAAGGGCATAAGAAGGAACATGGGTGGGTCAATATAAACCTGATGCTGCCCCTGTTAAGCCCAGAGTGGGTTAATATATTTGATGATTTTCCATCTAAAAAAAATTAAAAAAGGGGTATTGCCTTTACTTAGTGTGATTGTGGAGGTCAGATAGGCAGTCGTTCCATGTAAAATACTAACATTCAGTTGTATATCCATACTAATATTATAAATGGGAAAGTGTATGTGTGTGTGTCTGTTAGTTTGTTTGTCCGTCTTTCACGGCAAAATGGAGTGACGAAATCACGTGATTTTTCAAGAAGAGATAGTTGAAAGAATGGAGAGTAACAGAGGCTACTTTTTCTCTCTTTCTAATCTTCCATTTGTCTAAAATGGGGGTGGATGCGAGCGAAGCTGCGCACAAAACCTAGTTTATAATAAAATTGGGAAAAGGCAGATGATACGTAGCGAATATTTTTCATTAAGAACATTTACAAAAACGTTTTATTGTTTCAGATTCTCTCATAATTCATTCAAATCAACAATGCTAAGGTAAATCAAGATGGACACCACCAAGTCTCTCCTTCTAATTCTCCTATTCAAGACGTGCCTAAGCCAAAATCTCGACCAACTATTTCGAAAAATAAATGAAGAAACTGGCAACTTTAGCACAGTAGCTGCTCATTTAGCATGGGAGGCTTCAGTTAACCCTGGCAACCCTGAACTTCCAGCGAGATCAGCAACATATCAGAAAAATCGAATAATCTGGCAAGAAAAAACGTGTGGTGAGCTGGCAACACTGTATGATCGTCAGTCGTTGAACAGCACTCAACGGAGGCAGTACTATTTGTTGTGTAGGGGGCCGAAGTTTACTTATGAAGAAACCAGGTAAATTGCATGCTTTTTATATGTACCCAAAGGGTGAAGCGGGGCCCTATTAATAAGACTCCAGTGTCCGTCCGTCTATTCGTTGGTCATCAGGCATCATGGACCATAATAGTTAGACAGTTGAAATTTGATATATTTCTTATGCCGCTATATAAGATATTAAAAAAAATTAAGATACTAAAGTAATTTAAGGGGGGCACAGGACAGGACTCTTAAATTAACATAGATTTAAACAAGGTATTTTCATTTCAGTGGCTTTTGTAAACTTGTCTTGATTCTGTTTTTAAAAAGTAACTATTATTCGTAACTGTTTTCAGACAAACAAGTAGCCTTTACGAAGAACTACAATCCATATATTCAGATGCCGAAATATGCATTCCAAGTGACACTTACATATCAACGAATAACCTGACACAAGTTGAAGCCGCCATCTTGAATTATCTGTCAAACTTCAAGCAGTATTTCAATGGCGAACATAATGATCCGATTCTTTTTGCCGCCAAAATTGCTGTCAATCGTTATTTTGAAAACAAAGATATGCTTTGTTTGAAAGGAGAGGGTGATATTGATAAAATGATGGCTTTTTCGAGAAATGAAGAGGTTTTGAGGTGGTTATGGCTGGCTTGGAGGGAGAAAGTTGGGCCACCTATGAAAGAACCTTATCGAAGGTTGGTGAACGTTGAAAATAAAGCTGCTAGGCGTAACGGTAAGTTTCTCTTATTAAGCATACATTTATGTACACGTCTCAATATATTTTTCAATATTCATTATAATTATGTATATAACAAAAATATTTACAAGTCCCTTATAGGACAACAATTACCGGGCATCAAAAAATTCATCCAGATCGCTGTCAATAGGAAAAGTGCCCAGAAAGCTGGCAGCATTGCTACGTTAAACGGCAACGCTGATTCTTTGGTCAAAAAATGGTCATGTGAAGAAGAAGAAGTAAAAAAGAGTCTACCAAGCGCTTGGCGATATTCCGAAAAACATAATTAGGTTATTTTGTTTGATATGTTGTTTTGTTTGTTTTAACGATTGTCTGACAGTTTGAGTACTTTAAGCGACCAATGCAAATGTCCCTTTTTTGGAATTGTTCGTCGTGTCGTTGAGCTCCTTGATTTATGAGCCGAGCTACACGATTACTCACAAATGCTTGCCCTAACTGGACTGGTCCACTGAAATCTGTGTAGTTCTGTCTTAAAAATACCATTTCAGCCACTAATCTGCAAAGTCCTCAAGTTAGCGGACCAAGATTTTTGTCTATACCTTAAAAGAATCAATGACATCGGAGTTTGTTTCACCTGTTTCTTCTCAGAGTAGTCGGATACGAAGCAAACAACGAGTTTAAAAAAACATGACGCCTAAAAGTGTTAGTAAAAACCTACTTGCCAAATACACATCATCCTTACTAATATTATAGTCGAATTGAGAACCTCCTCCTTTTTTGAAGTCGGTTAAAAAGCGAAAGTGAGTTTGTTTGTTTGTTACGTCTTCACGCCTTAATGTCTTAACCGATTTTCATGAATTTTGGTACAGAGATAGTTGGGACGCTGGAGATATATATACATATATATATATAGACATAGACTAATTCTTTTTTTTTAAAGTCGGAAATGAAGGAGAAAGAGGGAAGACAAGGGAAATCTTCACTTTGCTATTACAATAAATAAGGCGCATGAGCAAAAACTACAGGTACCTGCGAATCAGGAAAGGGGAACTATGTTACCCCGAATTTAACGCGAACGAAGCCGCGGGCAAAAGCTGGTTTATTATTGTTTATCGTAACACATTTCTTTGTAAGTTATGCCATCTTATTTCCAGGGTACCCAAACATCGGTGTCTCCTGGAGAGATGAGCTCGAGATTCCGAAACTGCGTCAAGTTAGCCGCAGTCTTTACAGAGATGTAGAACACCTCTACCGTGTGCTGCATGGCGTCGTGAGGTTCTATCTGCGAAGGTTACATGGCGATATCGTTCCTGAACGTGGACCTATTCCGGCACATTTATTGGGTATGTAGATCATCATTTCCTGCCCTTGGCCTATTCTACTTGGGGTCTTTTCTCTTTCATATCACTCCTCAAGTCCTCACTCAATCAAACCATGTATTCTTCGTTCTTTTTGTCTCCATCCACCAACATTCATAATGGGCACGTAAACCATATTTTTTTTGTGGATGGGATATCATCTAATAACTTCCTCCGCTCTGGGCAGAGCGGAGAATCAGACTTGTACTGACTAATACCCTCCCATGTTCCTTCTTTTGCCCTTTACGTTCCACGGCCGCGGTATCTCTTTTGAACAACCCGGAACTACAAGGGGGTTAGAGCTTTGCTTACTTTTGCTGACAAGGGGGAAGGCGAGGTCAATTATCGTAATATTGCATACGTAACACTTGAAAGGCCCCAAAGACTAAATATATTTATATAAAAATACATACTACATGTATTCAAATATTTTTTACCGGTAAAAGCTGCATGAAAGGTAGATTTACCAAGACTATGCTTTGATGACCATCCTTAACATGACAAGTTTCCTTCGCGTTTTGGGAAGCACTTTAAGCCATTTTGGTCCCGACTGTCATTGGTAGATCTTTGACAGTCGTTACAGGTAGTCAGTAGTTCAAAATCTGACGTCCAGTCTTATAAAGGGTTATCATATCACCCAGTAGATAGTTACTGGGTTGTAAAGGTCAGATAGGGAATTGCTTAATGTAAAATGACGTTGACGGGCCTGTTGGTCTAGTGGTTAGTGGCCCTGACTGCTAAGCCGGAGGTCGTGGGTTCGATTCCCACCCAGAACAAACTTTGTGTGATAAGCATGATTGTTTGTTCTGTGTCTGGGTGTGATTTATCTATAATATGTATGTATTTATAAATTATATAAGTATGTATATCAGTTGTCTGGTTACCATAACACAAGCTCTGCTTAGCTTGGGATCAGATGACCGTGTGTGAGTTGTCCCAAGATTTATCGGTCACTCAGCCACTGCGCCAACCGTGTCGTCGGTGTAGTAGTTGGGAGAAGGCTTAGCAGATGATGATTGCATATCATTCAATCATAACAAATCACATTATATCTCGAAATTATTTATATAACTAAAATTAAGTTGTTCAAAAAAACTTTTTTGCAAAAGAAATAACCGAAAGTGAAAAATTACTTTACTTTTGGAAGTCAGTAACTCTTGTTTGTTTTGTTGACTTTTTTGCAACCGAAAAATATGTATTATAGACAATATATAAATATTGTATAAATAAAATTAATATAGGACATTTTCGAACAAAAAAAGATTTACGAAAATCGGTCGCCAGTTGGTGGAAATATCGGTGAAACTACCCAATATGAATAAAACTTATTTTTTTTAAATACGGTCGATCATAAGCCCACCTCCTTTTTTGAAGTCCTTTAAAAAGAAGGCTAAGTCCTAAACAGTAACCTCTTTTCAGCAGTTGAAAAAGACACCCAAATTTTTTACAAGGAGTCATTACTGAAACAATGGGAATTATTTTAATTACTCCGACGCCCTTCGTTTTAAATATGTACTGTAATTTATTTTGACATTTAAACTGCTTCAGGTAATCTATGGGCACAAAACTGGGAGCCACTGGCTGATCTTCTACTACCACAGACTATAGACCTGGATGAGAGTATTAAGAAGATGAATTGGACTGTTATGCATATGGTAAGTTTAGATTATAAAATGTTAAAATATACTTTGATTAACAGAACAAAATGATTTTATTTTCAGCCTTTTCCAAATAAACGAAAAATAACTTTCCTTTTCGGAAGTCTGTGACTTTTAAGTTAACTTTTTTATTGGAAAGAGTTTTTTATTTCAGCCATCTTAGGTTTCCGTGCCCAAAGGGTAAAACGTGATCCTATTACTAAGACTCCGCTGTCCGTCCGGTTGTCACCAAGCTGTATCTCATGAACCGTAATAGTAAGACAGTGTAAATTTTTACAGATGATGTATTTCTGTTACAAAAAATACCTATAAATAATACAAAAACCATGTTTTTTTGCCGTTTTAATAGACAATGGTACGGAACCCTGTACCTGCAAATAAGGAAAGGGCAACTGTGTTACCCCGAATTAAACGCGACCGAAACCGCGGGCAAAAGCTAGTTAACTATACACCCTTGTACTTCATAAAACAAAAAACCTCATTATTATTTTCAGGCAAAAAGAGCAGAAGACTTTTACCAGTCGCTTGGCCTGCCCGCCATGACAGAAACATTTTGGCGCGAATCAGTGTTTGCGCGGGAAAACAACAGTGGCGCGCGCTGTCACGGTACAGCAGCAGACATGTTTCAAGATGGCGACTTCAGGTTAGTGTTGCCAATAACTTTGTTGTTACATTCTAAAATGATTTTTCTAAACTATATCACTACATAGTATAAAACAAAAACGTTTCCCGCTGTCTGTCTGACCGTATGTATTAGATCTTTAAAACTACGCA
Organism: Ochropleura plecta; assembly: GCA_905475445.1. Classification (NCBI taxonomy): domain Eukaryota; kingdom Metazoa; phylum Arthropoda; class Insecta; order Lepidoptera; family Noctuidae; genus Ochropleura; species Ochropleura plecta. The sequence goes on along the minus strand of FR997750.1, from coordinate 4,668,365 downwards.
ACAGATTTTGATGCGGTTTTTTAAAATAGAAAGACTAGTTCAAGAGGAAGGTTTATACCTATGTAAAATATTAGTATCTATATACACACAATAGCTTTAAAAGATCGCCGTTACCAAACTCGGTAAGGAGGACAAATATACATGTAGTTCATATTCACCTTTATATTATTTGCAGGCTATTATATTGTTCAGACACATCCAAGGAAGACTTCTACGTATTACACCATGAGTTTGGTCATATTCAGTACTACATGGCGTACGAAAATCAACCGGCTTTGTTTAGGGTAAGTACAATGAAAATCAAACCATGTTGGCTAAATTGTACAGTTCTGAATCGCTTGTAAGGGTTGCCAATCAGCTCACCGTCCGTCCGTCTATTGACGACAGGCCGTGTCGAGGGCGCGTTAGTGTTTCACGCGCGCCTCAAAAAGATGTCAGCAAAGCAGAGGGGCTTCCCAGGGCCTCCGCCTGCCGGGGTTGCGGGTTGTTCGAAAGAGATACCGCGGCCCCAGAACGCAAAGGGCAATAGAAGGAACATGGGTGGGTTTTAGTCAGTAAAAGTCTGACACTCCCCCCCGCTCCGCCCAGAGCGGGGGAAGTTATTTGATGATTTCCCTTCACAAAAAAGGGGTTGCCAATACAATAAAAAGAGTTAATGGAAGTAAAAGTTTTCCCTCACTGCAAGCATTTGCCTGTAATTAACCCTCGGCATACCTAGTAGGGTCTGTCAGACCCACCACGGCAGAAAAACCGTTGTATTTTATTCAAATTTGAATTCTGAGCGCACCCGCAAGCTGTAGCTGGCCGTTACGAACTACTCAATGCTTTCCGCCCGCTACCTCAGTCCGGCACGCGTTCCCACAACGAAAAGACTTGTTTAAATTGCTCTCTCTACTTTTAATTTCTAATAATTGTTAACAAAAAGCTCAAAGCTTAATTTTATGTTTAAAACGAACAAATTTTCATTTTAAATTTAAAAAATAAAGATCGTTGATTTGTAAAACGATTTTTATGTCTAATCCTAATATTAGTATGTAATTTCATTATAAAATTCATTATAAATATTTTTATTTATTTACTGCAAATATGTAAATGAAATAGTGATCCAAAACTGGGTCTGACAGACCCACAAGGCATACCGCGTCACTTCTCGCCACCAGGCATACCGAGGGTTAAATAAATCAAAATCAAGAATGAAAACTTTTTTAACGTCATTACACAAAACAGTCCCCCGAAACACCCACCCTGCGCCACTTCCTAGTGTTCTAGCTGGGCAGAAAAAGTGGTGGAACAAACTCCCCAGCAACACGACTGTCTGATAAGTTTGATGAACCAAATTTTATACAGTAAAATCCAAGGTACACATTATAATCATGAAAGGTATACTACATTTAATTGAATTCTCACATTTTCGCTAGCACATATCAATATATCAAAATAAAAGATAATTAAACATTGAGAATATACTCAACAAAATAAATATCTAAATTAAAGCCTACAAACATAATGAGTGAATTAGTGCAATGTTGGAAATTAAATTTTACAGAAACAAGTGAATCTGAACTGTGTGGGAGCGCCTTAATGAAACCGGAGTTATAACGTCTCGATTGACTGCTGCGCTGCGTGTCGCGGGTTCGATCCCCGCACGGTACAAATATTTGTATGAACTACAGATAGTAGTTTCGGGTCTGGCTGTTTGTGTATGTAAGTTTAAATGTTTGTAAATGCACCCACGGTACAGGAGAATGTGGGGCAACGTTTAAAAAAAAAAGAAATTCGGACAGCACCGTCACTCTAAGGGCCTCGTTCTTTTCCAGATTCGATTTTCGAACTGGTCTCTCCGACTGCAAATAGGCAACTTGTTTCACAAGTTATTACGCCTTGTTACTGGGACTATAGCTTCAACCTTTTTTTAAATTATTGAATAGAAAAATGTTCTAAATGTTTACATTCTTATTTTAAATGTTTGAAATGCATTATACCGTACTATAATGCAAATTAAATTATTGTATGCCTATTTGGTATGACATAATGGAATTGCAATTTACTGTTAAGTCATAACCTCTACTAATCAATTTTTTTGCGGATGGGAAACCATCAAATAACTTCCCCCGCCCTGGGCGGAGCGGGGTGGAGTGTCAGACTTGTACTGACTGAAACCCACCCATGTTCCTTCTTTTGCCTTTTGTATTCCGAGGCCACGGTATCTCTTTCGAACAACTCTATTATTATTACCGATGCACACGATAAATATATTTGTATTTTTTGTTTCTTGTATTTTTTTTTAAATAAAACGTTGCCCACACTAGGAATATCTCCTGTATCGTGGGTGCGTTTACAAAAAAATAAAATCACATACACAAATAGCCAGACCCGGAACAATTATCTGTAGGCCATACAAGTATTTGTTCCGTGCGGGGATCGAACCCGCGACACTCAGCGCAGCAGTCGATCGTTCGGCCACTGCGCCAACCATGTCGTCTGTCATTCAAAAACGCCTCATTGAAATAAATGCTTTGAGTTTGAGATCGTACTCCTCCAGGCAATTAAAAAAAAACTATCTTCTTTCACAGCAAGCTAACGCAGCCCTCCACGAGACCATAGGAGATACAATCATGTATGGAGTACTAACACCACAACATTTAAACAGACTAGGTCTTATAAACGATTCTTTACTTTACACCTCAAATAATAGTGAACCAAAGATAGACCCTAGATGGGCCACTATACCTGAATCGATCCGAGAAAAATTAAACAACGATCTTCGAAAAGTAACAACTGCAAAAGAACTCGAAGATATAAAAGCCAAATTCAAAGTTGAAAACAATATTACATTCATAGGAAGTCCAAATAATGAAATGGATGAAGGAATACACGACGAAGATCCTCCCGAATTGTTTAAAGACATACATGTGACGACTGATATAATACTTCTTCTGAAGCAAGCTTTGAATAAGATCCCACAAATTCCTTTCGCTCTTCTTATTGACGAATACCGGTGGAGGTATTTTGAAGGTAGCCTGAAGGGAGACAATCAAGAATTCTGGGCTATGGCGTTGGAGTTGCAGGGGATATCTCCACCTGGTTCTAGAGGAGAGGAGTATTTTGATGCCGGAGCTAAGTTTCATGTTCCAGATAATACGCCGTATATCAGGTAGGTATACTTAGTGTATTCGTTAGCCGACATGTTCGTCATGGGGTCCGAGTGCCCACGTAGTATTTCGAGATATCGCCAAGCGGTTGGTTGACTCTTTACGTGACCAGAGGGCTGGCCTTTTTTTGCCCAAAGAATTAGCCATCCAACGCGGTTGCCAGCCTTCTGGGCACTTAACTGGACAGTACTGCGGACGAATAATGGCCTGTAATTATTTTGCCATTTTTAAACTTGCACATATTTTTTATTATTAGTTTATATCGCCAATAGTGAGCTGATGTCGAAAATGCTTTTTATTAAACAGTCCGATTCCGTTTAAATTTGGTGAAGATTTGATGTTCTGATTTTTGGAGATATCTATATACAATGGAACTCTTTAATAATAGACAGTGAATCTCTCGCGATTGCTTCAATCGCTAGGAAATTATATTGTTCACACAAATCATAAAAAAAACATTATATTAAAAGTCTGATTTTAAGTTGAGGTTATTTATTGCAATACTTTCCAACTTCTTGAGGTTTCATTTTTTTCCAGATACTTCCTCAGCAGTTTCCTTCAACACCAACTCTTTGAGGAACTATGTCAAGCTGCAGTTTTTGGACGACGTAGTGCCAACGGTCCTGTTCCGAAGACCATCAGCATGACCAGATGTGATTTATACGGATCTAAGGCTGCTGGGAAGATCTTAAAGTTAGTATTCATAACTTAAGGGACGACGAGCACGAGTCAGTGGACGGTGGGCAATAGGTAGCTCACCGTCCGTCCGTCTATTAACGGGCTCCTCTGCTTGACTGATATATCTTTGAGGAATACTAACGCGCGTGGAACACTAACGCGCCGTCGACACGGCCTGTCGTCAATAGACGGACGAACGGTGAGCTACCCATTGCTCACCGTCCACAGGCCCGCATCTACGGTGGCCGGGAGTCGTCTCGCGGCGCCCGGCGCTCGGGGTGTCTCCCGCGGCACAGGGCGTCTCCCGCGGCATGGATTGCCCCTTACATCATTTTTCAATAGCAGATAGATAATTTTAATTTCTATTTTACAGAGATTTCATGTCCCGCGGTCACTCACAGCATTGGAGCGAGATTCTAAAAGCTACTACGGGAGAAAACGACATTTCGCCGAGAGCCCTCCTTGGATACTACCGGCCCCTGTTCCGTTTGTTAAACGAATTCGTTTATAAGCACCGCATTGCTGTTGGCTGGTGAATTTGTTGTTTCCTTTTTTAAAAGCTGCGCTATCTGAAAGTTGGCAACGTTGAAAATAGCTGTCAAATATGTTGATATTTTGATTAACAAATAAATTTTAACAGTACTGGTGGTATAAAATTGATACTTAAGCAGAATCATGATAGTTTAATAATATGAATTACGTTAACATTCGTAAAATGGTCACAAAATGATAATTAACAATATTATCTGCGTCTATGATAATTTAAACATTTTAAAGTAAATCTTATTATGATTCTGCTATAGCGGTGATTTTAGAGTCCCTTTTTTCGATTTATTTCGTGCATCAGAAAGTACACTAAGCCGTTGGCTCCTGGTGTCATTTGTAGATATTATGTATGTGACAGTCCGGACAAGTAGTCAGTGGCCTGAAAGTTTGACGATTAGTATTATTAAGCCGTGTGAAAAAAAAGAAAGAAAAAGTATTTATTTGACTCACACAGGACAAAACAGTAAAAAAAATACGTTTGGCACTCGGGGACTGCCGCGGTAAAGCTATTACATAGCATTTTTTATTGTTATTGCATAAGTTGCAATAAATAAAAAAAAACTTATGCAATAAGTAAATAAATAAATCTAAATATAATATTTAAATATAAATCTAAATATAATATTTAAATATAAATCTAAATATAATATTTAAATATAAATCTAAATATAATATTTAAAAAGTATGTACTTCCAATGAAAATAAGTCGCAAAAAGAAAAAACAAGACCTTGGGTTTGATCCAGAGTAATGTCGTTTGACTATCCGATTCTCTACCAAACACGCTAAAAGCACATCGGAATCGTGATTGAAATAACTGACCGTATTCGTAATGAAATTTCTTGTTAGGCTTTTTCGTTACGAAATTTCTGGATTCGGTCTCCACGCTCAAGGCCCGCGATAGATGCTATGCAATAGATTAAAAAAATAACAAATAAAACAATATAAAACATTTTAGAAAATCAAACCTACATGAAATAAATTAGCCATGTTTGAGGCCAAACAAGTCCCTATATCAGCATGGTGCTGTCATCATCATCATTTTCCTGCCCTTGTCCTATTCTATTTGGGGTCGGCGCAACACGTTTTCTTCTTCCATTTCTTCATTTCATTTTCTCCTTCATATCATTCCTTACACAATCCATCTTTTCTTTGGCCTTCCTCTCGGTCTCCGTCCAACAACTTTCAGATCCATCAGTCTTTTAGTCACATGTACTTCATCCCTACTTATTACATGTCCATACGAAGACAAACAAAAGATTTATAAAAAAAAACGAAACTTAAAAGCGATAGGATCCTAAAAAATATTGGATGGTATTTAAAAGTACTTCAATTTATTCCCATTTCGTTTACCTAATTTTGCCTGTGTTCCACCAAATATAATGAATGTGCACCAAAATAAGTTAATTAAAATATGTCATAACGAGCATCAGCGCACTACAATAAAAAAGTGATATATCTTTATCTATTTTCTATTAATGCAAGTCGTTACTGGCACTCGCCGGCCGCTGCCGCGGCACCGCTCACTCCGCTCGCTCGGCTCGTGCGTAGGGGTCACAGTTTTAACCTAACCTAACCTATGCATTTTTTTAACATTCAGGAAGGAATATTTGGTGCACGATCAGTATTTTTGGTGAACACAAAATATTATCCAAAAATATTTCAGTATCTACGGGCGGTCGCTCCATGCACTGGCAGCGGACTCCAGCAAACTCGACAAAATAAATAATGAAAAAGATTTTAAAGTCACTTTACACTTTTCTTTATAAAGTGCAATGAAACCATTGATTTATTATGCATTGTTATAGTACTAAAGGTAAAGAAATAAAATAGAAAGATTCAATATCAAAACCTTATACTTGTTCAATGTCTCCATATTGATGACTGCAATTAAAATAAATATTTTAAACGCCGATTAATATAGTAGATAGGTATAAAAACGAAGCGCCGGAGTCAAATAAATTGGGAAATGGGCTAAATAATGACGACGATATTTAATAAAGACTCGAAGTTAACGACAATAGTTGGCGCAGTGACTAAGCGTTTGACTGCTGCACTTCGTATCGCGGGTTCGATCGAACAAATACTTGTGTAACCTACAGGTAGTTGTTTCGGGTCTGGTTATTTGTTTATGTGCGTTTAAATGTTTTAAACGCATCCACAATAAAGGAGACATTCATGGTATGGGAAAAAAAAATAAAAAACAAAAAAGATGATTTCAAAACGCACGGCGTTCATTCAAGCTATACCTACAAAAGCAGTTTATGCGGATCTCTCATTATACGGAAAATCTAAACAAAGCTAAGCAATGATATTCTGGAAATGTATAGTTTGATGTGTCGCCGCGTGTACACACGACGACACATCAACCTATACAAAACCAGTTTATGCTGCTCTCTCAACAACGGATCGTACACCATAGATTTCAAGTACAATGAGAGATCCGCATAAACTGGTTTTGTATAGGTTGATCTGTCGCCGCGTGTACAACACCTAACGATATTTCATAATTTCGTCCAGTAATACCTACTGGATCCCTACCATGATCTAATTAAAAACGATTCAAAAGCAAGACATTTAAGTTTAGGTTCCTAAACTGCATTGTTAAAATTCATACCATGACATGCAATATTCATATCAGCAACTGAATCGCTAGAAGTGAATGAAAGATCGATATTTCGGGCTGATCCACTTTTGAAACGCTTTTGGTGAAAAAGAGATAACGCTATTAATATATAATAGGTGTGTTTCGCTCACACTTTAGTGTCAGACATGTTCAGAAGCATGTATTCTTGTTTAAAACACAGTTTTTTTTTATTATTTTATTTTATTACATTTAAGTAAAAAAGGTAATTAACAGGTGTATTTAAATAAATTTACAGTAATTCTGTAACTATTGTTAAAATAATTCTTAGCTTGTATTTATTTGGCTTTTTGTTATTTATTGTACTTTTTTTTTTCGACCGCCATTTTGTTGTGTGTTTCGAACGCATGAAGTTGTCATTGTCGCTGTCAGTTTTGTGGTGGGAAACTTAAACAGAAAATCAAGATATTAAAGGAATAGTATTTTTATTAACTTTTAGTTTGATAATTTATTACCAGTACACGTCTTATTGGCAAAATTAATTGAGGTATCTCTCGTCCACAAAAGCCATTAATGAAGAGTTGAAGTTGAAGATATTAAAGATAAAAAGTTTAATTTTTTAACAAGGAATGTCGTAAGTAATAAACATTGTATAATTTATCTAGGTGTTGAAACTAGATAATTCCTTTGATAAACCTAGTAAGTGAATTATGATCTGTCTGTGTGTGAATAAATGTGTGTATCAGGCCTCGAGAAGCCACTTGAGTTTTGGTGACAATAATTTGGAATTTCAAGTGCTTTTTTGTGGCATTCTAGTCGAAGGAGAATAACTTTCAGTCAGCTCGAGGCCCTGTGGGAGATTTTAAATAAAAATAGGGCTCTCGCAACTGGCTACAATAAGTCGTCCCAGGCCAGAGAATATTCAAAAAGAATGTGGCAGATCGCGGCCGAAACATTAAACTCCCAGGGTGAAGGTGCAGAAAAGGATTGGAAGGGCTGGTGCAAGGTAACTAAATTTCATATTATGTATTACACAAGTGGAGCTCTGTCTGCGTGTCTGTTGCCTTAACGCCGAAACGGCTGGACAGATTGTTGACTGTTATTAGAAATTATTATCCTGTGAGGGCAACATCTAGTTGATAATACATTTACTAAATTATGTACCTTACCTTTTCAGTACTGGAATGATTATAAATGCAAGCTCAAAAGTAAAGTTGCCAGTGCACGTGCCTCCCTACACAGGACTGGAGGTGGGCCTTCTAGTGAAGGAAGACTGTCCGATCTCGAAAAAAAATATTTACAGATTTTGGGTGAGGATTTTGGGTCAGGTCTTCGTGGTATTAGAGTGGAACCATTCTATAATGTAAGTATGTGTGTCAAACTAAGAAAAAAATATTTTAAAATTCAAGTCATTTATTCAAATTAGGCTGATAATCAGCAGTTTTCGAACGTCAAATTTACAAAAGATAAGTAGTCCCCCAAAACATCCCTCCTAAAAGAATACTGCATTTCTGGCCTGTAAGTACATCTTTCAATTGTTAACAGCAAACAGGAGATCGGACTGAGGCAGAGACTACTCCACAATTATCTGCTCAAAGTGAGGAGTCAGAGAGCATACTCGCTCATCATTCTAACATGGAGCTAGATAATTTTATAGTGGTTCCTGCTGAGCCGATAGTGACAGCGCCTGCACCGCTCAGGCCCGAACTAGCGACGACCCCGCCCCCGCCACCATCGGCACCACGTGCCTTATCTACTCCGCGCCGTACCCCGCGACGGCGACAGCGGCAGCGCCGTGTTTTACCTTTGTCTGCAGATACAGCAAGGCGCCAATTGATCAGTATGTCTGAGGAGAGAGTTGAACTAGAGCGACAAAGAAACCGAATTTTAGAAAATTTAACTCTCGAACTTAGAGAAATAAAAACTATATTACTAACTAGGTAAGGATATATGTTTTTATTTTATAATACAGTGAAACACCACTGCGTAATAGAATACTAATCTATTAACCTGCTAACTGTTGATAACATTCCCAAAAATGCTAAGCAAAAACCTTAGTGTAGACACTTTAATTGATATTTAAATAAATAACTAAAACTTATAATGGTACCTAATATGTATTCAAAATGAAACAATTAAATACATTATAATTATTTATTTTCAGGCTTCCCGCGCCGCCCACAGCCTATGAACAAGCCTAGCTCTTGTGGACATGCCTTGCTGTAATGTATGTTGGTTCCCATCAGCAACAGCAACATAGTTGTTTTGCATTTGCGCTTCTTGCTGAACCTCTGCATCTGTCAGTTCTGGCACTGGAAGTTGAGCCTGATTGCAAATGTTGTGTAAAATTACACAGGCATTTACAATAGAAGCCGCTACTTCTGGCTTATAGTGTAAAACTCGATGCACTAACAGACAGCGAAAACGTGCTTTAAGTAGCCCAATTGTCCTCTCAATAATGTTCCTGGCCCTAATATGCATTTCTGTATAATGCCTCTCAGGTGTGTCTGGTGCAGCATCTAATATTGGTGTCATCAAATGTGGTCTTAGTGGATAACCAGAGTCACCTGTAAAGAAATTTTTTACTTGTTAATCTATTAAAAGAAGTAAGCAAATTAAATATTAGAATAAATATAGTTATTTTCAAAAATATAGGTGCACAATTTTTATTAGTACATTAAAATTAATAACTAGCTTTCGCCTGCGGCGTCGCCCGCGGAAAATTCGGGATAAGACAGTTCCTCTTTCCTGATTTGCAGGTACCTGCCACCTGTAGTTTTTGCCCTAGCGCCTTATTTATTGCAATGCTAGGTTTTCCCTTTTCTTCCCTCTTTCTCCCTCACATCCCACTTTTTAAAAATAAAAATTAGTCTATGTTCGTCTCCTGGCTCCCAACTATCTCTGTACATCATCTCTGTTCATCAAAATCGGTGTAGCCATTAAAGCGTGAAGAGGTAACAAACAAAATCACTGTCGCTTTTATAATATTATAGTAAGGATAGTGAGGATTTGTAAGGAAGTAAGGATTATACATTACATATACAAGCGAATACAGGCTGCAATACAATAGAAATATCTACTATCAATCCACACTATATTGGTTTGATGTAGACTGTAGAGATGATCTTCTAAAATTATTTCTATAATGTAAGTAATTTCTTACCAAGAAGCCAAGTTGGCTCATCAAGTGCCTCTAAATGAGCCTTTATTGGATGTTGATTCCAGATAAACAGATAAAAGAATCATGCGAAGCACCACCATAGCTGGCATCAACACTTGTGATGGACATATTAGCATCACATATCTAAAAAAAAGTAAAAGTTCAAAATTAATTAATGTACTAGATTTTACACAGTCATAGTTATGTCACTTATTTAAATGTAATATTATTTTTAAAATGTAAAGTATAATTACCAGTTGAACATTTAAGGAATGATAGTGTTTTCTGCAAAAGTATCTTTCTTCATGCTCGTTTGGTTTTATGATGGCGATTTGCGTGCAGTCGATACAACCCAAGACTCCTGGTATTCTAAATTGTTCATAAAACCTGCAAAAATTTATTATTTAAGCATTGCGACCGATGGTAACAACTTATTGCTGTCAATATTTAAATGTTATTTTATAATTTATTCCCTGACTTATGTACATCTTCACCTGAATAGTGAAGTAGTTAATTGATACAATATTTAATTAATGTTAATAATTATGGAAGTTATGTTACCTAATTGATCTCTGTGACTTTTAATGTTGTTGTTATTTAATGTAAGAATTGAAATAATAAGTAATTATAGCCAAAGATTGTAAGTGCCTGTTTGTATTTCAAAACACCAAATTTTATAAACTTGTGCTGTAAGGTATATTTACATGATATGAAAAGCATTTGACTTGGTATTTTTGCAATTATTTTTTGCCCAGGTAAGTTACTTCTTTCTATTGTATTTTAGTTAGCAATTCAAGGGAAGGTCTTGTGCCCCTGCATTGGGGATGTCAAGTAGTAGTCTAATAAATTACTATTGGAATGTGAATTTTGTTTTACTTACTCTCGCCTTACTGTATTCCTTTCCCCTGATGTCTTTGGAAAAACAATGTGTTTATTTCTCATTTGAGGAGAGTTTAACGCAATAGTTATTTGTGACAATACGGACGAAACAGTTTGTTGTGCCATGGAATGACCACCTATATCTCCAATTGGTCTTTGATAAGACCCCGTGGCATAAAAAGACAATGCAGTCAAAACCTTGAACAAATAATACAATCAATTATATACCTATTATGCTTAATAAAAGTTGTAGTTGAAAAAATTAGATACAGTCAGTCTTAGATTTTATTCTTCAAAACAGAGTTAGCTATACGTCCCAAACTATTAGGTTTACGTTCCGAGGCCGCGGTATCTCTTTCGAACAACCCGCAACCGCGGCAGGTGGAGGCCCTGGCAAGCCCCTCTGCTTTGCTGACTCTCTTTGAGGCGCGCGTGAAACGCGAACGCGCCGTCGACACGGCCTGTCTGTCAATAGACGGACAGACGGTGAGCTACCCATTGCTCACCGCCCACAGGCCCGCATCTACGGTGGCCGGGAGTCGTCTCGCGGCGCCCGGCGCCCGAGGCGTCTCCCGCGGCGGCTGGATTGGCCTGATGTTCTCTCCCTCTAATGCCCGGCCACCTCCTTTGCTAGCATTACTGCTTCGCAGAAAGAGGTGACCGCTTCCCATTCCCTCTCGCTCCGGACCATAGCCTGAACCAGGGCCGGACGCGAGAGATCGCCGCCGCCGATCGCCTCCAAAGAGCCGACCCTTGGAATAATATCTAGGAACTGACATTTATTTCATTTAAGCTAACTTTAGTACCTACATAAGCAGTTATGTTAGGTTATTTACCTTGCTTTCGAGGGATAAATCCGTTGACTTCACAGTATCTTTAAACATTGGGCTCAACTCAGCGCACAAATTGAGCACTAATTCTTTAGATAGCCTGTAGCGTCTTATAAATTCGTCATCCTCATAATGATTGAAGGGGTCCGACTGGCCGCGTAACTGGAGCCTCTTACGTTTTTGGGTATTGTGTGAGGCAGAATCTTCCTCAAAAAACTCAAATAATAGTAGTTCATCAGACATCTGATAGAGAAAAAGAAATGCGGTTACAAATGCATGTAAAATAGGTATTTAAGACATAAAAGCATAGATTAAAGTACACTTACATTAGTTTTTGTTAATATCCACTAAAATAGCACTAAAAAACTTTGTTTTCTTCAATAATTTTTAAAAACGGTTCGGTTTAAGGTATAGAAATAGTAACTTCAACTCTTCATTAATGGCTTTTGTGGACGAGAGATACCACAATTTTGCCAATATCACGTGTAAACTGGTAATAAACTATAAAATGCTGGAGTATATTTAGCAAGTAATAACAGTAATTTAAGAAATATCGCAACAATAAAATTATTTCTTTGCAGATTTAGATTATCAATCATGACAGAATGACAGAAACAGAATAGAGACTTCAAGTCAAAAAAAAAAAATAAGACCGATCCAAAAAGTTCCTACTTAGTTTTATTAATTTATTATTCAGAGACTTTGGAGGCGTCAGTAAATATAGTAATCCAATTATTATAATCAGACGAAACTTTTTGAGCAGAAATCTTATTTGTTTCCAAGGTATTTTTGTTAATTTCAAAGTCCAAGATGACAACAGGTTGGAAGACCAACGCATTATATGGTACTGTATATCGATATAAAATAGGGTTTTGAAAAAGTGGGCTTGAAAGACGAGAGAATTGAAGGTAGGCACGAAGAAGACAAGGAAGTTCCATATTAGGACGTCGACAAGAGTCAAAGATGGAAGATAATTGGTCCAGCTTACCAAGCAAGGGATGATCAGAATTTTGCACCAGTTTAAAAATAAATCTATTTGCAAAAAATTGTCTACGAATCGAAAGGGGTGGTTCAACACACTCAACTTGAATAGTATTAATAGGAGACGACTTCATCGCCCCAATCAATTCAATCAAACACTTTGATTGAATTTTATCAAGTTTTTGAAGGCCAGATTTATTACAAGGATCTAATAAAAACATACCATAATCAAAGTGACTACGAACTATAGCATTGTAAATCAGTGTTTGTATATATGATATACACAAACACTGATTTACAATGCTATTAATTTAATTCGGGCACCCACCAAACTCCAGAAAGAGAGCGAATAACATTAATGTTTCTTTTATTTCGCATTTTTGAGCATCGTATCTGTATGTACAATTCCTGATAATTTAGAATCTAACCAAATTCCTAAGAATTTAACATTGTTCACCTGAGAAAGTCTAGAAATAGTAACTTTTGTTCAATCGCTTATTTTGACAGTTGAGCGTTTCAGTTGAACTTCATTTAGGACGTCATGGTACCAAATTGAATGAATGAAACCAAAACTTGTGACTCAGTTTAGCAAAATCGCTGTCGTCTTTATATAATCGTTAAACAGATGTCATAGTACGAATTTGACGAACAGTTCAGTTTAGGTCGTAAAATGGATCGCGATAAGAGCTCGTGGTAGCACTCCTGAACCTCTAAAAACATAAATTTTTGACAGTTTTATGAGACGTTGCCAGCTTTCAGAAAGTACCTCTCTTATAGATGCTTATAATATCATTACCTACTTTAAGTGTGCAGTGCAAAGCGTTGCTTGTCAAAAAAATCACCGATATGTCAAATTTAACACATTTATTTTAGTTCTGTGTTTTGCCGCCTACATAAATAATGTTGGTAACGTGGTAAAAATGTATTACATAGATTTTTGGCGGAGTAGTGACGCCATCTTTTTTTTATGTAAGTATTTATGTATCTTCATAGAGGGGTCCTTAGTTTTGAAACCCAGTCTAGTCAAATTTTGTGGTGTTTACAATAAATTTATTTTATTCCCAATTTAGTTGGGCAAAGCCATTTTAGTGATTAGAGGTACAAATGAGCCCCAGTATTATATATTTTGTTGTAAACCCTTTTTATTGTCATATAAACATGATTTAATGTGTATTTTTAAGTAGAACTTATTATGAACTAGTAATTTATTAGATATTATATCTTAGCATTAAAAATACAGCCGAAAGAGTTAAGTTATATTGTACAAGATACCGGCACAGATCTTGAGCGCTCGGCGGAAAGGTGGGGATCGCTTTGCGCATCGTACACTTAAGGCAAATAAAACGCACGCCCATTGATTATTTATTTTTTCTAAGTTACCTACGTAATTTCTTACTGGTTCTATGGTTGAAAGAAAGATTAAATAATGATTCATTAAATTGAGAAATGGAAATTGAGATCAAAGAAGTAGGTAATTAACAAGAATTTCTAAATTAAAATTATAAATTAGTTCTTGTAGTTTGTCGAAAATTACTAAAAAAAACTACTACGTATTTTTTTTTGTTAGCATTTTTACTTCGAATTTTATTTGTTGTAGATAAAAACTTTATCTATTGAATATAGTACATTTCGATACAAGTACAAATAAAATATTTGAATGAAAAATAGTTTTGCTAATTACAAACTGACATAATTTTTTTTCCCCGTTTTGCTTTCGATAAATATCACCTTTGATTATAATTTCAACGGTATATTTAATAAAAAATCACATAAAATATTTGAATAACATAATTTAAAAATGTTGTCTATTAAATTGGCCGGAATTGTACTCGTCGTCGTGAGGTACATGCAGTAGGAAAAGAACGAATCCCGAGTGACGTCTATGACGCGATGCGCTACGGGCCAATCACTGCACTTTCCCCGCCCCCGCGCCTCACTTCATACCACCAAAGGGACCCAATAACTCACTTCTGCGCAAGTGAAGGTCAGCGCTCAAGAACCGTGCCGGGAACTATAAAGTTACACAAATAAAACACTTTTTAAATTAACAATAAATACAATTTATTAAATTAACATTAAATAAAGTATTTCATCAACAACAGTTTTTGTCTCTGTTAATAAAAAAAACCTTAAAATTAGTTTTAACAAAAAATAGAAAAAAATGGTACAAAATAAATTAAAAGCAGAATAACTTACTTCAAGCGCTTTTTAAATTAATACTTAATTAATTTATTTACATATAAAAATGGTACAAAATGTAAAAATCTTTTTAAAAAATATATTTTTGTTACGTATTTACACAAAGCAGGATATTTACAAAAGATTTAAGATGTTTTTTTTTATAAACGTCAAAGACTGGACAAACTATTTGATCACAAATATACTGCGAAAATTGCAAGAAAACTAAATATTTTTGTTATCAAATTAAATTATTAGGTATTGAATTAGATAAAGACCTTATATTCTGTATAATTTTGGAAACAAAATTTTACATAAATCTGGACATAAGTTATACAAAGAATTATGCATTAGCTATACACAAATCTGTACACAAGCTATACACAAATCTGTACACAAGCTATACACAAATCTGTACACAAGCTATACACAAATCTGTACACAAGCTGTATTATAGTCCATTGAAATGTTACATTTTTAAGGCCTTAACCCTACGTTTTTTAGAGGAAGCAATTTTATTTTTTGGATGTGTAAGGGTTGTATGCGCAACTTTATCAGACAAATAGTTTAAGAGATATATCATAAAACCATTTCAACACCTATTTTCAAGATGGCGGCCGTGGGACAAGGGTGGCGACCCCACAAACTTGGTTTTAGCTTTACACTGACCCCCGCTACACATCCAAAATATCAAAATTGCGTCCTCTAAAAAACGAAACCTCCAATGTGACTTTTCAATGGACTAAGGCCTGAAACTGCGTTAAACGGAAGCCCGCGCGGTTCCATACAAAAGGGCACCGTCGCGGGGGCACGCGCGGGTCACGCTATCGGTAACACGCACGGGCTTGTTCAGTCAATAACGATTGATGAAAAGCTTGTGAAAATATATTTCGACTTAAACTAATGGTGGGAGTACAGTGTCGGCCTGTCATATGGGGTAAGGCGAAATAATCCTTATGGTACTCGCAACGAACCCTTTCGCTTACCCACTGAGGCCACGCGCGTAGACACGCGGCGGGTGCCTGTCGCGGGCGCCCGTTTAACACAGTTTCTACCCTAATACACAAAATCTGTGCACAAGCTATACACAAATCTGTGCACAAACTATACAAAGACGTGGCTACTAGTGTCGCTCAATTATTTGTGACCAATTACACGCTTCAAATTAAGGCACTAATATTAAAACTTCACATAATGTTAATATTGCAATTTAAGCGAGTAACAATATTTCTCAATGAATTTAATATTTTATCACAATACAAATCTTAAAATAAATGAAACAGGTGACTTTTTAGAAAGTATTTTTTTTAGAAAAATATTATAAAAAAGTGGTAATTCTATTGACTATTTGGTGGAATAGGGTTAACTACTAAACGTAATTCGTTGGTAATATACAAATGTTTACAGAAACGTTTTGTCGTATTCAATACGACATTTGATTTCTTTCGTTGTTTTTTTACCTGCTTTCGTTTTGTATTTTACATTTAAACATAATAATTGTATCTTATGTACATTTTTGCATTGCAATGTATTTTAATATAATTATTATTTATGGTTCAAGACAAAAAAATATGATCACTTAGAATTGAAATACAATTAAAGCATTGGGTTGTAATAAGTATATTAACACATTAAATTAAAAAATATAATCTCTTTTCATCTGTGCTACTATTTTTGATTTCCGACATACGAAAAAAGGCGAATTCACAAATGTCTAGCTAGGGAATAAGTTTTCTACAATACGACACATTCTTTATATTGAAAATATAAAAGATTCAATGTTTTAAAGTTAAACTAGTCGACATTTTTTCCAAATTTCGAGAGCGTAACATTGAGGTCTATAGTAAAACGTGATATTTCACTCCAAATAAAAACTCATTTCCTAACATTCATTTTTGCGTACAGTTATTTAGTTTGACCTACAGAATGATTGGTTGACGATTCTTGAAGAGTCCGTTTTGACCTTTTAATTAAATCAGCACTAAATATCAGGGCAAAGACCTCCTCTCATACCGGGACGTCAATGGGCTGATATTAATTTAGCACTAAATATAATTAAAACAAATAATCTGAACAATATGTCATGTCCGTTCATTAATCTTTGAAAACAAATCGAAGCTCGAAATTTAAAATTCCGTGTGGAACATCGAATGTGGCGTTTCGATTTTCAACTTTCAGTCCTGAGTCGTTAACGTTGTAAATGCAACAGCGGTAAAATACCAACTGTCATTTTAAGAATATAATATATATTTAAGAGGAAGCGTTTGGGTAGGTCGCGAAATTTCTTAAGTTTTTTTTTGTTTTTTTGCAGGTGTAAAGCAGTATGTTGATTAAAATATGAATTGCGACCATGTAAAATAATGGTTTACTGAATTATAAACATTTAAATAATCAATACTACCTTATAAGCTAATTTAATCCCATTAAATGAGTTTTTCATAAAGTTGATAACTATTGCGGCAAAATGAATGTACGTGTTTTTAATTATTATAACTCAATATAATATATTTTAATCAATATACAATCTGACATTGACCTGCAAATTGCAAAAAAAGATAAGAAAATTTGAATTTCGTGGCCTACCCAGGCATTTTCACCTTAATTATATATTTAGTGAGTCGTTAAACAATTCGACATTGATTTCCAAAAACTTTTAAAATGACGTTACTGTGCCTAAAAGTTATTCCAAATGGCTTAACATTAGAATTTCGCTATTTAAATTTTGAACAAAATTTAGTAGCCAGTTAAAATCAAGCCTTTTCATTTACAGCTGTAGAAAGATCTTTTAGGGCGTGGCCAAAATCAGAACTAACGCCACCATTTTGTTTTTTTTTTCACAAATGTTTACCAACAAACTGTTTATTCCTTTCAATGTCATATAAGTGGCAAAAGATTCATGTATAATGCCACATACATCAGGCTGTTGATAAACTTAACATTACATTAAAAACCAAGATGACGCTGTTAACTTGTTAATTTCTACTATAGCCACGCTCTAAAACACCTATTTAGCACTGTAGCAGTGTTTAAATCCAACTTTTAATCACACTAGCGCCACCTATAACACTTTCTCAAATACTAAAAAGTTTCGTTACACTTCACTCTTGTCTATGCTATGACAGCGTAGTAGCATGAGAGATCCAGTCCACCGTGTGGGCTACTCTATGGTATATGCCTGGTTGTCCCCTACTAGCACACGAATAGCCAGCGGAGACTACGCCGATGAGATACCAGCGTCCTGCCCGTTCGAGCATAAGGGGACCTCCACTGTCCCCTTGACAGGAGTCTTTGCCACCTCCCCGATACCCCGCGCAGAGCATTTCGGGGTATATTACTACGTTGATACCTGGAATTTGAAGAAAGAGTTCTTTTAGACAAAGTCTTCAAATAAATTATTTATGATTATGTTTTTTTTTTAATTTGCAATTCTTTTAAACATGTTAATTGCAAAAATTTAATTTTGACGACAAGGTTGGGACAGTGGCTGAGAGATCGACTGCCGCGCTGTTTATATACATAAAAATATATAGGTATTATATTACCCAGACCTAACTGGGTTATAGAGGTCAGATAGGCAGTCACTCAAAGTAAAATATTGGTATTCAGCTGCATCCAGTTAGACTAGATGCTGACCTTTATTAGATAGAATTCGATGAAGTAATCAAGTGAAGGGGGGCAATATACTACTCCAACGACAGTTTTAGCCCCCTTGACACAAATCTCTAAAAAAAGAAACTCAGCCGAATCACTAAAGGAAGAAATGGAAAGAATTTTAAAAGGAAAGTCAGCGCGAAGGTATATAGCTACCCCACCCACTCTCTTACCGACTCGATCATTCCGTAAAAGAACGAACCCCGGGAGAGAGTAGGTGGTGGATAAAAGCTCAGGTTTTAACCAAGTCTCAGAAATCAGGACAGCATGGACGTTGTTGTTAGAAAGAGTTACACAGAGCTCATTGGCTTGGAATGCTTTGACCATTTATGTGAAAGGCGTTAAACAGCCGGCTACAATTTTGGTTGAATCTTTGTCGTTAAAGTTCTCCTAGGGTTTCCGTAACAGAGCAAAAGCTATCATTACAAGAAGAGGCAGATGATTCGTTGGCAGAGAAGACAGTAGGTATAGTTGGCAAAGACTAAACACATGATGATGTATCTGCTTGCTTTGGTTTAGACTTAAATAAACGAGAGACTACAAACCATTAGCCCGATGCCACCTCTCGCAGACCCTGTTGTCCAGCACCGGTACATCCACAGCCTGTAGAGTCCTCGGCCGCAGCCGTGAGCCAGGGCTTAAGGCACCCCAGCCGGCTGCCCAACCGTACTGCCCCAGGAAGTCGGACCCTCGCTCCGGTAGGCAGATTGGAGCTGGAATGTCAAATTTGAATGGGTTAGTGATTTGGAGAGGATTTTAGTAGTTTTGTGCATAAGAAAAAAAACGACGTGTGTTTGTAAACACCTACTTGCAAAATAAAGAACATTTATCAATTTGGTAAATAAAAGAAGACACGTTGCGCCAGTCATATAAACTGACTATAGGAAGGAAAATTATGGTTATATTTTTTTATACTTTATATGTTTACAACTTATCTAACTTTTATATTTAAAAATTAATAAACAAATAATTTATATTTTGGTCATGGAGCTAAAGTAAATTGTAAGTAAATTAATTGTATTTTTAACCAATTTCTACAAAAATAGAAGGTTATGAAATCGCCTGTAATTTGAAAAATAGAAAATACCAGACGGCGGCGGTGGCGAAAAAGTCTATAAAACAAACAAAATTCACAGACTTGCAGAAGTAAAGTTATGTAGGTAGATAAAATATTCTTTTAGATGTTCACCATACAAATTACAAGAATTACAGTATAGAACAAGTGGGTAAGTAAGTTATTTTCCACTTTTTGCAAAAATGTCTTTTGCTGAGCAATGAGGAGCTCGTGGCTAAATAATAGCAGCCGCTCAGTTCGACCTTTAGGTTAAGCAGCGCTTGCCTAGGTTAGTCTGTGGATGGGTGACCACCCGTTACATACCGAGTTTCCTCCGTTCCTCGGAAAGCACGTTAAGCTGTTGGTCCCGGCTGTCATTTGTAGATCTTTGACAGTCGTTACAGTAGTCAATGTCCCGAAAGTCTGACAACCAGTCTTAACAAGGGTATCGTATTACCCAGTATTAACTGGGTTATAGAGGTCAGATAGGCAGTCGCTCCAAGTAAAATACTGGTATTCAGCTGCATCCGGTAAGACTGGAAGCCGACCCCAACATAGTTGGGAAAAAGGCTAGGCTGATGATGTCTTTTACTGAGCAGTTTTGCGTAGCAGCCTGGGAGAGGCTCACTTCCAGAAGTGGATTGCAATAGCTAAATAGACTGTGACTATTTTAAAAATTAAACGTTTCCCAGTGTGGTGAATCGTCATAGGCGTGTGTAAAAGTAGTAGTAAGGTATAAAGGTTTTGGAAGCGCACAAAACAAAGCCTGGATTGATCAAAAGTGAAGACAAAACTTAAACTCAAAGCATTTATTTCAATTAGACCATCATGCGCTGTTTAAAGAAACAAAAGAATGATGGTACATCCCCAATCACAAGGCATAATAACTTGTGAAAGTACTTGAGTTGCCTATCCTAAAGCGTTGATCTCTATGGAGTACAATAGGCAAGAAACTCCATGGATACTCTTTTAAACCATGTTTTTACAAGATCATGGTTACATCATTCATGTTAAGATTTTACAAACACTTAAGAACTATGTAGTCAAACGTGCACATAACTGTTCATTCCCATTACTTCGATTCATTAGTTCGATTGTGGAACTAGTGAGATTTTTTTTTCTCAGTTGTTCGACCGTCGAACTAGTGAGAATTTTTTTCCTCATATGTTCGACCGTCAAATTAATTAGATTTAAAAACAGTTCTACTACCACTCCCATGACAAGGTAACTCACTAGTTCCACAATCGAACTAATGAATTGAAGTAATGGGAATGAACTCACATAACATGCAGACGTTCACATATAGAGCGTCCAGAGTAAAAACAGAACATCAATTTAAACCGTGGCAGCTAAGAGATGACCAGTATCAACTGAAACATGACGCATGGATCAGCTGCATTCAGCTCAACCACATTGAAGAGAACTAAATGACCCGACACACACGTGAGTGAGACATTTAAGTGAGCATGACATTGTCTTGTCCACCAGGGCATAGTCGAGTCAATGATAGTACATAGTACTCACACATGGGCTCACAAAGCGAACAGATTTGATATTTACCATCACTTACACGCACACACCATCGCACTCTCCTTCTCTCTCTCTCTCACACACACACACACAGACACATTCTCACACATACTACTCACGAATGTGTGCTCACACGTAGTTCATAGAGTTCTGGTAAATTGTAGTAGTAGTGGTGGACCAATGGATGTCTCCTATAATACAAGATTTTCCTAACGTAGGGGATTTGGAAAAAAATAATGTAAGAAAGAACTTTGACTTATATGTAACATGTCATGTATTTTCTTTTCTTTGGAAATCCGTCATAAAATGGGTTCGGACCTATCGCCTCGCACGTCTTGCCCATGACAGTTCAAATCTTCCATATCTCCTCTCCACAAGTCTCCGTTTTGGCACGATCCAAGATCCATTAGCCATATTCACGTGTCCCAAAAGCCAGTGCACAAATAACCAAAAATTCCCATACTCACCTATATGAGGCATATAGTGTACATTTCTATCAAGCGTCAACACCGCCACGTCGAATCTATCCGCCTGTGGCGTGAACTTGAACAATGGATGCACTTTGATCGTCCTCACACCAAACGTATAAGCGGGGAGTGGTTCTGCTGCTGAATTGATGACGTAATCGCCCAATGTCACGCGGACGTGGCGTGGCTGTGCCCGGGCTACGCAGTGTCCAGCTGTCACAACATGGCGTCGAGATATTAGGGAGCCACCGCATCTGAAACGTTATAGACGTAAGGTTAAAGTTGAAATTTGGTTTGGGCGGTTTAAAGAATAAAACGAGGCGTTTAAAGAAACATTCCGGAAAAAAACCAACGTGACTTTTTCAATTTATATGTACTTTTCTTTTATCTTGGACATCACAGACGTCAATTAAGGAAAACATCGTGAGAAAACCTGGACTTATCTAGTATAGAATACTTTTATAATATTATTAAGAGGAAAGATTTGTTTATTTGTTTGTTTGTTTGTATCGAATAGGCTCCAAAACTACTGGACTGGTTAACCATTTTCATTTCACTAATGGGAAGCTACATTATCACGAAGTAACATAAGCCTTACAACGCCAATACCCACGGGAACGGGGCAGCAATTATAGGCGCGGGTGAACCCGCGCAAGACAAGTCTAAAATCGCCAACCCTTGGACATTTAAGGATACTTTTAAAAGCAAGAATTGAAGCGTGAGATTTCTAAGGGGCTGCAGATTGTAATATTAGTTGAACAGACAATTTGAAACCCTGATGACATTCATCTTACTCTAAACAATATTGGGTTAACAACAACTGGATCTGCTGAAGATCCAGGAGTCCAAGACCACGTAGACCACAGAATCTTCAGCAGCTCCAGTGGAATCACCGTACACCGAGGGTTCCGTACAAACTTGCGACATAAACGGCCATTTCTTTTGAATGCGTTAACTTAGATCTATGATTTTTTCACATCTCTTAAGGACAACAGATTTGTGTATATGGTTTTAATTACAACTCGTTACCTTCTCTCGTTTCCGAGATAAATGGTCTTAGACAGACAGACAGATAAACAGACTGACAACAAAGTGATCTAATAAGGGTTCCGTTTTTTCCTTTTAAGATACGGAACTCTAAAAGTGAAGATGATACGAAACAATTGCCAATAAAAAAGTTTTTGGCAAATTGGTCTGTCATAATATACTTATAATTTTAAGCTTTTTTCTTAATTAAATTGCTATGTTTGTCGTCCATTTTTAAACTAACAAAATAAAATTTGAAATATCTTATGTGCTAATCAAAATCTAGATTTGTACTCTACTAAAGAAACATGCAAAGCATACAATCATGCTTTTATACCTAAAAACATTGCAAAACAACAAATACACTTACCTCTGCGACTAAAAATATTTAAAAGCAATATTAATTGGTTATTCAGTTATTAAATAATTGGTTAGATAAAAAAAACCTTAAATTTCGACTCAAATAGAAAAGAGGAATGTGCGAAAAAGTCGGTGAAATTATATAAAATAACTACTATTTATATTCGATATAACTACGAAGTATAGACAGCAAGAGAAAAATAGATTCGAATTTCAAAAATATTTTAATTTGAAAATCGATTTAATATTTTTAAAATACGAATCTTTAAAAAGAATCTTTATTTTACACTAAGTAGAACTAACTTCATTCAGTAACTTTATCTAAAAAAATAAACATGTTATAGTTACGTTACGTTATGCCAAAAAAATTATAAAAATAATATAGTAAAGAATAGCTATGAAAATCATGGTAAAGCTTTCCGATTACCAGTAAAAGTTTTTTTTTAATTTGCACTAAATTCAGACCACGCATATTTTTTAGAAACAACATTTAATACTCCTGCAATTTTATGCTCGTAAAGACAAGGACTAATCTATGCGGAAAACCTTAAATAATTTTGAAAAAAAAAAACAGGTTCTGACAATTTATAGAAGAGCCACTTCAGGACATTATCCGCTATTTGTCCATACCAATTTCATCAAACCTTCGGGTTTTCCCGCTTAGATTAGTCCCTATAAGACTACTATCCAGTGTAGGGAAGAGACAGAGCTATATATGTGTAATGTCTAGTGCCATTTCTTTCCCTCACTGGAATCCAGCTTCGAGACGAGTATAGCGGGAGAATGAATGCATTTAATGATTTCCCAACCGAAAAATTAAATTACTACTGGACGACTTTGTAACGTAACTTAAACATGTCTTCAAAATCCCACTACAGAGTAAAAGGTAGATATTGCTGGACATCATGCTATCTCTTTCGCACATTTACCTCTCTATCCAACACTGCTTCCAGCCGATAAGCTCGAATATCGACATAAGCATGTTGCATCTGTAAACATTAATTTTTAATGAAGGTTAATACATTAATCAATGACATTAGTTATTTGATGGTGTTGGGCATGATTTTTTGAGTGGAAATAATAAAAAAACAAAAACCTAATATCTTGTCTATGATTTAAATATTACGAAAATAGAATTCGAAATTTCTCAAATTAAAAAGATGTGTTGCAGTTTTTTTTTTAATACCTAGCTTGTTGCAGAAAAATAAACGTTCGGTCTAACTGGTACAGAGTTACACAATGATATTTATTTATGGTGGCCGCGTCTGCAACTTCTGTGTACTAGTTCGACCGAACCTTTACAGTGCCTATAATAATTTCTTAAAAAAAAGAAACTCTTATCTATGATTTTGACATGTCAATATGAATTAAAAAAAAATCTTTCATTATTATTTCCACTCCAAGATATTTACACAACTTAGTCAATATTTAGTCCACGCAAATATTTGCTCAAGCGTAATTAGCCGTAACCGTTATATACATTTTCTATTCAACCACTTTCACTCAATATTTTGATCGTGACTTGCTTAATGGCCCTGTAGTTCTATACAGGATTTTTTTCACGCATTTTTTTTTCAACATGGCGGACACTTCTACATTGTCTTATACCTAACTAATGTCCGACCTATATTGCATTTTTGGCGGGAGTCAATGACGAAGTTGAAAGTTTATTAAAACCTTTTTTTTCGCGGATGGGATATCATCAATAGTCGGAGCGGGGGGGAGTGTCAGACTTTTACTGACTAAAACCCACCCATGTTCCTTCTTTTGCTCTTCGTGCTCCAAACTACATATCTGTAGAAATAACCTGTGCAACCCCGGCAGGCAGTTGTAATAGTTATTAAACATTGGGCGTGCGTCGGGCGCCACGAGACGCGAGACTCCTGAAGTTATTAGATGATTTTCCATGCCTAACAAAAAAGGTGTACAATAATATTAATTTAGATGTCGCCAAGAAAACGAGGATCAATCAAACATAACAAGGCGTGAGAATAATACTAAAATAAATTATATTTGCGTGGACCATAACAAAACACTCAATTAGTAACATTTTTAGTAAATTAGTGCGTTATTTTTACAATGTTAATGTAAAACTAAATAGAGTGCTGCTATCTGTGCTTTTCATACAAAATGGTACAGGAATTGACTGAGTTTTAGCGAGAACTATGACATTCGTGTGTGTGACATTCATGTGTGTGATATTCCTGTACGTGATACTTATTCATATGTGTGACATTCATGTGTGTGTGACATACGTAATATGATGTGTTTTTTTATATACTCACCGATTCTGAAAAGATATCTTTTAAAACCTTTACCTAGTCAATTGTAGATAGAATACTTCGTTTAGGAACATAAAGTTCACATGTAACTTGACACTTGCAAAGGAGCCTGCCGGTGTTGCGGGTTGTTCGAAAGACGTACCGCGGCCCGGGAACATAATGGGCAAAAGATGGAACATGGGTGGGTTTGACGCTCCCTTTCACCCAGAGCGGAATAAGGTAATTTGATGATTTCCCATCGGTAAAAAATAAAAAAAGTCTTGATACTTTATCTAGATATAAAAAAAGAAAATCACTGACGATAGGGGTCTGAAATTTTGAATGAAGGATGCTTTTACTTACTAAGACGGAATTTTGGAAAATTCAACCACTGAAGGGGTGAAACAAGGTGGCAAAGCTTTTATTGAACGCGAATCCTCAGCCAGATTGACTTCAAAAATTGCATAGGTATTCTTTCCATTCATAACAGACTAAAGAGCTGTACAGCGAGTAAAACCGCTTGTCACAGCTAGTAAAAGATAAAGGGCTAATTTCACCACCAATGAAATTGGAAACGTGCGGCATAACTAAACGATATGTCATAATTACTATAAAATATTGTCAAGGACAGCCGTTTTAACGCCGTTCTGTTATGCTAATTGAGATCAATTTCAAAGGTGAAACCTGCCTATAAATTAACCTTCAGAAACTGTGAATAATGTGGTCAGAATCTGGAAAGTGTCGTGATGGTTAAGGAAAACATATTGTATAGTGTGTAAATATAATACATAAGTTGAAGGATATAGATTTCATAATTGAGTCATTGATGATGTCTAATTGTTAGTAACACATGTCAAAGGACATACAGCTTTTCCCAGTTAATTTATATAGATTATAATTAATTTGATTTGGCACGGTTGGATGAGCGATCCAATGCTGCGCTGCATGTCGTGACATCGATCTCCTCACGGAACAAATATTTGTATGACCTACAGGTAGCTGTTTCGGGTCTGGCTGTTTGTGTATGTGAGTTTAAATGTTTGTAAACGCACCCGCGATACAGGAGAAATTCCTAGTGTGGGGCAAAAAGGTAAAAAAAACTGACATCTGTCAAACGAAAAATAATCGTAGTGTAACGGAAACACGGTTGAAAAAAAGATCCTTATATTGTGATTCTGTCATGAATTGATAATCTAAATCTGCAAAGAAATACTTTTATTGTTTTTATATTTTTTAATTACTGTGATTACTTGCTAAATATTCTCCAGCGTTTGATAGTTTATTTCCAGTACACGAGTTATTGGCAAAATTGTGGTATCTCTCGTCCACAAAAGCCATTAATGAAGAGTTGAAGTTGAAGTCCTTATATTGTGCAATTAAAGGTTGAATTGCTGTGAATGGGATATATGTACCTACTTTTTGTCATATATTAAGTTAAATCAGAATGTGTCATGGATTGTGTCTACAACTTTGGCATATGAACGAAATAAGTCCTACAAAAAATATGCAATCTCAAAGTGACAAATTGGTACATTTAGTACTTAGTACCAATATTACGTCTTAAATGGCTGCTTAAGCAGAATAATAATAGGTTCATAACATGAATTACTACACTATTCGTAAAATGGTGTCACTAAGTGATAATTCACATTATACCATTTTTTTAATGATTAACGGCCATTTTAGACCCATGAGTTCGTGGCTAAATAATAGCAGTTGTTCGGGTAGATCTTTTTGGTAGATCGTGTCTCGGCAAGCAAGTAAGCTGTTGGTCCCGGCTGTCGATTTTAGATCTTTGAGAGCTGCCAGATAGTCAGTGTCCTTACCAAGGGGTATTACCCCGTACTGACTTGGTTGTGAAAATCAAATTTTGCAAAGTAAGCAATGACTTATTGTCGAGCATACGCTGTCCTCTCATATTTAAGTCCTAACGGTGTAACAACAACATTATAAAACCAAATGATTTTAAAAGAGTAACCATGGAGTTTCTTGCCGGTTCTCCTCCATAGGAAACGACCAACCCAAACCGTGCAACTTTTCTCGACGTTTTATAAGTGCCCAAGTAGGCCTATGTGACATAAAAATATTTTGTTTTTGAGACAGGCAGTCGCTGCATGTAAAATACTGTACATTCTATACATTCAACTGCCTCCATGATGGGAAAAGCCACCATCATCCCCATGTTGGGGAAAGGCTAGACAGATGAGTACCAACCACTATATTTACTGAACTTGACATGCCACAAAATCGAACTAAAAGTATGCCAAGAAAATTATAAACTGCTTGCAACAGTGTTATTTTATTGTGTAAGTGTTATTTTATTGTGTGTAATTTTATTGTGCGTGAACTTTATAACGTTGTAAAGTATCTTAAAAAACCGACCAAGTGAGAGTCAAACTAGCGCTTCGAGAGTTCCGTACAAACTGTATAAACAGCTATATCTTTTGACTGCGTAGACTTAGAGGGTTGATTTTTTCACAGCACAAAGGGACCATAGAGTTGAGTATATGGTTTTAAATCTATTTCTCACGGGTGCTACAGATCAAAGTGTCATGACAGACAGACAGACGGACCTATAAGGGTGTTTTTGGAACGAAGTGCCTTATCGCGCGTTGCGAAAGGAAAAAATGAAAAAATTAAGACCAAAAGTTTAACGATACTTTTTGCTATAGTTGTAAGCCGGGCGGCGTGCGCATGTTTCTCTGTCTGTCACTCTCTCTCTCTCATAGAAAGCAAGCCAGTTATTTTCGTTTAGTCTTTCGATTTCGCATTGAACAGTGTGGTGTCGCGACGATTATTTTTGTTGAGTGTTTACAGGTTTTTTGTTCATAATAAATAATAACTTCGTTCCCCCGGGTGTCCCTAGACACCTCTCAAGTTTTTTTCTTTTGAGTAGAACCTTAAAAATGAACGTGTTGTTATGTGAAAAATGTATGTTTGTTGTATGTCAGCTAGTCAAGAACTGTACCATCACAAAAGTAGCCACAGCTGTGCCATTTGTCACTAAAACTGGTCACAACCCTACCATATCTATTAAAATAGCAAAAATGGGCCATTCAAAACAAAAACTTAACACAAGTGTGACAAAGTGGACTTTAGCTAATCATAATATAGTATGAGTTAGGACCACAATTGTGACATACGAATGAAGAACTAGCCATAACTGTACCACAACTCTAACACTTGATAAAAACGGGCCAAAACTTTTATATTTGTTTTTTTTTTTAATAGGAGCCACATTTTATTTATTCTTGTTATGTATTTTATCGTGGCTTTACTTGCTTGGGGCCTATCAGAATTTCAGGGCTGTCACATGGCCGCCATGTTGTAGCACCATGCTTAGATATCAGCCTTTTGGCATAGTACAGGACTAATTTAGTTAACTGTCTTTTTTTTTACTTTTTTTTAGTATTTGTCCTTCTTTTTTTAAAAAAAAACAATATTTGTGTTATTGTCTGGTCCTGTGCGAGTCTAATTAACAGTTTTTCTTTCTTTCTTTTCGTTAAAAATCCGGCCACATAAGTGCTTGTTCAGAATTGTATAACCTTGAGGATCCTATCCTGATGTATGCCTGCCAGGGGAAGGTTCCAAAGCCAGCGTCGTCTCCGCCGACGATACGGCGCTGCGCTGTCTGCTTGCCAACTGCAATACCACAACCTGGAAAAGAAGAGAAAGATCGGTTTAATCAAATTCTAGTGACAAAGACCAAAACCACCGCTTATACTCTATATTAACCCTTTTTGGAACGAAGCTTATCGCGCGTTGCGAAAGGGGGCTAGACGGAAAAAAATCAAGACCAAAAGTTGTAACGACACTTTTTGCTATAGTTGTAAGCCGTGCGGCGTGCGCGTGTTTCTCTGTCTCTCTCTCTCTCTCTCTCATAGAAAGTAAACCAGTTATTTTCGTTTCGTCTTTCTATATATTTCGCATTGAACAGTGTGTTGTCGCGACGATTATTTTTGTTCAGTGTATACAGGTTTTTTGAACATAATAAATAATAACTTCGTTCCATCCGGGTGTCCCTTGACACCTCTCAAGTTTTTTTTGTGTTCTTTATCTCAAAAAGAAAAAAAAGGCAGCTTTATTAGATCACTTGACAAACAGACAGACGAACTATTCGTCTGTCTTACAGTACTTTCACAAGTTATTTGGCATTGTGTCTGGGACTGTAGCTTATTATTTTTGTTTCTTGATATTCAAAAGTGCCTGTAATGGTCTAATTGTAGTGTTTCACGCGCGCCTCAAAGAGATGTCAGGACAGCAGAGGGGCTTGCCAGGGCCCTCCGCCTGCCGGGGCTGCGGGTTGTTCGAAAGAGATACCGCGGCCCCGGAACGCAAAGGGCAATAGAAGGAACAGGGGTGGGTTTAAGTCAGTACAAGTCTAACACTCCCCCCCGCTCCACCCAGAGAGGGGGAAGTTATGTGATGATTTCCCACCCCAAAAAAAATGGTTTTATTGAAATAAATGCTTTTGAGTTTGAGTGTGTCTGTCTGTCAAGACCCTTTATCTCGGGAACGCGTAGAGGTATCGAGTTGAAATTAAAGCAATATACTGAAGTCTGTGGTCTTTTTGTGCAAAATCACCCTTCTAAGTCTATGCAGTCAAAAGATATGGCTGTTTATGTTGCAAGTATGTACGGAACTCTCGGTCCGCGAATCTGACTAGCTTTTGGGCGGTTTTTTTTTTGTTTTCGGATGGAACATCATCAAAAACCTTCTCCCGCTCTAGGCGGAGCCATCCGTGTTCCTTCTTTTGCTTTTTATGTTCCGGGGCCGCGATATCTCTTTCAAGCAACCCACAACCCCGGCAAGGTTGTTTTAACCCATTTTTTATTAATTTTTTTGGGGTGGGAAATCATCAAATAACTTCCCCCGCTCGGGGCGGAGCGGGGGGACTGTCAGACTTTTACTGACTAAAACCCACCCATGTTTCTTCTATTGCCCTTTGCGTCCCAGGGCCGCGGCATCTCTTTCGAACAACCCGCAGCCCCGGCAGGCGGAGGCCCTGGCAAGCCCCTCTGCTTTGCTGACATCACTTTGAGGCGCGCGTGAAACACTAACGCGACTTCGACACGGCCTGTCGTCAATAGACGGACGGACGGCGAGCTACCCATTGCTCACCATCCACAGGCCCGCATCTACGGTGGCCGGGAGTCGTCTTGTTTTTTATTAACCCTTGTTTGATATTAACTCTTATATATTTTAATTAATACCTTCGTAAGTCCAATTGTGCGATCGTCCAGTAAATAACGTGTATTCTAATTTAATTTTCTCTTTTTTGCTGTTTCGTTTTTTCTCAACTGTCAAAGTTATTAATGAACTAATAACAAATAATGTTAAAATGAACTTCATTTTAAAATCCACTGAGTTTTTTTCGTTAATATTTCACTCTTCATTTAAGTAAATTGTGACACGAAAACTGAATTTTCTTTAAAAAAAAAAACACTTTTAAAATTCGAATGGAAATCTAGACATAGCTAGGCAACCTTTTCCCAACTATGTTGGGGTCGGCTTCCAGTCTAACCGGACGCAGCTGAATACTCATATTTTAAATTAACTGCCTCTTCATCTAACCGGAAACAACACAAATTCAACTTGAACTAATTTTCTCAAATTAAAATACATAAATATTTTTTTTAAATTACACCAATTTTTTCACAGTTTTCTCTAAAAATACACCAATTGAACTAAATTTCTTTAAAAACCACAAATGAAACGCGTGTTTACTGTACATAACAGTATGTATAGACTGAGGTTGAAACACTTTTCTTTATATAATGCATGTAGGTAAATAACGTTTCCGAAGTTCTTTTGAAGTTTCTTTTCAGGAAACTATATATAACCGATTTATTCATGTACAAAACTTATGTACGAACTGTTGTACCGTATTAAAGAATGAATGAATTAATAAAAGTTTTTAAATATAAACTAACCTAATTTTATAAACTGACCCTACATAAAGTTGCTGTCGCTGAACTATGACGAAAGAGAGGATATTATTACTTTTATTTCGTAAAGCAATGCTGAAAACCCTTCCTGATCATTAAATCACACTCACACATGCGCGTGCACACACTCACACACACAAACGTACACACTCTTTCTCACACACACGCACAGACAAACTCACACTCCACATACACATACATACTACACTCTCAAACTAACTGAAAAAAATAGTATCCTATGTGTTGTTCAGACTATAATCCACCTCTGTGCAAAATTTCATCAAGATCCGTTCAGCCGTTTTGACGTGAAAGAGTAATAAACATCCATACATACATCCATCCTCACAAACATTCGCATTATATTATTAATAGGTAGTATCGTAGTACTCTTTCACGCAAAAACTGTAACCACCAAGGAATAGGAATAATATAACTCAGTTTCCAAAGAAAAAAAATTACTTCGTATTTTAGATTATTACTCTGCGAAAAAATGCAGCAACGCGTGACGTCACACGTAACTTTAATGGGCTCATTGTCATTTTTATTCTAAATTACAAATGATAAAAAAACGAGTCCCTTTTTATTTTCTTTAGGGTGGGAAATCATCAAATAACTTAGGGGGAGTGTCAGACTTGTACTGACTAAAACCCACCCATGTTCCTTCTATTGCCCTTTACGATCCGGGGCCGCGGTATCTCTTTCGAATGACCCGCAACCCTGGAAATCAAGTCCCTTATTTTTGAATATTCTAAAAGACGGACTAAATAGAATGTAATTACTTTGACCCTGGAAACTACCCTACTAACGAGCTTTTGCAGAGCAAACTCGGTGTGTAATGCGTGGTCACCCATCCATAGACCAACCTAGGCAAGCGCGGCTTAACCTGAAGATCCATCTACCCATCAAGATCAAACCAAGAGCTCCTCTTCATCTCTTCGGATACAAGAAAGTAAAATGTTACAGTGAATAGATGTCAACTTGAACTTTCGCGACTGCGGTTCTAACTTGAACTGTGGTTAGGAAGTTGTTATCTTTACATTTACTGTCTCATTGGTTTGGTGGTTACGGTTGCGGCTTTTGATTCGTTTCCTGGGTACAGACGCCTGCACTTCAAGCTACTACAATCTGTCAGATTTCTTTGATAGATTTTCGACTTTATTTCTAAAGTATTAGGTTCAAGGTTCCTTGGGAAAAAATGAGAGTTTCGGGTAGCTTGACCTGCTGGCGTCTGTACCATTCCGCGTTTTTAGGGTTCAAAAAGTAAACAGAACCCTTATAGGATCACTTGTTTTAATAAAACGTTGCCTCACACTAGGAATTTCTCCTGTATCGTGGGTGCGTTTACAAGCATTTAAACTCACATACACAAACAACCAGACCCGGAACAACTATCTATGGGCCATACAAATATTTGTTGAATCGAACACGCGACACGCAGCGCAGCAGTCAATCGCTCAACCACTGCGCTAATCGTGTCGTCAAACTTTGTCGTCCGTCTGACTGCTTGTCAATATCTTTTGACTCGGGAACGCCTAAAGGTATCGAGTTGAAATTATAAACCACTAGCTTTTGCCCGCGGCTTCGCTCGCGTTAAATTCAGGGTAACACAGTTCCCCTTGCGCCTTATTGATTTGTAATAGCAACGCTAAGTTTTCCCTTTTCTTCCCTCTTTCTCCCTCACATCCCTAGCCTATGTCCGTCTACTGGTTCCCAACTATCTCTGTACCAAAATTCATCAAAATCGGTTTAGCCATTAAAGCGTGAAGAGGTAACAAACAAACTCACTTTCGCTTTTCTAATATTAGTAAGGATATACTCAAGTCTGTGGTCCCTTGGAGCTGTGGAACAATCAACCCTCTAAGTTTATGCAGTCAAAAGATATAGCCGTTTATGTCGCAAGTTTGTACGGAACCCTTGATGGGCAAGTCCGAATCGCACTGGGCCGGGTTTTGAGAAGTCGGCTTTTTTTGCGGAGACTTTTACTGACTAAAACCCACCATATTCCTTCTTTTGGCCTTTATGTTCTGGGCCCGCGGTAGGTATCGCTTTCGAACAACCCGTGAGAGAAGTCAGCTTGCAGTAGTTAACAAGTTACTGTGTCTGGTGACTCAAAACTAAATGTCAGATACAAAATGTTATGTCAAATGTCAAAGTTTTGACAGTCATACATACAACACAATACAACATAATAAGATAAGATCTAAATTATTTGTGAAAGTCACTGATTTTTCATAACAATCATTCATATGTATGTAATCAAATAATAACATTGTATTTAAACACTTTCTCTATTCATTGAGATATTACTTCATCTTACTAAAGACGCATTAATGATGACATCAAAATGGAGTCACTATTATTGTTTACATACTGATTTTATTTTATTTTTATTGGCATAATGTATTTCATTATTTTTATTGATTTAATGTATTTCATTCGTATTGTATTGAAACAACAACAACCTTATATTTTTACTAATTTACCTGCGACATTGATGCTTATAATGAACTAAATGTTACCTACCTCATGTCTATGAATTTATTGATTCATATTTTACGTTAATTATTTAGACTTTTCTTCTTGAGGAGCTCGTGGCTAAGTAACAGCCGCTCGGGTCGATCTTCAGGTTAAGCCGCGCTTGCCTAGGTTGGTCTGTGGATGGGTGATTACCCGTTACATACCGAGTTTCCAATGTGCGACGGAACGCACTTTAAGCTGTTGGTCCCGGCTGTCATTTGTAGATCTTTGACAGTCGTTACAGGTAGTCAGTGTCTCTAAACTATAACAACCAGTCTTATCAAGGGACATCGTATTACCTAGTACTAACTGATAAAAAAACTGGGTTGTGGAGGTCAGATAGGCAGTCGCTCCATGTAAAATACTGATATTCAGCTGTATCCGGTTAGACTGGAAGCCGACCCCAATATAGCTGAGAAAAGTCTAGGATAGCTAGATGATTTAGACTTTTCATCGTATTTAAAAAAAAAATTAAGCCCGACAGGGTCCATGTGAACTGTATTATTATTTAAGACCTTGTAAAACACATGTGGGATGCAATAAAAAATTGAATTGACTTTTGATGACTAAAACCCATCCATGTTCCTTCTTTTACCCTTTGTGTTCCGGGGCCACGGTTTTTCTTTCAAACAACCCGCAACCCCGGCAGCCCCAGCCCTTTCGGGCCCCTCTGCTTTACTGACATCTCTTTGAGACGCGCGTGGAACACTAACGCGCTGATGAATACTCTGCCCTTCAATAAACCGACAAGAAGTTCACAATTTTCACATTCATTTCATTTCACATTCTCTTTAAAGCGCGTGTGGAACACGAACGCTTCGTCAACACGGCCTGATGGATAACCTTTTTTTTGCGGATGGGAAATCATCAAATAACTTCCTCACTCTGGGCGGAGCGGGGAAGAGTCTGTACTGACTAAAACCCACCCATGTTCCTTCTATTGCCCTTTACGTTCCGGGGCCCGCAACCCCGGCAGGCGCTGGCCCTGGCAGGCCCGTCTGCTTTACTAACGTCTCTTTGAGGCGCGCGTGGAACACTAACGCTTCGCCAACACGCCCGATATCGATGGATACCCAGCCCTTCAATAAAGCGACAAGAAGTTTATAGTTCACAATTTTCATATCAGAGTAATAATAAAACTTTCGCGTTTTGCGGTAAGGGTCGTACCTAATACGGCTGTGGTTAGGAAACCATTTCGCGTTAGATTTCCTGATATTGTCACCTCGACTTTGAATTATGACTATAATGAGAAGCTTTGTGAGTTATGGGGGCCGTTATAGGGGGAATATTATGGTATAAACATAATCAGTTATATAACTGACTTAAAAAAAAGGAGGAGGTTCTCAATTCGTTGAAATCTTTTTTTTATGTATGTTCACCGATTTTTCAAAGACGCCTGAACTGATTTGCAAAATTCTTTTTCTGTTTGATAGGGTATATCTACTTTCCAGGTGGTCCCATATCAATTATAGGTAGTTTATGAGATATCGTCATAAAAAGTAAAAAAAAACCTTTATAAAACTTTCACTTGCAAGTGAAGAAAAACATCGTGAGAAAACTAAATATGTTTGAGAGATATTTCTGGACGTCATTTATAGCCAAGTCAATAATTCTTTGGAGGCATAACAGTTCTGACACTAGATTAAGTATTGGATTTCGAAAAATACCATCATCATAATCCTGAGGTAGACTGGTAGAAAATGGGTTGTTCGAAAGAGATACCGCGGCCCCGGAGCATAAAGGGCAAAATAAAGAACATGGGTTAAGGCAGTAAAAGTCTGACACTCCACTCCGCTCCGCCCAAAAAAGGATGATTCCCAACCGCAAAAAAAAAACATTAAGTTCGCCTTTGTACAATTTTAAGTCGAACAAAAAATTTAATAAACAAATAAAATCTACAGCCTGACTCCGCGTACTTTCTGGGTATATACCTCCATTTGCTTGTTTTAATTTTCACGTTTTTTTTCAAGCCATAACCAAGATTTACACGCCATAGCAACCACATGACCTAACCAGCTTGTCACCAACACTTCCAATTCTATTTCTTGAAAGGCACTCAAACTCAAAGCATTTATTTCAATTAGACTATTACAGGCACTTTTGAAAGTCTCAAAAACAAAAAAAAATGCTGCTACAGTCCCAGTCACAAGACATAAAATCTTGTGAAAGTAGGTACTGTAGTTACCCATTCCTAAGCGTAGATCTCTATGGAGAAGAATAGGCTAGAAACTCCATGGACACTCTTTTAAATCATAACATTTTACAAAATCATGGATACATCATTCATGTTGAGATATTCTTACTCGGCCACACATTTTGAACTTGATGTTACATGTTTTTGTGTCTAAAAGAGCGATGGATCTGAATGTTGATGGACGGAGAGCGAGAGGAAGGCCAAAGAAAAGACGGATGGATTGTGTAAGGAATGATATGAAAGAGAAAGGAGTAAATGATACCGTGACGTCTGACAGGGGAGAATGGAAGAAAAAAACGTGTTGCGCCGACCCCAAATACAATGGGACAAGGGCAGGAAAATGATGATGACTTGTTTTTGCAAGCGGTTGCAAGAACGGCCACCCAGCCAAGGTTCGACAGCCACACTTAGCCTCGTCATCAATTATACATTCTACCAGATCAGCATACAATACTCATTCTCAGGGTTTCCCTGTCTCATAACATTGTGCTCAATGTGTAGTTACCGTGTAATGATACGAAGTCGTATGCGCAATGTCCTTTGTGAAGTGCAATTTTACCTAATATTGCGAAAGAATTCGGTGGCTTGGAAAGCATGGTAAGCCGTTGTTTTCCGGGGTTGCGGGTTGTTCGAAAGAGATACACGGGGCTGTGGTATCTCTTTCGAATAACCCGCAATCCCGGCAGACAGTGGCCCTGGCAGGACCCTCTGCTTTGCTCTTTTTGGGATTAAACTAATTGAGAGGTTTGAATTGATGATTTTAGTTATTAAAACTCTGTAAATCCATATTTGTTACGGTCGCAATTCAAATTTTAATCAACATAAAACCTCACACTAACCTGCAAACTACAAAAAAACGTCCAAGAGCGAGTAAGCATCGCGCACCGAGGGTTTTGTACAAACTTGCGACATCAACAGCCTAACTATATAGATATCTTTTGACTGCGTAGAATTAGAGGGTTGTTTTCACAAAACAAAGCAGCCAGAGATTTGAAAATATGGTTTTAATTTCAGCTCGATACTTCCACACTTTCCCGAGATAAAGGGTCTTGACAGACAGACACGGTTGGCGCAGTGGCTGAGCGATCGACTGCTGCGCTGCGTGTCGCGGGTTCGATCTCCGCACGGAAGAGATATTTGTATGGCCTACAGATAGTTGTTCCGGGTCTGGCTGTTTGTGTATGTGAGATTGAATGTTTGTAAACGCACCCACGATACAGGAGAAATTACTAGAGTGGGGCAACGTATTTTTTTAAGAAAGAAGAAAAGAAAGAAGACAACAAAGGGATCCAATAAGGGTTCCGTTTTATTTCCTTTTGAAGTACGAAAATCCTTACTAATATTATAAAAGCGAAAGTGAGTTTGTTTGTTACCTCTTCACGCTTTAATGGCTGAACCGCTTTTGATGAATTTTTGGTACAGAGATAGTTGGGAACCAGGAGACGGACATAGGCTAATTTTTATTAAAAAAAATTGGGATATGAGGGAGAACGAGGGAAGAAAAGGGAAAACTTAGCGTTGCTATTACAAATCAATCAGGCGCAAGAGCAAAAACTGCAGGTCTGCTTGGTGTGTTATACCGAATTTAACGCGAGCGAAGCCGCGGGCGAAAGCTAGTATAAAATAAAAAAAGAATTTTGCGCGCCCGGTTCCACGTTTCCACCTTAAGTGAGCGATGAATTTTAATTAAATGCCAGTCAATGTGATTTATGTTTTGTTTATTGACAACTCTGCGATAGTGATTTGTTTTTTTCGTGGAAATGACCGCACCTTCCCATTTCGTCATTATGGTATGATTATCTAATTTCCGGATGATCTCTGTTTATCGGAATTGTGTAATCGGCATAAAGTTTGCCGTACATTATGCTAGTTTTAAGAGTTCGAAAACTCCGCGCTGTCCGTTCGTCTGTCGTCTCTCCAGGCTGTATATCATGAACCGTGATAGTTAGATAGTTGAAGGTTTAACAGATGGTGTTGCCGCTATATTAACAAATACTAAAGAACAAAAATTTAAGGGATTCTATACAAAAAAACTCGTTTTTTTGCCGTTTTCATAGATATGAAGGCTCAGTAACATAAAAGGCAAAAGAAGGTACATGGGTGGGTTTAAGTCTGTAAAAGTCTCACTCCTCTCACTCCCCTCCGCTCCGCCCAGAGAGGGAGAAGTTATTTGACGATTACCCATCCGAAAACAACAAAAAACGAATGCAAATTGCAGTAAACATCAATATAAATAAATAACACACAACCGAATGTCTTACACAACGTTCTTTGCATAACAAGATCCGCATTGTGGGCCAATGATTCAGTTTTGCAAAAAACTAGCGCATGCCCGCGACTTTGCTCGCGTTTATCATCTGCTTGGCCTTTTCCCCAGTGTTAGGGTTGGCGTCCAGTCTCACCAGATGCAGCTGAATACCAGTATTTTACATGGAGCGACTGCCTATCTGACCTCCACAACCCAGTTAATATTGGGTAATACGAAACACCTTTTAGTTTTCTCGTCCTTCTCTTTTTTGAAGTTGGTTAATAATTTTTCTAAATGATAGTGAAAAAACTATCAAAATAGTTGCTCAGTTTATGCGAACAACGCGGACAAACAGACGCACGAAAACCACTTTTATCAACAACAATTTTTAACGCACGATGATAAATATTGCCAATATATCCCAACCTCTTATTCTACGTGAAGCATATACAATGAGAGTTCAGCGTTTACTGGACGTGTACAGTTCGATACAATATCGTTATGCGAACAAAAGAAATTTAATATGTTGGGCAGTTGTCATTTTGGTATTAAGAGCTTTCTAATTTGATATTTATGGGGCTTTAAAAGGATCGGAATTTCTTGGCAAAAGCAGCTTTTTTAGTCAGATAAAAACATAAGTCTCAAGGAATTATCCTTACTAATATTATAAAAGCGAAAGTGAGTTTGTTTGTTTGTTTGTTACGTCTTCACGCCTAAATAGTTTAACCAATTTTGATGAATTTTGGTACAGAGATGGTTGGGACCCTGGAGACAGATAGATATGAATGTTGGTGGATAGAGAGGGAGAGGAAGGCCAAAGAAAAGATGGATGGATTGTGTGAGTAAGGAATGATATGAAGGAGAAAGGAGTAAATGATGCCGTGACATATGATAGGGGAGAATGGAAGAAGATAACGTGTTGCGCCGACCCCAAATAGAATGGGACAAGGGCAGAAAAATGATGATGAATGAATCAGAAGACTGGCAGCATTGCCACGTTGTATAGCAATGCTGATTCTGTGGCCAAAATAAAGGCCAGCTCTCTAGTCAGCCGGGGTTGCGGGTTGTTCAAAAGAGATACCGCGGCCCTGGAATGTAAAGGGCAATACAAGGAACATGGGCGGGTTTTAGTTAGTACAAGTCTGAAGTCATGATTTCCGCAAAAAAAAGGCCAGAAAAATGATGATCTCGAGAAGGATGTACCGATAAGTTTTGTCCCATACAAAGTTACAAAAAAAACCGCTCTTTACAGAAATTAATGATACCACAAAGGCATGCCGAATCAATCGACGATTATCTCCACAATTGTTTACACCTCGTGTTCCAACTTACAGCCTCACACTTAAACACATAAGTAACCCATGTCCCACACATTATGTCATATAGAAAGCCGACCGCTTGACCGACTTTAACTTTAAGTTACGTCAAGTGACGTAAGTTTATTAACTGGTCTTTCGTGCTGGGTTTCCGTGTTTTGGCGTTTATGATAATTATCGTGATATTTTGAGAAATGTTGTGTTTACTTTGAATGGTTAACTGACCTCTTTTTTGATATAATTGGTTTTGTAGTAGTCCAGTCATTTAAGTTTTTAAACAAAATTTGTAGAAGATTTTGTAATCCACAATATTTATAGTTAATACAAATAGCAAAAAACCCAAAGGAAATGAGATATTTACAACAAAAAATTTTTTCGTCTTCGAATTTTCAATTTTTTCAGCGACAACCATCATTTTTTTTTTATCTATACAAAAGAAATTTTATAGACTAAAGAGATATCTAAAATTTTTCAAACACGGAACTGTTTTTTTTTATATTCAATTAAAACTGCAAAATGACCAACATTTTGACGGACATGATATTCAAATAAAATCAAACACCGAAATATTTTCTACCTTATTTCTATTCTTTCGATGCTGTACTGTCGTGTACTTGCGTCAGACCATGCCCAGTAGGCAGCTAGCCTCACTTCCGCGAATACCTAAAGATTAGCTTGTTACCGCGCCTTATTGGCTAAACCGATCTTGATGAATTTTGGTACAGAGATAGTTGGGAACCAGGAGACTGACATAGGCTAACTTTTTTGAAAAAAAAAAGTGGGATGTGAGGGAGAAAGAGGGAAGAAAAGGGAAAACTTAGCGTTGCTATTACAAATCAATAAGGCGCAAGGGGAACTGTGTTACCCCGAATTTAACGAGAGCGAAGCCGCGGGCAAAAGCTAATATTTAATAGTTGCTTTTACTTTTAGGTGTCAATATACAAGTATTTACAGACTTACAGCTGGGTATCTCGAATTCCGAGGTGAACTTACTATAATGACTGGACTATAGCTCATAAAGTAAAAACGGAACCCGTATTAGATCGGTTTGTTCACTGTCTGTCAATACCCGTTATCTCGGGAACGTGGGGAGCTATCGAGTTGAAATTAAAACCACACCAGCTGGTTCCGATCGAAGGTGTGATATCGAAAAAAAGTATCCTACGTGTTATTCTAGATTATTTATAGATTATAGATCTATCTCTGTGCCAAATTTCAACAAAGATCCGTTCAGCTAATTTGACGTGAAAGAGTAACAAACATCCATACATCCATCCATCCTCACAAACATTCGTAAATTCATAATATTACTAGCTTTTGCCCGCGGCTTCGCTCGCGTTAAATTCGGAGTAACACAGATCCCCTTGTGCCTTATTGATTTGTAATAGCAACGCTAAGTTTTTCCTTTTCTTCCCTCTTTCTTCCTCACTTTAAAAAAAAATAGCCTATGTCCGCCTCCTGGTTCCCAACTATCTCTGTGCCAAAATTCATTCATTAAAGCGTGAAGAGGTAACAAACAAACTAACTCACTTTCGCTTTTATAACATTAGTAAGGATAAGGATAGTAAGAAAAGTAAGATATATAAACACTGTGATCTCTTTGTAAGTAAAAAAAAACCCTCTAAATCTACGCAGTCAAAAGATATGGCTGTTTATATCCCTAGATTGTACGGAACCTTCGGTGCATAAGATTGACTCGCTCTTAGCCAGATTTTTTGTCGTCGCCATCTTGTAAAGTGGAAGTTCATCCATCATCATCTGCCTAGCCTTTTCCCAACTATGTTGGGGTCGGCTTCCAGTCTTACCGGATGCAGCTGAATATCAGTATTTTACATGGAGCGACTGCCTATCTGACCTCCACAACCCAGTTAATACTGGGTAATACGATACCCCTTGGTAAGACTGGTTGTCAGACTTTCGGAACACTGACTACCTGTAACGACTGTCAAAGATCCACAAATGACAGCCGGGACCAACGGCTTAACGTGCTTTCCGAGGCACGGAGGAAACTCGGTATGTAACGGGTGGTCACCCATCCACAGACCTACCTAGGCAAGCGCGGCTTAACCTTAAGATCGACCCGAGCGGCTGCTATTATTTAGCCACGACCTCCACAAGTGAAAGTTCATCCAATGCACTATAAATGTAACGCCGCATGTTCAAAAACACATAAAAACATTCAAGGTCTTAAAACTCTATGCGTAGAATACATAAATAAATAAATTTAAGTATGTCAAACCTACTTTGATGGATTGGAATTCAATATGTGTAAGTATGTATGTCATGTTAGTATGTTTGTTTGTATGTATGTTTGTTATGTAATACTAGCTTTGTAAGCGGTTTGGTTAATGTGGAGATAACTTTTACTTTGCAATTGTAATGGGATTGCGTTTGTGTGTGGCTTTCTCGAAAACTGCTGAGCTGAATTGGATTTCGTTAATTTTTTCGGAGAAATCCTTACTAATATTATAAAAGCGAAAGTGAGTTTGTTTGTTTGTTACGTCTTCACGCCTAAATGGCCCCACCGATTTTGATGAATTTTGTTACAGAGATAGTTAGAATAATAGGAAAAGGGGGAGAAAGAGGGAGAAAAAGAGAGAGAAAGATATTTTTTTTTCTATCATAACGCGGCTTAAAGTTAGCGTTATCCCAAAGTAACTATGCCACGCGGACGGAGTCGCGGGCGGAAGCTAGTATTAAATATATGTAACAACCTTTCTTGCGCGGTTTCACCCGTGTCTTTAGTTGCTGCCCCGTTCCCGTGGGTAGTAGAGGTATGTTGTATAGCCTATGTTAGTTCAGATTAATGTAAATTACATTTAGTAAAAAAAACATCGGTCCAGTAGTTTTGAAGCCAATACAAACAAACGAACGTAAAAATCGTTCCTTTTTGTATTATGGGTATATTTAAACAACAAACTATAAAACGGTATAAAAAAGCTCGTCCTTAAAACTTTCAGCAGATTATTACTTTAATTTATTTAATTGTTATAATGTAAAAGGTTAGTTTACTCTCATTAAGTATCTTTATATCATTTATTACTTTTACATTTTTTTTATATTTTTACATAATTCTTACTAAAAAACAAAGAAAATAAAAAGACATTTAAAAATACAAAAACAAGTAGCCCACCGGTATCGGGAACAGGGTCCAAGCTACCGGCAGTCAGGGTTCCAAAGAGAGGATCCTCCTAACGATTCAAGCCGTGTCTAGAAGTACCGCTTTCTGTATCAAACCCTTGATCCAGTCGTCTAACGAGAGCCACCTTAGGTGTTGGTAGAGGCTCTTGGCAATGAAGCCATTGGCTGTAAGTATCTTTATTATTGTAGACTAGCTTTTGCCGGCGAATTTTTTGCTCGCGTTAAATTCGGGGTAACATAGTTCCCCTTTCCTGATTTACAGGTACCTGCCACCTGTAGTTTTTGCCCTTGCGCCTTATTTATTGTAATAGTAATAAATGATAAATGATGTTTATTTTGCAAGTAGGTTTTCACAAACACTTTTACACGTCTTTTTTAAAAACTAGATGAGGCCGGTGTTTCGTATCCGACTACTCTGAGAAGAAACAGCCGAAACAAACTCAGAGGTCATAGTCTCTTTTAAAGTCCAGACAAAAAATCTTGGTCAACTTACATGAGGACTATGCAGATTAGTGTCTGAAGTGGTCTTTTTAAGAAAGCACCACATAGATTGAGTAGACCTGTCCAGTCAGTGCAAGCATTTGTCAGTTATCGTGTAGCTCGACTCATAACCCAAGGAGCTCAACGAAACGACGAACAATACCAAAAAAAGGACATTAGTGAAGGTCCCTAATAGTACTCAACTGCCAGACAATCGTCAAAAACAAACAAAGTAAATAAAAGTTATGATCCACATAGTCCTCACATTCACAATAAACAACTACAGAATAGAAAATATTTACAAACTTTTTAAAATCAATGTTAAGTTTTCCCTTTTCTTCCCTCTTTCTCCCTCATTTCTGAATATTTTTTTATTAAAATAGCCTATGTTCGTTTCAAGGGATCCAACTATCTCTGTACCAGAATTCATCATAATCGGTTGAGCCATTTAGGCGTGAAGACGTAGCAAACAAACACACTCACTTTCGCTTTTATAATATTAGTATTAAATATCTAGAAAAAAAACATTGACGGCACGTTTGGCGCAGTGGTTGATCGATTCACCGCTGCGCTGCGAGTTGCAGATTCAATCCCCGCACGCAACAAATATTTGTGTGGCCCACAAGTGATGAATAATTGAGGGTATTCACACAAGAAAAATAAAAGCTGTCTACTCTAAGTAAATACTTTAAAAGTGGCACATGCAATGACATAATGTGCCACTTAGGTTACTCAACTAATAAGATATGCACACACGTTTACAAACACTATTAGAAGGCCTACAGTGCTGTAGAGGTGTGTCTTGTTAACTTATGACAGTACTGAGGCCCCTGGGGCCTAACTGTCTTAATTAGCTTAGAATTTATCGAAGGCATTAGTTCTTTTTTCTAAACAAAACTTACACTTGAT
Source organism: Ochropleura plecta (assembly GCA_905475445.1). NCBI lineage: Eukaryota > Metazoa > Arthropoda > Insecta > Lepidoptera > Noctuidae > Ochropleura > Ochropleura plecta. The sequence goes on along the minus strand of FR997750.1, from coordinate 4,624,277 downwards.
CTTCACTGCATTCCCAAAGACGAGAGGGATCAAGAATTTTATTGAGACCGAAATTTCTTGACCAATTTTTATTTATTTTATATGTATATTTATGTTTAAACTAGCTAGCGCCCGCGTGGTATTGAAATAAAAATATCCTTTGTGTTATTCCAGACTATAATCTACCTTTGTGCCAAATTTCATCAAGATCCGTTTATCCGTTTTGACGTGAAAGAGTAACAAACATTAATACACCCTCACAAACATTTACATTTATAATATTAGTAGGATTTAAGTAGGTCTGAAAATCGGTCGGAATCTATTTTTATATTACCCCTAAAAGGCGGTGTAAGCGGCGGGTGAAACCGCTGAGCACAGCTAGTTATATCTATACGTAACTATTCAGTAATGTTGCTATAACTGTCCACAAAATGGGTCTAATTTAAATCTCACCAAATTTTATTGGTTTTACCAAGTCTCCCAGTTAAACGAGACAGAATTAAAAGAAAGTAAAATAAATACCCTCCTACGCTAAGTCGTAAAAATCAATAGAACTTTAACTTTAACTCTACTTGTAATGGGACATTTTGTTTTAAACCCACAATAATCGTATTTTAATCGCATATGAATGTAAATAGATATTTGTTTTTATTGTTTTAGACATTAAAAGTGAAGCGTGGGTGGTAATTGTTATTGTTAACTATAAAGCGTTTTGAATCAAGATTGAAAGCGATTGGGCGATTTGACATTCTTTTCCCGTTTTTAATGACATGGCGTTCTCATTGATCGTTATACTATTTATTCAAACATCAATCTAAAATAATCTTAAAATATGTAGTAACATAAGAATGCGAAATAAATTATAGGGTGTCAAAAAAATCGTCGACTTCCCTGTTAATGGGAAAAAATACCCAGAAAGCATTGCCACGTCTGATGGCAATGATTCGTTTTTGACCAAAAAAAATGCCAGCTCTCTAGTCACGTGAAGACTCGACCAACCGTTTGGCGATGTATCGAAATGAAAGATGAGCACTCAGTTATACGATATGATACTTAAATCTTTTACTACCCTAAAAACCATCGAGCTAAAAGACCACCCACACTATAAGCAACGTCAATGATCTGTAATTTGTATGGTTCTGTGCCTCAAAAGAAAAAATACGGAACCCTTAAACAACATTAGTTTTACTTTATGCGAAACCCGAAAAACGTGTCTAGTATTTTTATTTGAAGAATCTATGTACAAAATTTCAGAACTTTATCATGAAAAATCAGAAAGTTATAATCTTGTTATTTTACCTGGTTGTCCGTACAAAACCACGGTCACCGCGCGGCACAAACGACACCGCACGTGTGTACTGTCGCTTTGACCTGCCGTGACCTTGTTGCGCGCTGTATGATTTCGTATACCTACTAAGTGTCCAACTCGTAACCTATTATTAATATTTTTGGGACAAAATATAACATGGTGTAAAACGCTTACATCTACCCTCAATTTTGGTCCGTTCATCGAGGCTAAGGCTAAACTGGCTGCTAAGAAGTTAGGTATCCTAGCAAAGGTGAGACAGTATTTCACACCGGAACAGCTGCTGAACTTATATCAAGCGCAAGTTCGATCGTGTGTGGAGTACTGTACTCATCTCTGGGACGGATCCGCTAAATACCAGCTTGAAGCGCTAGAGTCTATAGAGAAACGAGCCAAGAGGCTCATCGGCAACGACGCGCTGGTTGAGTCAAAGCTCCAGAGCCTGGAGCATCGCCGACGCGTTGCCAGCCTTTCGGTTTTCTATCGGTTACATTTCGGAGAGTGTGCGATGGAATTGCACAGCCTAATTCCGCCAAGCCCGTTCCATCATCGGACTACAAGACGTACGGCAATGCGCCACCGTTACATGGTAGACATCCCACCCACACGCACTAAACGGTTTGGGAATACTTTCATTGTCTTTTATAATCTGAACAAACTATATTCAGGTTTCGCATTTACTAAAAATATTGTTGTAGAATCACTTTGTTGTCCATCGGTCTGTCAAGACCCTTTATCTCCGGGACGCGTTTAGGTATGGAGTTGAATTTAAAAAATTGGTTGTTTGTAAAGTAGGTTTACGATCGAGATGTTTACGTGATAACGTCTTATTGGTGATATAAGTTATCACCAGTAGTGACATCTAAAATGAAATTAAGTACTAATTTATAGTTTTTTTTTCGAGCCAAGTAACAGATGGCGCTACCATCTTTATGAAATGTCGCTTGTGAGGTTTTGGTGTGACACAAGTTTCTGAACATGTCACCCGACTAAAACGATTTTAAAGACGTTATCACGTCAAAATGAACCCTCTTACTCTCTACACAGCCAAAAGAAATGGCAGTTTAGGTGGCAATTTTTTCTTCTGTTTTTATTTATTTGTCGTGTTATTGTGATATTATGTGTGTTTCTAATATTCTTTTTAAATATATTGTACTCGTCTGCAACTCCTGTGAATTCATTGAAACGTCAAGGATTGCACATTAGCCAACTTCTAGTTTTAATATTTACTGCAACATACACTCTTGTTACGTCTTCACACCTAAATGGCACAAACCGATTTTGATCAATTTTGGTACAGAGATAGTTGGACCCTAGAGACGGACATAAAAAAGTGAAAATAGGGGAATAAGAGGGAAGAAAAGAGGAGAAAATTTTTTTTATAAAGTGAGAAATACGGGAGAAAGAGGGAAGAAAAGGGAAAACTTAGCTTTGCTATTACTATCGATAAGGCGCAAGGACATAAACTACAGGTAGCAGGTACCTGCAAATCAGGAAAGGGGAACTGTGTTGCCCCGAATTTAACGCGAGCGAAGCCGCGGGCAAAGCTAGTAAATAAATAAAATAAATTTGTGCGGAACACTCGGTGCGCGAGTCAACAACGAGCAACTCGAACTTGGCCACTTTTTTCTCATTATTATTTAAACTACGGACTTCAGTCGACCTTAAAAAACAGACAGAAATGTATCACTTTCGCTTAAAACATTCAAGATAGGCAAGTCGTATACATTAAAGTTTCGTTATTCCATTGTTTAACAATCTACACAATGAAATCAGTTGCTATTGTCAAAATACAGAAAGTGCTTATGAAATACTGAGCTGAATCTTCTTTGTTGTGGTTTTAGTATGTCGTGATGTAATTTTTACGTTAATAGAATTATGTAACGTCACGCCTGTATTCATAGAGGAGCTCGTGGCTAAATAATAGCAGCCGCTCAGGTCGATCTTTAGGTTAAGCCGCGCTTGCCTAGCTTGGTTTTCGGATGGGTGACCACCCGTTACATACAGAGTTTCCTCCGTGCCTCAGAAAGCACGTTTAGCTGTTGGTCCCAGCTGTCATTTGTAGATCTTTGACAGTCGTTACAGATAGTCAGTGACCCGAAACTCTGACAACCAGTCTTACCAAGAGGTATCGTATTACCCAGTAGTAACTGGGTTATGGAGGTCAGATAGGCAGTCGCTCCATGTAAAATACTGATATTCAGCTGCATCCGGTTAGACTGGAAGCCGACACCAACATAGTTGAGAAAAGGCTAGGCAGATGATGACGCTTGTATTCATAGCAGTGATATGGAGAAGTGATCAACATTTTCCTGCCCTTGTCCCATTCTATTTGGGGTCGGTGCAACACGTTTTCTTCTTTCGTTCTCCCCTGTCAGACGTCACGGTATCATTTACTCCTTTCTCCTTTATATCATAGATGTAGTATAGTTTATTTATTTGAAGTCGGTGGCAAACGGTTCGATGAATCAAACAAAAGTCACCGACTTCTGGAATTGAAATTATTTTCCGTCTTTTTTGTGTTTTAGTTGTTTTATTTTGCAAAAATGTTTATTTTAATAATTTTTCTCATACGTTCTGGTAAACATGTTTAATTTAAATGTACACAACATATTTTTCGGTTATTATTTTGCATACATGTCTTCCTCTGAGTAGACAGTTTTTTTTCAGTCAACCGAAAAACTGAATTTGTTTGTCATAGTAGTTTTTTATTAAGAAATAAAAAACAAAGTTACTGCAACAGTTTGATGAAAAAGTTATAAATCTCAAAAACAGAATTTTGAATTGTGTTCAAACAAATTTTCATCGAAAGTTTTTTTTTTATATTTACTAAAAACCTAGCTTTTAATAAGTTTTCCTTCTCTTACTTTAGAAATTAGAGCCAAAAACATGGACTTATGAAAAAAATAAATAAGTATGATTAAAAAAGAGTATCCATGGAGTTTCTTGCCCATCCTTCTCCATAGATATCCACGCTTTGGAATGGGCAACTACAGTACTTTCACAAGTTATTATGCTTTATAACTGGGACTGCTCCATCGTTTTGTTTTTTGACATTCAAAAATGTCTGTTATAGTCTAATTGAAATAAATGCATTGAGTTTGTGTTTGATTAATAATGCGCGTTTGTTTGTTTGTTACCTTTTCGCCACTGAACCGATGATCCAGCATTTGCATATCCTACCTTGCCAGGTGTACAGAAACGTACATAGGTACCCTATGTTGGTACTTTTCATCCCGAAAAAGTAACGATTAAACAACGTTCTTGTGATTGTAGATGGCGCCACCTGTCTTTCGAGACATGATTGATCATATTATTACAAGCAGTGTACAAGCCGAATTGATTGTCACATTCCAAATAAACGCAAGCGCAACCGCGGGCAAAAGCTAGTCCATAATATCATATAGGTACACAAGAGCCAAAAACATACATTATAAAGATCCTGTTTTTCATAAGCCTACTATTAAATAACGTATCTTCAGATAATCGGCCGGAAGTAGTGCGCCCTTGATTGCAACACGCCGGAAGTGACGCTCGGCCGCGCACGCGCTGCTTTTACATGTGGTGCAAGTCATGAGCGACAGCGATTAGGCAAAAGACTAATTTTATTAGACTCATTTTAATTGTATCGATGGTCATGGAATTTGGCGATATAAGTGTTATGTATGACTCAACTTATTTCATAAGAAAAGACAGACGTGATAAAGTCAAAGATAAGACTTGAGTACTTGAAACCATGTACTCAAGTCTGTAGTCCTTTTGAGATGTGAGATTAACACTATAAGTATACGCAGCATGGGCGAGTCCAATTTTCCGTCAATAACTTTTTCTCCTTCTTTCTTTAGCGTGTGGCTAGTTTCTATATATCTAAGTCATGCTGGTTTTTTCACCAATATCTACATTAACTACAACTACCTATTGGTATTCGGTCTCCAAATTTTTTTGTAAAAATATTATGATTTAAAAGAGTGTCCATGGAGTTTCTTGCCCATTCTTCTCCATAGAGATCTACGCTTTGGAATGGGCAACTACAGTACTTTCACTAGTCTTGTGATTGGGACTGTAGCAGCATTTTTTTTAATTTCATTACATTCAAAAGTGCCTAGTGTAATGGTCTAATTGAAATAAATGCTTTGAATTTAATTTGAAATGATACACCACAAAATAACATACTACGTCTTACAAACATCCCAGTGTCAAAGGGTAATAACATACATCACAATATTAAGCAATACATCAAGCTATCATCAGTTTGTCGTGCGGAAGCTGACGACCCCTGATTATCATGCAGTCGCGCCGGAAGACCGCAAACTTCAATGCATAAGCGGCTTTTTATGTGTGGTGTAGACATAGGATGTAGCGACAACTGGATTTTGACAGTTTGTCGTCTCACAAAAATAAACAATTGAAAGATGTTTTTTTTTTTGTTATTGTGCTATTGAAAAATTGAAAGGAAAATCGTTTGTCTTTGTATGGACATGTAATGAGGAGGGACGAAGCACATGTGACACACAAATAGGCATATAATCGATATTGTCTTAGACCGTGTCGCGAGCGTCGCTTTTGCTCGCACGATCTATAGTCCACTTTCGTTCTGGGCGTCGGGCGCCGAGGGTCTGTGGACTGTGAGCAATGGGCAGCTCACCGACCGTCCGTCTAGTGACGTTGGCGCGGTTTGTGTTGCACGTACGCTTCAAAGAGATGTCAGCAAAGCAGAGGAGCCTGTCAGGGTCACTGCGGGGGACGCGTCAGACTTTTAGTGACTAAAACCCATCTATGTTCCTTCTTTTGCCCTTTATGTTCCAGGGCCACGGTATATCTTTCAAACAACCCTCAACCCCGGTAGGCAGTGGCCCTGGCCCCTCATTCAGACTAGTTCGACAAAAAAACCTAACCTAAACAAGTTTTTAGTAATTATCTATTTATGTGGCAGTAAAATCAATTTGCGAAATTACCATCATTCATCTCATAACTTGGACCACACACTATCAGCTAGCAATCAGGCGCGGCGCGTTGTTTCCGCCACCCCACTGCACGTCTAACACCTTTCACTAAGTTAACATTTGTCGATGACAATTATTATTATTATGGCTATATGTTCATGGATGGATGTATGGACAGACAATGGACATAGCGTCTACTATGTGTATTTGTTGCTGTTTTTTTATGTATGTCCTGTCATCTTTAGAACCGACTTTAAAAAATAGAAGTTTATTTATTTGAGACTAGCTCTGCCCAGCGGTTTAGCCCGGTGCTCTGATCTTAAGTGTCATAGCAAAATGGCATATAGCCTATGTTACATTCCTGATAATTTAGCTTTCTATTGATCGAAAAAATGTTAAAATCGATTCAGTAGTTTCTGAGACTATTCGGTACGAGCAAACAAACAAATCTGTCCTGTTTTTAATATTATAGGTATAGATATCCAACATAACAGACATATCCAAGCCACATTTAAAGGAAACATGTTTTTAAACAAAAAAAATATCTTAAAAATGACAAGAAAACGTCATATTTCGTACATCCTCTCTCAAAACCCCAAAAGTCATATATTTCATTCATTCTTTCATAGAAACCACAACACACTTCTGAAATCAACCAGAAACCACGACACACTCTGCTGTCGATGTCAATAAACAGTCAGCTTTACCAGGACGCGAACGAAGGGAGAATAGGGTAGTTTCCATGGTCAAAGTAATTACATTCTATTTAGTCCGTCTTTTAGATTCTTCAAAAATAGGGGACACTTTTATTGTTTTTATTTGTAAATTAGACCAAAAATGACAAAGATATAGCCCATTAAAGTTACGTGTGACATCACTTGTTGCGAAAAAATGCAGCAACGCGTGACGTCACACGTTACTACTAAAGACGGACTAATATTTTTTTTTAGGAACCTAGCCTATTGGATAGAGAAACTGTTCGACAGACTGAACATAACACAGTTTCTCTATCATTTGACTGAGAACGAAGACTTTGAAAGAGAGTTGATTTGATTTGACTACAGACTTGAGTATGTCTAAGGTTTTAATTTCAACTCGATACCTCTACGCGTTCCCGAAATAAAGGGACAGACGGACCACAAATCCTTACTAATATTATAAAAGCGAAAGTGAGTTTGTTTGTTGTTACCTCTCCACGCTTTAATGGCTAAACTGATTTTGATGAATTTTGGTACAGAGATAGTTGGGAACCAGGAGACGGACATAGGCTAGTAGTAGCTAGAGTGGCATGTGAGGGAGAAAGAGGGAATAAAAGGGAAAACTTAGCGTTGCTATTACAAATCAATAAGGCGCAAGAGGAACTGTGTTACCCCAAATTTAACGCGAGCGAAGCCGCGGGCAAAAGCTAGTAATCTAATAAGGGTTCCGATTTTTTCCTTTTGAGGAATGTAACCCTATAAAACCGCAATTAAGTTGAGCAGAAGAGGAAAATAAATAATATTAACAAACGAATTCCCTCACCAACTGTGTCTTACGCAAACGAAATGTATTTAAATAGTAAATAAGGTTGTATATACACAACATACAATTATGTATGTTGTGTACATATTAGTCATTGCTGTCTTGCTGCTACTATTGTCAGATTGACCGACTTTCATCGGTATACTAATGATGTCATACGGATATCTCAAATTTAGTTGCCAAATAGGATGATTATTGCTTTTTGGTCATATAGAAATTATTAGTCAGCGTAAGTGCGAATTTGAAAAAGAAGCGTAAAAAAATCAATTTCCAAAAAAAAACTAGAGTGGAAAATAATTTTACTTCCGAAAACGTTTTTTCTCAGATCGGGTCTATCTTAAGGTTAAGCCGCGCTTGCCTAGGTTGGTCTGTGGATTGGTGACCACCAGTTACATACCGAGTTTCCTCCGTGCCTCGGAAAGCACGTTAAGCCGTTGGTCCCGGCTATCATTTGTAGATCTTTGACAGTTGTTACAGGTAGTCAGTGTTCCGAAAGTCTGACAACCAGTCTTACCAAGGGGTATCGCATTACCCAGTACTAACTGGGTTGTGGAGGTCAGATAGGTAGTCGCTCCATGTAAAATATTGATATTCAGCAGCGTCCGGTTAGACTGGAAGCCGACCCCAACGTAGTTGGGAAAAGGCTAGGTAGATGATGATGATGGTATTTGATACAAATTCTTATCAAGTATTCAATTTCCATTGCTACTAAAAGGAACCAATTTACTTAATTGACTTTAAAAAAAAAAAGATTTTCTGTTTTTGTTGTTCTTTTTTTTAAATTAAACTTGTTTTAATTGTTTTGGCCTGTGCTAGTCTAATAAAAAACAGTTTTTCTTTATGTCTTTCTTAAAAGCACCAAAAATTCGAGAGCATGCGTCACCCACCGACGTTACGCCCGCGTGGATTATACCAAGCTAATTCAATTGTTTTTTTTTAACGTGTTTTTCGCTTGCTTCTGTAACCTACCTAAGACGCTGAGTTAAATTTATTTCACATACTAGATCCGGCATTGCAATTCATGCTCTTTAATCTTTCTCAATAATGGCGGTATTACAATCAGTTTTCGGTACCATAAACGGAAAACACGTCTTACTCAATTTAGTATATGATCATTCTAGCTACATTCAGTTTTGAATGAATTTGAAATGTCAATGGGTTAAAATAAGATGATTTTATATATTTCTTTTACCCAAGTGTGAGTTTCATTCACGAGTTTCATTTCTTTGATTAACTCCTGCTCTGCATGATCCGCCACCAACTCTGATTTTAATCGATTTGAACGAAGGTCCAAACATTCTTTGGAAATCGATTTAGGTAACATCAATACTCTAACATCTCCACTTCATCGGTGATTACCTTTTCTACCTCTACTTTCCATCTAAATATATCTCTTGCGTTTTGCTTTAGCCTTTTCTCATTCTCCAACTGCTGTTTATCAATGTTTCCAAATGCTTGCAGCATAGAAGTTTTAGCGTTGTAATCAACGATGTTAGACTCATTAGTTATTTCAGGGTCTAAAACAGTTTGGTTTACCTGCAAGTACCAATGTGACTTTTTCAATTCATTTATGTACTTTCCAAAAAGTTTATTTAAGACATCACAGACAACGATGAAAGAAAACATCGCGAGGAACATTTGACCATTTTGATCGTTACCGAACTACAAAAAACTGTCATTATTCTCCAGCCATTTATTTTGTGGATTTTGAAATCCTTACTAATATTATACAAGCGAAAGTGAGTTTGTTTGTTTGTTACGTCTTCACGCCTAAATGGCTAAACTAATTTTGATGAATTTTGGTACAGAGATAGCTGAGACTCTGGAGACGGACATAGGCCATTAAAAAAAAGATTTAGATATGAGGGAGAAAGAGGGAAGAAAATGGAAAACTTAGCTTTGCTATTACAATAAATAAGTCGCAAGGGCAAAAACTAGAGGTAGCAGGTACCTGCAAATCAGATACCTCTACGCGTTCCCGAAATAAAGGGACAGACGGACCACAAATCCTTACTAATATTATAAAAGCGAAAGTGAGTTTGTTTGTTGTTACCTCTCCACGCTTTAATGGCTAAACTGATTTTGATGAATTTTGGTACAGAGATAGTTGGGAACCAGGAGACGGACATAGGCTAGTAGTAGCTAGAGTGGCATGTGAGGGAGAAAGAGGGAATAAAAGGGAAAACTTAGCGTTGCTATTACAAATCAATAAGGCGCAAGGGGAACTGTGTTACCCCGAATTTAACGCGAGCGAAACCGCGGGCAAAAGCTAGTCAATAATAATGTTAGGAGGTTCCTTTCTCTGGAGCCCTGACCGCCTAACTTGGACCCGGTTCCCGATACCGGTGAGCTGCTTTTTCTTATTTTTAAATATTTTGTTGTTTTGTGTTTACTTTAATAAGAAATATGTGTAAAACCGAAAAATATCATAATTTATGCATGTAAATTTTATTTTCATGTGGTTTTTTCATACAAATTGATTAAACCTTTCAGCCTAATTATTTACTTAATGAGCTGTTTGTTATTTATCAAACAAATTAAAAAAAAACGAATTCTTGGATTTTGACAGCAATTTTAATGACTTTTTATTTTTTTTTCGTTGTTTTAAGGCCTGGCCAATTATCTCGTTTGCTGACTGTCCATATCGACCGATTATATTGTCAAGGGCCTAAAGGCCGAGCATACATACACATACATAACATATCTAAAACATAAACAAATTAAAACTTCATAGGTGTCAATGGTCACCCCACCCGCATGGAACGAAGTTATTATTTATTATGTACAACAAACCTGTATACACTCAACAAAAATAATCGTCGCGACACCACACTGGTCAATGCGAAATAGAAAAACGAACCGAAAATAACTGGCTTGCTCTCTATGAGAGAGAGAGAGAGAGACAGACAGACTTTTGGTCTTAATTTTTTCCGTCTAGCCCCCTTTCGCAACGCGCGATAAGGAAGTTAGTTCTAAAACTAGGGAGCATCGCGCACTACGCGGCCTCGACCAATACATTTAGCCGCAAAAGTCACGATCAGGACCAAAGTTTGGTCGTACGACTGATCGTCCGACCGATAGTCCGACAAGTTTGTTCAAGAGTCGTGGGCGTGGCCACAAAGTGCGTGAAATCCTTTAACATTACCACAAAAAACACTTCTGGATTGTAAAAGTAGTGGTGTCCCACAGAGAAAGAAAGAAAGTTTCTTTTTTTTACTAACGATGGAGCACTTGTTTTCTTATCCAGCTGTTTGGTAATTGCAGATATTGATGAATCGTAGCTCAGTTCTGGGCCGACGCAATTTAATGCTGACAGCTCTTAAACGAAGTTAAAATTCGCTGATCGCGTTCGAATTCTCTGGACTGCTACCCTACCATGACGTCTTAAAACAGAACTTATTCCACTGAGGAAAAGAGACAGAGCTATACAGGGTGTCTAGCACGATCTCTTTCCCTCAGTGGAATAAGTTCTGCTTTAAGACGTCATGGTAGGCCTACTGTTCCCCATGTAAGTTGGATCAGAAAATGGGAATATGCTGGTAAATTCTATTCCAAAAATCCCAGAGATTTGAACACGTTACAACGTAATTAATCACAAGATATCTGCCGACGTATCCTATATTTCTTCATTTCTTTAAATGGAAATACCTATTTCGCGTCAATCGTAGCCTCGTTATGCCTATTTGGTAATAGTTACGAAAATGGTTGCATAAAACGCATGATTTAGCCTTGCGGTTTTTTGCCAAGGAGATGACAGTGATCTTTTTGAATTGGGGTATCTGAATCTATAATTACCTGTCAATGTTTTTTTTTTTAAATATCAATTACGGCAAAGACTGTTTTCGAATCCACATGACAGTGTTGATCTTCTATGGAACGGGTTTTTTGTAGGGGATTTTCTACTTTATTCGCCGACCCCAAATTAATTGGGATAAACGCAGGAGATTGATAATAATATAAGTTAAGTACATTCGACATTTGTGGGTGCATTCGAGTAGTAGTATGTGATGACGACAAGATGGGTCCACCCTTTATAGCAGAACTTTTTATGTCATAATTTTATTTTGCATAACAACGGATGGCAGAAACTTCACTTCGCAGAAAATTGTTTAGCAGACACTCATTTATCATACAGTCTAAACTCATAATTTTGTAAGTCAGAATCATCTCTAGGCATAAACTTAATATCCATAATATTTAAAAAGTAGAAACATCATATCGCAGAAAGTTCACAGTCAGAATCGTCTTTTGGCATATATTTTATATCGATAATCATTAAACATCAGAATTGTCATATCGCAGAAAGTTTATAGTTAGGATCATCTTTGTCATTAAAAGTTGTCATTTATTTTAATTAATTATTTCTTTAAAATAATGTTATTTTAGTTATTGTTTAATTGAATTTGAAATAATGTCATTGAATTCAATAAGTAATTATCCTAATCTAACTAGTTCAGTTCCGGGTAACCTACTTAAAACAATCGCTTTTTTCTATTAACGCATGTCGTTTGTGGCGCGTAGGAGGTCACAGTTTTAACCTAACCTAACCTAGCCATTACTGCCGTCTGCATAGTATGCCAAGTGAAATTATACCAAATAATATATTATGCGAAATTTTAACTCTGCCAATCGTAATATACTAAATGTAATTCTGCCATCTTAAAAGTATGCCAATGTTAATTCGAAGTTTTAAACATTATGCCAAACGATAATTATACCAAATAATTTTTATGCCTTTAAAATGTTCGTTTAAAGAAAATTATGCTAAGTGTGTTATGCCAAAAAAAATTCGGAGCATCAAGATTCTGCCAGATAGAGGGAACCCCAACAAGATACCTATTTTTGTAGGCAGGAGATAAGGCTACATAAAATTTCCTTGTCAACAGCGCGTTAGTATTCCACGCGCGCCTCAAAGAGATGTCAGAAAAGTAAAGGGCCCTGCCAGAGCTACCGCCTGCCAGGGTTGCGGGTTCTTCGAAAGAGATACCGCGGCCCCGGAACATAAAGGGTAATAGAAGGAACATGGGTGGGTTTTAGTCAGTACAAGTCTGACACTCCCTAAAAGCTACACAAAATTAGAGCAGGTTACTAATTAAGGACTGGCAGGGTTAACGCAGAAAGACTACTGCACTGTGTATTAATAAAAAACCTCTTTTACTAATCTACTATTACCTACCATATCTTATGCAGACGACCATTTAGTTTTTTTTTTCACTTCTAATCTGCAATCGGCTTTCTAGCCAAAATCAGATGTGTTCCACAGCCCTTAGTTTTGTAGGCGGCATTCCATTAAATCGATCGCCTGTCGCGGGTTCGATCCCAGCACGGAACAAATATTTGTATGACCTACACGTAGTTGTTCCGGGTCTGGCTCTTTGTGTATGTGAGTTTAAATGTTTGTAAACGCACCCACGCTACAGGAAAAAATCTTAGTGTGGGGCTAAGTTTAAAAAAAAAAATATGACGCCATTTAATTTTGTTTGGAATTTAAGTTCTCTGGACTAGGTCCAGTATGTGCCATCTTTTTAGGCGCTTGATATATGTCTGCGACTTCAGTCTTGGCCAGTTCGTTAGTGTGTTTGCTTAATCTATGCTTGTATCTCTTGCTGATGCTGCGGACTTCCTCTTTAACGGTAGGTATCTCCAGACCATTTAAATAACAACCTAACTGCATAATACTATAGTTTAAATGTGAGTCCTGTGCATGTCACAAGCATTCAGTGTACAAGTCGCAATTGCAAATGGATTACACAATTGACACTTCGGTTGATAACTTTCGTAACATCATGCTTGATAACAAGCCCGGAAAGGGTAGGCAGAAGTTTAATTAATAGTACACACACATTTCACCAGTAACGATTATGCACATTAGTATTACCATATCGTCATTTACAAATTTCCTAATTTAAGTAAGGTTTCCTGTAAGAAAACCCAATTCACTCTTTTTTTGCGGATGGAAAATCATCAAATAACTTCCCCCGCTCTGGAAGGAACGGAGGGGGAGTGTCAGACTTGTACTGATTAAATCCCATTGTCATTTGGACCTTATGTCAATGCCATTAAAATTCCTTATAACGGTCGTAATACAAAACTCTTAAGAAGGCAATTGGCAATGTGTCACTTGTCCAAACCGTCTTCAAACTTCTTGTGATAGCATCACTAAGTTTTGTCCAGCCAAATAAGATGTAAATCTCTCTTAAACTGCGAACAGACAACCTAATTTCTAAATCTGAAATCCGGCTACATTATTAAAGTGTAAATTAACTCATAATTTGTTCATTAACCGTTAAAATTGTACATTAAAGCACTTTTTAAAGAGTTTAATGACGCATTTTAAAATGGTTTGACGCGGTAAATGACATTACAAATTGTTAAAGAGTTTTGGTAAAGTGAAGCTGAACAAACAAGTTCTCAACTGTTTTGTTCCGTCCCTGATGTTTTTAAATGTGGGAGCTTGATGAGCTATGAACATTGAAATTAAACGCAAGCATCTTTGTTTGGAGTCGTGCTGACTCTAGAGGTACAGTGTCCGATGAAAAATCTGGTTCTTCTAACCTGACAGATGTGTTGCTGGGGAGTTTGCTCCGCCACTTCTTCTTCCCAGCTAAAATACTAGGAAGTGGCGAAGGGCACTTTTGATGATCGCGAGGCATATTGCCTAGGAGTATTTTTTGACTGGGTAACTCGCAGTTAAACTTATAGAGTTTTTACACTGCATATTCGAACTTTCCTCGTAAATATAGTGACCTCAAATGAGTTTAAGGCGGGGGGGGGTCTTAAAATAATTTATGGTCATCACAGAAAAGTTCTGGACCGGGCTACACAAGCTACCTACTACTACCCTGGAACACAAGGGGTAAAAGTCTGACGCTAATCCCCGCTCCGCCCAGAGCGGAAGGGATTTGAATGGAACAACTGCTATTTTTTTAATTACGCAGGAAAAATGCCTACGTATCCTGATCTAATTTTATGTAGCTCTCTCTAGTTAACAGAATTTGAAATAGTATCTAAAGTAATTTTACTATACCTAATAATTTTTCCTGAAAAAATCGCTTGTTTCATACATTTTGATCGTGTAAGTATTACAGTTTTTGACGTGATAACGTCTTTAAAATCGTTTTAGTCGGGTGACATGTTCAGAAACTTGTGTCACACCAAAACCTCACGAGCGCGATCGATGTGTCACACCAAAACCTCACGAGCGCGATCGATCGATCGATCGATCGTCTTATTGGTGATAACTTATATCACCAATAAGACGTTATCACGTAAACATCTCGATCGTAAACCTACTTTACAAACAACCAATTTTTTTTTTAGAAAACAAATGCTTTTTTTATTATTACCAATGAAAAAAATTATATTTGGAGGTACCTCATGATTTATATTGCCACTTATTTCAAGACTAACCTCTCCAAATAACCAAATAATACAATTCCAATCTTTATTTAGCAATATCTCAAAAAAAAACCGAAAGATTTAACTTACAAATCCGCGATCCAAAGCATACACCTCACCACACAAGTTCTCCCACCAACGATACATAAAATAACAGCAGTGTGACATTAACTTGTGTGCGCGACTGTATGCGCCGGCGCCGAGTCGAGGAGAAAGTGGGCTTGCGTAAGAATCAGCTGTGCGGTACAGGCGCGTAGTGAAGTGATGAGTCGTTTACGTTTACATGGATTTTTTGTGTAACAACATGTGGGTTTTTTTCTGTTTTTTTTTAGTGCGTGTGTGTGTGTACATTTTAAATGAGTGTGCGGTTTTTTATTTTGTAACAGCTGTCCAAGAGGCAAAATTATCGTTGTTTGAGAAAAACCTTGCGAATATGGACGTTTTAAAATTCATTTAAGTAACGTAGTTATACCACTTCACACACACACACTTACATCACGCTAATAATTCGCATATGAGGTACGCCATACTTTATCAGTTACATATTATATTTAGGCCCAAATAGAAACCCTGAATCCAAACTGGTACTAAGATATTATTAAACTCAAAAAACTCAAAGTATTTATTTCAATTAGACCATTACAGGCACTTCTGAATGTCAAGAAACAAAATGATGAAGCTACAGTCCCGGTCACAAGACATAATAACTTGTGAAAGTACTGTAGTTGCCCATTTCAAAGCGTTGATCTCTATGGAGAAGAATGGCCAAGAAACTCCATGGACACTTTATTAAATTATAATATTACTAGCTTTTGCCTTCGGCGAAAGCGTTAAATTCGGGGTAACACAGTTCCCCTTTCCTGATTTGCAGGTACCTGCTACCTGTTATTTTTGTCCTTGCGCCTTATTTATTGTGTAATAGCCAAGCTGAGTTTTTTTCTTTTCTTGCCTCTTTCTCTCTCATTTCTCACTTTAAAAAAAAATTAAAAAAAGTTAGCTCATTTCCGTCTCCTGGGTCCCTACTACCTACGGACTACCTCTGTATCAAAATTCATCAAAATCGGTTTAGTCATTTAAGCGTGAAGACGTAACAAAGAAACAAACTCACTTTCGCCTTTATAATATTAGTAAGGATTACAAACACATAATATGACGTCACACTTGTATATCTGAACACTTGACCAGGGCTATGTTTAAGTCCCGTGTTAAAGGGAGCAAGCCTATTACCAACTGGGCATACTGACGGCACGGTTGGCGCAGTGGCTGTGCTATCGACTGCTGCACTGCGTGTCGCAGGTTCGTTCCCTGCACGGAACAAATATTTGTATGGCTTACAGATAGCTCTTCCGTGTCTGGTTGTTTGGTTATGTGAGTTTAAATGTTTGTAAACGCACCCACGATACAGGAGAAATTCTTAGTGTGAAAAAAAAATAGTATTCGGCAGCATCCAGTAAGACTGGAATCCGACCCCAACATAGTTCTGAAAAGGCTAGACAGATGATAATTGAATTCTACATTATACGCCATTAAACAGTCTACTTAACTCGCCCTTGTGGGTCTTCAACGATTAAGTTAATTTATCAGCTTTCACAACATTCCACTAACCTATGCGGTTTGGTTACGAGGTCTTACATTGAACACAGCTAGGTTAAGGCTGGGTGAGACATCTGATTTGAATGATTCGTGGAACCTAGATGAATAGAATATTGTTTTTTATGTACACCATACAAATTACAAGAATAACAGTATACAACTTATAAATAGGGTGACACAATGGGCGGTCTTATCGCTAAAAGCGATCTTTTCCAGACAACCTTTGGATGGATTTAAAGGAGGAGATACAGTACTGTTGGTGGTATGTGATGTTTCATTTTACATAACGAATAGCTACATTTATAAAAACAAATACTTACATACAAATACATATAAAATAATAATCATGAAGAGCAAAGAAATATTTGATACTAGCTTTTGCCCGCGGCTTCGCTCGCGTTAAATTCGTGGTAACACAGTTCCCCTTTCCTGATTTACAGGTACCTGTTACCTGTAGTTTTTGCGCTTGCGCCTTATTTATTGTAATAGCAATGCAAAGTTTTCCTTTTTCTTCCCTCTTTCTCCCTCATATCTCAATCATTTTTTTTTAAATAGCTTATGTCCGTCTCCAGGGTCTCAACTATCTCTGTGCCAAAATTCATCAAAATCGGTTAAGCCATTTAGGCGTGAAGCCGTAACAAACAAACAAATAAACAAACTCACTTTCGCTTTTATAATATTACTAGCTTTCGCCCGCGGCTTCGCTCGCGTTAAATTTGGTATAACACACCAAGCAGACCTGTTGTTTTTGCTCTTGCGCCTGATTGATTTGTAATAGCAACGCTAAGTTTTCCCTTTTCATCCCTCGTTCTCCCTCACATCCCACTTTTTTTTAATAAAAATTTGCCTATGTCCGTCTCCTGGTTCCCAACTATCTCTGTACCAAAATTCATCAAAATCGGTTTAGCCATTAAAGCGCGAAGAGGTAACAAACAAACAAACAAACAAACAAACTCACTTTCGCTTTTATAATATTAGTAAGGATAGTAAGGAAGTAAGGATTAAATTGTTTAAGGAGAGAGGTAGTGCTTGTTGACCATAGTTCTAAAAGTAGACAAGCCTATTGTAAATCGATTTTTTTTTTGTATTCAACCTCATTTTAAATCTTCTTATCTAAGTATAAAATGAAATTACTTCTATCTGTTTATTATATCGCTTGAATCTTTTAAACTACTCAACGGATTTTAATGCAGTTTTCAGCAATAGATAGAGTGATTCAAGATAAAGATTTTCGTTTGTACAATATCCTAGTCTGTGTGGGAATAACTGCGAAGTGCGGCTAAAATAATAAAAAAAAATTGAAAAACAAAATGGCTTTCAGGATTTTTTTCTTTTTTCTAGCATGTTCTGTCCCATGCCTGGGCAAAAGCATCCCTACACTTCCTACAATCCCGCGTGTCTACCTTCCCCTCATGAAAAAGCCTTCCATGAGGGGAAGGTAGACAGGTAATCCGAAAAAAAACCCACATTGATACCCAAAATGTTCCTAAAAAGGGAACATCCTTACTATATACAACGTGTAACGGAAAGGGTATATACATATCAAGAGCAAGGCTTCTTCAAGGCTTATCAAACGATATCGCAAGGGTTTCAGCTAAATATATAAAAAAAAAAAAAAAAAAGAAAAAAAAAAAAGAAAGAAAGAAAGAAAAGAAAGAAAAAAAAAAAAAAAAAAGAAGCCTCGCTATTGGTATGTATATACCCTTTCCGTTACATCCTGTATATATATAATATTATAAAAGCGAAAGTGAATTTGTTTGTTTGTTACCTCTTCACGCTTTAATGGCTACACCGATTTTGATGAATTTGGTACAGAGATAGTTGGGAACCAGGAGACGGACATAGGCTAATTTTTATTTAAAAAAAGTGGGATGTGAGGGAGAAAGAGGGAAGAAAAGGGAAAACTTAGCGTTGCTATTACAAATCAATAAGGCGCAAGAGGAACTGTGTTACCCCGAATTTAACGCGAGCGAAGCCGCGGGCAAAAGCTAGTGTGTTTATAAAATTGTTATGTGAATAAAGAAAAATACCTATCTGAATATTCAAGTTAAAGTATTCTAAGAATAAATAGGTACCTATATAATAAATTTCTCTGTTCCCTTTTCCTCAGAAGCATCTCATTTACAAGTAAAAGCTGTGTACGTTTTGTATGAAAGTAGGATTGTTCTGCGCATTTGTTTTTCTTAGATTGTTTTTTTTATCATTCCACATTTAAATTATAAACGTTACAAGAAAAAAAAGTAGATTGTTTTTTTTATAAAACATTAATTTTAACGAGATCGCTGACCCACTTTTTTATACAACCTGGTTCTAAATAACGTATATTATATAACAAAATCAATCAATCTGATTGGTACAGTCGTCATCACAAGTTTTATGAACTTATTTTTTAAAGTATTTTTTTTGCGTTTTAGTTTGTGGATACTAAAGAGGTTTTAACGAAGACAGTTATTGTTTAAATTACTGGCAATTATTATAAATAATTTTAAACACTGTTTTCGTATTTAGAAGTAGAGTTTTAGTTAAGGTTTTTTTCTGGTTCCTATATTGGACATTTTGTAATATAATTTTTTAACACCCTTGCTCGTAAAGCTGATGTAATTCCACCGGTTTTAAATATGTAAAGAGGGTCATAAAAAACGCGTGTGTTATCAAAGCAAATAGTTAAGTTATAGTCTATACAAATTCCATAACAGTATTATTTGCCATTTCAAATTTGGAACTGATCGCCGCCGCACGACTGACCAGCTAGTGAGCAGCGCGCTGTTGCTATTCAAATTTCGAACTAATCGCCATTTTAAAGCAACCACGAAAGCAACAGTGTGCATTCACAGATTGAGTTTATTTAAAATTAAAAAAAAAATACAGTTTATTCGGTAATTTAAAAACTTGGCTGCATGCTCTAATGAAGTCTAGTGTCTTTGCCAACATGTTCACGCAGCCACGGCAGAAAATAATCCTCGCGCCATTTTTCTCAAATTTTCTTTTCTTTGTACTTGTATTGTGAAATGTTTTTTTTCTGTTTCCTCGCAAATGTGTTAAAAAACGTCGTACGAGCGTATTGGTTATAACGCACTTATATCGTAATGTACTATAAATGTACTATCCCTTTAATTGAGTAAGATTCTTTTGTTAAATACGAAAATAATAAAGTTATTGCCTTCATTATTTTAAAAAGTAATGACCGAAACGTATATTAATATGTTTACAAATGATAAATTTATTTTTTATTAAAAAATAAATAAACAAAAGCACTTACCTTTTTTCTTCTACAGCAGAAAAGAAACAAATATTTTATTAAATATATTTTGTTAGTACAGTTAGTAAATAAAATAATTGACCAAATATATATACAAATTCAGTATGTATAGTAAGAAAGCAAGACATAGTTAGAATAAGGAGGCGGAATGTTTAGAAAAAAATATAATAAGAATATACAAAAGAAAAATATATCACAAAGTATATGTACAATAAGTTTTCAATACCTGATGACGTCACCGGATCCAGACATGAACGATAAAATGGCTAAATGGCTAATTCTAGCTATGTCTTGCCGAACGACCACATCTGAGCTCTGTTAGTACTTTTATTTGACTGTAGATGGCGCTGCTCTGATGTTTTTCACATTAAAGCGTAACTTTTATGATTAAAATAAATATTTAAAAAAAATACTGTTTCTAGATAACTTTTTGGTAAGTAAGATAGCAAATAAAAATTGTAAAAAAAAAACAAAAAATATGACTCAAAGAATACTACGTTCTAAAATATATACTAGAAAATAATACTTACGTGTTTTGTTTTTTATTATTACATGCACAAAACTAAACAAAGACTACAAAAAAACATAGACATGCTACTCCAAACACATTAGGCAAAATACCGACTCTAAACTAAACCTTTCTCAAAAACTAACCAATACAATAACGTGCTCAGAAAAGCGTGCAAAAGTAATCTAGAAACATTTCTAAAACCTTCAAAATACGCTTTGATGTGCCATCAGAGAACCTACCAACACCTTTTTAGCAGTATAATTTTTAATCTGTGGAAACGAGATAGAGCTAGACAACCTGTATAGCTGCATCTCTTTCCCACACTGAGGTGACATTAAATACTGCTTTAAGCTGTGGTGCAGGTCTAGGTCATCAGGTCAACTTACTTTCGTCATTGACTACAGGTCCATAACTCAAGCCTTCACTGCTAGAATCGAGGCTGTTCGAGTCCTGCACACCCAAGATTCCGGCTTTAGCCACTCTGTGGCAGCACCCTTTTAAGAGGCTTCCGCAAGAGCCGTCTAAAAGGCCTCCGACCATCCAACAGTAGAAAAAAAATTCGCATGTCCCTCCTTGAGGACATCGTTTTCCATCTTGTCTGTCGTTTGATTCTATCGTCTTTTCTGTGGTCACAACTGGGGTACTCAAAAGAACCGTCTCAGGGTTGTTTAACACCCGGCCTTTTCGCTTGGGTAATCTTGAAGGTAGACTTTCTAGTATCTCATTGATTTTAAGCATTTGCTCGTCAGAAATTGGCTTAAATTTTGGCAGATCAGCCAGTCTATTTGTCACGTTTGGAAACCCGTAATAGTCAATTCTTTTCATAGGTCCATCTGTCTGTATAAACATTGGTTTCTCTAAGCCATGTTTTTTTCTTTTAATTTTATAGTCTGTGGTGTCGTAGTGAGCTCGATGTGGTGCGTTGGCATCTGTATAAATTTAAAAAAAGAAGGTCATTTCGGATACGGTGAATGGATAAAGCTGAATGAAATATTTGCATTGAATGAATGAGTGAATGGTGAGTGAGTTTTTGTAGACTGATCTGGGAGAATGAATGAAAAAATTAAGACAATAGCTGGAGATGAGTTTCCAAGAGAAAAAACGGTGTATCAGTTGAAACAATGTGGTGAAGAGTTGGAAATTAATTGAATCTTGTACTATGTACAGTTAGTCAGTTTATTATATAAAGCTATTTTTGTCCGCGGCTTTGCCCGCGTTAAATTCGAAGTAACATAGTTCCCCTTTCCCGATTTGCAGGAACCTGCTACCTGTAGTTTTTGCTCTTGCGCCTTACTTATTGTAATAGCAAAGCTGCGTTTAACCTTTTCCCACTTTTTTTTAAAATAAGCCTATGTCCGTCTCCAGGGTCTCACCTATCTCTGTACCAAATATCATCAAAATCGATTCGGCCATTTAGGTGTGAAGACGTAACAAACAAACTCACTTTCGCTTTTATAATGTTAGTAAGGAAGGATTCTATCAATTATATAAAACTTTATTATTATTTCAACTGTATCTAGCGAGACAGGTTACTAATCACCTTTGTTGACTGTACATACTGAATCTTAAGTTAGAGTAAGATAAGCAGACAGTATATTGGACAGGAAACTTGATTATTTGCAAATCAATAATGTTAACACTTATGAGTAAGTAATTATTATTTCGTTTATAAATTTTTACACAATTTTTTTTAGTAATTTTTACATATTTCTTATTAAAATATGCATAAAACAAAATACATTTAAAAATACAAAAAAATAGTCAGGGCTCCAGAGAAAGGAACCTCCTAACAATACGAGCCGTGTCCAGGAGTACCGCTTTCTGTATCAGGCCCTTGATCCAGCTGCCTAACGAGAGCCTCCTCAGGTGTTGGTCGAGGGTCGAGGCTCTTGGCAATTAAGCCATTGGCTGTAACGACTATCGGCACAATGATCGCTGAGTCCACATAACAAATGTTCTTATGATTGACTGATTTCACAATTAGTTGACAACACGGTTGGCGCAGCACAGTGGCTAAGCGTTTGACTGCTGCGCTACGTGTCGCGGGTTCGATTCCCACCCGGAACAAATATTTGTATGGCCTACAGATAGTTGTTCGTGTATGTGAACATGTGGTCTGGCTGTTTGTGTATGTGAGTTTTAATGTTTGTAAACACACCCACAATACAGGAGAAATTCCTAGTGTGGGGAAAAGTTTAAAAAAAAATAGTTCTTAATCATTATCACCTAATGAGCCTTTTCTAAATTATATCATCGCCCTATTGCCTCATGCCTTATTCACTTATGAGGAGGGTGCGGGGGAGTCACAACAGTATCCTGAAGACCATAGCTGAAGATGTGCGTGCTCCTGTGTTGAGGCATTTCGTTCGTCTGATGATCGATTAGAGAGGTACGTATCTCTCTATCGGTTATCTGGATGGGGCGGGTTGTCTCAGCGCAGGGGTCATTATGAGTGTTTTTTTTTTTTTTTAAAACGTTGCCCCACACTAGGAATTTCTCTTGTATTGTGGGTGCGTTTACAAACATTTAAACTCACGTACACAAACACCCAGACCCGAAACAACTATCTGCAGGTCATACAAATATTTGTTCCGTGCGGGAATCGAACCCGCGACACGCAGCGGAGCAGTTGATCGCTCAGCCACTGCGCCAACCGTGCCGTCATATTCCCGTTATTGTTTGCCGTTTATGTTACTAACAATAGTTTTTTTTAGTCAGTATGTATACTTACCATTGCAATTGGATCAAGATGTCCGTAAAATAAATAAATTGAATTGACTTGCCACCAAACGTACACAAATTCAGACTACGTGGTTACCAAAATAAATCCCTGATGAAAAAACTCAATTACAATTTACTAACTCGGAAATCGAACCCACGACCTAGCGACCACTCAACCAACAAGTCAGTCCACTATGAACTAAGTTGAGTAAATTCTGAGAAATGATTATTGAGCAACAAAAGCGAACTTTCACGTGTTAATAATCGTGTTACGAATTATATGGAATTCGCCAAAGATAATAAAAATGTTATTTAATCAGAATATATAGCTTTTTAATAGCTTTTGCCCGCGGCTTCGCGTTATATTTGGGGTAACACAGTTCCCCTTTCCTGATCTGCAGGAACCTGCTACCAATAGTTTTTGCCCTTGCGCCTTATTTATTGTAATAGCAAAGCTAAGTTTTCCCTTTTCTTCCCTCTTTCTACCTGATTTCACATTTTTTTTAAAATTAGCCTGTGTCCGTCTCCAGGGTCCCAACTATCTCTGTACCAAAATTCATCAAAATCGATTTTGCCATTTAGGTGTGAAGACGTAACAAACAAACTCACAATATTAGTAAGGATTCGCCATAGATCTCTAATAAAAATGTTATTAAATCAGAATGTTATGCAAAACATAGTTTTTAATATAAGATTTTAAGCGGACTTGGTCACTGTCATTATTTATTTAAACTTCATGTGCAATAGCGGTACATAGGTGGACTCAATGCAAGAAGGCATTCCTTGCCAGTCAAATTTTTGGGTTAAATAAGACAACATTGTGATAGGGTACAAAATTATATCTAAAAAAATGGTACATTTTGATTTAAGTGAAGAAACTTTGTCATTGCAGCCGAAGCGGATTTAACGCACGAGTCGCCAGGCGTCACTATTTTGCCGGGGTAGCGGGTTGCCGGGGTTGCGGGTTGTTCGAAAGAGATACCGCGGCCCCGGAACGTAAAGGGCAATAGAAGGAACATGGGCGGGTTTTAGTCAGTAAAAGTCCGACACGCCCCCCCGCTCCGCCCAGAGAAGGGGAAGTTATGTGATAATTTCCCACACCAAAAAAAAAGGCGTCACTATTTGGAAAGGTATGAGTTGGAGAAAAGTCAGTCCAAATCCTTCAATCATCTTTTAATGATATTGTCACTTAATGATTTCCCATCCGAAATAAAAAGTCCTATTGCAGACAGAAAAAGCAGATCATTTAATTCACAATATGATTAATAATGAAATTATGATAAACTAGCTTTTGCCCGCGGCTTCGCTCGCGTTTAATTCGGTAGCGCCTTATTGATTTGTAACGCAAAGTTTTCCCGTTTTTTCCCTCTTTCTCCCTCATATCCCACTCTTTTGAAAAAAAATAATAGCCTATGTCCGTCTCCTGGTTCCCAACTATCTCTGTACCAAAATTCATCAAAATCGGTTTAGCCATTAAAGCGTGAAGAGGTAACAAACAAACAAACTCACTTTCGCTTTTATAATATTAAGTAAGGATTAACGTAAAAGAGAGGGTTTGTGATGAACACACGCCTTTATTTTATTTATTTTTTAAAAAACGGAACTCTTATAGGATCGCCATTTTATCTGTCTGTCTGTCTGTATGTCACGAGCCTTTATCTCGGGAACGCTTAAAGATATCGAGTAGAAATTAAAACTATTTACTCAAAACTGCAGTCCCTTGGAGCTGTGAAAAAATCAACCCTCTGAATCTACATAGTTAAAAGATATGCCCGTTTATGTCGCAAGTTTTTACGGAACCCTCGATGCGCGACTCCGACTCGAACTTGCCCAGTTTTATAAAATAACTAGCTGTGCCCAGCGGTTTCACCCGCTGAGGTTTAGGGGTATGAAAAACAGATGTTAGCCGATTCTCAGACCTACCCAATATGTACCCAAAATTTCATAAGAATCGGTCGAGCCGTTTCGGAGGAGTACGCTAACTAACATTGTGACACGGAAATTTTATATATTAGAAGATACCCGCTACAATCTACACCGTACTTACACGTACCTAATACAGTAGAACGATCCGACCAAGCAAAGCCGTGTGCATAAACTAGTCCTACTTAATATTATAAATGCGAGGGTTTGTGAGGATGGATGTATGGATGTTTGTTACTCTTTCACGTCAAAACGACTGAGCGGATCTTGATGTTTGACACAGAAGTGGATTATAGTCTGAAATAACACATAGGATATTTTTTTTCGATCGTCACGCGGGTGAAGCCGCGGGCGCCATTTAGTTTAAAAATTCTATCTCATTACAGATAACAAGACTGGCAACATGTCTCGATCATTTCCTCTAACACCGGATGCTTGCTTTCCTCGTGGAGTGAAGGTCAAGCACTAGACTGGTATTTAAGCAAACATCTACATAGGTAAGTACTACAATGGAATCCGTTTAAAATGACATCGAAGGGAAATAATAAACACGTCATACTAAGCGGACGTCATAAAAACATTTTGTGCGAAATAAACAATCTCTTTTGTCAGTAAGTATTTATTTTAATAGAGAGACAAAACAGAAATAAGTCAAAAATAATAATATAACACCGAACACTGTCGAAAGTGTTAAGAATAATGTCGGTCACTACATCAACTGGACACAATTTATTAAAAATGGGTCATAATAAGCGAACTGTCACTCAATGCGGAGTCATTATACCCGACTTTGTTTAAAGAACTTTATATGAAAACCAAACATCGCTGTGTAATACGTCATAATAAGCGGTTGGTCATTATAAGCGGAGTCATAATAAACGGATTCTACTGACAAATACATTTAGCTACACATAAACTCACGCGAATTTCCCAATGGGAATAGACAGAAACTACAATTACTGTAAAATAGGTGCGCACCGCGGTTTCACTCGCGTGGTGATAGAATATACAATAAATCTTTATGAGTTGTAGTCTAATAATTCTATAAGCTACTAGCTTTAGTGGTAAATTCGGGATAACACAGTTCCCCTTTCCTGATTTACAGGTACCTGCTACCTGTAGTTTTTGCCCTTGCGCCTTATTTATTGTAATAGCAATGCTAAGTTTTCCCTTTTCTTCCCTGTTTCTCCCTCATAAACCACTTTAAAAAAAATAGCCTATGTCCGTCTCCTGGTTCCCAACTATCTCTGTACCAAAATTCATTAAAATTGGTTTTGCCATTTAGGCGTGAAGAGGTAACAAAAAAACAAACTCACTTTCGCTTTTATAATATTAGTAAGGATATTATTGGGAAGTTTCTTCAAAATCCATTCAGTAGTTTTTGCGTGAAAGAGGAACAAACATACTGACATACATCGTCATAAACTTTTGCTTTTATAATATTAATAAAAGGATAGAAAAGTGGTATTTAAAATGACTACAAATAAAAATATTTAATAATATTTAAACATTATTGACAGTTACTGTACATAAACTCATCTAGGCACAGTTGACAGGTCATTCTAAATTAGAATGACAACCAACCATGACAGAGCAATACGAGATTGCAACCTAAAAAAATCGTTATGTCAAAATATTCGAATTATGAAAAATAAGAATTTCTAAAATCGGACGTCTCAGTAAAAAGTTATGCGTGGCCATACATATTAAAATTTACATGTCGAATTGAGAACGTCCTCTTTTTTTTTCGTCGGTTAAAAAGATAGATACGCTAAGGTAAATTAAATTCATGCGTCACATAAATCTAGCAAAACCCTTTTTTAGGTTTATTTAGGCCCTAAAAGAGTACACAAAATAATTTGTACCAAATTTTAAACTAATAAGTCTTGTAGATTCGGAGTAACCAGGCTATGCCAGACGAACATACACACGAGAGCTCCAATATAGATTTCGTTTTGTTTATTCAAACGTACAAGATCCTAAAACCCGCGCAAATCAACGAAAGATGTCGAAATAGTCGAATTATGAACACAATAACGCTGATGAAAGCGAGCAAAGAGTTCGGCTTTCGTTTCACCGTCTATGGTCGTAATGGGGGAAACGTGTGGTGACGTAACCTACATATTACATGTTTTGTTTGAGCAGTGAGTGAAACATTGGCCTAGTGTGACTGATTTTTGGCGAAGATTCTTTTTGGCGGACCTATCATATAAATGACTCAAATCTTTATGATAGCTTTTTTACATAATAATCTTTTAAAATCTTTTCTTTACTTGGGGGTGAGAAATCATCAAATAACTTCCCCCGCTCTAGGCGAAGTGGGGGGAGTGTCAGGCTTTTACTGACTAAAACCCACCAATATTCCTTCCATTGCCCTTTATGTTACCCCGGCAGGCGTTGGCCCTGGCAGGCCCCTCTGCTTTGCTGACATCTCATCGCACGACGCCCGGGGCGTCTCCCGTGGCGGCTGGGTTGGTTTGTGGTACCTAAGACCCTTGACTACGGCTTAAAGACTCCTATCCCCTACACGCAATACAGAACACATACGTCAAGGCTACACCCAAACCGTGTAGTAATAACCTACACTCCTTAATATGTTACATGAACTAGTTATACGGAAGTATTATAGCATTACAGCGAACGTGTGAAGCGTACCAACATTACAGCGACCCATTTCCTGCAGTTGAGTAATTAGGCAGTTGCACTTTGGTAATGCATTTAATCATACGTAACATCACGGGCTCAGGCTCAGGGAACTTGGTGGTAGATTCGATGGAGTCTGTCCATCGTGTTGGTGATCAACCACGTGGTCTGGTTGACCCTGAATCACTAAACCTTCCATGGAATCATTTAGTAGAGAGATTTAGACTTCAAAGTACTGAGCCTGCGAGTGATAGATAGAAAGATAAATTATTTATTTGATGCAACAAAAGACTTTTTTTTCGGGTGGGAAATCATCCAATGACTTCCCCCGCTCTGGGCGGAGCGGGGGGGCATGTCAGACTTGTACTGACTAAAACCCACTCATGTACCTTCTATTGCCGAAGCCGCGGCGGTATCTCTTTCGAACCACCCGCAACCCCGGCAGGCGGAGGCTCTGGCAAGCCCCTCTGCTTTGCTGACTCTCTTTGAGGCGCGCGTGAAACACGAACGCGCCGTCGACACGGCCTGTCGTCAATTGACGGACGGACGGTGAGCTACCCATTGCTCACCGTCCACAGGCCCGCATCTACGGTGGCCGGGAGTCGTCTCGCGGCGCCCGGCGCCCTGGGCGTCTCCCGCGGCGGCTGGGTTGGGCAGATGTTCTCTCCCTCAAACGCCCAGCCACCTCCTTTGCTAGCATTACTGCTTCGCAGAAGGTGGTGACCGCTTCCCATTCCCTCTCGCTCCGGACCATGGCCAGAACCAGGGCCGAACGCGAGAGATCGCCGCCGCCGATCGCCTCCACGAGGGCACGGCGGTGCTCCGCCCAAGCTGGGCAGACCGCCACTGTGTGCTCCACCGTGTCCTCCGGGCGATCGTCGAGGTAGACTACCTGACGCTGGTATTCTGCTGAATCCTGCTTAGTGACACACGGATGTCGAGAAAATGTGCGGCGAATATTAAAATTATGTAAGTGGGTTGTCAGTAGGAAAGATTTCGAATTTAAACACTAAAAATAAAAGTTATAGAGTGGTCGTTTGAAAGAGATCCAACGACCCCGAAACACAAAGGGCAAAAAAGTAGCATGGATTGGTTTTAGTTAGTTAAAGTCTGACACTCCCCCCGCTCAGAGTGCGGGAAGTTATATAATGATTTCCCATACCCAAGAGGAGTCAAGCCTCATATTCAGTAGTAACGCTTTCGACAAACCAATGATGCAGTTAAAGTTGACTGAACGACGGCACGGTTGGCGCAGTGGCTGAGGGATCGACTGCTGCGCTGCGCGTCGCGGGTTCGATTCCCGCACGGAACAAATATTTGTATGACCTGCAGATAGTTGTTTCGGATTTGGCTGTTTGTGTATGTTTAAATGTTTGTAAACGCACCCACGATACACGAGAAATTCCTAAAGAGGGACAACGTTTTAAAAAAAAGTTAACAAAGGAGACACGACTCTAGGGTTACTTCCCTAACCTTCCAATCATCCAAACAAAACGACTGGCTACTCCTATCGATAAACCATCACCATAAATATCGATAGCTATCGCTAAAGACATCTTTATCGCTAAGTAGTTGCGCAAGCGTCGCCTTAAGTCTGACAGTAAGTGGAGCGTACGGTCCGCAGAGAAAATAAAACGATCGGATTTTAAATGATTTACTTTTTAGGATTGAGTAATAACTAAAATTCGTTTTTCAATTTTGTTGTGGTTAAGTAATTTGGTGTGAGAATGGATTTAACTCGGTTTTACGCACGTTTGGGACAAAATTTGTATCTTAACGTGTTAAATTGAAAACTTTTTTTAAAAATTACGTGTGACCAGTGAATAAAAGCACTGGTATTAGGCCTTTGCCAACAGTGGGACCGTAATAGGTTGGTACTATACCAGCTTTTTAAGGTTTCAAATAAAGTACTATCGTATGACAAATTAGTGAGAATTTTAAATTTAAAAAAAACACAGAACCCACTTCTGTGTCTTTTGTTGACATATTTAAGCTTATTCATGAAATCCTACTAGCAGTATCCTTACTAATATGTATTATAAAAGCGAAAGTGAGTTTGTTTGTTTGTATGTTACCTCTTCACGCCATAATGGCTAAACCGGTTTTAATGAATTTTGTTACAGAGATAGCTGGGACCCCGGAGACGGACATATGCTAAAAGAAAAGAGAAGAAAGAAAAGAGGGAAGAAAAGGGAAAACTTAGCTTTACTCTTACAAATCAATAAGGCGTAAGGGCAAAAACTACAGGTAGCACCCAAGTAGCAAATTTTAGTCCTGTAGTTATTCTAGGAGCATGCATTTTTTTGCACTATAGAAATACTATTGACGTTTATAGAACCGCATTTGGGCGCAGTTTATAGGACTATTACGTCCTGTGACCGTTGTGTTACAGTCCGGTAATGTGCAATCGGATTTTATAATTATCTTATTAGGTGCTTTTACAGGATATTATTGTCCTATAAAGATCCGGTAAACGCACTGAGTAAGCGCAATTAGTACTCTAACGATCTAGTGCGTGCTGCTATTGGTGTGATTGATCCTACATTGATCAGGGTGATGTTATTAGTAGAGCATTAGTTTTTAATTCTTTAAGAGTGACGGGCTGGGTGTCTTGATAAAAAAAAAAAAAAGTAATCCACATTATAATAATATATTATCTCTTAGCATAACATAGGTAAATTTTGTCTTGCTTTTATGTATAAAGAATGCCTAATCAACTTGCGAAATTAATTTTATTGATAAAGTAGTCGAAGATAATGAACATGTCTTCATGCCCCTTTCAAAGTAATCGTATTAAGTAATTGTTTATTAAGTAATAATTAACATACTTATAAACCGCCATGGGATCGGATCATGTGCCACAATATTGCATTTATCAAAACCTTTACAAAACTATTTAGTGAAGGTTAAGACTACTACATGACCTACCTACTTCGCCACCATATTTTAGTTTTGGGGTTCCTTTAGAGAAATACATCAGAAATACTCCGTATGTAATTTTACATAATCTTAATTAGTACTAATATTATAAGAATTGTGTCAGAATTACGTTACAACACTTTAAACTTTCTCCATAAAATTGATTTCGACATAGATGAAGAGTTGGCAGTGTAGGGATGCAAAACGATAAATCAATTGGTATTTGAACACGTTTGCAAATTATTTCTTCACCTTTAAGTTATTTTTCGCTAAATTCTTTATTTTTGCGTTTTGATCTGATAATTACGAGTATGGGAATTTTTTTCAAAGTCGGCGGTTGTCATTACCAAATTCACTATCACTACTTCCATTATCTTCAAGGTTATTAGAACTTTCAGTAAAAATAACTTCGCAGTCTTCTTGAAACATTTAATTTTTTTTTATATTGTACGGAACCATCACGAACTTCACGACACTCTCTTGTATTTAAGAAGAATATCGACCCGCACTTCGATCTTGATTTCATTAAAAGTAACTTTTTTGAAACTCTTCTTCGATAACTGCCACTACGCTTAAATCGTTTCCATTTGTTTAGATCCATTTTTATTTTTTTGCTTTCTCTAAATAATAACAATATGGCCGGTTACTCCAGTATATAAAAGCAAATGTAGGATTCATGTTAGCGGAATATTACCTATAAACATCGGCGGGCATGCTAGTTTCGTGCTAACAATCAATTAGAAGTCGCGTCTCAGACAAATCAATCCTTTAAAATACTTGACCTATAACACCTATATGTAAGACGTTTATAGAAGTGCATGTCTTGTGCGTGTTAGTATAAACAATCTTATCAAATGCGTTTAAAGGATCAAAATGAAATACTTGCTAATTAGTTTTATATAATGCTCTTATATAACTGCAAGATCGGGTAGGAATCGTGTGTAGTTATAATGTAAACGTCTATAAAACTAAGAAATAGGATCGAAAGCACTTGAAGCGCAAATTGTCTTTTGATATGCTTTTGTGAGATCAGTGATCTTAGTCAAAGCGTCTATTAGATGCGTATTAGACGTTTAGTCTTATAAGTCGATTGCTTTAAGACCATTTTGCTACTTGGGCAGGTACTTATAAATCGAAAGGGGAACTGAGTTACTCCGAATTTAACGCGAGCGAAGCCGCGGGCAAAAGCTAGTAGTATTATAAATGCGAATGTTTGTGAGGATGGATGGAGGTATGAATGTTTGTTACTCTTTCACGTCAAAATGGCTGAACGGGTCTTGATGAAATTTGGCACAGAGGTAGTCTGGAATAACACATAGGATATTTTTTTTTCGGTATTCGAAGGGTGAAGCCACGGGCGCCAGGTACTATGTTTTATAACTTTTCTTTTCGACAAAATGTATAAGAAAAATTCATGAAGAAAATGTTGGTATTTCATTTCATATTATAATTAAATCCTTTACTTTGCTACATCTCTCAAAAAATACGTAAATATTTTTTTAATAATTTTATTTCTTCTTTACATTTTTTTTCTGCTGACGCTCCACAGTATCGCTTTCACAAATCCCTGTACGTTACACGACACGTAACGTTATTCAACCACTGTTATTTGTTTATTTACTTGCCAGTGCTAGTCTATGGCTACCTTTATTACAGCCAATTAAGAGGAGGGGCTTTATATTTGATAATATCTGTTATTGTGTGAAGTACTGGGTGATTTATTTGTATTGCTGTATAATTTTTGTGTGTTATGACTTGCTCGTTTGTCACGTCTTCAAAGGTTGTTCGAAAAAGATACCGCGGCCCCGCAACATAAAGGGCAATAGAAGGAACATGGGTTTGTTTTAGTCAATAAAAGTCTGACACTACTCCCTGCTCCGTCCAGAGCGAGGGAAGTTATTTGATGAGTTTCCAACTGGCCAAGAGCAAGTCAGTGTCGCGCACCGAAAGTTCCGTACACCCATGCGACATAAACAGCCATATCTTTTGACGGCGTAGACTTAGAGAGTCCATTATTTCACAGCACAAATGGACAACAGAGTTGAATATATGGTTTTAATTTCAACTCGATATTTCCACGCGTTCGCGAGATAAAGGGTCTTGACAGACAGACGGACAACAAAGTGATCCTATAAGGGTTCCGATTTTTCTTTTTGAGGGATCCCCTAAAAAGTAATGCAATAACTGTTTTAGGCTTTCATGGTTGAGTTTGGGCATAAACAAGATATAATCTCAAACTCAAAGCATTTATTTCAATTAGACCATTACAGGCACTTTTGAATACCATGAAAACAAAAAAAGATGCTGCTACAGTCCCAGTCACAAGACATAATAACTTGGGAAAGTACAGTAGTTGCCTATTTCAAAGCGTAGATCTGGATGGAGAAGAATGGGCAAGAAACACCATGGACACTCTTCTAAATCATAATATTTTTACAAAATCATGGATACATCATTCATGTTAAGATTATACATACATGTGAGAACGATGTAGAAAAACGAGCACATTAGGAGCGTCCAGAGTAAAAGCAAAAACAAGACCTGGATAAAGCCATCAAGTATTCTGCATATCAAACTAATTTACTCTACGCAAAAGTTATTGCTGGGAACGATGTTTTTTGTTGAAGCATCTTGTTTTATGATAAAATAATTGTTACTTATTCAAAACACTATGGTTCTTGATACACTGTGACCATTGTGACCATTTTGACGGCACGGTTGGCGCAGTGGCTAAGGTACTGGCTGCTACGCCGCGTGTTGCGGGTTCGATCCCCACAAGGAACAAATATTTGTGTGACTGACAGTTAGTTGTCTGGCTGTTTGTGTATGTGAGTTTAAATGTTTGTAAACGCACCCACGATACAGGAGATAATGGTATTGTGGGGCAGATTCTTAAAAAAAAATTAAGAATTTTAACGTGATTCATATTTCTGAGCTACTATGATTCCGCAAAACCAGCCTTTTTAGGTCTCCAAATATTTACTGCCAAATACATCAGTAACTAAATATGTAACTTCGTTCTAGCAACACAAAAGTTTTTTTTCTACTGGCAACCTCAGGAAACACACGTCAAAATGCTAACGTGTCTTCACCATTTCCTTCCAACAGAATGTTCGGAAAACCCTATGCAAGAAACATGCACGAAGTCAATGACATAGAAATGCGGGAAAAGGACATATAATGCGTGATATGTGGGTGTGAAAGAGACAGGTATATTTTTGTATGTACCGTCACATGCTGGTGAGCGCGGCAGTGAAATCTTTTTTATTAAGGCGACGGCCTATTTTTTTTAGATTGTTGAAGACTAGATAGTAACAGCAAAGCTAAGTTTTCCCTTTTCTTCCCTCTTTCTCACTCATTTCTCGCTTTTTGAAAAAAAAATTAGCCTATGTCCGTCTCCAGGGTCCCAACTATCTCTGTACCAAAATTCATCAAAATCGGTTTAGCCATTTAGGTGTGAAGACGTAACACACAAACAAACTCACTTTCGCCTTTAATATTAGTAAGGATAGTTTAATTACAATAACTATGAATGCTATTGACCAATATAAATTGTAGGCCACGGGTCATTTATGAGAGAATATCGAAAATTGACACATACAGCCTATGAAATTCTCTATTTCTAACACGCACAGTCTAAATCTATTTTCTTATGTCACATTAACAAAATAACTTCGCCTTAAGTTGCAGCATGCACGCATTGACCAATAAAAACCGTTATAATGCACTCATACACACACACACATACAAACACGCTTGGACAGTCAGGTGCACCAATATTTATGCGTTGGACGTAAAACAATTGCTGAGCATGACTCTTAAATTCGATTGGGCTTTATGCATCTACTAGCTTTTGCCCGCGGCTTCGCTCGCGTAAAATTTGGGGTAACACAGTTCCACTTTCCTAATTTGCAGGTACCTGCTACCTGTAGTTTTTGCCCTTGCGCCTTATTGATTTGTAATAGCAAAGCTAAGTTTTCTCTTTACTTACCTCTTTCTCCCTCATATTATCTCAATCTTTTTAAAAAAAAAATCTAAGCCTATGTCCCTCTCCAGGGTCCCAACTATCTCTGTACCAAAATTCATCATAATCGGTTTAGCCATTTAGGCGTGAAGAAATAACAAAGAAACTCACTTTCGCTTTTATAATATGGATGGTATTTAAAAGTACTTCAATTTATTCCCATTTCGTTTCCCTAATTTTGCCTGTGTTGCACCAAATATACTGAATGTGCACCAAAATATGTTAATTAAAATATGTCATAACGAGCATCAGCGCACTACAATAAAAAAGTGTTATATCTTTATCCATTTTCTATTAATGCAAGTCGTTACTGGCGTGGTAGGTACACACGACGACAGATCAACCTATACAAAACCAGTTTATGCTGATCTTTCAACTACGAATCGTACGCCGTAGATTTCCCGTACGACGAGATATCCGCTTAAACTGGTTTTGTATAGGTTGATCTGTCGTCGTGTGTACCACGTGGATAGATGTAACATGTCGGCAAATTGTATGGTTTTAAGTTACCTTTTTTTTATTTAGAGCGAGTAAAACTCAAAAGCATTTATTTCAATTAGGCCATGACAGGCACTTTTGAATGTCAAAAAAATAATATGTTGAAGCTACAGTCCCGGTCACAAGACATAATAACTTGTGAAAGTACTGTAGCCGGGCGTTTGAGGGAGAGAACCTCCCAGAGAGATGGCTCCCGGCCACCGTAGATCCGTCCGTCCGTCTGTCTATTGACGACGGCGCGTTAGTGTTCCACGCGCGCCTCAAAGAGATGTCAGTAAAGCAGAGGGGTCTGCCAGGGCCACCGCATGCGGGTTGCGGGTTGTTCGAAAGAGATACCGCGGCCCCGGAACGTAAAGGGCAATAGAAGGAACATGGGTTTAGTGAGTACAAGTCTGGGGAAGTTATTTGATGATTTCCCATCCGCAAAAAAAAAAGAAACGACCCCAACTTAGTTGGGAAATGGCTAGACAAAACATAGATATACCTACATAATCATTGTTGCTCGCGATTGTACACACAAATAAATTAATCGGTTACCAATAAAATATTACCGAAACAGATTATGCAATATTATATGGAAGAAGGAAGTAGGTATACGTTAAGTAAATGTTTTATGAATATGCATTCTTTGATTACATCGATCGTTATAATGAGGAGTTATGATTTTACTGTAAGTTGATGTTTGTGGTCGTTACTCTGAAACTGCTGCACCGATTTTGTAGATATTATCAAGTAATGAATGTTAAAAAAAAACAAATAGGTACTGGAAAATGACTTAGCTTTCGGAAGTCCGTGGCTCTTATTTGTTTCATCGACTTTTTGGTCACCGACTTAAGGAAATAAAGTTATTAGGGAATTTTTTGGAAATCGTTTTTTTTTTTTTAAACTTTGCCCCATACTAAGAAGTTCTCCTATATCATGGATGCGTTTACAAACTTTAAAACTCACATCCACAAACAGCCAGACCCGAAACAACTACCTGTAGGTAATACAAATACTTGTTCCGAGCGGGGATCGAACCCGCGACACGCAGTGCAGAAGTCGATTAGAGTTAAAAGTAACAGTAATTACTGTTAAGTTTCTTGTTTTTTTTTAAACTATATGTGTATTAGTATTAGTATAAGTTTCGACAAACAAATAGTTTAACATTTTTTTTGTACCCTATCACAATGTTGTCGTATTTAACCCAAAGGTTGACTGGTAGATAATGCCTTATGGCATTAAGTCCGTCTATGTATTACTATTGTACATGATGTTTGTATAAGAAAATGAGATAATCTTTAACGCGAGGTTGTTGACACAAAGCTCAGCAGTCATTGTGCCGACTGTCGGAACGGCCAATGGCCTTATAGCAAAGAGACTCGACCAACATCTGAAGAGACAAGGTCAAGGGCCTTATTCAGAAAGCATTTCTTTCTTAAGAATGCTCTTGTAACCATAAGACAAAATACAGGTAATTATCCTGCCGGTGTTGTAAGAAGAGATACCGCGGCCCCGGAACATAAAAAAACAAAAGTAGGAACACGGGTGGGTTTTAGTCGGTAAAAGTCTGACACTCTCTTTGATTTAATTAATTAATTTATCTATTAAACTCTTGTTTTTGCTTTTACTCTGGACGCTCTTAATGTGCTCGTTTTTCTACATCGTTCTCACATGTATTTATAATCACAACATGAATGATGTATCCATGATTTTGTAAAAATATTATGATTTAAAAGAGTGTCCATGGAGTTTCTTGCCCATTCTTCTCCATAGAGATCTACGCTTTGGAATAGGCAACTACAGTACTTTCACAAGTTATTATGTCTTGTGACTGGGACTGTAGCAGCATCATTTTTTTTTGTTCTTGTTTTTATGACATTCAAAAGTGCCTGTAATGGTCTAATTGAAATAAATGATTTGAGTTTGAGGCGCGCGTGGAACACTAACGCGCCGTCGACATGGCCGGTCGTCAATAGACGGGAGGACGGTGAGCTACGTATTGCTCACCGTCCACAGGCCCGCATCTACGGTGGCTGGAAGTCGTCTCGCGGCGACTGGGTTGCGGTTCTCTCCCTCAAACGCCCAGCCACCTACTTCGCTAGCATAACTGCTTCGCCAAAGAAGGTAACCGTTTCCCATTCCTTCTCACTCCGGACCATGGACTGAACTGATTGCAATATAATTTCACCGATTACAGCTATATGTTTCTTTTTATAAAAGAAAGAAATTTGCGTTTATTCAGCACTAACTTTCGCCCGCGTTTCCCCTTTCCTGATTTGCAGGTACCTGCCACCTGTAATTTTTGCCCTAGCGGCTTATTTATTGTAATAGCAATGCTAAGTTTTCCCTTTTTCCCTCTTTCTCACTCATTTTTCACTCTTTGAAAAAAAATTGCCTATGTCCGTCTCCAGGGTCCGAACTATCTCTGTACCAAAATTTATCAAAATCGGTTTAGCCATTTAGGCGTAAAGAGGTAACAAACAAACAAAAAGCTAGTACTAAATAAAATAAATAATGCCAAAAGGGGCTCAGCTCAGCATAATGCCAGATGGCAACACAAGACCGCCACCTGACACTGATTTACAGCTGCTGCCCACGAGTGCCATACGCCTCTTACAACACAAACGGGAAGCGATGACTTAACTAGTTTCCGCAGACGAGATCGTGGTTATTACATCGATGATCTGAAATTGATCGTATGAGGTGGTGATCTAAGATCTGGCTATAAGGAAGAAGGTTGTTAGACAACATTGAAAGAGATTGCTTGAGTGCTGTCTCTCAAAGCTTGGCTTCGTGCATTTCCTTACACAGTACCGTTTACAAATGTGTAGCATAATATCTTAGTGCTATATGGTGTTTATCGTTGTTCTTATAACATTTAAAAAAATAAACTTTGCCTCACATTAGGAATTTCTCCTGTATCGTGGGTGTGTTTACAAACATTTAAACTCACATACACAAACAGCCAGACCGTGCGGGATTGAACCCGCGACACGCAGCGCAGCGGTCGATCGCTCAGCCAGTGCGCCAGCCGTGTTGTGATTTTGTGTATATGCCTTCGATGTCTAAAAACCCGATTTCGGACGAGACGGAGTCCCGCATCGAGGGTTCCATACAATCTTGTGACATAAACGGCCTTATATTTTGACTGCGAAGACTTAGAAGGTTAATTTTCACAGCTCCAAGGGACCCCACTCTTTCGATTATAAAAATAATTTTGAAATCGACCCACAATACGTAGAATTCGTGTAAAAAACTTACAATATCTATATTATGTATATAAATTCGTATTGAGGAGCTCGTGGCTAAATAAATAGTAGCCGCTCGGGTCGATCTTTAGGTTAAGCCGCGCTTGCCTAGGTTGGTCTGTGGCTGGGTGACCACCCGTTACATACCGAGTTTCCTCCGTGCCTCGGAAAGCACGTTAAGCCGTTGGTCCCGGCTGTCATTTGTAGATCTTTGACAGTCGTTACAGGTAGTCAGCGTTCCGAAAGTCTGACAACCAGTCTTACCAAGGGGTATCGTATTACCCAGTATTAACTGGGTTGTGGAGGTGAGATAGGCAGTCGCTCCATGTAAAATACTGATATTCAGCTGCATCCGGTTAGACTGGAAGCCGACCCCAACATAGTTGGGAAAAGGCTAGGCAGATGATGTATATAAAGTCGTATTGAGAACCACCCAATATTTGGAAGTCGATTAACAATGTGAAAACAGGACCTAGAAACCCGCGACGGTGTACAGGCTAAAATTAGAATAATCAGCTACTATCTTAAATTAAAGCTGATTGTATAAAAAATAACAACATTATCAAGAAATTCGCTAAAAAACTTGATCGAAATCACATTTCCGAATCATCAATATACATACCTAGCGGAAGTTTTTTTCTCAACAACTCAATACAATAACAACATTTAAAATATTACACAACAGTTTAAATCATTTGACATTTCTACCAAACATATGATAACGGGCGCCATTTTGTTGCACAACTGTCAAGCTTGCGCAACGAAAGAAACTGGTTAACGGGCAACCGATGATGCTATTGTAACCTTTAGTTGTTGGTGGACAGAAGTAGGTTTTAGGGTACCATTTTCAAAAGGAATCGCAATATTTATTTATTTATTTAAACTTTATGTATATAGTGGTACATAGGCGTACTTAATGCCATAAGGCAGTCTCTATCAGTCAACCTCAGGGTAAAATACGACAACAGTGACCCTATCACAATGTTGTCGTATTTTTACAAAAATTATATAAAATATAAATGTATATCTAAAACTATTTGTTTTCGAAAACGTATATTTTTATACAGATACTAACACACATATAAACTAAGATAAACTAATAAATACATTTAAAAAAATAATTAACACTAGAAATTTAACAGTAATTACTATGACTTTGAATTGGTAGACGGACCTAAATAGTGGTTATTAACTTTTCTTTTATAAGTTAAAATACTTTCCGCTTTCTTAATGCCAAAGGGTAGCGCGTTCCAGAGCTTTGTTATTGAAATTACGTATGATTACTAAGCCTGAGCCGTATATTTGCCTGTTACACTATTTAAAAAAGTTGTTAATCTTAACTGTAATACAATTAAACCAGTTGATTTTTACAGAACACGTGTTCAAATTTTAAATAATAAAAATAAATAATAATAAATAAATATCTTGGGACAACTCACACACGGCTATCTGATCCCAAGCTAAGCAGAGCTTGTGTTATGGTAACCAGACAACTGATATACACACTTAGATAATTTTATAAATACATACATATTATAGATAAATCACACCCTGACACAGAACAAACAATCATGCTCATCACACAAAGTTTGTCCTGGGTGGGAATCGAACCCACGACCTCCGGCTCAGCAGTCAGGGCCACTAACCACTAGACCAACAGGCCCGTCAAAAAGTAAGCCAACTACCCTCTTTTTAGGATTCCGTACCCCAAAAAGAAAAAATGGAAGCCTTCAAGACCCTATAACTCGGGAACGAGTGAAGGTATCGAGTTGCTTTTGTTCCAAACATTGATTGTGTTGTAAAACCATTACCAGATCAATCTTTCAATATTCACTTAGCCTGACCAATCTTAAATGAATAAAATCAACTTTGAAGAAGCAACTTACGCTGGACATATTGTAATTATCTGTGGAAGCTTATAATCAGCAATTAAACTATTCATTATTGTTTCAAACAAACTTCTGTAAACTCTCATAAAATAAAATTCTTTTTAACAATAACGCCCAAAGGTTAACTTGTAGAAAATGCCTATGGATTTCTTTTCCAGTGGAAAATCATCAAATAACTTGGCGGAGCGGGGGTGAGTGTCAGCCTTGTACTGACTAAAACCCACCCATGTTCCTTCCATCGCTCTTTAAATAAACATCACTTTACAATAATGAGGCTAAAGTATATTCTATTTTACCTCTTTAAGGGACTATCTGGTTAAGGGTCAATCTGGTTTTTTGACAAATAATTCAACAATAAAAATATTAGCATAATAGTGTTTTATTTTTTTACTCCAATCAATAGATTTTTTGTAAATCGCAAAAAACCACTCATTTCGCACTATTCGGTCCGCAGTGACTGACGTAACAACCACTTTGTTAGTGCAATCTGATAAGAACTTTATTCTAACAGTAATTCAAACGAAGTTTGAACCACCACAAAGAGAGTTGCTAATTTAGTTCATGTAGTCGCCTTAAGCATCAAATCTTCCACAGTTGTATTACGAAGACATCAATTACACAATGCGTTGTATTGTAACATCATTAATAATCCAAATCTGTTGACCAAAACCGGGTGGGCTTGAATGCGTAATCCGTGTCATACGCGTATCGAATAATGATATGCGGATGATAGACCAGCTACCCTACCATGACGTCTCAAAACAGAACTTATTCCACTGAGGGAAAGAGACAGAGCTATACAGAGTGTCTAGCACCATCTCTTTCTCACACAGGAATAAGAACTGCTATAAGATGTCATGGTAACGCTTCTTTCAGTGAAAAATAGTCGTTCTTTCTCCGTTTGAGAAGATACCTTTACTCAGCTATGGGACAAAAAGTCTGGTGTTTATTTATTTATTTAACACTTCAAGCACAATGTACAGAAGCGGACTTAATACCATAGGCATCTGCTGGGGTTGCGGGTTGTTCGAAAGAGATACCGCGGCCCCAGAATATAAAGGGAAGAGAACGGGACTGTTTAGACTTGTACATAGTTAAACCCATCCATGTTCTTTCTGTCGCCCTTTACGTTCCGGAGCCGCAGTGTCTCTTTCGAATCAGATCGCAGCCTTGCCAAACTAATACCCTTAGAAAACACAATTTCTGTAATAACTAGCGACCCGACCAGCGGTTTCACCCGCTGCTCACCTCCTAAGAGTCATGGCGTAAAGTATTATACATATAAACCTTCCTCTTGAATCACTCTACCTATTAAAAAAACCGCATCAACATCCGTTACGTAGTTTTAAGGATTTAAGCAAACATACAACATAGCAACAGACAGACAGCGACAGCGACTTTGTTTTATACTATTTCTATAATAATAACCACGCAAGAACGATAGAATAACATCAAGATAAATCTCCATCTAACGAAACAAAGCAAGCAGCTGATTATATTCTCATTACGCCCATTCTCTCAGACACTAGATGGTACTTAAATGCTTGCCTTAATAAAAGCGTAACGTTTGATTTTCAACGCTATACTGTACATCGAGAGTTGCAAATCTATTTTCATCATCTGGATAGCGGTTTCTCATCATAGTTGGAGTCGGCTCCTAGTCTGATCAGATGCAGTTGAATGCAGTATTTTACATGGATATATGGAGTCAGTCAATTGACGACACGGTTGGCGCAGTGGCTGAGCGATCGACTGCTGCGCTGCGTGTCGCGGGTTCGATCCCCTCCAGAACAAATATTTGTATGACCTACAGATACTTGTCCCGGGTCTGGCTGTTTGTGTATGTAAGTTTAAATGTTTGTAAACGCACCCACGAAACAGGAGAAATACAAGAGTGGGGCGAAGTTAAAAAAAAACCAATGAACTGAGGTCCTCTGTCTCTTTCCACTGAGGGAAACAGACAGAGCTATACAGAGTGTCTAGCACCATCTCTTTCTCACACAGGAATAAGAACTGCTATAAGATGGTAATGGTAACCCTACTGCTCGTTTAATAGTTCGGCAATACGTTTAGGTGACTGCCTCGTTCGTGTAGTGGTTGCAATCGCGACTGCTGAACTTGAGGAAGTATGGTTGATTTCCAAGTCAGGCAAAGTTTTTACTTTTCGACCATTTTTTTTTTGCGTATTGGAAATCGTTAAATAACTTCTCCTTCTCTGGGTGTAGCGGAGGAAAGTGTCAGACTTTTCATGACGAAAACCCACACATGTTCCTTTTATTGTCCTTTATTGCCCGTGGTATCACTTTCGAACAACCCGCAACCCCGGGGGTTTTCACAATGGAGTCTCAATTTGTCTCCGTTTCAATGCAAGTAACGTCGCCCACGATTTTTTTTTTTTTTTTTTAATATCTTGGGACTACTCACACACGGCTATCTGATCCCAATCTAAGCAGAGCTTGTGTTATGGTAACCAGACAACTGATATACATACTTATATAATTTATAAATACATACATATTATAGATTATATGGGACTAAAACATAACTAGCAAAATTTGGGTGTATTATTACTCACCTAGACCTCTACGCAACCCTTAACGGATAACTGTCGTGATGTTATGTAATACTAGCTTTTGCCCGCGGGTTCGCTCGCGTTAAATTTGGGGTAACATAGTTCCCCTTTCCTGATTTGCAGGTATTTTTCGTTGGTAACAAAGAGTGTGTGTACCGATTTTTGCTTCCTACCTTGAAAACTGCGAATAGTCCCATATAAAATTTCATCCCCTCTTTTAAGGGGTTGGGGGCAGATTTCCAAAAAAAAATGATGACACGATGTTTTTGTAAGTGACAAATAGTCCGCATACTAATTTTTAGCTTCCTACCTTTGAAAATTGCGGAATGCTCCTACACTCTACTATTTAGGGAAGCGGGGGGTCAGAAAGAAACAAAAGGTAGCCTATGTCTGTCTCCAGGGTTCCAATTATCTATGTACCAATTCATCAAAATCGGTTTTGCCATTTAGGCTTGAAGACGTAACAAACAAACTCACTTTCGCTTTTATAATATTAGGTAAGGAGTAAGGATAAAGTATCAGTGAAACTAGGTCTTCGTCCATACAACTAAAAACCTACTACCAGCTATATTAAAAATAAACACTTAAACAAAAAAACTTAGAGTAAACAATAAGTAATTTCTACATCTCAAGATCGTGGGAGCACACGGAGCCAGGTGAAAATGTTAGTTTCACTGATGAGCAACAAAAAACACAAAGATAAAGCCTGGGAACTCTGTATTGTGCACTAAGAAAGTGTTAATTACAATTAGTGAATTTTACAAGAATTTTATATATTCCAAATGGCTCGTTAGTCTCTACCTAAAAATGGTTCAGGTGGCGCAGTGGTTGCGCTGCATGACATGACTACGGTGGCCGGGAGTCTTCTCGCGCCTAACACCGGAGCCCCCCTCGGCGGCTGGGTTTTTTGTTTTAAATAAAACTTTGCCCTACACTAGAAATTTCTCCTGTATCGTGGGTGCGTTTACAATCATTTAAACTCACATACAAAAACAGCCAGACCCGAAACAACTACCTGTAGGCCATACAAATATTTGTTCCGTGCAGGAATCGAACTCGCGACACGCAGCGCAGCAGTCAATTGCTCAGCCACTGCGCCAACCGTGCCGTCGGGTTGGTTTGAGGTTCACTCCCTCAAACGCCCAGCCACCTCCTTTGCTAGCATGACTGCTACGTAGAAGGAGATGAATGCTTAACATTAGATAACGTCATGCAACAAATACTTGGATGGCATATGTGTATGTGAGTTTAAATGTGTGTCCCACAATACATGTGTCCACATATAGTTTGGAGCAAAGCAAAAAAATACAAACATGGATGATGGCATAGCCATCATCACCATTTTCCAACTATGACAGATAGATAGATATAATATTATGTACACCATACAAATAACAAGAATAACATTAAACAACTTATAAATAGGGTGACACAATGGGCGGTCTTATCGCTAAAAGCGATCTTTTCCAGACAACCTTTGGATGGATTTAAAGGAGGAGAAACAGTACTGTAGGTAGTCTATGGAGTAACATTTTCAAAATTAATAGCTACATTTAAAAAACAAATACATATAAAATAATAATCATGAAGACCAAAGAAATATTTAATATTGTTGTTTAAGGAGAGAGGTAATGCTTTTTGACCAAAATTTTAATAGTGGACTAAACTATGTAGGTTTTAGTTTAACCAGATGCAGCT
Organism: Ochropleura plecta; assembly: GCA_905475445.1. Taxonomy (NCBI): domain Eukaryota; kingdom Metazoa; phylum Arthropoda; class Insecta; order Lepidoptera; family Noctuidae; genus Ochropleura; species Ochropleura plecta. The sequence continues at coordinate 4,579,650 of FR997750.1, read as the reverse complement.
GAATACCAGTATTTTACATGGAGCGACTGCCTATCTGACCTCCACAACCCAGTTAGTACTGGGTAAAACGATACCCCTTAATAAGACCGGTTGTCAGACTTTCGGAACACTGACTACCTGTAGTGACTGTCAAAGATCTATAAATGACAGCCGGGACCGGCACGGAGGAAACTCGGTATGTAACGGGTGGTCATCCTTCCAGAAACCTAACTAGGTAAACACGGCTTACTTAACCAAAAGATCGACCTAGTGGCTGCTATTCTTTAGCCACGATCTCCTCCCAGAATATGGAACAGGCAATTTGGTATTTATTTATTTAAAAATCTCCCTTACAGCTATCATTGCAGGTATTCTCCTAATGCGATAGAGCAGTCTTAATATTAACTTATCCTACTATAATATTATAAATGCGAATGTTTGTGAGGATGGATGGATGTATTGATGTATGGATGTTTGTAACTCTTTCACGTTGAAACGTCTGAACGGATCTTGACGAAATTTGGCACAGAGGTAGTTTATAGTCTGGAACAAACAGTATGGATACTTTTTTTCGATCATCACGCGGGTGCCAGCTAGTATTTAAATAAAAGATACTTCCTCAAATTAATGAAAACAACAACCCTAAAAAAAAAACAAAAAACTTTAATCTACACTATAACATAAAATAGTACTTTTACGAATTCACTCGAATAACAAGTAAACACATCGATTTTGACGTGAAGATCGTTAATCACCCGAATTGCGCGGATCCATGATGTTTTGGCGAGCTGGTTGGTCCTGGCAACCGGCACGGCTAGCAGTGGCGGGCAGCCCCTACTCCACACATAGCGGTCAGGGAAACAGGTGCTTCAGTTTGGTATGGTATGGTTTATATCTGCGGGTTTGCTCCTGTTACATTAAACTTGGGGGGATTGACGAAATGACCAAAACCATTGTTGGCGCAATGGTTGAGCGATCGATTGCTGCGTTGCGTGTCGTGGGTTCGATCTCCGCACGGAAGAAATATTTGTATAACCTACAGGTAGTTGTTTCGGGTCTGGCTGTTTGTGTATGTGAGTTAAATGTTTGTAAAAGCACCCACGATACAGGAGAAATCCCTAGTGTGCCGCAACGTTTTTTTTTAGAGAAAAAAAAAGTCTGACAATCCTCCCCGCTCCGCCCAAACCGGGGGAAGTTATTTGATGATTTCCTATCCGCAAAAAAATATATAAAAACCAGCTCTTCTTCACCAAAAACACATAACTAATTAACATTTATCTGCTTCAAACTTCGGATACAGACCAAACGATAGCCAAGCGGTACTTTCTACTGCTTTCAGATTGCGCAACCTGAGGCTTCCTTGACAGAGCTCCGCTGATGTAACCGCCAACCGGTTGACGTAACGGCCTTCGATCTTTGGGCTGAGATTTCCGAACTTTGCCTTAACTTATTTATTTATGTATTTATATATTTTGAATAAATAACTTTGTTTTAATTGTTTGTGTAGTATTTGCAGTAGGTACACCATTGAACCTCCCGTTGTATTTTTTTTATATTCTAACAGTTCTTCCAAAGGTTGTCTGGTAGATATCGCTATTAGCGATAAGACCACCATTGTAACCATAGATTTAGCCTTTTTTTTGTAAATTATTTATATTTCAATTTTGGTGTGCAATAAAGTATATTCTATTCTAACTTAAACTAACTGTTTCATACGTTCAACTAGTTCATATTATAATACCACCACAGACTACCAATATAGGACAAGAGACAATATATACTACTAGCTGGCACCCAAAGTTTCGCGTGATGATCTACAACAAAGTATCCTATGTGTTATAACCACACTATAATCTACCTCTATGTCAAATTTTATCCAGATCCGTTTAGCCGTTTCAACGTGAAAGAGTAACATAACAAACATCCATCTTCACAAACATTCGCATTTATAATATTAAGTAGGATTGTCTTTTTTGTTGATGGGAAATCATCGTATAACATCCCCCGCTCGGAGCGGAGCGGGAGAGAATGTCAGACTATTACCGACTAAAACCTACCCACGTGTCCTACTTTTTCCTTATGGCTTTATCTCTTTCAAATTACCCGCGCTCTCCTCCTGCCTTAAATACGTCTAAAGGTTGTCTTAAAAAGATGAGTTTTCAGACCGCAAATTGTCACCCTATTCATAAGTTTTATACTGAAATTCCTGTTATTTGTATAGTGTACATAATAAAGAACATTCACAACAACACATCTATCTATTATTACAGTTTATAAAAAAGGCAAAAACACGCTTAAGTAAGGGTTTTATCAAATACATCCTTATTAATCCTTAATATCCTTATTTAATCTAATATATAAAATTTCCGTGTCACAATGTTAGTTACCGTACTCCTCCGAAACGGCTCGACCGATTTTTATGAAATTTTGGGTACATATTGGGTAGGTCTGAGAATCGGCTAACATCTATTTTTCATACCCCTAAACCTCAGCGGGTGAAACCGCTGGGCACAGCTAGTAATATTATAAAAACGAAAGTGAGTTTCTTTGTTACGTTTTTACGCCAGAATGGCCATGCCGATTTTGATAATTTTTGGTACAGAGATAGTTGGGACCCTGGAGAAAGGCATAGGCTAAAAAAAGTGAGAAAAGGGGGAGGATAAGAGAGAAGAAAAGGGGAGAGAAAGATATTTTTTTTTCGATCATCACGCCGGTTAAAGTTAGCGTTAACCCAAAGTAACTATGCCACGCGGGCGAAGTCGCGGGCGGAAGCTAGTACAAGTACATATTATACGAGTATTAGACGGGACATTACAAAGAAAATTGTAGTACAAATTTTGTTACTGTACTACTTGATAACAAATCGTTTTGTTTAGTATCACACGCCCGCTTGTCAGGTAGCATTTGTGTGTCAAAATCTAAAATGTTTGAAATCAAAAGGACATGGCCAGATCCTGCCCTGATAATGCACAGTAATGATTAGTATATGAAAATTCCTTTTGAAATAAATAAAAAATAATCGCATTAATTACATTTCCTTAAAATAGGCGAGAGAAAATGCAAAAAAAAAATATGTTTGTTCATTGATTGTGTGTTTTTATATTTTGACATTGCATTGATTAACATTTACATTGTCGTCTTTCGTTGATTTTATCACGTATTATCGTACTTTGTTACTATTGAAACTAGACCACAAACTATCGTTTACGCTTCTAATATTAATATTCTGCTGTTCTTATTGGATTTGCTAGTTTAAGTTACGTTTTACAAATGTATGTGGGTTTCCAGAGAAAAAAAAAAGACATTTATTAAACTGTCTGTAACATTTCTATTAATTTAAAAGGCAAAGCTAAAAATGTCAATCATCTTTACAGGATCGGAGGATAAGTCTGCAATCATGATCTCATTCCTGATATCCATCGGCGAGCCAATCGACAATTATTTTGAAGTATTAAAGGAAAATGAACCTGGATTTCACACTAATTTACTATTATATCACTTACATTACACTACTATTCATTTCACTCTTGTAGTAAGCTTTAATCGCAGCGACGACTCCAGACGACTCTCTATGAAACTTGACGCTGCGGCAGTAAACTCAAACTCAAAGCATTTATTTCAATTAGACCATTACAGGCACTTTTGAATGTCAAAAAAACAAGAAGAAAAAAATGATGCTGGAACAATCCCGGTCACAAGGCATAATAACTTGTGAAAGTACTGTAGTTGCCCATTCCAAAGCGTTGATCTCTATGGAGAAGAATGGGCAAGAAACTCCATGGACACTCTTTTAAATTTTAATATTTTAACAAAATCGTATTTACATCATTCATGTTGAGATTATACAAATATGTGAGAACGATGTAGAAAGACGTGCACAGTAAGAGCGTCCAGAGTAAAAAAAACCAAAATTTAATTTAAAATCTAAATAAGTTTAAAAATGAACCGTGGTAGCTAAAAATGACCAGTCCCAACTGACAGCGCCCGTTCACGAACATGACGTATGGATCAGCCCCATTCAGCTCGACCATTTTGAAGGGAGCTAAATGACCCGACACACCCGCCACCATCAGCGAGACATAAGTGAGCATGACACTATCAACCACCAGGGCTTCGTCAAGTCAATGAGTACTAAGCTCGACGCTGTTTTCTAGTAGAATAGCACGATAGCTGTTTGTATGATATCGTTGTGCCAACGCATTGTTGGCCTTCCTTGTGGAATTAATTCCTTTTTATGAATAGCCTAGTCTATTTACTAAATGGCGTCTGAATAGTCTTTCTCGTTTTGTTACGCCTATAAAACTCTGAATGTTCGATCATTGCTATTCAAATTTTCAAGGCGCTATTTTTGTTTCCAAGTTTTAGTTTCTCTCGCCTATTTTCTGATCATAAAACATAAACGATTGTAAAGCCCTGCATGTAAGCTTTAAAATGACGTACTGTACATCAATGTACATGAATATTTTTTTGTTAGGGCAAAGCTCTATACCGATTCCGGCCGTGTCATTTTTGTATAAAATACTTCCCATATCTGCTCAATGATTCTTTTAAATAAAATAAAACCATAGAGTTTTTATTATGCTGGTAACCTTATTTCATGGTCAATTTGATTAAAACTTGTATGTTGTTATAATTTAAATGTATTTTGTATTGTGCCTGACATTTTATGTACGTAAAGAGATCTTATGCCTACTTTTTATAATTGGAAGTTTGGAATGATACCGGTAACCATTTATTGATGTCGATTATGTTATCACAAACTAAACTAAAATCTAGCTTATTGCTACAAGGTTTATTTTCGGTTGTAGCGCTATTGTAGCTAGCTTGAGACAAGTCTAATTTCGGTGCATAGGTGGAAGTGTTAGGTCATATCACAATCGATATCGATATCTGCGGTTGTTCCAGTTTGTTTATTGAATGGAGAGAAATTCGATCTGTGGTTTGATGATTTCCGCCAAACGGTGATATAACCGATTCTCTTCGACTTCGATTATCTTTATAAACGTTATTAGGTCACCTCACTATTTTATCGATAGTTGAGGAAGTTCTAGATTCGTTATTGTATGACAGTTGTAAATTTAGATATGTGGTTTGAATCAAATGGTTTATTTAAATGCGTTAGGTCGCAATACTAGTATATTTATTTATTTATGTACAGACAAATACATAGAATATAAAAGGGCATGCAGACAAAGGATTAAAGGTACCGTAAGTACAGCATATTTTATTAAGAAATCTTTTTAAACAGACTTGCTATAGGAGAGATTGTAAAAATTCGTAGACAGTGTTTAAAATAATTAATTAAACCTAAACTTAGACAAAGAAATTCTTTTGTTATCATTAACACTTAAAACGGGATATTCACCACGTGCATTATTTATTTATTTGTCGATTCTTACAAATATGGTAAAACCCCGTTTGATAGAGAAGTGAAGTGAATGATAATGTTTGTAATCATGTCAGCTTAAAAAGTTTTAGACTTCTAGCTGTGCTCTATGGTTTCACCCGCGTAGCCCCAGAATAAAAAATAGCCTGTGTGATAATCTGGGGTATATACTTTCAAAATACCAAATTTCATCCAAATCGGTCCAAACGTTTGAGCGTAAAGGAATAATAAACATACATACGCACACACATACAAACTTTCGCCTTTATATTAGTAATTTGATTGATGGTTGAGGTCGTTCTGGTTCGGTTGTACCTATAGATGATTTAGATGGCAGGTGTCAAATTAGATGTAAGAGGTGTCAAAAAACTATCAATTCAGATCATGATGATTTTGTGATTTTTCTTTGTTAAAAGAGAAATGTGCGAGATGAGCTCGTGGCTTAAAAATAGCATCCGTTTGGGTCCAATCCGGTCGACGTTCAGTTTATGCCACGCTTAACCTAAGCGTTGACCAACCTGTGGATGGATAATACCGTAAAAACAGTAGGTATAAAACATAACTTTACTGTTGAATATGCGGACCTGAATTCGTTACCCAGATCTGGCAAAACATTTGTGGTTTACCATTAAGAATTTCTCCACAGTCTGAATTTATGTGTTGGGACTTAAACATGACGTTTACTAAAACTGGCACATATTATACCAAATATTATCCTACTATTTTGTATAATATTATAAATACGTATTTTTGTGAGGATGTTTGTTACTCTTTCACGTCAAAACGGCTGAACGGATCTTGATGAAATTTGGCACAGAGGTGGACTATAGTCTGGAATAACATATAGGATATTTTTTTCGACATCACGCGGGAGATGCCGCGGGCGACAGCTAGTTATACATAAGTGACAAAATGTGGGTGTACTATGTCGCACTCTCTGCCTGACAAAGGGACCTCTTTATTAGAACACTTATTTTTAGGAAATTGTGAACCCAACGTAATCCTTACTAATATTATAAAAGCCAAAGTGAGTTTGTTTGTTTGTTACCTCTACACGCTGTAATGGCTAAACCGATTTTGATGAATTTCGGTACAGAGATAGTAGATAGAAAAAAGTGGGATGTGAGGGAGAAAGAGGGAAGAAAAGGGAAAACTTAGCGTTGCTATTACAAATCAATAAGGCGCAAGGGCAAAAACTGCAGGTAGCAGGTACCTGCAAATCAGGAAAGGGGAACTGTGTTACCCCGAATTTAACGCGAGCGAAGCCGCGGGCAAAAGCTAGTATGATATACAAATCCAAGTAATGTTGACTGAAGAGAAAGAAGTAAACAGATGATCATGGCCTCCATGTGCGCTCTTGCATTAAGTTATTGCAAATTAAAGATTCTACTAGCTCTAGGTTAACTAAGAGAAAACCGAGAATATAGAAAGAAAGAAAGAATGAAAGAAATACTTTTTGACAATAAAACAAAATGATTAAAAAAAAAAGAACAACAATAACTAAAAGACAATATTAAAAACTGGGCAAGAGCGAGTCAGACTCAGAGGACTCCGAGGACTCCGAGGACTCCGAGGACTTTGAGGGTTCTTTTCAAACTTGCGACATAAACAGCCATATCTATCTATATAGCCATTTTTTTTTGGGGTGGGAAATTATCAAATAACTTCCCTCGCTCTGGGCGGAGCGGGGGGGCGTGTCAGACTTTTACTGACTAAAACCCACCCATGTTCCTTCTATTGCCCTTTACGTTCCGGGGCCGCGATATCTCCTTTGAACAACCCGCAACCCCGGCAGGCGGTGGCCCTGGCAAGCCCCTCTGCGATATATATAGCCATTGAGGGTAGATTTTGACAGCACAAAGACACCACAGAGTTGAGTATATATGGTTTTAATTTCAACTCGATACCTACTCGCATTCCCGAGATAAAGGGTCTTGGCAGAGACAGAGATAGACATCAAAATGATCCAATAAGGGTTCCATTTTCCTGCCGGGGTTGCGGGTTGTTCGAAAGAGATACCGCGGCTCCGGAACGTAAAGGCCAATAGAAGGAACATGGGTGGGTTTTAGTCAGTACAAGTCTGACATGCCCCCCGCTCCGCCCAGAGCGGGGGAAGTCATTTGATGATTTCCCAACCGAAAAAAAAAAGGATTCCATTTTTCCTTTTGAGGTTCGGAACCCTAAAAGAAAACAATGATTTAAATTAGCCATGTAGGAGGCCAAAAGGCCCGTATCCCAGTATGGAGCTGAAACATGACAGCCATATCAAAGCGGTGATATTATAGTTTTATGACCTAGTTTTACAAAATTTGATTTTTCTACTTTAAAATCTGTTCCATTTTTGTATATACATCGACAGAGGTGTAACCCCTAATATGGGCTCTATCAGAATATCAACGCTGTGTCATGGTTGTCATGTTGCAGCACTATGCTTAGATAGCAGCCTTTTGACCTCGTACAGGACTTATTTAATTAATTGTGTCCTACACAATACGAATCCAGACTACCGCTACTACAAACAAATTCCTCATGAAAAACTTAATAGCATTTTGTTAGACCCGCGAATCGAACCCAGGACTTTATACTGAACAGTCGCGCTTGCGAACACTCGACCAATGAGACCTTAAAAATAAAATATTACATTACATCTAAAATCCCCTAACACGTTTAAATCTTTGTCACCATAAACAAACACGCACTTCTAAAACCTAGACTACAACAAAACATAATTCACAAAACGATTCGGTAAAAGCAAGTCTTAAAACCCGACACCATTTCATTGAATACACCCTTCATTTTAATATAAACATGCTACATATTATCACGCAAGGAAAACCGAGAGTGTAGAACAAAAACAAAGAAAAACAAACGTTAACTAGGTGGAAATAGAAACAAGAATCAATTACCTTAACATCACAATAGATCATTATGATACGCAAAATTTACAACAGGTTTTTAAAAGCAAAAATTTCCTGAGTTTAATTTTTCGTATAGGCAACACTAGGCGCTAGTTTATGGTTCGTAAGTTGGCAACATTGCGGAAAGAAACTTTTGATCGGTTTATTTATCATTGCAAATGACTGAATTGTAAATTGAGAAATGTTGGAACGAAGTTCCTTATCGCGCGTTGCGAAAGGGGGCTAGACGGAAAAAATTAAGACCAAAAGTTGTAACGACACTTTTTGCTATAGTTGTAAGCCGTGCGGCGTGCGCGTGCGTGTGTCTCTCTCTCTCTCTCTCTCTCTCTCTCTCTCATGGAAAGCAAGCGAGTTATTTTCGTTTCGTCTTTCTATTTTGCATTGAACAGTGTGGTGTCGCGACGTTTATTTTTGTGTGTTGTTTTTTGTACATTACAAATAATAACTTCGTTCCATCCGGGTGTCCCTTGACACCTCTCAAGTTTTTTTTATAGTTTTTGTAGAATTTTTGTAGCTATTAAGAAGTATTAAATACTAGCTGTTGCCCGCGGCTTCACTCGCGTTAAATTCGGGGTAATACAGTTCCCCTTTCCTGATTTGCAGGTACCTGCTACCTGTAGTTTTTGTCCTTGCGCCATATTTATTGTAATACCAAAGCTAAGTTTTCCCTTTTCTTCTCTCTATCTCCTTCATTTCTCACTTTTATATAAAACCAATGTCCGTCTCTAGGATCCCAACTATCTCTGTACCAAAATTCATCAAAATCGGTTTAGCCATATAGGCGTGAAGACGTAAGAAACAAACTCACTTAAGAAAGAAAGAGAAAGAAACTTTTATTTGGGACTCGCACAAAACAAGTAAAACAATAAAAAAAAATTAAATAAAATAGTACAGACAAGGTTATTGTCTGTGCGAGGCCAAAAAGGTCCCTGTCTCAGCATAAGCTGCGATATTTTAGGTTTAAAATAACACAGCGCTGGTATTCTGACAGGGCCACTTGGCCATAGTATCTCTTTTGAACAACCCGCAACCCCTCTACGTTGCTGACATCTCTTTGAGGCGCGTGTGGAACACGAACGCACGTATAAACAGCCATATCTTTTGACTACGTAAATTTTTTCACAGCTCTATGGGACCGCAGATTTGAGAATATAGTTTTAACTAGCTTTTGCCCGCGGCTTCGCTCGCGTTAAATTCGGTATAACACAGTACCTGCTACCTGCAGTTTTTGCTCTTGCGCCTTATTGATTTGTAATAGCAACGCTAAGTTTTCCCTTTTCTTCCCTCGTTCTCCCAGATATCCTACTTTATTTTAAAAAAGCCTATAATTAGCCTATGTCCGTCTCCTGGTTCCCAACTATATCTGTACCAAAATTCATCAAAATCGGTTTAGCCATTAAAGCGTGAAGAGGTAACAAACAAACTCACTTTTGCTTTTATAATATTAGTAAGGATTTAAACTCGATACCTCCGAACTTTCCAGAGATAAAGGGTCTTGATAAAAGATCTTGTGAAAATATTCTGATTTACTAGAGTGTCCATAGAGTTTCTTGCCCTTTCTTTTCCATAGAGATCAACGCTTTTGAACGGGCAACTAGTACATTCACAATCCTTACTAATATTATAAAAGCGAAAGTGAGTTTGTTTGTTTGTTTGTTACGTCTTCACGCTTAAATGGCATTACCGATTTTGATGAATTTTGGTACAGAGATAATTGGGACCCTGGAGGCGGACATAGGCAATTAATTTTTTATTTTTTAAAGATTGAGAAAGAGGTAAGAAAAGGGGAAACTTAGCTTTGCTATTACAGTAAATAAGGCGCAAGGGCAAAAACTACAGGTAGCAGGTACCTGAAAATCACGAAAGGGGAACTGTCTTACCCCGAATTGAACGCGACCGAAGCCGCGGGCAAAAGTTAGTTAATTATATTCTGAGACTTGAACTATAGCTTTATGCTTTTGTTTCTTAATATTTAAAAGTACCTGTAATGGTCTAACTGAAATAAATGCTTTGAGTTTGACAGGCAGACAGTCATAAAAGGTCGGATTCTTTTTTATTTGAAACCATGACCTATAAAAAACACTAACAAATGAGGTTCATGTTCTTCAAAACATAATATAAATTTATCCATGTGAGATATGCATGTGAATTTTCCTTCCACATTCCATGCATCTAAACACATTTTAATAATCGTGATGAAAACCAAGTAAAAGTGTACAAAATCAACATTTCTAATGTAATTAATTCGTGAATGTCGAGTCAGGGGAAAGGTTAAGGTACGTCAGTGTTTGAAGTTGGGCTCACGACCAGTCACGACGCAGCATTTGAACGACCAATCAACCTATACTAAACCAGCTTAATTATGCAGATCTCTCGCTGTACGGAAAATATTTACAAAAAGAGGTTATGTTATACAGGAATTGTAAAGCTGTCGCTGTTTGTACTAAGGAAACTATTATCTTAAGATCGCATATTATTATGTTATGCTAGCAAAGGAGGGACGTTTGAAGGAGAGCACCCCAAACCAACCCAGCCACCGCGGGAGACGCTCCGTGCGACCCGGCCACAGATGCGGGTTTATGGACGGTGAATAATGGGTAGCTCACCGTCCGTTCGTCTAGTGAAAATAGGCTGTGTCGACGGCGCGTTAGGCGCGTCGCCCACACGACCAACAGTCGAGGCGCAGGCGCATTAGGCGCGTCGCCCACAAGATCAACAGTCGAGGTGCAGTTGAAGCGCAGGCACATAAGAGGCACGCCGCAACGAGATTTTCTTTACAAATGTCGTGTGGGGGGCGCCTAACGCGCCCGCGCCCCGCCTGCGCCTCGACTGTTGGTCGTGTGGGCGACGCGCCTTAGTGTTCCACGCGCGCCTCAAAGAGATGTTAGCAAAGCAGAGGAGCCTGCCAGAGTCAGTCACTGCTTGCCGGGGTTGCGGGTTGTTCGAAAGAAATACCGTGGCCCCGGAACATAAAGGGCAATAGAAGGAACATGGGTGGGTTTTAGTCAGTACAAGTCTGACACTCCCCCCCTCGCCCCTCCGCCCAGAGCAAGTGAAGTTATTTGATGATTTCCCAAAAAAGGCTGTTTGTCAGACTTTCGGGACACTGACGTCTTACAACGACTGTCAAAGATCTAGAAAGACAGCCACGTCCGGGGCTTAGCGTACTTTCCGAGGCACAGAGGAAACTTGGTCGGTCCCCATGCTGAGACAAGGACCATTTTGGCCTGGTAGAGCTAATTTATTTAATGTAATTGTTTCTTCTGAATTTTTAATATTTTTTCTTTTGTTACATAATTTGTGTTTTTTTTAACTGTTTTGTCATGTGCGAGTCAAATAAATACCTTTTCTATCTTTCTTTATTTGTATGTAATGGACGATAGCCCGAGATTAGCAAATGCGGCTTCAGGTAAAGATAGAAGAAGCTCCTCTACACAATTTAATGTCATTGAACCTTCTAAAATTCTCAATTTAAATAAAGATCTATCACTAAACATTCCACAGCCATAATACAAACTCTTGCGCATATAGAAACTCATAAAAACTCGATCATTCCACAGCACATTCACTAACTAATAGCTAAATTGTCGTATTTTTTCGTCACGTTACGCTGTAAGCATGTTTCGACGTCGTCGGCTGCGCTTGCGCCGCCTTCCTTCACGCGTTTGTTAGTTAGATACACGTGGATATATTTCTACTAGATGTGGTACTAATAGAACATACTTTACTAGCGACCTGTCCCGGCTTTGCGCGGGTGCAATGTAGATACTTATACCACTATTCTTCTATCAGAATCACTTTATCTATTGCTGCTTTAAAATCGGAGTTTCAAAAACTAAGCGAACAGGCAGCGGAAGATCTATATTTCTTTTTCTTTCTTTCCTTTTCTTTTTTAAAAAAACGTTGCCCACACTAGGAATTTCTCCTGTATCGTGGGTGCTTTTACAAACATTTAAACTCACACACACAAACAGCCATACCCAAAACAACTACCTTTAGGCCATACAAATATTTGTTCGGTGCGGGACCGATCGAACCCGCGACACTCAACACAGCAGTCGATTGCTCAGCCACTGCGCCAACCGTGTCGTCAAAAATTTAAATTATATCTGATAAAAGCGTGTTAATAGTAAATTTTGTCTCAAGTGAGGAAACTGTCATTGCGGCCGAGGTGAATTTGACGCCCAAGCCGCCAGCAGGCGTGTGAAATACATTAGGTGCAATAAGCCAGTTTTCGAGGAAGTATAAAGCAAAAAAATATACTCGTAACGCTTCTAGCAGAACCAGACTAGCTGTCAAAGTCAATACAATGAGACTTTTACCGATTGTGTGATAATACTAAGCTTCTCAACGTCGCACGCGCACCTCAGTCATGATTTCCCAGTAAGTGCGTGTGGTGTTTAAGTATCTACCAACTTTTTTTATGACAGTCATGTAGTAGGTAATTTTGCGATGCCTTAATATTAACTAGCTTTTGCACGCGGCTTCGCTCGCGTTAAATTTGGGGTAATACAGTTCCCCTTTCCTGATTTGCAGGTACCTGCTACCTGTAGTTTTTGCCGTTACAAAAAAAAAGATAAAAAATAGCCTATGTCTGTCTCCAGAGTCTAAGCTATCTCTGTACCAAAATATATCTAAATCGGTTTAGCCATCACGCAAACAAACAAACTCACTTTCGCTTTTATAATATTGGTAAGGAAATGCTTTTACTACACTCACAAGTAATTCAATCCTTACTTCCTTATCCTTATCCTTACTTAATATTATAAAAGCGAAAGTGAGTTTGTTTGTTTGTTTGTTTGTTTGTTTGTTACCTCTTCACGCTTTAATGGCTTAACCGATTTTGATGAATTTTGGTACAGAGATAGTTGGGAACCAGGAGACGGACATAGGCTAATTTTTATTTTAAAAAAGTGGGATATGAGGGAGAACGAGGGAAGAAAAGGGAAAACTTAGCGTTGCTATTACAAATCAATCAGGCGCAAGAGCAAAAACTGCAGGTCTGCTTAGTGTGTTAATATCGAATTTAACGCGAGCGAAGCCGCGGGCGAAAGCTAGTAATAAATAAATGGAAGTTGTATTTAACGAATTTTTAGTTATGTTTATTTTAGCTAAGAGACATGTTTCTAAATATGAATATTTTTAATACAAAATATGTAGAATATTAATCGTTTGCAGTCACAACTTATTGTTTCTTGAAGTGATTTTGTGGAAGCTAAGAGGAAATACATAATTATTAAAAGAACATAAAATATTTAAAGATATAGTCTTTAAATATTTTATGTTCTTTTAGTTTTAGTTCATAGTATCAACAATACATGTTACACAATAAAAAACAAGGCTAAGCGCATATTCTTTCTAAATATTTAATTACAAACTTGAGTATTGGAATGTCTTTGCAAACTAGCCAGTTCTATCAAAGGTTTGATCAATGTTATTAGACATCTACATCGTGATTAAAACATTTTTTTTCATTGTTATTAAATAGAACACATCTTAATGTCACAATCGTTATTTTCATCGCTGTATAATTAATTATTCTAGCTTCCGCCCGCGACTTCGCCCGCGTGACATAGTTACTTTGGGCTAACGCTAACTTTAACCCGCGTGATGATCGAAAGAAATGTATGTTTCTCTCCCCTTGTTTTCCCTATTTCTCCCCCCTATCTCATTTAAAAAAAAAACCTATGTTCGTTCTTATGGTCCTAACTACCTCGTGTACCAAAATTCATCAAAATCAGTTTGGCCAGGCGTGAAGACGTAACAAACAAACATACTAACTAACTAACAAACAAACTCGCCTTCGTTTTTATAATATTAAGTAGGGTAGTAACTCCTGACTATACATATTAATCTTATTACTGTTCTTATTAATTATTGACGGGCCTGTTGGTCTAGTGGTTAGTGGCCTTGACTGCTGAGCCGGAGGTCGTGGGTTCGATTCCCACCCAGGACAAACTTTGTGTGATGAGCATGATTGTTTGTTCTGTGTCTGGGTGTGATTTATCTATAATATGTATTTATTTATAAATTATATAAGTATGTATATCAGTTGTCTGGTTACCATAACACAAGCTCTGCTTAGCTTGGGATCAGATAGCCGTGTGTGAGTTGTCCCAAGATATTTATTTATTTATTATTTATTTATTGCATACAATTAGAGGAGAGACGAAGCGCATGTGACTAAAAAAGTGATAGATATGAATGTTTATTTATTTATTTACCACTAATTTATAGCACCTTTACAGACATATCCAATACGATGCTATAAGACACCAAATTATACAATATACCAAAAAAAAAACAAAAATTAATCAAATTAAAAATAAATTAATACTTATCTAATTAATTACTAATATTATATATGATATTATATAAATAATTACTAATTAAACATGGCAAAGCATATTGATCAAAATTATACTTAACGAGTCATTACTAAGGGACTGTTCACTAAGGGACTGTTGTTGATGTTGATTGATGGAGAGGGAGAGGAAGGCCAAAGAAAATATAGATGGATTGCGTAAGAAATGATATGAAGGAGTTAATGATGCCGTGACGTCTGACAGGGGGGAGAATGGAAGAAGAAAACGTGTTGCGCCGATTCCAAATAGAATGGGACAAGGGCAAATGATTGCATACTAAAACTAACTACTCCACTACACATATGTAATAATAAAACTTATATACAACGGACAGGTTAACCCAGAACATCATGTTAACTTCACAACACAACTCTATGTAATACCTCAGTTATTAAATTCAACGAAATATCATAACTTCAATTACGTATACATATGTACAATTGTACATAATTAATCAATCAGTATGCATGCATATATGTGTATAAATACATATGCATGAACTTCATTAACGGCATATTTACTAAAGTGTTGAAGACAATATACATGAAAATTTCTTTACGTAAAGTTTGACCACTTTTTTTACGGATGAAACACCATCAATAAACTTCCCCTGCTCTGGGCGGAGCGGGGGCGAGTTTCATATGTTTACTGACAAAGACCCACCCATGTTCCTCCTTTAAAAAAAAAAAGATGTTGCCCCACACTAGAATTTCTCCTGTATCGTGGGTGCGTTTACAAGCATATCCAGACCCGGAACAACTATCTGTAGACCATACAAATATTTGTTCCGTGCGGAAATCGAACCCGCGACACGCAGCGCAGCAGTCGATCGCTCAGCCACTGCGCCAACCGTGTCGTCACTTCTTCGTTCTTTTGCCCTATAAGTTCCGGGGCCGCGGTATTTCACTCAAAAAACCCGCAACCCCGAATCACAAATAGGCTCAATATTTTATTAATTGATACAAACAATGTTTCATACAACTGTCCTCGACATTTTCACAATAACATAAACGCACAATTTAGCAATTATAGACTCTGACTTCTCACTTATACCTGAATTTGCATGTGGTAATTGCATGACAACATACAATCAAGTTTATGTGCGTGTATTGAATTGAATGGGTGAGACACGCAGTCATATGAACTCATTTTGGAAAAAAACTAGTTACTTGTGTTGTTGCTTTAATAATTTTTAGAATAAAGAAGTGTAGTGACACAATTCTGAACATGTCAAAAAGAACTAAAGCTTGGACATTTTCTACCAGTCTACCTTAGGGTGATGCAGAGAGAAAACATTGTAGGTGCAGGGTGCATAACGGAGAGAATTCGAAAAATAATATTTACGATTAAAATATAATGATAAATATTTATGTACATACATATGTTATGTTTACCTATATTGTAAGTTTGTACAGAACCCTCGGTACGCGAGTCTGACTCGCACTTGACCTTTTTTATCTTTTGCCAAATTACAACACTCTACTTTTCTGCCAACCCAATGAATTTAAATTAAATTAAAAAAAAAAAAAAAAACTTGCAAATGGAATAAAACCTTCACACTCATAAAATACCTGGCTGCATAATTAAATATCGTGGTCTCGTTTTTTTTTTAAAGTTCAAATTGAGTTCCTTTTTCACTTCGAATTTAAAGGCTGTTTGGCGCGAATTTAACATAGGAAGCGTTTGTTTTTTGTTTTTTTCTTAAATTATTAATTGTTGTTTACGTCAAAAATAATTTACTAATTAAGCAACCAAAAAACAAGAATAGAAACAAAATGTATCCTCATTTACAACGAGAATATAACTAAAAATATAAAGAATCTAGGCAGGTTTTGCATGAATAGTATAAACAACATATTATATAACGGCACTTTCCAAAATCTTAAGAGACGGACATCCTTTCATAATATGTATGGATTGTCTGACATTGCCTAGTTTCACTGCATTGTGTTATATTAAGCGCAATTTTCTTCTTTACACATATACTTCACGCTTTTAATCTCCTCAACGATAGGCAGGGGTGTAGGTGGTAGTACTTACGCTTTTCATTTTTTGCGGATGGGAAATTATCAAATAACTTCCCCCGCTCTGAGCGGAGCGAGGGGGAGTTTTACACTTGTACTGACTAAAACCCGCCTATGTTTCTGCTACTGCCCTTTATGTTCCGGGGCCGCGGTATCTCTTTCGAACACCTCACAACCCCGGCAGGCGGTCATTTTAAAACCAAATGATTTTAAAAGAGTACCTAACCATGGAGTATCTTGTCGGTTCTTCTCCATAGGAAACGACCAACCCGAACCATGCACCTTTTCTCGACTTTTTTATAAGTGCCCATATATACCTATGTGAAATAAAAATATTTTGATTTTTAGCCAGTGAAAAATTCTTGACGAAAATACCTAATAAGACTATGCGTAATTTCGGTATCAAACTCAGAAACTCATTCTCAGCAGTTGCGTTTGCTACCGCTATACAAAAGAGGGATTTTATTCTATTTTCAACATATCTTTTACTAGCTGGCGCACGCAGCTTCGCCCGCATGAAGATCGAAAAAAAGTAACTAACTCTGTGCCAAATTTCATCAAGATCCGTTTTGACGTTAAAGAGTAACAAACATCCATACTCACAAATATTCGCATTTATAAGATTATTTATTTATATTAGTAGGATATTTTACTAACTTTTTCCCGCGATTTGTTTCATGCACAAAGTTCAACCTTTTGACTCACAAAAACAAAAAATACCAAATTGGACCAGTCTATTTCATTATTCTGATTCCATAGGAGACCACAATATAGTTAGGTATGAAAGAAAGTTGGGGGAAAAACTTAGTCTAGGTGACAGACAACGTAGCCTTTCTTCTTATCCTTACTATAATATTATAAAAGCGAAAGTGAGTTTGTTTGTTTGTTACCTCTTCACGCTTTAATGGCTACACCGATTTTGATGAATTTTGGTACAGATATAGTTGGGATCCAGGAGACGGACATAGGCTATTTTAAAAAAAAAAAAGAGTGGGATATGAGGGAGAAAGAGGGAAGAAAAGGGAAAACTTAGCGTTGCTGTTACAAATCAATAAGGCGCAAGGGGAACTGTGTTACCCCGAATTTAACGCGAGCGAAGCCGCGGGCAAAAGCTAGTATGTTTATAAAATTCTTGTGTCACCGTTTCAGTTTTCGTACTCCCCGAAACGGCCCGACCGATTTTTATGATTTTTTATAGTAAATTTGTAGGTCGGAGTATCAGTCGTAATCAATTTTTCATACCCCTAAACTGATAAGGGTGGCCCTCTTCAGAAGCCCATGAGCAGCGGGTAAAACTACAGGGCGCATCTAAATTGGTATACAATTGTTGAAGCGTCTATCTGTCAATTCCGAACTTTATAAAAACGATGTTGATAACCCAAAATAAAAGAAAAAGGAAGGCCAAAGAAAAGATGGATGGATTGTGTAAGGAATGATATGAAGGAGAAAGGAATAAATGATGCCGTGACGTCTGATAGGGGAGAATGAATGGAGAAAACGTGTTGCGCCGAGCCCAAATAGAATGGGACAAGGGCATGATGATGATGATAAGCCAAAATAAGATGTTTAAAAAAAGATGTAGGTTTTTCTTCCTGACTGCCCATCTGAATGTGATGTGTGTATGAATGGAATAAAGTCATGCTAGTATGTCTGGTGTTTTGTGAAACAAAGTATGCAAGAGTGTCCACTGTTCCGTGTTAGTTTTAATTAAACCTATTGCTAGTTGTTTACTTGATGACTTCTGTTTTATTTTCTGCGTCTATGTTAATTATTTTAATTGGTGTTACTTATACTGTTTTAATTAACTATTTATAAATAAATAAATTTAATAGAGTTAACGAGTAACACGGTTGGCGCAATGGGTGAGCGATCGACTGCTGCGCTGCGTGTCGTGGGTTCGATTCCCGCATGGAACAAATATTTGTATGGCCTACAGATAGCTGTTCCGGGTCTGGCTGTTTGTGTATGTGAGTTTAAATGTTTGTAAACTCACCCACGATACAGGAGAAATTCCTAGTATGGGGCAACGATTTAAAAAAAAAACTAACAATATAGGATAAATATTTAATCAGTAACGTATATAAAAAATATAAGATCTACGCTGGGGCAGTCAAATACAGTACAAATTCAAAATTCAAATTCAAAATTCAAATCATTTATTTCAATTAGACCATTACAGGCACTTTTGAATGTCAAGAAACAAAATGAATCTACAGTCCCGGTCACAAGGCATAATAACTTGTGAAAGTACTGTAGTTGCCCATTCCAAAGCGTTGATCTCTATGGAGAAGAATGGGCAAGAAACTCCATGGACACTCTTTTAAATTATAATATTTTTACAAAATCGTATTTACATCATTCATGTTGAGATTATACAAATATGTGAGAACGATATAGAAAGACGTGCACAGTAAGAGCGTCCAGAGTAAATAAAAAGCAAAATTTAATTTTAAATCTAAATAAGTTTAAAAATGAACCGTGGTAGCTAAAAATGACCAGTCCCAACTGACAGCGCCCGTTCACGAACATGACGTATGGATCAGCCCCATTCAGCTCGACCATTTTGAAGGGAGCTAAATGACCCGACACACCCGCCACCATCAGCGAGACATTTAAGTGAGCATGACACTATCAACCACCAGGGCTTCGTCAAGTCAATGATAATACATAGCACTCACATATGGGCTTAATAATTATACAATACTAGAGAATTGATTCTATACATTGCAAAGATAATCTTACAATCTTCTGCAGCTTCCACTATAGCTTCGGATACTGAGTTTACCCCTATGCTTGTGGAGCAGGACCAGCATTGAGCCAAGCATTTTTATCATCAATATAATCCCCCAACTTATAATATGCTTGCCTACATAGTGTGCGTTTAATACAAGATTTAAATTTCGTTTCATTCAGTTGAAGAATGTGGGGAGGTATTTTATTGTAGCATTTCAAACAGTACCCCATGAAAGATGAGTCTACTTTAGCTAACCTGAAACCTGGTTGAACTAATTGGTCCCTATTTCTAGTATTATAATTGTGTCTGTCACCTCTTTTACTAAAAAGATGCAAGTTTTTCCTGACATACATGATGTTTTCATAAATATATTGACAAGGTACTGTCATGATGTTAATATCCTTAAACTGTTCCCTTAAAGAATCTCGCCTACGTAGGTTATATATGGCTCTGATGGCTCTTTTCTGCAGAATAAATATAGACTCGATGTCTGCAGCCCGTCCCCAAAGTAAAATACCGTATGACATTATACTATGAAAATAACTAAAATAGACTAGTCTCGCGGTATCTACATCAGTAAACTGACGGATTTTTCTAACAGCATATGCTGCTGAACTAAGGCGTCCGGCAAGAGATGTTATATGCGGACCCCATTGTAGCTTTGAATCGAGTGTTATTCCCAAGAAAACAGTTTTTTCGACGAATTCTAGTTTCTCTTGATTCAATACTATGTCACACTCACTGTTTTTGACATTTGGTAGAGCAAATCTTATGCACTTCGTTTTTTTCCCATTTAATACTAAATTGTTAGCGGTAAACCAATTATGTACCTGCATTAGGGCATTATTTACGTCGTCAAGATTTGAGGCACGTCTGTTTATCTTAAATATTAAAGAAGTATCGTCAGCAAATAACACCATTTGTGGTTGGTTTTTAAACAAATGGGGTAGATCATTAATATATACTAAAAAGAGGAAGGGACCTAATATCGATCCTTGTGGTACACCCATTTTTACATTTAAACCCATTGAATTGACACCATTTATTTGTACTTGCTGCTGTCTATCATTTAAATACGATTTAACTAAACTAAGGGCAAGTTTCCCTAGGCCGTAATGTTCAAGTTTTAAGAGAAGGGTTTCGTGGTTCACGCAATCAAATGCTTTTGAGAGGTCACAAAAGATCCCTATGGCATCCTGTGCTTCTTCCCACGCAGTAAATATGTGTTTTAATAGGGTGACACCGGCGTCAGTCGTACAACGTCCTTTGGTGAAACCATACTGCTTCTCATGTAAGATTTTATTGGTGTTAAAATGGTTGAGCATTTGGTTAAGCATTACCTTTTCAAACACCTTGCTGAAAACCGGCAAAACGGATACGGGTCTATAATTATTGGTGTCTTTACTGTCCCCAGATTTGAAAAGTGGTATTACCTTGCTGTATTTCATAAGGTCCGGGAAGACTCCTTGGTCCTCACACAAATTAAATATAAAGGCTAAGTACGGTGCTATAGTCTCAATGATAGCTTGACAAACTTTAATAGACAATCCCCAAAGGTCTTCGGTTAATTTGATTTTTAATTGTTTAAAAGCTTTAATGACTACAGTGGGGTTAATATGCTTAAACTGAAACTCAACCGGGCATGGTAAAACGTTTGCTCTTAATAAGTCAACAGAAAGTAAGGGTGAGGAATTTAACGTTTCTGTAGTTTTAATTGGGATACTAGTAAAGAAATCCACAAATTCTTGAGCAACTTCGTTTTTAGTGGTTAGAAGACCACGTGAAGATTCTAGTGTTATATCATTATTATATTTTTTATTTCTATTAGTTTCACTATTGATTATTTTCCAAACCGTCTTAATTTTATTATCAGCGGATTTAATCTTGTTGCTTATGAATAAGGCTTTAGCTACCTTGCAGGTGTTTTTAAATATTTTTGAGTAAGTAGCAACATAGCGATTGAATGTTTCCGAGTTGATGTAAGGCTTAAGGCCGTAAAGCTCAAACAGTCGTTCCCTACTTTTTCTTATACCCTTAGTTGCCCAATCACTAAATATAAACTTTGGGCTAATAGATTTAGTTTTTATTTTTAGCGTATCATTGAACTCTGTGTAGACAACCGAAAAGAATTCCTCATAAAAATTATTTACATTATTAATATCATATCCCGGAATGCCTAGATTACTTATTAAATTATTATTAAATTTATTTAAATTGCTGGGTGTTATTTGTCTGGACTGTATCTGAATTTTTTGTGATGTTGTGTAGGACTCGAAAACAACGATTTGACCGCTGTGATCAGAGGGAAGGTAATTTACAATGGATTTATCTAAGAAGTCGCAGCAACAGAAAACATTATCAATACATGTAGCGGTATTTGTAGTAATTCGGGTTGGCTCCGAAAACACATTCAACAAATTAAATGATTTAAAAAGATTTAAGAATCTACTGCTATTTGAATTTTCATCTAAAATATTGATGTTAAAGTCACCACAGATGACTAGCGACTTATTACCCGTTGCAAGTTTTGCCAAAGCATCTTCCATTACTGACTCAAATATCGAGTAGTTTTGATAATTTGGGGGCCTGTAAACGCACACTATGACATGCTTATCTAGCTCAACACAAGACAATTCAATATTATGTTCAACCGATAGATCAACTATATCAATACGACTTCTAAATTTAATACTATTTTTGACTAAGATTAGTGAACCCCCACGCATCTTAGATTTACGGTTAAAGCAACTGCCTACACTGTAATTTTCATAATTAATTAACATTTCATGATCTTTTAACCAATGTTCGGTGAAACAAACAATATCAAACTTAGTTTTTTCTAAAAACAATTCAATCTCTAGTTGTTTTGAAGAGAAACCTTGAATATTTTGATGAAATAATTTCAAGGAATTCTGCTTAGCCCCTTTTTTAAATTTAACTATTTGAGAGCCAGAAGGTACTTTGGTGTCTGTTGTCTTACTAGCTAGTTTAAATGAGCCGGAGTGAGCGACAATACTCCCCCGCCTTCCTTGTAAAAAGGTATATTAGTATAAGTACTAATATTCGCAGTGTTAATAATAGTACAAAACATAGACATACTATTTATGTCCGAGTGAATATTATAAGCTAATAGCCTAGCTATTTTGTGTCTACAACTAGTAGGTAGAAACACACTACCCCGTGTCGACCTAAGTTTATCAACAACAGTGTTGATATCAAGATATACAAGTTTGTCACAATAGTGACCTACCAAGAAGTGTACATGCTTATTCAGCATGTGAATGTAATTGTTTTGTTTATTTGACGTTTTATATAAGTATGGAAAATACAATACATGTTAATCGTTTTCTAAATAAACTAGACTAGAATAAAATAATCGCATAATTGAAATTATGTCCTATTGAAAGAGTTTGTTAGAATTTTATATCAACGTTTTTGTGTACCTAATACAGATATCCTTACTAATATTATAAAAGCGAAAGTGAGTTTGTTTGTTTGTTTGTTACCTCTTCACGCTTTAATGGCTACACCGATTTTGATGAATTTTGGTACAGAGATAGTTGGAAACCAGGAGACGGACATAGGCTAATTTATATTTTAAAAAACTGGGATGTGAGTGAGAAAGAGGGAAGAAAAGGGAAAACTTAGCGTTGCTATTACAAATCAATAAGGCGCAAGGGGAACTATGTTACCTCGAATTTAACGCGAGCGAAGCCGCGGGCAAAAGCTAGTCTAATATAAAATAATACCAGTCTGTAACAGTCCCACAGCTGGACAAGTGCCTCTTCTCAAACAGAGAAGCCACGAGCATTGATCACCACGCTTGCTCAAGATGGGTTGGTGATTTTAGTCTTATATTAATTACTAGCTTTTGCCCGCGGCTTCGCTCGCGTTAAATTCGAGGTAACAGTTCCCCTTTTCTGATTTACAGGTACCTGCTACCTGTAGTTTTTGCCCTTACTCCTTATTAATTGTAATAGCAAAGCTAAGTTTTCCCTTTTTTTCGCTCTTTCTCCCTCAGTACCCACTTTTAAAAAAAAGCCTATGTCCGTCTCCAGGGTCCCAACTATCACAGTATCAAAATTCATCAAAATCGGTTGAGCCATTAAGGCGTGAAGAGGTAACAAACAAACTCACTTTCGCTTTTATAATACTAGTAAGGATTTATAAGTCCAGGTTTCCTCATGACGTTTTCTTTCACCAATGTCTCTAATGTCTTAGATAAACTAAAGAAAAAATATATGACTTGAAAAAGGGACATTAGTACCTGCCCAGATTTGAACTCACAACCTCATGAATTAGAGGATAGGCGCTTAATCTCTGGGCCAACACGAACAGATTTTATAAGTTAAAGAAAAAGAAACTCGGTGACAATATAATAGAGATAGTTTTTAGAATACTTGATTGACGTAGTACTATAATATAATATAACACATTTGGAATAAATAACTTTTTTTTTGCGAGATGCAGGACGAGATATTTATCAAAACCGACGCATGGTCGAATAACGGAAAACCGAAAAAGAATATTAATCTAATTCATTCTGTAGATTTACATGTCTCCCAGACCAGTGTATGTGTTTTAAGGTTTAAAATCAGAACGTTATTTTTTTTATTTATCAATTACAATATTCCTAATAATGTACAAAATTATGTGTAAGTACAATAATCGAGGTTTCTGAAGACTTTCATGGACTTTTTTAAAGCAGTTTCGAAAAATAACATACATGGGTAATAAATATTGTCATATTGAGCTCATGGAACGCGAAATGAATGTAGAAATATATTTAAATCCTTGTCATGTTCATTCAATAAGTTACTGATAAAGAGATAAAAAGAAAACAAAGAACAAAATGCAATTTGCTAATTTTATACTGCGCGAAAAACGTTCTTAATCACTTCGCTTGTTACATCTTGAAAACTTTCGCTTTGTTTTGAACGCAAATCGTTAACCGTAACCTATAAACCAACTATTGCTAAAATGACAGTTGTAAGGAAAAACATAATATTCCATTCACACATTAATTTGAATCTCCCATTCAACATTTAATAATCCATGCCGTTACCTCAAATAAAAAAACAGGGTCGAATTGAGAACCTCCATCTTATTTTGAAGTCGGTTAAAAATGATTTCACCCGAAACCAACCCCTACTAAAGTGTTTACTGACTCCTTTTAGCCTAAATTAAATATTCCAAAAGGACCATGGCCCACTCACCTCGTTCAGCAAATCCATCACCAGATCCTGATCCTGTTCCAAGATCCTGCAACGCCTGCTCATCACCAACGTCATTCAAACCAAAATTCTGATCACGGAACACTACATTATCATTAAATCCACCAGGTCCTGCATGAGAATTCGTCTGCACTGAATTAACACTCTCCGACGCATATGGGAAGACCACTCGAGGACTCCTAGGCTTCCAACCAGGATAGTAACCGTTTCTAACTGAAGGAGCAAAAGGAGCGACTGGATAAGGATCAAAGGCGTAATTTGGAGCATAAGTCCGACCAAAACGGCCTTGGTAGTAATGAGGTTGGTTGGAATAAGGTCGAAAACGGGGCAACGGTTCATAAAACCTTTCGTTCCCAGAAGGCAAGTCTTCATTCACCTTCTTTGGCAGTTCACCGTCTTCGGGAGACGTGAATTCGTAATCTGGCTGATCGTCGAACTTGATCTTTGAGTAGTTCTTGTCTTGAGTTAGGTCTATTTCACCCTTTCCGAACGGCTGGTGATTCTCATTTTCGTCCAGGAACAGCACTCTGGATTGCCGCGCTCTGGTCCGACGGTAAAGATTCTTGGGCACGAACATGACGTTTTTATACGGCTTCTGGTAGACTAGGCTGAGCGCCCGGCTCGGCTCCACAGCGGCGACCGACGCCACTACTAACAGTATAACTTTCCATCTATTTTCGCTGAACATGTTGCCTCGGTCAGTGCACTGTGGTTTTCACTTTCATTTCTTATGTTACAAAGGGTAGTATATTTGGTTTATTTATTTTTTGTTGGTGTATTTAGTACATGATTTGGGGTGCGCGGTTGTTTTTAAATTTGGTGTTTTTGGTCGAGTTTCATTGCTGTGTACCGGGACGTGTTACGCGGACGGCCGTCGGCGGGGGACTGGCTGGCCGCGAGGCTTGGCAGTGCTATGCTGCATTCGTTATATAAAAATGTATGATTGTGACGTTGCGTTTATGTAATGCTGGTGATTAGTGATAGTACGTTGCTTGGCAACTCTGTTTGGGGATACCTGAAAGTGCTACTTTCAGATTCAGTGGTTATTTGTACATTGGAGTCTTGGATTTTTCAGTTTTGTATAGGTAATGTTCAATGTATCAAGTTTATCATAATAAACTAGCTGTTCTGCGCGGATTTGGCTACTACCCCGCTCCCGTAGGTAGTAGCGTGATGTTAGATAGCCTTTGTTACTCAGTAATTATGTAGCTTACAAATCGTGAAAGATTTTTTTAAATCGGTTGATTCGTTTTTGAGGATACCGCTAGATAAGATTTTTCTCTACAAAAATATAAATTTGCACTTTCGATAAGTTTTGTAAAATAAACAGAATAAACGTATTTTTTTTTGGCAAACCACCAGCTACTAATATGACAATGTGTTTAAAAACATATATTTTAGCATGGCATGTTGCAGTGAACATCTAGGTATGTCTAACCAATGGGTATAGTATCCTGCCGGGGTTGCGGGTTGTTCGAAATAATATCAATAAAAAACCTGCCAAAAGCGAGTCAGACTCGCGCACGAAGGGTTTCATACAATCTGTTTGTCTGTCTGTCTGTCTTTCAAGATCATTTATGTCAGGAACGCGTGAAGGTAACGAGTTGAAATTAACGCTGGAGCAGTCAAATACAGTACAACACATGTAAATCGTTTTACGATACAGGAGAAATTCCTAGTGTGGAGCAAGGTATTTAAAAAAAATGTTAGTTTTATTTGTTATTTTGTGCGCTCGTCGTAATTACGACTAATAAATACTTTTCTTTCTTTCTTTCCACTAGTGGGACCATCATTGGCTGCAGCCATACTTATCGGATATTTGCATAATACTTTAGGTCAAACGGTTAACACAAATGACATCATCGATTTAAAATAAAGAAGAAAGTTTGTTTCCTTATACGATTCTGTTATGCGGAGAGTTGAAGGAAAGATGTAGATTTTATTGTAATAATATTCAATAGACATACTGGAAGTTTCTGAGTATTTAAATAAACTCTATTAGTAGCAGCTACTGTAGACCTACCATGACGTCTTAAAGCAGAAATTATTCCACTGAGGGAAAGAGATGGTGCTAGACATCCTGTATAGCTCTGTCTCTTTCCCTCAGTGGAATAAGTTCTGCTTTAAGACGTCATGGTAGGGTAGCTGAGTCTGTATTCGTGTCCAGTTGTTGGGAATAGACTCGCCGTATCCTTACTCCTTACTTAATATTATAAAAACGAAAGTGAGTTTGTTTGTTACCTCTTCACGCTTTAATGGCTAAACCGATTTTGATAAATTTTGGTACAGAGATAGTTGGGAACCAGGAGACGGACATAGGCTATTATTTTTTAAAAAAGAGTGGGATATGAGGGAGAAAGAGGGACGAAACGGGAAAACTTAGCGTTGCTATTACAAATCAATAAGGCGCTACCGAATTTAACGCAAGCGAAACCGCGGGCAAAAGCTAGTAAAAAAAAAGATCACGACGGATTGAGAACCTCCTCCTTTTTTGAAGCCGGTTAAAAATTTGTCAAGAGCGAGTCACACTCGCGTGTCGAGGGTTCCGTACAAACTTGCGACATAAACAGCCATATCTTTTGACTGCGTAGACTTAGAGGGTTGATTTTCACAGCTCCAAGGGGCCACAGACTTGAATGTTTGGTTGTAATTTCACCCTATTACACTCATGTAGCGTAGTGTAGGACGCCCTCCGACCAGGTGGGATGACGATCTAAGAAAGACTGCAGGCAGATGCTGGATGCGGCAAGCTGAAGACAGGGCGCTATGGCGCTCATTAGGGGAGGGCTATGTCCAGCAGTGAACTAATATAGCCTGATGATGATGATGACACTCATGTGTTCCCAAGATAAAGGGTCTTGACAGACAGACAGACAACAAAGTGATCAAATAAGGGTTCTGTACCCAAATGGTATAACGCGACTCTATTACTAAGACTCCGCCGTCCATCCATTTTGGTTCGTCTGTCACCAGGCTGTTTCTCATGAACCGAGTTAGTTAGTTGATGTATTTGTACATCATCTGTAAAAATATCAACTGTCTGCCTACATAATTGTAAGAAAAATCTATACAACATTTTTTTGCTATTTTGTCACATATTATTTAATTTTTTTAAATATTTCTCAATAAAAAATATAAAAAAAAATATTTTATTTAATTTTATGTTTTTATTTTGTTTTCTTTCATTGTTTGATGTTGTGTGCACTTATGGCATGTGCCAAATAAACCTATTTTCTTTCTTTCTCGAGTGAAAACAAATCTCTAACTAAACTGTGAGAAAGGTCTCAACAACCAGTTGATGGTAACATCAAAACGAATTGATATCACACCGATTATTACTTGGTCAGACTTCGGTAGGCTGGTGTTATTTATCATTATAATAGTTGAAGGGACTTTTATATAAATATATGGCGAGGGAGGTAATGGCTGATCTTCGCGATATGCTCGTGAACGGGTGCTGCTTGTGGTGACCGTCTCGACGTTTTACGACGTTTTATAAGTGCCCATGTAGGCCTATGTAAAATAAAAATATTTTGATTTTGACGTGTCGTCTTGTTGACCAGGTTTTTTTTTGTTTCTATTATTAGTAACTCTTTTTATGCTTAGCTTATTTCTTTTGCACTATGGTCCTAGTTTTCACCTGTGACTTCTTCACTGCACGTGTAAGGCACACCCGTTAGACTAGAGAATTTATTATTTAGGCTTGGGTAATTTTTTATTTTTAAATACATACCACATACCACATACCACTTATTTTTATTTACATAGCTTTTGCCCGCGGGTTCGCTCGCGTTAAATTCGGCATAACACAGTACCTGCTACCTGCAGTTTTTGCCCTTGCGCCTTATTGATTTGTAATAGCAAAGCTAAGTTTTACCTTTTCTTCCCTCTTTCTCCCTCATTTTCAAATTTAAAAAAAAAGTTAGCCTATGTCCGTCTCCAGGGTTTCAATTATCTCTGTACCAAAATTCATCAAAATCGGTTTAGCCATTTAGGCGTGAAGACGTAACAAACAAACAAACTCAATTTCGCTTTTATAATTTTATAGGATTTTATTTTTAACTGCTCACTAATACGGAATTTTGCTGGGTGGTGAAGTTTGTCTGGGAGATGGGAATTTCTTGATTGACGTCATTTTTTGTAGCATCAACTTTATAACATCACGACACTGAGGAGCTGAGCAACGGGTTAAACCGCAGGGCACAGCTTGTATACGTATATTACTCATCTCATATTTGAAAACAGTCATACGGCATGACTCGAAATTTCTTTCACTCCAAAAATGAACACTACATACAGTCAATCGCACGAGTATAGGAACATTTTTGACGGCACGGTTGGCGCAGTGACTGAGGGATCGACTGCTGCGCTGCGTGTCGCGGATTCGATTCCCGCACGAAACAAATATTTGTATGATCTACAGATAGTTGTTTCGGGTCTGGCTGTTTGTGTATGTGAGTTTAAATGTTTGTAAACGCACCCACGATACAGGAGAAATTCCTAGTGGGGGCAAGGTTTAAAAAAAAACTTATGTCGTGACTTTTTGACAGCGCTTTTTCGCGTAAAGCAACATAAAACCTCGATTTGCATTGCGTAGCCAACCCACAGCAGTTAATATAGTTATTAGACTTCCCTCCCTCATAAGGAAAAAACGGAACCGTTATATAGGATCAGTTTGCTGTACGTCTGTCTGTCAAGACCCTTTATCGCGGGAACACGAGGAGGTATCGAGTTGAAATTAAAACCATATACTTAAGGCTGTGATCTCTTGGATACGTGAAAAAATTAAACCCTCTGCCCCGTTCCAATAAACATAAACGACTCGTTTTGCTTACGGATAGTTGTATTTTGACATAAGTCTCATAGAACTTATGTCAAAATCCGTAAGCAAAACGAGTCGTTTTTGTTTATTGGAACGGGGACTGTCGAACGAGGATAGTCTATGCAATCAAAAGATATGGCTGTTTATGTCACAAGTTAGTACGGTACGGTAATCCGACACACACTTAGCCGCTTCATTTGTAAATATTTTAATTACACATTATTATTTTTTAAGATTATTTTATGAATAGTATCTCTAAGTCTTCGGTAGTCTCTCTAGTCCTGTGCCTATAACCCTTGCCGGAACGCCTATACCGATCTGCTCCAACTTCCGGTACCTCGAGTCGCTTGTCCAAGGGGATGGCAAAGTAGACCGAGACGTAACGCACCGGATCAACGCAGGATGGATGAAATGGCGACAGATCACTGGAACAACTTGTGACCCACGGATGCCCCTCAAGTTAAAGGGGAAAATATATAAGTCCGTGATTAGATCTGTTGTACTGTATGGGTCAGAATGCTGGGCTGTAAAAAAGGTGGATGAAAAACGATTGCATGTAGCGGAGATGAGAATGTTGAGATGGATGTGTGGAGTGACAAGAATGGATAAAGTAAGGAATGAAAATATTCGAGGAAGTTTGAAAGTTGCACCTTTTTACAGAAAATTGAAAGGGAATCGTTTGTCTTGGTATGGACATGTAATGAGAAGGGATGAAGGACATGTGACTAAAAGAGTGATGGATCTGAATGTTGATGGACGGAGAGCGAGAGGAAGGCCAAAGAAAAGATGGATGGATTGTGTAAGGAATGATATGAAGGAGAAAGGAGTAAATGATGCCGTGAAGTCTGACAGGGGTGAATGGAAGAAGAAAACGTGTTGCGCCGACCCCAAATAGAATGGGACAAGGGCAGGAAAATGATGATGATCTCTAAGCCTTCGATGCTTGAAAATAAAAGTGATTGATTAAGAGTGAATTTCGTATAACAAACTCCTGCAGTTGACAGTACTATACAAAAGCGGATTCACAAAGAAATTTCTAACAAATATATTCGTTTGCCACACAACTCCCATAAAGGAAAGAATGTACATCTTTTATGTTCACGACGAAACCATAAAGGAGAATAGAAACCCATAGGTTATGGTGTATAATGTGGGTTGCATGGGTTGGTGACCCCACACATTGTGCAATAGTATTATGCAATAGTATATGTTATTATGATGATTTATGATTTATTTAAATATGAGGCTTTTGACACAACACTTGGCTTCCGTAGTTTTGGTCGTGGGTTTGATTCTTGTTTTATTGCCAAACCATTGAGAGCCCGGGTTGCGGGTTCTTCGAAAGAAATACTGCGGCTCTGGAACATAAAGGGCAAAAGAGCTTATTTGATAGAATCAAGCTCTTTACCTCTTTAATATCAGTATAGATAAAATTATCTTCCCATAAAAGTCATATTTTCCTAGCCGTAAGTTTGGCCAAATACTCAATTATTACTCGTCCAAAAATCACATCAATGTGGTCAACTTTGCAGAGGGGCCTTCCAGGGCCACCGCCTGCTAGGTTGTTCGAAAAAGATACTGCGACTTCGGAACATAAAGGGCAAAAGAAGGAACATGGGTGGGTTTTAGTCAGTAAAAGTCTGACACTCACTCTCACTCCGCCCAGAGAGGGCGAGGTTATTTGATGCAAAAAAAGGTATGGGAACCTAAAAAATTATGAATAGTAACATATTATCACGTGTATAATTCCGAAGTATAAGGCTAGAACATCTTTTGCTATATGCCAGTTATAATTAAGTCCCATTATCTGCTAGTAACTCTATTACCTACTAAGATGTTTTTTTTACGCCAGACAACAAATCAAATCATTTATTTCTTTGCAAACATGGTATAGTGTATAGGTATTTTTTTAAGTAAAGTTCTCCATATTTTACCGTCATATAGGTTTACAATTTTAAAATTTAAATATGTGGCAGATTAAAAGAATCCAATAAAAAATAAAAATGTTAGCGTGGTCACAATAATAAACAAAATAACTATTTTGTATTAAATTAATAGAATTTCTTTTATTCATTTTTTTTATTTATTTTTTTATTTTTTATTAAAAACTAAATAAAACATTGAAAAACACTAAACATAAATCCTTACTAATATTATAAAAGCGAAAATGAGTTTGTTTGTTTGTTACCTCTTCACGCTATAATGACTATACCGATTTTGTTAAATCTTGGTACAGAGATAGTTGGGAACCAGGAGACGGACATGGGCAATTTTTTTTTTTTAAAGTGGGAAGTGAGGGAGCAAGAGGGATGAAAAGTCAAAACTTAGCATTGCTATTACAAATCAATAAGGCGCAAGGGGAACTGTGTTACCCCGAATTTAACGAGAGCGAAGCCGCGGGCAAAAACTAGTATAATTATAATTTTCCAATTAGGAAGTACATATTCCACTGGCACAATCGTCTCTAACGCGATTGGTGTCAATCTATCAAATGATTGATGTGAGGAAAAAACATGTAAGTTTTGTGTGAAACTCATTATATTGAGTAATTAATTACCAAAGACACACGCAAACAAAAAAGAGGTTTGCGCATAAAAAACCGGCCAAGTGCGAATCGAGCTCGGGCACCGAGAGGTCCGTACAAAGTTGCGACATAAACAGCCATATCTTTTGACTGTGTAGACTTACACGTTTGATTTTTTCACAGCACAAAGGGACTCTAAAGTTGACCATATGGTTTTAATTTCAACTCGATATCTTCACGCGTTCCTGGTATAAAATGTCTTGACAGATAGACGGACGACGAACAAAATGTTATTGGAATTTCTCAGTAGCAACCAAAGGGGTCTGAATTTGCCGGGGTTGCGGGTGGTTTGAAAGAGTAACCGGGGCCCTGGAACGTTATGGGCAATAGAAGGAACATGGGTGGGTTTTAGTCAGCAAAAGTCTGACACTCCCTTTAATTTGATGATACCACACCCCAATAAAAAAGGGGTCTGTATTTGTGCCCAATCGATGACCATAGACTCAATCACCAAATATTTTATGAGACTTAAAATAAATGAATAATTACTGGCAGAATCATCAACATCATTTGCTTAGCCTTTTCCAAATTTTTTTGGGGTCGGCTTCTAACCAGATGCAGCTGAATACCAGTATTTTTCATGGAGCGACTGCCTATCTGACCTCCACAACCCAGTTAGTACTGGGTAATGCGATACCCCTTGGTAAGACTGGTTGTCAGACTTTCGGGACACTGACTACCTACGATTATTAAAGATCTACAAATGACAGCCGGGACCAGCTTTCCGAAGCACGGAAGAAACTTGTTATGTTACTGGTGGTCACCCATTCACAAACCAACCTACGCAAGCACAGCTTAACCTAAAGATCTATCCGAGCGGCTGCTATTATTTAGCAACGAGCTCCTCCTGGACTAACTGGCAGAATATAGGCATACTAAACACATCTGTCTACCCTATTTCAGACCACAAGCGTAATGATAGCAAGCAGCGCCATCTATCTTTATAGATACCCAACTGAATGTAGCCTTTCTCTACATAGAGTTGCAGTGAGGTGAAGGCTCTTTTTATTGGTCGATATTATGTAGAGTTCATAGATGTCTCTTATGTCTCGTTTACTGAGGCTTATTTTTATTTTATTTATTTATTTAGGGTAACAATTGTTTACACAGCTAGTTTAGATATACAAATGGTTAGTTTTTCTATGCTTCAAAAACTCAGAAACTACTGATTGGAATTGAGAAATTAATTTAAAATATGAAAGCTCATTAATTGAGGAAGGCTATGGGTTATAAGACATCATGCTACAATACTAAAGAGCTGAATAGTTGAGGTCATATTGTTTCCTATAAAACTTGAACAAAAGACATCAACGCAAACAGAAACGCGTTGATGTCTTTTGTACGAAACTACTTTTTAACCGCGACGTCAATAAAACAGGATGTTTATTATATGATTATTAATTTTAAATTATCCTGTTTTGTCTTTTCCACACACTGTATCTACATATCTCATCCAACTTTCCTCTCGCAGGTCTGCGGGGAAAAAAATCTAAATAAATAAGCTGTACCTTTGTGCTCTTCTGTCTTAATGTAATGTCCTATCATTATTTGTGTGAGCAAAAATAAATAAAAAATGTTTAAATGTATAATATCGCAGTTTACGTGAGTGAAACCGCGGGATGCAATCAGTATTTCTATAAACGCATATAAATAAACAAAACAACATTTAAACATAATATGTATACACTACAATGACGACTCACTAACCAAATTATAATTTCTCTCGCGCACAGTTTCACTTTGGATGCGCCGGCGCCGATGACGTCATCACTCTTCGTGTTTTAAATGAGCCTGCATGGGAAGCGCTAATTGTTTTCCAAGACTTTTGCCAGTTTACTGACCTTTCTTTGTTTTGCTGAAATTCTGACTGTCTTTGTTCAGTCCATTGTTTTAATGATGAAGCTATTTTTCGCACGAGTGCAAATGTGTGATATGTCAAAACAGGGAGATTTCTACTAAATTATACTCCTCATTTAATTGTAATAAATAAAGAGACATTGAGCTATTGTTTTCTATAATGGCAAGATATGCTCTAAGTTAAATTATAACTCCTAAATCAGGAAGGTAAGGCCTACACTTAGTTTAGGAGAGGCCTAGTTTAGGAGTCACCTATTTTTATGACCTTAGTTTATGAAATTTATAAAGTGACTAGCTTTTGCCCGCGGCTTAGCTCGCGTTAAATTCGGTAGCGCCTTATTGATTTGTAATAGCAACGCTAAGTTTTCCCGTTTCTTCCCTCTTTCTCCCTCACATCCCACTTTTTTCAAAATCCTTACTAATATTATAAAAGCGAAAGTGAGTTTGTTTGTTTGTTTGTTTGTTACCTCTTCACACTTTAATGGCTAAACCGATTTTGATGAATTTTGGTACAGAGATAGTTGGGAACCAGGAGACGGACATAGGCTAACTTTTTTGAAAAAAAAGTGGGATGTGAGGGAGAAAGAGGGAAGAAAAGGGAAAACTTAGCGTTGCTATTACAAATCAATAAGGCGCAAGGGGAACTGTATTACCCCGAATTTAACGCGAGCGAAGCCGCGGGCAAAAGCTAGTAATTAATAAGTTGACCCCCTTTTTTATTAGACTATTTGTCCCAAAACTCTGCAAAGGCATCCCCATTTGTTTCCAACTTAATCAGTGTAACAAACTCAAAGCATTTATTTCAATTAGACAATTACTGGCTCTTTTGAAAGACAAGAATGACAAAAATGACAATCTAATATATAAAATTCTCGTGTCACAATTTTCGTTCCCATACTCCTCCGAAACGGCTCGACCGATTCTTATGAAATTTTATATGCATATTCAGTAGGTCTGAGAATCGGCCAACATCTATTTTTCATACCCCTAAGTGAGCAGCGGGTGAAACCGCTGGGCACAGCTATTAAATATATATTAACTAGCTTTCGCCCGGGACTTCCTCCGCGTGGCATAGTTACTTTGGGTTAACGCTAACTTTAACCCGAGTGATGATCGAAAAAAAAATATCTTTCTCTCCCCTTTTCTTCCCTCTTTCTCCCCTTTATACCACATTTTTGGCCTATGTCCGTCTCTAGGGTCGCAACTATCTCTGTACTAAAATTCATCAAAATCGGTTTGGCCATTTAGGCGTGAAGACGTAACAAACAAACTTACTTTCGCTTCTATAACATTAGTAAGGATTAAAATAAACCGTGGCAGCTAAGAGATGACTAGTCCCAACCGTCAGCGCCCGTTCACGACCATTAAACATAACTGGATAAATATGGTTATAGTGGTGGTGATGTGTGTATCAAGTACGTATCTGCCTAACCCCTCAAGGAATACAGGCGTGGTGGTATGCTGAGAGAAGATAAATAAACGCCATAATAACTATGTCTTCAGAAACCCATAAACTTCAATCTTGTATTTGCAGATTACGTATGTAAATACCGGTGATCCGATGACGTCACCGGCGCCGGCGCATCCGAAGTGAAACTATACGAAAGAGAGATTGTTTATAATTTGGTGGACACATCGTAATCGTGTAGTGTCTTTTCGTGGATATTAAGAAGTTTTCCTGTTGTGAAATTTAATGATTTGGTTACAAAATAAATGTTTGGAAAAGAGATAAATCAATTTAAAACCAAATAGCCCCTTTTTTTGGGGTGGGTTATCATCAAATAACTTCCTCCGCTCTGGGCGGAGCGGGGGGAGTGTCAGACTTGCACTGACTAAAACCCAGCCATGTTCCTTCTACTGCCCTTTACGTTCCGGAGCCGCAGTATCTCTTTCGAACAACCCGCAACCCCGGCAGGCGGAGGCTCTGGCTGGCTTATAAAAAAAAATCAGCGGCCGCATCAGCAGCGCCCGCACAACCCGCCGTTGAAACGCGGGCTTGCGGGCTTGCGGGTTGCTCGAAAGACATACCGCGGCCCCGGAACGTAAAGGGTAATAGAAGGTACATGGGTGGGTTTTCGTCAGTATAAGTCTGACACTCCCCCCACTCCGCCCAGAGCGGGGGAAGATATTTGATTATTTCCCACCCCAAAACAAAAAAAAAGCGCAAAGTAACTATGCCACGCGGACAAAGTCGCGGGCAGAAGCTAGTAGGTAATAAAAAGGGTTTAAAAACAAGTAACATATCCAAATGCAGATTTGTAGATTGATATCCCTCACTGTACAAGTACAGATTAAATTTTACTTTCGTCATCTGCAAAATATTTTCACTTAGTTAATGCGTTTCTGATGCACCTATGACGTCATTATTGATATAAACGTCTTTATCTTCTACACTATAATCCTTACTAATATTATACGAGCGAAAGTGAGTTTGTTTGTTTGTCTTCACGCCTAAATGGCTTAACCGATTTTGATGAATTTTGGTACAGAGATAGTTGAGACCTGAAGACGGACATAGGCTATTTTTTTTAAGTGTTAGGTAAGGGAGAAAAAGGGAAAAAAAGGGAAAACTTAGCTTTGCTATTACAATAAATAAGGCGCAAGGGCAAAAACTACAAGTAGTAGGTACCTGCAAATCAGGAAACCTGTGTTACTTCAAGTTTAACGCGAGCGAAGCTGTGGGCAAAAGCTAGTAATATTATAAATAAAGAAGAAAGATTTGTTTGTTTGTATCAAATAGGCTCAAAAACAACTTGACCGATTTGAACCATTTTTTCACTAATAGGAAGCTACATTATCAGGAAGTAATATAGGCTATACAACATCACGCTACTACCCAACGGGAGCGGGGCAGCAACTAAAGACGCGGGTGAAACCGCGCAAGACAGCTAGTACAGACGCCAGCACATCAAGCTACTACAATCTGTCAGATTTCTTTGATAGATTTTCGACTTTATTTCTAGAGTATTAGGTTCAAGGTTCATTGGGAAAAGTTGACAGTTTCGGATAGCTTGACCTGCTGGCGTCTGTACATAAAGTCACGTCTTTTTTCCACTACAAAGTTTTCTGTAGAATGTAAATGTATTCATTCATTGAATAAAATTGTCTGTGTTTTATTCTGAACGCGTGCGATTGCATCTTGTGTTACCTGTTGGGGTTCGGAATATCCTGAATGATTTAACATTAGTTAGTATTACTACATATAGTGTAACATCATGCTTGTAGTCCCCGGGGAGTTGGTTAGAGGCGTGTACCCAATTACAGTCAAACTCGAAGCATTTATTTCAATTAGACCATTACAGGCACTTTTGAATGTCATGAAAACAAAAAAGATGCTGCTACAGTCCCAGTTACAAGACATAATAACTTGTGAAAGTACTGTAGTTGCCCATTCTAAAGCGTTGATCTCTATTTTTTTTTTATGAATGGCATCTCGCAGTTCAACCAAGGAGGTTGTCGTCTGCTTAACCGGGTGAATCCTGTGGATGCCTTAAAAATTAAGACCTCCAGCCAGGGTGAAGATTTACAAACTAAGCGACTACACGCTAAGGCGGTGCCCCTGTGGGGTACGAGCCTCGGCTTAGGGCGTCGCTGAGGGACAGCAAGGGACAGGCTGGGTCTGAGTGATATTATTTATGGACTGATTTAAACTTACTGGCTCAGCAGCGCGGGCTGGCTCTTGCAAGGGACGGGTGGGGTTGATCTCTATGGAGAAGAATGGGCAAATAAGTCAATGGACACTCTTTAAAAGTACACTCACATTTTGCTTGTTATAATTAATTCCCTCTTTTACTGCGATGTTTTTTCTCAGTGCTTATTGGTCGTCTGTATACTACACCACTGTATGTACCACCAAAATAGTAGTTTTGTTTTAATTAATAAAAAACTAAGTGTGAGTCGGACTCGCGTACTGAGAGTTTCGTACAAGCTTGCGACATAAACGACCATATCTTTTGACTGTGTAGACTTAGATGGTTAATTTATTTACACTGTTCTAAGAGACCTCAGACTTAAGTTCTCGAATCGAGTTTAAATTAAAACGATACACTCAAGTCTGAGGGAGACTTGAGTATATGGTTTTAATTTAAACCTTATACCTCCATACGTTCCCTAGATAAAGGGTATTGGATGGACAACAAAGTAATCTTATAAGGGTACCATATTTTCCTTTTAAGGTACCCTAAAAATCGTGCCCTTAATGTAACTTTTTTTTCCAAAAAATTGGCTGCGTTTGGTTCGGTTATTTAGGAAAAATGTCACTGTAAACTTCGCTAACCGTCCTATCCTATTCCTACTAATATTATAAATGCGAATGTTTGTTAGGATGGATGGATGGATGTATGGATGTTTGTTACTCTTTCACGTCAAAACAGCTGAACGGATCTTGATGAAATTTGGCACAGAGGTAGATTATATTCTGGAATAACACATGGGATACTTTTAATACGATATCACGCGGGCGAAGGCCAGGGCGCCAGATACTAGGCTATTAATATTATGCTACGACAATGTGAAGCTGCTCATTCCGTCCTCGCCAACGATTCCCGTCGCGACGTCTTGGTAGAAAGAGTAACAAACATCCATACATCCCCACAAACATTCGCATTTATAATATTAGTAGGATGATATCGAAAAAAAATATTCTGTGTGTTATTCCAGACCATAATCTACCTCTGTGCCAAATTTCATCATGATCCGTTCAGCCGTTTTGACGTGACTAATATTATAAATGCGAATGTTTGTGAGGATGGACTCACAAACATTCGCATTTATAATATTAGTAGGATTTTAAAGATATTGGTAGTTTGTAAATGGTAATGTACAAGTTTCTTTCCGGCATTTTTTTTTCTATTTCCTCAATTACAAGAAAAAGACACAAACACCAAAAAGGCGTATGAAACCTCTAAAGTAACAAGTTCAATCTTAAACTTCACTTCCTCATCTGCGTGTGAAAGGTTTTCACTTTGCTAACGCGTTTTTGATGCGCCGGCGCCACTGACGTCATCATAACTCGAGAGCATTTATAAACTTGTTTTTCATCTGGTTTACTTTATATTTTGACAACATTTTTGCTATTAAATGCTTATTCTATAAAAGTACGACAGTAGTTTGTCGATTTTTGAACGTTGGGGCAACGTTAAAAAATTAGAAACACTAGGAATTTGACGACACGGTTGGCGCAGTGGCTGTGCGATCGACTGCTGCGCTGCGTGTCGCGGGTTCGATCCCCGCACAGAACAAAAAAGAGAGAACGCGGAGAACACGGAGAAAAATACAATGTAGTCAAATACCTACATAAAAAAGGCTAAACAAAAACAGTTTACAAAAGTGGTCTAGTACTACGAAAAAAAATTTTTAAAAAGACCTCGAAAAATAATTTTTCATCTCGAAATTCTCAAAAAACATGGACGTGTAATTTTTTACATATTCAATTAAAACTGCAAAATGACTTACATTTTCGTGGACATGATATTCAAATAAAATCAAACGCCGAAATATTTTCGACCTTATTTCTATTCTTTCGATACTTTACTGTCGTATACTTGTGTCATTCCACGCCCAGTCTGCAGCCAGCCTCACCTCCGCGAATACCTAAGATTAGCTTCTTACCGTGCCTTAAGGCGCCACCCCGACCAAAACGCCGCGCAAGCCGTTTTTGTGCAGTTTTCTGGAGCTATCTACTTGTTATTTAAAAGGAATTAAGTAACAAAAAAAATCATTAAATTTCTTTGTAATCTTGATTCCAGATTTATTTTTTATTTTTATTGAGAAATTATTTAGTAAATCTCCTTACAACAAAAGCCAGAAATGAGAAATAATTATCAATAACATGCATCTCCCCTCAAAGTAAACATTGTTTAATTTTGCTACTGACACTAATGAATACACAATTTTATAATGAACATTTTGGTACAAATATTTTTTCCAAAAACCCAAAACTTTATTTTATATAGATTTTATTCCAAAAAATGGGCATTATTCACTACTGTTACTCCTGCGCGGCGAAGAGGGAATGAATGCTCAAGGTTATTTGGTTAGGGTACCGCCTTTTTTTTTTTTTCAGGCGGGAAATCATCCAATGACTTCCCCCGCTCTGGGCGGAGCGGGGGGGCATGTCAGACTTGTACTGACTAAAACCCACCTATGTTCCTTCTATTGCCCTTTACGTTCCGGGGCCGCGGTATCTCTTTCGAACAACCCGCAACCCCGGCAGGCAGAGGCCCTGGCAAGCCCCTCTGCTTTGCTGACTCTCTTTGAGGCGCGCGTGAAACACGAACGCGCCGTCGACACGGCCTGTCGTCAATAGACGGACGGACGGTGAGCTACCCATTGCTCACCGTCCACAGGCCCGCATCTACGGTGGCCGGAAGTCGTCTCGCGGCGCCCGGCGCCCTGGGCGTCTCCCGCGGCGGCTGGGTTGGGCAGATGTTCTCTCCCTCAAACGCCCGGCCACCTCCTTTGCTAGCATTACTGCTTCACAGAAGGTGGTGACCGCTTTCCATTCCCTCTCGCTCCGGACCATGGCCTGAACCAGGGCCGGACGCGAGAGATCGCCGCCGCCGATCGCCTCCACGAGGGCACGGCGGTGCTCCGCCCAAGCTGGGCAGACCACCACTGTGTGCTCCACCGTGTCCTCCGGGCGATCGTCACAATGGTGACACCCGGGCGCTTCCTCCCGCCCGATGATGTGCAGGAACCTCCCGAAACTTCCGTGTCCGGTGAGGACCTGCGTCAGGCGGTAGGTGAGGATAGGGTACCGCCTTAAGGGCATAAAGGCGCGAGTTTATATATGTATGTAAAATACAGAAATTAAGGCCACACACACAACCCCGTTTTACGAAATATAACCTGCTTGCATTTTGCTTTAATCTCGCATCTAGCGTCAAAGACACATGTAAATTATCACACATAGCGGTAACAAGGGACATGTCCAATCAACCGTGTGCCAACATGACGATAGTCGCCCAGTATCTTATTAAGGCGCTGTACAAAGCAAACACTTCGTAAAACGTCTAGATTTTCGTCGCAAAGTAAAGATTAATAGTCAATTTTATTAAACAGTTGTTCTATCTACATAGATAGATAGATAGAATATTCTTTATTATACACCATACAAATTACAAGAATAACAGTATACGACTTATAAATAGGGTGACACATTGGGCGGTCTTATCGCTAAAAGCGATCTTTTCAAGACAACCTTTGGATGGATTTAAAGGAGGAGAGACAGTACTGTAGGACCATTTTTTGGGGTGGGAAATCATCAAATAACTTTCCCCGCTCTGGGCGGAGCGAGGTGGAGTGTCAGACTTGTACTGACTAAATCCACCCATGTTCCTTCTATTGCCCTTTACGTTCTGGAGCCGCGGTATCTCTTTAGATTCTAAAGAGATACCGCGGCATGAGCTGGGGGGGTTGCGGGTTGTTCTAAAGTTTAGAACAACCCGCAACCCCCCCAGCTCATGTAAGACGTTTTGTACCTTAACCAATGCTGGCTGGTTGGACATGACTTTCGAATACTCAGGTCATTTTAAAAAAGGAACTAAGAAAAATATAGAAGTAATGGAATAAGAAGTGTGAGATGTATAAGCTGTCAAATAAAATATCCTTACTAATATTATAAAAGCGAAAGTGAGTTTGTTTGTTACGTCTTCACGCCTTAACGGCTACACCGATTTTGATGGAACCTGGAGACGGACAAAGGCTAACTTTTTTTTGAAAAAGTGAGAAATGAGGTAGAAAGAGGGAAGAAATGGGAAAACTTAGCATTGCTATTACAATAAATAAGGCGCAAGGGCAATAACTACAAGTAGCAGGTACCTTCAAATGTGGGAACTGTGTTACCCCGAATTTAACGCGAGCAAAGCCGCGGGCAAAAGCTAGTAAAATATAATCTTCTTGGGGGGGTCCGGTTTCCGCACTTAATCCTCTAAAAAGGACCTTAAAAACACACAGCGGTAGCGTTTAGCTAGACTAATGAAGCTCATCAACAAGATTCCTCTCAACATTCTCTCTGATGAATATAAATTAATTATTTTGAATACGTAAGAGTGGTAGCCAACCATTTTTGTTTTTGCAGGCATAAAGGTATAATTTTGATTGATTGATTTCTTTCCGAACTTGATTAATGGCCACTATAAAATTATTAACATAATCAATGGCCAATTAGCCGAGGAGCTCATGGCTAAATAATAGTAGCCACTCGGGTCGAGCTTTAGGTTAAGCCGCGCTTGCCTAGGTTGGTCTGTGGATGGGTGACCACCCGATACATACCGAGTTTCCGCTGTGCCTCGGAAAGCACGTTAAGCCGTTGGTCCCGGCTGTCATTTGTAGATCTGTGACAGTCGTTACAGGTAGTCAGTGTTCCAAAAGTCTGAAAACAGTCTTACCAAGGGGTATCGTAATACCCAGTATTAACTGGGTTGTGGAGGTCAGATAGGCAGTCGCTCCATGTAAAATACTGACATTCAGCTGCATCCGGTTAGACTGGAAGCCGACCCCACTTTAGTCGGGAAAAGGCTAGGCAGATGATAATGAATCAATGGCCAATTATGAGATCTGGAACGAAAATATAGGTAGAAAAAGATGACCACAACAAGATGGCCGCTTTTGCAGAATCCTATAAAAGTAAATTATGAATTACATTACCATTCGTTAAATGGTTGTAAAGTGACAATTCCCGATATTACCTGCGTCTGTGATAATTTTAAGAATTTTAACGTAATTCAATGTGTTGTCCTAGTAATCCTTCTAATATTATAAATGCGAATGTTTGTGAGGATGGATGTATGGATGTTACTCTTTCACGTCAAAACGGCTGAACGGATCTTGATGATATTTAGCACATCATCATCATCATCATCATCAGGCTATATTAGTCCACTGCTGGACATAGCCCTCCCCTAGTGAGCGCCATAGCGCCCTGTCTTTAGCTTGCCGCATCCAGTATCTGCCTGCAGTCTTTCTTAGATCGTCATCCCACCTGGTCGGAGTATTTAGCACATACACGGAGTAAATGGGCACATAGGATACTTTTTTTCGATACCACGCGGGCGAAGCCGCGGGTGCCAGCTAGTTCTATTATATCTACTTAAACGGACATTTTAGACCCCTTATTTCGCTCCGAACCGAATAGGGATAAATCCAGGAGGCTGAATGGTGGGAAATCAAGTTGCCCTTTTTATCTGTTCGATGGCCTATCTTAATTAATTCGGCCCAAGATTTGGCTATGGATCTTCAAAGACATCTAGTTTTGTAAAATAATCTAATTGATTTATTGCAACTAATAAAGTGTTAGATATCTACTTTCTTGTTTTGTTTTAACGGGTTTTTTTTCATAGTCATTATTTTATAGTATGTAAAAACCTCTCCTTTTTTATTGAGTTGTATATTCTATGATCCTTGATAAAAAAAACTGTCTTGAAGATTACACGCAGAACTAGAAACTGTAGAAAGTATTTCCCCTAGAAATCAGTTATTAAAAGCTCATTAAACACCACACCTAAAAGTTTTCAATATCCAACAAAATAACAGAAATTAACTTCCCAAGAAAAAGTCGTGTCCGATTAAAAACTATACCAATCACTCGCTATAATCGATTACAAAGTCGATCAACGGATCTCTAACAAATAATCATCGAGTCGACACTATTTATTAAATTTTTCCACAACAACATACTTTCCGATACGATGCGAAAACGTGAAATATCACCTTAAAACCAGGGCTATAATAATCGCGACAGCGAGACCGTCAGACCGCCTGCCTTTGCCTGCGACAGGTTTCGAGAAAACAAGGCAGTACTGGCAGTATACAACCGTACACCGCCGCCTCAACACGGCCGCCTCAAAAAAAAACAAATCAAATTCAAAAATCGAAC
The DNA here is from genome assembly GCA_905475445.1 of Ochropleura plecta. Classification (NCBI taxonomy): domain Eukaryota; kingdom Metazoa; phylum Arthropoda; class Insecta; order Lepidoptera; family Noctuidae; genus Ochropleura; species Ochropleura plecta. The sequence continues at coordinate 4,535,870 of FR997750.1, read as the reverse complement.
GTTTTCACGTACCCGGTCATTTTTAAAGAGGATTTCGTCGAAAGAGGTCGCGTTTTTAACGATATAAATTCAATTAAGTGGATTTAATGTTAGATCTAGTTGAGTTTTGTTAAGTGAAAGTGATTTCTTATCGAAAAGTGAAAGGCGTTGAACATCAGGTGAGTGTAGGGTCCTCAAAATCTTGTTTAGTTTTAATCTGGTTACATGCAGAGAAATGTTAGAACGAAGATGCTTTGACCGTGTCCAGTGGCCTAGTTTTGAGTTATTGAGTGCTTACACGCGTTAGTTGGAGTTTGAGGCTTGGTTGAAGCCTTTTGAATGAATAATTTATTGGGTAAAAAATGTACACAGTAACAATATTTTTAGTGGAATACTATCAAAGCCGTAAGTGGAAGTCAGATTGGCAGTCGCTTCTTGTAAAACACTGGTTTTCAGCTATATCTAGTATTACTGGAAACGGATACTAACATTTTAGAATATAAGGCCTGGATTAGGATAAGACTAAGTAATATGTTGAGAATACAAAAAAAGCCTTTGGAAAATAAGAGCTCTTTTTTGATAAATCCTTTTTTAATCGACAATGTTGGAAGCAGACAACTTTGACTCGTTTTAAAATGTTTAGAGCGTTTTTTTAAGTCTCCACGACTTAGCCTTTAACTACTTAATAAAAGAAAGAATATTTATAAGGCTAGCACAAGACAAATCAATTTAAAAATAGAACAACAAAAAAAACAAAATTAAGACATTATCAACTGAACTGTCATGTTATTTCTCTCACTGGGAACGCTCTGGTAATACAACTAAATACCAACCTTGCTCACTGGTCCATAGATAACATATTGGTCTATAGTATTCTTATTGTCAGAACAAAGTTTTAATAAATAATAATATTTATTTATTAAAACTTAATGCTCATGTATAAAAAAACACTGTACAAAGGCGGACTTAATGCCTTGGACATTTTCTACCAGTCAACCTTAGGGTGATGCAGAGAGAAAACATAGTAAGTGCAGGGTGCATTTAATCAGAAAGTTTTCGAGAAAATATTAACAAATAAAACAAATAGATAAATACTTAAATTCATACGTACAAACAAAATGTAAAACAGAAAGTTATAAATACACGGAGAAACACTAACAACCATTTAATTTGGAAACGAATCTGCCAGCATCATGTACATAACCAATCCCTTTGTGAGGATGTGTCTTCATCATAATTATCCTGCCCTTTTTTGCGGATGGAAAATCATCAAATAACTGCCCCCGCTCTGGGCGGAGCGGGAGAGGGTGTCAGACTTGTACCGACTAAAACCCACCCATGTTCCTTCTATTGCCCTTTACGTTCCGGGGCCGCGGTATCTCTTTCGAACAACCCGCAATCCTGACAGGATTTCCAAGAGCCTCGACCTACACCAGAGGAAGTTCTTAGACAGCTGGATCAAGGGCTTGATACAGTTCTGACACGGCTCGTATTCTTAGGAGGCTCCTTTCTCTTTAGCCCTGTCTGCCGGTAGCTTGGACCCTGTTCTTGATACCGGTGGGTCACTACTTTTATGTTATTAAATGTTGATTTAAGTAATTTTGTTTTTAAATATATGTAACTAGCTTTCTTGCGCGGTTTCCCCCGCGTCTTTAGTTTCTGCCCCGTGATTTTGTATAGCCTATGTCACTACCTGATAATGTAGCTTACTATTAGTGAAAAAATAGTTAAATTCGGTGTAGTAGTTTTGGACCTGATTCGATACAAACAAACAAATATATCCTCTTTAAAATATTATGCATTATCCAATCTAATATATAAAATTCTCATGTCACAATGTTCGTTTCCATACTCTTCCGAAACGGCTCGACCTATACTTATGATTTTTTTTGTGCATAATCAGTAAGTCTGAGAATCGGCTACTAGCCTAAGTGATACGGGTGGTAAGCAGCGGGTAAAACCGCTGGACACAGCTAGTGTTAGTATAGATTTCGGGGTTAAATATAATGACCACCATATAATGCTTTCATACCCTTAGGTATGTAACCAAAAATATCTACTTAACACCAGAAAAATAATGTCTAAAATTACAATAGTACCAGCTATTTTAGTCACGACTGCACTTTAAATTGTATTCGACCACCAAATGTAGTAAATGATCTCCAAATCTAATCGAATTATAACCTCATTATGGTTAACACCACGACTCGGAGTACCCCGACTTGGATAGGTTAGGTTAGCGGGAGGGTAGCGGAGCGGAGCTCCCGCTTTAGCCTTCGTGGTTTATTTTTATACCACCCAGAAATAAAAACTTTGGTTATAATTTTACTTTAAAATGCTGGTTTAATTTTGGTGATCATTTACTATTTTTGGGTTAACAACGATTTATTTGGAGTCATTTTGCTTAAATAGGATAGCAAAGTGTTAAAACTTTGGTTATAATTTACATTAAAATGCGGGTTTCATTATGATGATCATTTACTATTTTTGTCTGCTATTTGTTACTATATCTGGTGGTAAGTTAAAAATAAGCCATAGATTTCTAAGAAAAATAAATGCGAAAGTAAAGATGTCTGCCTTTCGTCTTCAAATCATACTAAATCAATAAAAAATCTTTAAATTAAAACCGTAACTTTAAACCGTTACTTCTTGACCTTAAATAATAGCGCCATGACCTTGAACCGTTAGAATATTGGACATCAATCATCTGTTGTATTTTTATAGCTGACGCATATTTTGTATAGAAAGCTAGCGATGATTGTATTAGAAAGAAAAAAAGTTTATTTAAGTGCACACAATATTAAACAAAAATAAAAAAAAAACATAAAATTAAATTGCAAAAACAAAAAACTAAACACCACGACACAACAACACGACAACACGGTTGGCGCAGTGGCTGAACGATTGACTGCTGCGCTGGGTGTCGCGGGTTCTATCCCCGCACGAGATAAATATTTGTATGACCTACAGGTAATTATATCCGGGTCTGGCTATTTCCGTATGTGAGTTTAAATGTTTGTAACCCACGATACAGGAGAAATTCCTAGTGTGGGGCAACGGTTAAATAAAATGGTTCATTAAAATATCGATACATTTTATCAATGACTAAAATATTGACATATTATATCTACTAAGACACATTGATATTTAATGATATATACATCGAAAATGTAAATATCTCCTCATTTCATTTACCCAGAGGAGATACCAAAGATCACTTATTACTAAGATAATGTAATATAAAACTAACGGAACGAAGCGAATAAGAACCAATTCGCTTTTGTTGTATGGATATTAATTTATTTCTGACCAGGTCAAGACAAATCCGATTTGTGTCCCACTGAAAAACGATTTTCAGCCGAAACCGTGACCAAATTAATGTTTATCCTTACTGATATTATAAAAGCGAAAGTGAGTTTGTTTGTTACGTCTTCACGTCTAAATGGCCCAACCGATTTTGATGAACTTTGGCACAAAGATAGTTTGAATCCTGGAGACGGACATAGGCTAATTTTTTTTATAAGTGAGATATGAGGGAGAAAGAGGGCAAAAAGGGTAAACTTAGCATAACTATTACAATAAATAAGGCGCAAGGGCATAAACTACAGGTAGCAGGTACCTGCAAATCAGGAAAGAGGAACTAACTGTGTTACCCCCAATTTAACGCGAGCGAAGCCGGGCAAAAGCTAGTTTGGTATAAGTTAAAGATAATCTGCCAAACTTTAAAACCCATATATGTCTTTAAACTTACATAGTCACTAACCACTAATATTATTATTATTAACCCTGGAAACGGGATATGTACATGTTTGTTATCGTACTAATAATATAAATGCGAATATTTGTGAAGATGGATTGATGGATGGATGTATGGATGTATGTATGGATGTTTGTTACTCTTTCACGTCAAAACGGCTGAACGGATGTTGATGAAATTTAACACAGAGGTAGATTATAGTCTGGAATAACACTTAGGATACTATTATATTATATATTGTTTTTCGATATCACCCTGGCGAAGCCACGGGCGCGCTAGCTAGTTTAAAATAAAAATATAAAACAAATCCATTTCCCAAAAATATTACGAATACGAGAATACAAAAGCTTTAAATAAAAACCTTGATCAGACACTATTGACAAGTGTGTCCAACACATTCCTACTGCATGAGTTCATGTATGTTAAATGCTGTGCCCCGAAGTTTCTCCGCCGTTTCTGATTTTTTACCCGACTGCCGAAAGGAGGAGGGTTATGTTTTTCGAGCGTATGTATGTATGCACACACTCCTAAAACATTTAATGCAACCCTACGTATGAGGTGTCTTTGAATTTGATTTGTCTAAGTTGAGGGAGTGACAAACAGATGACAGCGGTGTAAAAGAGTACTTGAACGCCTTTTTTTACGTATGTGAAATTATCATAAAACACCCCCTGCTCTAGGCGGAGTAGGGGGCAGTGTCAGACTTTTATTGACTTAAACTCAACCATGTTCCTTCTCTTGCCCTTTCTGATCCGGGGCCGTGGTACCATTTTTACCAACCCGCAAACCAAGGCGAAACAACTCTTTGAATATGAATGCGCCGTCGAAACGGCATGTCGTCACTGGACGGACGGACGATGAGCTACCCTTTGCTCACCGTCCACAGACCTGCGTCTACGGTGGCCGGGAGCTTAATCCGTCACCTTAATTTTATTTAAGTTAATGTTTAGTTAACTACATAAATTGGTTTTAATTATTAGTATGAATTAATTACATTCTTCAGATAGATGTTTACATCAAAATGCCACAACAAGGTTCGATTGCACGACCTCTCTCGCTAGTTCGTCGCTACAACCGCTGAGCTATTGCCAGCTACAAAATAGACAGTTATTCATTATTCTTAAGTGATGACGGCAACTAATTTCTTTTTCTTAAATTATCATAACAAAAGTATCGCGGAGAAAGTGTTGACTAAGTTCTAATGCTTGAAACTAGCTATACCGTTTAAGCCTGTGAATTCTGAAAGTTGGCAACACCGCACATAACTGTCAAATATTCGCTGCTTTGAATAAATTAATGAATGAAATGAAATTATGGTAAACTTTTCAGTTTTAGATACTAAACTATACGGAACTAGCTTCCGCTCGCGACTTTGTCCGCGTGACATAGTTACTTTGGGCTAACGCTAACTTTAACCCGCGTGACATAGTTACTTTGGGCTAACGCTAACTTTAACCCGCGTGATGATCGAAAAAAAATCTTTCTCTCCCCTTTTCTTCCCTCTTTCTCTCCTTTTTAAAAAAAAAAATATGTCCTGCTCCAGGATCCCAACTATCTCTGTATCAAAATTCATCAAAATCGGTTTAGCCATTTAGGCGTGAACACGTAACAAACAAACTCACTTTCAGTTTTATAAGATTAAGTAAGGATATCGAATAACACTAAAAAGACGGAAAATAGATTTATGTTTTTTTGAAGGCTAGTTTTCTTTTTGTTTGCGCGTTTCCAAAATAAAGATTCTTGATAGACAGACAGACAACAAAGTGAATCCTATAAGAATTCCGTTTTTTTACTATAAGGTACAGAATTTTAAAAACGTTTAATGGACTCTATGAAGGTATGGCAAGAAAGGTGTCTGATAAGATAACGAGTAAGTCCTCTAGAGTATGGTAGAATTAGACATGCTGCGCCGACCACAAAAGATTTTTTTTTTATTCTTTGCCCCACACTAGAAATTTCTCCTGTATCGTGGGTGTGTTTACAAACATTTAAACTCACACACACAAACAGCCAGACGCGGAACAACTATCTGCAGGTCATACAAATATTTGTTCCGTGCGGGAAACGAACCCGTGACACGCAGCGTAGCAGTCGATCGCTCAGCCACTGCGCTAACCGTGCCGTGAATTCAATATTATCTGATTGTTCGAGAAAAAAGCAAAGCGGTGTCATGCCATACTAGAAATATGTATGTATGTGTTGGTCTTTACCAAAACAATAATTGGTTCTTTACAAAAACAACATGTCTTTACACGTTGTTTTTGTAAAGAACCAATTACTAACAATTTTATGTTATTTTACAACGTACTTTCTAACTTAATCGTCGAGGAAATCTGGATTATAATACATTAAAACTGCGCACACGCACGAGGAACCTAGATAATTAATGTACATTCCAACTAATAAAACACTGATAAAAGTGAAACTGTACAGTGTCGACTTCCACCGTTTTTAAATAGGTATCAAGGTAGGTATAAGCACAGATAATATAATACTAGCGTACAGATACTCCATCTCATACAAAGAAACGTGACCGCCGTAACTTCGTGATTTCTCCGGGCTATCCGGGCTATTTTTTTTTTACTCACAACGGCGCTAGATGGTGCTTGCAGCGATAGCTCATGTTCAGTTTATTTTACAGAGAACCAATAGATGGCGATTAAACCAAACTGTACTTTTGTACTGTAAACTAAGGTATAATAGCCCTTTGACCTTGAAGCTTACGTCGTCAGTCACTCGGCAATCGCCATTAATAAATTCACGTTCTTTCATGCCTACTATTATATTATCTGAGGCGTGCGTGGGGTATAGCTACATGTTTTTCGGTAGACTTAGTTATTATTTGTTAGGTTCAGCGTAAACGTTAACGCAAATTATGATAATTATCAAATATTTAAGTCAATCAAAGTTATTTATAATATTATCGAAATAGCGAATAAAGGAGCTCGTGGCTAAATGATAGCAGCCGCTCGGGTCGATCTTTAGGTTAAGCCGCGCTTGCCTAGGTTGGTCTGTGGATGGGTGACCACCCGTTACATACCGAGTTTCCTCGGTGCCTCGGAAAGCACGTTAAGCCGTTGGTCCCGGCTGTCATTTGTAGATCTTTGACAGTCGTTACAGGTAGTCAGTGTCCCCAAAAGTCTGACAACCAGTCTTGCCAAGGGGTATCGTATTACCCAGTAGGTACTAACTGGGTTGTGATCCACAACCCTAACCTAACCTCCACAACTTGTGGAGGTTAGATAGGCAGTCGCTCCTTAGAAAATACTGATATTCAGCTGCATCCGGTTAGACTGGAAGCCGACCCCAACATAGTTGGGAAAAGGCTAGGCAGTTGATTATAATATCGAAATAGCTCTTGAAATGATATTTGCTGCAAAGTAGATGATTTTAAGCAGGGAGTTATTTTTTAACAGACTCTGAGAGTGTGTAGAATATTTTTATTTTATCCACAAGTTGTTACTTAACTAAGTAGGTACTTAGTAATATTTGTATATTGTGTTAGTACACTACAAAAGTAGGTAAGTACTTATACTTACCGGCTCGAATCTTGGGCGCTAGACGATAGAGTGGGGATGACCTTGCGATTTGTACAAAAAAAGAAATGAAAATAAAGCTAAAACGCCTCTCCAATACTATCTATCTATACATGCATCACTTAAAAATAAAAACTGTGATAAAAACCTATCACTACTGTACTTAATTAATAATACCTATAATATAATTAATAAAAGTACCTACGCTTTTACCTACTTAATATAAAAAAAAACTTAACATAAATTAACTAAAACTCGGGGTATCTAAAAATCTATGCGTACCTACTACTACTTCACCTAAAAAGAAATTAAATGTAAACTATTAATAATTCGTAATTTGAACGATTACCTATTTAATTTAAACACTACCAAAATAACTAATAAGTACCTATTTTATAAAATAACAACAAAAGAAATCTAAAAATAAATTATTTAAAGACTTAAAGTCGCGCTGTTATGCATTGTCTGTCAATAAGGTCGAACACTCTGAACGTCTATTCGCATCAACAGCCAAATATTACGGTAGACGCGGCGACCGTTACACAAAAATAATCCTTATAGCATGATTCAGTATTCACGCGCGGTGGCTTATTGAATAGGTAATAATGTTAACTTTTTTTAATAAGGGATGAGAAGTGAGAGTGCTATAAACCTAAGAGTAGACAAATATACTCAGAAAGTTCCGAACTGCTATCGGGAGTTACACGTGTTTTTCTGAGTCAACCATAAAAGATAGACATAATATGCTGTCGTAAAATATTTTTTAATATAATTTTAAGGAGAACATTTCCGTTATACATGATTTCTGAGTAGCTTTAAGGCGGTAGGTACCCTAACCAAATAACCTTGAGCATTCATTCCCTCTTCGCCGCGCAAGAGTAACAGTAGCGAATAATTCCCATTTTTTGGAAAAAAAAACGACTTATATAAAATAAAGTTTTGGGTTTTTGGAAAAAATATTTGTACCAAAATGTTCATTATAAAATTGTGTATCCATTAGTGTCAGTAGCTAAATTAAACAATGTTTACTTTGCGAGAAGATGCAAGTTATTGTTAATTATTTCTCATTTCTGGCTTTTGTTGTAAGAAGATTAACCAAATAATTAAGTAGGTACTCAATATGAATAAATCTACAGAGAGAATCTTGAATCTTGTTTCCATTAGGAAATAAGATTACAAAGAAATTAATGTATTTTTTTGTTACTTAGTTCGTTTTAAATAACAAATAGATAGCTCCAGAAAACTGCACAAAAACAGCTTGAGCGGCGTTTTGGTCGGGAGGCGCCTTAAGGCGCCTAGTAGGCTGCACACGCGACAGAAGCCTAAAAAAATGCAGTAACTTCTCCCGTTTTCCCAACATTTGCCTTCACTGCTCTGCTCCTATTGGTAGCGTGATGAAAAGTATACTATAACCTGCCCAGGAGTATGAAGAATAATATAATCCGTCCAGTAGTTTTTGTTCTTATTACGAACATACAGACAGACAGACAGAAAAAAATTTTACTGATTGCATTTTTGGCATCAGTATCGATCACTAATCACCCCCTGATAGTTATTTTGGAAATATATTTCATGTACAAAATTTACCTTTCTACAGATTTATTATAAGTATAGTTTGTATTTCATAATATTTCATTCTATCAAAATAGGGTATGGTAAATGGTAATATTGAGCTGTGTAGTAAAACTCAGAAAATGAAAACAACGCCATCTATTAGTAGAAATAACAGTAAATGAGTTACCTAACCACAACGTAGTACAAATTGTTCTCACCAGAGCCAACACCATAATATTATTTAGAAAAATCATGGAATTTTGAACTAGGAGCCCATTATTCCTGATTTTTGTGTTATGGGGATTTTTAAAAACAAGAACATACTTCTTCCATGGTCAAATTTAAACAGTTAACAAACTTCAAAAACAAATCGATACACATTACGCCATCTATTGAGGTTTTTTTGAACTATTTTTTCTTTCTTCGCAATGAGACCCCATGGTATAAGTTATCTATGCATTTTTTTCGGATGGATATCATCAAGCCTCTTGGTCTGGGCGGAGCGGGGGAGTGTCAGACTTTTACTGACTAAAAGCCATCCATATACCTTCTTGTGCCCTTTGTGTTCTGGGGCCGCGGTATCTCTTTTGAACAATGCGCAACCCTAGCAGGCAGTGGCCCTGGCAGGCCCCCTCTGCTTTGCTGACATCTCTTTGAGGTGCGCGTAGAACACTAACGTGCCGTCGACACGGCCTGGCGTCAATAGACGGACGGACGATCACGTGAGAATTTGTCACTGCTGTTCTCGGCTCTGTAACACCCTCCGCTTGCAGCTCGGGTGTTAATCCGCCCTCGCCGACGAAGCCCGTCGCAGCGATGCTGAGCTAGTAAGTTCAAACCAGTCCCGAAATAATATTACTCAGATCCAGCCTGTCCTTTTGCTGTCCTCCCCCTAAGCCGAGCCCTAAGCCAAGGCTCGTACCCCACAGGGATTGCCCTTAGCGTGTAGTCGATAAGTTTTTGCCCTGGCTAAAGGGTCTTAAATTCAAGGCAACCACAGGAATTGTCTGGTTAAGCAAACGACAACCTCCTAGGTTGAAATGCGAGAAGCAATTCATAAAAAAAAAACTTGGGCGTTAAATGCGCTTCGACCGCAATGACAAAGTTTCCTCACTTGCATCATCAAAATGTACTATTAGGCCTTATTCGCACGGGAGCTTTTTTAACGCCCGTTAAAAAAGCGTTCAAATAGAACAAATGCATTTCCAAGTACATATTCATACGACGGTGCTTTTAAAACGCGACGCTTTTTTATCGAGCAGTGTTGCATTTTGAGCGCTGGGCGTTGGGCTCTACAAGGAATAGATCATATGAAACTCCGTATTATTATTCATACGAGCGGTAAAAAAGCGCCAGCCCTTCACTCAGTGCGAAGCGCGCTGGCTCGGCGATCGGACGTCTTTCTTTTGTGTTTACGTTACCAGAGCGGCCTTATGATGGGGGTTGTGGATCCCGAAGTCCTAATTATAGAGGTGGAGTCTCGTCCACTTCTATTTAAAAATATTGCCAGAATGTTGTAATAGACATACGAAAATAACTAAAAAACTTATCGGGGTATTGCCTCAATTCTTCGTACAGTAGCACAAACTGTCCTTTTAAGCATCTCAGTTCATTCAGAGGATGAACCCAGAATACCTTTTGCTTTCTTTTTCGTTTTCTAGCAACACAAATCGCTATTGCTAGTACTTTAGCAGAAACCATTTCCACGTCTTACTGAAGCGAGAAACGAAACAAGAGTGATTATATAGCGTTCGTATGAACAATCAAATCGAAAACGTTATTTAAGCGCCAACGCCGAGTTTTAACGCAACGTTTTTTTAAGTCTCGTGCGAATGAGGCTTTTTAGAGGATAATTTATAAAGTACTGAAGTAAATCCTCCTAATATTATAAATGCGAATGTTTTTGAGGATGTATAGATGGATGTATGGATGTTTGTTACTCTTTCACGTCAAAACGGCTGAACGGATCTTGATGAAATTTGGCACAGAGATAGATTATGGTCTGGAATAACACAGAAGATACTTTCTTTTTCGATATTACGCGGGTGAAGCCGCGCGCGCCATTTAGTATTTATATGAAAACAACACGCGAGCTTCTTCTATTAAATAAAAATCTCTTACATCGGACCAATAATCGAGGAGAAATCGGTGTAAATAAATCAAAGATGCTGATGGAATACATAACTCCCTCGTTTTTAGGAGTCGAATAAAAATAAGTGTTAGATTGGTATTAAAGCACTAGTTGCTAAAATAATTTAATTCAGTTCTTTTCTAATGGTTAATTATAATAAAATTTATGATTATTATAATACTCTTTTGAATACAGTGTAGAAAGTTTTAAAGTAAAAAGTTGTCTTTTTTTTCTGAATATTCTTTATTTTTTCCTTTCTAAGATGATTTGTGAAAACTAATTAACATTACTAATGAGTCAATTTGTAATGTTAATTGCAAAATGTCTCATTTCTGTCTGTTTTGAAATGTTGTTGAATACTCTTTGAATAGGTTAGAATTTGTAAAAGAAATTAGTGATGAATGGCAGAAAATAGATTTATTATATACTAGCTGCGCCCCGCAGTTTCATCCGCGTAGAGCGAGACAAAAAGCCTTATCATTCAGGCGCCACCCCGACCAAAACGCCGCGCAAGCCGTTTTTGTGCTATCTGGAGCTATCTACTTGTAATTTAAAACGAACTAAGTAACAAAAAAAATACATTAAATTTCTTTATAATCTTAATTCCATTATTGTAGATTTATTTTTATTGAGTAATTATTTCGTTAATCTCCTTACAACAAAACCCCAGATATGAGAAAAAATATCAATAACATGCATCTCCTCGTAAAGGAAACATTGTTTAATTTTACTACTGACACTAATGGATACACAATTCTATAATGAACATTTTGGTACAAATATTTTTTTTCAAAAACCTAAAACTTTATTTTATATAGATTTTATTCCAAATAAAATAGCCATTATTCACTACTGTTACACCTGCGCGGCAAAGAGGAAACGAATGCTCAAGGTTATTTGCGTATGGTACGGCCTTAATCCCGGCTATAAGCTGTGTGTAACAGTTGGAGCATGTGCCAAATAACTTTGCTTTTCTTTTTTTTTTGTAAATCCAGTCTTCTAGTCTGTTACTGAAAAATTCCAGATTGAAAAACACAATAATACTGCGCCTTACCTGGCAATCGAACTCGATTAATTGACGGCACGGTTGGCGCAGTGGCTGAGCGATTGACTGCTGCACTGCGTGTCGCGGGTTCGATCCCACGAAACAAATATTTGTATGACCTGCAGATAGTTGTTTCGGGTCTTGCTGTTTGTGTATGTGAGTTTAAATGTTTGTGAACGCACCCACGATACAGGAGAAATTCCTAGTGTGGGGCAAAGTTTAAAAAAAATATATTGGTATCCAATTGTGCTATTTGGACATCAAACTCACGTTCTACAAAACCAGGCTGAACTACTGAGCCAATTGGATTTATCCTCATCTTTACTAATTGCAAATGATATTCTGAACATTTATGTCAGTTATTATGGATACGTGAATAGATTTATGTATTGTATGACTTTATTGCCGAATAATATAAAGGTAAGGGATGTCATACCTTATATTGTTCAAAAGAGCTACCGCGGCCCCGGAATACAAAGGGCAAAAGAAGGAACTTGGATGGGATTTAGTCAGTAAAAGTCTGACACTCTCCCCTGCTCCGCCCAGAGCGGGGGAAGATATTTGTACCCCAGTATAGGGCTGTCCCAAATGTGTTAATGTAGTTTTTAATAATGTTGACTTAAAAAATAACGCTCAAATTGAAGTGGCTTGATGCCGATTTGGAGACGCGGTACTGTAATATGTACGCTATATTACTACAATAAAAGCACATATAATATTTTAAGATTATATTTTATATCATACTAGCTTTTGCTGCGGCTTCGCTCGCGTTCAATTCGGGGTAACACAATTCCCCTTCTTTCTCCCTCATATCTCAATCTTTTAAAAAAAATAGTCTATGTCGGTCTCCAGGGTCCCAACTATCTCTGTACCAAAATTCATCAAAATCGGTTTAACCATTTAAGGCCGGGTCACACCGGATGCGTGGCGTGACGTGACGCGTGACGTGACGTGCACACGCGCGTGCGAGCACTGTCACACCGGCCAAGACCGGTGCAGCACACGTCGCGCGCGCACGCATCACGTTACGCAGAACTGCTGCACGCACGTGCGAGCCGCCTTGCCAGCAGGCATTTGGTTTGGAGTTGAGATCATTTAGCGAAAAGATGTTAGACAACAGCAGTTCTTCTGATGAAGAAGCTTTATTGCTGCTAAAAATCTTCTGCTGCTACAAAGAGACTTTGGGTTGACGATTTCTTTTAGTTTTTCCTTTAAAATTGTCTCCATTCGGAAAAAAACACACGTAAACTGCTTTCTGTTTGTAAATAAATACAACTTTTCGTGCGCGCGCACGTGCAGCAATGACGGATGCGTATGCGTGCGTGCCCGGTCTGGCATCTAACAGGGAGCGCCATATAATACAACGTCATCACTGCAAGCGCGTTTGCGACGTTGCCGTTCCGCTACACACGCGCACGGACTCGGTTTGTGACAAGATGCGGCTCTGCGTGCGTGGGTCACGCGCGTGCACACGTCACGCATCTGGTCTGACACCTTTCTTACAGTTTCATACATTACAACTGGTGCGTGCACGCATCACGTCACGCCACGCATCTGGTGTGCTTCGGCCTTTAGGCGTGAAGACGTAAAAAACAATCAAACAAACTCACTTTCGCTTTTATAATATTAGTAAGGATAAGGATTTGAAAGAAACATCTCACACTTCCTACCCCGTTCCCTAGTCTCTGTTTTTTTTTGTTCTTTATTTAAAACGACCCGAGTATTGGAACTTTATGGCCAACCAGTCAGCATTAGTTAAGGTATAAAACCTCTTACAGTACTTACCCAATAGCAACTCTTTAACACGGCATTGCTGCCAACACAATACCAACTTCTTTAAACCAATCTAAATTCTAATTAAAACGTTAAGCGCACAAGACAAGCGACATGCGTTAATTAGCAGCGAAAGTCGTACGCATCACTTACCTTTTAGGACTCGACCTGTTTGAACTGGTGGCCAACCATGACGCCTTAAGGGGTTAAGTTCTAGGTTAACTCGCGAAATAAAAGCCCTCTTAAGTCTTTTGCTCTTTGTAAGTCAGTGTTAGGTTATATGTTGGTAAAAATAATTTTCGCGAGTAAAAAAATGGCTTTACAGAGTTATCCGTTTATTCATTTACACACTCATATTTCTGAAGGGCCGTCCATTAATCACGTTTTTATTTTTGCATTTTTAATGACGCTGTAATTCTTTATGTACTATATAGTGCTCTAGTAGCAATAATCCTTACTAATATTAAAAAAGCGAAAGTGAGTTTGTTTGTTACGTCTTCACGCCTAAATGGCCAAACCGATTTTGATAAATTTTGGTACAGGAATAGTTGAGACCCTGGAGACGGACATAGTCTAAAAAAAGACAGAAAAGGGAGAGAAAGAGGGAAGAAAAGGGGATAGAAAGATATCTTTTTTTCGATCATCACGCCTGTTAAAGTTAGCGTTAGCCCAACTATGCCACGCGGACGAAGTCGCGGGCGGAAGCTAGTTATCCAATATTTAATCAGCATCTCTTTGTTTCAGAAATAACCTCTTATCCCGAAGACACTCCACAGCACACGCTATGTCCCACTACTACCGGTCGATAGCGCCATGTCAACGGTGAAACATGAGGTATCTTTATTTCTTTTTTTTATTTTTATACAAATATTTATTTATTTATTTATTAAAACTTCATGTACAAGTAACAAAACATTGTACAAAGGCGGACTTAATGCCTTGGGCATTTTCTACCAGTCAACCTTACAAAAATTAAATATATTTATTTTTATTATTTTCTTTATTTACTTTTCTTCTCACTTTTATATTTTTAAATATTCCTTTAAACATATTTTAAAAAAGCATCCTACTATTATATTATAATTGCGAAAGTTTGTGAGGATGGATGTATGGATGTTTGTTACTCTTTCACGTCAAAACGGCTGAGATCTTAATTTGGCACAGAGTTTGATTATAGTCTGAAACAACACATAGGATACTTTTTTTTCGATATCACGCAGGCGAAGCCGCGCAAGCTAGTTTAAAATATATAAATCTCCGCTATAGGGAGCAGGGTTCAAGCTACCGGTGGTTAGGGCTATTTTTATTATTTATAGGATCTTTTGATAGTTACATAAGGGGCCACGGAGTCTGGAGTGGGGGCCGGTAGACACCTGTAATTAACGAAGGATTAGGCAGAGGTACCAAGTATTACTCCGACATTTCTCAAATTAGGTTTAAATTCCATGTAATAGAAGTTAGTGGCGTGCCTGCACAACAACAGGACAAGCCCGTTCAGATAGCAGACTGTTCAGAAACCCTAACATCATTAAGAGTTTTAGGTCATAAGGGAAAGCCAAGCTTTTAAAATTATATAAAAGTACCGCCACTGATAGAAGCGTGCTTATTGCTATCAATCGAGTTCAAATCCAGGTTCTGTGGCTGCTCCTCAGAAATTCTTGATGGGAAAATCCATTTAGCATGCCCCGGGCCTTGATACCAGAACCTAAAGCTCACAGTCGTACCCCCTATTACACGGTGTACCCCTACCATAGCGGAGACATTACGAAGATGTGCAAAGCGGAGAAGAGATGTTTAGAAGCTAGGTTGTATCCACCGTAGCTGTGCGAAGATGCCTACTGAAGCGGAGAAATCGTACACCTTGATCTAAACAGAAACAACTCAAAAAATCGTGATTTTTAAGGTTTCGTCCCTCGAAAGAAAGGCAATGCTTATTGGATCACTTTGTTGTCTGTCTGTCAAGACCCTTTATCTCGGGAAATTTACTCAAATCTTTGGTCCCTAGGAGATGTGAAAAATCAACCCTCCAAGTCTATACAGTCAAAAGATATGGCCGTTTATGTCGCAAGTTTATAGAGAACTCTCGGTACGCGATTCCGACTCGCACTTGGCTGGTTTTTATTTGTCCCACTCTAATAAACACTTTTCATTCTTTCCAGGTACCATGGCACCAAAAGTACCATAAACATTATAGAGGAGAGTCCAACATCATACAAAGGAGGAAGAATGCACCAGAGACAAAATGGCGGCTAAGATGGCTGATACTGCTCGTTATTTTGAATGTTACAGGACCTGTTGGTGGAGAATGTAGGTATTATTAATGTTTATCAATAAATAAAGTCTTGTATTTTAAGCAATTTAATCACAAATCAAATCATTTATTTCAAGTACTCCATTACAGGCACTTTTGAATGTCAAGAAACCAAATGAATCTATAGTCCCGGTCACAAGGCATAATAACTTGTGAAAGTACTGTAGTTGCCCATTCCAAAGCGTTGATCTCTATGGAGAAGAATGGGCAAGAAACTCCATGGACACTCTTTTAAATTATAATGTTTTTACAAAATCGTAATTACATCATTCATGTTGAGATTATACAAATATGTGAGAACGATGTAGAAAAACGAGCACATTAAGAGCGTCTAGAGTAAAAACAAAAACAAGAGTTTAATAGGTAAATACATTAATTAAAACAAACCGTGGCGGCTAATAGATGACCAGTCACGACTGACAGCGCCCGTTCACGAACATGACGCATATATCAGCCCCATTCAGCTCAACCATTTTGAAGGGAACTAAATGACCCGACACACACGCCACCATCAGCGAGAGATTTAAGTGAGCATGACAATCTCTCAACCACCAGGGCAACCGTAGAGTCAATTAAATTACATAGTACTCACACATGGGCATTACAATTATACAATATTAGGAAATTGAGTCAATACAATGCAAAGATAGTCTTACAGTCTTCTACAGCTGCCACAATAACTTCAGATGCTGATCAATTAGTTTGACCCTATGGTTGTGGAGCAGGACCGGCATTGAGCCAAGCATTTATATCATTACATTACACACACACTATCACAATAGTCCGAAGATAAGCGGAAAAGACCAAATTGCAACTACGGTACTTTCACAAGTTATTATGCCTTGTGACTGGGGCTGTAGCTTCATCTTTTTGTTTTTGACATTCAAAAGTGCCTGTAACGGTCTAATTGAAAGAAATGCGTTGAATTTGAGTTTGATTGGGTCTCCAAATATTTCTGTCGATTTCTTTTTATGTCATGAATTTAATAGTTGGGCCCCAATATTTCTGTAACTAGTTCTCAGGTATAGTAAAAAACAAAAAAGATATGGCAAGGATGGGCAAAACAAGTGTCTTTCGGTTTCATTAAGAGTATTTTTACAGCCATATTTGTTATCATCTTCCAGCCCTAACAAGTCGCATGCTAGCTTCGATCCTGGGCTACCCGAGCACCTGTAACCTGGGCTCAGAGGTACGGCCCTGTACCCTGACGCTGACATGCTGGCTGAGAGGAGGCACCAGGGTCAGGGGCTGTGGAGGAAGCTGGCTGTTCTCTTGTTGCGTGAACAACGAACCGAGCCGAAATGATATACTGGATAACAGGTAACTGAAAACTTATAGGTTTTTTTTTGTTTTTTGGGGTGGAAATCATCAAATAACTTCCCCCGCTCTAGGCGGAGCCGGGGGGTGTGTCAGACTTGTACTGCCTAAAACCCACCCGTTCCTTCTGTTGCCCTTTACGTTCCAGGGCCGCGGTATCTCTTTCGAATAACCCGCAACAACTTATAGGTTAAAGGAAAATTCAAGCTTGATGATGCGGAACCAACTTCAGCCTGTCAAAAAGAGCTTTATGTCTATACAATAAAAGCGAATAGTACTGTAACATTCGCTCGGTGCCCCCTGTGCGAGGCTGATGTTTTTAGGCGTTAGAAGTGGGATAGGTGTACAAAATAATAGCCACTACAGGTTTTTGATAGCTTTGCTCCCCAAGAAAATACACAATAGGTTAGGTGAAATATCACAAACTGAACTGCACAAAAACTAATTCACAAACTGATTTTACAAATAGATAAAGCTTATTAAAAAAAATACAATAACTAGCACGTGTGGTGTGGCTGCTAGCCGTGATCCAAAAACGTAATGAGACAAAAAATGACTGTTGAAGACTCTATTACAGTACGTCGCCATTTCGACACGAGGTGAATGACGAATTAAGCTGATTCCACATCAGAAATGAGTCTAATAAAAAGATTTTTTGAAGACATAGAATTAAAGTCATTTGGGGATCTCTCCATATTTCGTGTCTTATGGATGTGATTTTATAAGGACATATTTATATTAAATGCCTGTCTGACCTCCAAAATCCAGTTATTGAGTAACACGATACCATTCGGTCTAATGGTTATACTTATAGACTTCTAAACAATGAGAACTGATTCAAGTATGGAAGTCAATCGTCACCCATTCATGGGCTGACTTTGACGAACCAGTGGCTAAAGAGCCCATAAGATTAACCCGTAATCCTGTTGGTAACCAAAATAGCGGCACTACAAATACTTAGGAAAATACTCCTTAATACTATGGAGTATTTTCCACTCACACACAAAATCCCTCATCCTTGCAGTATCCCAGCCTCGGACTGGAAGTACAAGGTGGTGCCTCCACAGTTGCGTCAAGTGCCGCAGAGGAGTGTGGTGCCAGCCAACGTGTTCCGGAGACGAGCTGATGACGATGTGCCGCAGGTAAACAAAAATCATTTTTTTTTAACCCTGTAATACAGTGTACACTAGCACAGGAGCCAGGGAATTCATTAATATGTTTGTACAATTTATGCCAATAAATATAAAGAATATAAAAAAGTTTTTTAGACGATATCTCATAAACTACACAAACGATATAAATAAAACACCCTTTCGAACAAAAAAAGAATTATGAAAACACACACACACACATAGTCCACAGTAAAGTTGATGGAGTAATCGGTGACCATATATTTAAAAATAAAAACGGTCGAACATAGAATTTCCTTTTTTAAAGTCGTTTAAAAATAAATTTGGACTTTCTTGGCGCACTTATTTCGGACAAGCAACATCTATTTTTGTTAACAATTGTGTTTCTATTCTGGTGTGCAATAAAATATATATTCTACTAGCTGTGCCCTTCAGTTTCACCTGCTGGTCAGCTCTTATAGTGTCGTAGCGTGTTATATATAATAAAGTCTATTTCGTAAAGGAACATCTATGCGAAATTTCAAGTCAATACAGCCAAGAAATACTTGATCATATTGAATGTTAAAACAGTGTCTTAAAGTAGGTACCTTTTACTTCATTGAAGTGAAGAATGCACTGTCAGGTTGCAGGCGTTTCTCACTACATTCCGAATGAAATCTTTCAATCTTTTGAGTCCTTCAATGCATGAAATAGCCCAAGACCCACTGTGGGTAAGCTCAGCATAATAAGGCACAGCCGAGCAGTAAAACAAATAAAGCATCCCTTTTATTTCGGATGGGGAATCCTCACATAACATCCGGGATGTTATGTCATTCACTCTCTCCACCCAGAGCGGGGGATGTTACATCCCTCGCTCTGGGTGGAGAGAGTGTTAGACTTTTACTGACTAAAACCTATCCATACCGCGGTATCTCTTTCCAACAACCCGCAACTCCGGCAATCAGTAGCACACAGCTTTGCTGACATCTCCTGTCCTGCCTGCCATCACTAGACGAATGGGAACTGAGCTACCCATTACTCACTATCCATAGACCCGTGTCTTCGGCGACCGGGAGTCGTCTCGCGACTTAAAGCGTCCCTAAGAGGTTCCTGTAATTATAACACGTTCCTGTTTGATTCCAGGCAGACTGCGGCCTGTCTTCAACGAAGATGATACAGAAGCGGATCATCGGTGGAAGAGAAGCAAGGTTTGCGGAGTTCCCCTGGCAGGCACACGTCAGGATATCCGAGTTCCAGTGTGGCGGTGTTTTAGGTACGGTTTGTTAAATATGTGGAAGCATCTACCATCAGGGCCAACTTTTCCATTGTTTTATTTAACTAATTATTTATTTCAGGTATTAACTCATTTAATTATTACAATGTTTTGTTGAATTAAATCATTACGTTACAATATAAGATAAAAATAAATGATTAAAATTAAATTACAATTGACAAAGTACAACATGACATTTTATACGCCTTATCAAGTACACGGGTCCCTCTATCTGGCAGAATCTTGATGCTCCGAAATTTATTTGGCATAACACACTTAGCATAATTTTCTTTAAACGAACATTTTAAATGCATAAAACTTATTTGATATAATGATCGTTTGGCATAATGTTCAAAACTTCGAATTTACAATGGCATACTTTTAAGATGGCAGAATTACATTTAGTATAATTACGATTGGCAGAGTTCAAATTTTGCATAACATCGTTTAGCATAATGTTCATTTAGAGCGATGATTATTTGGTATAATTTCACTTGGCATACTATGCAGATGGCAGAAATGGCTAGGTTAGGTTAGGTTAAAACTGTGACCTGCTAGAAACGACTTGCATTAATAGAAAAAAGAGATTGTTTTTAGTAGGTTACCCGGAACTGAACTATTTAGATTAGTATAATTGCTTATTGTATTAAATGACATTATTTCAAATTAAATTAAATAATAACTAAAATAAATGACATTATTTTGAAGATTTAAATAATTAAAATAAATGACAACAAATAACGACAAAGATGATTCTAACTATAAACTTTCTGCGATATGAAAATTCTGCCGTTTAATGATTATCTCTAAGAAATATATGCCAAAAGACGATTCTGACTGTGAACTTTCTGCGATATGATGTTTCTACTTTTTAAATACATATTATGGATATGAAATTTATGTCAAGAGATGATTCTGGCTTACAAAATTATGAGTTTTGAATGTATGATAAATGAGTGTCTGCCAAACAATTTTCTGCGAAATGAAGTTTATGCTATCCGTTGTTATGCAAAATAAAATTATGACATAAAACGTTCTGCTATAAAGGGTGGACCCCAAGTACACACAGCGAAATTTAACAGACACTAACTGACTATCACATGCACATAATCGAGTCAGGAACGATGCTTTGAGTCTTCTCAAGAGCCCGCAAAAATCAGTAACTCTGTTCTCAGCGAACATGCCAGTCGCACTACACCGCCAGCTTGGCATTATGCAATTGCCAAGGGCCCTATGATTCAAGGTAGCTAATGGCTGTCAGAAGAAAATGCAATGTTCCCGGTTTAGCCGCTGAAAATTTCATGCTCGCTCTGCTCGCTTTTGCGACCCTTATTCCTACAATTCTCTTGCTTTTCAGCTTAACTTTAAATTGAAATGGAGACAGAGCAATATTTAGTTATATATCCGTGAAATTGGTTTTATTTGAGTGTTCTTTTATGCCATTTATATTAGAACTAGCGACCCGCCCACCGGTTTCACCCGCTGCTCACCTCCTAAGAGCCATAGCGTGAAGTATTATACATTAAACCTTCCTCTTGAATCAATCTACCTATTAAAAAAAACCGCATCAGCATCCGATGCGTAGTTTTAAAGATTTAAGCATACATACAACATAGCAACAGACAGACAGCGACTTTGTTTTATACTATGTAGTGATATAATTTCGGGCACATGACTACCGCGACTGGAACGTGTCTTAAAAATTACAAGAAAACCGAACGAATCCGATGCGGTGTGAAAAAAGAGCACGCTTCGCTCGCTATTGCATCCTACAGTGGCTTTTATATATTTTCAAATAGCTAAGGCCTCCAAAACTTTCCGGTTTCGTGTTTAAAGAAACTGCGTTCGGTTTGTTTCAATAAATAAACTACATAATCTAATTTACTAGAGAAACACATTTGAGCTATTAAGCATTGACATAATGTCAATCGATTCTCCCGATCATCTGATCATCCATAGAACAAGCAAAAAAGATGGTGCACTGCAAATCGAAGTTTTTTTTGAAAATTAATAAATAGACTTAGTTTTGAAAAAAGTAAATGCCTTCATGCTTGCTAGTCTCATGTGACTGCAATCGTCACCGCGAAACTTTCCCGAGAAAGGGTTTTTAATTATAGAATTATGGTAATAAACTGTAAAATGACTCATTTAATTTGTAATTTCAGTTTCTCGCTGGTACGTGGCTACAGCAGCGCACTGCGTCTCCCGAGCGCGTCCTCGTGATATTGTCGTGTGGTTGGGAGCATTGGACACCAGCGCCGGTGCTCATTCTGCCAGGAAACTTGGGTGAGCTATTGAACCTTCTTCTTATACCAAAAAAAATTGGTTGTTTGTAAAGTAGGTTTACGATCGAGATGTTTACGTGATAACGTCTTATTGGTGATATAAGTTATCACCAGTAGTGACATCTAAAATGAAATTAAGTACTAATTTAAAGTTTTTTTTTCGAGCCAAGTAACAGATGGCGCTACCATCTTTATGAAATGTCGCTCGTGAGGTTTTGGTGTGATACAAGTTTCTGAACATTTCACCCGACTAAAACGATTTTAAAGACGTTATCACGTCAAAAAAACTTTTAATTCTCTGTATTTTTTTGGAAGGGGTTTTTTTAGTTGTGGTATGCACAACTTCTTATCGAGTGTTCATTTTCCATTGCTACTAGTGATTATTAGCATATCGTCCATATACAATATAAGACAAAAAAATATTATAGAAGACTAGCTTTCGCCCGCGGCTTCAAGCAGAAATACCATTTTGTTTAAATAAAACCTTTTGTTTACTTACAGTGTCGTCCACAAAATCCTCCATCCCCTCTTCCAGTTCCGTATGACCCAACCTGACCGCTATGATATAGCTCTGCTCAAGCTGTCCCGTCCGATCACCTATACAACCCATATCCTGCCGATATGTCTGCCGGAGAGGGACATGGAATTGAGGGGCAGGGCTGGAGTGATCGCTGGTTGGGGCAAGACTGACGCTAGCACGGGACACACTGGAACCAATATGCTGAGGTCGGCGACGGTGCCAATACTTAGTAAGTTTATTCATAACTAGCTTTTGCCCGCGACTTCGCTCGCGTTAAATTCGGAGTAACACAGTTCTCCTTTCTTAATTTGCAGGTGCCTGCTACCTGTAGTTTTTCTAAGCTAAGTTTTTTCTTTTCTTCCCACTATCTGCCTCATTTCCCACTGTTTAAAAAAAAATCACCATAATTCATCAAAATCGGTTAAGACAAATAGGCGTGAAGACGTAACAAACAAACAAACTCGCTTTTATAATATAAGGAAGTAAGGATTTTGGCATAAATGGGAAACAGAACTTAAAGAGGCGTCCGTAAGAGAAAGTTAACGGCACCTTTTTAATTTATTTTTTGCGGATGGGATATCATGAAATAACTTCCCCTGCTCTGGGCGGAGCTGGGGGGAGTGTTAGACTAGTACTAATTAAAACCCACCCATGTTCCTTCTATTACCCTTTGTTCCGGAGCCGCGGTATCTCTTTTTGAACAACCCGCAACCCCGGGTAGTTAATGGCCACCTTAGGTATATCTACTGATACAAGCACACAAAATGCTTCCTGCGACGTATCATTCACGAAAACATCTTAGCACGATCAGTCTACAAAGTTCTATTCCTAAGCCACGGGCCTGTTCTCTTTAAAAGTCTGCAGAACAGATCAATCAATTGAATTTAGCTTCGTTTTGATCTCTAGTGTAACTTCCAAACATGACAAGTTGGATAAAACGTAATTGGGGTAACCCAACTAAAATATCTCAGTAAATGCTTGAAGCAAGGGCGTGACCTGGGCACGCCACAATAGTTGCGGTAAGTCCCCTCTTTGAGGAGTGGCTGGAGAGGCGTCATGGCGTCCTCACCTACCGCCTGACGCAGGTCCTCACCGGACACGGAAGTTTCGGGAGGTTCCTGCACATCATCAGGCGGGAGGACACGGTGGAGCACACAGTGGCTATCTCCCCAGCTTGGGCGGAGCACCGCCGTGCCCTCGTGGAGGCGATCGGCGGCGGTGATCTCTCGCGTCCGGCCCTGGTTCAGGCTATGGTCCGGAGCGAGAGGGAATGGGAAGCGGTCCCCTCCTTCTGCGATGCAGTAATGCTAGCAAAGGAGGCCGGGCGTTTGAGGGAGAGAACATCAGGCCAACCCAGCCGCCGCGGGAGACGCCCAGGGCGCCGGGCGCCGCGAGACGACTCCCGGCCACCGTAGATGCGGGCCTGTGGACGGTGAGCAATGGGTAGCTCACCGTCTGCCCGTGTATTGACGACAGGCCGTGTCGACGGCGCGTTCGTGTTTCACGCGCGCCTCAAAAAGAGTCAGCAAAGCAGAGGGGCTTGCCAGGGCCTCCGCCTGCCAGGGTTGCGGGTTGTTCGAAAGAGATACCGCGGCCTCGGAACGTAAATGGCAACAGAAGGAACATGGGTGGGTTTTAGTCAGTACAAGTCTGACATGCCCCCCCGCTCCGCCCAGAGCGGGGGAAGTCATTGGATGATTTCCCACCCAAAAAAAACAAAAAAAAAAGGGCGTGACCTGGGGCAATGACACAAATATGTACCTATGTGACAAAAACTGAGGTAAAATTGGTGGTTTGGCATGGAGGACACGTGAGTGCGTTTATACTCTGACATTCAAAAGGTTAAGCTCGCTCGTGGAGCGTGTCCATCTAACATAGCTACCGAAATGAGCCAAGCTTTTGTGAAGTACAGTTGTGATCATTCATTTTATTTTTTCTTCCTGACTATATAGCAATTATGTTTCATCATCAGGTAAGGAGCAGTGCATCAACTGGCACAGAAGTAAACAGATCTCGGTCGAGATTCACTCTGAGATGATCTGCGCAGGACATTCGGACGGCCATCAGGATGCTTGCCTAGGTAATATTAAGGCTTGCTTTTTTTTTATTCTTCTGCTGATGATAACGGAAACAACTTGGCTTCTTCGCAGGTCTTGTGATCACAAGCAGGATTGTTGAGCATGACCCTGGGTTCGATTTCTTGATCAATACAAATTGTTATTTATGTATATGTCAGTTACAGCTTTGAATTTGTGATAATCCACTGCCTTGTTAGATCATTAGTCCTGGGCTTGTATATACTTTCAGACTCACAATTTTTTTCTATACTGTTTTCCAGGTGACTCCGGCGGCCCCCTCATAGTGTCAGACAACGGACGCTACTACCTGGTTGGCATCACGTCTGCCGGCTTTGGCTGCGGCGTAGATCACCAGCCAGGCATCTACCACAACGTGAAGGTCACCAGCACCTGGATACGAGGCGTCGTGTCCGACCATGTCAACTATATTGACTTTTAAATGTTAGCGGGAAATTGCCTTGAACCGATGATTTGTCTGTGCAACATAGATGCGGACATCAAGCGTCGTCTAGCTTATGTTTGCGAGATTACGTGCCTTTAAACAATGGTATTACAGTCCCATTTTCAAAGCCACCTGTAATTTGCTTGCGCATTTTTCGCTAGACATTCATTTTATTCCATTCATGAAGACGCAGCTAAAGGCTGAATGCTGCCCATATGTCCCTAATAGGAAAAGAAACATTTTGAAATCTGTAAATTACTTATTTATAGTAGGTAATGTAACTGTAAATGCTATTCTATGTATTTAAAACTTGTGTGTTATATCTTAAGTAAGCGATCAGGCTTGATCAAATCGACCCTGGGGCTTACTAATACTCGCTGTGAGCTGTAATTGCCAGGCATCGAAGCAGATAAATTTACATCATAATACATAGATAGCTAGTCCCTTATCTTTCACCTTCTGTATTTTCTCTATACGAGTTAGTGGGCCATATTCCACCATGAAGGCCTAGTGCTGGTTAGTCGTTGATGGAAGTAATGTTTTATGCTCTATGTATTTATAAAAAGTGATCTCTTTGCCTGTCAACTAGAGTTCATATTATTTTAGCCCCCTGATCGCGCTGTGAATATACCTGACTTGCCATTTCCATCCTGATGTAAAATTCATTATCTCTTGATTTGATCTCCCTTTTATTTAATTTATTTATTTTTACTAAGGTTAAGAAATGTGCAATTGTTTTAAAAAATAAATTGTTGAAAAATACGTAATGTTTTTTTTATTTCCCGGTAAGTTCATTATAACTAAACCATTTTTTTATGTAGGTACTAGGTACTTTTGAACTTCGGGTAAGTTCTAACCTAGTACATAAAAAAAAGTTTAAATGCAAATAATAATAAGACGATACATACTTGCTGCAAATACGAATATAACCACCACAATACAAAAACAACCTAACGAACGCAAATAACAGCAACAAGCTGATTTTGACATTGACAAGACAACATTGTTTTCGTCTCAGACTTTACATTAAAACGTAAAAAATGCCATTAATAATAATTTGTGGTACACCAGTAAGTGGAAAAACATCAAGAGCAACAGAATTAAAGGATTTTTTTGTTAATAAACATGGGAAAAATGTGGTAATTGTATCTGAAGACGATGCGATTGTAAAGTTAGGTTATGAGAAGAATACAACATATTTGGACTCCCAGAAAGAGAAGAGAGTGCGAGGATATCTCAAATCGGAAGTTTTGAAGCTCATTGGAAAGGACAATGTCGTTATATTGGATGGAAGTAACTATATTAAAGGTAAAAACTACTAAAGTTAGCAATACGTATAGCAATAGTTGTAATTCGATATCCTATAAAAATGGGCCACTAAATAGTGTAAGACAGTTCGGTAAACTTTTAAAATACACAAAACTCCGCCCCTTAGATGACCCACTGACCGTTAATTTTCTAAATTAAAAGAAGCGCATCAATTTTAACTGCGCATTGGAGTTCTTAACTTTAATTGTTGTAATTTGTATGGTATTTTATAGGTGTTTCACAAAGTTAGAAGTGTGCAAAAGTCGGCTGTAAAAGGTTATTTAGTAGATTATTATGAGAGTCTACTTGACTTGAATCCAATCTCATTAACCTGGTCTGCTCATAACACTTATATTATAAACCCCAAATATGTGTGTGAGGAGTAACAAACATACACATGTTTGTTACTCCTAAACACTCCACAAAAAAAAGTCTGACAACAGTCTTACCAAGCAGTATTGTATTACCCAGTACTACCTGGGTTATGGAGGTCAGATAGGCAGTCGCTCCATGTAAAATACTGGTATTCAGCTACATCCGGTAAGACTGAAAGCCGACCCCAACATCATCTGCCTAGCCTTTTCCCAACTATGTTGGGGTTCCCAACTAAGCCGACCCCAACATAGTTGGGCAAAAGGCTAGGCAGCTGATGATATGGCTTATACTCTCAATTAACTACTCTTAAGCCCAGACTACGAGCATTAGATTTGGAACAAATTAGATTGAATGGACTAGATAATATTGAAGCGATACTAGAATTCTGATTATGGCAAAAAGTACTTTTACCACAACTGTCAATTCCTACATAGCACAAGCAAAGTTAACCTCAAGTTAAGACTATATGACATGTAAAAAAGGAGCAATAACATTTAAGGGGCATACAGCTAAGGTGATAACATGCATGCGTCTTGCATGTGTAACCTCTTGCCCAGGTTCTCAAATACTATACTTTTAAAGAGAAAGACACTTTACTTTTTTTTTGCATGAATGGCATGTAAAAACCCTAAAATCTGGTCAGAGCTTTTTATTTCCAAGTTTGTTTAATTAGGATGGTATCCCTGCATCCAGTAAGTATTAGGTAAGTTGTTCCAGTAGCTAAGAACTAGCCTGACAGACAGATGTGTTGCTGGGGAGTTTGTTCCGCCACTTCTTCCCAGCTAAACCACTAGGAAGTGGCGAAGGGCAGGGCGTTTTTGTGGGACTGTCTCTTGTAATGTGACGTTCAAAAAGTGCTGATTACTACATTAGTACTTAATATCTTTAGTACCTATCATTACATTTAGTACATATTATTGGTCATTGACCTGAATGCTTACGCCATTGTTAAGACTAATAATTAAATAATTTGAAAAATAATACATATGGATAGTTATCATTGATTTTCATTATGATTCTTTCACAGTGTATTCTTTACATGTGTTTTTATTTCTTATAAGTATTTGCTCCTTTTTTTACATGTCGTATTGTATACGAGAGCCATTAGCAGCTTCCTATAATATAATTCCTAACATAACTTAATCTTAAAGGTTACCGCTACGAACTATACTGTGCATCAAAAGCGTCCAAATCAACACAATGTACAGTGTTCACTATCAGAAACCATGATGAAGCATGGGAGGCTAACCTAAAGAGGCAGAGGGATGCTGAACAGAATACGGAGACCCAGAGTGACTGCGTACCTTATACTGAGGAAGTGTTCAATGCGTTAACTAGGTTAAGGTGAGAGGCTTTAGTGATATTATTATAAACTTTTATAAATTGGATTTATTAAGCTTTTATTAAGATGGCACGGTTGGCGCAGTGGCTGAGCGATTGACTGCTGCACTGCGTGTCGCGGGTTCGATTCCCCCGCGGAACAAATATTTGTATGGCCCACGGGTAGTTGTTTCGGGTCTGGCTGTTTGTGTATGTGAATTTAAATGTTTGTAAACGCACCCACGATACAGGAAAAAATCTAAGTGAGGAGCAACGTCTATTTTTTTATAAAAAAAAGCCTTTTAAGTTAGTTGGTAACAGAACAAACCTATACTATGTGACCAATTTTTTTCATTTTTCTTTACCCTACTTCTTACTTTTGATGACCACCTGTAGTATTTATTACAAGACTCCCCACTCCCCCTCTAGTTGTTACGTAATAAATATGGCTTTAAATCATTTTTAGGGTTCCTTACCTCAAAAGGAAAATACGGAATCCTTATACGATTACTTTGTTGTCTGTCTGTCATAACCTTTTATCTTGGGAACGCGTGGAGTTATCGATTTAAAATTAAAACTATAAGCTCACGACTGTAGTCCCTTAGAGCTGTGAAAAAATCAACGCTCTAAGTCTACGCAGACAAAAGATATGACCGTTTATGTCGCAACTCGCAAGTTTGTACGGAACCCTCGGAGCGCGCGTCTTACTAGCTCTTGGCAGGTCTTTTTTACACCTCTCCTTTCCTTCGATGACCACCAGAAATATTTATTCCAAGATCCCCCCTTCCCCTCTATTTGTAACGTAATAATTCAAAAGCAATAAATATGGCTTCAAATTATTTTTTACAAAAAGAAAGCGAAAGAAAAATAACTGGTAAGCAATAAATATGCCTTTAAATAATTTTTTTAAAGAAAAATAACTAGTGCATATGTAGTTTGGGGAGTCATGGGACCGAACAGTGGGACAAAATGTCTATGTGTTGTACTTTAAAAGGTCTTATGCAATATAGAAACTGAACTGAAATAAATAATTTATTATTTACTAGCCTAGATATTAAATACCTGGATATTAAAGTACCTAGCTTATTTGTTAATCTAGGGTTTAAGCTAGCTACTCACCAAATTTCATCCAAACCTGTTAAGGCATTTGAGCGTCAAGGAGTAACAAACATACACACATACATACACACATGCATACAAACTGGCCCTTATAATATGAGTGTGATTCCAGGTTTGAAGAGCCAAATTCCAACAACAGATGGGATAGCCCCCTTTTCACAGTGCAGCCAACAGATGAACTCAACTTAGATGATGTGTATAAAGTTTTGTTTGAGAAGAAACCGCCGCCGCCCAACATGAGTACACAAAATGTAAGTAGGTATAGCATTCTACTAAACTTGAACTTGTTCATTATTCAGTAAGTTAAAATCCGATCCGTTGAGGGTATTTTTAAGTATCGAGAGTACATTCTTCATTATGTAATCCTTTTCGAATAACATACTATTCTATATAAAAACAGCAAAAAAAAAAGAGATGTGTGTACATATGTACACGCGTTAGAAGTTATACTTCTTTGGCGTTTAGAAAAAAAAATAACTAAAATGCTGAAGTGATTAACGATAAATATAAAAATTAATCAAAAAAATGGGAGCCGTCACGGGACGCCTGGCAAATGTGAAACATCGACATTATTTTGTAAAAGTAATATGCAGAAAAGAACAGATTGTGATAGGAACTAAATATGTCATTGAAAACATCATTATTCTGTTTCATTGTGGACTTACAAAAAGGACATCGTTTTCGTGTTCATCATCGTTTATGAATTCGAGGATCGAAGGCACTTTGAATAAAACTCTATTACTGGCCCCGTGTGGTAACCTATCCATTCCCAAACCTTAGTGAGGGTTG
The DNA here is from genome assembly GCA_905475445.1 of Ochropleura plecta. Classification (NCBI taxonomy): domain Eukaryota; kingdom Metazoa; phylum Arthropoda; class Insecta; order Lepidoptera; family Noctuidae; genus Ochropleura; species Ochropleura plecta. The sequence continues at coordinate 4,505,849 of FR997750.1, read as the reverse complement.
CTTAACCTGGCTCCGTGTGGTAACCCATCCATTTTCCTAACCTTGGCAAAGGTTGCTTAACCTGGCCCCGTGTGGTAACCCATCCATTTCCAAACCTTGGCAAAGGTTGCTTAACCTGTCCCCGTGTGGTAATCCATCCATTTCCAAACTTTGGTGAGGGTTGCTTAACCTGGCTCCGTGTGTTAACCCATCCATTTCCAAACCTTGGCAAAGGTTGCTTAACCTGGCCCCCTGTGGTTACCCATGCATTTCCAAACCATGGCAAAGGTTGCTTAACCTGGCCCCCTGTGGTTACCCATCCATTTCCAAACCTTGGCAAAGGTTGCTTAACCTGGCCCTCTGTGGTTACCCATCCATTTCCAAACCTCGGCAAGGGTTGCTTAACCTGGCCCCGTGTGGTAACCCATCCATTTCCAAACCTTGGTGAGGGTTGCTTAACCTCGCTCCGTGTGGTAACCCATCCATTTCCAAACCTCGGCAAGGGTTGCTTGGAATGTGAAATTGATTTAAAAAAACACCAAAATAATATTTATTTATTATGAAACACGTGTTCTAAATATAAAAATACTAGAATATACAACTTGAACATAGTTATCGATTTTCATGCCACCTAGAACTAACTTCACGCTGTCGCTGGTTAAATTCACTCTCATAATTTTTCTCCATATCGCGCCAAAAGAAGTATAACTTCAAAAATTGTTCTGTGGGAGCCCCGTTATTTAGTTTTTAGTATTTGTTGTTAAAGCGGTGCCAACAGAAATAAATCATCAGTAACAAAACAATTGTTTATCACGGTTCATGAGATATAGCCGGAGGACAGACGGAGGTACAGCGGAGTCTTAGTTATAGAGTCCCATTTTACCCTTTGGCTACGGAACAATAGAAAACCAAACAAAAATTAAATAAAATGTACTAAAATGAGGAAACATAGAGGCTTAGGCTTGCAACTATAGCGAAAAGTGTCGTTACAACTTTTGGTCTTAATTTTAGTCTAGCCTCTAGCCCCCTTTCGCAACGTGCGATAACTGCGCGGAACTTCGTTCCAAAAAAACATGCATTTCAAAATTCAATAATACATACAGTCGTGGTCAACTAATTAGGGACAATCTCTAGTTAAGCCAAATTGTGAATTTATTTTTTATTTTCCAACGAGTCTTAACAATATTCCATATCTTTTACACGTAAGTATAATTAGTCATTGATGTGCCCGATTATACAAAAAATAACAACTTCTTAAACATTAAACCTCTTTACAGTATAGCTGATAGATTATCAGTGTGCTATTTGTTCAAAGAATGCTGGCTGGCCATTTAATTAGGGACACTGAGATATTGCGTTCTATTTTCAAAATTTGAATCTCAATACTTTTTTATTTCTTCTTTTATTGTTTTGTGGTAGTTTTGGCGGCAATCCAGATTTTTAATTTTAAGTTTTGAGAATTATTTTGAAGAAATATGGGCAAAAATAAAAGTTGCGATCCAACACTACGAACAATTATCATGAAGTTTGTCGAGCGTGGTTGGTCATACCGAGGGATAGCAGAACATTTAAATTGTTCAAAAACTATGGTATGCAATGCAGTGCAACATTTCAGGCGCAATAACACAGCTTTAAATGTGCCCAGGACAAAAAGATCGAGAAAAACAACTCCGCAAGAAGATAGAATGATAACCAGGTTAGCTAAGAAAGATCCGTTTCTAGGCTCTATTTTAATTAAACACGAAGTGTTTGGGGCAGACGAAAGAGCCGGTGTATCAGCGAGGACCGTTCGACGACGTCTGGTAGAAGCAGGGTTGTTCGGAAGAGTGGCTCGCAAAGTACCGTTGTTGAAGAAAGAACATAGAAATGCTCGTTTGGCGTTTGCACGTAAATATGGACATTGGACCTACGCCCAATGGCAACATGTATTATTCTCTGACGAGACCAAGATTAATTTAATTTCTTCAGATGGAAGGCAATACGTACGGCGTCCTGTAAAAGCGGAAATGAATCCAAGATTCACAAAAAAGCAGGTGAAACATGGCGGTGGAAACATTAAAATTTGGGGTTCATTTTCTGGACGTGGAGTGGGACCTGTGAGAAAAGTTCAGGGTAACTTAGACCAACATCAATACAAAACAATATTGGAGGAAACTATGCTTCCCTATGCTGAGGAGCATCTCCCTATTATATGGACGTTTCAGCATGATAACGACCCGAAACATACCGCCCGTTCAGTCAAGTCGTTTCTTACCAGTCAGTCAGTATCGGTGCTAGATTGGCCAGCAAATAGCCCGGACCTCAACCCAATTGAGCACCTTTGGCACGAAATCAAGAAAAAAGTTTCAACTTATCGTACCACAACTTTAGATCAACTTAATCAAACTTTTTGTGAGGCATGGGCAAACATTCCTATCGAAACATGTCAGAAACTGATAATGTCTATGCCACATCGGTGTCAAGCGGTAATTACTAACAAAGGTTTTGCTACTGGGTACTGATTTTACACGTAATAAAATGGAGCTTTTAAAAATATTATAATACTGGAGATTATTCGTTTTGTTTAACTCTATTCATCATTATACTTTACTGTCCTTAATTAAATGTCCAGCTACATAATTATACCTTAAAATTTAATACATGTTCAACCTTTGATATTAAATACTTTTTTCTATTTAATTATTCTCTTATTTACAGCCATTTATAGTATAGTAATCGGACCAAATTATGCAAATAATAGGTGCTGAAAAATCAATAGGGTTTTATATTTATATGTACATAACCGGTTATTGCTCTTCACTATCTTGAATGTCCCTAATTAGTTGACCACGACTGTATATTTATTTTCATGATTTTTTCACCACAATGTCCTCTTTTCAGGCACCACTGACGTCAACAAACTTCCTCTACGAACTAGACAAGGTCACTCAATCGATATCAAAGCAAATTCTAGAAGCTAAACAACTAAACATGGACGGCGAAGTTAGATTCCCTGACCATCCCGGTTGTTTACTAGAAGCGGGCAACACACAATTTGTAAACCCACAGAAACTACTGAAATTGAGACGGCAGTTTTTGACGTACGCTAAGATGAACCATTCCAATGAAAATACAAATAAGATTGGAAGATATTACATACAGTATTTGAATAAAACTTTGACGGATTAATTTGGTTGTTTTATTTTGTTAAACTGAACGCATATTTTATCCGAACGCATCGAAACGAATTTTAGAAATGTTTGTAAACGCACCCACGATACAGGAGAAATTTCTAGTGTGGGGCATTTTTTTTATAAAAATAAAAACTTCGCACACCTGCCCGCGTGGAAATGGCCGAATGTAGAAGGACCCCAGACGTTTCGGATTACGTCATCAAATACGGCGCGAGTAATGCGGTGCCGTTGTATGCGAGACGTTCTTGACTGCGATTTCCCCGAAGCGTTCGGCTCGGACAAGTGTGCGTTCACCTTAACCCGACTTTGTCTGCGTGTAGTTTTAGAATACTACGTGCCGCCTCTCGAGTACAATATGATGGGGGACCTGTTAATGGGGGCTGCAAAGAGTTGTCCGCCCTCTACCGATGCCCAGTGCGTCTGCTGCGAGACGGGCTGGAACTGGTCATCTCCCTTTCCGCAGGCTTCCTTTTGCGACTTGACGCTTTTGCAGGACACCACCGCGTCCCAGAACTCTGCGCTGCCAACCATCGATCGAACGACAGTCGGCAGCGACAGGTCTTCTACCTCAGTCACGAGGGCACGGCGCGACACATCTCATGCGATACTGATAATATGAGGTAATAGGTTAACCTTTGGTAAACCAGAACATAAACTCACGCGCGTGCTTTCGACGTCAAGCCACCAATTTCACCTCATTTTTGTCACATATTTGTGTCATTGGCGTCCAGGGCACGCGCTTGCCTGACACATATATGTTACAATGGCTTTTAGGAGGATAACAAGGAAAAAAAATAACCATTAAATTATTGTTTTTAATCTCTTCACTTAACAATACAACAGTGTGTTTTAAACAGAAGGACAACTTGAAACAAATCTATTCACAATCATAACTTAATTATAGCGAATACTGTGTTTTTAATTATGTTTGCCTGGCTTTGAAGTTCGATAAACTGACATGGACTTAATATTGGGAACGGGGGCTACACCATAATTTGACAGAGTACAAAAAGGTTTTAATTCTATTGTCACAAACGTAAACTAAAACTACTCAAAAGATCACTAAAACTTAGTTTATACCTGTCAAACAACGTTTCCTATGAAATGTATTAAAGTGACACAACTTAACCATAGAAAAGTTCGACAGCATTAATGATAGTTACTGAATTTAGAAAAACATGGCAATCTTGCTATTCGGAAATTGTAATTTTTACCAAAAAATAGTGGTTGTCAAACTAAATCGGGCTATCTTTAATCGCGACTAAAATGGTGCGGAATAAAAATTTATGTGATTAGGTATGTCATTTTAATATTAGTCTAGTTTAAATAATCAGAATCGGCACTATTATGTCCGGTGTAGCGGTCTGATGTAAGTGTAACCTTTAAATGACTGAAAGTACAACATTAACTCCTTCTGTAACTATGTAACAAAATCCTAAAAGTTATTTTTGATCCACTTTCCGATATCTGATTGACGTCATTCTAAAGATGGCGAACTAGTCTTATAAATTCCCATAATTTTTGTATCAAATAAAAGTAAACTTTGATGAGAATACCAGAAATAAAAAGACGTCAGATCAAAGCGTGTTTTTTTTAACTAAAATACACCAGCAACATTATGAGAAAAAAAACGTATTTGTTACAAATTATCTTACTGTACCCTTATGCACTAGTCTCACAATAAAATTGTTCACAACATGCAACCAATAATGTTATTTAAAATTATAATCAGTACATGTGTTATGTAATACTTTAAACTTGTGGTTCATTAGGTCAGACCTGCAGTTTTGCCGATCGATCAGGTCTAGAAGTAATCTCTAATACAGCCTTGAGCGCAGCGCCCCCAGACTCTATGAAACTTGACGCTGCGGCAGCGCTAAGCTCGACGCTGACAAAATAGCACAACTCTGGGGTATAAATTAGCTGCTTTAGCAGAATCATAATAGGATACCATGAACTACGTTAAAATTCGTAAAGCGGTCACAATCAAAAACAAAAAAAAGTGACAATTCACAGTATTAACTGCGTCTGTGACGATTTTAAGAATTTCATCATCCTTACTAATATTATAAAAGCGAAAGTGAGTTTGTTTGTTTGTTACCTCTTCACGCTTTAATGGCTACACCGATTTTCATGAATTTTGGTACAGAGATAGTTGGGAACCAGGAGACGGACATAGGCTAATTTTTAAAAAGTGGGATGTGAGGGAGAAAGAGGGAAGAAAAGGGAAAACTTAGCGTTGCTATTACAAATCAATAAGGCGCAAGGGGAACTGTGTTACCCCGAATTTAACGCGAGCGAAGCCGCGGGCAAAAGCTAGTAATTCATATTATTACGATTCTGCTAAAGCGACCATTTTATACCCCCTGTTTACACTAGAAGCTGCTGATCCAACTTATACAAAGCATTTTGCTAATATTTTATCCGAGCCGACAGAAATCGGGACCTAACAGCGTGCAGCGCTATTGAAATACATTATGCCAAAATACATCCGACACCGTTTTCGTTCCCGTAAAACTATCAGTCTAACCCAATAAGAACCCACTCTTACTGTTCCTGATCCCAGAAAGGGGTCAAAACATAATACAATACGTATAATACACTTTTAGGTTGTATTTTTACTCTTTTCGTCATGTAGAGCCGATAAAGAAGTTTATTTTGACGAACTCATCATGTCTGGCCTTTTTTCAACAAGCTCGGGTTCCAGTCTAACCTGATGCACAAGCAAGCACTCTGGGTTTGGAGTACACACAGTCCAACAGATCAGATAACAGCCACTGGTATGGTATTGCAAACCCACTCTTCAACATACTCTCAGCATTTAAGATGCGCTATGATGAAATATGAGTTGGAGAATCTAGAATTAGAATTTAAAGTAAGAAGGGAAATACCACCGATTATGTCGATATTGCTCAATATGGATTGACACCAGCACACCATGTATTGCTGGAAGGATCCACATACAAGCCTGAGAGGCGCTCAGCGATGGCTCAAACTCTTGGACCATTGACAGCTGTTTTAGCTGCATACAAGTCAAGGGATCCATACAGGAACAAATGGGTGGAGGCTGTGAAGAGAGACCTGGTGCACATCCCCAATGCTCTTAATTTGTGCAACGCAATGCAAGGGAAGAGAGCTGAAGAAATAGCACCAGTACTGTGCGCATATGCTGATGTCATACTGATAGCAGGGGCCAGGAACGCACAGAGGGCTTTCTTCCCGCTTTGCTTCATAATATGTGCTATTGCCACTCCTGACCAATTAAAAGTCTGTCAATTAACAAGAAGTGGTGGGCCCATGGAAACAGGAGAGGTTGATTTCTCTGGAAGAGGGATGTGGAGAATATACAAAGAATGTTCTAAGATAGCATGGAGTTGAGCCTAATAAACATTTTTTTTTTTTCATAGCATGGACCATTGAAACTGCCATGGACGACATATCGGCTGCACGAGTGATATATCACTCAATATTTGGAACCCAAAACGAAGACTTGGGAGTGCTCCAGACTGTCACAGATATGAAGACCCCATGGAAGCTACGGTCTGAAATAGCTGACAAGTTTAGGTGCGCTGGGAAAACGATGAAGTGTGTAAGACTCCCCCAACAGAGACTCTACGCCAAGATGGCACAGGCTAACATGACCGGGCTTCTTACTGAGTCAGCATTCCAAATAAGGTGTAAGCAGGTATTTGCTGGGAAAAGAACAGTTAATAATATTGAAGCTTTCTACAAACATATGAACTCAGACACACCTCAAGCAATACAGGGAGAATAGGCGTGACGAAAGATTTTAAAATCCTCTTCCATAATGTGGGTACACTTTTACTATTTACAAAAAAGCCTTTATTTCGGTAATAAACTTAAGTTTAACAAAGTTTGAAGCCATTTTTCTCATAAATTTTCAATAGTGCCCGAAAACAGCTCGCATGTGTCATGGCGTCGGCATGACGTCACAGTTAAATAAAAATGACATTGTTTCTATAACAACGTCCCATAAATCACATAACCGTGACGTCATACGCTGTGATCGGTGTTTCAGTCAAAATGGCCGATTGCAGTATTTTAATGTTTTATTTTATTGAAAATCTTAATAATCTGTTATTTTTAAATAAAACTAAACCTGTGTTTACTTTTTTTTTAATATGACTTCTCCCCTGTCATCACTGAATCAGCGATTTTTTTATACTGTCGTCATGCCTATTGACACTACATGCTCTAGCAGCGTTCTATCGAAGCTTAAAGGTAGAACTAATGACCAAGAAAGAGGACAACCTAGTACATAGTACTGTGGAATGGAGGGAAATTTCTGGACTGACTAGCACAGGACATGGCCCGGTTTCAAACGAGACAATACGGGACAGTGGCCGCTATTTCTGTGGTAGAGCGTAACCAATCTACTTTAATGTTTGATCTTATACAATGTATTTCTTACCTCTTTATCTACGGTTAGTGGTTTTCGTGACACACTCTGTGAATTTGATTGCTATGATGATTTGTTTCCTAAGAATAGATTTATTTAACATAAGTACAAATAATTTGCACGCCTATCTTCCTTGTAAACAATGTAGGTATTTTTAGCAAATAATATTTTTAATTTTGAGGAGCTCGTGGCTAAATAATTGCAGCCGCTCGGGTCGATCTTTAGGTTAAGCCGCGCTTGCCTAGGTTGGTCTGTGGATGGGTGACCACCCGTTACATACCGAGTTTCCTCCGTGCCTCGGAAAGCACATTAGCCGTTGGTCCCGGCTGTCATTTGAAGATCTTTGACAGTCGCTACAGGTAGTCAGTGTTCCGAAAATCTGACAATCAGTCTTACCAAGGGGTATCGTATTACCCAGTACTAACTGGGTTATGGAGGTCAGATAGGCAGTCGCTCCATGTAAAATACTGATATTCAGCTGCATCCGGTTAGACTGGAAGCCGACCCCAACATAGTTGGGAAAAGGCTAGGCAGATGATGAAATATTTTTAATTTTGATGAAACCGAGTAATTCCGATTCACTAGATAAGGTGAACCCAAATTGAGATGATAATCGAATGAATGCCACTGCCTGTACTAGAACCAATTGTCTTGCTTTTAGCGATCCATTTGGGAGACCAATATCCACGATATCTAAGTCCAACAGTGGGCATCTTTTGTCCAACAAATCTTTATAAAATGAACAAGCATAAAATGTAGTACGCACAGCGACTAATCAAGTTATTTGAAACCAGTTTATGCGGATCTTTCATTGTAAAGCGAGGTTCAGGCCGTGCCGACGGCGCGTTAGTGTTCCACGCGCGCCTCAAAGAGATGTCAGCAAAGCAAAGGGGCCTGCCAGGGACACTGCCGCACGGGGTGAAGGGGTGTTCAAAAAAGATAACGCGGGCCCGGAACATAAAGGGCAAACGAAGGAACATGGATGGGTTTTAGTCAGTACAAGTCTGACTACTTGCTGCAAACCAGCAAGGTTAGGTTATAATGGATATTATAGCCAGATGTGTAACCGTTTTTACTTAAGACTACACGTTAAAAACATTAGTTCTATAATTCAGCATTATTTCGAGCCGTTTCATATAAAATATTAGCTCGTTTTAAACTTAATACATTTTTTTACAAAAAAAATATTATTTTTGTTGACTGGCTAAAAAAACAAAATATTGAAAACTAGCTTTTGCCGCGGCTTCGCTCGCGTTAAATTCGGGGTAACACAGTTCCCCTTTCCTGATTTGCATGTACCTGCTACCTGTAATTTTTGCCCTTGTGCCTTATTTATTGTAATTGCAAAGCTAAGTTTTCCCTTTTCTTCCCTCTTTCTACCTCATTTCTCACTTTTTTTTAAAAGAAAATTTGCCTCTGTCCGTCTCTAGGGTGTCAACTATCTCTGTACCAAAATTCATCCAAATCGGTTTAGCCATTTAGGCGTGAAGACGTAACAAACTCATTTTCGCTTTTATAATATTAGTAAGGATTTACATGTGGGTACTAATAGGTACACCTGTCCTTAATTTCTCGAGAATTATATGTTATACATAATATCTCAAGTTTTTTTTTAGCCAGTCAACATAAAAAGCATAAACAACACTAGTTTTAGTATATGCGAAACCTGAATAAAGTTTGTTCGAATAAGTAGCTGAATCGATTTAAAAAAAAATACATCCTGTTATTATTTTGCTAAAAATATAATATTATTATGGTTACGAGTTGGACACTTAGTAGGTACGCAATTTTACACATGACGGCACATCAACCTACACCAAACCAATTTATCCTGATCTCTCTACTACGGTGTGAGATCCGTAGTAGAGAGATCAGGTTATAATAGTTTAGAATAGGTTGACCTGCCGTCGTGTGTACGTCGCGCGCCGCACAACACAAATAACAGCGACACTAGACGCGTGCGGTGACCGTGTGCAAGTACAGACAACTAGGTAACATAACAATTATATTATAACGTTGTGATTTTTCATAATACAGTTCCGAAATTTTGTACCTAGATTCTTTACTTTAAAATACTAGACAATAGGCTAGTTTCCTTAAAAAAAATATCAGTCCGTCTTTTAGATTAGTCAAAAAAAGGAACACGTATTTTTTTTGTAAATTAGACCAAAAATTACAAAGATATATAGCCCATTAAACTTACGTGAAACGTCATGCATTGCTGCATTTTTCGCAAACAAGTGACATCACACGTAACTACAAATAAAAAAATACGTGTCCCTTATTTTTGAATAATCTAAAAGACGGACTAAATAGAATGTAATTACTTTGAACCTAGAAACTACCCTATTGTTTCGGGTTTCGCATAAAAAAAACTGTTGTATAATAGGCGTGACGAAAGATTTTAAAATCCTCTTCCATAATGTGGGTACACTTTTACTATTTACAAAAAAGCCTTTATTTCGGTAATAAACTTAAGTTTAACAAAGTTTGAAGCCATTTTTCTCATAAATTTTCAATAGTGCCCGAAAACAGCTCGCATGTGTCATGGCGTCGGCATGACGTCACAGTTAAATAAAAATGACATTGTTTCTATAACAACGTCCCATAAATCACAAAACCGTGACGTCATACGCTGTGATCGGTGTTTCAGTCAAAATGGCCGATTGAAGTATTTTAATGTTTTATTTTATTGAAAATTTTAATAATCTGTTATTTTTAAATAAAACTAAACCTGTGTTTACTTTTTTTTTAATATGACTTCTCCCCTGTCATCACTGAATCAGCGATTTTTTTATACTGTCGTCATGCCTATTATTTCCTTCAATAACATCTTTACTTCAAGGTTAGATTCCCCTTGTACTTTACAAATACGTTACGTTTAAACATTAGTTTTATTATTTATTTATTACAGAACATTATGCCTACTAGTATCACTTCTATGTGGACGTGTGTACGCACCGATCTGCTGTTCCTTTGTATTGATACAAAATTATGTCTTTTATGTATTGTTTTAAGGTCGAATTTACATATATGTGAAAATTTGAACTTTTGGATTTGGGCTGAGTGTTGATAATGAGGGCTATCATTTTTGAGCATGCCTGATGGCGCTACTGGAAAGTACCTTTTAAAAAGTTCATTTTAATACGTATGTCAACACAGTATACACTACAGATACATATTTACATTAATGTCCCAAAAAATTTAAAATCTTCAAGTAATTAGAAATGGCTCAATCTTGAATTATTCTTGACCACAATCATGAATATTAATTAAAACGCAAACACTATGACATTTCAGTAGACCTCACTCTACACTAGCGCCTCTAGCGGCAAATTCCTTAACGATAGCCCCCACAAAACTACAAAGCACTCAATATCCCATATAAAAATACCTTAGAAGTTAAATTTGACCAACTACATGTTTAGTGGATGACAATGCATGTTGAACTACGTGACGTCATTTAAAATCCAATATGGCGAACTCCCTAACATGGCAGACTAGTTCGTTTTGGTGCATTCCCATGATGTGGGATTCAAATGAAAGGGCTTGCTGTGAAGACTTTTTTATAACATTTTAACACGTTACTTTACTATTATTTGCACTCGTGAATTTCTCTGTAAACCTTTTTAATACCATGGCACATTTGTATCAATACAAAGGCATGAAGCGTCAGCTTTTATTTTGGCTTTCATGTTCACATCAATACATATTACATTAAAATATGCTTAAACAAAATATTACTCTCTTTTTAGGTCCTGCCGCAGTTCTTTATTAATCAAGACTCTAGAGAGTGGAACCTCCTTTCAAGACATGTTTATTTAGAAAAGTACTGCTATCTTGTTTCACCGCTTTTGGAAAATCTGGGTATAAGACAACTATGTTTTAATGTGCCCACAATATTAGGCCCTAAATCTCTTCATAATTTAAAAAAAAAACTTTATGTTTCAGTCGCTATCGCCTTGGCGATTATCAAATAATTCTTGCCAGACACAAAAATAGTAGCCAGTTTTGTCGGGTCACATACATGCTCGTAGCTAGGTTTAGGTTAAGCCAGCATATACCTATGTTGGTCTGTAGATGGGTGACCACCCGTTACATACAGAGTTCCCTCCGTGCCTCGGGAAAACACGTTAAGCTGTTGTCTTGCTGTTATTTATAGATCTTTGACAATCGTTACAGGTAGTCAGTATGCCGAAAGTCTAAAAACCAGTCTTACCAATGCATCGTATTACCCAGAACTATGTAACTGGGTTCTGGAGGTCAGATAGGCAGTCGCTCCATGTAAAATACTGGTATTCAGCTGCACCCGGTAAGACTGGAAGCCGACCCCAACATATGATAAAACAACAGATGATAAAAGGTTTAATTGGACTCTATACGAAGCCGTCAACCATGCTTTCTGTACATCAAACTAAGTTATTCTACGCAAAGAATATTGCAGGGAATCAACCTTTTTTGTAAAAGTCTGTTTTACTGCAGGTCTCAATGTAAAGCACTTAAAACATTGTATCGATGGAAGCATTCAATAGATCGAGGAGGTTTTATTTATAGTAAAATTAACTGGTATTTTTTTTAGGTGAAAGAATTGGAACTTTGGCCTCTAATATCTCCGTAATTGATAGGTTCCCAAGTATGGTTTAGAACAAAAAAAACGCACCGAGGGTTATGTACAAACTTGCGATATAAACGGCCATATCTTTTGACTGCGTAGACTTAGAGGATTGATTTTTTCCTAGCACAAAGGGACCACAGAGTTGAGTATACTATGGTTTCAATTTCAACTCGATACCTCCATGCGTTTTTGAGATAAAGAGTCTTGACAGAGAGACAGAATACGGGAGACATAATACACAATAAGGGTTCCGCTTTTTCTTTTTGAGGTACAGAACCCTAAATAGGCTCGCAAAGACGGGGAAAAGTAGTGCTTTTCAGCTTCGTTAAGAGTATTTTTAAACCCATTATACAGCAACATTACAGAAGTGTGTTATTTTTTTTTAAACCTTTTAAAAACAAATACATGCTGTATGTAACGAGTATTTCCAGGTGAATTAAATTTTGACTTTGAATTGAATTTTGACTTTGAATTAAATTTTGATTTTTAATTAAATTTTGACTTTGAATTGAATTTTGATATGAATTTGAATATGACTTATCAAAGCCTTGTAGGTGGCAAGACCATATTAAAGTGGCTCACAAGAATTAAAAAAAAATACTTTGTGATAACAGCTTATGTACTAATGTTTGTAAACAAGAAACTACTTAAATATTAAAGTTATGTTAATTGTTGGTATATGTATGGACAGTTTTACTAAACGATTTTTTTTACCTATTGGAACGAAGTTCCTTATGGCGCGTTGCGAAAGGGGGCTAGACGGAAAAAATTAAGACCAAAAGTTGTAACGACACCTTTTGCTATACTTAGTTGTAAACCGTGCGGCGTGCGCGTGTTTCTCTGTCTGTCTCTCTCTCATAGAAAGCAAGCCAGTTATTTTTGTTTCGTCTTTCTATTTCGCATTGAACAGTGTGGTGTCGCGACGATTATTTTTGTTGAGTGTATACAGGTTTTTTGTACATAATAAATAATAACTTTGTTCCAACCGGGTGTCCCTTGACACCTCTCAAGTTATTCATATTTTTCATAATAGCAAAATATAACCGCTTTATAATAATCGATAGAGATAAATCTGTCCATCCATCATCAACATACTGGCTACAAAACATATTACAATGAGAGCTGTTTAATGTAAGAGTTATATTACTGACCCCATTTTACTGTAAATATTACTGACCTAGTCTCTGCTATACTAATCTATTTTTTCTTGTGGGTAGAGATCTTGTGAATAAAACATGGCTTTCAGCTGCCCCATCATTTTAGAACAGCAATACATCAATTTGTCCAAGCAACACTTTGGTTATTCATGACACATTAATTATTGGCTAAACTGGAAAGGACAATGTCGTCGATTATTAAAAAAAACCGGCCAATTGCGAGTCGGCATTTACGAAATAACTGCCTTATGACTGCGTAGTCTTAGAAGGTTGATTTTGACAGCTCCAAGGTACCACAGACTTGAGCATATGGTTTTAATTTTAACTCGATGGCCCCACGCGCTCGCGTGATACAGTAAAGTGACAATAAATGAAATCCGACTTTTTTTTTTGAGGTACGGAACCCTACAGCAACAACTTTGCTGTCCGTCTGTCTGTCTGTCTGTTTTTTAACTTATTTAGATTTTAATTTGATTTTTGCTTTTTATTTACTCTGGACGCTCTTACTATGCACGTCTTTCTACATCGTTCTCACATATTTGTATAATCTCAACACGAATGATGTAAATATGATTTTGTAAAAATATTATAATTTAAAAGAGTGTCCATGGAGTTTCTTGCCCATTCTTCTCCATAGAGATCAACGCTTTGGAATGGGCAACTACAGTACTTTCACAAGTTATTATGCCTTGTAACCGGGACTGTAGCAGCATCATTTTTTTGTTCTTGTTTTTATGATTTTCAAAAATGCCTGTAATGGTCTAATTGAAATAAATGCTTTGAGTTGAGTTTTGTCTCTATGTCTGTCAAGACCATTTATCTCATAACGCGTGGAGGTATCGAGATAAAACTGTATACACAAGTCTGTGGTCCCTGTGCTATGAAAAAATCAACCCTCTACGTCTTCGCAGTCAAAAGATATGGCAGTGTATGTGGCAGTGTATCCTCGGCGCGATTTTTATGTGGGGTTCATAACGTACTGAATACGTGGTAAACTTGTTTGCGTGGATGTGCCTTCCATTCTGTATAAGCATCAATTGGTGGCTAATGACACTAATTGATGATTATTTAGATATAATTTTTGCACCCTATCACAATGTTGTCGTATTTAACCCAAAGGTTGACTGGTAGAGAATGCCTTATGGCATTAAGTCCGCCTATGTACCACTTATTGTACACACGACGGCAGGTCAACCTATTCTAAACTAATATAACCTGATCTCTCTACTACGGATCGCACACCGTAGTAGTGAGATCAGGTTAAAATGGTTTGGTGTAGGTTGATGTGCTGTCGTGTGTACGTGGAGTTTAAATAAAGTTATCACTGTTCTAAAACAATAATTTCTGAATCAACGGCTTAGGGAACGTCTCGTAAAAGGGATTTTGTATTTTGTACAACACTATTCTTATTATAATTTGTTACCAGTCTTGATTTTAACGACCAAACTAAAGTGAGGCCAAAATGTAGGTCCACAGAGATGAAAATCAAATGAGATGTCCCCAAACCATTATTTCTGAATCTTACATTTTTTTTTAATGTTTATACAATAATAAATAACGCATATCATGTACTATGTAGCTATACAAACTTACAAATAGTATCCACATTAAAGTTTTTGTGCTTATTTCGATAGTGGGACAACTGTGGCGCGACTTTTATGAAACAGTTGCTTGCAATAATGAACAAAAGTTGCCTAATATTGTTATGGCAACATGATTTTGGTAGATACATGTGTCATGAAACACGGGCAATTTTCAAAAGGATATTTTTGTTGTTGTAGAGCTTTCGTGAATATGGTGTACCACAAAGGCATTTTTAATGTTGCTTTGAAGTCATAAAATACCAAAATAGTTGACCTGAATTGTGCAATTTAGTTTCCCGTTAAAATTCCCGCCCACTTATAGCAATGTTGTCCACTACAATTTTAAAATATCTTGCCACAACAATATCGCGCAACTATCGCCAGCAACTATGGCGCAACAGTTGCCCACAAAAAATGGACAAAAATTCAATACTTTTCTATTTTTTATCTTATCATCTAAATAGTAGTCTACGGCATATAAAACGTTTTATATAATAAATAACGTAAAGTATATGTTATATAACTATGTGGCTACATACAATAAGGTTTGCGACACACGAAGAACACCGAATCGTATTCGTGCTGCATCATAGAGTGAGGATTCTGCGCGTATTTCGTTTTTACACCCGTTTGTTCTTTCTGTAAACAAAAAAAAACAGGATTGTTGTTTTATGAAACCACGGTAAAAGTGAAACTTTTTGTCACGTTATAGACGTTTCTACTCCGCGGCCGACCGTCACGCGACATGCAACACACAGACGAATAATTTCGAGACAGTGTAATAAAAGTTTCACTTTAAAAAAAGTGTTACATAACTAGCTGAGCCCGGTGAGGGATTCAAAGACACGAGACGCAAAACTTTACCCTCGCATAACACACTTAACTTTTCATCTGAGCGGCAAGAACAAGAGAAGAAGAAGAATATGCTTCTTCTTCTTCTTCTCTTGACAGACAGACAGTCGGACAACAAAGTGATTCAATAAGGGTTCCGCTTTTACCCTTTAAGGTACTAAACCCTCTAAAAAGACGGAAAATTAATTTACTTCCACATATATTATCCTTACTAATATTATAAAAGCGAAAGTGAGTTTGTTTGTTTGTTTGTTACCTCTTCACGCTTTAATAGCTAAAACGATTTCGATGAATTTTGGTACAGAGATAGTTGGGAACCAGGAGACGGACATAGGCTAATTTTTATTAAAAAAAAATTGGAATATGAGGGAGAACGAGGGAAGAAAAGGGAAAACTTAGCGTTGCTATTACAAATCAATCAGGCGCAAGAGCAAAAACTGCAGGTACTGTGTTATACCGAATTTAACGCGAGCGAAGCCGCGGGCGAAAGCTAGTTATAAAATAAAACGTTGCCCCACACTAAGAATTTCTCCTGTATCGTGGGCGCGTTTACAAACATTTAAACTCACATACACAAACAGCCAGACCCGGAACCATCTGTAGGCCATACAAATATTTATTCCGTGCGGGGATCGAACCCGCAACACGCAGCGCAGCAGTCATTTGTTCAGCAACTGCGCCAACCGTGTCTTCAATTACCGAAGTAATCTAGATAAAATTCATATGGGACCGTTCGAGAGTATAATATATACCCTTTCGATTATAAAAAGAATTTTGAAAATCGGCCAATCGTCGGAGACTTCTCATAAAAAACATGGCAAAAAAACCGCAAAATTAAGAACCTCCTCCTTTTTTGAAATCGGTTAAAACTGAAGTCGCTTTCGCTGTCTGTTCGCTTAGATCGTTTAAACTACTCAACGGATTTCAATGCAGTTTTCAGCAATAGATAGAGTGATTCAAGGGGAAGGTTTTATATCTATAATATACCAGTCTACGTGGATAAAACCGCGGGGTGCAGCTAGTTATAAATGAATTGATATGTGGCGTTTCGTAAACTTACCAATATATCGAATCCTATATCTC
Organism: Ochropleura plecta; assembly: GCA_905475445.1. Classification (NCBI taxonomy): domain Eukaryota; kingdom Metazoa; phylum Arthropoda; class Insecta; order Lepidoptera; family Noctuidae; genus Ochropleura; species Ochropleura plecta. The sequence continues at coordinate 4,488,987 of FR997750.1, read as the reverse complement.
TAATAATCTCCAATAGTATATCGTAAGGCGGCTCAATACTGTTCTCCGTCGGCATGTCACTGTAAAAACAAATTAAAAACATCAACTACTTTTTTTTTAAACGAAATAATTAATCCTTACTAATATTATAAAAGCAAAAGTGAGTTTGTTTCTTTGTTACGTCTTCACGCCTAAATAGCTAAACCGATTGTGATGAATTTTGGTACAGAGACAGTTGGGAACCAGGAGACGGACATAGACTATTTTTTTTTTTAAAAAAGAGTGAAAAATGAGGGAAAAAAGGGAAAACTTAGAATTGCTATTACAATAAATAAGGCGTTAGGGCAAAAACTACAGGTAGCAGGTACCTGTAAATCAGGAAAGGGGAACTGTACCCCGAATTTGATGCGAGCGAAGCCACGGGCAAAAGCTAGTTATATATATTTCTTACCTATAATGATACAGCAGGGGGCCCAGGTTGATCCAGTAGCCTCCAGGCTGTAGTATCATGTATATTCTCTCGATGAACTCGATCACGTTGGGCGCACAGTCGATGAAGAAGCATGTCGCTACGCAGGACCACTCGTCTGCTTCAGTGTATACCTGTGATTAAAAGAAATACATTCAATTAAAATTTATGACTTTCAAGTCCGCCTCTGTACTTTGTGCTTGAAGTGTTAAATCTATACTACTACTAGCTGTGCCCAGCGGTTTCACCCGCTTGTCAGGTCCCCCTTATCACTTAGGGGTATGAAAAATAGATAGTAGCCGATTCTCAGATGTACTGAATATGTATAAAAATTGGTTGTTTGTAAAGTAGGTTTACGATCGAGATGTTTACGTGATAACGTCTTATTGGTGATATAAGTTATCATCAGTAGTGACATCTAAAATGAAATTAAGTACTAATTTAAAGTTTTTTTTTCGAGCCAAGTAACAGATGGCGCTACCATCTTTATGAAATGTCGCTTGTGAGGTTTTGGTGTGACACAAGTTTCTGAACATGTCACCCGACTAAAACGATTTTAAAGACGTTATCACGTCAAAAAAATCATAAGAATCAGTCGAGCCGTTTCGAAGGAGTATGGAAACGAACATTGTGACACGAGAATTTTATATACATACACTTCTGGACTCATCTATTGGCCCACCTTGTATTTTCAGTTTCGTTTGGTCCTAGCTAAAATTTTATATTAGGTCGAGCAAAAAGTTTTTATGCAGTTTTTAACCTGGCACATTCACAATTTCATTCAATAGTCTTTTTTTGAATTTCGAACACAGAATTTAAAGAAACAAAAGACAATTTGGAGCCTGTTTGTTGATATCAAACAATCGAATACTAAGAAAATCAGGTTTTATTGGTTTACTTGGATTTAATTCTTGAAAAAGTGATTGATATCTTTGGTTTTGCAACAAACATTACTTATTCTTAACATTAAGGTGAGGTTCTATCAATAATCTATGGATACTTCACCTGAAATTGCCGCCCAAGCTGTGGCACTTATTCAGGCCGGACACAGCCAAAGAAACGTGAGTGCTCAACTTAATTTAAGTCGATCTGCGGTCCGAAATGTTTATCGGAGGTACCTAGAGACTGGCGGCTTTGTTCGTCGCCAAGGAAGGCCACGATCTCGGGTCACAACTGAAAGGCAGGATCGATTCATCGTGACGACCAGCTTGAGAAATCGTCACCTTACCTCCATTGAGATACAAAACCAACTTCGCGACTTCCACGGAGTATCTGTAAGCGCTCGAACTGTTCGGAGAAGGTTAAAAGAACGCGATATGGTACCACACAAGCCAGCTAATGGGCCCAAACTAACGCGAGCCCACCGAACAGCGCGCCTTCATTTCGCACGCAGTCATTTAAATTGGACACAGCAAGATTGGAGCCGTGTACTCTTTTCTGATGAGTCTAAAATTGTGTTACATGGCAATGATGGAAGGAAGAAGGTCTACCGACGTAAGGGAGAGCGTTTCGCACAATGCTGCTTTGAAGAGAGGGTTGCTTATGGCGGTGGCTCATGGACTGTCTGGGGCGGTATATCCGCGAGCGGCAAAACTCAACTTGAGGTTGTTACAGGACCACGGCTGCCAACATTAAATGCTGAAAGGTACATTCGTAAGTGCTTAGAACCTCACGTGATGCCATACGCGGACTATGTGGGCCCAAATTTCCTTTTTATGCATGATAATGCAAGAGCCCATGCGGCCGGCATCGTCAGGGAATATCTTCGGGATGTGAACATCACAGTTATGGACTGGCCAGCCAGAAGCCCAGACATGAACCCTATTGAGCACATGTGGGACGAGCTAAAAAGACGTGTTAGGGCTCGTCAGCCAGTTGCCCAGACGATGCAGGAGTTGAAAACTGCCATAGAAGAGGAATGGGAGATGATCCCTCAAAATTTCATAGAGCGGTTGATAAACTCTATGCCTAATCGTATGAGAGCTGTGGTAGATGCCCATGGAGGCAACACGCGTTATTAAATTAAACCTTTATTTGATAAAACATGTTTTTTATTCAAAAATCAATTGCCTTTAACAAGGCGCATACCCGACTTGTTAGGCGTAGCTCCATGTCGTATGGTATTCTGAATTCAAATTTAAAACAATACGATCGAAAAAGATGGTAAAATGTATCAGGTTTAAAACTGCATCAACAGTTTTTGTTCAATCTAGCAATCATATTTCGGTAGGGGCCATCGAAACCTAAACTCTAAGGTGGGCCAATAGATGTGTCCAGAAGTGTATATTAGAAGAATATAAAGAGAAAAGATTTGTTTTTGTTTGTATCAAATACGCTCCAAAACTACAGGATCACAATATCACGCTTCCACCCACGGGAGCGGGGCAGCAACTACAGATGCGGGTGAAACCGGGCAAGACAACTAGTAAATAAAAAAAAACAAGTTTATTTTTCTGTGGGTGGCGTAAAACGTTCAGAAGTATGTATATTTTATTTATACTGTCACTTCGGGATATCTTCTGTGGCAAGTTACTGCTTACCACCTCATGGGATAAAAGCGTGAGCATTTTGTTATCTACTCTTTTGAAGGCAGTAACCTCTTGAACTGCTTACTAGTATTCGAAAATTGTTTCACTATTCGAAAAATATATTTAGCTTTTTTGCTGATTTGAAATCATCAAATAACTTCCCCCGCTGTAGTCAGAGCGGTGGGAAGTGTCCGACTTTTACTGACTAGAACCCACCCATGTTCCTTCTTTTGCCTTTTATGTTCCAGGGCCGCGGTATCTCTTTCGAACAACCCGCAACCCCGGAATACATTTACCTTGAGTTTCATAGGCTGTATTAACGATGTTCCCATGACATAATAGGGTAGTTTCCAGAGTCAAAGTAATTACATTCTATTTAGTCCGTCTTTTAGATTATTCAAAAAGAAGGGACACGTATTTTTCTATTTGTAAATTAGATCAAAACTGACAAAGATATAGCCCATTAAAGTTACGTGTGACGACACTCGTTCCGAAAAAATGCAGCAACGCGTGTTATACAAAATACGTGTCCCTTATTTTTGAATGATCTAAAAGACGGACTAATATTTTTGGAACGAAGTTCCTTTTGTTGTGATAGGGGGCTAGACAGAAAAAATTAAGACCAAAACTTGTAACGACACTTTTTACTTAAGACCAAAAGTTGTAACGACACTTTTTTACTTAAGACCAAATGTTGTAACGACACTCTTTTGCTATAGTTGTAAGCCGTGCGGCGTGCGCGTGTTTCTCTGTCTGTCTGTCCCTTTCTCTCTCTCTCGTTCCATCCGGGTGATTTTTGGAAACTAGCCTATTTCCTATTGAAAACCTAGTGTTAGTATAAAATCATTAAAGCTCTTACTTTGAGAAAGTCACCAGCAGTCATTGAGAAATTGTGGTTAGGTCGGTTCCCCGAGGGACACACATCGGGGAACTTGGCAGATATCAGCTGATGTTCACACGTTATGTTGTTCACGTACTGGTGGACCCACGGGTGGACTGTGTATTTGTTTATCTGTAACATGATGACAACATTTTTAGGATACTTTTTAGGGTTCCATACCTATTAATGATAATCCAATGACATAAAATGTATGAATAATAAAAAAATATATAATATAATCCTTACTAATATTATAAAAGCGAAAGTGAGTTTGTTTGTTTGTTACCTCTTCACGCCTAAATGGCTAAACTGATTTTGATGAATTTTGGTACAGAGATAGTTGGAACCCTGGAGATGGAAATAGGTTATTTTTTTTTAAATAAAAGTGGGAAAAAAAGGGAAAACTTAATTAATTAAAAATAATAAAATTAGGGAAAAATTATAACAATAAATTACGCGCTAGGGCAAAAACTACAAGTAGCAGGTACCTGCTAATCAGGAAAGGGGAACTGTGTTACCCCGAATTTAACGCGAGCAAAGCCGCGGGCAAAAGCTAGTATCCTATATAACGGCTATATCTTTTGACTGCGTAGACATAATGAATATCAGGACGGCTACCAGTGAGCTTTACATTTAAGGTAAAAGTTCGCGAACACTTACGTAAGAAGTTGGCAGACTCTTCTCAAAATTAAAAAGTTGACAGTTTTTCATCATATTTAGTAGTTTTTACCTCTCTTTACTTTTGTATATTTTCTATATATGTATTTATCCTTACTAATATTATAAAAGCGAAAGTGAGTTTGTTTGTTTGTTTGTTTGTTTGTTTGTTACCTCTTCACGCTTTAATGGCTAAACCGATTTTGATGAAATTTGGTACAGAGATAGTTGGGAACCAGGAGACGGACATAGGCTATTATTTTTTTGAAAAGAGTGGGATATGAGGGAGAAAGAGGGAAGAAACGGGAAAACTTAGCGTTGCTATTACAAATCAATAAGGCGCTACCGAATTTAACGCGAGCGAAGCCGCGGGCAAAAGCTAGTTATTAATAAAATTGATATTACCTGTCACATTGCACCTACTATATCTTTGTCTCTGCATCACCCTAAGGTTGACTGGTAGAAAATGCCCAAGGCATTAAGTCCGCCTTTGTACAATGTTTTTGTTACTTGTGCATGAAGTTTTAATAAATAAATAATGCGCGTGTCTGACTCGGTCTTAGCCGGTTTTTTTTTTATTTTCTCGTTATCTTACCTCATTACATCTGTTTAGTATAAAGTTGCTCGCGAACAGCATAAACAGGGAGAACTCGTTGCCTTGGCACGTGTAGCCGCGCGCAGCTACCTCCCACGCCAGGCGGCCTAGGCCTGCGCCCGGGACTAGTATGCGGACTTGGGTTCGGTCACTGAAAAAAAATATGGTATAGAGGAGGATTTTTCTTCAAAAAAGACAAAGTTTCGGAATTATTCTACATAGCCGGGCGTAAAGTTAAAAATATGTAATTTTTTTTTTTAAAGACGTTGCCCCACGCTAGGAATTTCTTCTGTATCGTGGGTGCGTTTACATTTAACTCACATACACAAACAACCAGACCCAGAACTATCTGTAGGCTATACAATTAGACGACACGGTTGGCGCAGTGGCTGAGCGATCGACTTCTGCGCTGCGTGTCGCGGGTTCGATTCCCGCACGGAAAAAATATTTTTTTGACCTGTAGATAGTTGTTTCGGGTCCGGCTGTTCGTGTATGTGAATTTAAATCAAATGTTTGGAAACCACGACACAGGAGAAATCCTAGTGTGGGGCAACGTTTAAAAAAATATATATTGTTCCGTGTGGGGATCGAGCCTAAGACACGCAGCGCAGCAACCAATCGCTCAGCCACTGCGCCAACCGTGCCGTCAATTTATTTACCTGTATTCATCCAAAGAAAATCGTTCCTCCATCTCGTCTAGTATGGGCTTGTAGCACTGTTCCCTCTCAGCCGCGCCCATGACGCTCCAGTCACGTACTATATTTTTTAAAACAGATTGCACCTGTAACACATTTTTCAAATGCGTGAATAGAAGACATTAATATTAATATACACAGTTTTTACGGTTCCTGCAAGAGGAAAAGAACAGTCACGTACTATGTTTTTTTAAAACAGATTGTACAGACGCCTGCAGGTCAAGCTACCCGAAACTGTCAATTTTTCCAAATGAACCTTGAACCTTATAAATAAAGTCGAAAATCTATCAAAGAAATCTGACAGATTGTAGTAGCTTGATGTACAGGCGTCTGTACCTGGAACACATTTTTAAATGTGTGAATAGAAGACATTGATATTGACAGTTTTTAGGGTTCCTGCAAAAGGAAAAAATCCGGGCATACAGACTTGCGACATAAGCAGCTATATCTTTTGACTGCGTAGACTTAGAGATATGATTTTTCCACAACTCAAAGGGACCACAGATTTGAGTATATGGTTTTAATTTCAACTTAATACCTCCACGCGTTCCCGAGATAAATGGTCTGGACAGACAGACGTTATTCTAGACTATAATCCAAATCTGTGCCAAATTTCATTAAGATCCTTTCAGCCGGTTTGACGTGAAAGAGTAACAAACATCCATACATCCATCCTCACAAACATTCGCATTTATAATATTACTAGCTTTTGCCCGCGGCTTCGCTCGCGTTAAATTCGGTAGCGCCTTATTGATTTGTAATAGCAACGCTAAGTTTTCCCGTTTCTTCCCTCTTTCTCCCTCATATCCCACTCTTTTAAAAAAAATAATAGCCTATGTCCGTCTCCTGGTTCCCAGCTATCTCTGTACCAAAATTCATCAAAATCGGTTTAGCCATTATAGCGTGAAGAGGTAACAAACAAACAAACAAACAAACTCACTTTCGCTTTTATAATATTAGTAAGGACTAGCTGTGCCCCATGCGTTGCAATGCAATTTTCTACCTTTCTACCCTACCTATCCTATCTTTCAAGTTGGATCAAACTGCACACGCGGTGTGCAAATTTAATCAAAATCGGTTAAGTAGTTTAGGAGTCCATCGCGGACAAACAACGTGACACGTGATTTATATATATTAAGATTAGGATTTGCATGCACTAAACAGGCAAAATATGGTTTGTGCCTAAACCACCAATTTTAACACCTGGTTATAACTCAAACTCAAAGCATTTATTTCAATTAGACCATTACAGGCCCTTTTGAATGTCAAAAAAAAACAAAAAGATGATGCTACAGTCCCAGTCACTAGGCATAATAACTTCTGAAAGTACCATAATTGACCATTCCAAAGCATTGATCTCTATGGAGGAAAATGGGCAAAACTACACTACTGGGAAAGATTATGGGTTCAAAAAAAAATTGGATTACTTAAGTGGAGGAAAGTGCCTAAAATTTTCATAAAAAAAAAATTTGTTGCTAGAGGTTACAAAATTTTAAATTCTAATCTAAAAACTACATAGACACTTGGAGCTACAATTTCCTTTTTTTGATTTCCCGTACCACCATTTCTCTCAAAGTTACGGCCTGTTGAAAATTTCCCAAAAATTTGGTTTTTTTTTATCCCTTAACTAGCTTTTGCCCGCGACTTCGTCCGCGTGGATTAATAGTTCCCGTTCCCGGGGGATTTCCGGGATGAAAACTATCCTATGTCCTTTCTTGGGTCCCAGACTATATCTGTACCAAATTTCATTGAAATCGGTTCAGTGGTTTAGGCGTGAAGAAGAGAGAGACAGACAGGCAGACAGAGTTACTTTCACATTTATAATATATATATATAGTAATAGTAAAGTATTATAGTATAGTACGGATTGTTCCAGTACTGTATATTTTAACCTTCAAGCGGGCGCGCGGTCGTTTATAACGGCAGCGGTCGCGCGTAACCTAAAAGACCTATGGGATAAATATAATATATAAAGCACTTATATGTAATTAACACCATTTATTTTTTTATAATTGTAAGCATTACTCTTTTTCTATGAAATTAATTCTAGAAAGTCAAATAAAAGTTAAAGTAAAAACTATGTACTTAATAAAAGTAGAAAACAAATCTTAAAAAAGTTAGAATAAAAAAAAATTTTTGGAACAAAAAACCATCTTAGGTTATCTAGATAAAATTATCTAGTAACTAATATCAAAACAAAATTAAATCATTTGATTTCATGAGATCAAATAATTAAAATAATAATCAGGTTAGTTTTATTCTTCAGTGTCTTCAGCAAGATAACACTCATTGCAAATGAAGGTAGAGTGGGTTCTACAGATATATCTGTGGCATGGTGTGCATTGAGTCTACGATTGCCTCCTTTTCTTCGCTGTTCATATTTTGCAGCTTCCTCTGCATGATGTGCTGGAACCTTTGAGACGACAGGCGCGCGGCGTCGTTTCGACGCCTGTACCGTGACTAAAACAATTGCGCTCCTTGTGGTGAAGGGAGTCAGTGTAAACTGTTTATTTGGAAGGTAGATACACTATGACAAGCTACTAAGAGTATAATATGGATTCAATGGGAATTATTGTTGATATCAGCGAAATTGTATTGAAAGCGGTCGTTTCGACGTCGCGCGACCGCTTGAAGGTTAAGCAGATAAATAATTCTTATACTTATAATACCTTTTCAACATCATGCTGCATTTTATGTTGTTTCTGGGATGCGATTTCACAATTATTATAATTACACCCAAAACTTTCTGTTCCATTTGTCCCAGTAGTATCCGAGACAGTATGGTCAACGTTTTCAAACATAGTGTCCACGTCTTTTATAATTAGGTGCACCACACTGTTGTTTACGTCGAGACATTTCTTGAATTTCGCGAGGTAAGTCTTGTATTTTTCGAGACGACGCTGGTGATTCTGTGGTAAGATTGAGATTATTTTTTCTGATTTGTGGATTCTGTCTAAACTGCATAGTCTGAAATAAGATAGAAATAAAAGATTAGCAGATCATCCATATAGACATACGAGAAAAAAATCTGTATTACTAGCTTTTGCCCGCGGCTTCACTCGAGTTAAATTCGGGGTAACAGTTCCCCTATGCTGATTTGCAGGTACCTGCTACCTGTAGTTTTTGCCCTTGCGCCTTATTTATTGTACTTAATAGCAAAGAGCAGCTACGTTTTCCTTTTTCTTCCTTATTTAAAAAAAAAAACAATCAAATCGATTTAGCCATTTAGGAGTGAAGACGTAACAAACAAACAAACTCACTTTCGTTTTTATAATATTAGTAAGGATAGATGATAACTCATAAACTACCTAAGCAATATAAATAAAATTGATATGGGACCACCTGGGAAGTATAGTAATATGATATCAAACAAAAAAAAAATTGCAAATCGGTCCAAGCGTCTTTGAGTAATCGGTGAACATGAATAAAAAAAAGGCTGAGCCTATTAATACGGGTACTGTACGAACAAATAATTATTATTCGTACAGAAGTCGGACGAATAATTTTATTTTATCAATAAGAGTGCAAACTTAAAAAAAAAATTGCGTTTCTATTTGTTTTTAATTTAAACCAAAAAATGGTAAATGTTTTAATCAATAAGTAATTATCCTAATCTAAATAGTTCAGTTCCGGGTAACCTACTAAAAACAATCTCTTTTTCTAATAATGAAAGTCGTTTCTGGCCCTCACCGGCCGCTGCCGCGGCACCGCTCGCTCCGCTCGCTCGGCTCGTGCGTATGAGGTCGCAGTTTTAACCTAACCTAGCCATTTCTGCCATCTGCATAGTATGCCAAGTGACATTATACCAAATAATCATAGCTCTAAATAAACATTATGCTAAACGATATTATGCGAAATTTGAACTCTACCAATCGTAATTATACTAAATGTTATTCTGCTATCTTAAAAGTATGCCATTGTAAATTCGAAGTTTTAAACATTATGCCAAACGATAATTTTATCAAATAACAGAACAAGCTAACCATCCATTCATTCTTACTTAAAAAAAAATTGAATGTATGTACGAATAAATATAATTGATTCGTCCAGTACCCGTACAAATAAATATAATTTATTCGTCCAGTACCCGTACGAATAGTCACTACCTAAAAAAATGGCGAATTAAGAATCTCCTCCTTTTTTTAAGTCGGTAAAAAAGGTTTTATTAATAGGTAATATGCAAAGAATGCAAAACTTTTTATTTATATGCTTTGTCCTGTACTATTACTGAACAAACAATTATTATAAAAATTATTATATTTTCAATAGAAAATATAATAATAATGTACCCCATTGTTTGTAAAATAAATTGTATTATATTATACAATTTATTATTATTTGTTGCGTGTTTTAAGTGAAACGGAACGCAAACTTAAAACGTCAAAAGTCCATGTTTGACACATGGACTTTTGACGTTTTAAGTTTGCGTTCCGTAACACTTTTATTTGAAAAGTACTTAATTTTTTGCAAAGAAATTTTTATCCTACTAATATTACAAATGCGATGTTTGTGAGGAATGTATTTATGTTTCTTACTCTTTCACGTCAAAACGGCTGAACGGATCTTGATGAAATTTGGCACAGAGGTAGATTATAGTCTGGAATAACACATACGATACTTGTTTTACGATATCACCCAGGCGAAGCCGCGGGCGCCAGCTAGTGATATTATATTTGCAATTTTTGCTTGAGTAAAGCTTTAACAATTTGTATGATTACTAGCGGACCCGACAGACGTTGTCCTGACTACCTTCAAAACTCTTCTCAAAACACTCAGTACCTTTTAATTTAATATTTGATCCAGCACATGGTCTACAATAACACAATGATACCAAAACTTTTTTTTAATTTGATCGCAGCGCTAACTGTCGGGACAGACTAAAATTAAAATTCGAATATTATTTAAAATTTGACACTGCGATGGTAGCGCCGTCTGTCGGATCCAATGTAAAACATTCCAAAATCAACAACTACTAATAAATTAAAAATTAATTAAAAAAACATTGTCCAGCGGACATAATTGTGAATCTAAGCCATTCCCAGATCCCCTTGAACACACACAAAAAATTTCATCAAAATCGGTCCAGTCGTTTGAGAGAAGTTCAGTGACATACACACTCACAGAAGAATTATATATATAAAGATTTTATTAAGAGCTAAAAATTAGACTAAAAAAAGGAAATTGTGGTAAATGACGTCACATCACGGCCGCAACCGTCACAGGCGTTTGGACTGTAGTAGAAAATTGTAGCAGCCTGATTTTATTTTTCCGACAACTACTACTTGGCGGAAAAAATAAATAAACTGCTGCTGAAAGTAACTTTGATATTTTTCTTGGGTTGTTTGTTCAGTTTTTTATTGATTAAAGTAAAGAAAAAATTACACGCATATTTGGACGTTACTCACAAAATAGGCGTGTCATCATCTTCCCAGCTTTTTTCCAACTACCTTGCGATTGGCTTCCAGTCTAATCGGATGCAGCTGAATACCAGCATTTCACATGGAGCGACTGCCTATCTGACGATTAACGGATGGTATTCGAAACACAATACTAGGGAATGCAATCTCGCTAAAAAGAGCGAGACCACGCGAGTTTAATATCTAATTGATAATATCTCAGGTTAATAGTCAACTTAACTTAGATAATAAGTTTTTTTTTTACTTCTCTTTGTTTTGTTTGTTACAAAAGAACTGTTTTATTACTAAGAGAATGTTTGTTTGATATTAAGGACTGGTTGTTTCTTTAATTTGTTACTTGATAGATACGTATTTATTACTACAGTTTACTACTTAAGAGTTTCTTAAAAAATTATAGACAAAAACGTCAAATAATGTTTGATGCATGAAGATACGTGTAATTTTTATTATTTTTTCCTAATTTATTCAAATATGGTGATTATTTGCGTAAAAAACACACAAAACTGCCAATCTCGCGAGATCTCGAAATTGGCGAGATCTCGCAGTATTGATATTCATAAACACGCAAGATCTCCCTTGAGTCCCAATCTCGCGAGATTTGCATTCCCTTCACAATACTGTGCTCCTAAACAAATATAGCAGACGGCTTAAATGGCTGCCCAACTCAAATGGGGCTGGGCAGGACATCTCTACCAGGTGCCAGGTGCAGAGCAGGTTAGCAAATATTAGAGCTAACCAACAATGAAGTCGAGTAAAATTACACCCATATCATAACAAACTACAATACAATAATCTACCTACCAAAACTAATATCTACCTACCTCCTTACGACGCAGCTCTGACGTGATGATATACATAATTAAATCTTGTCATAGAATGACACGTGTAGACTTATACAAGGAAAAAAATGTATTTAGTAAACTTATTGTTAGTCATTGAAACGTAGGATATACCCAACATGGTGTTCTTCCACTTTGATCTCTACGCCTTTGGTTTTAAGGTTGAAAGGTGGTTCGCTTTACCAGCTGTGTAGAGCTGCAGAATAAATATTGTGCATCGGAAAACTTCGGATACAATCGTATTTTTACAACTAACGATTCATATTATCCCAAATTATTTGGAGTCGGCGCAGTCTTCTTATTCCATATTTAAAATGATTGGCTAAAGTAATTTGGACCTTATGATCATCCGTAATATCTACCTAGTTTTTCCCTAGGTTTAGCTGGCATTATGGTCGAAAATTATCTCACGGGATTGCTTTTCAAAAAACCTATGTAGTCCATTGAAATGTTACATTTTTTAGGCCTAACCTTGCGTTTTTTAGAGGACGCAATTTTATTTTTTTGATGTGTAAAGGGGGTCAGTGTAAAGCTAAAACCAAGTTTGTGGGGTCGCCACTCTTGTCCCACGGCCGCCATCTTGAAAATAGGGGTTGAAATGGTTTTACGATATATCTCTTAAACTATTTATTTGATAAAAAAAAATTGTTAACATTTTTTGTTGCAAATTAAATTCTCTACAACTTTGGTCCAGTAACTTTTTGTCGTAGAACTATAAATAAAAAAGTTATAAGCGAAAATCTTCAGAAATTCGAGAAAAAAATTATTAGCTATTCTTACAATAACAAAGGTTAGGAATAATAATAACAATAGCAGGCAGCTGTTCTTTTGTTCCCTCATGGTCACTTGGGTATTTTCTACCTGAACAGTATTCTCAGTAACAGCCATGACATTTAAAATTATTTTAAAAATCAATAATTGTTAAGTCCTATTAAAGAGTGAAAAAGAGCATATAATTATTTTTTAATAATATTGCAAAAATTATAATTAAAAAAATTATAGGTAATAACAAAGTAAATAAATAAAAAAAAACAATAACTGATGATAAAAAATAATATGTCATCAGTTATTGTTTTTTTTTATTTGAAAATAATATTTTTTAATAATATTATTATTAGCACACACGTATAATATAGGTATAGTTAAGAGTATTGAAAAATAGTACTGACTTCGGAGCGCTGTAAAACCTTAGCTATTGACTTAATGAAAAAATTAAGCGAATGAAAGTTGTTTCTTAAAAAAAACGATCTACAAAAATGGTCAGATATCATTTTTTCGTAAAATGATAAAAAAAAGTTACATCAAAAAATATATTTTTTTTCTCGAATTTCTGAAGATTTTCGCTTATAACTTCTTTATTTATTGTTTTACGACAAAAAGTTACTGGACCAAAGTTGTAGAGAATTTAATTTGCAACAAAAAATGCTAACAATTTTTTTTTATCAAATAAATAGTTTAAGAGATATATCGTAAAATTACCGTAAAAACCATTTCAACCCTTTTTTCAAGATGGCGGCCGTGGGACAAGGGTGGCGACCCCACAAACTTGGTTTTAGCTTTACACTGATCCCCCCTACACATCAAAAAAATAAAATTGCGTCCTCTAAAAAACGCAACCCCAAATGTAACTTTTCAATGGACTAATGAGAATCAGGGATAATGTAGCTTCAAATTTGTGATAGAATTTTCGGAATCGGCTCAGTAGTTTGGAAGATAATACAACCAAATAAACTTATGTAGGTACAGTCAGTAAAAAAGATAAATGCCCAAGCCCGTCAGAAATATATGAATAGTTAAATACTAGTATTAAGTCGTGAGTTTAAATAATTTATAGATAGAGAGAATTTATAATTATGTCGACGGCGCGTTAGTGTTCCACGCGCACCTCATGTCAGCAAAGCAGAGGGACCTGCCAGGGCCACCGCCTACCGGGGTTGCGGGTTGTTCGAAAGAGATACCGCGGCCTCGGAACATAAAGGGCAATCGAAGGAACATGGGTGGGTTTTGGTCAATACAAGTCTGACTCTCCCCCCCGCTCCGCTCAGAGTAGGGGAAGTTATTTGATGATTTCCCATCCGCAAAAAAGGGTATGGAGAGACGATAGTAATACAATATTACTATGTATTGATTCACCAATTTCCATTATTCTTCAATAACCACCACCCACGATTCTAAAATGACGAATCCGCGGTACAAGCCAATACACGTCATAAAGGAAAATCAACAAATATAACTTTTACTTCAATATAAGTTTGTTTGTTTGTTTGTTACGTCTTCACGCCTGAATGGCTAAACCGATTTTGATGAATTTTGGTAAAGAGATAGTTGGGACCCTGGAGACGGACATAGGTTATTTTTTTCTAAAGTTTGAGATATGAGGGAGAAAGAGGGAAGAAAACGGAAAACTTAGCATTGCTATTACAATAAATAAGGCGCAAGGGCAATACCTACAGGTAGCAGGTAGGTACCTGTAAATCAGGAAAGGGAAATTGTGTTACCCCGAATTTAAAGCGAGCGAAGCCACGGGCAAAAGCTAGTTATAAATATAGGTAAGATGTTGCATCATTATTACACTGGTACTGGTGCTTGTGCGGGTCGGCACAATACGTTTGATTCGGAAGCCGTTCCGAAGCAAATACTATTCAATTAGCAATTCCCACAATTTTACTGACTAAATCCAAACCATGGTCCTTCTTTTGCCCTTTATGTTCCGGGGCCCCCCCCGGTATTTCTTTCGAACAACCCTCAAAAAAAACAAAATCAAAATATTTTTATTTCACATAGGCCTACTTGGGCACATATAAAACGTCGAGAAAAGGTGCACGGTTCGGGTTGGTCGTTTCCTATGGGGAAGAACCGGCATTTATCTTTATTTATTTTTTCGGTATCAGGCGGTGGCCCTAACAGGCCCCTCTGCTTATATGGCAACCTTATATTCTTTTACACAAATATTTATTAGCTGTTCAATTTAGATAATGTATAGGTACAATTTATTATAAATATGGTTATTAGACAATTGAACTAAATTGATATCTTTTGTGGTATGATAATGTTCCTCATGTTTGTTAATTTACTAAGTCATCCTGAATAATACAATTTATATATTATGTATCTTGCAGTACAATATAATTATAAAATAAATTATTAATATTTTTTATGGGATTGCTTATTAATCAGAATAAAATAGAAAATCATTTTGGTCCTACCTTGTAGACAAACTCCATTGTCACGCCATGCCACCAACCACATGGTGTAATCGATCAATCATCAAGGATTTCAAAGCCCAAAATCTTTCACCAGAGACAAACAGAATTTCCTAGCGGAGATGCACAAGGATGCCCAACCCCAGATAAACTGGGTTGAGGATAGGAAGAACAGTATTGTATATTAGTGAGCTGGTGTACTGTCACGCTGGGAGGATGCATGAGGCAGCTGCCCAGTGTAGAAGAGATGATGGATGACACCAGCCAGCAGGAGAATAACTAATCTGCCTAGCTACCAGTATTTTACATGGAACAACTGACTGCCTATTTGACTACCATAGACTACCATAACCCAGTTAGTACTAGGTTATACAAAACACTTTAATTTAATCAATATACCTATGTTTTATTTTTTCCCAAACCATGCATCTTTCCTCAACATCTTATAGTTGCTTGTTTGTGAAACAAAATATTTTGATTTTGAATAGTGCATTGAAAAGTGTCCATGGAGTTCTTGCCCATACTTCCCCATAGAAATTAACACTTTGGAATAGGTAACTACAGTATTTTCACAAGTTATTATGCTTTGTGACTGGGACTGTGGCTTCATCATTTTGCTTCTTGACAATCAAAAGTGCCTGTTATGGTCTAATTAAAATGCTTTGAGTTTCAGTTTCTGCAGTTTTTTAAATTTTCATAACCATACAGTAGTCAGATTTTTGACGAGCTCACTGTTTTTTACTGTAAAACATGCATGATAACATTGATAACCAAATGTGATTAACACCTATTTTTTAGTATGTATTTGTAAATTGAATGCTAACACTATTTCCTGTCTTTTGATATTTTTGTGTGTTTTTAAGTTTTGACTGCCATGTTGGTCATTAGTTTAGATTTTAATTCCATTAATAAAATTAATGAGTTCAGTTCCCATTCCCATTCAGTTCCCAGGTTAGGTATAAGGTTATTGGGTTTATTAATCAGTATTTTTTAAGTAGTAACCATAGAGTTAGATTCATGCCCCTGTTGATGGCAATAATGGATCTGAATGTTGATGGACGGAGAGCGAGAGGAAGGCCAATGAAAAGATGGATGGATTGTGTAAGGAATGATATGAAGGCGAAAGGAGCGAATAATGCCGTGACGTCTGATAGGGAAGAATGGAAGAAGAAAACGTGTTGCGCCGACCCTAAATAGAATGGGACAAGGGCAGGAAAATGATGATGATGACGGCAATAGGTTCACTTTCTTTTACATTGGGATTTAAACAGAACTTGCAGTTGTGTGTGTTTACTTTAAGTTACAACTCTAACCCCCCCTCTCCTAACTGAAGCCTTCAGGTATATAAGTTTTTTTTTTGGAGACAATTTTTAGATATTTGTTTTTATTTTAATTTTACAGTGTTCATTCAAAAAACCTATCTACCTACTGTAAGTTTTTGGGTTTTTTTTTTAATCCAAAAACCATCCTATTTAATATCATTGGGATTTTATTAGCCTTATATAAATTACATTACTTAAGATAGGTCTATAGAAATGAATACTCAGTAGAGGAAATTAACACAAAAGTAAACAGTTGGCTAGACACAGTGTAACCTGCTGCGGCACAATGATTCATGATTGGTAACCATATCATATCTTGGTTTTCGTAGAGTATCATTGTCTTTAGTTTCGAGCAAACATTTTTATTTTTTTTTATTTACAAAGGTTTTTTTTAATATTATTTTTTTTTAAATAAATTAAGGTGTTTTCCCTCTGGTCTTTTAGTCTCTTAGTTTTGGGTCTCTACCAAAATCGAATGGACAAATAAGGGTTATATTCCTTTTTTTACAGATATTTGAGAAAAACAAATATGAATACATAAAACAACAACGATAATGTCTACTGTTAGTGAACTAATACAAGTACCTATTTCACTCTATTTTAAGCTACACGTTACAACAATAAAATATTTCTAGATGCAACTAAAATGTAATTTCTAAAATTACAGTTACCATTTACAGTCAATAAATATACCAAAACTGATAACGCGAAAATCCCGCCCTTATGGCCCAGGACCATAAAGACTACACTACATCAAAGAGGATATAAACAAAGGAGTTTTGGTTTCTATCTAAATAGGTTAATTAGATCGTACGATTTGCTCAAACAAAGAAGTTGTTGCTACCCAAAATAAAAACTTAGTTTCTCGCCTCAAACTATTTATAGATCCAACACAAACTATCACCAAGGACTAAAAAGGCGTATTATACGCGTTTAAATTGAATAATTACTTACTTATAATATTTGAAAGCGGTGACAACGGCGCGAAAGTGCTCTCGCTCTTTTGCCTCATCAATTTCGTCCGCTGCTGATGTAGAAGACATTGCTAGAAGTTTATTTAGCACACACAAAGTCTTAAATTAATGGATAGTATAAAATGGAAGCACAAATTCGTTAGGAATCCGGAGAATTCGTATATTTTTTTATAAATTTAGCGAGCGACCAAGCCTTCCGAATGACGGAAGATCGACAGATGTTAGTGACGTTCCAGTCTTCCAGTTGCGGGACGACTAGTTACGACTTGCATTTGCATGCAAGACGATCAATCAGATTGATTGAATTGACTCGATGCCCAATCGATCCATTTTAAAAGCACAAAAAACAAGAGGCTTCCACAAGCATTCCAGCTTGTCGTTGTTTTATTTTTTTCAAAAGTTTTTTTAACATTGTCGAAACAAAACGTAAAATGAAGTTTCCGCAATGAGCAGTGAGTGCCGCGGAGTGAGACAAGACAACGAGGAAACGAAACGTCCCGCAATATGTCGGGCAAAATGTGTTTGTCAACATTCTATTGATTTTTCTTGTTAGTATTAAAAAAAAACAAGCTAAGTGATCAACACAACATAAAATCAATCGTAATTCGTTATTAATTTAATTAACCACTTCCGTGTTACTAACAAAGTGCAAATAGACGTAAAAACATGTAAACATTGATACTTTCACAAAAGCTCGCCTACTGCGACATAAAAATAATCATTATTTTATAGTTCTTGCTCTATTTTTAATATGAAATACATAAAACAGTGTGTGAAACGTTTATAATCAGTTATGTGTTAAAAAATCTGGTATATTTCGTGTTTTATTACTGCATTCAGCCATATGATAGTGAAGGTAAAATCGATATTTCTGCAGTGTCTTCGTTGCTAGGCTGTGAGTAACCGTACGCAGTGCAACATAAACACATTAGAATAAAGTTTTCTTCAATATGACGTAAGTAACAGTTTTTGTTACAAAAATCCGTTGGAATTATGATGGAAGGAATAATATCTAATAGAGTGACACCACTACTGAAATGCGTAGTGCTGTTCCTGTTTATTTTTACGGCAAAGGTACTGACTTCTCGTCCTCAAGAGTCTCAGGATCTAAGGAATGGCATTCAACACTTGAAGCCTTCCCACTATGTAAGAACATTTACAAAATACCACCATAGAAGAACAATACAATGGAACAATCAGGATTTGAATAATGAATGGCCAATTATAAATGACCAGCCAAGAGTGATAGGAAAAAGAAATGCTGATCCTGTGCCTAACTATGTAGAAACTAGAAGTGTTTCTAAAGTGTATCAACATGCAAAATTACTCAAAAAAAGAAGCATACCAGATGATATTCTCAAAAGCATTACTAAAGACACTATCAAGCCTAAATACTGGTCGGTTCAACATACTAAAATTGCTAAAAGAAGCCTTGAGATTCCAAATTCAAATGAGTTTGTTGGTACATCTCATGAACTTGATCAGTTCACCTCTGACACCGTAAGAGATAACATTGTAAGCTCTTTTGAAAAAAAAGCTATAAGTTCCGGTAAAGAGAATAAAGGAAAGAATGGGCTATCTAATGATATTAAAACTTATAAAGTAAAAGCAGCTGTATTTCCAACTGAAAAGACTACAACAATGGGACCTACAATATCTTGTTTGTATAAGATTCACGACAGCGTAGCCATGAGTGTCACTCCTTCATATGCAGATGAGCGGAATGCCCAGCTTATGGTGGAAAATGATAGTTTTGGTAGGTATATCATATTCGTTATTTTATATTTTTGTACTATTTAAATAAAATATTAGAAATAAGAGGCAGCAATAATAGCAGCATATTTTACATTCATCATATCATTACATACCAAGTTGCCTCTATGTCTCAGAAAGCATGTTAAGCTGTTGGTTCAGGCTATCATGTTCCAAAAGTCTGACATTCAGTCTCACCAAGGTGTATTTTATTAGCCAGGACTAACTGGGTTGTTGAGGTCAGATAGGCAGTTGCTTGATATAAAATACTGATTTTCAGCTGCATCCTGTTAGACAGGAACCAAACTCCAACTAAGTTTGGAAAAGGCTAGGCAGATAGATGGAAATAAAGTAGTAGGAAAGGTTTTAATCAGTGTTTAGCTGCAGTATTTATTTAAAACATTTTCTTCCCTAACAGTTCATTGTCCTGATTCCACATTTTCATAATAAAATGCTGATAAACAAGTCCCAAATGTTCATTGACCTAATTCAATTTTCATTAGGTAATTTGCGAAATACAGGGTGTACAAAATATTTCCCAATGGTTTATTGATCTGGTTCTATATTTTCATATAATTTGTTGATAACTGAGTACATTTACTATGGACTTGTAACAAACCAAGGTATTAAAAAATATTTTCCTTCAATAACTCATCAGCTTACTTTTTTCTGATGGGAAATCATCAAATGACATCTCTCACTCTTAGTGCAGCAGAGAGTGTCGGACTTGTACTGACATAAACACTTGCATATTCCTTCTTTTGCCCTTTGCGTTCCGGGGCTGGATTAGCTTATTCAAACAACTCGCAACCCTGGCAGGCAGTGGCCCTGCCCGGCCCTTCTGCTTTGCTGACATTTTTTTGAGATGCGCGTGAAACAAATGCGCCATCGACACGGCCAACCAAAACTTTGTTACTTTATCAATGAGTTTATTTTTTTCTAAACAATTCAGTAAGAATTTGCCAGACTTAGAATGAAACTCAGGAATAGTGCTAGTCACAGACAATTTTAGGATTTTAAAGATCTAAAATTGCCTTCTCTATTAAATAAATTTAAATGAGCACTTAGTTTACCTTCAAATTCTATTGACAGCAGCTATTGTTTCAGAAACAGGCCCCATATCGGACACCACACTGCCCAACGGAGAGGTGGCTCAGGTGGAACATTGCACTGACACCAGGGCTTCATGTTATACTCTGTGGCATCAGGACAAGGAAGCAAATATTACTGTGCTAGGACAAGGTAAGGAGCAAAATTTGACTGCACGGTTGGCGCAGTGGCTGAGCGAGTGTCGCGGGTTCGGTTGCCGCACGGAACAAATCTGGCCTACAGGCAGAAGTTCCGGGGCTGACTGTTTGTGTACGTGAATTTAAATGTTTGTAAACGCACCCACGATACAGGAGAAATTTTCTAGATTGGGGCAAATTTAAAAAATAAATATTGCACTATATACAACAGCTGGGGACAAGGTAGTGTCCCCGCCAAGTCGATCAAAAAAACGGCACGGTCGTACCATCCTTTTCTCGAAACAGTTCAGGCCATTTTCTTAGTTTTACTTTATGCAAAACGCGAAACACGTGTCTTACATTTTTATAAAGAATCTATGTACACACGACGGCACATCAACCTACAAAAAACCATATTAATCTGATCTCTACTACGGTGTGCGATCCGTGGTAGGGAGAAGAGACAGAGCTATACAGGGTGTCTAGCACCATCTCCTATGTCTATGTCTATGTCTTAGTGGAATAAGTTCTGCTTTAAGACGTCATAGTAGGCCTGCTCGTTATAATAGTTTAGATAAGGTTGACCTGCCGTCGTGTGTACAAAGTTTCACAACTGTATCATAAAATTCACAAAGTTATAAGCTTGTTATGTTAAATGGTTGTCCGTTCTCAAACACGGTCACCACGTAATACCATCATAGCACAACTAAAAACTAGCTCAATAAAGTCAATGAAACAAACAAAAGTTATTTTCATTTTTTTCACGTGTTTCATTGCATTTTTTTTATAGTATCTGATAGCTGATCGTGTCACTGCGGTTTATCATGCAGTTTTTAGTATATTGCAACTTTCACGATAAATCGAGAATCCAAACCCACGCCAAGCGCAAGTGCCAATAGCTAACTAAACAAATAATGACTGTAAATCAGCAGTCCGCCCCTTTCTACTAGATAAAACTTATGACGAAACAGAATCATTTCTTTGTACCCTATCATAGAGTACATACACCACACATATACTTACAAAACACACACACACATAAACACCCATATACACACACCCACACATCACTCTTAAATGTTTACTTATTTTGTACTCTAACACTTAGGCATTTTTTTTAATGTTGCTATTTATTTATTTATAATAAGCACACCAACAGCATAGTTACATATGTACATACAAATTGAAATAAACTAACATCTAAAAACTGCATTTCAGTAACCAAGCAAATAACAGGTATGCATGACATAGAACATGATAAATATTAGAGACAGGATGCTATAACAAAAATTGTGTCAAGTAGATCCAAAACCAGTACAATAAAAAACAATACAAGATAAATAAACACTCATGGTTCACACTGTTTATATAGGGAACGTCTGTATGAAGCGAAACACAGAGAAAACTCGCCGAGAAAATTTTAAAATCATTAGTAACTAAAAGCACTAACACTAAGTAATTGAATACCACCCTAGAGGGATACGACACTGTTTCTCTTTACTATTGTGTAGCTTATCTAAGGGGACAGTAACCCCAACCTTTTATTGTTGTAACCTACTAGTGTTTATTTGTTAAGTGCAACTGTTGTATTTACTGCAACACCATTTATGCAATACAGCTTTTCAAGATCGTTTATTTATTTGTATACTTACATATTTTTTTTATATTTTTACATATTTCTTATCAAAAACAAAAAAAAACATTTTAAAATATAAAAAAAAATAGTCACTAGTCAGGGCTCCAGAGAAAGGAACCTCCTAGCAATACGAGCCGTGTCCAGGAGTAGCGCTTTCTGTATCAAGCCCTTGATCCAGCTGCCTAACGAGAGTCTCCTCAGATGTTGGTCGAGGGTCTTGGCAATTAAGCCATTGGCTATAACGACTATCGGCACAATGATCGCTGAGTCCACGTCCCACATGTCGACAACCTCGGAGCCAAGTCAATAGATAGAATATTCTTTATTATGTACACCATACAAGTAACAAGAATAACACTAAACAACTTATACAATATTAGTTTTACTTTATGCGAAACCCGAAACACGTGTCTAGTATATTTATGTGAAGAATCTATGTACAAAATTTCAGAACTTTGTCATGAAAAATCAGAAAGTTATAAGCTTGTCATTTTACCTGGCTGTCCGTACAAAACCACGGTCACCGCACGCGCGCACGTGTGTACTGTCGCTTTAAAGCGATCTTTTCAAGACAACCTTTGGATGGATTTAAAGTAGGAGAAACTGTACTGTAGGTAGTCTGTGGCGTAACATTTTTCAAAATTAATTTTCAAACATTTATAAAAACAAAAACAAATACTTATGTATAAATACATATAATATACATATAAAATAACAATCATGAAGAGCAAAGAAATATTTAATACTGTTGTTTAAGAAGAGAGGTAGTGTTATTGGTAATGTGTATTGGTATACTTGATTTGTTTATCCAATAAAGCTTTTTATTATAATTTATTGAAATAACCTTTTTTGCAGGATGCTGGCGCGCATCTCAGACGGAGGGGCGAAGTTCCTGTGACAGGTGTACCCGGGTGTCGGCACCGAGACTACCTGGCACCAAGTTCTGTTGCTGCACTAATACTTACTGCAATGCTGATTTCTGTAAGTTATTATTTACTAGCTCATGCTCCCGGCGTTGCCCGCGTGATGTTCGGTAATTGTCTTACATCATTGATCTACCGGGATGAAAAGTATCCTATGAATATATGTGTGCCAAAAAACAAATTCATCATCATCTGCCTAGCCTTTTCCGAACTATAATGGGGTCGGCTTCCAGTCTAAAGGGGTGCAGCTGAATATCAGTATTTTACATTGAGCGACTGCCTATCTGATCTCCACAACCCAGTTACTGGTAATACGATACCCCTTGGTAAGACTGGTTGTCCGACTATCCGAACACTGACTATCTGTAACGACTGTCAAAGATCTACAAATGACAGCCGGGACCGTCGACAGTCGGGCCCGTGACCAACGGCACGGAACGGAACGGAACGGTACGGGCACGGAAGAGAATAAAACTAAAAACTAAATTTAAACAAATCCATTCAGTAGTTTTTACGTGAAAGAGCATCCATTCATCCATCTTCACAAAAAATTTTGTATTTATGTAGTGTTTGTTTGGCCGCAACTCGTCTGTATGTCAAAGCGGCCTAGAATGAAGCATGCTTGCCTTGAATAAAATGTACCTGTGACAATAGCAATCCAAAAGCAACCTAATAAGGTTCATCACTCACATATATACAGGGTGGAAAAATAACTCGGGCCCTGGAGACAAATTACCTTAAATCCTTAAGTTGACTCATTTTACTCAAAGGAGACATTCCTTTAATTTAACAAAGAAACAAAACTGCATTTAAAGATTTTCTAAAACTTGCTTAACTCGCCCGAGACTCGAAATATCTAAAATTAAAAAAAAAAACACTTTTATACTAATCGATAGGATTATTATTCAGGATAAAAAAAAACTCTAAAGGGCCTAGGTGCTTCTCCAGGGCTCCACGTTTTTGTCTACTCAATATAATCTTGATGGATTTTGTCCATCACATCCCAGGTCCACTTGAAAACCAGCATCGGGCTCTAGCTGCTCGGCAGTTTGATTTGACGGTTAGGCCTATTGTGAGACACACAGCATCGTCTTTTTTATTGTTTACTAGCTTTTGCCCGCGGCTTCGCTCGCGATAAATTCGGGGCAACACAGTTCCCCTTTCCTGATTTACAGGTACCTGCTACCTGTACTTTTTGTCTATACGCCTTATTTATTGTAATAGCAAAGCTAAGTTTTCTCTTTACTTCACTCTTTCTCCCTCATGTCTCAAATAAAAACAAATAGCCCATGTCCGTCTCCACGGTCTCAACTATCTCTGTACCAAAATTCATCAAAATCGGTTTTGGACATCTAGGCGTGAAGACGTAACAAACAAACAAACAAACTTTCGCTTAGTAAGGATATTTAACCTGCTTCAAAAAAGAAGGAGGAGGTTTATGTATGTTACCTCAGAACTTTTGACTGGGTGAACCGATTATTTTTTATTTGAATTTCAATTCAATTTCAATGTTATCCGGCTATGGCACAATTATGGCACCTATGGCAGATGGCAATTAGGCCACGTGGGGCAATTAGGACACTTTGGGAACCTATGCCAAACAGGGCAACAGGGGCACTTGACGCATCTAGTATACATCGAGCGACTATGGCAGACTGCAATTACTGGTGCCCCAAGTTTTTTGTGACATAGGCGCCTAGTGTCCTTATTGCTCTGAGTGCCATGTTTGTCCTGTTTGCCATAGGTGCCTATAGTGTCCTTATTGCTCTGAGTGCCATGTTTGCCTTAGGTGCCTATAGTGTCCTTATTGCTCTGAGTGCCCTGTTTGCCATAGGTGCCTATAGTGTCCTTATTGCTCTGTTTGCCATAGGTGCCTACAGTGTCCTTTTGCCCTGCGTGCCATGTTTGCCCTATTTGCCATAGGTTCCTATAGTGTCCTTATTGCTCTGAGTGCCGTGTTTGCCCTGTTTGCCTTAGGTGCCTACAGTGACCTTATTGCTCTGAGTGCCTTATTTGCCCTATTTGCCATAGGTGCCTATAGTGTCCTTATTGCTCAGTGTGCCATGTTTGCCCTGTTTGCCATAGGTGCCTATAGTGTCATTATTGCTTTGAGTGCCCTGTTTGCCGTAGGTGCCTAGTACCCTTATTGCTCTGAGTGCCCTGTTTGCCATAGGTGCCTATAGTGTCCTTATTGCTCTGTTTGCCATAGGTGCCTACAGTGTCCTTTTGCCCTGCGTGCCATGTTTGCCCTATTTGCCATAGGTTCCTATAGTGTCCTTATTGCTCTGAGTGCCGTGTTTGCCCTGTTTGCCTTAGGTGCCTACAGTGACCTTATTGCTCTGAGTGCCTTATTTGCCATAGGTGCCTATAGTGTCCTTATTGCTCAGTGTGTCATGTTTGCCCTGTTTGCCATAGGTGCCTATAGTGTCATTATTGCTTTGAGTGCCCTGTTTGCCGTAGGTGTCTAGTATCCTTATTGCAGTGAGTGCCCTGTTTGCCATAGGTGTCCTTAGTGTCCTTACTGCTCTGAGTGCCATGTTTGCCCTGCTTGCCATATGTGCCTATATTGTCCTTATTGCTCTGTTTGCCCTGTTTGCCATAGGCGCATACAGTGTCCTTATTGCCCCGAGTGCCATGTTTGCCCTGTTTGCCATAGGTACTTATAGTGTCCTTATTGCTCTGAGTGCCGTGTTTGCCCTGTTTGCCATAGGTGCCTTTAGTGTCCTTACTGCTCTGAGTGCCATGTTTGCCCTGCTTGCCATATGTGCCTATATTGTCCTTATTGCTATGAGTGCCCTGTTTGCCATAGGAGCCTATAGTGTCCTTGTTGCTCTGTTTGCCCTGTTTGCCATAGGCGCATACAGTGTCCTTATTGCCCCGAGTGCCATGTTTGCCCTGTTTGCCATAGGTACCTATAGTGTCCTTATTGCTCTGAGTGCCGTGTTTGCCCTGTTTGCCCTGTTTGCCATAGGTGCCAACAGTTTGCTTATTGCTCTGAGTGACATGTTTGCCCTGTTTGACATAGATGCCTATAAATAAAAATAATAATAATAAATATCTTGGGACAACTCACACACGGCTATCTGATCCCAAGCTAAGCAGAGCTTGTGTTATGGTAACCAGACAACTGATATGACATACTTATATAATTTATAAATACATACATATTATAGATAAATCACACCCAGACACAGAACAAACAATCATGCTCATCACACAAAGTTTGTCCTGGGTGGGAATCGAACCCACGACCTCCGGCTCAGCAGTCAGGGCCACTAACCACTAGACCAACAGGCCCGTCAATGGTGTCCTTATTGCTCCGAGTGCCCTTTTTGCCTTAGGTGCCTATAGTGACCTTATTGCTCTGAGTGCCTTGTTTGCCCTGTTCGCAACAGGTGCCTATAGTGTCCTTATTGCTCTAAGTGCCGTGTTTGCCCTGATTGCCGTAGGTGCCTAAAGTGTCCTTATTGCTCTGAGTGCCCTGTTTGCCTTAGGTGCCTACAGTGTCATTATTGCTCTGAGTGCCCTGTTTGCCGTAGGTGCCTAGTGTCCTTATTGCAGTGAGTGCCATGTCTGCACTGTTTGCCATAGGTGCCTGTAGTGTCCTTACTGCTCTGAGTGCCATGTTTGCCCTGCTTGCCATATGTGCCTATATTGACCTTATTGATCTGATTGCCATGTTTGCCGTAGGTGCCTGGTGTCCTTATTACAGTGAGTGCCATGTTTGCCCTGCTTGCCATATGTGCCTATATTGACCTTATTGCACTTAGTGCCATGTTGGCCCTTTTTGCTATAGGTGCCTATAGTGTCCTTATTGTTCTGATTGACATGTTTGCCATAGGTGCCTATTGTGTGCTTATTGCTCTGAGTGCCATGTTTCCCCTGTTAACCATAGCTGCCTATAGTATCCTTATTGCTCTAATTGCCATGTTTGCCCTGTTTGCCATAGTTGTCTATATTGCTCTGAGTGCCATGTTTGCTTTGTACGCCGTAGGTGCCTAGTGTCTTATTGCAGTGAGTGCATGTCTTTTGTGTTTGCCATATGTGCATATAGTGTGCTTATTGCTCTGAGTGCCATGTTTGCCCTGATTGTCTTAGGTGCAAATAGTGTCCTTATTGAACTGAGTGCCATGTTTGCCCTGTTTGCCATAGGTGCCTATTGCGTGCTTATTGCTCTGATTGCCATAAATGATCTCAATAATTCTCTGATAATTTATATAAATGATCTCCCAAATACCATAGATCATAAAATGGTACTGTTTGCAGATGACAGCACGGCTATTGTAGAATGCACTAATTTTAATAATTATCAAATTGACATAAATAATACTCTGAATGACATTATAAATTGGCTTGAAAAAAATAATCTTGTAATTAATTTAAATAAAACAAAAGTTATACACTTCCACCAGCGACGTAAGAATCCACCTGTTAGTATTACCTATAATAACTGTAGAATAGAAGAAGTTAGCAATGCTAAATTCTTAGGAATAAATATAGATGAAAAACTGACCTGGAAACCTCACTCAGAGGAAATTGGAAAACGTCTAAGTAAATCTGCGTATCTACTATTCCAGCTATCAAAGAGAGTGAATTCTGAGACACTGTTAACAGCCTATCATGGACTGGTCGCATCAGTTTTAAGATATGGTGTTATTTTTTGGGGGCAGTCAACAAATAGGGAAGAAATATTTAGGATGCAAAAAAGATGTATAAGATCAATGTGTGGCATGAGATCAACGAATAGTTGTGCTCCTCATTTTAAGGAATTAAAAATATTAACCCTGCCATCATTACACATTCTGGAAACAGCACTTTTTGTAAAAGCAAATCCACATTTGTTTGAAAAGTTTTCCTTAGTTAAAAGAACTCCAATGCGTGCCCAGTATGAGAACTTGTTTTGTCCAATTAAGTGTAAGACAGCATTATTGAAGAAGAGCTTATTTGGTGTTGCTCCTAAAATCTATAATAAAATACCCAACAAAATGAAATGTTTGCCATTAAAAAAAAAAAATTCAAACAGTCTCTGCAGTCTCTACTGATAGACAAATGTTATTACTGTGTGGATGAATTTTTAAATGATAATTGTTTGTAGAAATGAATAATTCTGATTTGTTTTTTTTTTTATAATTTATTTGACATTATTATTATTTGTTTTTTTTTTGCCATTATTATTGACATTGTATAATTATTTTTATTTTATTTTTGACTTTATTTGGTATTATTATAATTTCTAATTTTAATAGACGTATCCTAATTGCAATTTTAATTGACATATTTGTAATTTTTTTTTTTTTATATTGACATTTTATTTTGTTCTTTATTTGTTATTTTTTTTTATTTTAATGTGTTTTTATTTTTATTTTGGCATATTGGGATTTTTTAAATTTAAATTTAAATTTGTATGTCAGTATGACAAGACATAGCAAGAACGAGCTTTACTTAGAACATCCTATGAATGTAACTACCTATGTCTTACAAATAAATAAATGATTATGATTATGATCATGTTTCCCATGTTTGCCCTGTTTACATAGGTGTCTTTAGTGCCCTTTTTACTATGAGTGCCGACTAAAAAGGCTGAATTATTATTATTTTTTGCTAAAAAGAGCGAATGAAAAAAAGAACCGAAATCCAAATAAAACACTAAAAAGATTAAAAATAATTTTACTTGCGGAAGTTTTGTCTTTTGCTTGATTTATCGTTTTTTTTTCACCGACTTTTTTTTGCAAAAAAAAAAATACCTTGTAGCATGTCTTAATAAACATGTTTTCTTTCTTTCTGATAACAATATGATTTTGTAGCAGCGTTACTGTCTTCCAAATGATATCAAAGCTCAGAAGTTCATCGCAAACATTTCGACGGTCCCTACAAAGATGTTGAAAATGGCATTTTTTTATTGTATCTTTGGCTTTAGATTATCTATGCGCACATGCTGACATATTTCGGCTGGAGCCAGGACTTGGTGAAGGCAAGTGGCCTCATGAGGTCATCCGGGCAGGACCTTGACCGATTCTCGGACATGTTGTATCAAAAACCTCAGTATATTGTTGATAACTGATTTATTAATACAAAATTACAATCAACTAATCGTTTCACTAATAAACTTTCACAATAAATTGTATTTATGACTCAGGTGTGATCCGCATCACAATTCCGAGGTGTTGACACTGCGACTGCTTCGGTAAAACTGACTTGTGCCCGCTAGCGCGCCGCCTTATATTACTCGTCCCCCACCTCGCCTGACTCATGGAGTGGTACGATGATGTCACATTGCGCACGTGCACGACGCACGTGCGCCGTTGCAGCTGTGTTTGTCTTCTCAGCGCCGACACGGCCATTCTGCACAAAGGTCGCCCTCGACCTTAAACAAAGAAAAACTGCGCAGAATATCAAGGTTCAACTATGTCACACATTACAAACGTAAGGAGGCTCCCGTCCTCATCTCACATACGATACACATTGGGAAGTAAGGAGGCCCCTGTCCTCAACTTACGGATAAAGCATACTTGCAAACATAAGGAGGCCCCTGTCCTCAACTTACGTCCAGTACATACCACAAAGTAAGGAGGCCCCTGTCCTCAACTTACACTCAACACACATACTTGCAAACATAAGGAGGCCCCTGTCCTCAACTTACGTCCAGTATACACCACAAAGTAAGGAGGCCCCTGTCCTCAACTTACACTCAACACACATACTGCAACCATAAGGAGGCCCCTGTCCTCAACTTACGTCCAGTATATACCACAAAGTAAGGAGGCCCCTGTCCTCAACTTACGCTCAACACACATACTGCAACCATAAGGAGGCCCCTGTCCTCAACTTACGTCCAGTATATATCACAAAGTAAGGAGGCCCCTGTCCTCAACTTACGTTTAATACATATCGCAAAGTAAGGAGGCCCCTGTCCTCAACTTACGTCCAATATATATTGCAAAAATAAGGAGGCAACTGTCCTTAAGTTAAATTATGAACAAGTTATGCAATACTTTTAGAACAGTTATGGAGTAATGAAGTTTTTTACCTTTACTACTGTAGACTTTCCTCCAGAAGTTGAGTCGAAGTTAGCAATAAGACTGCCAAGACTGACAGAGTTGGACGGTGTAGTCTGTCTACACTCGGTTGTTCCGCTAGTTACTAGTTAGCTGCACCCCTTCTACGAGCGTGTCCAAGCGCGCGCGCGAAGACGAATTCTTAGATGGCGCTGTTTGCATTGTGCCATCAATCCACGACACGGCCATCCCTGACTAGCACCCGTCCTCGGATGTAGTTCCTGTGGACAAAATATGCTCAAAGAGTAATCTAGCTCGGCTTTCCTGCCAATAAAAACAAAAGGTATCTGGGTATAGTTATCAACTTTAATGGTTTTACTATGCCCTGTCACAGTACTCCCTGCTCCACATAATTCATTGAAAAGAAATCCGATCAACAAGTTACAAAACAAAGTATCTAACAATTTTATTACTTTTTATCATAGTTCATAAGCAACGCATACTCAAATCTAATTCTCGAGAAACTTTGTGATCGGGGATCTCCCTCACACGATCATGAAGGTATTTGTATATTTGCTTAGAGTCAAGCGCCTTTAGTCGGTATCTATCCCCGTCTAACACTTCAATGATCTCGAATGGGCCTTTGAATTTAGGAACTAATTTTGTTGGAGTCTTTTCCCTCAATTTAATTAAAATAATCATTAACAACTAATTTAGAAACGTGAACCTTATTTTTATGAAATCGTTTTTATCGTAATTAGCATTTTTTTTTTTTGTAAAATTCTGTGTCGCATGCCCTCTCATCTCATCTAAATTAACGTCAGTCACGTCATTATCAACGGTCACTACGCCAAGAGGACGTGCTACCCCTACGATCATTAACTCAAAAGGGCCAGATTCAGTCACCCTATTAATAGTGGAGTAAATGGCCAACAGAACCTCTCCCAATGGTTCCTGCCAAGAGCCGTCACGACTAGTCTTTACAGCTGTCAACATCATTTTAACATAATCTTTGATGAGAGAGCATTCGGCACCAGAATCGTAATAAAAATGGATACGACTCACCAGAATTCATCAGCGTACCGCTGGCATTACTGACTTGCTGTACCACCATCACAGAATGCTGCAAAGCTACTGGCGTTAATACCTCCTCCCGCTCCTCGGCCAAATTAACCCTCTCAGCCTCATCTGCCATCCTCCCGAAGCAGGACGACTCAACATGTCCAGTCCCGCCACAGCAATTACCCCCGGGCTCCGGACGCTCTGCGCGGCTCAAGGACTCGCTGGAACCAACGGCCCAAGACCGCCCGACCGCGTCCTCCCACCGCCCCTGCCACAATGTGCCCGTACATGTCCTGGCTTAGTCACAATAAATGAGACCACAAGAGCCATTGTAGCGAAGGGCTGCCCTCTAGGGGGCGTCCTCTCGCCCCTACTATGGAACCTAATAGCGGATAGCCTAATCCGATGCCTAAACGCCGAAGGCTTTTACACCATAGGCTACGCCGACGACATCGCTACCTGATGCGCCAAGCCCTAAGAATAATGGAAAAATGGTACGAAGAATACGAGCTAACCGTAAACCCCTCCAAAACCGAACTAGTCCTTTTTACTAGAAGAGGAAACTGACAACACTACAGCTGCCGATTTTCTTCGGCACCACGCTAAGCCTAGCAACTGAAACCAAGTACCTGGTCGTTTATCTGGACAAACAACTAAATTGGGCAACACACGGACTATATCACCACCAAAGCTAGCATATCCCTATAGCAGTACAAAAGACTACTCGGCAGGAATTGGGGTATAAGCCCCAAAATTATGCACAGGCCTCACAGGCCCCGCAGGCCCCACAGTCATCAGACCCATAATAACATACGGCTGATGATGATGGCCCAGAACAGAACTGAGCACGACCCAAAAAGACCTAGAAAAACTGCAACGCCTTGCCCGTGTAGCGATCACCAGTAGCATGGGAAACCGCACCAACAGCAGCCCTACAAACAATGCTAGGGCTCTCGCCCCTACATCTCACGGTACAGGAGGAAGCGGCTCTTGCGGCTTCAGACTAGAAGTCTCTGGCACACTGAGTAATGACTCCAGGATAAAGCACACCAAAATCAAAGCAGGAGCCGTCTAAAGGCAACCTCTGTAAGCAGCACCGACCGATAAGATCACCAAGATACATTGCCTCCAAAAACATTACGACATACAGCTCACGGAGGAACCATGAGAATACACGGGATCAAACAAACTGAGAATATAATACAGATGGCTCGAAAACCAGAACGGGAACAAGGGTTGGGGTCTTCTCCTACGACCTAAACATTAAAATTTCTAAACCACTCGGAACGCTCAACACAGTCTACCAGGCTGAATGTATGGGCATTATTCAGGCCGTCGTAGCCATCGAGGCCAGAGGAGTCGCGGACACCAACAACCGAATACTCTCCGACAGTGCCTCTATTCTTTAGTCCCTAAACAATAGCTGCTTCAACACAGCTCTAATATACGAATGCCACAACCTACTAGAACGAATGACCGCACACAACCGCAATACATTAACCTTACAATGGATCAAAGGACACAGTGGCTCCCTAGGCAACGACGCAGCGAATGAACTCGTCAGACGGGCGTCCATCTCTCCAGCACTAGGACCGGAGCCAATTGAACCCATCCCTTTCAGCCAGATACGCAGCTGGCTGAAGGAACACACCTTTTCGAATGTACAGGAATCACTGAAATCCGGAAAGTGACACTGGATATACTAGGGTCACTTGCGGACGCCCTCAAGAACCCATCTGCTTCTGGAAGGAGGTGGGCTGGCTAGAGTATGCGTAGAGTAGCGGCCATCAGGTGCATGGCATACGCACAATGGTCCATTGCAAGGACTAGGTGTGGAAACCGGACCCCCCTCCAAGAAGCGGAGTCCACATGAAGAAAAAGAAGATGTCCTGCTTCCTACACCCAAAACAAAGCATATGACCGTCTCCAATGCTTCTCAATCCCGGTCGCTTTGCAGGTGTTTCATCCCGTCGAAGCTCTCGTTGTTCGACTGCAGCCGCCACCGAAACCAATTCGGGAACTGAGGAACATTAACCAGACAACAAACGCAATCTAAGGAACTCATCGTTGACGCAGCCAATCATGGCCCCCACAGCATCCCCGTCCTTGTCACCATCAATGACCCGTCTCCAGACAGGGGCCCGGTTGTCGCCAAAGGCACCGGTACCCTCCTCCATGTGAGCACTCGGAGCCGAGGAAGCTCCGAGGTCCATCCCGCTTCTGATTTCGGCTGGAGCCAGGACTTGGTGAAGGCAAGTGGCCTCATGAGGTCATCCGGGCAGGACCTTGACCGATTCTCGGACATGTTGTATCAAAAACCTCAGTATATTGTTGATAACTGATTTATTAATACAAAATTACAATCAACTAATCGTTTCACTAATAAACTTTCACAATAAATTGTATTTATGACTCAGGTGTGATCCGCATCACAATTCCGAGGTGTTGACACTGCGACTGCTTCGGTAAAACTGACTTGTGCCCGCTAGCGCGCCGCCTTATATTACTCGTCCCCCACCTCGCCTGACTCATGGAGTGGTACGATGATGTCACATTGCGCACGTGCACGACGCACGTGCGCCGTTGCAGCTGTGTTTGTCTTCTCAGCGCCGACACATACGATTTTTATTTAATTTATTTACCTCGTTTTAGAAATCGTATAAGAGAACAAGGTATTAACAAATAAGTGTCGTAGAAACGGTCTTCTATCTATCAGTTTTTCTAAGAAAACGTGAAAAAATAAAATACTTATGTGTAATTAGCATTATAAAGCTCTTAAAACTGTTAAAATATTGTAGAAAGAAAATATTTATTATTGCTCATAGAATCATTTCTAGGGCGTGTTGAACACAAATTACGCTCTGTAAACCTCGGTTTTTGACTTAACCTTATGTACGTAGGAACCGTAGATTTATTCCCTTGCCTTGAGACATATTAATCCAAATATTCTCTCCACAGTAACACTCAAAGAAGAAACAGTAACAATGAAAGCAGAGTCTACAATGGACAGTGGCGCCCAGAACATGGTCGCGGCGTCAAATATACTCGCTTCATCGGTACTAGCGCTAGTAGCTATACTGGTGATGGCGCTGCTACTCACCAAGCTCTACTGTCGCAGTAACAGGCATCATCATAGTGATACTGATACCTTGCATACTGAGAAAGGTAAGAGGGTTTTTTATTATTTGATGATGGCACGGTCAGCGCAGTAGATAAGCGATCGGCTGCTGCAACACGTGTCTCGGTTACGATCCCCGCATGAGACAAATAAAAATAATATTATGTCTTGTGACCGGGACTGTAGCTTCAACATTTTGTTTCTTGACATTCAAAAGGTAATGGTCTAACTGACCGGGGTTGCGGGTTGATCGAAAGAGATACCGCGGCCCCGGAACGTAAAGGGCAATAGAAGGAACATGGGTGGGTTTTAGTCAGTAAAAGTCTGACATGCCCCCCCACTCCGCCCAGAGCGGGGGAAGTCATTTGATGATTTCCCACCCGAAAAAAAAAATGGTCTAATTGACCGAAGTTGCGGCTTGTTGGAAAGAGATACCGCGGCCCCGGAACATAAATGGCAATAGAAGGAATATGGGTGGGTTTTAGTCAGTACAAGTCTGACACTCCCCCCGCTCCGCCCAGAACGGGGGAAGTTATTTGATGATTTCCCACCCCAAATAAAACTTTTTTTTCAAGCGTGGTGAACCGAAATCGTCGAACAAGAGGATTCGCAACATTAGCAAACAATCTAACTCTTTTTTACTTTTTTTACAGGTGATGTGATGGGCACAGGACCAGACGCATTAGCGACAGGACTGTCATGTGTCGATAATCTGACGCTTATTGAACATATTGGTAAGTAATAATAATCCATGGTATTTTGAAATACTCAAACATAAAAAAACCGGTCAAGAGCGAGTCAGACTCGCGGACTTAGGGTTCCGTACAAACTCGCGACATAAACAGCCATATCTTTTGATTGCATAGATTTAGAGTTTTTTTTTTTTATAGTAATCATAATAGTACTTATGTTATTTTCTTTAATTGCTGTTAGAAAGTAATTACTATATACAAACTATAAATAGACACAAACTAAAAGTAAAAATATATACAAGAAAAAAATGGAAAATTACAGGGCGTCAAAAAATTCGTCCGTATCGCAGTCAACAGGTAAAGTGCCCAGAAGGCTGGCAGCATTACTGCTTTAGATGGCAATGCTTATTTTTTGTGTAAAAAAAACAGGCCAGCGTGGTCACGAGA
The DNA here is from genome assembly GCA_905475445.1 of Ochropleura plecta. Classification (NCBI taxonomy): domain Eukaryota; kingdom Metazoa; phylum Arthropoda; class Insecta; order Lepidoptera; family Noctuidae; genus Ochropleura; species Ochropleura plecta. Next base: position 4,453,578 of record FR997750.1, on the reverse strand, counting down.
AGAGTCGACCAACCGCTTGACGATTTTTGAAATACTACATGGGCACTCGGACCCCATGGCCCTAGTGTTTCAACCCCAAACGGCTCAAAAACATAACTACCAATCAAATTGTGATATTTGCACCATTTGAGGTTTGCAGCACCTGCTCCAATAAACTCATAGAGAGTTGATTATTTCAAACCATTTTGAACAATACACATGTCAAATCAATAAATCTTATTCATAGATATTTTTTCTTCTACAAACAGGTCAAGGGAAATTTGGCTCAGTCTGGCGAGGCAGCCTTGGGAATACTCCTGTTGCTGTCAAATTGTACTCCAATTGCAACACCTGGCAGAGGGAGGCCTGTGTGTATGCTCTTCCTCATCTAGCGCATCCTAACATACTGAGATATTATGGTGAGTTTGATATACTATGTCTTCTTCTTCTTTATGTGGACCCTGCTTCTTGGAGGGGTCCGGTTTCCGCACTTAATCCTTCCAATGGACCATTGTGCGTATGTCGTGCACCTGGTGGCCGCTATTCCAGCCAGCCCACGTCCTTCCAAAAGCAGATGAGTCTTTTCGGGTTCTTTAGGCCTTATTCGCACGGGAGCTTTTTTAACGCCCGTTAAAAAAGCGTTCAAATAGAACAAATGCATTTCCAAGTACATATTCATACGACGGTGCTTTTAAAACGCGACGCTTTTTTATCGAGCAGTGTTGCATTTTGAGCGCTGGGCGTTAGGCTCTACAAGGAATAGATCATATGAAACTCCGTATTATTATTCATACGAGCGGTAAAAAAGCGCCAGCCCTTCACTCAGTGCGAAGCGCGCTGGCTCGGCGATCGGACGTCTTTCTTTTGTGTTTACGTTACCAGAGCGGCCTTATGATGGGGGTTGTGGATCCCGAAGTCCTAATTATAGAGGTGGAGTCTCGTCCACTTCTATTTAAAAATATTGCCAGAATGTTGTAATAGACATACGAAAATAACTAAAAAACTTATCGGGGTATTGCCTCAATTCTTCGTACAGTAGCACAAACTGTCCTTTTAAGCATCTCAGTTCATTCAGAGGATGAACCCAGAATACCTTTTGCTTTCTTTTTCGTCTTCTAGCAACACAAATCGCTATTGCTAGTACTTTAGCAGAAACCATTTCCACGTCTTACTGAAGCGAGAAACGAAACAAGAGTGATTATATAGCGTTCGTATGAACAATCAAATCGAAAACGTTATTTAAGCGCCAACGCCGAGTTTTAACGCAACGTTTTTTTAAGTCTCGTGCGAATGAGGCTTTAGGGTGTCCGCAAGTGACCCTGGTGTACCCAGTGTCATTTTCTGGATTTCGGTGATTCCTGCACATTCAAGGAGAACATGTGTAACTGTTTAACGAAGGAGCTCGTGGCTAAATAATAGCAGCCGCTCAGGTCGATCTTTAGGTTAAGCCGAGCTTGCCTAGGTTGGTCTGTGGATGGGTGACCACCCGTTACATACTGAGTTTCTTCCGTGCCTCGGAAAGCACGTTAAGCTGTTGGTCCCGGCTGTCATTTGTAGATCTTTGACAGTCGTTAGAGATAGTCAGTGTCCCGAAAGTCTGACAAACAGTCTTACCAAGAGGTATCGTATTACCCAGTACTAACTGGGTTATGGAGGACAGATAGCAGTCGCTCCATGTAAAATACTGGTATTCAGCTGCATCCGGTTAGACTGGAAGCTGACCCCAACATAGTTGGGAAAAGGCTAGGCAGATGATGATGTGTAACTGTTTCTTCCATGCAAGCTCTGCACATCTCTCTCAGGGGGCTATCTGTAATGATGTACTATGTCACGAAAGTAGTTCTACTATTCTTTATTTGCGTGACTTATATTTGCAATCGACCTATAACTGCGCTATTAGTCTCGCGGTCGCAAACGTGACTCCTGAGCACGGAGTCCTGGGTTCGTTTCCCGGGTCTTGCAAAGTGATATTGGGTTTTTTCCATTAGGAATTTCACTCTGGGCTCGCTCTGGGCGGTGTGGGGAAAAGTGAGACTTTTACTGCCTAAAACGTTTGCATGTTCCTTCTTTGGCCGCGGTATCTCTTTCGAACAACCGGCAACCTCGGTGGTACCCACCCTACCCCTACCCCTCACTCTAAAAAACCCAGCCTTAATATACCGCTTGTTATAAAAGGTTACTTGTGCTCCGAACATTAGAAAACTTCTTTCGCGGACGTGAAACAGAAATCTAAAGCTGATTGTAACTTTGTCTCGCGCAACTCTTGTTTATATTGATGCCAGCTATTGGTTGATATGCAGGTTTTATGCGTGGCCGCTATCTTGATAATAATATAAAATGGCGGAAGTCAGGCAGACCAAGCATCTTACAAAAATCTTCCAACCCCTGAATTTTTCCCTCAGGAAGCGACAGTCGAGCCACCCTAACTGAAGGTGGTCGCGAACATCTCATAGTGGTAGAACTATGCCCGAGCACGCTCCGCGCTCGTTTGCAGAGCGCTCCGCTCGCTTGGCTCGAGTTCGCTCACCTCGCTCATGGACTTGCCTCCGCTCTCGCTCATCTTCATACTCCAAGTAAGTGATTTATTATAATTAATACGTTTATTTTAGATCTTAAAATAAAAATTATAATAAAAAATACAGTTGATTGAATTATATTGTACTTTAGGAAACTAAAATCAATAAAAACCTTTTTATTAAGTGATATAAAAATACTTTAACTCCATTCAAACGCCGGATTCTTTAACAACAAAATGACATTTGCTTTTATTTTCTTATAGTATAATCTTAATAATACAAATACAAAACAAACCTGTCAAATAATACCCGGCGGATGGATTGGAAACGATTCATCATTGTGTTTTCTTCTATCCTCTTATTTTTCCATGCCGTTGAGTCGAAATGTATTTCCTGACCTATCAAATCAGTCCGAAATCACCAGCTTTACTCCTCCCCTGGCACCCTTTACTCCTCCCATAATTCGCAGATCTTTGCATCCTTCATCCAGGTGTTTCCCGCGACTTTGACCTAAAATGTTTGTATCTAATCCATTGCTCTCTTTCCAGCCGGAAGCAAACCATGTGTAGTACATCGCGATGTAAACAGCAGCAATGTACTAGTGACAGCTAATGGCGAGGCGCGTCTGGCGGATTTGGGGCTGGCGCAGTTGTTGCATGCGGCCAGGGACCGATCCACGCCCACCAGAATCACTGAGGTATATTAAAACTTGCATTTGTCCTTGAATTCGTCATTAAAACAATCCAGAGTAAGCAATCATAAGTAATAATTCCGATTCTGTCAAAAATCTTATCATTATGCACTCCCGTTTATTTTGTTAGTGCAGTATATGTTTTTCAAAACAAGTAGTTATTTTCATAGATTATATTTTTGTACCCATTAAAAATATTGTCCTATTTAACCCAAAAGTTGAGTAGGAAAAAATGCCTTGTGGCGTTGCCATTGCCTATGAATCACTATGATGAAGAATAATTAATTAATACTTCACGAAGTATAATTAATTAAAGTTGCTGTTATATTCTTTGATATGAGCAAAACCTTTGATTTTCTAGATCACTAAATCGTAATTCAATAAGGACTTCGTGGTAAAGAAATGGAATGGATTAAAAGCTACATAAGCAGCAGAAAGCAATGCGTTGAAATAGTCTAATTCAATGTTTAACTTGTTTTGACCCATTCAGATTAACTGTTAAAATGGAAATAAATTGATTTGGTGTACTCCAGGGTAGCGTCTTAGAGCTACCTCTTTTCTAATTCTCAAGAAAATTTGTGGATGACGAATATTAAATATAACAATTAATTTAATAGGTTGCTCATTGGAAGTCCTTAACTATACCTCCAGAGAAACGTGGTATAGGAATACCGTCTCTTTTCCAGGCCGGCACCCTCCGCTACCTGTCCCCGGAGGCCCTGGAGGGCGCGCTGGACCTGAGCGGCGCCCGCGCGGCGCTGTGCGCGGTGGACGTGTTCGCGCTGGGGCTGGTGCTGTGGGAGATGCTGTGGAGGACGCAGGGCGCCCACGCGGGGCCCGTGCCGCCCTACGCGCCGCCCTACCAGCACCACTGTCTGCCGCCGCGGCCCAGCCTGGCCTGCATGCAGGTGGGTTTGAGTATAAGCTAGTTTCATTGATAGCAAAGGGGAAAATGACTGCTCCCTATTCTGGCTTGCTCTGAACGCTGTTCGATTTTCAAACTCCTGTCTCTAAACCGAATATTGGAAATCCAACAACACGCTGTCATTGTTTTTTTTTAATGTTGTACACAAACAGCCAGACGAAACAACTACCTTTATGTCATACAAATATTTATTCCGTGCGTTGTATGACCTACAGGTAGTTGTTTCAGGTCTGACTGTGTGTGTATGTGAGTTTAAATGTTTTCACGATACAGAAGTAATTAAATTATAGTAATTAAAAAAAATACAATGTATATTAAACTCTATTTCTCATGCAACAGAGCTTGGTATCCCGCAACAAGGCACGTCCCCCTCTACCAAAAGGGCCGGTACAACAATCTCGCGCGCTGAAGATAGCTGCTGACACCTGCGACGAATGCTGGGATCATGATGCTGAAGCCAGGTAACAAAATATTGTTGAACTAGTCTAGTCTTTGTCGTACAGGTAAGGTGAACGATAAAAATAGAATTTCGTTAATTATTATTTAATAGGGAATATTACGCAAACCTCGGCGCAGAGGGCGCCACTAGCACATGCAGTAAACAAACCGTCATGTGCGCAATCGCGTATTCTCGGTATTTAATTGTAACCGCCAGATATTCTGTGAAAATATGTCAAAGTGTTAATTATTTTGGTATAACTTACCTATCTGTACTTTAATTATATATATTATGGCGTCCTACGGCCATTTAAAAGTGGATGATTTAAAAAAACTGCTTAGAGAACGCGGTGCGAGTTTAAAGGGAAAAAAAAAGGATTTGGTAGAAAAGGTACGATAATAAAAATAATTAACTGAACTGTGCTAATTTTTTAATCTAAGTCTTTACAACGAGTTGCTGCTTCCCATAGCTTTCGAACATTATTTTCTTTGGGAAATGAATGATTCCCTTTACTCTTGCATCCAAATACACAGCACTGATGCATTATTGTATATTAATTAATACTAATATACTTTTTCCAATTTTACACTCAATTTAAAGATAGACTTAAACAATATTTTACACTTTGAACGTCTCGGCAAAAAACTTTTTACTGCTTACGCTAGTGCTGCGCCCTTGCGCCAGAATTTTGCAGTAATATCCCCTATTGAAACAAAACTGGGATTTAGCGCTTTAATAAAATAGTTTAAAAAACTAAAAACACGCTTTAAGCACGCACTAAAAATTATTTGGATTTAAGTCACGTCACTATTTTTTTCGTATTCCTGACAGCAAACTAGGGCTTGCATTCGAATATTCGAATTATTCGAATAATCAACTGTTTCAAATATTCGAATAGAAATTTTACGATATTCGAATATTCGACCGATTCCTAGAAAACAAAATTCAACAATCTGATGTGCACACAAAATTCAACGTTATGCACGCCGTCCAAACAAGGTTACTTCGTTCGACGCGCGGGCGTTACGAGTGTTACTATAGGATTCGGCAACGATCGGGAACTAAATGAAGCGTGCTTTTTAGATCTGATCTGATCTCGTGATTGATTATTTTTGTTATCACAAAGATTTAATGTTAAATTATCAATATCACGCATAGTTAGTGTGATATTGACAATTTAACATTAAGAAAACGATTTTGCACCGAAGGTTTAATTGCGTTACTTACTTGTTATTGTTTTGTTTGATTTTATTATATTATTACATTATTCATAGCCGATTTTATGTTAATTTTATGTTGAAAAACCAAACAAGATTAGTTAATTTTGATAACTATTATTTATTTTAACATTTAAAGCATTTGTTTCAATTTTTTGCGAATATTATATTAGAGTAACATTGTGGTGTGTTAATATCATCAGTACAATATTAAGTTGATTATTTTTCCGACCCAAATATCGACCAATAGAATTGCACCATTCGACGTCACGTGGTACAACCTACATGGTATTATACTGAAATTTTTTTGAAAATTTTCTCTGGTCGTTGTTATGCATAAAAAACAAAACATCCAGTCAAATTAACCACACGTCAAACTGACAGGTTGAATTCAATTGTGAAAATTGGAGATTTTGCATGAAAATGAGTCGATTTGGAGTTTGTGCAATTCTATTGGCCGACATTTGGGACGGAAAAATAATCCCCCGAATACCACACGAGCTTCAAAATTATCTGGCATTTCCCGATAGGTTCCCTGCAAACAAATAAAATCGTCAAGTTTTTCAGGAAAAATCACTCGCGCTTCGCGCTCGTGATTTTTTAACCTGAAAAGAAAAACTTGACTCCTTCATTTGTTTGCAACGAACCTATCGGAAAATACCCGATAATTTTGAAGCTCTTGTGGTATTATATGTGACTATTAAAATTCGTCAAAAAAATACGTTGACTATTGTGTTAGCTATGTTATTTGAAGAAACAAGTTGATTATTTGCAGTTTAATGTTAGCTATTCTAATTCTTCGTGTTCTTCTAACAGAAAAAAAATGTTATTTTAATTGTTTTTGTAACACTGCGTTAGCTTTAAATAGTATTAATTTGATTTAGAGAATAAAGACTGTTTAGAAATTAAAGGACATGATTTCTATAAATCTTAATTTTTTTATTTAATATTCGAACAATATTCGAATTATTCGAATTGCAAAATTGTCGAATATTTGCAAGCCCTACTGAGCAAACCCTTTCATTTGATACCCATATCATGGGGGTGGATTTCAAACAGCCAGTCCGCCATCTTGGGGAGGCCGCCATATTGGATTTGTAATGACGTTTCTTGTAGTGTCTAGTCATGTATTGTCATCAGAACTCAGAGCGTGTGCAAAATTTCATCCTAATCGAAAGACTGGGAAGTGGGTCAAAATAAGATTCCTAGATTTTCTTACCTACATAGTTACAAGTGAACCTAATATAAGCGTGTCAAAAATACGGTGATAACATACAGAAAAACATACAGACACGGTTGGCGCAGTGGGTGAGCGATCGACTGCTGCGCTTCGTGTCGCGGGTTCGATTCCCGCACGGAACTAACATTTGTATGGCCTACAGAGAGTTGTTCCGGATTTGGCTGTTTGTGAACGTAAGTTTAAATGTTTGTAAACGCACCCACGATACAGGAGACATTCCTAGTGTGGGGCAACGGTTATTTTTTTAATGTTTTGTCTGAAAAAAAAATTCTCCATTTTTTTTAAAGTCGGTTAAGGTGAAAGCTCCAACCTACCCGCGAAATTCAAATTTTCTTACGTTTTTTGCAATTTTCAGGCCAGTGCTAGGTTGTATGTTGATTAAAATATTATTCGCGGCTGTAAGACGTATGTAATTATAGAATTATAATCATCAAAATCACCAATACAACCCTCCAAGTTCATAAAGGCGTAGGAACAAAAAAAAAAACAGAAAAAGTCTTTCCTACAGCTTTATAATTACATACGTCTTACAGCCGCGAATAATATTTTAATCAACATACAACCTAGCACTGGCCTGAAAATTGCAAAAAACGTAAGAAAATTTGAATTTCGCGGGTAGGTTGGAGCTTTCACCTTAATAATACTTGTCTTCCAGATTGACCGCGGTATGCGTAGAAGAGCGTATGGCTGAACTAAAACAGATGTTACACGCTCAAGGACCGCTCATACACGACAACAATCTACATCTACATCAGCCTGGCGGTAAGTTTAAAATATATCATTACTAGCTTTCGCCCGCGGCTTCGCTCGCGTTAAATTCGTGGTAACATAGTTAATAAAATAAAAAATAAATATCTTGGGACAACTCACACACGGTTATCTGATCCCAAGCTAAGCAGAGCTTGTGTTATGGTAACCAGACAACTGATATACATACTTATATAATTTATAAATACATACATATTATAGATAGATCACACCCAGACACAGAACAAACAATCATGCTCATCACACAAAGTTTGTCCTGGGTGGGAATCGAACCCACGACCTCCGGCTCAGCAGTCAGGGCCACTAACCACTAGACCAACAGGCCCGTCAAACATGTTCCTTCCTAATTTTTCTTTCCTAATTTGCAGGTACCTGCTATCTGCAGTTTAGCCCTTGTGCCTTATTGATTTGTAATAGCAACGCTAAGTTTTCCCTTTTCTTTCCTCTTTCTTCCTCACATCCCACTTTTTATTTTTTTTATTTAGCCTATCTAGCCGTCTCCTGGTTCCCAACAATCAAAATCGGTTTAGCCATTAAAGCGAGAAGAGGTAACAAACAAACTCATTTTCGCTTTTTTAATATTAGTAAGGATATTTAACCCCTGTAGGTCTACTATGCCGTTCATCTTTGGCGCAGCCGTGAGGCACACAGTGTTGCATATTACTGTTTAGTTTTCAGATTTTTATTTTTAACTAGCTGTGTTCGGTATACGTTGCAATGGACCTTTTACTACTCTACCCTACTTATTTATTACCTACCCTACCTACCATACCTACCTTACCTACCTTACTTATCGGTATAAAAAGTTCCGCCTATGTCCGTCTCCAGGGTCCCAACTATCTCTGTACCAAAATTCATCAAAATCGGTGTGGCCATTTAGGCGTGAAGACGTAACAAATATTTTTTTTTAAGTGAGATAAGTGGGAGAAATAGGGAAGAAAAGGGAGATATACGTTATTTTTTTCGATCATCACGCGGGTTAATGTTAGCGTTAGCCTAAAGTAACTGCCATGCGGGCAAAGTCGCGGGCGGAAGCTATTAAATTAACATATAAAACTTTTAAAGTAGCGTGTTTCATTTATATGAACAAATAACTTATCAATATATTTCTTCTTTCACAGCAGACTCCAACATTCCCGCCCCACCGGAAACAGACAAGAACTCAAACTGCACTTCCACCCAAAACTGCGACGTTCATACACCTCTGCTATACCCCCAACCGCACATAGGTCGTAACGCGTGCATAGAGCGTAACACACATACAAACACACAACAAGCTACCGTTGAACTAATACATAAGTCTCTTAAAGATATAACAGCCCCTTTGGAGACGTTACGCGTTCCCAATATTGAAGAAAATTGCCTTTCAGTGGCTAGAGTATCAACTCATACTAGAATACCCTTACTTGAGAATTCTGGATTAACAGAAATCAGGTCTTACCAAAGACCGTTAGAATACGTTCAAAATGATGTGACAGCATATGATGTAGAAAGAGCTCCAAAACAAACCAACTTACTACAAGATGTCAAAGTAGAAAAACCTAAATGGGGTATCAAGAAATTCTTCGAGAAACTAAACAGAAAAGAAACTGAAGTTAAACTAGCTGAGAATTCGCAAAGAACTCTAACTTCTATCGTCGATAAACCATCAAATATATCAGATAAAGCCAGACCCTCAAATCTGACGATAAGCCAAGATAGGTCCCCATATAACTTCGAAGGACCTTGCACCTTATCACCTCCCAATAGGACTTTATCTCCAACTATGATGATGGAATCAGAAAACAAAGTCTTCGGATTCAAGGAACTACCAAACAGGGACACCGAAGCTAGAACACCGAACCAAATCTTCGCAGTAATAGTTCCCAAAGCAAAACCACCAGATTTTATAGAAATGAAAAGCAAAAAAGGCAGTTCAGAAAGTTTAAATAAAAGATCCGTTAAAACGTCACTTTCCTCCCAAAGTATCTTGAAGTCTAATTCTGAATCTGAAGATTCGACGGTCAAAAAACGGTTGAGTTGTGACAATAGAATAACAAACAGCGGGAGTTCTTCTAGAGCAAGTATTAATCTAGAACTTCAGTACATAGATACACAAGATAACTACAATGGGAACATAAGCCCTTTCGATATCAACTCTGATTGCTCAAGCAGTGAAGACGAGCATTTAATGCTTCTATCAGAAAATGGCGGCTCAAAAATAACAATGCAAGCCATACCAAAGACAGAATCAGAAAAGAAAAAAATCTACCAAAATGAAGTGTTGAAAGAATCGAGCCAAGTCACTGACTTCACATTCAACAAATTCCAAAATAAATACACGAATTTCGATAATGAATTCAGCGATCCAAACGATAAAGAGAACTTAGTTAACGGTTATAGTGGCGATAATCCCGTGTATCTAGCTGCTTTGAACGGCGAAATTGATACAACAGAGCTTAAATACCCAGGAAATCGTTCACCAAAACCGACTTTGAAGAACTTGGCTATAAAAAGACAGCATTCTTTGGAGCAGGTGTCGGAGATCTTCTCTTCTGCGGGTGATGTTAATCTTCTGAATCCAGCGGGGAGGGTTAAGACTCCTGGGGACCTCCCTGTAGCCATTAGAAGGGCTAGAAGGGACAGGGCGCTACAGAAGGGAAGGGCTAGTGAGAGTAATAGATTGAGTCTATACGATGATCGAATGATGTTTGGTAATAGTCTGTAAGCAAAAAGGTCTTGGAAATTCTCCAAAGTACAGATACTGAGGTTTTGTTGAAACTAAACTTGATTTTCTTGAATATGGTACAAAGTGTGTTGGTGGTTATTACCTACCCTGGTTTCAGCCTTTTTATATCGTCTAACTTACCTTAACTTGTCGTAGAAAAATATCTCTCGGTTTCAACACGATATTTTCCTACTAAAGCAAGAGATAATTATACAATAGGTCCTATCCTACTACAATCTGTCAGATTTCTTTGATAGATTTTCGACTTTATTTCTAAAGTATTAGGTTCAAGGTTCATTGGGAAAAATTGACAGTTTCGGGTAGCTTGATGTGCAGGCGTCTGTACATGAATCCGAAAAATCAGAGGCGTGTACCTTGGTTTCGAACTGTCAAGTCATAAGTCACTTATGACTGTCACACCAATGACAAGACAAGACACAGACGAGCGGCAAACAAGAATACTCTTTCGAAATATAGTTCGGTTAGTGCCGAGTCTGCTCGATGATTCAAAGAAGATGCCGAACAGAATTTACTGATCGACGAACGCCTCTAGTGGCGAATTCATGCACGATAGAGACCCCATTATATGAAGTAAATGTAGGTACTTGTAAGGGTAGTGTCCCATGAAAATACACAATTATTTGGTAATTTGTGTTAAAGTACCTGAAATTCAAAATATACTTGCTTGTATTTATTTTAATACTGTAAAATGCCCGTTTACACTTGCATTTCAAATCTATTGCTATGATATTTTTGCTTTTAATTTAGTGTGTAAATTAAAAATTTCCTTCTGCTAGAAGATTTCTTCTAGATTCCGAAGCTAATTCAAAATTGTGGCTTGCTAAACCCTAATTTGATATTTTGAGCTTTTAAAATCGAGATTGCGTTTATTTTTATTACCCTACTACAGCAAAGCTCTTCTAAACTACTTATCGGAACTGTACAAACGATGAATCGTTAGAACCGTCTTAGTGGTGCCCTCTAGCGGACAAAAAAGGTGTCAAAAAAATTTGATCGCGTAAACCGGGATAAAAGTAGCTTATGTGGTAATCCAGGGTATAAGCTGTCTACAAATTTCATCCAAGTTGAACAGTTTGCGCGTGATGGAGTAACAAAAACAAACGCACACATACAAACTTTCGCCTTAATAATATTATTGTTTTAATTAAAATATTCATTGAAAGTTAGTATCCGACACAAGACATAACAGTGTCCATGTTTGCGCAACTCTTTTTGTGGGGATGGGAAATCATCAAATAACTCCCAAATTGTCAGACTTATTCTGGAAAACCCACCCATGTTCCTTTTTTGCCCTTTATGTTCCGGGGCCGCGGTATCTCGTTCGAACACCGGCTTGCGCAACGCCTTAGTTCCTTAAATTAACCCTATTTAATATGTTCTACTAAAAATACCCGACAAAAACTTTACATAGCGAAGTTCCAGGAGACTCCCCTCTTCTCTATGAGAAAGTGGGGGCATAATCCCACACGACAGTGTAGGTTGCTTTAATAGACCTACTGGAACTACTGGAAGGAAGTGCAAATGTGCATTTTTTTTAATAATTTATGAGACCTGATTAGAAATGCTAGATACAATCCAATCGTTTTTTTTTACTGTAATTAAAATGTTATTTTGTAAAACCAGAGGCGGATCTATATAAGGGTTTTTTGGACTGCAGTCCCGGGCCTCTTGAGGGTGAAAGGCCCCCATTTACCATTTAAGACAATAGACAATTTGTGAATAAAAAAAACAAACACTGATTTGGCAGGTATACAACTCTACTATAAGCAACCTTACCAAACACAAAACTACTAAAAAGCTGGGCTATATTAAACTATAAGTGCGCTTGATGTGTCGTTGTATGTACAGTTTTTGACATAAGGGTAATTACTTGGTTAATTAAGCAGGCCCCCAAATAGTATTAGTCTAGGGCCTCACTCACAAACTCATGGTCCGCCTCTGTGTAAAACTACTAGGTTTTTATTTTTTAAACAGTGATTACAGGGGCAATTTTTTTCATTCGTTTTGGCTCGGTGGTCTAGTGAAGGCAAGTGCGACTGTTGAATAATAAATGATGTTTATTTTGCAAGTAGGTTATCACAAACACTTTTACACGTCTTTTTTTAAAACTAGATGAGGCCGGTGTTTCGTACCCGACTACTCTGAGTAGAAACAGCCGAAACAAACTCAGAGGTCATAGTCTCTTTTAAGGTCCAGACAAAAAATCTTGGTCAACTTGCATGAGGACTATGCAGATTAGTATCTGAAATGGTCTTTTTAAAAAGTACCACACAGATTGAGTGGACCTGTCTAGTCAGTGCAAGCATTTGTCAGTTATCGTGTAAAGTAAAGTGTTAAGCATAAGTTTCTTGGTTTGATCTACTGGTCCTGGAAAGTACGGGTTTTGCCAACAGGAATGTTATGATAATGCATTACATGTAAATAACTGACAGATGTGGGCGTACTATAATACTGTTATACCGGCCAAGACTGTGTGAGAGTCGCGCTCCGTACAAAGGTTCCATACAAACTCGCGACATAAACAGCCATATATTTTGCATGACTGCGTAGACCAGGGGTGGCGAACCTTTATGGACCAACGTGCCATTTCCTAAAGAAATGTTCAATGAGGCCATAGACTTGCCATCAAATAATTTTGACTAAGTGATTGTATTAGGAAAATAATTACTATCATTCGAAACTTTTTTTACTGACTAGTAGAGTCATCGCTAAACGGTTTCTAAGCGAATTAATTTTATTCATCTCTGAAAATAACGAATCGCTCCGGCGAGTTAAAAAATGATAGGAAGATAAAAATATGATTAAAATTGTTTGTGTGCTCAAATCGTTGTGTCGCGTGCCGTCAATGGCACGCGTGCTATTGGTTCGCCATCTCTGGCGTATACTCTGAAGGTTGATTTTTCACTACACAAAAGGACCATAGATTTGAGTATATGGTTTTAATTTTAACTCGATTACTCCATGCGTTCCCGAGATAAAATAATGGTCTTGACAGACAGATGGGCAAACTGATCCAATAAGGGTTCCGTTTTTTTCCTTTTGAGGTACAAATCCCAAAAATAGCTCGTGTAATCGAAGTATTAAACTACGTCATTCGCAAGCATTCAATAAACATTTTTAAATTTTAAATTTATATAATTTTTGTGAGCAAATATATGTGTGGCAAAGTAACTAGTTATTCGAAAACGAATAAACGTGACGAAGACTTAACGTAGACAAAAAAAATATGTCTAAAATATTACAATCAATTGAAAAAAAGTGTCATTTCCTAATGCATTTATAGATATAGTCAGCAAAAACATTCACTATATTTAAAGCAAGTTTTGCTTACATAGAAATCATTACCTCACGTTGAAATTAAGAAATATAAAATTAATCTACTATTCGTGGCTTTTAAAATTATTACTATTATTAAAATCGATTTTTTACGTACGAACGAACAAAATTTTTGAATATATTCGCATTTAAATAAATTATTTCTTACTCTGCGTTCTAACTAAAGCTATTGGGTGCGCGAACATTGAATCGATATGTTTATATATGCCGCATTTGTTCGGCAAAAAACCAACAAAGCAAAAGAACAAATATTGTGGAGTTTCTGCCTAACCGGTGGGAAAAGGTTTATGATAAATGATGTTTATTTTGCAAGTAGGTTTATACAAACTTTTACGTCGTTTTTTTTTTAAACTAGATGTGGCCGGTGTTTCGTACCCGACTACTCTGAAAAGAAAGCCGAAACAAACTCAGAGGTCATAGTCTCTTTTAAGGTCCAGACCAAAATCTTGGTCAACTTATATGAGGACTATGCACATTAGTAGACACTAATCTGCATAGTCCTCATGAAAAACCATTCAAAAACACCATTTCAGACGAAATGGTCTTTTTAAGAAAGCACCACGCAGATTGAGTGGATCTGTCCAGTCAGTGCAAGCATTTGTCAGTTATCGTGTAGCTCAACTCATAACATAAGGAGCTCAACGCACATGTAAGTACCACAAGGTATCTTTAATTTACGCTCGGCGAACTAAATGATCGGAACGTTAACGTGTTCGCATGAGTATCGCTTTAGTTAAGACGCGAGTTTTATAATTAAAATATTTGCTACGATTTGCATGCTATTTATTCCTAAAACATTTCCAGTTAACCCGGTAATTCCTTATAATATCTGTATATTTTTAATGCATTTTAAAAAATAAGGTAATTTTAAGGGTAACATTTTTTAACCAGTGGAAATTTTACTGTAGACATTAAGCGTGGTATTTATTGGATTTTGTGACTTTCGGCTTACGCTTAAAGTTGAAAATCTAAAGGCACGCTTTATGTCATGACCGTCATAACCCGACTATCGTTATAACATTAATTTGTACATAGTTTTAAGTTCCTATTAATAATTTAATGGGCCGCCATGTTTTTTTAATTTGTTTAATTTTTTTAATAACTTGTTAAGTTTAAGTTACACACACAATTGACAAACATTACGTTTTTGTTTTTTTAAATAACGTTTATTTTTATTATTAAAATAAAATAGTTTCTAGATATTTTACTCCATTTAGCTTTAAATATTTTTGTAAATATTCTGTATTTCTCGTGAATTCGATATAATTATCGTACATTTTTATATTTGTGGTGTTTTTATTACTATTAATGAATGCAGTTGTTGTATAAACCAGTCAATGTGTGAAAATAAACGAATTTTTCTTAATAATAAAACATAATGTAAGATTGTTAAGATCAAACTGGTTCGGACGTGGTGCGGACACAAGACTGACACATAATTTACTATTGTGTGTACGGTGTCCGCAGCCAGTCCGGAATATAAGTTTCTGTATATGATAGACATTGACCGGTTAATATAAGAAATGTAATTTAATTCATTCCATTTATATTGCAAAGAAAGATACCTATACAGAATCTTAAGAATAACTCTTTCATAAGCAAATTCACATTAAAAAACTGTTCCAAAGTTAAAAAAGGTCGTGGTTTTAAAAAGTTAGGTAAATTGTTAAATAAAGAAATGTTTCTTGGTGTTGTAGGAAAAAGTTTAATTAGAAAAAGGTTTTAAAATCACGACTTTGATATAAAAATTCATTAAAAAACAAACTATAAACATGTTGATAAGAAATATATTTAAAAGTGAAATTAATCTTTAATTATACTTGCCGTACACGTATTGGCGCAAAAATGTAAGTTATATGTGTAATTTTAGTAGGAACTTTGTCATCGAATTCTTGCGAAAGAGATACCACGGCCCCGAAACACAATTTCGTATGGGACATCATCAAATGACTCTTCCGGCTCTGGGCAGTGCGGAAGTCAGACTTTTACTGACCAAAACCCATTCGTATTTCTTTTTTTGCCCTGTGTGTTTCGGGGCCACGGTATCTTTTTCGGATAATTGGACTTAAGTTAGAATTCAGTTTGTATTGAGACTGTTTTTAAATACGTGATCAAATGTCTGTAAATCAGCTGGTTTGATAAGATGACTGGATCAAAAACCCTTGTTTCAAGTATAAAAATTGACACATCAATATTATTTTTAAATGTTTATATACTTTTCTTTCAAAAAAATGTAATTATAAATAATAGAAATACAAGAGTAAATAATTAGTAAAGAAATATTACCAGAATCTCTGAATATAAATTAAAAACAAGCTTTTTTGCGTTGATATGTGTGTGGACCGCACCAATAAACGTTGTAAATGTATACCAATAGATATAAAGCGATATTATAGATTGTTGCGGACGATGCGTGTTGGGATAATGCATTTGATTTCATGTTCTTTTCGCTAACATAAAGCGTACATCACATCACCGGGGTTCTGTTGTCTCTGATATTAATTAATACTCAATAACTGGCTTTTTTTTGCGGATGGGAAATCCTCAAATAACCTCCCCCGCTCTGGGTAAAGCGGGGGGTAGTGTCAGACTTGTATTGACTAAAGCCCTCGCGGTATCTCTTTCGAACAACCCTTCACCCAGGTGGTGACCCGCAGGCCCCTCTGCTTTGCTGACATCTCTTTCAGGCGTGCTTGGAACTGACTGGCTGGCTGGCTTATTATGAGGAATTACCACGACTGAATAATATGTTTTTTTTTTAAGAATTTTTTAATGTAAACATAACGCCTGTAATTACTGAATGATAAGGGAGAGGTGTTCCTAATATTACACCCATCTTTCGCCAGTTATGTTTAAATGACATAATAGGGGGCGAGTCCCCTTTAAAGTACCCCATATATTACAGGGCAACACGCAGCAAAAGCGCCATCTACAAATACTATTTCAAAAGTAAACAACTAATGTATAAGTACCCAACTGCAGTACGGTTGCGTTCAAAACAGTATGTTGTGATAGCCCAGAGGTTAAATCTGGGCAAGTACCAATTTGACTTTTTCAATTCATATGTACTTTCTTAAACTTTATCTAAGACATCACAGATATAAGTGAAAGAAAACATCGTGAGGAATCCTGGACTAATAAATATAGGTCTGAAATCACCAACCCGTCTTGAGCAAGCGTGATAAATGCTCGTGCCTTCTCTGGATGAGAAGGGGCCTTTGTCTAGAGGGACAGTTCATCTGCCTAGCCTTTTCCCAACTATGTTGGGGTCGGCTTCCAGTCTTACCGGATGCAGCTGAATACCAGTATTTTACTTGGAGCGACTGCCTATCTGACCTCCATAACCCAGTTAGTACTGGGTAATACGATACCCCTTGGTAAGACTGGTTGTCAGACTTTCGGGACACTGACTACTGTAACGACTGTCAAAGATCTACAAATGACTTTGCGAGGCACGGAGGAAACTCGGTATGTAACGGGTGGTCACCCATCCACAGACCAACCTAGGCAAGCGCGGCTTAACCTAAAGATCGAACTGAGCGGCTGCTATGATTTAGCCACGAGCTCCTCCAGAGGGACAGTTACAGGCTGGTATTATTATATTCTAACAAGAATCTCATCTATTTCAAAGGCATTATTCCATGACGTCCACGACCACATGTGAGTGTACAAAGGCAAAGTCTCAGCTTTCACTTAGCTTTGTTGATATTATTGTAACGACCATGTCTGACACTGAATATAACGAATATGTTTTTATATGTGTGCCGTTTTATTTTATTATTACAACCTTACCTTATGAAGCCACCATCTTGGATTTTTTAGGGAAGTGACAGCGGTTCTTTAGCGTGTGGTAAGGTGCCTAGTCTTTTGTCAGTTTTTATACCGCTCATGGGTCTCTTGACTAAATACGCCGTCGAGAAATATCTCTCAGACATATCTATGACTAGCTTCCGCCCGTGACTTCGTCCGCGTGGCAGTCACTTTGGGCTTAAGGCTTACTTTGACCCGCGCGATGATCGAAAAAAAAACTTTCTCTCCCTTTTCCATCTTTCTCCCCCTTTTCTCACTTTTTTTTTAGCCTCTGTCCGTCTCCAGGGTCCCATCTATCTCTGTATCAAAATCGGTTTGGCAATTTAGGCGTGAAGACTTAACAAACAAACCTTATGTGGTCAATGGCGTTCAAAAGGTTATAACCCACAAACGTGTAAACTTTCTATAAAAAGAGAAATATTTTTTAAACAACTATAAGAATAAGAGTAGAGGAAGATCAAAGATACGATGATAATTGTGTAAAGAATGATATGGCTGGAAAAGAAGTGACTGGTTTTAAAACTATTTCGTCCACCATAAACAATACCAAGGTAAATAAAATATAGAACATCATTAAAAATCCCCTTTATTTCATAATTACAATAACAAATAAATGTTCATACATAATTCATTATCGACATGTATCTGACAAAAAATCCAATATTTTAGACATCCATTATAATTATATTTTTAGTAATAAGTTTCGATGCAGCGACGACTGTCCCTAAAATATAAAAAAAATACCCATAGACAAACTATGAGCAATAGACAGACAAGTCCTTGAATTTTACTTTGTAACCTGACATGGCCACTAACATTATGTTACATAATATAATTACGGCTTTCACAATAACGCTGAAATATCAGATAATTCAGCGAATTATTAGAAACATTTGTAATGGGATATTTTTAAAGAAGAAATATCCCGTTCCAAATTCGCTGAATAATAATAATGAGACAAGAACACAGATAGATTAACAGAGACAGAAATATATTTTCTTGATTTTCTCCGTGTATAATAAGTTTTTGTCTGGACCCAGTTCTTAGTATATAATCCAAAAAACAGGAAAAATAAAGTGCAAATCGCCATTGCCACGAAACTTTTCAAAGGTATACATTGATTGATTAAGTATTCTTCTACAACATGAAATTTTTGAATGGGCTATTTTACTATAGAAAATATGCGATTACACTATAGTAAAAAATAACGCTTCGCACAGTTTTATTTTTTCTTACGCTGCACTGTTCGATTAGCAACGTTCGGTTTAGCGCCGAAAGATAAAAATCTAACAACATTTGTTTTCGGCTTGGCATTTGAATTCGAATCGAAGCGATATCATCTCTATAGTGTAACGCTTAACGTCGACTTTCTAAAAACCTGATCAAGGCTACTATTAGTAAGGCAAGACTTTTCAAATGAGAATAGGGGTGACCTCGAGCCATTTTGTGACGTTAATGACCTCTATCTGTCAACAGTCACTTGAAAAGTAAGATTTTATATTGTTAATAATATTGTTTTATCCTTATTAGCAGTGTCTTGTTCATGTTCAATTGATTCAACATGAACATGTTTCCAAGATGGTGTTTAAACACCATCTTAAATTCGCGATATGGAATCGCGCAATGTTTGCTAAGTTAGCCAATCCCAACCTTTATTTTTATTGGCAATAAATAAATAATCAAATGTATCTTTTTCGCTAACCCGACCCAACTCCTTCGATTTTATAGCTATGACGTCACATCATGGCGCGAAGTCACTTCTATTTTCATTTGAAACGTTTTATAAATCCGTTCAGTACCAAAGGTGAAATTCGCCATAACTCAAAAAGGTTTTGCATTTAAGTATTCAAGCAGAGCCTTATTGCCAGCAGCAACTTGAATCAGACTTTCAAAAAGCGGACGGTTATAACTGTATGGGGTTAAAACATCGATTTATTATTTAATCTAACCGTAATTCTGAATCTGACTTAGCCCGTAAGGTGGAATATCTTTACGAAATTATTAATAATATATGCGCAGGTAGCAATGTAATTATAATAAGGATAGTATATAGTATGTGTGTACATTTGAGAGTGTGATGTATTTTTAAAAGAAATTAGATATATTTAGTTAGATAACACTAAACGCTAAACGGCTGCGATCAACATATTTTGATATATTTTCATACCCAATCGCACCGCAACGCATCCCCATTTCATCCCCGCTCGCAGTGGTTTGAAAGAATCTTCACAAAAACAAAAGAAAGATGTTTTTGTGTGGAGTAGATACTCCGGTTTTATAGCTAAATAAATAAAAAAGTCATGAATAAAATTATCAATCAAATTAGGAATAAAAAATAACTTGTATATATATGAGATATATTTTACAATGCTGTCTACGCATACAATCCTAAACTACATATCACATAAAAATTACCAACAATTTAAACTAAGTTACCACTTAAATAATAAAACTTCTTAACTTAAAACAAAAATTATATATATAAATATATTATAATATGAAATTAAAAACCTTTATTTGATTAAACTAAAAATATAGGTAACAATGTGTTTAAATTCTTTGAATTGAAGCGAAAATGGTGACCACCATTTTGTGTGCCTCGAAAAAAGTTTTTAAATACCTATTTAGTATCTTGCTTGTGCCTTTTATCGAGAGAGATTATTTTGAGATAAATTATAGATAGGATTCACAGACAGCCCCGTTCCTGGAAGAAGATGAAACAGCAGCCCACGTGTACACACTAGGACACATCAACCTATACAAAACCATTTTAACCTGATGTACACCGTAGTAGAGACTACGGTGTGCGATAACTAGTAGAGGGATCAGGTTATAATATTTTAGAATAGGTTCACCTGCCGTCGCCCAGCGGTTACTATATAAAGGGTAACCTAGGTACTCTCCACGAGGTCGTCAGTAACAACAATGCTCTGGTTGCCTTTTTCAAGGAGCTGGGTCGATCGAATGATGTTCCCGCCTTTTGCAGAAAACGCGCTTTGGACATGGAGCTGCTGACACCAGGGGCAAAAAATGGCCGCATTAGCAGAATCATAACAAGATTATAATTAAAATCACACCACCATTTTACAGATTGTAATTTGTTCGTTTTTAAAAACGTTGCCCCACACTAAGAATTTCTCTTGTATTGAGGGTGCGTTTATAAACATTTAAACTCACATACACAAACAGCCAGACCCGGAACAACTATCTGTAGGTCATACAAATCTTTGTTCCGTGCGGATCAAACCCGCGACACGTATCGCAGCAGTCAAACGCTTAGCCACTGCAACAACCGTGCAATCAATTCATATTATTGTCATATACAATGATTAGCGGTCAGTGATTCGGTAGCCAGCTGAATCCGGTAAGACTGGAAGTCATTACATAGTTGAAAACGCTAAATGACGATTGATAAAATGATTTAGCGAATACGGTCATTTTAAGCCCCAAGCCAATCATTAAACAATGTAAATGTAGAAACTAATTTTAATTAAACATAGATTTCATTGAGTCCAATATAAATATTTTATATAAATAATAATTAAAGACACTTGTTTATTTCTTCACATTTGAGATTGCCAAAGTATAACATACCTACATTAAGACCGCGTCGTGAAAGTATAAAGTGTTGATCTAAGCCCCAGCAGTTCCCACTGCTGGGATTCAGGCCTCAGGCAGACATTTACAGTCATACTCTGGCAACCCCATATCCCCTCCATCCTCAATTCTAAGTAAAGCTAAACCTTCCCTAAAGTGGTAAAAAAACTAACATATTTCGGGACAAACCCGACAGACTAACATTGTGTTAAATATCACGTTTATTTTACTGTGGTATAAGTTTCAGAGTATGAATAAGACAAGCTAGAAAAGAGCGCGTATATTTCTCACGTATTATTATTGTCACGTGTCGAGGCACAATCCCCCCCCCTGCCTCCCCTGCGCCACTAATAAAAAAAATTACTCAGATCCAGTCTGTCCCTTGGCTGTCTTCCCCCAGCGACAACCTAAGCCGAGGCTCGTACCCCACAGGGGGTGCCCGCGAGCGTGTAGTCGCATAGTATGTGAGTTTTTGTCGTTGGCTGCAGGCCTAACTCTCAAGGCACCCACAGCATAGTCCGGTTGGGCAACTAACAATCTCATAGGTTGACCTGCGAGATGCCATTAAAAAAAAGGCACAATCTACATGCAACCTACATTTCATAATGTGGGTAATTGGTAAATATTCGTCTTTAGTGTACCTTCATAATTTATTGTGTACTTTCTTTTTGAAATTTGTAACGAAATATCAACTTACTGGTCCAGTCTAGATTTTTATTTTTCCTTCCTGAATAATCCTACACCTCAACATGCCTTGATTTCAGTAACAAATTGACAAGAACCATAAATCAGCTTGTCTTATTCATACTCTCATCATTAAGATATTAAAAGTTATACATAACATTATATACCCACATCATTCTTATTGACACATTCTCGAATGCCTCGTTTTGAGTAAATAAGGCATAAGGCCTCAAAATATAAAAAAAGAAAGTTTTTGATAATATTTCATAGTCTTTTACAAAATCTTCAAAGATATGCGAGGTCTCAACTTTGATCGAGGCAAAGCGTTTACAAATTCTCTTTTTTATTTTTTATGCAACATTTTCGATAAAAATAAACTTAAAAAAGACCTTATTCCCATGCATATATACAGGATGTAACGGAAAGGGTATATACATACCAATAGCGAGGCTTCTTTTTTTTTTTTTTTTTCTTTCTTTTCTTTCTTTCTTTCTTTCTTTTTTTTTTTCTTTTCTTTTTTTTTTTTTTATATTTAGCTGAAACCCTTGCGATATCGTTTGATAAGCCTTGAAGAAGCCTTGCACTTGATATGTATATACCCTTTCCGTTACACGTTGTATATATATATAAATCGCTCAGCCTCTCGCTTAAAACATTGAAAATGCTATATTTGTGATATTTATAATATAAACTCATTTTAACAATACAAATAATTCTAACACATCTCTTGTATGCTAGCTATAGATCTACTTCCGTTTCCTTCAAGACCGAAAGCTTTCGAGCTCGAAACAGCAGTAAGAACGAGAGTTTTGAGAACATTAAATTGCACAATAGTATTACAAATAAATCATGGACTTGTAATGGACCAACCCATGCATACATTATAAAGATCATGCTATATCATAGTGTATTTTAATATGAAATTACAGACAAATAAAAAACGAAGTCATATTGCGACTCAGAAATTTAAGAAAAATATTCACACTCTCCTTTTAAACTGCCCTGGATTTGGGTAACAAACGATTATATAATAAATCAAATTCTCGTGTCACGATGTTCGTTTCCAAACTCCTCCGAAATTATGTCAAAAATAAAAGAAATTCTGATAGGTCTGAGAATCAGACAATTTCTATTTTGAATATCCCTAAATGGTAAGGAAAGCTCTCTCTAGAAGGGGACCTGAACAGCGGGTGAAACAGCTGGGCACAGCTAGTATAGTAATAATAATAATATAGTTTAAGACAACTAGATAAACTTTCTCGTATTATTCTCAGCCAGCAATGCTCCATAATTAGGTACTATGCATTGTCATCCAAATGAAGCATGTATGCCAGTATAACAGCTTTTTTATTTGATGGAAATCATCAAATAACTTCTCCCGCTCTTGCCGGGGCAGGGGGGAAGATCAGACTTGTACTGACTAAAACCTACCCATGTTCCTTCTATTGCCCTTTTGTTACGGGACCGCGGTATCTCTTTCGAACAACCTGCAACCCCGGCAGGCGGAGGCGCTGGCAGGTCCCTCTGCTCAATCGAAAATCAAACTAACATCTCAGTTTTTTTTTACACAGGCCAAGTTAAAAAGACTGGGTATCAAAGTACCGTGACATTGACTACCTGTAACGACTGTCAAAGATCTACAAATGACAGCCGGGACCGCTTGTCAACGTGCTTCCTGAGGCACGGAGGAAACTCGGTATGTGACCATTGACCAACGTAAGTAAGCGCTGGTTCACCTCAAAGATCAAATCGAGCAGCTGTTATTACTTAGCCACGAGCTCCCTTCATACTAAAAAACGACAAATTCCTGTACATAGTAAGAGTGTTTTTTTTATACGGATGTGAAATCATCAAATAATTTCCCCCGCTCTGGGCGGAGCGGTGGGGAGTGTCAGACTTGTACTGACTAAAATCTCATCTATGTTCCTTCTATTGCCCTTTATGTTTAGACCGCGGTGTCTCTTCAGAACAACCCTCAACCCCGACAGAGAGTAAAAGTGCTAAAGCAATATACAATATGTTGATTTGCATCCTCGTCAAAATTTAGGAGGTGCTAGTAAAAGTCATAAATAATCAATGAAAATTACGGTACCTGATCAATAATAATATACGGCGCTTTTATGATCTGTCTCTGTGTGTTTAAATTTAACAGTATTACAGAATATTTCACTTCAAAAGTAGAGAATCACCTACAGAACACACAGAACAGTGTGCGTGAGCGTCGGCGCATACGTATCATACAGCGGCATGCACGCACCTGTGTGCACTTACCGATTTCTGAAAATACGAAAAAAGTAAAAAAAAAAACCTACTTATTTTATTATCGATTCGAGTCGAGAATCATTAGCATAGTTACGTCCTTGAATTTGACGAGGATGCAAAACAACACGCTGTATAGAGGTCAACTAAAAAAGTTACAGTACAGAATCATTTCCACATTAAAATACACTAAGGGCCAATTTTTCAATCATTAGATAACTTTTACCTGAAGATTAAATGTGAAGTTTTGACAAAGCGTCAATATAAAAACTGACAAACTTATTCGTCGGTTAAAAGTTAACTGGCGATTGAAAAACCAGCCCAATGACTGAAATAAAATGACAAAATACACCAACAAAATGTTTAGTTTAGTCACGAGTTCGGTTATCGTTGAGTATGACCGGGTCGTGAGTGATCGGAGATGACATCGGGTGATCCCTTATAGCTAGGTACACAGCTTCAATACCTGTAACATAGAGATATTTATTTATTACAATATAAGCGCTGACCATAGAGTACTATTATATAGATGAAATAGAGAGCCCACTTGACAGATTTTTTGGTACCCGTTGTTACTGCTGCCATCTGGTAGACCGCTCCTGAACTAATCCATATATGTGTATACATATACATACCTATAGCTAGTATAGCAAGCCATACATCTACTATGCCTATTGTCTGCTAAGGTGTTTAAAACGATGTAATTTTTTTGCCAAAGGTATTTAATGGAGAAAAAGGCAGTTTTCGCCATTAAAACCACTATCTGGAGTATTATAAACTCGAACAAAACAGAATATATCACAAAATGGAATAAAATCTACATAAATGCGCCAACGCAAGTCGTAGCCACCATTTTGTGATAATGTCAATAATGTGACAATGTTAGTGTTTTGACGTTTTTTGTTGAATGTTGTTTTGTGAGCATCGAATGCAATATTTTTATTGATATAAAAACAGTTTTAGGTACTCCAATCAAATAATTTGGCAATCTAGTTCAAAGAAACAAATAATTTCAAATAACATAATTAGTCTATTTGCGATTTGAATGCCATCTCACGGACTTGAATGTACTAATGTGATTTATTTCCAGGAACGGTGTAATAGACGGCGCTAGTATCTTATAAATATTAAGTCACTATGGCATTGTCCCCCTCCTGGCGCTGACACAGGCCTCGTACAGGACTACCGACCTGACGGAAAAATATATAAATAATTGTCTACACGTCAATCGGGATTTGTTCTTTACTCCTGCTGCACGTACCTCACAGGTTAGTGACCTATTTATAAGGGTGTTCTAATTTGCTTACACTTTTATGCCATTTAGTTTGTTCGAAATTTTTATTTTTTGTGTTAGTATTTTTTGATAATTTAGAATTATTCTTATGAACTTTGTATTATATCTGTTAACTCACGTTACGCATGCCTGCGTCCGCGCGACGCGATCCTGTACGCTATGAAGGGCCACACGATCAGCAGCGCGAGGGTCGGCGCACTCAGCTCCTGCCACGGCCATCGCCAGCCGCGAGATACTTGCTGAAATAGAAATAAACAAGGCCAGGTTTAATTTAATAGGTCCTTCGCAGTAATTAAAGCAGAATCCAAGTTGTATTTTTTTTCCTGCGATGGTCTTAGTAAATCATTGAGTTGTAGTATAGAGTTATATGTTCGTATCCCAACATTGCACGTGTTCGGGGGGTGTTTTCATTCAACAAAGGGATAATTATACAATAACGCGAATTTGTGTAATTGATGTTCAAAAAGTGCTGATCATCGGCCTATTGTTCCGTGGCTCCAAAACGTTCGTACGTAAGGAAACGTTATTAAAGCTTATTCAAATTGAATGAATATTTACACTTTTTTTACAATGTTATTTATTTATTAAATTAATTACTATTTACAAACTATAAATAGACACAAACTAATGATAAAAATATTTACAAGTACAATAACAAATGATAATCGATAAGGCGTCAAAAAATTCGTCCGCATCGCAGTCAACAGGAAAAGTGCCCATATTTACACATATTTGTAAAACTAAAATTGTTCTTTATAGCATGTTAATGAAAATCAAAGTTACAGTTGCAGTTTGATGAAAAAGTCCCATATCTCAAAATCGAAATAGCAAATCTTGTTCAAACCAACTATCATTGAAAGTAATAAATAATACATACTAAAACCCTGTTTTTTTTTTCAAATTTTGCTCTTTTTACTTTAGAATTTAAAGGGGGAGGGGGTAGCTTTAAACTCTTAGACTTTAACTACTTAAGACTTTAGAGTTTAGATTACAAAGTAGAGGAAATTAACAAGGAGAGAGCAAAAAGGACAAGTTCTAAGACTTTAGAAGCAAATATCTCATCAACCAACCAAAAACGTGAGCTTCAAATGACAAGGTCGACGATAGTCTAAATAAATGTGACTCACATCGAGTATCCTGCGGTCTCCCTCGACAGCTTTCCTGAGAGCTGCCACATCGGCCTCCAGCCGAGCGAGGGTACCTGGCAGCTGCTCCAGTACCTTCAGATCTAGAACGTCAAAATAAATATTTGAAAATTATCGTAAAAAATAATAAAAAGCATGGTAGTTCGAAACAGAACACAGATCAATAATTACAATAGGCAGTAGTTGTACATACTTTAAACTAGATGGCGCTACTTCATCATCTGCCTAGCCTTTCCCAACTATGTTGGAGTCGGCTTTCAGTCTAACCGGATGCAGCTGAATATCAGTATTTTACATGGCGCGATTGCCTATCTGACCTCCACAACCCAGTTAGTACTGGGTAATGCGATACCCCTTTGTAAGACTGGTTGTCAGACTTTCAGAACATCACTACCTGTAACGACTGTCAAAGATCTACAAATGACAGCCGGGACCAACGGCTTAACGTGCTTTCCGAGGCACGGAGGAAACTCGGTATGTAACGGGTGGTCACCCATCCACAGACCAACCTAGGCAAGCGCGGCTTAACCTAAAGATCGACCCGAGCGGCTGCTATTATTTAGCCACGACCTCCTCTAGATGGCGCTGCTTGTAGCACTTTTATTATTTAGTTACAATAAAACGATAAAAAAACCATCAGATTTCTACTCGACTCGTTGTTTGTCTGTGGGATGATTAGTTATTAATTTTTAGTGTTCCGAAACTGGAAAGAAAAATACGGAACCCTTATTGGATCTCTTTGTTATCCGTTTGTTCTTCAATAACATTTATCTCGGGAATGCGTGGAGGTATTAAGTTGAAATTAAAACCATATACTCAAATCTGTGGTCCCTTTGAGTTGTCGAAAAATCGTATCTCTAAGTCTACGCAGTCAAAAGATATAGCTGCTTATGTCGCAAGTCTGTACGGAAATCTCGGTGTGCAAGTCTGACTTGCTCTTGCCCGGATTTTTTTCCTTTTGCAGGAACCCTAAAAACTCTGAAGCTACCAAAACTAACCTAATCTAACCTTAAGAACTTTTATCTCGGGAATGCGTGGAGGTATCGAGTTGAAATAAAACCATATACTCAAATCTGTGGTCCCTGCGTGCGTGCTGTAATAAACAGCCATATCTTTAGACTGCATAGACGGGGTTGATTTTTTCACAGCTCCAAGGGGCGTCTGACTTAAGATACACACATCAAAAGTGTCTAGGGATCAAGCATTTTTATGCGGATTTCTTGAGATTGAGATGTGGCTTTGTAATAAATTTATGATTTTATAAATTTATATGGATCCTTTTGGGTGCATTTCATAATTTGAATCAGGAACTCTCAATCAAATTCGAGTAAAAGATGAAAATAAGCTGTCAATATTTTCCCTATAAAAACATACAACGCATTGAAGACATTATTAGTGCTACTGTTTCCCTACTACTGATTAAAACCAACGTTATTATGGAGCGGCGACGTCATTTAAGCAGGGAAGAAATGCTCAGAGCCGTGGGAATGATAGAAGCTGGTTCCCGGCAACGTACTGTAGCTTTAGCTCTGAATACAAGTCAGAGTGTTATCAGTCGACTTTGGACACGTTACCGTGGCTGAGCGCCATGGAGGACGGTATCGCTGCACCACACGGAGACAAGACCGATACATTCAAATCTTAACTCGAAGAGCTCCAACAATAACCGCCATGATGTTAGCCGTGAGGCTTCATCACTCTTCAGGGAACTTAATTAGCGACCAAACAGTCAGAAACCGCTTGCATGAAGTGAACCTTCATTCCCGAAGACCGCTACGGGTACCACCTATAGCAATGCACAATCGTAGGATTCGATATCAATGGGCTCTTGAACACAGAAATTGGGCAGAAGAACAATGGCGTTTCGTGTGCTTTTCTGATGAGTCTCGTTTTGGTATGAGACCGGATACAAGACGTATACGACACTGGAGAACCCCTGGACGCCAACAGCGATTAAAATCCTGCCAGGAAGTCCATCCTTATAGTGGTGGAACCATCATGGTATGGGCGGGTATTTGGATCTGCGGAAGAACTGAGTTGATTTGGATCAGAGGCAACCTCAACGCTCAAATTTATGCTGAGACGATTGTATCAGACGTCATCGTTCCTCTACAAGTGCAAATCGGTCCCTTATTTCAGTTAATGCATGATAATGCACGACCGCACACCGCAAGAGTTGTAAGACAGACTCTCGCCGCAGCTAACATCAATGTCCTGCCCTGGCCTGCTCAGTCGCCAGACTTGAACCCGATTGAGCATGCATGGGATATGCTACAGAGAAGAGCTCTGCCGAATATGGAGGGTATCCAGTCGCAAGAAGACCTTTTTTTGTTGTTGCAACGAACATGGGCGGCCATTCCACAGCGTGATTTGGATGAACTCATTTTGAGTATGCCAAACCGATGTTCTTGTGTTGTTAGTGTTCGCGGTAGAAACACGGATTATTAATTGTTTAAGTTACCCAATAAAATTTTAAAGAAAACTGTTATTTCAGTCTTTTTTTCGAACTTTAATGTTAGTGGTTCAAATGTCAAAAATCCCTTTATTAGGAAAATGGCAAATTTCTTTATTAATGCAAAGGTGACTTGGTTTATCGTTACTGTGACAAACGAAAACACTTTATTTGATGAATCCTTAAAGAAAATTTTAATTAATATCAATCAGGAGAAAAGTTATTGCAAAAATATATGTTGATCCCTAGATACTTTTGATGTGTGTACATAACTTGAGTATATGGTTTTTATTTCAACTCGATAGCTCCACGACGTAGTAGTAGTTATAATTATAAACATTTTTTATTATCTAGATATAAGTTATATTTTAGTAAATAACAGAGTATCTAAGAAAAAAACTTTTTTTGTAAGCATGGTCAAATAAAGGCAATTTTATTTTCAATACTCAATATCTTTACTGCTTTACCATAATGTGTACTTAGGTGGTAGTTTTTATAATAAAGAGATCATTATGGACCCTGTAGGCACAGCAAAAGGGTAGAGGAGAGGAAGCTCTGTTTTATAATATAGTTGCTATTTTTGTGAAGAAGATTTATCATCAGACAATTCAGGTGTTATTGTACAATTATTTATAGAAATGTGTTTTCTTTTATATTTACATCTTTCTTTTTATTATAATTCTGTTGATTTTTGTGTGTAGGTGTTACTGTGGTGGTGTGTACTTTTAATTTTTTTTTTTTGTATTACAATAAGTTAGACAATATTTATTAAAATATTTGTTTATTGATTATTTGTAGTTGCTTTATTTATATATTTATTTATTTGTGGTATAATTTATGTATTTTCAGTGTTATATTATTTATAATTTAAATATTTAGATCCTATCTATTAATTCTGTGGATGTCATTTATTGTTGTTGTTTTATTAAATATTTTTGCATTCCTATATTTTAATTTTTTTATTTTATTTATTTAGCTCCACGCCTTAGATCTCTCGAGACTCTCAGTCTGTCTTGATAGACAGACAGACAGCCACCAAAGTGATCCTATAAGGAATCCGTATATTTTATTACGAGGTACGGAACGTTAAAAAATGTAAAAGAGAAACTTACGAGTAAGTTGTGAGGTAATTTGATGAGCATGTCCATTGCTAAGCCTCTGTCCTGTCTGTCTCTGCTGAGCTGAGTCCCTGCGCTGTGGTGGTGCCTCTGGCTCACTCTGTAACATTTCAAGCATATATTTATAAATACTACTCTCCTTAATTCATGACCACAACCCATACATTCACCACACAAAGACACAAAGGACGATTTAGATCAAACTAACGAACAATCTTTCTGTTCCTTATTCCGATGGTTTACGTTTTTCTTTCGCTTGGTCACAAACCTCCTAAACTCATATACTCAGTCATTCATTACACAAACTTTCCTTACTTACACATCACACACATGCACACGACACTTTTATAAATAAATGAAACTATTTTATGACCCACTGTGCCGAGCCTGCATGGAGGTAGACGAAACAGCAGCCCACGTGCTTCTGCACTGCCCAGAGGTTGCCCCATACAGGGCAAAGTACTTCGGTAACCCAGGCACTCTCCGCGAGATCGTCAGCAACACCAAGGCGCTGCTGGCGTTTCTCGTGGAGCTGGGGTGGATCGAATAATATTCCCACCCATACGCAAAATACGTGCCTCAAATATATAATTGAACGTCAATTCACGAAACAGCAAACCACATACACTACCATACAAAAAAGTAATTATAAATGCGTATATACCTTTATTCCAAATGAAAATTATAAAGAACCATAAGATGATTTTCAAAACCCTATTTAATAATATATATTTTATGTAGTTCGTCGACTAATTCTTTTTCATCATAGACTAATTATTTTTCACAAAATGGTGTCTGGTTGTAGCCATATTGATTTTTATGTCTTAACTGACTATTGCAAGATTAAAACAAATTGATCGACGTAAGAATCATCAAACGCGGTACACGCGTAAGATCATGAAGAACACAAAGGAACAAGCATACATATATGTATAGAATGAAAACACATTACCCTCCTTTGCATCGTACAGTCGAGTAAAACGATGGCTCTGTTCCTATACACTTATGGAATACCAGAATACCACCCCTATTTTGACCCCTAACCGTCTATTTAAAAAACAGCGTCCAAACCCAATTAAACCAAAAACAATCTAGGAAAACTCCGAAATAGACCAAGGTCGATAATTTTTGAAACCAAAAAAGTCGAATTTGAGTTTTTTTCAATTTTTTGCATTTTCTGAGAACATTTACTATAGTCATTTATACTTTTATTACACCATCTAAAACTAAGTTATTTGAATTTTTCACCTACTTTTTTCCATAGGAATTGTAGTTTTGCCGGAAATCAAGATAAACCATTTTTTTACCCTTATAAACTCACCCCCTCCCACTTCCCGAACTCGGAACGACCGTAACTTATTTTTCCTTTCATTCTTATCCTATTCCCCTCCTTTTCTAATGGGTTTCATGCTACTGTTTTTTTTTTAATTACCATTTTTGAAGGCTTCGGCCCTGGTCGGTAACTAATACTTGACCTCGTATTGATGGTTTAACACACACAAACAGCTAGTACCCAGCACCAGATATTAATCGCCATACGTACTATATCAACATCGACTGCTTCTATGAACTCATCCTCTGAGTCTCGAAGCTGTAATGGCGACAGTCTTTTGTTATCAAGGAACAGTTAGTATTTTACCAGAAAGAAAATGCAGTAATACATAATATTTACAACGACGAACCTAATTTTACAATTATTATTTCTTTGGCAGCACAAAACTTGGAAGCTCTTTTGGAATTTCTGTGGTGCAACGTTCATGTTGATTCGGAAACACGAATATTAACGAAGCGCGTACTTATTCTGGTATAACTGTACAAATACTTAGTACCTACCCATCGCCTGGTATTACTAAATTACTTCTATACTACTAACATCGGATATATCTTGTACTTATCCTCCGATTAGTCACTGTAACATCGACAGTCATTTGTTACATAATTATCGTAATATTACTGAGTTATCATTGTAACCACACATATACAGATCGCCCCGCACGAGTATAAGCTTCGGTAATCATCGTCTATCTTCGGAAATACGAATACTCTAGAACTGCTTTTAAATTTTGTAGCTGGCTTCTGTAGAACGACGTTTGTGTTGATTCAGAAACACGAAGATTACCGAAGCGCATACTTATTCTGGTGTAACTGTACAAATAAGTTAGTAGCCGTTACCAGGTATTAGTTAAGCTATACGTACTATACTAACATCGACTGTGTCTATGTACTCGTCCTCCGAGTCGTGGCGCTGTCTCGGCGGCGGCGGCGACGGGCCTAGTGCAGGGGACGACGCTCTGGACACTGACCGAGAACCTAGAGTCAAGTAGCATTAGGGCTTTTGGGAGTACAAACAATAAAGTGGGCTATGACAGCCTATTTTCACAAATACTATGCAAATTGTAACAACAACACAAAGAAATAGAAGCTGATTTTGAATAACACTTTTTTTATAACGTATTTACTTGTTGTACTTACAAAGTATCAGCGTTTTTTTTCTTTTAAAAAACGTTGCCCCACACTAGGATTTTTTCCTGTATCGTGTGTACGTTTACAAACATTTATATTCACATACACAAACAGCAAGAAACAACTACCTGTAGGCCATACAAATATTTGTTCCGTGCGGGAATCGAACCCGTGACACGCAGCAGTCGTTCGCTCAGCCACTGCGCTAACCGTGCCGTCAAAAACATACCACCCGACATCAACCTACAAACTGCAAAAACCGTCGATAATTTGAATTTCGCGAGCCACTCGTTTTTACCTTAGTCAAAGACACAGTTAATATTTTGAATTGTAACTTGGTAGTTGGTAGCCAATTTTCGAACTGTAGCGTAATTCTTATTATTAATGTAAATTGCTGTGGAAGAGCGTTGCATCTAAATAGAGGCATTACTTGCTTAAAAGGAGGCTCCAATCACCAACTTATGCAAAACTTTGTGGTAGAGAAATAAAGATTTTGTATTTAAGATTCGGTCATTTTAGGCCCCCTGTTCTCCGGTACTACTCAAAATCGGGTCCACCCTTTATAGCAGAACTTTTTATGTCATAATTTTATTTTGCATAACAACGGATGGCATAAACTTCACTTCGCAGAAAATTGTTTAGCAGACACTCATTTATCATACATTCTAAACTCATAATTTTGTAAGTCAGAATCATCTCTAGGCATAAACTTCATATCCATAATATTTAAAAAGTAGAAACATCATATCGCAGAAAGTTCACAGTCAGAATCGTCTTTTGGCATATATTTTATATCGATAAACGGCAGAATTGTCATATCGCAGAAAGTTTATAGTTAGGATCATCTTTGTCATTTATTTTAATTAATTATTTCTTTAAAATAATGTCATTTATTTTAGTTATTGTTTAATTGAATTTGCAATAATGTCATTGAATTTAATAAGTAATTATCCTAATCTAAATAGTTCAGTTCCGGGTAACCTACTTAAAACAATCTCTTTTTTCTATTAATGCAAGTCGTTTCTGGCACTCGTGCGTAGGAGGTCACAGTTTTAACCTAACCTAACCTAGCCATTACTGCCGTCTGCATAGTATGCCAAGTGAAATTATACCAATTAATATATTATGCAAAATTTGAACTCTGCCAATCGTAATTATACTAAATGTAATTCTGCCATCTTAAAAGTATGCCATTGTAAATTCGAAGTTTTAAACATTATGCCAAACGATAATTATACCAAATAATTTTTATGCCTTTAAAATGTTCGTTTAAAGAAAATTATGCTAAGTGTGTTATGCCAAATAAATTTCGGAGCATCAAGATTCTGCCAGATAGAGGGAACCCCTCAAAATCAAATCAAATCAAAATCGATTTCTCCGGTACTACTCAAAATCAAATCAAATCAAAATCGAAATATTTTTATTTCACATAAGCCTACATGGGCACTTATAAAACGTTTAGAGAATGTGCACGGTTCGGGTAGGTCGTTTCCTATGGAGAAGAACCGGCAAGAAACTCTATGGTTACTCTTTTAAAATCATTTGGGTATTACAATGTTGTTGTTACAGCGTTAGTACTTAGTATGAGAGGACAGCGTAGGCCCGACAATAAGTCATTGATTACTTTACAAAACGTAAAATAAAATAATAAGTTATCAAAAGTTAACAAGGCAAACAATGTCCACTCATTCACAACGAATTGGTAAAAAAGAATCTATTACAAAAATAAGAAAAAATATTGCAAAAAAATAACTATATGAGGCAAGTCACACAGATGTTGCTATCAGTCCCCCCCCCCCCCGTCCCTTTGCTCGAGCCAGCAAATCAAAATCCCCAAATAATGGAAGTCAGATCGAGCCTGTCCCTTTGCTGTCTTCCCCCAGCAACGACCTAAACCTAAGCCTGTACCCTGCAGGGGGTGCACTTAGCGTGCAGTCGCTTGGTTTATAAGTTTTATGCCCTGGCTGGAGGCCTTAAATGTAAGGCATCCACAGGATAGTCCAGTTAAGCAGATAACGACTTCATAGGTTGAACTGCGAGATGCCATTCATAAATGCCATTCAGTTGACCAAGATTTTTTGTCTGGACCTTAAAAGAGACTATGACCTCGGAGTTTGTTTCGGCTGTTTCTGCTCAGAGTAGTCGGACACGAAACACCGGCCTCATCTAGTTTAAAACCTACTTGCAAAATAAACATGATTTATCATTTAAAAAAAAAGAAAATGTTGCTATCAGTACTGTAACTATTCTGATACTACTCACACACAGGACTGTTCTCCGCGGAGCGCACCCTGCGCAGCACGTCCCCGGCAACCAGCTCCAGGTCGTTGTTAGGGAACCCTTGATCGTCCTCCTCCGGTGACAAGAACGACGCTATATCTTGGTTGTAAGACATCGTTTCTACTATCTGTTTGAAAGAAACATAATTCAAAATTTCAAATCATTATAATCTCATTCCTTTGTACATTTTTTTTTACAATTAAAGTCCACACAGTATACAAGACCAGAAAAAACCGGCCAGGTTCTTGCGACATAAACAGCCATATCTTTCGACTGCGTAGACTTTAGAGGGTTATTTTTTTCATACTTCCAAGGACCACAGACTTGAGCATATGGTTTTAATTTCAACCCGATACCTCCACGCGTTTCTAAGATAAAGAGTCTTGACAGACAGACAGAGGGATACCAAAGTGATCCTATAAGGGATTTCGAATTTTCTGTTGAAAGCACGCATCTAGTTTTCGCCTGAAAAGTATTTAATACTCCTTATTAAATACTTTTCTCAGACGGCCAAGGAAGCGCTCCTTCAACAATTGCTTCATAACAGCAATATTGATGGCCAGCGCTTCCGACATACCCAAACACTTATTGGTTTCGGTTGCTGAGAGGCATCTAAGGTTTATGGAAACTGAGAGCTGGATTCCCATAGATTCCACAATTTCCCCTCGCTATACATGCATGATCGTAAATTTCCCACAATAAATTCCATTCTGATGGGGTTACTAAAAGTGTCATTGTTGTTGTATTTCAACTATCAATTGTATTTTAATAATACATAGATAGATAAATCATTTATTTTATGCAACTAAAGGCACAATACAGGAAATTACACAAAAAAAGTAAACTAAGAAAAAAAGACTTAAGATTAAAAAAAATAAGGTACAATTTAGATTGACCCATAGACAATTAGACACATCACATGCATTTATAACGGTCGCCCACTACTGGGAGGTATGTGTCTCAAGGTTGCACCAAATAGGAGTCCAGCTCAGCATATTGCCAGGTAGAATACTAAAATTTCTACATCCACGCGGGCGAAGCCGCGGGCAACAGCTAATATAAATTAAATGACAGCACGCATATTTACCAGAACACTTCTCAAGTTAACACCTACACAACCTAGGACAACTTGCCTACTTCGTTCGTAAGTGCTAATAATTCAAATTGAAGTTGTGTGGCATTTGATGTGTTTGCGAGAAAAACAAGCAACTATATTGATTAAGCTATTAAAGGAAAATAACCATTATAACCTTCTATAGACATTAGAGACTAATTAAGAGAATTCTTTAGAAATAAACATTACCTTTGTACCTATTTTCTGTTCCTGTTACCCTACAATGACGTCTTAAAACAGAACTTATTCCACTGAGTGAAAGAGACAGAGCTATACAGGGTGTCTAGCACCATCTCTTTCTCACACAGGAATGAACTGCTATAAGATGTCATGGTTACCCTTCTGTTTTTTTATTTTTCTGTATTCAGTGTGTATATAAATCCTAAATAAATATAATATATCTTTGTTTAAAAAAACAGATTTTCTCGTCTTTTTCTCAGCAAACCTTTTCATTTGAATCCCACATCATGTGCATAAAAAAACACTAACTTTTTCGCCATATTTGGGAGTCAGCCATATTGGATTTAACATTACGACACTAAGCTACACAGGCATTTTCATTAAAACTAAATATGTATACATAATTTTAGCTCAATCGGTAATCGAGAGGTATGTCAGTGGTCCGCAGCCAGTCTTCCCAAGGTGTACCGTATTACCCCGTACTAACTGTATTCTAGATGTTTCTTCTGGTTAAATAGGTAGTCGCGTCACTTGAAATAATTCAGCTGCATGCGGTTAGACTAGGAGCCGATATCCTACTAATATAATATATATATTTTTATAATATTTTTTATTATAATATTATAAATGCGAATGTTTGTGTAGTAGATGTATGGATGTTTGTTACTCTTTCACGTCAAAAGGGCTGAACGGATCTTGATAAAATTTGGCACAGAGGTAGATAATGGTCTGGAATAACACATAGGATACTTTTTTTTCGATATCACGCGGGTACCAGCAAGTAGGTGATAAAAGGCAAGGCCGTTGATGATTATTTAAGATTGAGAAAAAAAATAAGAATAGCATAGTTTACCTTATGTAATTCGTCGACGTAGGCCTGCATCGCTTCATCCTTCGTCATGTTGCCTAATCTGTTCCAGGATTCCCATTTGGCCCTGAAATAAACAAAATATTGGTATTAATTACAATTTGTGGTAATTGACATCAAATTCACGCACCGAGGATACCGTACATAATTACGATATTATTATATTCAGCCATGTTTTTTGACTGCATAGACTTAGAGGCTTCGATTTTTTTGACAGCACTATAGGAAGGACCACGGAGTTGAGTATATAGTTTTAATTTCAACTCGGTACCTCCACACGATATTCAGATTCATGAGATAAACGGTCTTGACAGACAGACAGACTGGCGGACAACAAAGTGATCCAATGAGGGTTACGTTTTTCCTTTTGAGGTATTGAACCCTAAAATAAAAGATCCGATGATTTATAGGGGTTAATGACTGTAAATAAGGAGCCCAACTAGCGGTCATTCGCGGCGGGAAAAAGAAACATCAAATCTTTTTCGTTTATTGTTTTTGATGGCTTTTTTTGCAATCAACTCTGCTCTACAATTAGCTCTGGGCGGAGCGGGGACTGTCAAAAACACCTATGTTCCTTCTTTGCCTTTTAACCCAACAACTTTTTGTTTTTAGGGTTAGAGAAATCAAATAACTTCCCCCGCTCTGGACGGAGCGGGGGGCAGTGTCAGAAATATCTTTCTTCTTTTGCCCTTTCTGTTCCGCGGCCGTGGTATCTCTTTCGAACAACCCGCAAGCCCTGCAGGCGATGGCCCTGGCAGGCCTCTGCTTTGCTGTCATCCCTTTGAGGCGCCCGTGGAACACGAACACGCCGTCGACACGACCTGTCGTCACTGGATGGACGGACGGTGAGCTAACCATTGCTCACCGTCCACCGCCTATGACGGACGGGAGTCGCGCCCGGAGCGTCTAGGTTGGTTTGCGGTTCTCTCCGTGAAACGTCTGGCTACAACTTTTCCCAACCCATCGGGGCTTACAAAGCGTGATGTTAATATATTTAGTTGTACAGACGCCTGCACATCAAGCTACTACAATCTGTCAGATTTCTTTGATAGATTTTCGACTTTATTTCTAAAGTATAAGGCTCAAGGTTCATTGGGAAAAATTTACAGTTTCGGGTAGCTTGACCTGCTGGCGTCTGTACACCACTCACCTGTTGACAACATCCCAGAATCCAGGTTTAGGTTTTTCACATGGTCCCTTTGTAGCTTGCTTGTAGTAGCTGTAGAAGCGTAGCATAAGTTCATTGCTCGGCTGGTACGATCCTGTGGAAGAGAGGGAATCACATCATTAGTATCTCGTTTATAAGTAGATCGATTGAAAAACCTGTGGCTGCAAGGGAAACTAGTACATTTCTATTTAAACAGGAATACCGGCACCATTATAGGGTCACTATCTTGTCCGACTGTCTGTCAAGACCCTCTATCTCGGTAACGTGTGGAGGTATCGAGTTGAAATTAAAACCGTATTCTCAAGTATGCGGTTCCTGTCGGGGTTGCGGGTTGTTCGAAAGAGATACCGCGGCCTCGGAACGGGCAAAAGAAGGAACATGGATGGATTTTAGTCAGTGCACGTCTGACACTCCCCCCCCCCGCTCAGGCCAGAGCGAGGGAAGTTATTTGATCCCATCCGTAAAAAAAAACTGCATCATGAATCAAAAACACGTTCACACGGCATAACTTTGTAAGTCAAGGGCAAGAAGGTGGTTAACGTTACGTTTTCGTTATGAATATAAATGATATTGCTTAAATTAAAACCTTGAAGGTTCGAGTTGAGAAATCTCATTTATTCTGTAAATATTAAAAAGATTAATGGTCTCTGTTTCACTATACCTGCTTGCGAAAAGATGTCTCAAAATCAAAGCATTTATTTCAATTAGACCATCACAGGCACTTTTGAATGTCTAAAAACAAAAAATAAATGAACTACAGTCCCAGAAACAATGCAAAATAACTTGTGAAAGTACTGCAGTTGCCCATTCCAAAGCGTTGATCTCTATGAATGGGCAAGAAACTCTATGGACACTCTTTTAAATCATTTAATAATTTTACAAGATCATGGTTGACATCATTCATGTTGAGATTATACAAATATGTGAGAACGGTGTAGTTAGACGTGCATTAAGAGCGTCCAGAGTAAAAGCAAAAATGGCAACAATAAAATATATTTCAATTAAAACAAACCCCGTGGCAGTTAAGAGATGACCAGTCCCAACTGACAGCGTTCACGAACATGATATCTATAATAAATAATCTGTTTGCCATTAAGTGACCTAATTGCCCTGAGTGGGCTGTCTGCCATAACTGCCCTACTTGACCTAATTGCCGTTTGCCATAGATTCCTGAAGTGTCCTAATTGGTCTGGTTGCCTTGATTGCCGTCTGCCATAACTGCACTAATTTCTTAAAGTGTCCTAATTGTCGTGAGTGCCATGTTTGCCATATTATTATGTGCCCAAATAGTTCTAATTACTCCGAGTGCCATGAATGACCTGTTTGCCATAGGTGACCGAGGTATCCTAAATGCCCTAAGTGCCATGCTTGTACGGTTTTCCATAAATGCCCAAAGTGCCCTAATTGCCCCGAGTGCCCTTAGTGCACTGTTTGCCATTGGTAACCAAATTGGCCTAATTACCCTGAGTGCCATGATTACCCTGCTTGCCATAGGTGTCCAAGATGTCCTGATTGCCCTACGTGGCCTAATTGCCCTCTATGCCATGGTTGCCCGAAGTATCCTAGTTGCCCCGAGTGCCCTATTTGTGTGCCTGGAGCCTGAAGTGGCCTAAATGCCTTGTCTGCCATAACGGCACTAACTGCCATATTTGGCCTCATTGCCCTGTCTGCCATAGGTGCCCGAAGTGTCCTAATTGCACTGATTACCCTTATATCCAGGTCTGCCGTGACGTCACTGACTACCCTCATTGCCCTGAGTAACCTAATAGCACTGTTTGCCATAGGTGCCAAAGTGTCCTAATTGCCCTGATTGTTCTGTTTGCCATAGGTTCCCGAAGTATCGTAATTGCTCTGGTTGCTTGAAAGAGTAACAAACATCCATACATCCTCACAAACATTCGCATTTATAATATTTAGGATAGAATAATATTATTAGGAAGTAGGTTAGGATTATATATTAGAAAGTAGGATACCTGGCCTCCGCGCCTTAGCCCGCGTGATATCGAAAAAAAGTATCCTATGTGTTATTCCAGACCATAATCTACCTCTGTGCCAAATTTCATCAAAATCCGTTCAGCCGTTTTGACGTTAAAGAGTAACAAACATCCATACATCCTCACAAACATTCGCATTTATAATTATACAAAACGCTTATGAATACGAAAAATTACATGTGCGTGTCTTTGGTGCGAACTCAAAACACATGAATACCAATAACATGCTGCATGATCATGCTGTTTTAATGATAATGGCCGAATTATCTAATCAATGCACATTTTAGCACCAGTTTACACATTACTGTTAGTTATATATGTATTTGCACAAGGTTGAATACATAACACGTATGTACATAATTTGAAATACATAAAATTATTCGGTTCATTGAAATTAGATTCGTGTGTCAAGGTTTAATTTAAACAGCCCTCTTGGAATTGTTTTATTATTAGAAAATCTTCGAGAACAGTCTAGAATATTTGATCGTTTTTAGGATTAGGATAAAAATAAATTAATTATATGATAACCTTAGTTTAAATAATATCGAGGATCCAAAAATCTAACATTTGACTTACAGATAGTTTAATACAAGTTGTTAACACAGGATGATCTTTGGATACTATGTTGCCTATTTTTGCGGATGGGAAATTATCAAATAACTTCCCCCGCTCTGAACGGACCGGGGGGGAGTGTCAGATTTGTACTGACTGAAACCCACCCATGTTCCTTTTATTGCCCTTTATGTTCCGGGGCAGGTACTATGTTGCCTCGGGAAACATTTCGAGGCGGGCGAGGTTGCAGGCATAAGCTAGTTAGAAATAAGGAGAGCGAACTAGTTGGAAATGGGTAGAACTTAGAACTATTCATACAATGCAATATGAATGTGATTAACGAGGTATTTGACGCAAATCGTCGTACTGTCCACATAGATAAACACACATGCAGTTATAAAACCAACCATTTCTACTAGAGATGCTACGAATATTCGGCAACTATTCGGCATTCGGCCTATTCGGCCACTTTTTTGCTATTCGGTATTCGGCCGAATAGAACGTACTATTTGGCCGAATACCGAATAACAAATCTTGTAAAAAAAGACACGTTATTTTACTCAAAATAATGTATTTATTTCCAAATTACAACATTTTAGTAGTTAAAATTAATCAGTGGTAAGTGGTGATGGATAAAAACGAGCTTTTCAGCATTTTTCAGCGCGAACGCAACAAGAAAAACAGTTTGTGACTTGTCTTATTCCAGCTAACGCGCCCCCACCAAGTATGTACTTCGCGCCGAAGCCAACAGTGTTGCCGAATATTCGGTATTCGGCCAATTCACTATTCGTGGCATCTCTAATTTCTACATATAAGTTAAAGTACATTTTACGTTGTTCTTAGTCATCAGCAAATCGACATACTGTCCACAATATAAATCCAACAGTTACAAAATGAACCGTAAGTTGAAGCCTCTAAACGATGTTTTTAGTTGTGAGTAATATCTTTGTTTAAACAACGTTTGAACTCTTGACCCGAGCACACTGTTTATGTCTAATATATAATTTAATGTGTCCAGTAGATAGAACATATTTGTAATAGCTTTATTTACCCAATAACATAATAAACATCAATGCAATATTTACTTCTCAAAATTCATTTTTAGGTAAACAGATAAGGAATATGTTTTTGAAGTTTGATTTGACTAGCTAATTTACTTCCAAGACAATTCGTATTACATACCTAGTTGTTCTTTTAGGGTTGCGTACCAATCTGTCTGTCTGTCAAGGCTCTTTATCTCGCGAACGCGATTATCTTTTTTTTAAGCTATTGCATAGCTTCTATCGCGGGTCTTGAGCGCGGGGACCGAATCCAGAAATTCCGTAACAAAGAAAAACATGACACTCCCCTTTCCGACGGGCACGGAGGTGTGGCTTGTCTAATGTCGTTTACACAATACGGTCAGTTATTTCAATCCCGATTCTAATGTTCTAATAGCGTGTTTGGTAGAGAATCGGATAGTCAATCGACATTACGCTGGATCAAACCCAAGGTCTTATTTTTCTTTTTGCGACTTCTTTTCATTGGAAGTACTTTTTAAATATTTTATTTAGATTGTTTTTATTTATTGCATAAGTTGATAAAAAATGCTATGCAATAGCTTTACCGCGGCAGTCCCCGAGTGCCACACGTATTTTGTTATTACGCGAGGTATCGAGTTGATACTATTATACTTGACTCTGTGGTCCCCTAGTGCTGTGAAAATCAACCCTCTAAGTCTACGCAGTTAAAAGTTATAGTGTCACACTGCTGGGTAATTATCTCCTCCATAACCTTCCACTGACTGTGCGAGTTCATCCAGCCGATCTCTTACAAACACATTTAAGTCGTCACGTCACGCGTCATCGCCAGCAATATCTAGGCCTCCGCGATGACGTTCGTCTTCTGACATCCACTGCTTGACGACTCTGGCCCAGGTCCTCATGCATTCCGCTTATTTTCGTTGGATCCCAGTTTTTGATCCCACTTTAATATTTTTGGCGTTGGATCCCACAAAACATTATTATATATTTCCGTTGAATCCCAAATTTGAAACATACTAAAAAAATACGTTTTATTGCCACTGAATCCCAACAACTATTTCCGTTGGATCCCAAATGTTTAAAAACATCTGAATGCGGGTACATCCAACAACAAAATCACAATAATAAGTTAAGGCGAAATTTTATATGTATGTTTGTTATTCCAACACGCTCAAACTTCTAGACTGATTTGGATGAAATTTGGGTATGTGGATAGGTTATGTTAGAATAACGGGTGCCTGCCGTTTTTCCGAAAAGATTTGGACAAAATTTCATTACCCAAACAAATTATAGGAGCCGGGAACTAGGTTTGGTTAGGTTAAAACTGTGACCTCCTACGCACGAGCCGAGCGAGCGGAGCGAGCGGTGCCGCGGCAGCGACCGGCGAGTGCCACAAACGACTTGCATTTATAGAAAAAAGAGATTGTTTTTAGTTGTTTACCCGGAACTGAACTATTTAGATTAGGATAATTACTTATTTACAAAAAAAGGTTAGGTTAAAACTGTGACCTGTGTGCCAGAAACGGCCACATTATATAAAAAAAATTATGACGGCAGTATTTTTTTTTTGAGCTAAGAGGCGCTTGTTTTGAAGGCGTTCATATTTATTTATTTATAAACATCACAAATAAACCTGATCATTTTTAAGTCATGCCAGTCTAGTACTATTTGGAGTACATCATTTGTCTCATTTATTCCCCAGTGGCAACAATCCTAAAAAAATTAAAATACACACACGGTGTTTTTGAAATATTTAATAAAAGTAAATCACTTTTCTTCTGAAATGTACACATGTTGTCATAAAATGGGATTCAATGGTAATATCAAATGGGACCCATCGTTAATACCTAAAAAATGGGATCAAAAACTGGGATCCAACGAAAATAAATCATGCATTCTACAGACATGGCCTGCCAAACATGTGACATAATTATCCTAGCTTATCTAATATTATATTGATACTAGGTTTTGCCCGCGGCTTCGCTCGCATTAAATTCGGGGTAACACAGTTCCCCTTTCCAGATTTGCAGGTACCTGCTACCTGTAGTTTTTGCCCTTGCGCCTTATTTATTGTAATAGCAAAGCTTAGTTTTCCATTGTCTTCCCTCTTTCCCCCTCATTTCTCACTTTTTATAAAAAAAAAGTAGCCTATGTCCGTCTCTAGGGTCCCAACTATCTCTGTACCAAAATTCATAAAAATCGGTTTAGCCATTTAGGCGTGAAGACGTAACAAACAAACAAACTTACTTTCGCTTTTATAATATTAGTATTAGTAAGGATTGAGTGGATGATTACTAATCTTTCACGCAAAAACTACTGAACGGACTTGGATGAAATTTGACACACAGATAGTTTGGAGTAGGAGTTAAATTCCACGGAAATAAAGTCGTCTGATTGTTTTACAAATTAACAACGACTTGTTTATGGCATAATATCACCAGAAACAATTCAAGGAAGTAGCAACTAATAAAGTAAGTCTAATTATTTAGTAAATATTCTTACTTTGCTAACTAAGTATGCAAATATTGAACTGGAGGTGAGTCCCCGACATAGGTATACCAGAGGAAGACCGCTTATGAAATGGCAAGCCCAGATTATTAAGACAGCCGGCCATGCTTGGATACAGAAAGCTCAAGATATGGAACTATGGAAATCCTTGGAGAAGGCCTTCACCCGAGAAGAGGTTCTAGAAAATAACTTACACCCTACAACATTTTGTAGAAACTAAATCCTTACTAATATTATAAAAGCGAAAGTGAGTTTGTTTGTTTGTTTGTTACCTCTTCACGCTTTAATGGCTAAACCGATTTTGATGAATTTTGGTACAGAGATAATTGGGAACCAGGAGACGGACATAGGCTAATATTTTTTATAAAAAAGTGGGATGTGAGGGAGAAAGAGGGAAGAAAATGGAAAACTTAGCATTGCTA
The DNA here is from genome assembly GCA_905475445.1 of Ochropleura plecta. Taxonomy (NCBI): domain Eukaryota; kingdom Metazoa; phylum Arthropoda; class Insecta; order Lepidoptera; family Noctuidae; genus Ochropleura; species Ochropleura plecta. The sequence continues at coordinate 4,408,809 of FR997750.1, read as the reverse complement.
TTACAAATCAATAAGGCGCAAGGGGAACTGTGTTACCCCGAATTTAACGCGAGCGAAGCCGCGGGCAAAAGCTAGTAAGTGCATAAAAACATAAAATATATTTAGTAAAAGCAAAACTAGGTAGAATTAGTATCTCATTTATAATAAATTTTCAATTAAAAATTTAAATCTATGTTATATTTCCATGAAATATAAGGCTTTTTGTTATTATTTTATAAGTTCCCGACATGGATGAATGCTGCTTGCATTCATTGGGTGAAGTCGGGCTATGGACGATAATGAAGTCCCCGCAAAAATAAAAAGAAAACCGGCCGATCGACTCGCGCACCGACGACGGTTCCGTACAAACTTGCAATATAAACGGTTATATCTTATGACTGCGTAGACTTACTGAGTAGGCTTCCGTTCTTAAATTAAATCCACGAAACGCCAAAACTAACGGTAGTTTAATTTTTAAAACGTTCCGTTTTAGGCTACGACCATAGAGAAGTGAAAGTATGCTTCATGTCATAGTGTTTTTAAATCGACTTAAAAAAAAAACCGGCCAAGAGCGTGTCGGGCCACGCTCAGTGTAGGGTTCCGTAGTTTCCCGTCCGTCACAATAAGTGTTCCCACTTATGAGTTTAAAGGTGGAGGAGGAAATTATTTTGTACAACTTTTTGTCTTTTTTGTACAAAAACTGTTGTGTCAATCAAGTTCAAAATGATTTTCATAGAAAGTCCTTATAAAGTTCTACTTTTCAGATTTTTTTCATATTTTCTAAACTTATGGTTCAAAAGTTAGAGGGGGGGGGGACACATTGTTTTTTACTTTTGGAGCGATTATTTCCGAAATTATAGACATTATCAAAAAATGATTTTAGTAAACCCCTATTCATTTTTAAATACCTTTCCAACAATATATCACACGTTAGGGCTGAAATTAAAAAAAAAAACACTTCCCACTTTACATATAGGGTGGCTACCCTAATAAAACATTTTTTTCCAATTTTTATTTTACCACTTTGTCGGCGTAATTGATATACATATTGGTACCAAATTTCAGCTTTCTAGTGCTAACGGTCACAGAGATTAAGCGAGGACGGACGGACGGACAGACAGACATGGCGAAACTATAAGGGTTCCTAGTTGACTACGGAACCCTAAAAAGGAAAAGGTTCTCAATTCGACTGTAATTTTTTGTGTATGTTGGTTCCGCGATTTCTCCGTCAAGAAACAAGTATTTTAACATTATTATCGTAACTGCTAGTAAGTTCACAAAAAAACATTAAAAGACGTAAAATAAGTTTAAATAATGACTAGGTGAGGGGTGGGGAGGGGGTACGGTCACCCTGTTCCCACTCGCCTGCCTACCCTGGCGAAACCCATACTTATACATGTGATTGCAGCAATCACAGCAGATTTGCTGTCATTTATTGAAGAGTTCCGTTGTATATCACTGAAGTTCTATTACCAAATTAAAATACAATCACCTAAAAAAACTGCGATGACCTTCCAAATCATAGTACATAGTGTTTTTTGTTCATTTGTCTTCGACAACTTCTAAAATACGTATATCATCAACGTACACGAAGGTTAAGTTAATACGCATTATTAAAGATAACTCAAAAACTACTGGCCGGATCTTGATATTTTTTTATGGGACCAAACGACAACCACCAAGCTTTCGAATAAAAAAAGAATCATCAAAATCGGTTCACCCAGACCAGAGTTATGAGGTAACAAACACAAAAAAAATACAGTCGAATTGAGAACCTCCTCCTTTTTTGAAGTCGGTTAAAAAGCGAAAGTGAGTTTGTTTGTTTGTTACGTCTTCACGCCTAAATGGCTAAGCCGATTTTGCTGCATTTTGGTACAGAGATAATTGGGACCCTGGAGACGGACATAGGCTTTTTTTTTAAAAAGTTTGCGATATGAGGGAGAAAGAGGGAAGAAATGGGAAAACTTAGCTTTGCTATTACAATAAATAAAGCGGAAGGGCAAAAACTACAGGTAGCAGGTACTGTGTTATACCGAATTTAACGCGAGCGAAGCCGCGGGCAACAGCTAGTATGATATAATTCGATTAACTTGTAAACCAACAGCAGCAATTAACATAGATACTTGAACTATTAATTAACTATAGTGACAGAAACTAGTTCTACTACTTGACTAGTCTTGCAGTTGCGTGTATTAAACCTTGAACTATGCGTTCGATTATTTTATTGGATAGCGTTTCGAGTTTTTAGATGTTTGTTGAATATTGAAGATTTTGTAACAGGACATTCAGTTGTTTAGGTTTGTTCATGGCGTTATTCCTTAGATCATGACACACATTATCTGAAGCAGAGTGACCAGTTAAATAATGGTCCAAACAAAAAAACACGGCCAAGTACATAAGCAGCCATATCTTTTGATTGTGTAGACTTAGAGGGTTGATTTTTTCACAGCTTCAATCGACCACAGAGCTGAGTATATGGTTAAATTTTAACTCGATACCTCCACGCGTTCCCGAGATAAAGGTTCTGGAAAGACAGACAGACGAACAATGGGTAATGGAGGACAATGAGTATTCCAATAGTTCAGAAACTATTTGAATACTTACTCAAAAAAAACAGAAACTCCTTAAAATTAAAATAAATAATACCAAAAGGGCCTCAGCTCAGCATAATGCCAGATGGCAACACAAGACCGCTACCTGATGCTGATTTTCAGCTGCAGCCCACGAGTGCCATACGCTCGAAAACACATATGTATGTCTTAAATATTCTGCATAAAAATCAACTGAAACGAAAATGTCACGACTCTTTTATAAAACAGCAATAACAAAGACAAAAGATTTATTTGAAGATTTCCCACCTTACAAAAAGAGGCCTACTATGGGCAGCATAAAAACTCATACCAGGTTTGGTACTGTGGAATGGAAGCTAAGAGGAAATACGTATGTTAAAAGAACATAAAATACTTTAAAATTATATTTTAGTTCATAATTTCAGCAATACAATATACATGTCACACAATGAAAAACAAAGCTAAGCCCTTCTATTCTTCCTAAACCTTTTTTAAAAACTCGAGTATTCGAAATGTAATGAGGAGGGACGAAGCATATAAAAGAATGATGGATCTGAATGTTGAAGGACGAAGAGGAAGGCCAAAAAAAAGATGGATGGATTGTGTAAGGAATGATATGAAGGAGAAAGGAGTAAATGATGCCGTGACGTCTGATAGGGGAGAATGGAACAAGTAAACGGTTTGCGCCGACCCTAAATAGAATGGGACAAGGGCAGGAAACTGATGAGTATTCGAAAGTCTATGCAAACCAGCCAGTACTATCACAGGTTTGATCAATGTTATCAGACCTCTATAGTACTAACCTCAAGATAAAGGCGAAAGAAGAACAATTTAAGGTAGAGAGTTAGAGACCTCAGAAGGATATTAAAAAGGATTAAAGAACAAACTGATGTAGCATAAGCAAACACCAAGATTAAATCGAAAAAGAAAACTTTTCAACTTCAAGTTTATCAATATGAAGAAATAGAAATCAGCAGTTAGCAAGACTCATCAACGGATCGATGCAGACCTTGTAGCAGCCATTGTCATTCCCACCACGAGCGGTTAATAAGTGGTCAAAGAATACGTATGGGTCTTGAGTAATGGGCCATTAGAGAAACAGCAAGGAAAAAGAACTAGAAAGTTATGGTATACATCTGTTTTGTCAGGTTCTGACTCTACGATGGCATTGATATAACAGGATAACTTAAAACAATATAATGACAACCATCATCATTTTGCAGGGTTCCGAACCTCAAAAGGAAAAACACTAAGCGATACCTATCTCGATGTCTAAAGCCAGTTTTCACCAACACTAAGCAATACCTAACTCTATGCCTAAAGGCCGTTTTAACCAACACTAAGCGATACCTAACTCTACGCCTAAAGCCCGTTTTCACCAACTCCAAGCGATACCTATCCCTATGCCTAAAGCCAGTTTTCGCCAACACTAAGCGATACCTAACTCTATGCCTAAAACGCGTTTTACCAACACTAAGGGATACCTAATTCTGTGCTTAAAGGCCGTTTTCACCAACACCAAGCGATACCTAATTCTGTGCTTAAAGGCCGTTTTCACCAACACTAAGCGATACCTAATGCTGTGCTTGCGGCCGTTTTCACCAACACTAAGCGATACCTAATGCTGTGACTATAGGCCGTTTTCACCATCACTAAGCGATACCTAATGCTGTGCTTAAAGGCCGTTTTCACCAACACTAAGCGATACCTAATTCTGTGCTTAAAGGCCGTTTTCAACAACACTAAGCGTTACCTAATGCTGTGCTTAAAGGCCGTTTTCTCCATCACTAAGCGATACCTAATGCTGTGCTTAAAGGCCGTTTTCACCAACACTAAGCGATACCTAATTCTGTGCTTAAAGGCCGTTTTCAACAACACTAAGCGTTACCTAATGCTGTGCTTAAAGGCCGTTTTCTCCATCACTAAGCGATACCTAATGCTGTGCTTAAAGGCCGTTTTCACCAACACTAAGCGATACCTAATTCTGTGCTTAAAGGCCGTTTTCACCAACACTAAGCGATACCTAATTTTGTGCCTAAAGCTCGTTTTCACCAACACTACGCCTAATGTTACATGTAAATGTTACAAGTTAAACAAGTGTTAGTGTCGGTGTGGGTGTTACAAAGTTGTTGAGTGAGACTTTTACTGACTAAATAACTCATCAATGTTCCTTCCCTTTATGTCCGGTGCCGCAGTATCTCGTTCGAACAACCTGCAACCCTAGCAGGTTGCTTAAAATCCTCCCCTTCCCCCTTATTTTTCCTTCTGGTAAGATTGGTTCTCACCACTGACGAACTGTAACGACTGTCCAAATAACTATACATGACAGCCGAGTCCAACGGCTTAACGTACTTTTCAAGGAACATAAGTAACTCGGTATATACACACCCATCCACAGAACAAACGGGGCAAGCGAGGTTTAACCTAAAGATCTACCCGAACGACTGGCCTCTGCAACGAGCTCCTCGTGTCCTTCACCTTACATCACAAGTCGCAAGCGCATGGCCAGCCTAATACCCAAGATCATAGTATTGTGTAGCTCGACTCATAACCCAAGGAGCTCAACGACACGACGAACAATACCAAAAAAGGGACATTTGTGTAGGTCGCTTATAGTACTCAAACTGCCAGACAAACAAATTTGACGACACGGTTGGCGCAGTGACTGAGCGATCGACTGCTGCGATGCGTGTCGCGGGTTCGATCCCCGCACGGAACAAAAATTTGTATGGCCTCGCATTCACAAGAAGCGTCTAGTTCATTTGTGGGAGACTGGTCCCTAAAATAAGCCGTGGCCTGTATTTTAAGATACCAGGGAATGCACAAGGACATATAGCATCAAAATCATTATTATTAAGTCCTGGCGAATGATCCCACTAATATTATAAAAGCGAAAGTTTGTGAGGATGTATGTATGTTTGTTGCTCTTTCACGCATAAACTACTGAATGGATTTTGATGAAACTTCACAATAATATAGCTTACATATCAGAATAACACATAGGATACAATTCATAAAAATATATAGTATATTCTATCTCCACGCGAGTTAAACCGCGCGCGGGGCGCAGTGTAGTATTATTATAATTCACTTACTACTTTAGACACATTTCGTTCATTCATTTTAATTAGAAATTACTTCGTTTCGGCTTTTTTAGGTTCACACACTATTGTTAGAAGAATAAAATAAATAAGCAATTAAAACATGTAGGTATAATTCAAATGTGCTGTTTTTCTGGAATGGTGATTTTGGCTATCCTTTAAAGATTATGTAGTAGTGAGTGAAAATGTTTGAAGCAGGCTATGTTAACTGACAGCTTACATACTAGTAACATGATTAACCCCATTCTCTTTCAGTGCAAGGCTTCTAGAGTACTGTGAAGGTTTTATAACTATCATAAAAACTTAAAGCAGGCTGACTGTTTGTAATGACTTTCGAATCCTCGAAGTCTTCAAAATAAGAATAGGAAAACTAGATCAGATAATGCTGCAAAATAATTAAGTTATGATATTCTAAAATATATCGCTAAGATCTTTATAGACTTTTATTTAAAATTAAGACTGAACAGCTTTTACGGTAACTACTAGCATTTTACAGAAGGACCTTAATAATTACAAGTTGAATCTTAAAAGTCAGAACAAACAAAAACTAGAAAAGAGAAATCTTAAAAGTCAAAAGATAAGTCGGCCAATTGCAAGTTGGACTTGCGCAAGCGTTTCCGTACAAACCTGCGACTGACTACCTGTTACGACTGTCAAAGTAATCTACAAATGACAATCGGGATCAACGACTTGTAATGGAAGTTCACTCATTCAAGAACAACCTTGGCAAGCGCTGCTTTACCTTGAAGATCGACCGGTGCAGGTGTTATTATTTGGGCACGAGCTGATTTAGGACTAACAAAGGATTAAGCAAGCTTCAACCACGACTTGACAAAACTTCTAGCACAGCACAGTACAAACGTGCTACCAAACACGAAGCACTAATTGTAACCATATTTGGCCCAAAAGGTAGTCACAACAGTAATAAATTTATGATTATAGCTGACGTAATTGCGTACCAAGTACTTACGAAAGTACTACTACAATCATTGACATCATTTCATTACGTCGGCGTTCCATTATCATAAATAGGTCACGGATAGGGTTGCAATACTTCCGGAATATTAGCTCAATGTCCCACATGCGAACGGAATTCGAATTCGTCCAGAAATGCCTTTTGTTCTATTTAGCAATTTTTTTTTTATGAAATCCACATAAAAATCAACGGTAACACCTAGCAATGTTCTGCAATAAACCTTTCCCTATCAATACATATTGTTTGTGAAAAAAACGCGAATTATAATAATTATACTGGCTGCACCCCGCGGTTTCACCCGCGCGGTGATAGAAAATTGTAATAATGATGAATTGATGATAGAAAGTATTTAATTTTTTCGTCAATTTCGCAATTTTATAATATTATTCTGCTATTGGGGACGGAGAAATTACCTATAAGAAATTATACATTAAATACGAATACGTGTAACTCCAACGGTTTTTGCAGCGTATGCCAGAATAGCTCGGACACGTATCGTTATATTTTGGATAATATGCAATATATCTTTATGAATTGTAGCCTATGTGTTATTCTGATAAACAAACAATATTATTGTAGTTTTATTAAAATCCATTCAATAGCTTTTGCGTGGAAGAGCAACAAACAAACTTACATACATCCTTACAAACTTTCGCTTTTATAATATTAGTAGGATTGCAAAATCAAAAGAAAGAATAGACTGAAATTTTCTACAAATGTCCGGAAAACTTATTTATGGATCTGGGAACCCTAGAGACGAATCGATTTGTAAGACAACGTTCATGTCAACATGCTATTAAACTGTTATTAAAATGAAATTGGGTACTGGTGTATATAGATGATGTACCAGTACGTACCTGGCAATAGAATTGAAGACTGCATGTTTTTGGACAAGAATTTCTAGTCAATTTACTTCGAAAGACGATTAACATCATGTCCAACATTACAAGGGAATAAAACAGGAAGTTAAATAAGCGAAGAAAGCAGCTACTGTTATCTGATAGAAACCTTGAACTAGGTCGAGTGTAACTTAGTTCGGAAAAGCGAGAGCGTGCTTGCGCCAGAAATCGCATGAATACGTTTTGGGGTTAGCGAATAATTTAAAACAACGCACATCATTATCATATCAGACCAGGATCGCCCACGGTTGGTTACAGGCCTCCCTTTTCATCTCCCACTCATCTCTGCTTGTTTCCCGCGATTTTGACGATATCGTTAGCCCATTTTTTAAACTAGAGAATCGCCCTTTTTTTGGTTGGGTAATCATCAAATAACTTATCCCACTCTGGGCGGAGCGGAAGAGAGTGCCAGACTTGTACCGACTAAATCCCATACACATTCCTTATTTTGCCCTTTGTGTTCCGAGGCAGAGGTTTCTCATTCTTTTGGAACAACCTGCAAACCCTCAGAAACACATCTAGCCTAGATGTGTTTCTGTTTTATCCCGGTCTACATACGCGGGCGAACCGCGGGGCGCAGCTAGTAGTTAACTCATTGATAGCCGGTTTATTTTTTTCGTTGGATACCTTAAGTTTCCCGTAGCCACTTAACGACATTGTAGGGAAAAAGGAATCACAAAATTAATTTAACTTATTTAAGGTATTGACGGACTCGGTCCCAAAGCACCAATAATAGACAAAAATGATCACTGCGTAAAACTGTTTCAAAAATAAAACTAAGCATGAATACGATCACTTGAAACGACTCAATGCACCCGTGACTCAGTGACCGACAAAAGATTACGTAAATAATCTTTAAGATTGCTTTCTTACACAACTTTCGCGTTTACTATAACCTGTTCCGTCGTTATGTCGGAAGTTATGAAGGATCGATTTGGTTTAGTGACTGTGTTGGCAAAATAAGTATGCAGAGAAATACGAAGGCAACACCAGAAAGGTATATATATATAGGTTTTCTATATAAATATTGAGGTGGCCCAGAGGTTAATACTAACTGGATAGTGGAGGTCAGATAGGCAGTCGCTCAATGTAAAATACTAATATTCAGGTGCATCCGGTTAGACTGACCGACCCCAACGTTGTTCGGAAAAGGTTAGGCAGAAGTTGATGGTTTCCTATCCTAAAATAATAGTTGAGTTACTTACCACAGAAGGTATTTTATGGAACTTGTTTATATTTTACGGTTTTCCTGCATGGATGATGGCATCATGGCACCGATAAACTAAACATTTTATAGTTTGTGAGTACAAAAGACATTCAAAGAGATTTTCTTCAACTTTAAATTCTAAACTTTTACGTAATCGAAGACGTGCATAACCACAATATTTACATACAATACGGATAGACTTGAAACATGCATACTTCAGACGTTGAAATAAACTAAAATAGTATTAAAAACTGAAGTGGGACTGGGCTGGCCATGTCTGCCGTATGTCCAACGAGGTGTGGGTCAAAATATCCCTGACACAGCCAGATGGTGACTAGGTCGACCTCGAAGCAGATAGCGAGACAAGCTGGACAGAACCAAGCCAGTGTTCTACATTATCCCAGACCGAAAAACTTTTTTCATGAGGAGAGGACTTTGCTTAGAAGTTGGATGATACAGGCTAATATATAGTACTACACAGTATTTTTTTTTACGGATTAGTAATCATCAAATACCTTCCCCCGCTCTGGGCGGAGCGTGGTGCTCTCAAACTTTTACTAACTAAAACCCACCGTTGCTCCGTCTTTTTTTGCCGTTTGTGTTCTGGGACCGCAAAACCTCTTTCGAACAACCCGCAACACAGTCATTCACTTTAAAATTGAATTCGTAAACTTTGAAAACATAATGAGATGAATCATCATGTATCGTGCTTAGCGCGTGAAATCATTTCAAGTAGATAATACATCAGAGCCACTGCCTGACATGGTAGCGGGTTGTTTGTAAGAGATACCGCGGCCCCGGAGCACAAAAGGCAAAGGAAGGGAAATGGATGGATTTTAGTCAGTACAAGCCTGACAATCCCCCCCCCCACGCTCCGCATAGAGTGGGGGAAGATATTTGATGTTCACCCATCCGAAAAAAGAAAGTGGCAATATAGACGTCAATGTAGTGTTTTGACATCTTGATTGACAAGGGCAAGCAGATTCAAAAAATGACCGTAGTTATTGTTGAAGTCAATTTTATGCAAGAAATTAATCCATGTTAAGGTACTGGGCTCAAACAGAATAATATGAATACATCGATACAAAGGAAGAATGTAGAAGAGGAGAAAAGTAAGAGTATTTATGGAGTTTCTTGTCTATTCTTTACCATAGAGCTCTAAGGTTCAGATTTGCGCTTTGGACTAGGCAACTACAGCTCATTCACAGTTATTAGGCCTTGTGAAAGTATCAATTAAATGTTCAGAGTGGAGTAGTTTTATTGTAATTGTGTTTGATACATGTCAGAAATTTTCTAAACGAGAACGAGTCAGACACGCGCACCGAGGGATCCGTATAAACTGACGACATAAACAGCTATATCTTTCGACTGCGCAGACTTAGAGGGTTGATTTTTGTTTTCTCAACACAAAGAGATCACAGAGTTGAGTATTTGGTTTTAATTTCAACTCGATATCTCCACGCGCTTTTCACCCTGTATTTCTATTTAAGTCGCGTTAATATTTCTGGGTTTACTCGTCCCTTCGGCGGCCTTATCCCTGTCCCTGTGATTGGAATCAAGAGTAGGCCCATAAAAACTAAACTATATTCTATTAACAACGTTTGCATTTCTCCGTTACTTCTTGCATCAATTAACAAACAACCTCAAGCAAGACTGGTTTTGATAGCTTCATGTGAACTTGAGTATGTTTATCGATAGCGATTGCAGAATTGTCAAACGAATAAATTGCTTCTTCTTTAAGATCGGCGATCTTATCATTTCTTACTCTCAGGTAGTAGTCAAGTAGAAGGTTATTGTTATAAAGTCAAATTATCCCTATAATCTTTTTAATTCTTTCTTAAATAAACACTTTTGGAAAGAAACATAAAAAAAAACATCACTACTGTAATCCACAAAGGGTTATGTAGAGGTGTACCTAATAATGCATCGACATTAAGTCATGTGCTAAGTACCAGTATAATATAAACAGCAGGTTCTTCAGTTTTTAAACCTAAATTATACGTTGCATTCCAAAGCATAAAGGTAATTACATCGTTTGCAGGGCAGTGCTTTCAAAACCACAAATTACCATCATTTTGGTAGTACAAAGTTACAAACCGCAGTAGATTACAGCTTATTGCTTACACTCAAGGACAGCGTCTGCTTGGGATACCCTTTCTATAATAATAATAGTGTTGGTTCGACATCGTAAAATACGTAACGTTTCGATGCCCTTATTGTAACCTGTTATACTTGATTGCGCGTATTGAATACATCCGAATTTTATTGGCTATAGAGATCAGAATTGAGCTCAATTTTACTATAGCTTTGAAGAGCATTCGTATCGGCCAGTATTTACCGCGCGGACCAAATGCAGATGACAATAAGGATGGTACAGTTCGTCAAAACAGTCAAAGAAAAACGACGTCATAATCCTTCTCCTTCTTCATCTGCCTAGCTTTGTCCTCACTATGTTTGAGCTGGTTTCCAGTCTAACTAGAGGCAGATAAAAAGACTAGTTAATACTGGGTAATACGATACTCCGAGCCCCGTCACATTGAACTCAATTATTCAGCAGTCTACAGCTGAAAATAAATGCCTCCATAAGTGAAGTTACAAAGCAGTCTAGACTGAATAGGAAATGCTTTTAGAAATCTCAAATTTGAAGTTTAATTTATAAAAATAAATGAGTTAAAAAGCACTACGAATACAAATGGGCATCATAAGATCAGTCAGCGAACAAAAAACAAAGTATGTAAGTAAGAGTATTCTATAAATAGACACTACGCATGTAAGGCTAATCCAACTTGTAATATCAAATGCTATCTTAGTCATCAAAACTATTTTAAGAACCAACTAAGTAAGTATTTCTGTCAGAAAGTGGACAGAAACTTTAGAAGATAACAAAGTGGAAAATTTAAGAATGAACATATCGTCCATATACCTGGATTTAGAAACTGGATATCACCAAATTGCTGAGGAAGCATGTTTATATTTTGCAGTGTATGGGTCTTAATATTAATTGCAGATCGTAAAGAGTTTAATACAGGAAAATATTTGAAGAGTGGAAAGATTATCTAGCAGAGATACACCGTTACCATATACTTTTATGGTAGCGAGTTTTTAGATTAGCGTTACCGTTATTACCGTAAGTGGCTAGTGAGTAGCGTAGCGCTTAAGATAAGTTAAATAAAGAGAATAGTATAACCTGACCTAGATAATAACACGCACAGATACAAAATAGACAATGAACCCACACATTAGTAAAAAACTTACGTCCTAACAGTACTCTATACGTCGCGACTGCAAAAAAAACGATCCCAATGAGCACTAAACAAATTAAAAAGAACAAAATCTCAACTAATTGAACGACAATCTTCAAATGAATCGTGAGCATAACAATTTTCCCAACTATATAAACACAATAATCAAATCTCAAGTTCACTTTAAGTAAAATCTTGCTACTTAGACCAAAAACCAGTTTTACCTGTATGGAATATTCGTAAACAGGTTGCGTCCACTTTCGATTTTAATATTATCTTTAACTTGAACCGAATTATATGATCCTGCAGTACTTTAGAATGAAATAAACACCTTAGCTGATTTCCGAAAACCCCCGAAGTCTGCCGAAGATATAAGCGAAGGGCTGGATAAATTGGAAGACGTAATTATTTAAATACACATAGTTCTATAGATAGATGTCCTGAAACAATTCAATTATAAATTATCGAGTTCAATTTTGATAGGAGTGACTTCAGATAACCAGAATGTTAAGATAGTACAAATGTAACGGCAAACAATTTAGAAGTACTTAACCAGTAATAGCTTCAAATTGGAGGTGCAAGTAATACATATTGGGGGTAAGAACCTTAACCAAGCGGAAAGGCTCTTACCGTCCCTGACACTATTTTTTTTGTTCCGATCCATACCCAAGGAACGTGTTAGTTATGGAGGAAATATTGGACACCCGTCACAACTATGTTTTGAATGCGTTACATGAAATATTACCATATCTTTTTCTTTTACGATTGTGAAATCATCAAATAACTTCTCCCATCAGACTGTTACTGACTTACCCATCCATGTTCCTTCTTTTGCCCTTTGTGATCCGGAGAGACGGTATCTCTTAAGAACAACCCACAACCCCAGCACGCAGTGGCTCTGGCCCGTTTGCTTTGCTGATATCACTTAGTCAACACGGCCTGTCGACACAAGACGAACAGCCCTGCGTCTTCCGTGGCCGGGAGTCATCTCGTAGCACCCAGCCAGCCCGTACGTTATGATATCTTTACTTTACTGTTTTCAATTGGTTTAGAGCCCAAAAGAAAGTTAAGTATAGCGAATTAGCGAAAGTCTGGGAACATTCTAGACATATCATACTAATCATAATCCATCCATTTATTCTTTGGTCTTCCTGCACTATAAGTTGATAGTAAATAGTTATACTATAAACTTTTCTGAAGTAGTTCCTGCCAATACGATAGACGTCTGACTAAACAAACTTGAAAAGGTTTTAAAACTCTCTCCCCCTCCCTTAAATCTATCCAAAAGTTGTCTTGAAAATATCGCATTTAGCGATAAGACCGCCCATTGTGTCACCCTATTTATGTTTTACTGTAACTATTGCAATTTGTATGGTATACATAATAAAGAATATTCTATCTATCTACCTAAAACAAAGGTACTTCTACGTTAAATAAATAAGACCTTACAAACTTGCATTGCACAATGCAGGCACATCTTGCATTTAGAATATTAGACCAGAGGCACTCAATGCATTGATTGCAGCATTGTTGGTTAGGTTTTGTAACATAGTCTATCTATTTGTGTAAACTTATCTGGTGACTATATTATTTATTTAAACTTCATGTACAATTGTGGTACATAGGCGGACTTAATGCCATAAGGCATTCTCTACCAGTCATCATTACTTTTATTGGATAATTACTTTTATTTAATTTGTTGTTTTTGACGTTTATCTGGTAGTTTGAGGACTTTAAGCGACCTGCACTAATGTCCTTTTTTTGGTACTGTTCGTCGTGTCGTTAAACTCCTCGAGTTATGAGTCAAGCTACACGTTAACTGACAAATGCTTGCACTGACTGGACAGGTCCACTCAATCTGTGTGGTGCTTTCTTAAAAAGACCATTTCAGACACTAATCCGCATAGTCCTCGTCTTAGTTCACCAAGATTTTTGTCTGGAACTGAAAAGAGACTATGACCTCTGAGGTTATTTCGGCTGTTTCTTCTCAGAGTAGTCGAGTACGAAAAACCGGCCACATTTAGTAATTATATTAAAAAAGTATATAAAACTATTTGTTTTCGAAAATGTATAAATATGCCTATAAAGATAATAATACAACATAGGTAACTATTAAGATTTTATTTTTAGTATAACTCATTTCAGCTTACGAAATGGACCGAAGTTATCTGAACCTCGTGTTTCACGGAATGATTTTTATCGTGAATGCAATTTACGGAAGAGAGTCTTGATTCCCAATATATTTATTAATATTTACTATGAAATAACCTCAGATTCTCTAGCAGCAGATGTATCTTCAGAGCAGTATAAATGTGGTTTAAGTTCCGCAGTACAATTAAACCAATACACCAAATTCGGCGTTCGTTTGTTTGTATCGAACAGGCTCCAAAACAACTGGCCTGATTTTAACCATTTTTCACTAATAGGAAGCCACATTATCAGGAAGTAACCTATAGGATTTTCGAAAGAAAAAAAATAACTGAAATCCTGCATTATTTCGACGATCATGTTTGCCTTGGACTTGCCCTACGCATTATTGCATTATGGCCGTCCACGACACAAAGTAAAATACTCTTAGATCCTGAATTAAGCGGAAATTGTTCTGAAATCAAATTGAAACTCCCCGGAAAAAGCTATTTTGTTCTTTCACTCCCAACCACTATAGTTCGTTATCCTTTGACCTATATAAATCTGAGTATTGATTGAGTCTATCTAGACTATTGTAGGACGCTGACCTCCGGATGCCCAGCCTTTACTATCCATACTACAAACTGATATTTTATATGCTAAAAAAGTTAAATTTTTTTTTTAAAGCGTTGGCGTACACTAGGATTTCTCCTGTATCGTGGGTGCGTTTACAAACATTTAAACTCATATACACAAACAGCCAGACCCGAAACAACTATCTGCAGGTCATACAAATATATATATAGGCCTACTTGGGCACTTATAAACGTCGAGAAAAGGTGCACGGTTCGGGTTGGTCGTTTCCTATGGAGAAGAACCGGCAAGAAACTCAATGGTTACTGGTTTTACAATGTTGTTTTTACAGCATTATTACTATATTATGAGTATGGGAGGATAGCGTAGGCCCGACAATAAGTCATTGCTTAATTCATCATCTGCCTTTTTTTTCGGAACTATGCTGGGTTCGGCTTCAAAATTTTACATGTAGCAACTGCCTATCTGACCTCCACAACCCACTAATAATTAGGTAATACGACACTTTTTGGTAAGACTGGTTGGTCCATGCACATATATCCTTACTAATATTAAGCGAAAGTGAATTTGTTTGTATGTTTGTTACGTCTGCACGCCTAAATGGCTAAACCGATTTTGATGAATTTTGGTACAGAGATAGTTGGGACCCTGGAGACGGACATAGGCTAACATTTTTTTTAAAAAGATGATTCGAGATATGAGGGAGCAAGAGGGGAGTAAAGGGAAAACTTAGCATTGCTATTACAATAAATAAGGCGTAAGGGCAAAAACTAGCCGGGGTTGCGGGTTGTTCGAAAGAGATACCACGGCCCCGGAACGTAAAGGACAATAGAAGGAACATGGGTGGGTTTTAGTCAGTAAAAGTCTGACACGCCCCCCGCTCCGCCCAGAGCGGGGGAAGTTATTCAATAATTTCCCACCCCAAAAAAAAACGCTTATTTTCGTTGGATCCCAGTTTTTGATCCCACTTTAATATTTTTGGCGTTGGATCCCACAAAACATTATTATATATTGCCGTTGAATCCCAAATTTGAAAAATACTAAAAAAATACGTTTTATTGCCACTGAATCCCAAAAACTATTTCCGTTGGATCCCAGATGTTTAAAAACATCTGAATGCGGGTACATCCAACAACAAAATCACAATAATAAGTTAACGCGAAATTTTGTATGTATGTTTGTTATTCCAACACGCTCAAAATTCTAGACTGATTTGGATGAAATTTGGGTATGTGGATAGGTTATGTTAGAATAACGGGTGCCTGCCGTTTTTCCGAAAAGATTTGGACAAAATTTCATTACCCAAACAAATTATAGGAACCGGGAACTAGGTTTGGTTAGGTTAAAACTGTGACCTCCTACGCACGAGCCGAGCGAGCGGAGCGAGCGGTGCCGCGGCAGCGGCCGGCGAGTGCCACAAACGACTTGCATTTATAGAAAAAAGAGATTGTTTACCCGGAACTGAACTATTTAGATTAGGATAATTACCTATTTACAAAAAAAAGGTTAGGTTAAAACTGTGACCTGTGTGCCAGAAACGGCCACATTATATAAAAAAAATATGAAAAAATTATGACGGCAGTATTTTTTTTTTGAGCTAAGAGGCGCTTGTTTTGAAGGCGATCATATTTATTTATTTATAAACATCACAAATAAACCTGATCATTTTTAACTCATGCCAGTCTAGTACTATTTGGAGTACATCATTTGTCTCATTTATTCCCCAGTGGCAACAATCCTAAAAAATCCAAAATACACACACGGTGTTTTTGAAATATTTAATAAAAGTAAATCACTTTTCTTCTGAAATGTACACATGTTGTCATAAAATGGGATTCAATGGTAATATCAAATGGGACCCATCGTTAATACCTAAAAAATGGGATCAAAAACTGGGATCCAACGAAAATAAATCAAAAAAAAAAGGGCAAAAAATTTCGCCGCGGGAGACGCCCCGGACGTCGGGCGCCGTGAGACGACTCCCAGCTACCGTAGATACGGGCCTGTGGACGGTGAGCAATGGGTAGCTCACCGTCCGTCCGTCTGTTGACGACAGGCCGTGTCGACGGCGCGTTTCACGCGCGCCTCAAAGAGATGTCAGCAAAGCAGAGGGGCCTGCCAGGGCCTCCGCCTGCCGGGGTTGCGGGTTGTTCGAAAGAGATACCGCGGCCCCGGAACGTAAAGGGCAATAGAAGGAACATGGGTGGGTTTTAGTCAGTACAAATCTGACACTCCCCTCCGCCCAGAGCGGGGGAAGTTATTTGATGATATCCCACCCCAAAAAAAATTATCATTACAAAAATATGTCAGTTACAAACTTTAACTTCTGACCTCCATTTCTAATCGAACATTCTATTTACGTCATTATACCTACATACAACTAAGTATTTAATGTATTTAATGATGTGCAAAGACTACGAGTCGTTGTACTGCATTGCATACAATACATTGAAACCATTAATTAAATTACCTAGGTGAGTAACTTAACTACTATTTCATAGGTTATACAACCGTTCCAGAAAGGGTTCGTCATATTTCAAAGGCACGGTTGGTCGAAGAAGTTATGCTAGCGAAGGAGATGGCCGGGCGTTTCGAGGGGAGAACCTCAAACCAACCCAGCTGCACCGGGAGACGCTCCGGCCTCTGTAGATGAGCAAGTGACGACAGGCCGAGTCCACGGCGCGTTAGTGTTCCCCGCGAGAGATTTCAGCAGAGCTAACCACGGCCCCGGAACATAAAGGGCTAAAGAAGAAACATGGGTGGGTTAATCAGTAAAAATCTGACGCGCCACCCCGCTTCGCCCAGAGCGGGGGGAGTTATTTGATGATAAATGATGCAAGTAGGTTTTCACAAACACTTTTACATGTCTATTTTAAAAACTAGATGAGCCCGGTGTTTCGTACCCGACTACTCTGAGAATAAATAGCCGAAACAAACTCAGAGGTCTTTTAAGGTCCAGACAACAAATCTTGGTCAACTTACATGAAGACTATGCAGATTAGTGTCTGAAATGGTATTTTTAATAATTGCCCATCCGTAAAAAAAGGCAACGATAGATGATGTGCATAGAAATAGTGTACTTTTAAGATTGCTGTTACTTTAATTTACGTTGTGGACAATGAATGATGGAGAAAACAACATCAAAATTGGTAAAATCCATTAAAAGCGGAGTCGGAAGCCTTCCTTACTAATTAATATTATAAAAGCGAAAGTGAGTTTGTTTGTTTGTTACCTCTTCACGCTTTAATGGCTAAACCGATTTTGATGAATTTTGGTACAGAGATAGTTGGGAACCAGGAGACGGACATAGGCTAATTTTTATTTAAAAAAAGTGGTATATGAGGGAGAACGAGGGAAGAAAAGGGAAAACTTAGCGTTGCTATTACAAATCAATCAGGCGCAAGAGCAAAAACTGCAGGTCTGCTTAGTGCGTTATATCGAATTTAACGCGAGCGAAGCCGCGGGCGAAAGCTAGTACGGATATAATGCAGACAGGCGTTAGCGGGCGTTTCCAGCAATTTCTTCGTCGAGAAATAAAGGGCATTTTATGTTCAGCCTCTGTAGTTCCAAGTACTGTTGTGCAAAGGTAGCAGAAGGTACAGATCAACGGGATTGCGGGCTCTTCGAAAGAGATACCGCGGCCCCCAAACGCTAACAACTAAAAAAAATAACTGACTTCCAAAAAAAAGCTAAAAAGTGGAAGATAACTTTACTCCTGGAAATCGGTGGCTAAAAAGTCAAGTTTTTAATTGCAGCTTTTTTATCGAGCATTAATTTTCTATAGGCATCGTTACAAGAATATAAAAAAAATAACTGGCGCCCGCGGCTTTGACGGGTGATATCGAAATAAAAAAGTATCCTGTGTTATTCCAGATTATAGTCTACCGCAGTGCCAAATTTCATAGAGATCCGTTCAGATGTTTAGACGTGAAAGAGTAAAAAACATCCATACATGCTCACAAACATTGGCATTTATAATATTAGTAGGATAGTGGTCCGCCTTGTGTAGGATCTAAGCTACCGGTGGTTAGGGCTCTATAGAAACTTCCTCGATGTTTACTTTTATTTCAATACTAGCTTTTGCCCGCGGCTTCGCTCGCGTTAAATTCGGTATAACACAGTACCTGCTACCTGCAGTTTTTGCTCTTGCGTCTTATTGATTTGTAATAGCAACGCTAAGTTTTCCCTTTTCTTCCCTCGTTCTCCCTCATTTCCCACTTTATTTTAATAAAAATTAGCCTATGTCCGTCTCCTGGTTCCCAACTATCTCTGTACCAAAATTCATCAAAATCGGTTTAGCCATTAAAGCGTGAAGAGGTAACAAACAAACAAACAAACTCACTTTCGCTTTTATAATATTAGTAAGGATTCTTCACTATTTACCCGACTGCGCACCGCAAAGGAGGGTAATGTGTTTATAATTTATATTTTAAGTAGTCCCGTACTGGCCCAAATAAACAGCTGCATCAAAATGGAATGATACAATATGAAGGCGCCGAACATTCACCCAGATACGCCGACACGTTTTGGAGGTTATCGACATAACAGAGTAAAATTCCACTCTTAGAACGCATCGAACTGCTATATTTGGCATTTATTTATAGAATCGATGGAACTATTACCTTTACTAATATTATAAAAGCAAAAGTGAGTTTGTTTGTTTGTTACGTCTTCACGCCTACAGGGCTAATCCGATTTTGATGATTTTTGGTACAGAGATATTTGGGACCTTGAAGACGGACATAGGCTAACTTTTTTTTAAAAAAAAAAGGGAGAAAGAGGGAAGAAAAGGGAAAACTTAGCTTTGCTATTACAATAAAGAAGGCGCTAGGGGAAAAACTATAACTAACAGTTACCTGCAAATCAGGAAAGGGGAACTGTGTTACCCCGAATTAAACGCGAGCGAAGCCGCGGGCAAAAGCTAGTGATATAATTATGATTGATACAAGGTTGTAAGATAAAAAAAAACAGCCAAGTGCGAGTTGGTCTCGCGCACCGAGGGTTCCGTACAAACTTGCGACATAAACAGTCATATCTTTTGATTGCGTAGACTTAGAGGGTTGATTTTTATTCACAACTAGCAAGGGACAACAGACTTGAGTATTATATTGAGTATTGATATTGGCTTCTGCTTTGCTGACATCTCTTTGAGGCACCCGTGAAACACGAACACGCCGTCGACATGGCCTGTCGTCACTAGGCGGACGGACACTGAACTACCCATTGCTCGCCGTCCACAGACCCGCATCTACGGTGGCCGGGAGTCGTCTCGCGCGGCAGCTGGTTTGGTTTGAGGTTCTCTCTCTCAAACATCCAGCCACCTCCTTCGCCATCATAACTGCTTCGCAGAAGGAGGTGACCGCTTCCCATTCCCTCTCGCTCCGGATCATGGTATGAATCAGGGCCGGCGAGAATTCGCCGCCGCCGATCGCCTCGACAAGGACAAAGCGGTGCTCCGCCCAAGCTGGGCAGACCGCCACAATGTGCTCCACCGTGTCCTCCCGGCCGATCGTCACAGTGGCAGTGGTGACACCCGATTATATGCAGAAACCTCCCGAAAATAATAAATAAATAATAATCTTTATAGGCATAAATTATACAA
Source organism: Ochropleura plecta (assembly GCA_905475445.1). Classification (NCBI taxonomy): domain Eukaryota; kingdom Metazoa; phylum Arthropoda; class Insecta; order Lepidoptera; family Noctuidae; genus Ochropleura; species Ochropleura plecta. The sequence continues at coordinate 4,388,512 of FR997750.1, read as the reverse complement.
ACATATTTATGAATTCCCTAGCTCGCCTCCTGCGCTAGTGTTCACTGTACTACCGGAGTTAGTGTCTTTCCCTTAATATCTATGTTACATGTTATTTATGGCTTCCAAAGATTAAATATGTATGTCTAATGTATGCCTTAAACATGTATGTTAATGCTATGTCAATTACGCACTTAAGCCCCGTTCTAATAAACAAAAACGAGTCGTTTTGCTTACGGATAGTAAGATTTTGACATAAGTCTCATAGAACTTATGTCAAAATACAAATTTAATCTTTGGAAGCCATAAATAACATACACTAAATACGATAGCAACAACTACCACCGTACTTAATTACTAACAACTGTTAGTAATTAATAATTTTAATTTACAAGTCTATGTGTTAGTACTATAACTATGTGTCAATACCTTGAATTTTGTGATAAATAAGCAACTGCATGCTTGCCTTGACCTCAATGTAAACTTGATACTTGAATTTTGGCGTTTTTTGCCAAATATGGTCAGTTAATTCACAATGCGTCCTGTTTTGGCTCTTTCATATGCTACTAGCTGGCGCCCGCGGCTTCGCCCGCGTTATATATCGAAAAAAAAATATCCTATATGTTATTCCAGACTATAATCTACCCCTGTGCCAGAGTTCATCATGATCAAACAAACATCCATACATCCATATATCCATCCTCACAAATATTGGCATTTATAATATTATATAGTAGGATTGGTGTCGATTCTGTTGTCACAAACTACTCTAAATCGCTAAAAATTAGTTTATTCCTGCAATCAAATTAGCAATCTCACTATTCTGAAATTGACGTTTTTTACCAAAGTAGTGGTTGTCAAGCTAAATCGGGCTACCTTTAATCGCGACTAAAATGATGTGGAATTAATTGAGATATATGATTAGGTATGTTATTTAAATCTTAGGCTTTAATCCGGTGGTTCTCAGAATCGGTAGATCAGGTACCATTATCTTATTAAATTTTAACCTACTACGGTTGAATAGCACCACCAGATTAATACTCAAATACTAGGTTTTTAATAGCATTTAGTAATTTATCATCAAAAAACTTCACCCACTCTGGGCGGAGCGGGGGGGAGTGTCAAACTTGTACTGACTAAAATCCACCCATGTTCCTTCTATTGCCCTTTACGTTCCGGTGCCGCGGTATCTCTTTCGAACAACCCGCAACCCCGGCAGGCGGAGGCCCTGGCAAGCCCCTCTGCTTTGCTGACATCTCTTTGAGGCGCGCGTGAAACACTAACGCGCCGACGACACGGCCTGTCGTCAATAGACGGTCGGACGGTGAGCTACCCATTGCTCACCGTCCAAAGGCCCGCATCTACGGTGGCCGGGAGTAGTCTCGCGGCGCCCGACGGCCGGGGCCTTTAGACCTTTTAAAAGTATTTAGCAGTTCTCCCAGTGCAAATTCACGTATTTTGGCAAAACCCAGTAGACTTCAACATGTATGAACTAACTACATTACAATAATTAACTATTCATTCGGAATAAATTTAAATATTTAAGAGAATAACTTCTCGAAATTAAATGAATAACAAAACAACAGTTTAACAACCAAAGTCAAACAAAGTCTCTGACAATGTCAGAGGGACACGAGCGGGGGAGGAGGGGTGGTTTTAGCTGGTTCGAATCCGGGACTACCTCGACTGTCTCACAACCTGCACCACCAGCAGTCGAGGTGTCCGTGGGGATTTCCCGCCTACCAAACCCAAAAAAAAAAAATGAAGTAATTGAGTTCCCTATTTTTGCCTTACTTCGCCATAGACATACACATATCTATGTAGATTTTTAGACGCTTGTTAACTTTTATCTTTTTTAAAGTTTTTTTATCGTTTGGTAAAGTAAGCAATGACTTATTGTCGGGCCTACGCTGCGCGCTGTTCTCATAACGCTATAAAAACAACATTGTAAAACCAAATGATTTTAAAAGAATAACCATGGAGTTTCTTGCCGGTTCTTCTCCACAGGAAACGACCAACCCGAACCGTGCACCTTTTCTCGACGTTTCACGTGTCCATCTAGGCCTATGTGAAATAAAAATATTGATTTAATTTGACATAACATTCTTGTTTGGTAAAAACTCGCAATAGATGCTCAGATCCCTTTAATTCTTACATTTGTAAATTACACCCATTAACGTTGCACGCCGTGCTACAGAAAAAGCGATAGTACAAAAGGCCGCACACAATAAAATGTTACACTCTAAAATTCTATTTTTATAACACAAAAACTACGGCCCAAAAGTGCAGTACAAATTTTAATGGCCCAACTGTGCTCAGAGCGGTTTGAAGTAAAAACCGTTACTTGTTCGCTACCACCAACACAATAGACATACAGTATTTCAACTTGGAACAAATAACCGGAATTAGTTCACAGGCACATGTAACCTTTACACCAATTCTTCAGGTAGGTACAATGGATCAATTAAGGATCATCATCATCTTCCTGCCCTAGTCCCATTCTATTTGAGGCGCAACACATTTTCTTCTTCCATTCTCCCTTATCAGACGTCACGGCATCATTTACTCCTTTGTCCTTCATATTATTCCTTACACAATCCATCCATCTTTTCTTTGGCCTTCCTCTTCGTCTCAATGACAACACGATTTGACAAATTTACCGTATTGTTTTCAAAACTCATAAATCAGAAAGTGATAGGGCTACTCCCTATTATTTCAATTCGAAGTTTCGAGATAATTTCAGATACCCTACATTGAAGACTCCTAAACTTTTAAGTCAGGACTGTCGCATTGAGACTAGTGGTAACGTTTTATGCGTGTACACACGACGACACATCAACCTATACAAAACCAGTTTATGCTACTCTCTCAACAACGGATCGTACACCATAGATTTCAAGTACAATGAGAGATCCGCATAAACTGGTTTTGTATAGGTTGATGTGTCGTCGTGTGTACGCACGACGAATCGAGCTCTACAAAACCAGACTATGCGGATCTGTCATTATGCGGGGAATCTTTGCAAAGCGAGGCCTGGAAATTAACCACCACCAACCCAAATACCCGCATTGGTTTACTGATTATATTTACACAGTGTTGCCACTAGGCTACGTCGAAACGAATTAATGTATATTTTATTTAGATTATGCAAACACGCAATACTATAAAACGAACAAAAAACATAGATCCGTTGCAAGTAATTACATAATTCTAAATACTTGAGCAGCGCGGCGCCAAATCATTTTGGGAGATTACGCAGTAAATACTTGATGGATACGTACGGATAAAAACATAACCCTACTTTCGGCAGTCGGGTAAACACATCGGGTGAATGAAAACTATCGGGACGAGTCAGAACTTCGGAATCGAAGAAGATTAGACTCAAACCGGTGCAGATCTTTTCTCTTTGCTTTTTTTCGCGTGACAGAAGGTGAAAGACCCTAAGACGAAAAGAAGAACAAAGAAATAATTCCTCCCAAAAAAAGTAACTGTGTTGCAAGAACTGACTGAACCTCACGGCTTTAAGAATGTGGTTATAGAACCGGATTACAATAACCCACTCAATGTCAAAATCAAAGCAGTATCCAACCAGTATTTCTTTCACAACACATCCTCCATAATGACGGATCTAAGACCATTGTCTTGTGGTTCTATCCCACGACCACGTCCAACACAATGGGAATGATTTGCAAACGTGGATGAGCTGTTCCGTAATGTTCGAGCGCGAAATAGTCTGGTTCTCACTGGGTTCAGAAGTTGGAAAAAGTTCTTATCCTATGTGTGTGATGGTGCATGTATGAAAGATCTTCAAACACTAATCCTTAATAATATTATAAAAGCGAAAGTGAGATTGTTTGTTTATTACGTTTTCACGCTTAAATGGCCGATTGATGAATTTTGGTACAGAGATAGTTGGGACCTTGGAGACGGACATTGGCTAAAAAAAAGTGGGAAAAGAGGGAGAGAGAGGAAAGAAAAGGGGAGAGAAAGATATTTTTTAATCGATCATCAGGCGGGTTAAAGTTAGCGTTAGCCCAAAGTAACTATGCCACGCGGACGAAGTCGCGGGCGTAAACTAGTAGCATATAATTGTGAACCAATAAAAAGTTACCCAGAAAGGTTCTTACCAAAAAGATCCGTATTGGGGCACCAGTCAGTCTAGTAATTCGTTCTGTCCAAGCCAGATTGGTCATTTACACAAATCTGAGTAATATTTATTTATGATTATTTTTCCGACCCAAATATCGACCAATAGAATTGCACCATTCGACGTCACGTGGTACAACCTACATGGTATTATACTGAAATTTTTTTGAAAATTTTCTCTGGTCGTTGTTATGCATAAAAAACAAAACATGGTGCAATTCTATTGGCCGATATTTGGGACGGAAAAATATTCCCCCGAATACCACACGAGCTTCAAAATTATCTGGCATTTCCCGATAGGTTCCCTGCAAACAAATAAAATCGTCAAGTTTTTCAGGAAAAATCACTCGCGCTTCGCGCTCGTGATTTTTTAACCTGAAAAGAAAAACTTGACTCCTTCATTTGTTTGCAACGAACCTATCGGAAAATACCCGATAATTTTGAAGCTCTTGTGGTATTATATGTGATTATTTTTCCGACCCAAATATCGACCAATAGAATTGCACCATTCGACGTCACGTGGTACAACCTACATGGTATTATACTGAAAAATTTTTGAAAATTTTCTCTGGTCGTTGTTATGCATAAAAAACAAAACATGGTGCAATTCTATTGGCCGATATTTGGGACGGAAAACTAATCCCCCGAATACCACACGAGCTTCAAAATTATCTGGCATTTCCCGATAGGTTCCCTGCAAACAAATAAAATCGTCAAGTTTTTCAGGAAAAATCACTCGCGCTTCGCGCTCGTGTTTTTTTAACCTGAAAAGAAAAACTTGACTCCTTCATTTGTTTGCAACGAACCTATCGGAAAATACCCGATAATTTTGAAGCTCTTGTGGTATTATATGTGAAAATAGATTTAGCAAGATCTTCTTGGCGTATCGATGGCAATGTAAATTGCGTTGGCCTAGAAGTGAGCCATGAGTTTAGCGCTTTCAGTACCGTCCAGTTAAGTGCCACATTTAGCTAGATAATTCCGAGATCCAAACCAGAATCCACTTTAACTTAGAACGACTACAATTCTCTCGTGTGCCGTGGTATATCCGGGGTTGCGGGTTGTTCGAAAGAGATACCGCGGCCCGGAACATAAAGAGCAAAAGATGGAACATTGATGTGTTTAAGTTAGTAAAAGTCTAACACTCCCCCCCGCTCCGCGCAGAACGGGGGAAGTTATTTGATGATTTCGTATCCGCCAAACACTTAATCCGAATACCAAGTGTCTCCGCAATTACTAGATACCAACGCCGTATCTGTCTCAGATAGTTCACTATCTTCATCATAAGCCACTTAGCCTAATCTCTTATCATTTATCATCACATTTACAGTCTTTACCTCAAGTGCTCTTGTGAGTTTTCATAGTTGGATATCGTTCATCTGATAATATTGACTAATTACTACTGTAGCAGATGGATCTAACGACCGCTTCGTCTACTTCTTTTGTGCGGAAATTCTTTGGAACCCCACTTTCGAATTTATATGGTTACTTGCCCATGCCAGACTTCGCTCGCGTAGTGTTCGATAATTGCCACAGCTAGAAGACGCTTCGGCGTCGGGAGCCACATCATGATTCCCGGCCACCGTAGCTGGGTTTAAAGATCATTATTAGATCTTTTTTAAGAGTTATGTCCGGTTTGCGATTAAATACTAGCTAAGCTGGGTTTTGAATGCATTGAATGAGTCGGAGTGGTTAATAATGGTTGTGTGGCTACAGTGACCCCATAATACTATTTATTGACTCCGTTGATCTCGCGGTCGCAAGCGTGACTATTGAGCATAGGGACCTGGGTTCGGTTCTCGGGTCGGGTGAAAAGTGTTATTGGGTTTTTCCACGGTGTCCAGTAACAGCCCGGAGTTCGAAAATTGGCGGTATGATACCAGGGCCTCGGAAAGTACGTTAAGCCGTTGGTTCTGCGCCTGATTTCTCCCCGGTCGTGTCAGATTGCCGTCCCATCGGACTATGAGAGTGAGGGAACAGAGGTGCACATGTGCCTGCGCACACACGCCGCAACTATAATATCTCCCGTGCCGATAGCTAATGTCTGCTGAGATTGGCCGCCGAAGCCGAAAAAACGGTGAGGAGGGCTGTATGTGTGTACTAGTCACATACCCTAAACCGAAGGAATGAACTGTTCTATTCATCACCAAAATACGGCACATTAAAACATTAAAAACAAAACACAACCGCTTCTTATCGGCTTCACAAAGCAATCTAACGTTTCCATGTTCGTTAAAACCCATACATTTTGTATGGTCATGAATATAGGGAAAAGTTATTACGTAAAGACTTTTCTTTCTTCGTGTAATGGACGCCTTGGACGGTAATTATTTGCTGGCTTTTACGTAAAAGTGTTTAATTAGAATTAATTGTTTTTGATGTGTCGTTTTATGGAGAAAGAAAATAAATGCTATGGTATAAAAGAAAGGTGTTAGGCGATTGATATCTGTGAAGAATTTGTCATGGTTTTTGCTAGCTTTCGACGAATCGCCGTCAGTGATTGGCGTCGTAGATTTAAGTACCTAGTTTCAATTGCTGTGGCGTGGTACAAATAAGATCGAATACTCGACCGCAACACGATTAAGTATATACATACAATGTAAATATTATTTATATGCTTGTAATCAGTTAAGTTTTTCTCGTTAGTTAGTTGTTTAGCATGTATTTATATAAATATATATATATACATACATATATATTCACACACACACATATATATATATATGTACTAGCTGTGCCCAGCGGCTTCACCCGCTGCTCAGTTAGGGGTATGAATGAAGCTAATAAAAGCGTGTTAAAATAGATGTTGGCCGATTCTCAGACCTACCCGATATGTACACAAAATTTCGTTTAAATCGGTCCAGTCGTTTCGGAGGAGTATGGGAACGTATAAGCAGTGATAGTCTACTGGTGTAACCGTCAGATTACCAAATCATAGATCCCGAGTTCGAACCCAAGGTACGATCTTATTCGAAAGAGATACCGCGGCCCTGGAACATAAAGGGCAATAGAAAAATCGGTCGTCGTGTGGCGTACTGATCGTGTCACTTTTAGCTATCTAGACGCCTGTTGTCGTTACTGTCCACGAACCATTTTACGCCCCCATTTTGATTTTGAGCAACATTGTAAGCAGGCTGGAATGTTTGAGTGTGAATTGCTCCTTCAAGCTTTCTACCTCGGTGTTCTGCTTGGGGCAGGGGCCCGCATTCCAAGTTTGTTAAGTATATTAAGTGTGTTAGCTTGAGGATACTAACATACGGTACGTAGTTAGGTAGGTAAATAAAATCTAATCTAATCCAAAAACTTTTGTCCCATTATTTAGGGTAGGTAGGGTAAAAGGTGCATTGCAAAGGAGGCTCTGCTAGTATATAAATAAATACGTTTTTTAAATAGCCATCACCAAATCCTGAAGATTTAATAACAAACATTCAATGAAGATAATTCAGCTAATTAAGTTATCAGATTAATCCAACCGCGTTATTACTACAGATCAGATTAGTTTAAATATCTAGAATATATTAACCTGCTTTCCCAGTCTTAGTTTGGTTTTCGTGCATGTGCAGTACACGAACCAATTAACTTAATAATGATGAGCATGTAATGTATATTTAAGAATTGATTTGAATAAGTGAATCAGTTCGTCTCCAGTACAACAAATGGGCTTTGAAAAAAACTTAGTTTAGGCACCATTCTTCAACAAATTATTTGTGAAATTGTGTCAGTAGGCTATTTTTTTTAGAAAGTAGTACATGCCGTGACTTCTGACAGGGGAGAATGGAAGAAAACATGTTGCACCGACCCCAAATAGAATGAGACAAGGGGGAAATGATGATGATATTATAACAAAAACACGCATTTTTGGAATTTTCAAGTGAAATAAGGTTCTGAAGGCTGGTTTTAACGCAGCTAATGAATAAATGCTATAGGTTCGTCACCGCTATACCGCCGTAGAATGTGATTCTGAAGTATTGTGAAACAGACATTTGTCTTCAAGGTTTTAACGATCGTCACTACAAGGTTATCTTGTAGATATCCAAAGCATAGAGTTCTAAATAGGCTATTGATTTTTTTTCTTGATTGATGGGAAAGCTTAATTGCCAAGAGCCTCGACAAATACCTAAGGAGGCTCTCGATAGGCAGCTGGATCAAGGGCTTGATACAGAAAGCGGTACTCTTGGAGACGGCTCCTATTGTGAAGAGGTTCCTTTCTCTGAAGACCTGACCGCCGGAAGCTTGAACCCTGTTCCCGATACCGGTGGGCTAGTTGTGGCTACTTTTTGTATTTTTGTTTTATTTAATACCTATGTAAAAATGTAAAAAATATGTATAAAAATAAAAATTAACAATTATTTTTTACTTTTCCCAACTGTCCTTCCTTCAGTCCATTCCTTCTAGCTAGGGCCTCCTCATGATAACGTCATCATAAGGAGATGCCCTAAAAAGACAGGTATGCAGTCCTCGCAACAAGCGTGCGTGTATGTCCAGAATTATGATTGTATGAACGTGTTTTTTTTTAAGAAACATTTTCCTAGACTAGGAATTTCTCCAGTATCGCGGGTGCGTTTACAGACATTTAAACTCACATACACAAACAGCCAGACCCGAAACAACTATCAGCAGGTCATACAAATATTTGTTCCGTGCGGGAATCGAACCCGCAACACGCAGCGCAGCAGTCGATCGCTTAGCCACTGCGCCAACCGTGCCGTAGATGAGGGTGAAAGGAGTTTTTAAGGATTGTAACCGGTGATTCTTGCTTCCCCAAGGGAAGGAGGTATTAATTTATGTCGGTGTATAAATATTATTAACTTAATGTTGTAACCATAGACTAAGAAAACAAAAGTTAATGTATTTACAGAGGTTACATTCAAATAGGTTTTACTTCCAAGCGGTTGTTAACTCATTGTATTGTTTATTCTAAATATTACAAAATGATACTGTGTCTGACTCTGTTGACATAGTATAGCAATAAAGACATTTAGGTTAGCTAAATATAAGTCCTAGCCTGTAATTGCTACATCACAGGGCAAAGGCCTCTTCTACAAAGAAGATGTTGCAAATTGCATGCTTGTGTAGTTAATTGACGTATACAATTACAAGCTCTTCAATCTTTTGTATGACCATAAATCAAATACATCCATACATAAACTCACTCTTTTTACTTGGCGGTAGGCAGAGATGAACTACACAATACCTTTTTTATGCACAACTAGCTTTTGCCCGCGGCTTCGCTCGCGTTAAATTCGGGGTAACACAGTTCCACTTTCCTTTTTATTGTTTTTGCCCATGCGCCGTATTTATTGTATTAGCAAAGCTAAGTATTCCCTTTTCTTCCTCATTTCTCATTTAAAAAAAACTATAGCTATAGCCTATGTCCGTCTCCAGGGTCCCAACCATCTCTTACCAAAATTCATCAAAATCGGTTGGGCCATTTAGGCGTAAAGACGTAACAAACAAACTCACTTTCGCTTTTATAATATTAGTGCACAATGTAAGACTTTGGAGTGGAGACCATGAAACTGACCATAGGATCTCTCTATGGTCTCCTAAAAAAGGAGGGCTACAAGCTAGGTGGACTCACAAGCTGATCAGAAAGAGGAGTACAATGTAAGGCCTTTTTTTTTGCAGATGGGAAATCATCAAATAACTTCCCCCGCTCTGGGCGGAACTCTGGGGGGTTGTGTAAGAATTGTACTGTCTAAAACCCACCCATGTTCCTTCTATTGCCCTTCATATACGGGGCCGGGGTATCTCTTTCGAACAACCTACAACACAATGCAAAGCCTTTGCTCAGAATTTGGTAGATATGTAATGAAAAAGGGAGAGAGAGAGAATGTCTTGTATCACTCATCATCATTTTCCTCCCCTTGTCCCATTCTATTTGTGGTCGGCGCAACACGTTTTCTTCTTCCATTCTCCCCTATCAGACGTCACGGCATCATTGACTCCTTTCTCCTTAATCTCATTCCTTACACAATCCATCCATCTTTTCCTTGGCCTTCCTCTCGCTCTTCGTACATCAACATTCAGATCCATCACTCTTTTAGTCACATGTGCTTCGTCCCTTTTCATCACATGTCCATACCAAGGCAAACAACTCCAAATGTCTTGTATATTGATGGTTAACTAAATAAAATAAATAGTAGCCGCTCGGGTCGATCTTTAGGTTAAGCCGCGCTTGCCTAGGTTGGTCTGTGGATGGGTGACCACCCGTTACATACCGAGTTTCCTCCGGCTGTCATTCGTTACAGGTAGTCAGTGTTCCGAAAGTCTGACAACCAGTCTTACCAAGGGGTATTGTATTACCCAGTATTAACTGGGTTGTGGAGGTCAGATAGGCAGTCGCTCCATGTAAAATACTGATATTCAGCTGCATCCGGTTAGACTGGAAGTCGACCCCAACATAGTTGGGAAAAGGCTAGGCAGATGATGATTGATGGTTAACTGCCAAGACCACCTAACTTTAAATATTGATCAACATTTTACAGGAGGCTCAACTTAGCAGCTAATAATTGCTAGATATTCTCTGGAGGTATTCAAGCCTGGTGGATTACCTGACTTTTCCTTATTAAAACCCATCCATGTTCCTTCTTTTTCTTCCGCATAATAAGGTAGACTGGTATAAAATGCCCAAGGGATTAAGTCCGCCTTTGTACAATGTTTTTATACATGTGCATAAAGTTTAATAAATAAATAAAATAATAGCAGGATTTTAACTTGTACATATTGTTTCTGATTGATAGTTTTATATTGTGCCCAATAAATAAATAAAGATTAAATGTGCCACTTTGAATAATTGTGCTTTATCAAACAAACAGTAGCGGTCAAAGATAACACTTAAGTTTTGTTACTCAATTTAAACAATGCAACTTTATTATCTATTGGATTTGCTTATCAGTAGAGAGCTGATAAGGGATTTTGTTGATATTGAGGTACTATTGAGTTCACTGGCAGTCAACCACATCTTACCTTAATGCCCTGAGGAATAAGGTTGAAATGCAGGTGGCTGTCAGTATGTTTTAGCATATTTGGGATTAGGGATAATTGTATGTCTTTTTGTTCCACACCACTTCATCCCTATTTGTGTCAGACTTGTACTGAATAAAACTAACCCATTTTCCCTGTATTGCCCTTTATGTTCTGGGTCCACGTAGGGCATGCAATTACCGTAAAAATAAATTACCGGTAAAAAAAACGGTAATAGAAGGGTGATTCTACAAAAGTTGGGTAACTCTTAAGGATATTTTGTTTACTACAGTTATTAAATCAAATCTCTACAAAATCGGGTGTTTATGATAGCTAATCTAATGAATATATTGTTCCAAATCGGGCCAGTCACTTTTTTAAGTAGATTGTGAGATATTTAAAAAAAACAGAATTTGACTGCCAGGGAACTGACGAGGGTAACATAGTACTGATAAAAAACACAATTTCTTAAGAATTATAATGAAATTTAATAGAACTTAGTACAAGTCTCTTAGGATTTAATAATGGCACATATTTTTTAGGTATTAAAATCATAAAAGCAATTAAAAATGATAATTAATACTTGGAGAAAATACTATCTTAGTCTTCTAAGCAGCCATACTATTTTGAGGTAATTTTACATAACATAATTATGTATTTTTCTATTTATTGTTTACCTATTTCTTAAAGCTGTTGATTCTCCTATTTATAAATGAATAAATCAAGTAGTTATAGTATAGTATATTATATTGTATTATAGCTTTGCACCAGAAAACTAGAAATAATTATTCGAAAACGTCTTTTTCCTTAAATTGGTAAATAACTCTATTCCCTTTTGTTATGAGGTTGGGTATGGGTAGTTGTTTTTATTATTTGATCTACTGGAACATCTGACACATCTCTTTCATCCAATTTAAAACAGTGTGCCATTCTGGTTCCTACTTTTGACGAAAGTAACTCTCAATTCACCGCCAATTTTTTTCTGGTGGGAAATCATCAAATAACTTCCTCCGCTCTGGGCGTAGCGCCCACTTATGTTCCTTCTATTGCCCTTTACGTTCCGGGGCCGCGGTATCGCTTTCGAACAACCCCGGCAGGCGAAGGCCCTGGCAGGCAACTCTGCTTTGCTGACACCTGAGGCGCGCGTGAAACACTAACGCGCCGTCGACACGGCCTGTCGTCAATAGACGGACGTACAGTGAGCTACCCATTGCTCACTGTCCACAGGCCCGCATTTACGGTGGCCGGGAGTCGTCTCGCGGGGCCCGACGACCGGGGCGTCTCCCGCGACGGCTTGGTTGGTTTGAGGTTCTCTCCCTCAAACACCCGGCCACCTCCTTTGCTAGCATGACTGCTTCGCAGAAGGAGGTGACCGCTTCCCATTCCCTCTCGCTCCGGACCATGGACTGAATCAGGGCCGGGCGGGAGCGGAGGGCAAGAGATCGCCGCCGCCGATCGCCTCTACAAGGGCAAGGCGGCGCTCTGCCCAAGCTGGGCAGGCCGCCACTGTGTGCTCCACCGTGTCCTCCGGGCAATCGTCACAATGGTGACACCCGGGCTTCCTCCCGCCCGATAATGTGCAGGAACCCCCCGAAACTTCCGTGTCCGGTGAGGACCAGCGTCAGGCGGTAGGTGAGGACGCCATAACGCCTCTCCAGCCACTCCTCAAAGAGGGGACGTACCGCCACTATTGTGGCGTGCCCTGATCCATATGTACCATGGCATCGGTTTTGGATAAAGACTCTTTTTATTGATTAATATGTTTTAGTTTTTCTTTGAATTCCGCTAATATAATGGGGTCACTTTTAATTTTGGCCAAGCGAGCCTTTTCGGTTTCTCTCTTTTTTTAGTATATTTTCTCTAGTTAATTTGTTTTTAACGTCCCGCATGATGTTTTAAACTAAAATATGTAATAGAAATGCTTATACATGGTAGCAATTAACATAAAAGTGCTCTAAAACAAATAAAAACATCAGTACCCTGGAAACACGTCAGTCCTCTGGCGCAATATCTGACAAAAGACTGACGCCAACGGACTGACAAATAAGACATAAATTTGAGATTATAATCAGAACTAAGGATTTTTTGGTAGTTTCGAATATCAACCAACTACATTTTGACAAATTATAGTTAAATATGTATAAATCAAAATGAACCTCAGGTTACCAAGAAAATAACGGCTCACCAAAAGACTGATATTTTGACTGGATCAGCACGTGAATACGAGGTAAACTCAACTCTAGCACTGGTACAGCAATGGTGGCCATCAAATGGTGCAGTCCACAACCAACTTCATTACCAACTTTAATATTCAAACAGGGTTTTGATGTTGAGTCGGTGATATTCGGCGAGAATTTTAAATTTAAACAACACACAACGGACTGACGAATGAAACTAAAGACAAAGTTTATTTCTTTTTTTTTAATAAAGTGGAGAATATTATGTTTAGAAAGTTGCAGTATACATTACTATGTACATCACAGATTGTAGTAAATTAGTAAGTTTTCTTAAATTAATGATAATTTTTAATAGATAGTTGGTTGATTGCTGGTTTTAGGGATTGTGACATGCCAAAGGACTGACGTTTGAAGCATTTATTGTGTTTTTTTATTAACTTGTATTTAAAAGAAATGGCTAAAATTGGGTGACCATATAAAGGACTTTTAATTGTTTGAAAATAAAATGTTATATCAATAAAATATAATAATACTTTATATCTATTGGCTGATGACATCGAGTTACCCAATTTTTGTATATTCGCCCAGAAATATTTTTACCGGTAAACCGGTAAAACGGTAATTTTTGTATTTTTCAATGTGATATAATAAAAATATGATTGGGTAGTCTTAAAGCAAAAAATAAATATATACATTCAGTCAAAAAAGTATCGGGAATGGATGATTTGTTTATGGTTCCAAATTTAAATTTTTGTTTTTTTTGTAGTTGTTAGATTGGCACAACTGTTTTCCATTTTGGCGCGGAGTTTGAGTTGCATCTGTTATTTATAATAAAAACAGTGCTGGTTTTAGTAATATCATATATAGTGTGTATTGCGAATTTCATAATGGACAAAAATATCGAACAAAGAGTTTGTCTTAAATTTTGCATCGCCAATGGAATTTCGTGTTCGGAGTCACTGAAAATGTTACAGAAGGCTTACGGTGAATCGACTTTATCAAAAACTCGTGCTTATGAGTGGTTCAAAGCGTTCAAAAGCGGTCGAGATGTGATGGAAGATTTGCCTCGCTCTGGTAGGCCGTCAACGTCTGCAACTGAAGTTAACATCGCAAAAGTGAAGAAAATAGTGACTGAAAATCCCCATTCAACTCTGAGAGAGATAGCCGCCGAACTTTCTGTATCTCACGAGTCGATCCGTACCATTGTAACTAATCATTTGGGTATGAAACATGTTGCTGCTCGGCTAGTCCCAAAAGATCTGAATTTTCTCCAAAAACTCAATCGCATGAAAGTCGCTGAGGAGATGCTAGAACGAGTCAGTTCGGACCCAACATTCATGAAACGCATTGTTACTGGTGACGAGACGTGGGTTTACGAGTTTGACATGCAAACTAGTCAACAAGCTTCGGAGTGGCGCCTTCCAACTGAACCGAAACCGAAAAAACCACGCCAAAGTCGATCAAAAGTCAAAGTCATGTTGACTGTTTTCTTTGACTATCGCGGTGTTGTGCACTCTGAATTCTTACCGGAAGGTCTAACGGTAAATAAAGAATATTATTTGAGCGTTATGCGGCGTTTAAGAGAGCAAATTCGACGAAAAAGGCCAGATTTGTGGAAAGAAAATTCTTGGATTTTGCACCACGACAATGCGCCTTCGCACAAGGCTATCATTGTGAACGAATTTTTGACCAAACACTCAACAAATACCATCCAGCAACCACCATATTCACCAGATATGGCTCCTGCTGACTTTTTTCTTTTTCCTAAACTCAAATTACCACTTCGTGGCACCCGTTTTCAATCGATAGAAGACATAAAGGAGAATTCGCGGCGAGAACTGAACTCAATACCGGAAGCAGCGTTTAAAAAATGTTTTGATGAATGGATTATTCGTTGGCGCAAGTGTATCGTTTCTAAAGGAGCATACTTTGAAGGTGATAAAATAAATTTGGATGAATAACAGACATTTTGTGTATTATTGATCTTTTCCCGGTACTTTCTTGACAGAGTAGTATATAAGGTATACGGTAATTACGAAGGCTGCGGCCGGGATACTTAAAAAAAACCAATTTAGATTCTAAAACTGATTTAATAAAAGCAAAAGAACTTACAATAAATGAAAACTATATCTAGCTAAATCTAAAGTTATGCCTTCCTTCGAAGCCGGAATAGAAGTGGCCGACCTCATGTAGCGGTGGCGCGATGGTGCCGCGGTATTTTGTGCATTCAGCGCATTTGCCTCGTGTCGCTAATTGCGCATTTTACTTGTTTGTTATAATTAATTGAGGCCGTCCTTAGTCAGCGCTTTGGATATACTACGCTTGCGTAACACCTCCGCCTGTAGTTCAGCAACTATTTTAAAACGCTCAGTGAAAATGTGGTAGGTTTTCTCGTTGCGTATGCGTTTCAGATGTTACAGGAACTGCGTTTTCATGATTTCCTGGTCCTGTGGGTACAGCGTCGTTTTGGTTCGGTTTTCTGGAAAGGTTTCTTCCAGGAAAATATCTTCTGGTTAACATCGCAATTGTAAGTATGGCTGCGATACACAGTATAACATAAAACGGTATAGTAGTATGATATAGCGTTTCAGTTGTTTCAAACGATGAAATCGGCGACTGAAGAGTTATTCTGTCCTGAATAGTGTGTAGTCTATCCAAGTTAATAGATGTTAAATTTGCATGTAGTAAGCTTATCTCCTGTGTTTCAGTAGTGTAGGGAATGTTCAATACTTTTACAGGTTGGCCTTTTATCTCGTCCTTAGTGTTTATTAAGGTTATTTCGTTTGTGTGTATCGAGCAGTGCAATGGAATAGTGGCAAGGTAGCTTCCCCTCAGTGTGTCGTAATCGTCGCTTCCACATTTCATCTGAACTCTGGTAGATTGAGGGAATGATATAACGTAATGTCTACTATCTAATTCTTCTACAGCCGGTTTTGATAGATGTACGGTCGTTAGTTTACAGGATTTTTGTAATGTCTTGCTTGAAATGAAGGTTTGCACGCAGTCAGCTTGAGTTTGGATATAGTGATTTGTTTTTTGTTCGCAGAGGTACCGATTATTATTTAGCTTCGGGCATTCTGCCTCCATGTACATGAACGTATTCCCATTGGTTGCTATGAAAGGATAAGGAGGTATGAGGACTTGGTTGTTCTTGTTCGGGACTATGGAGAGTTTATAAAGTGTATAGGTATCTTCTGAGACTATGGGAAACCTAAATGCTATTACTATTTTCTTGTCGTCGTAATAATACCCAGCTTTAATGATGTCATAGTACTGACGTAATTCTAACTCTATTACGTGGTGATTACCATAAATTTCCTTAAGCCTGTCTACTACGGTACCCAAGATGTCTATTCCTAACATGCTATGATGAATAGTCATCGCGCGGGTGAACGATAAAATATTCTCTATCCTATATAATTCCGATAACACGTCCTCTATGTTTTCGCTGACGATAGTCAACAGCTGATTGAACTTAGCGACTTGGATCATATTTATGCTACTTTCTGCCTGTTTTATTAATAGACTTAGTGTGGTGTTGATTTTACTCTGGTTTTCGACAATTTTATTTATGATATTAGTGTGAGTTAGCATCCACTCTTTACTGATGCTGATATGCTCGTTAAATTCATCTATAGTCTTCTTTTGGTTATTTCTCAACGTCTTTATGGCATTATTATATCGAACAGCATCCGAGTAATCGAGGTTACCTGTAACGCTTTTTATGACAGATCCTAGGCCGTCTATAAGACCTCTTTTTGAACGTCTAGGCTCTAGGGTACGTAGCTGATCAGTGACTTTACTTAATTTATCCGAAAGGTAGTCTATTTGATACTCGTAGAGAGAATATGTGTTATTCATCATGTGTAATTTAATGTAACGGAATTGAGTTTGAAGGGTGGAAAGAGTATTTTCAATGTCGTCCAGGTTGACATATTGGAGGAAAGTATGATAATGGGTTATTAGTCTGAGCGGTCCAAGTTTAAAGGGTAGTAATCCAATTCCAGAGTCTAAACTTTCAAGTTTTATCTCCTGGCTCCGTATTGCATATATCGTCAGTAGCAGCGTCATCCTGCAACAATTTAGCAGTCTTAGGTACGCGTTTAAGTCGTGATTTTGCTACGGGGCCGCGTTTCTTTGACGTATAAATGTGGATAGGTAAATCTGCTAAGACTACATCCTGTGTGTATCTGGGGGCTAATTTTTGCCGCGGGGCTGATGGGTTTTTTATGAAGACCTGTTGTTTAGGTTGATACTCCTCCTCCTGCTCGCGGGTCTTATTTCGGTTTTCGATTAAAGAGGTGCGATTACTAAGAGAGGTTTCATTTATGATTTGGTATACTGTTTTCATTTGATCTCTATGGTTTAATATGTATTGTTGCAATAGGTGGCTACTTAGATCAATGTCCCACGGATCTCGGCTATCAAAGTGCCCGGTTATTATGTCAAATGGTCTGCATTTAGTGAAACTATGGATTGAGCTGTTATATCCGAGTAAGGCATATGGTATTAGATTGTTTGCGGGTTCTTTTTTATGTTGAATACGTAGGATTCTTATGTGTTCAAGTAACGTGGAGTGGAACCTTTCTATGTTGCCGTTATCGTTAGGACTGTGAGCTAGTGTTTTATGGTGATTAATTTTGTGGAGTCTAGTGAATTCAGCGAACAGCTGATTAGCATACTCGGTACCGTTGTCCGTTATTATAGTTACAGGAAAACCATGGTGAGTGCAAAACTGTAGTAGGCCCTGTAAGATACTAATTGCGGTACCATCTCTCATAAGGTATGCTTGTCCGTATTTTGAAAATACATCAATGAATGTTAGGTATTTCTCATTTTCGACCGTGAAGAGGTCCATATGAATTATTTCAAACGGTTTAGTGGCTGGTGGCACTATGTTAAACTTTTGTTTGATGGGACTTCGGTCATATTTGGCCTGACCGCAAGTAGTGCATTCATTAATATACTTTGTAATGTGGTCTCTCATTTTCGGCCAGTAATACTTATGCGAGAGGGCTAGGTGACATTCGTTTATGCCGCGATGATTAGTTTTTCCGTCATGATAATGCCTAATTATGTCTTGCTGCCTAAGGTACTCTTTTACATTTTCGAGTTCGGATTTACATAACACGAGGTTCATTGCAGAGCTTTTAAAGTTATCTTGTATTATAGGAATGATGTCATACATGCTCAAAGGGGGGTTAATAATAATACCCGTCTTCACCTTCGGGTTTACGTACTCTTTTATAGCGGCTATGACGTCATCTATTAGGTTAGTTTGTGAAACTTGTATAGAGGTGCGAGTATGTGTGTCAAACGGTTTGGTCGCGGTCGGTCTTTTTTTTATGTCTCCTACTACTGTCATGATTATTTGTCGGTGAAATTTATTTATAGGTTCGTCGGTGATTGGTACTTCGAGTATGGGGTTCTCGTTACTTGTGTGGGCTGTTTCAGTACTGGAGTCTGCTATTGACGGGGGTTTTTCGGAAGGATTCACTGTAATCGAGCTTATCTCGTCATTATGTATTTCAACTCGCGAGAGGGCGTCAGCGTTGGTGTTGTTTTTGCCCTTTTTATACACTACAGTGAAGTCGTACTCACTGAGTTTCAATCTCCATCTAGTTAAACGCGAGTTAGGTTCTTTCAAGCTCATAATCCATTGTAGTGGCTTATGATCCGTAACTATCTTAAACTTACGTCCAAAGAGGTAGGGTCGAAAGTACTTAGTGGCCCACACGATGGCGAGAAGCTCTTTCTCAATGGTACTGTAGTTTATCTCGCTTTCGTTTAGTGTTCGTGATGCGTATGAAATCGGTCTGTCTGATCCTATTGGCCCTTGTGATAATATGGCTCCTATCGCAAAGTTAGAGGCGTCTGTTGTCAATATGAATTCCTTATTGAAGTCGGGGTACTGTAAGATCGGGTCGTTTGTTAAGAGGTTTTTACATCGTTCGTAGCAGTCAACGTAGTCTTTATTAAGTGTGACGATCCTACCTTTCTTTAAGCACTGAGTAAATGGTTTCGTGATTCTAGCGAAATCGGGTATGAATTTTCTGTAGTATCCTATAAGTCCGAGAAACTGTTTTATCTGTTTTGAGGTTTTGCCCAAGTAGCAAATTGTAGTCCTGTAGTTATTCTAGGAGCATGCATTTTTTTGCACTATAGAAATACTATTGACGTTTATAGAACCGCATTTGGGCGCAGTTTATAGGACTATTACGTCCTGTGACCGTTGTGTTACAGTCCGGTAATGTGCAATCGGATTTTATAATTATCTTATTAGGTGCTTTTACAGGATATTATTGTCCTATAAAGATCAGGTAAACGCATTGAGTAAGCGCGATTAGTCCTCTAACGATGTAGTGCGTGCTGCTACTGGTGTGATTGATCCTACATTGATCAGGGTGATGTTGTTAGTAGAGCATTAGTTTTTAATTCTTTAAGAGTGACGCGCTGGGTGTCTTTATAAAAAAAAAATTAAAGTAATCCACATTATAATATATTATCTCTTAGCATAACATATGTAAATTTTGTCTTGCTTTTATGTATAAAGAATGCCTAATCAACTTGCGAAATTAATTTTATTGATAAAGTATTCGAAGATAATGAACATGTCTTCATGCCCCTTTCAAAGTAATCGTATTAAGTAATTGTTTATTAAGTAATAATTAACATACTTAAAAAACCGCCATGGGATCGGATCATGTGCCACAATATTGCATTTATCAAAACCTTTACAAAACTATTTAGTGAGAGTTAAGACTACTACATGACCTACCTACTTCGCCACCATATTTTAGTTTTGGGGTTCCTTTAGATAAATACATCAGAAATACTCTGTGTGTAATTTTATATAATCTTAATTAGTACTAATATTACTTATAAGAATTGTGTCAGAATTACGTTACAACACTTTAAACTTTCTCCATAAAATTGATTTCGACATAGATGAAGAGTTGGCAGTGTAGGGATGCAAAACGATAAATCAGTAGGTATTTGAACACTTTTGCAAATTCTTTCTTCACCTTGAAGTTATTTTTCGCCAAATTCTTTATTTTTGCGTTTTGATCTGATAATTACGAGTATGGGATTTTATTTCAAAGTCAGGGCGGTTGTCATTACCAAATTCACTATCACTACTTCCATTATCTTCAAGGTTATTAGAACTTTCAGTAAAAATAACTTCGCAGTCTTCTTGAACCATTTAATTTTTTTTATATTGTACGGAACCATCACGAACTTCACGAGACTCTCTTGTATTTAAGAAGAATATCGACCCGCACTTCGATCTTGATTTAATTTCAAGTAACTTTTTTGAAACTCTTCTTCGATAACTGCCACTACGCTTAAATCGTTTCCATTTGTTTAGATCCATTTTTATTGTTTTGCTTTCTCTAAATAATAACAATATGGCCGGTTACTGCAGTATATAAAAGCAAATGTAGGATTCATGTTAGCGGAATATTACCTATAAACATCGGCGGCATGCTAGTTTCGTGCTAACAATCAATTAGAAGTCGCGTCTCAGACAAATCAATCCTTTAATATACTTGACCTATAACACCTATATGTAAGACGTTTATAGAAGTGCATGTCTTGTGCCTGTTAGTATAAACAATCTTATCAAATGTGTTTAAAGGATCAAAATGAAATACTTGCTAATTAGTTTTATATCATGCTCTTATATAACTGCAAGATCGGGTAGGAATCGTGAGTAGTTATAATGTAAACGTCTATAAAACTAAGAAATAGGATCGAAAGCACTTGAAGCGCAAATTGTCTTTTGATATGCTTTTGTGAGATTAGTGATCTTAGTCAAAGCGTCTATTAGATGCGTATTAGACGTTTAGTCTTATAAGTCGATTGCTATAGGACCATTTTGCTACTTGGGTGGGTATGGGGTATTTTTGTATAGCTGTAATTTTGTCCGGGTTTGGTTTGATTCCTTCATTGCTTATTATATGACCTAGGAAAGCGGTTTCTAACTTCAAGAATTCGGACTTGTCCATCTGAATCTTAAAGTTAGATTCTCGGAGTCGTTGGAATACTTTCTCTAGGTTATTTAGATGCTCCTGAAGCGAGGTACTATAGACTATGATGTCATCCATGTAGACGAGGCAGATCACGTTTTGTAGGCCTCTCAGCACATTGTCCATTACCCGTTGGAATGTTGACGGGGAGTTCTTCAAACCCATGGGCATTCTTAGGAACTCAAAATGCCCATGTTCTACATTGAATGCTGTCTTGTGGATGTCGTCAGGGTCTGTCTCAACTTGGTAAAACCCACTGGCAAGGTCAAGGGTACTAAAATACTGGCACTTCCCTAACTTGTCTAGGACGTCTGTTATGTTCGGTATGGGGTATTTATCGTCTATGGTTTTTTCATTTAGTTTTCGGAAGTCTACTACGAGCCTCCATTTTTGTTTCCCGGAAGCGTCTGCTTTTTTAGGGACTACCCAAATGGGAGAGCTCCAGGCCGAGTCAGAGGGTCTAATGATATTTTGTTCCAGCATTTTTGAAATTTGCTCCCTAACTTCTTGGCGATGAACGAAAGGATATCTGTAAGTCTTGGTATAGATAGGTGCGTCGTCTACAGTCCGTATACGGTGTTTCACCTTATTGGTGAAAGATAAGGGTTCGCCTTCTATGTAAAATACATCTGCATACTTCGAGCAAATATTAACTAAGTTAATTTTCTCCTCCTCATTAAGATGATCTGTTCGCAATTTAGATATTACTTTATTAATGCGAGATGTGTCAGGTATTTGTTCCAGGTTCATGCATTCGATGTTACTTATAGTTACAGCTTCTACCGGGTGGTCTAGGGATAGAATAGTATCGTTGTTTGATGGGTTTAAAATTTCTATAATGCCGCGGTTATTACAAACGGTTGTAATGCATTCGCTTACAATGCAATTGCACAGGTATTGTTGTGGGATATGTACGTCACCGTCTTTAGCGTTTATAGGTAATCTGATAAGCTTAGTTGTGTTGGCTGGTATAACAGCCTCATAAAGGTTTACATTTCGGGAATTAAACATTACGATAGGGTTCCTAGCGGTAGCCGTAATCAGTAGGTTGTCCTTTAAGTCAATCTTCGTATTCCATCTGGTCAGTAAATCTAGTCCGATAAGTCCATCAAAAAATTTGTGAAAGTCATATATGAATAATTTAATCTCGTTAGGGTCATTGAGTTCACGGAAGGCTGGTATAGTTATTGAATAATCGTTTCTAGTTGTAGCGTGGACGTTAGTTACCTCGAAGGGATCATAGTTAAGAGGGTATTCCGAGTAATACCGTTGTACAGCTGTAGGACTAATAAATGACTGGTTTGCTCCGGTATCAATGAGTAGGTTTAGTGGGGGGTCAGATATTTTTATGTAGGGCAACTGTCGTTGCGTTTGCAAGTTAACTTCTATTTTGAGGGTTTTAATGGGGATTTTATCTGAAAATCCTGTTTTGCGTTACTAGTCGAGGGTTGGGGGTCCTCACATGCTGTAGAGGGTTGAATCGGTTTTTGCTCGGGCACCATAGCTGGTCCGAAGTCCTGTACGTAATAGTGGTTACCGTCGTCATAGTAAACGTTATAGTCAGCATGGTCGTAGTCATAAGAGTAGGGTTCCTCCACGAGGTAATAATCGTAGTTATTTTCGCTGCAATCGTTGAAATTCATCTCGCGGGTTTTAAAATAATTTGTCGGAGCCGGATTGCCAAACTTGCCCCAGTCATGAGGTCTACTTGGCATAGGCTTAGCAACAAAATGGCTGACCCCGCTCATTGGCTGAGGTCCCGGGGCTAGGGCACGTGGCTGAACTCTAAATACGTTGCTCTGAGCGTTATAGTTAGGCGGTGCCGCGCGGAACATTTGCTGCGTACGTGTTTGGTTATTAGGTGCGTTGGGCGCACGTGGCGCGCCATGTGGTTGGAACATAGGTTGTCTCCAACTGCTTTGCGGAGCCGGTGGCCGTTGCCAGTTTGAAAACGGTTGGTGACCAAAGGGTTTCGGCATCGACATGGGTAGAAAACCTGTGGGCTGTGTTAGTAATTTGGGCATGGGAGCGGTTGGAAGTGGCCTTTTTACACTCGCACTATCATTACGATTTTGCAAGTACATCACATTTAGTTCCTCTTGGACGAACTCCAGCGCCCTCTCTATGCTTTCAGGACGCATACAACGTATTCGGGAACCTAGAGGTTCCTTAAGGCCACGTACAAACGCTTGCATTGTTAATTTCTTGTATAGTGTACGTTTCGCTTCTATGGTGGTAGTCACTGTTTCATGCAACGATATATAAGTCATAATGGTACTGAATAACGATTGACATTGGTCGTAGTACTCTTGTGGAGTACTATTACCCTGAGCTGATACTAGGAGGTCATTATAGAGGGCTGTTTCGTCCCTCTGGTCGGCAAAGCTATTAATTAGGGTATTTCGTATTCCTGCCCAACTATCTGGGATGCCATTCGAATTAATTCTAGTTGCCGCAACGCCTGTTATTCTATTTAATATCCCGTTCAAAAGGCATAGGTTACCTAACTCACTACCCGGTACATTACTTAAATAAGTACTAACTATCTGGTCGCATAATTTAATAAATCGCGTGAGTACGTTAGGGTTCCCATCGAACTCGGGAACTGGGCGCAGAGCCTTAAAAATTGTGTCCGGATCACTCGACATTTCGCGGTCCTCTATTAGGCTATTAAAACCTAAATCTATGTCTCTACTCGAATCTAGCACTAATTGCCTACTATTCGGTCTACCTGATGTAGACTCGCGAGGTCCTAAATTACGTGGGTGGAAAATTTTGAAGGATTAAGTGACTTGGATACACAGGAAGCAACACAGGGAATAATTCAAGTGTACTCACATAACCTTCATATCGGTCTCTGGGGTCGATGTCTGGATCCCGTTCTCTCCCGGCAGCAATCCTTGAGTTCGGATACTCGATGAAGCTTGACAGCAGGTTAGCCGCGATCGCTCACGCGCGGTAGCGATAATATCGATATAAGATAGACCTAGCTAACCTCGAGTATCCTACCGACTGCGCCAATTACGAAGGCTGCGGCCGGGATACTTAAAAAAAACCAATTTAGATTCTAAAACTGATTTAATAAAAGCAAAAGAACTTACAATAAATGAAAACTATATCTAGCTAAATCTAAAGTTATGCCTTCCTTCGAAGCCGGAATAGAAGTGGCCGACCTCATGTAGCGGTGGCGCGATGGTGCCGCGGTATTTTGTGCATTCAGCGCATTTGCCTCGTGTCGCTAATTGCGCATTTTACTTGTTTGTTATAATTAATTGAGGCCGTCCTTAGTCAGCGCTTTGGATATACTACGCTTGCGTAACACGGTGGTAAACATGTTTATATATTATTGCTTAAAATGAGCATAGGAACACAAATTCTAAAAACGTGACATGTCTTTTGGCGCAGTCAAGGGTAAATGTAGCACATTTATAATTTAATCAATTTTCATTATCACATGTTAACAAACAATCAAATTTTAAAGGTTTTTCAAATAAAAAACAATCAGTATGTAAGCTGCCAATTTTAGTAGTCTTAATTTTCAACTTAATATTTTCCGCAGTATTTGTACTGAACAATTTAGTAGATAAACTCAAATTAACTTTCAATCAGCTACAACGTTTCCTTTATAATATAAACAACAATCACAATGTCATTGATCACATAAACTCAAGTTAACTTTCAACGTACATTCTCGATAATATTTTAAACAAATCGTATAAAATCAAAATGAACTTAAAATTCAATTTATTAAAAACCGGTAAATTACCGGTTACATATATTTTTTACCGGTAATTTAATAATCGCGAAAATGGGCGGTTTACCGGTAAAAATGAAAACCGGGAAACCGGTATTGCATGCCCTAGGTCCACGGTATTGCTTTCTAATAACCCACAACCCCTGCAAGCAATGGCCTTACCAGGCCTCTCAGCCTGTTTCACCCTTTAACTACCCTTTTTCTGGACGAACTGTCAACAATGTTTCTTTTGTGTAAAGGACACTCTTAATTTAATTTAAAAAAAATAGAGGTGGCACATTTTTGCATGCGCTTAGGTTTTAGGAAAAATGAAAAATACCTGAAAATTTGCGATTTCTCTTTAGGGAGTTTTTACACTCTTATTTTGTTTAGTTTGTGTGTTGAATTTAGTATTTTCTTTCATAAGACTGACCAATAAAGACAACAGCTGTTAGAATAAACAAGGGGGTCATTTGTTTCTGTAACACAAACATGATTTCCATGACTTAATTTCATGGATTTGAATTCAGAAGTACCAATGTAAGTTTATATTAAATGGAATGATATTTTTAACACAATTATTTTTCGAGCTCAGGGTAGTTTTAAACTATTAATCATTATTGAAGTCTGTTCCAATCCAGTACAAAAAAAAAAGGAAAACATTATTTATCATTACAGATATTATGTTAACCGGGACATGACCCAAGTCATAAAACAATAATAAAATAATTAATAGAGGTTTTTATAACTGGGTTATGAAGGTCAGACAGACAGTTGCACCGTAAAATACCAGTATTGGCAGTATTCAGCTGCATCCGGTGAGACTTGAAGCAGACCCAAACTTTGGAAAAAGACTAAGTATATGGTGATTCATTACTTTCAATGTCCATAGCAACAATCAAACTTGCTGATCATGTTTACATTACCATACAATGGGTGATACGCTTATGCATCATAATAATAGCAGTTTACATCACATCTCGTTTCTGGTGTCATTACAAAGAGATTAACCGCGATAAATTTATGTAACAACTCCTTGGACGTAATGAAGCAATCGATAAACAACAGTCCCATTTAAAAGAAAAAAAACAAACTCACCGCTCTTCGGCAAACTCCGAATCACGTTCACCGCAGCGTTGAACTTGTCTTCCAAAGACATATCTGGGCTTTGGCACGTAATTTTGATCACAAACACTCAATATTAATTTAAAACAACACGCACTTTGGACTTGATAATTGGTGACTGAATTAAAATCACTTAATCACTGCACCATTGAAGACATGTTTTCAACACAATCACTCATTAATGAATATTTATTTGTAATAGACACAGCGTGGCGTGACGTATTCACAACGATTGTTTTTTTGATGAAAAGCGACGAATATTGGACAAATAGTGCGATGAACGAAATACACCGCCTTCGCAGGAAAGGAAGTGAACGCGAGTGATTTGACAATATTGCAGTGTTGCCAGTGGCAGATAGTCAAATATAACATGAGATAGCTCAAAAAGTAACATTTTCACGAGAAAAGTAACATTACCTTACGACAACAACTTTTTTAATGGCAACACTGGGCACACTGGAATGGAAATCGCGCGCGTCGTTTCGAAAAGCTACACGAGTGATAATGTCCGCACAAGCACTGATAAGAGCATTATGATTTTGGGTCATTTCATAATCCAGAGACAATAAAAACTTTGACGTGGGACTTCAGTGTTGGTGCCGACTATAGGGATATTCCTGCGGGCCTATTAGTTTTGTTTAGTTATGTTTAGAACATTCAAAATATTCAAATTTAGTACAACTAGAAACAACTATTTAAGTATTATAAGTAGGCAGTAGGTTACTTAGATTAGCGGAGGTCGATTAACAAAATCAAATTCTAGGGCTACGCGCGCCAGCCGGTAGGTATACTCAGCCCACTCCTAATTCCTGTAAACATAACTAAAGTTAGTACTATAATATTTAAAAACGATGTACCTACAGTGAACGGCGCACTATAGACTATACTATGCTTATTTACTTGTAACTTAGATGACAATACAAAAACAAACTTTTTTCAGTTGGAAACACGACTTTTTGTTGAATTACTGATTCCCTAAATACCTATTCACTTAATAGTTTAAAACTACATGTAACATTTACTTACCAAGTTAGTAATGTTAGCAACACAATACAAGTCACTGTACAACAAACTGTTCTGTTGTTTGAATTTAAAAACTTTATCCAAGTCTACCCAAGTCAACTGTTGACTTGAATCACAATCACACAAACGAACAACAACCGGAACAACTATTCTCGTAGAAGCGAGAAGCATACGTCACATCCTACAGTCACATCCCCGCGCGCTCATTCTCTCACCCCCGCGCTCGCCCTACGCGTCTTCGCTTTAGTGTTGTGAGTTACGTCCGTACATACTGCACACAAAAACAGTTTTGGGCGCGTTCCGTTGCACGATTTTTTTTTGTCTGCCGTAAAAGTAACACAAAAGTAACATATTGCGTCGTGTAACATGGAGGTAACATGAGAGGGTCAAAAGTAACGTAAAATGTTACAAAAGTAACATTCTGGCAACGCTGCAATATTGACATTTATGAAGAGTCAAGAGATGTTTGCATGCTACTGATACAATGGTCGATTTCGATAAAATGGAAAAAAAAATTGGTTGTTTGTAAAGTAGGTTTACGATCGAGATGTTTACGTGATAACGTCTTATTGCGATCGATCGCGCTCGTGAGGTTTTGGTGTGACACAAGTTTCTGAACATGTCACCCGACTAAAACGATTTTAAAGACGTTATCACGTCAAAAAATCAACCATATGAAAATATTTACTCAAAGATAAGTGAAAATTATCGTTGAAGCTTTCTTTTACATATTTATTTCAACTATTACTGACGTTGCTATCGTCATACATTTGTAATATTTGAGACAGGACAGGTTTGCTTGGTCATTATTTGGCAGTTCAACATCCATCCATTGCAAAGAGTTGGTTAGCATGATATTGTATTGTAAATAATAAATGGTTGTCAAACGACGACTTTTATAAAATAATAGTTGTATTTCCTGTTCTGAATGGGATGGTTATTTTTTCCATGTCGAAGAATAAATAGTCCCATCACTAGAGATTTTTGACAAGAAACTGCATGTTGCCACTTGTAAAAATATTTTACGTCGAAAACGTTCGGATACTCACAGTTATTGACAGAAATTCAATCAAATCATGTTTTTTTTTATCTGTGTATCAAAATTTCTTTCTGTTCTTGTCAAATTGAAGAGAATCTCGTTGATTCCTCTGAAACCGATAATTCCTAAATAAAGGTAATAAATCCGTAGTTTTTAAATAAATCTTAATATTTAAGTGAAATATTAAAACGTTTTAGTATATTGAGGTGTAATCACGACATATTTGCGTTGATATTTCAATATTTTAGTTCGGTGTATCAGCGAAACCCGCGCCCATATTAATTTCGCACAAGTGTTGAAATATTTATAGTTTACAGTGATATTATGTGTTCAAAAGACTTGTGTTAAACTTTACGATAAAATATAATTTCGAACGCTGTAAATCGAAGTTCATAGCTCAGGAATTTACTAATCATTGTGGCTTACGGCCTTGTATTCATGCAATTCGGGTCCATTTGCTTGGTTATTTCGTCCGGCGAGTGATTATATCTTCGCTATTATAACTACTATCTACTATATCAGTTCTATCAGTGCTAAGCTCGATTAAGGTCAATTTACCACCAAATGTGGTGATTGGAAGTGTATTATTCGACAGATAGTACCTTGAGATAAGTTGTAGACATGTATTTGTGGACGAAGTACCTCTGGCTTCGACAATTTAAGATGTAGCTACTAGTTAAACTATTATTGTGATCTGAATATCGTTATTTAGATTATAGGTTACATTATAACGCAAATGTTCTAAGTCTGAATTCCAAGCCTAGTTAGTTTATAAAAGGAGCTGTAAAAAAACACAAATTTTGTGCAATGTAGTAGTGTGTCAAAATACCTTACTAACTGCGCCTTCACTCGCGTGATGATAAAATATACTATAGATCTTTATGAATTGTAGCCTCTGTTATTCGGATATGTAAGCAATATTATTGTGAAGTTTCATCAAAATCCATTAAGTTGTTTTTGCATGAAAGAGCCACAAACATACATACAAGCTCACAAACTTTTGCTTTTATAATACCTATTATAAAAGCAAAATATAATTAATATTATAATTAGTAGGATATTTACATTGATTGAGTTTCATTGTAATTTTAGATAATGATAGCATTAACATTGGCACTATCATTATTACTGAATGGATTTTGATTAAAATTCTATCATTATTCCTGTATCCATGTTAATCACAAAGAAAATATGGTTCAAGAGTACTTAGGTCAACAACAAGATAATTATTTTATATGTCCAATATTTCTCAAAATTTTAATTGATGTACAACCAGTCAAAAACTTTACCAAAATATTAGAAATTTAATATGCAAACCTGAGAATGCATAACATAATCTATCATCTGGTAGTCTTCCAATCTTAACTGTCCCCCTTATTAGACAGCCACTGCCAGTCTAACCTAAAATAATAGTACTGCAAATTCACCTAAACCATACTCTCTACCTTCAACAGGAATTCTTCCCTAACCCAAGATAACATCTAGAACAGACTCCAAGATGCCAGAACTGACTGAGCTGGACAAGGCCACCGCCTCCATGACAGAGAAGCGCAAGGAAGAGACAGCCTCCTCAGACAGCGACTCTGATGACACTATTCCTGAATTGGAAGATGCTGGTAAGAAGACGAGACCTCTATATGCCTTTGACATGCAAGAATCAATTCTTTGATGATTTCCTGTTATTAAACATGCAAGAAATAATTACAAATATTTTTGTTACTTACAAAAAAAGGAAAATGATGACAATGTGATGCTTCACTTATTTCTCGAAACTGACATATGACAATAACTGCATTAGTTATATAGTTGTGCAGTGGTTAAGTTATTGGCTGCTGCACCTCGTGTTGTGGGCTTGATCCCCACACGGAACAACTGCCTGTCGGACACACAAAATATTTGTGTGACCGACAGGCAGTTGTTATAGTATATTTTAGGTAGTTATTCTGGCTGATTGTGTGTGTGAGTTTAATGTTTATAAATGCACCCACAATACAGGAGAATTTCCTAGTGTGGGGCAACCTTTTTTTAATGAAGAAGCAGATTTATTATAAGAAGTTGTATATTACCCATATTTGCAAAATAAAATTCTATACTATTCTATAAGGAGCAAATTAAGTCCATTTTAGAGAATATAGCACGTTTTGGTGAGAAGCTGACACTAATGATGATAACAATTATGATTGTTTTTGATTAATTATGAAAACCACCTTGGCTGTGTCTGAAGTGTCTCATTCACCAGATTCCATACTCTAAGATAAAAAATAATTGATGCCTCTATGGTTGATATCTTATCTATGGAAGTTCATCCCATTTGTAATGGTACTGAACTCGCAATAAAACCTCTACACTAAAATGTTCATTCGACAGGTGCACCAGGCACTGGTGGCATTGCCAACCCCATCGCTGGCATTGACATTGTGTCAAAAGCAAAGCAGTCGCGCGGTGAGAAGAAAGCGCGCAAGATCATGAGCAAACTTGGACTTAAGCCTGTGAGTATACTAGTTTTTTGGACAGACTATTTTTCCTTCTTCTTCATGGGGGGTGTCCGGTTTCCGCACTTAGTCTTTTCATTTGGAATATTTGTGTGTATGCCGTGTACCTGGGTGGCCGCTACTCAAGCCAGCCCACCTCCTTCCAGAAGCAGATAAGTCTTTTCGGGTTCTTGAGGGTGTATGCAAGTGATCCTGGTGTACCCAGTGTAATTTTTTGGATTTCGGTGATTTCTGTACATTCAATTTTAAACTATTTTTCTTTTCATATAATAAAGGAAATAAGTAGTACAGAATCCTGAATTTTGGAAAGAATGGAGGGCAGAGCTTCTTCACCCAGCAACAGCTAGCTATAATAGTGTTGTTATCCACTGATAAAATGCATTATTTGCATACATGTAGTATGCTGAATAACTGAATATTGCCATGTCATCTACTATGAATTTGACTCTTCTGAATTTCATCATAGTTTATACAGCTGCAGACTTTTTTGACATTCACATATTCTCAGTTATAAATATCTCATTCACACATTATCTGACCACCATTTATTGATATCAGCACAACGTTTTCATTTCGATAATTTTATTAGCCTTACTGCCTAGCCTTTGGAAAATATCAATTTGGGTGTATTATTTTATTCCAATGCGAAATTCGTAATAAAACACATAGATAATAATCATCATCTATGTTATTGTTTTTTTAATCCTGTTGCACATAACACTGTAAAATCGCCTTTGGGAGAGGGCACTGGCTCCTGTAAAGGTGTGTCCAAATATCGAGCGGCAATCGAGCGCGGCTGCCGCGCGCGGCCCGCCGCGCTTTGATTAGACGACTGCCGCGCGCGAACGCTTCTGGCTACCTGCCGCGCGCGAACATTCTTAGTAAACATTCGGCAGTAATTGTGTTTGGACGTATTTCTGCGCACAAACATGGACAACGAAACATCGATTCGTTTAATTGAAATGTATGGATCTTTTAAAGAGTTATGGGATCCTCGACAGAAGGAATATTATAAAAATGTTGCGACTAAAAGTTGTTCCTCAAAAAACGATCTACAAAAATGGTCAGATATCATTTTTTCGTAAAATTATAAAACAAAATTACATCTAAAAATATTTTTTTTTTCTGGAATTTCTGAAGATTTTCGCTTATAACTTTTTTATTTATAGTTCTACGACAAAAAGTTACTGGACCAAAGTTGTAGGAAATTTAATTTGCAACAAAAAATGTCAACAATTTTTTTTTATCAAATAAATAGTTTAGGAGATATATCGTAAAAACCATTTCAACCTCTATTTTCAAGATGGGGCCGTGGGACAAGGGTAGCGACCGGACCCCACAAACTTGTTTTTAGATTTACACTGACCCCCCCTACACATCAAAAAAAATAAAATTGCGTCCTCTAAAAAACGCAAGGTAAGGCCTAAAAAATGTAACATTTCAATGGACTAGATAATTAATTTCATAATTGATTGACTCAATATTCTTGTAACCTCCGTTGAAAAAGTGGTTTCATCCCATTTCCTCGTTAAAATATGTTTCGTCTTAGCTCTTATACGCAATTTTTTAATATAAGCAGAGCTACGACACATGCGACCGCTTTCATTTTAGTTCTGATGCCAACTGAAGCGCGCGCCCGCGCGGCATATCTTGGTTGTGCCGCGCAGTACTGCCGCGCAAACATTAGTTGGCTTTGTCCAAACTAGAGCGCGGCAGAAATGTGTCCTACAAATGCCGCGTGTTGCTGCCGCGCTCTTGCTGCTCAATGTTTGGACACACCTAAAGACAGGTCTTTCACCTAGCACAGGAGTCAGGGACTTAACAAAAAATGTAACAACTTCTTGTGTACTAAAGATTATACTTACCTGCCTAGCCTTTTACCAACTATGTTAAGGTAAGCTTCTAGTTTTAACTTGATGAGGCTGAACACCAGTATTTTACATGAAGTGACTGCCTATCCAATCTTCACAATCCAATTAGTACTAGGTAATATAGTACCCATTGCAATTGGTTAGACTGGGTTGTCCTACTTTGTAAAGGTGTCGTCCTAACTGTCCATCAATCATAGCATCCAATGTGTTCCAACATAAAGTTTTCTTCATAGTGACCTAATTAAAGCTCGCAAGCCGTGGCCTAGCGTGAGCATAAGCAATGTTTTAATAACCAGCTTCATTGCACGACGAGAACGCATCACGCTATCCTACACACAGTTGCTGCCAACTAGGATAACCCCTTTTCTTGCGGATTGTAAATCTTCGAATATCTTCTATTTGGGATGGTTGTCTGACTTTTAGTGACTAAAGCCACCCATTCTTCTTTTGCCCTTTATATTCCGGGGCCGCGGAATCTTTTCTAACAACCCACGATCCCGATAGGATGACGCTTTAAGTGTAAAATTTAATTATTTGTCATTTTACTAATTCCAGGTCCAAGGCGTAAACAGAGTCACAATCAGGAAGTCCAAGAACATCCTGTTTGTGATCAACTCTCCAGATGTCTACAAGAACCCTCACTCCGACACTTACATTGTGTTTGGAGAGGCCAAGATTGAGGACCTGTCCCAACAGGCTACCATGGCTGCGGCTGAGAGGTTCAAGGCTCCGGAGAGCGCTGCTGCTGGCAATGATGCTGCTGCTGCTGGCACGGTAAGATGTTTGACTGTATATTTGGAAACAATGCGTAAAGATGATTTTAATCTACTATTTATGATCAAAGTCATAAATAGTAGATTAAAATCATCTTTACGCATCATTTAGCAGATTAAATCTGGATTTTAACACGGAAAAAAAATATGCGTCGATTTGCAGAATTTAACTATGCAGTATATGGTTTGATTCCAATGTGAAAAGACTTATGGTGTTCTCAATTCTTTTGTTACAATACTGATGATGATTCAAAAATAAGATGTTTGATTTATTATGAAATCTACCTTGGCTGTGTCTGAAGTATCTGTATTAACCATATAACCTCAATTTTGAGCTGTCAAAGACAATGTCCCACCTTCCAACTTGTCTTGCATGCCCGATCACCTGCGCACTTGATGATCTATGTACTGCATCATTGCGCGGATATCACGTGGCTGAATTTTGGTCTAAACGCATTCAAACTTTTTGCTATCACTATAAGCTAAGAAAAAAAAGGGTGGTGGTCAGAATTGGATTGTCAAAGTTATTCAGAACCTATTCCAAAGTATTGAAGGTTACTATGGAGAATGAAGGACAATACATTGCCCCTATGCTTCGATTTTCCTCTTTACCACTTCTTAACATACAAATCCCACAATTCAATGTCAATTCTCTTAGTCTTTTTCATTTAATTCTAAAACAAATTTCCAAATTCCACAGACGGTAGCACCCATCGCGGAGGAAGAAGATGAAGAAGGAGTTGACGAGACAGGAGTGGACGAGAAAGACGTGGAGATTGTGATGTCCCAAGCCAACGTATCGCGAGCGCGGGCCGTGCGCGCGCTCAGGAACAACCAGTCGGACATTGTCAACGCTATTATGGTAAGTACAATTTTCGTTTCAGTACGGAAGTTCTACATTGACAAAGAGATCAATAAATCTGTGATGGTGTTGTGTGGGATGCATAGGATTTTTTGTGGCTATGATTAAAAGCGGATACAGACATTGCGAGGCATGCGCCCCGAACGGCGCACATCGCATGCCTCTGCTTGAGGCGTCGATCTTGACGCTTTTACCGACATACGCTAGCTCACTTTGCACGTGTGTCGCACATGCCTCGCCACGAGTATAGAGGTACACACCTTGCGAGGTATTCGTAGTGCGCCGTTTGCAGCGTATGCCTCACTAAGTTTGTATCCGCCTTAAGAGGCATAATGTCAAGCAACTAACAAATTGCCAACCTGATTATTTGGGCATTCTCATATTTACTTTGGATCCAAGACTGTTAAGTTATTACTCCAGGACTTCATCAAGCTTCCTTGTCCCTGTGCTGTTGTAGTGGTCGCCACTCTTGATTCAGGCTTTCAGGAGTAGCACTGATTAGGGAATACTGTGCGGGGCTTTTCCCAATCATAAAAAAAACTTGTACTTAATGGTAGTGCAATGTGTCATAATATAACACCAGCTCCTTACTATTCAAACTGGAATAAAGTTCGTAGATCCTATATACTTTTCTACACAAGTCCCTTGTCTGAACTTCGATATGTCTTCAGAAACTCCTATATCTGTCATAGACTATATCGATAATGGTATGTCATACTAATTTCTTCTTTTTCTTCCGCAGGAGCTGACAATGTAAAGTTCCTGAGCATAGTCAAGAGTACGTTAACTTCCTAGTTTTAAGTCTCCGATAATAGTCACCAAGCGAGTAAGAGAAAAGTTATAATTACCTCTCGCTTGCACATTCAACTGAAGAAGAATCCAAAGGTCGAGTTTGACGATAGAAATGTTTTGTACGGTACGGGATTGTATATAGGTTTACTTCAACTACAATAAAATTATGGTAATACTATTTTTGACTTTTATTTCTACATAATCTTCAAGTTTGTGGATAAAAGCTCTATAATTGCTGATATGCATAGTGAAAGCCGAAAAATATAACCCACAGTAGTCAAGGATAGGCGGCGGATGCTGCGCTCTGGGTTATCCCACCCGTAAACTTAATTATTAAAAGAAGAAAGAAAGAAAAGCTTTTATTTGGGACTCGCACAAAACAAGTAAAACAGTAACAAAATTAAATAAAATAGTACAGACAAGGTTATTGTCTGTGCGAGGCTAAAAAGGCCCCTGTCTCAGCATAAGCATATTATTTACGAAGAAGCGGCGTATGCTCCGTTACGGCTTTACACGCCGTTTCTCTGTGAACAAAATTTGTAAGGACCTGGTCGGCAGCAATGCAGTTTTTTTTTAATTTTGATACCTCAGCACGTTTCTGCTGAGGTGTCAATATTTTACTCAGAAAACTTAACTGGCTCTTGGAACATCTCTGGTCTCACTCGATAATAAATTACTTACCTACATAAATACGGGATTGGAACTGTGGGGCTCAGATAAGAACTCAAATGTGGAAATTCTACAGCAATTTCAAAACAAAGTTCTCAGAATAATATCCAGTGCTCCCTGGACGAAATAGAGCACAGAACGACTATGTACAGAACGACTATGTACAGTACATACGAGTAGACGTTCTGTGCTCTATTTCCTCTGTACAAACACCGAATACAATCGCACACCAATAGCCTCGCCACGCTCTTGACACAACCACAATGACAAAAAGGATTTTTCACTGGAAAAATGAACCTCGCACGACAATTCGACTTTCAACAAATCTGCTAAAGGTTCAAATGAACCGATTGCAAGCTAAGGCCCTGCGCAGACGGCACACTTTTTGTGCGATCGAGTCTGCGGCGCACAAAAAGTCTGTATGGCGCGCAAAAAGTCGGTCGCGGATTTTTCACAGACTCAACGCACACGACGCACATCTTCGATCATTTTGTCGGCAGAGTTGTAGGGACGTAGACGCTATGGAAATCGTGCATTTTTTTTTTTTTTTTTAGGAATGGCATCTCGCAGTTCAACCAAGGAGGTTGTCGTCTGCTTAACCGGGCGAATCCTGTGGATGCCTTAAAAATTAAGACCTCCAGCCAGGGTAAAAACTTATAAACTAAGCGACTACACGCTAAGGGCACCCCCTGTGGGGTACGAGCCTCGGCTTAGGGCGTCGCTGAGGGACAGCAAGGGACAAGCTGGATCTGAGTGATATTATTTATGGGCTGATTTGGACTTACTGGCTCAGCAGCGCGGGCTGGCTCTTGCAAGGGACGGGTGGGACAATTACCGGGACGTCGCGACGGGCCTCGTCGGCGAGGACGGAATGACGGCGCTTTGCGTCTGAATTTTCGAAGAGTGCTAGTCTCCCTGCTGCTCTCCTGAAGCAGGGTTGTAGCATCGTCAGGAGTGACGAGGGTATGACGAGGACGACGAATTTTACTTATTCGCGAGGGATCGTATCGAGCGGCCGATGCGATAAGGGGGTTGCGATGTTTTAACGCGGAGTCAAAGAAGCGCTTGGTAAGGCGCTTCATGAATTGAACGACGGTGGGGATTCTTAAGTCTAAGTGAAGACTATCGTTACGGACGTAAAAAGGGGCTCCCGTGATTTTACGAAGGAATCGGTTTTGCAAGACCTGCATCTTATGAAGGCTACGCGGGTTGGAGTGGGCGAACACGACACATGCGTATGTCATGATGGGACGGATGACCGCGGTGTATAAACGCAATTTGCACTTGAGTGACAATTTGCTTTTTGCCTGAGTTAAAAAGTGAAGCCTACCCATAGCAAAGGCAGCGCGCGAACGAGCCGCTTTGATATGAGCCGCGAAGGACAAGTGACTGTCTAGAATGACACCTAAGTATTTGGCTTGCTTCTCCCAGGGGATAGGCTTGCCGTACATAGCGATCGGACTGGGGATCGGAGGATTAAAGCGTGGTTTGGAGTAAATAACCGCCTGACTTTTACCGGGATTCACCTCGATTCTCCATTTCCTGAACCAAGCGCCTAGGACGTCGGCTGAGGTTTGGAGGGTACGGGCGATAGCGTTTGTACAGCGGCCAGTATGATAAATGGCCGTGTCATCCGCGAACAGAGCTAACTGAGCTTTTTTGCTCTTGGGAATATCGCTAGTGAACAGCGTGAAGACGAGGGGGGATAAGACGGAACCCTGAGGGACACCGGCCCTAATAGGATGAGGGGAAGAAAATGAGGCCCCTATGCGATAGCGGAAGGTGCGGTTCGACAAAAAGTCCCGTAAGATGAGCACGAGACGGTCCGGCACTCCTAGTGAGTACAGCTTGTATAATAAGCCGTTGTGCCAGACTTTGTCGAAAGCTTTCGCTATGTCGAAGAATAGTACGCCCGTCATCGCCCCGCGCTGGAAGCCAGCGCTCATGTGTTCGACGATGCGGTGGACCTGTTGGATACACGAATGTTCGGTCCTGAAGCCGAATTGCTCGTTGGGAATGAGACTCTTAGTCTCGGCGAAATCTCTGAGTCGCTTATAAATAAGTCTCTCATAGATTTTGCCGAGTGCGTTCAGGAGACTGATGGGTCGGTAGCTCGTGGGCTCAGACTTGGGCTTGCCTGGCTTGGGGATACCGATAACAGTGGCCTCTTTCCATACCTGGGGGAAGAAGTTGTTGCTCAAGGCGCCATTGAAGATGGCCGCCAAAAGGATGATGAGCTGAGCGGGGAGGATTGATTACCCTATTGGTGATACCGTCGGAGCCGGGAGCTTTCCGTGGTTGAAGCCTTTTGATGATGTCTTGCACCTCGTCGGGCGTGACGAGGGGCAGAGGATCATCGGGGTCTTCTACGGGAGGTAGGGCAGCTCTACGTTCTACTTCTGCGTTCACCTTGTCGAGGTGACGCTTGATGACCGGTTGTGTGCTAGGGGAGCACTGGGACTCCAAACTGTCTGCTAGGCATTCTGCCTTTTCAGAGTCATCGAATGCGACGCTTTTGTCCGGACGAATGAGCGGGGGCATCGAAGCCTCCTCGGTGGCGCGCATTCTTCTCTGTAGTTCATTGTCCCAACGATTCGAACGATGCTCGCTAGTGCGTTTCCTTACAGCACGCTGTAATGAGCGCATGTGAGCCTTGTTCGCGTCGCAGGGAAAATGGCTGTAGGCACGAATGGCCGCGTTCTTCTCGGTTATCAGATCACGTACGTCAGCGGGTAGACGCCAGCGATGATCACTCATTGCTGGGACTTCCCGTGAACAATCCTTTAGTATGGATTGAACGTGCTCTGTAAACGAGTCGATAGCGGCCGTCGTGTCTGCGGCCGAAACTATGTGATCGGGGATGGCGTCCAGGTGAGGTGACGTGGCGGAGTTCAGCTTTTCGCTGACTTTCTTCCAGTCAGTTATCACTTGGACTTGGGCAGGTTTGGGCTGGCTGGGGTCAGAAGGGCCCGAGCGAGGAACTAAGTGGAGAAAAACTGGGCGGTGATCCGAGTCTAGTTCGTGAATCGTCTCAATGGTATGCAACCTAAGGTTGATATTTTTGAGAAGCGCTAAGTCGAGAACGTCGGCGCGGTGCGCGGGGTCGTGGGGAAAGTGGGTGGGTTCCATAGGCGCGATGGGGTCAAAGTTAAGTCTGTCACCTAAGTTGAAGAGGGCTCTTCCTCTGGGATTGGTCGTCGAACTATTCCAGGCGGGGTGCTTGGCGTTGAGATCACCCGCTATGATAACGGAGTCACTCAAGCCGAATAGGGAAGTCAGGTCGCCCATGAGAGGTGTATGATCCTCTGATGAACTAGCGGGAGGAATGTACGCGGAAACGATGGAGATAGGCTGGTGACCGGTCATACCAAGCCGACAAATGGATACCTCGAGGAGAGACTTTAAGGGAGGAGGATCTAGAGGGATGCAGTGCAATTCCTTCTTGTAATAAATTAACGTACCGCCTTTGTGGCAGCGCGACCGATCGTTGCGAACTACGCGATAGTTGGCAATTCTCGGGTCGCGATGGTAAGGCTTGAGGAAGGTTTCCTGGATGAGGAGAATATCTATTTGATGGTCGCGCAAAAACGAGGCGATCTCATCACGTTGGTCTCTAATGCCGTTGGCGTTAAAATAACCTAACTTGAGGGAACGGGGTTTGAAGCAGCTTAAATTTTTGTTAGCCATTGAGAGGTTTATTAAAAGTAAGTTCTCGGAGGTTCGAGAGGATCGTGGGATATGACTCCCAGATGCGTGACAAAGTTGCGGCATCACCATTGGCAGCTTCGATTTCGTCTGCCATACGGTCGGCTTCTGCGGTGACAAAAGCACCAAAGGCCTTGGTGATGATCTCGTAATTCCTTCTACCGCGTCCGGCCGCGGCGCCGGAGGCCACGGGACGAGGGGGCGCGGGTTGAGAAGGCGCGAGTTGAGAGAGCGCGGGTTGAGAGGGCGCGGGAACGATTTCGCGAGTAATAGGCGGAGGGACGGGGGCATCTAAGAGCCCGGGAATGGTGTTGGACTTAGCCTGAGCGAGAGCTGGGAACGCTCGCTGGTGGCTCTGCTGAGTCCATGGGATGGGCCTCTGTGGACTGAGGCGCTCTGGCATCTGCGAGGAGGGAAACCTCACAGAGGGGCTTTCACGTTGCTGGCGGGCGTGGGCACGCTTCGCCAACTTCGAGGAGGATGGTTTGGGCGCTTTGGGGCAGCCTCGGTAGTTTGCCGGGTGCCCGGACTGGCCGCATAGCACACAGCTGGGTGGCTCTGTGCAGAGAGCGATGTCCTTCGGTCGTGGGCAGTCAGCAGTGCCGTGGTCGCCCAGGCACTTGACGCACCTGTGAGGCGCGTAGCAGTTCCTCTGACTGTGCCCGTAGAGTTGGCATCGGTGGCACTGACCGATGACGTGGGACCTGTACGGTTTCTCGACTGCTATGCCTGTAAGAGAGCAGACGGAACGGATTTTAAAAATGGGATGATGACCCTCCACTGGTTCGCAGACGACCAGTACCATATCGTACTGTTCGCCTCCTCTCGCTTTGTGAAGGCGGTGGACGGCCAAGACTGGGATGTCCTGGGCCTTGAGGTCTTCTAGGATGTCGGTTGACGGGATCTCCTTCGGGACGCGCCTGATCACCACACGAGTGGGCGCTTCCTCTGGGAGGGTGTAGGTGTGGAAGGCGATGTTCCTTCCACGCAGTTGACGGATCAGCTCCCTGTAATCAGAAGCAGTCGGGACTGTTATTTTAATACCCTGCTGGGTGTTGGTGGCCTTGGTGTACTGGATCTTGTGAGCCAGACACAACTTGGACACGTCGGTCCATTTGGCTTTCTCTTGAAGAAAGACCGGAGGAGGAGGTTTCAGCTTTTTAGCTGAAGTCGCAGCGGGGGCAACGCTAGGGCTAGCTGGCCGGCTGGTATGAGCAGCGGCGGCGGAGGTCGAGGGGAGGGGAGAGGGAGGGCAGGTAGGCGCTTCGGCAGCTTTTTTGGCCTTGGTGGCCTGCGAGCTTTTGCCCTTCTTCCTCTTTCCCTTTCCGACGAGTTGGTACTCGTCTTCCGAGGTCGAAGAGATGTCCGAGAGTTCAGCAGCATGCTCGGAATCGGATACCGGGCATGACGTGTCCATAATTTCAGGTGCGGACGACACCTGAGTCGGCGCCATTGTTCCACGAACAATGGAATTATCGGGGTCCGATTTCTCGGAACCCTTTGTCGGTACCATTGTACTGCGAACAATGGATTTCACGGGGTCCGGTTTCTCAGAACCCTTTGTCGGCCCGGACAAAGGGCGAGTCACCGGCGGCGGGATTAGCTCGCTAAGTGGCCTGCCTTTGTCGGCAGGCGGCGGCGAGAGCGGGCTGTCGAGACAGTCACTGAACTGCGCAATGGAATTGCGCTCCAGTGCTGCGAGTTCGGCGCCATACTTAGCCTCTAAATGAGGCAGATCCTTAAACAAGCGTTGGAGAAACGCCAATATGGCGCTCTCCGACGCCATAATGGAAAAATAGCCCTAAGGCGGTTAAAAGTTAACCGGCATGAGTGAAGCTCACCTAAGGCCCTAAAAATCCTAACTCCCCGGGTGGGTGGGCCCGGGGGTGTGTAGCCTCCCTGTCGGGATTGTGTATGACAGGGAGGTGAGTACCTAAGGTGTGCCCTAAGCTTGTAAACCCGCTGCTAGTCTTATTGAGCAGCGGGGCCCTAGGGTCACCGATCCGGGGCGCTGGGGTTGACACACCCAGACGACCCGGGTGAATGCTGAAAGAGAACGGGGTTAAGCAACTGGGCGCGACTAGGAGATCCCCCAAGGCCGTGTGTTCAGTGCCCTTCCAATTTTGGTCACCCCTGAAGGGGGTAGACTCGGTGTATCGGGTCAACACCTCTTGGCTTCGTTGGCACCGAAAGGTTTCCACCAAGAACCACGAAACTGTGGATTTTCCCAGAAGGGGCAAGTAACGTTTGACAGAATCTCCGAAAAGAGAAACACTGTAACAAGAGCTGTCTTGAAAAAGACAGCAATTGTTGCGGGCGTAGTCCGAGACTACGGATGACGTCACGCGAGCGTGACGAATCGGCGAGCACTGACACAACACAATAGCGGCGGGGCGAGCAGGTAGCACGTCCGTACGCGGTGGCGGTTGGGCAGCGAGTGTTCTTTTGGAAATCGTGCAGAGATCGCGAAGTATTATATAGTACTAGCGGACCCGAAAGACGTTGTCTTGTCTACACGTCTTTAATTTTTTTAATAAGCTAATAAGCTGTCTAATTTGACACTGCGATGGTAGCGCCGTCTGTCGGATCCAATGTAAAACATTCCAAAATCAACAACTACTAATAAATTAAAAATTAATTAAAAAAACATTGTCCAGCGGACAAAATTGTGAATCTAAACCATTCCCAGATCCCCTTGAACACACACAAAAAATTTCATCAAAATCGGTCCAGTCGTTTGAGAGAAGTTCAGTGACATAC
The DNA here is from genome assembly GCA_905475445.1 of Ochropleura plecta. Lineage (NCBI taxonomy): Eukaryota > Metazoa > Arthropoda > Insecta > Lepidoptera > Noctuidae > Ochropleura > Ochropleura plecta. The sequence continues at coordinate 4,346,370 of FR997750.1, read as the reverse complement.
ACACTCACAGAAGAATTATATATATAAAGAAGATATGTATAAACATATACATAGTTATATCGACCTCTGGCGCCATGATAATAGATCGCGTGCGTTACGTCCACCCCTAGCAAATGCAGATTGCCGACTACGTTAGTACTTATACTTATCTATGTTGCCGACTAAAGTGTGCGCCGTCTCACGTCTGTCTGCGTTAGCGCGCGTTGAAGCAAACGTTCAATTTTTTTCACACACTTTTTGTGCGGAGCGGCGCGCCGGTACGGTCTGCCCGAATTACACGGATTTTTTGTGCGCCAGACTTTTTGCGCGTCGTGTGCGTTACTGCATATAATTGCATAGGTTCTATTTTCACAGACTAAAAAGTGCGTCACGGATAGTCTGTCGTCTGCGCAGGGCCTTAAAGATAGTGCTAGTTTTCCTACCAAATGCAGCGTTCAAAAAAAGAATACTTATGCCTAGTCTGTGCCTATACCAGGCAGCGATATCATCTGCGGGCACCGCCGCAAGTAGGTCTAGGTCGCAACGACGGTTTTGCCGTTTGGCCGACCATCGGGTCTTGCTGTTCACACTAGAAGCTGGCGGACCAACCTATACAAAGCAGTATGCTAATATTATTGACGACACGGTTAGCGCAGTGGCTGAGAGATCGACTGCTGCGCTGCGTGTCGCGGGCTCGATCCCCGCACGAACAAATATTTGTATGGCTGGCCTACAGATAGTTGTTTCGGGTCTGGCTGTTTGTGTAGGTAAGTGAATTTAAATGTTTGTTAACTCACCTACGATACAGGAGAAATTCCCAGTGTGGGACAACATTTTTTTTAATGTTTATGGCCGATCCGAAATCGAAATCGTGGCTGAACGTCAGGTAAATGTGTCGTCTCCGACAGTTTTATCAGGTCGCCCTAATGTGAACAGCGCTAATGAGATACTTACATAATAGGCATGACGACAGTATAAAAAAATCGCTGATTCAGTGATGTCAGGGGAGAAGTCATATTAAAAAAAAAGTAAACACAGGTTTAGTTTTATTTAAAAATAACAGATTATTAAGATTTTCAATAAAATAAAACATTAAAATACTGCAATCGGCCATTTTGACTGAAACACCGATCACAGCGTATGACGTCACGGTTATGTGATTTATGGGACGTTGTTATAGAAACAATGTCATTTTTATTTAACTGTGACGTCCTGCCGACGCCATGACACATGCGAGCTGTTTTCGGGCACTATTGAAAAATTATGAGAAAAATGGCTTCAAACTTTGTTAAACTTAAGTTTATTACCGAAATAAAGGCTTTTTTGTAAATAGTAAAAGTGTACCCACATAATGGAAGAGGTTTTTAAAATCTTTCGTCACGCCTATTATGCCAATATGCATTCGACACCGTTTTCGTTCCGGTATAACTGTCGGTCTGACCCATTGAGATATATACCTTAGGTTTATAAGTCAGTGGTCTGACCTTATCTGAATTTATTGATGACCGCGCGCCGCGTCTCTTCAATGAGCCCTAAGGGGCCGTGATGTGTATGAGCTGCAATTTCTAGTGTAAAATCGTTCATGTTAGAGATAAGACAATAAGAGCAATGTTTGACACCTATCCTATTTTGTCAACCGCTTATTACAAAACACATCTATACATATAATAAGACTGTAAAAGATCGATTTCTGTACATTGAAGATTTTTATGAAAAATTGTTACAGGGGGTCTTAATTACCATAATAGAAGCCAAAACAACAATTTTTAAAATTTTTGTCTGTCTGTCTGTTTGTCCGGGCTAATCTCAGAATCTACTGGACCGATTTTGACGGGACTTTTTTTATTTGACTCAGTATCACCTGGAGAGTAAACTGGGATATAAATAATCACGCCGATGAACTTAGGGGGCAGGCAGGAAATTGAATCTCAGAATCTACTAAACCGATTTTAATGGGACTTTTTTTTATTTGACTCAACATTACTTGGAAGGTAAAGAAGGATAGAAATAATCACGCCAATAGACTAAGGGGGTAGGCAGAAAATTGAATCTCGGAAACTACTGGGCCGATTTTTACTAAACCGATTTTAATGGGACTTTCCGGACATAGGCTATTACTTTTTTTTAAAAGAGTGTGATATGAGGGAGAAAGGGGAAAACTTAGCGTTGCTATTACAAATCAATAAGGCGCTACCGAATTTAACGCGAGCGAAGCCGCGGGCAAAAGCTAGTGTTAAATAAATAGATTATGCGTATTCATATACTAGCTTCCGCCCGCGACTTCGTCCGCGTGGCATAGTTACTTTGTTTCTGATATTCAATTTCCTGCCTACCCTCTTAGTCTATTGGCGTGATTATTGCAAGTGATGCTGAGTCAAATAAAAAAAGTCCCATTAAAATCGGCCCAGTAGTTTCCGAGATTCAATTTTCTGCCTACCCCCTTAGTCTATTGGCGTGATTATTTCTATCCTTCTTTACCTTCCAAGTAATGTTGAGTCAAATAAAAAAAAGTCCCATTAAAATCGGTTTAGTAGATTCTGAGATTCAATTTCCTGCCTGCCCCCTAAGTTCATCGGCGTGATTATTTATATCCCAGTTTACTCTCCAGGTGATACTGAGTCAAATAAAAAAAGTCCCGTCAAAATCGGTCCAGTAGATTCTGAGATTAGCCCGGACAAACAGACAGACAGACAGACAAAAATTTTAAAAATTGTTGTTTTGGCTTCTATTACGGTAATTAAGACCCCCTGTAACAATTTTTCATAAAAATCTTCAATGTACAGAAATCGATCTTTTACAGTCTTATTATATGTATAGATGTTTAATAAATAACTTTATTTTAATTGTTTGTGTAGTATTAGCTGTAGGTACACCATTGACTACCTCCCGTTGTATTTTTATATTCGTACAGTCCATCCAAAAGTTGTCTGGAAGATATTGCTATTAGCGATAAGACCGCCATTGTAACCATAGATTTAGCATTTTTTTTGTAAAACAGTTTTATTTCTATTTTGGTGTGCTATAAAGTATAGTATATTCTATTCTATAAGAATTCAAGCACGCGCCGCACTTTCATCGCGTGTATTTGATTTGATTGCTTGTGGAGTAGCGGTTCGTGCTGCTTATATTGAGAACACGGCGAGCACCAAGTGCAGTCTCATTGTAATTAGGTAGCGTGTAGAATTAGAGATTAAACGAACTTACCTGTGAGTGAAGTTCGATCCTAATTATATGAAGGCTTCGTCCGAAGAGATTAGCATTTGATACACTTGTAGTAACGCGTAGTACACACCATTCCACACTATTTTGAGAATATTTGATTTCTTCTACCTCCATTTTTTTTTTTTTTTAATATTTATTTTGCTGAGGGTAGATTAGTTCACTTGATTCCTGCGCTCGCAATCCGTCTCATTTAGTTTAGAGTCTAGCCCATTAACTTCATATTTTACGATTGATAGGGGTAGACACCGAACGAGTGGGCGGGAGGGTTGCTAATCTCTTCGGACGAAGCCTTCATATAATTAGGATCGAACTTCACTCACAGGTAAGTTCGTTTAATCTCTAATTATATTTCAGGCTTCGTCCTCGAGATTAGCATTTGATACACTTGTAGACTTTTAGAGATATGAATCGTAAAATATATGTAATTGAATAAAATCCAGGGCTTTAAGTTGCAAAGCATTTAATATTGTTGTAATCAAAACAAAAAATATTAATTACCTAATAATTACTTCATTTTACAATTGTTCTAATTACTTAAGTAACTAAACGGTTTGCTTGTTAATTGAATCATTCATAATAGCCATACCAAAACAATCATTAGATACATTATTATTAACAGGTCTACTGTAGAATTTCGCAAATGCCTGGGAGTTGTGGCTCCAACCAGCAGTTCTCCTAATCTGGTCAATATTAACACCTAGCCTCTGCGCAGCTGATGTGGCAGCATGCCGAGTACTATGCGCAGTGAACGTGGAAGTATCAATTCCGCTTAAACTTAGGGTATGCTTTATCCATCTAGATAAAGTTTGTGCACCTACCGATTTATGAGGTTTTTTAAAACTGATGAATAAGGTGTCAGTATTGATTCTAAGTCCGTCTGTCATTTCAAGGTAAGTGAGTATAGCTTGTGCTGGGCAAATTTCTGGCTTTTTATCAAAAAAAGGAATAACTAGCATGGGTTGAGATGCCCCAATTCTAGAAGTTTTTATAAGGTCGGGAATTTTAATTTTAATTTCTTTAGGAGTTCTTTCAATATTACAGATTTTAATTTTTGATAATGTTTGCACTCTATGTGCAGTGACGAGAGCTAGCAGAGTAACTAATTTATTTGTAATTTTTTCAAGGCTTAGATCTTGGTTAGGGTACCATTTTTCTAGATTATTTAATACCAGAGACGTGTCCCAGGTCTCGTTATACTTAGGCAGAGGGGGTCTAGAACGAAATACCCCTTTAAAGAATCTTTTCATATCTTCATTCTCGGAAATGTTTTCTTTAGTAATCAAACTTAAAGCCGACCGGAATGAATTTAAAGTGCCGTATTGGGCACCACCATTATACGCTAATGTTAAAAAGTTCATAATATTTGGAATTGATACCTCATACATGTTCAATTTATTCTCATTACAATAAATGAACCACTTTTTATAGCACCCTTCATATTGTTTATAAGTGTTTTCCGAGAGTGAATTAAGCAATATATCCATAGATGAAGGTGGGATACCTCTTCTTATCATCGCCTCGCGGATAAGATTCCTGCCACCAGGGTAATGCTGTTGCGCATGTGGCGCCGACTGAAATCGGTAGATAAAATTAAATTTTCATTAGCCCTGAATATTACCATTTCCGATACTAAAAGTCTTTTAAATAATGGGTACCACGGCTGTGTTGGCCAGTGTGGGACAACCACTATGCCCCTGGCGTTGTCAGACTGAATTTTCCGTAATAGTTTTAATATCATAGTAAACGGTGGAAACGCATAAAAATAAAATTCTGACCAAGAAATTGTAAAAGCATTTACAGCGTACGCATCCGGATCTCTATGCCACGAGACGTATCTTGGGCATTTATTATTTAATCGACTGGCGAATAAATCTATGTTTGGGGGACTAAATATTGTAACAATTTTACTGTAGGCATAGTTTGCAAGTTGCCACTCAATATCTGGATGCGTACGTCTTGACTCTTGATTAGGGTTGCCACCTTTTTTTTGTCCAAATAAAGTACAACATTGGCAATGAAGGAAGATATAAAAGTACATCGTGTCAAAGTAAAGTACTATACGAGTATGCACCGTTTGAAAATATATTCCTTATTACTTTTAGCACATTTAATCAAATAGTTATTTTCAATGAATATCTCCACAGCATCTTTACATTCAAAATCAAAATAAATTACGGCATATTCTGCCGTTCTGTTTTACGCAAAAATCTTACAGTAACATAGTACCCTGTTTCTGTATATTTTATGTGAAAAGAAATCAAATCACGCAAAATAAAGTATTTTCGCGCACTTTATAGATGGTATAAAGTATAGAGTACAATTACCTGAAATAACGTACAATACTTTATTATAAAGTACGGGTGGCAACCCTACTTGATCTGCTTCAAAGTTCTCAGAAGAGCTAATATATGAAGCGAAAACATATAGATTTCTATGTTCGCACCATTGCCAAAGTTGCCTTGTAACATCTGTCAAATGGGGGAACTGGATGCCTCCCATCCTGTTAACGTAGGAAATAGCGGTGGTATTGTCAATCCGAAGAAGAATCTGAGACTTAGAATAATCCTTGGCAAATATTTTAAGGCCAATATAAGCAGCCATAATTTCTAGATAATTGATGTGTTGCCTGAGTTCGGCGTCTCCCCACAGACCACTAGCTCTCTGATCACCACACGCAATTCCCCACCCCGTAGTTGAGGCATCCGAAAAAATTTCAAGGTCATATTTATCTACTTTAATTTTACAAACAGAATGGTCAATTGCATGATTCCACCATTCGAAGTCTACTTTTAATGAATTTGGTATATTCATAACTGATTCATAATTATTATTTGTCCCTTTTAAATAAAGGTATTTACATCTTTCAAAAAGTTTTGTATACAGCCAGCCATACTCCACAGCTGGGCAGGCTGACACCAAGAGACCAACAAAACTTGCAAAGGCTCTGACTTTGCATTGTTTTAGATTTTTTATTTTTGTGATTTCAAATTTGATTCTATTTATTTTATCTTTTGGTAATGAGACCTGAAATTTTCTCGTATCTAAAACATATCCTAAATATCTGCAAGTGTGGGAAGGATTGAAATTACTTTTTTCCCCATTTATGATAAAACCAAGGCTCGTCAGGAGATTTTTGGTTTCTTGCAGATTTTTGTAACAAGTTTGATAATCATGACCAATAAGGCAAATATCATCTAAATATATTGTAGATAAGTATCCACGTATTCTTAATAATTTCATGACTGGTTTCATAACCTTAGTAAATACGAACGGAGCAGTATTTAAGCCGAATGGTAAAATATTAAATTCATAAATAGAATGCTCAAACTGGAACCGGAGATATTTTCGATCATGTTTATCAATCTTAATTAAATAATATGCGTCCTTTAAGTCGATAGTGCATAAGTAACAATCTCTTGAAATCAGTTTTAGTACTGTTCTCAAGTCTTCCAGTTTAAAGTGATTAGTATCGATAAATTTATTCAAAGATTTTAAATTTAAGATAAAACGCATCTTTCCATTGGACTTTGGTATTAAAAAGATGTTTGACAAATATTGGTCGGACTCGGCTTCACATTCTGAAATAGCTCCTAACGATAATAAATTATCGATGGATTCAATGAAATGTGCTCTTTCTGACTCGGAATATTTCCGGATACTAGGAGGTACTGCCTGAATTGGTGACCGAGAAAAGGGAATTTTATAACCCTTTATATATGAAAGAATCATTGGATCATGAGTAATCATTGACCATTCTTTATAAAATAAGGACAATCGACCAGCAGGTTTTACCTCGTTTAGCGACGTCTGTAGTTCTGTCGCTGCTGCGGATGCTGAGACTGCTTGGATGAGCTGGCTGGCTGATTGGTCGATGTCGTCGCAGGCTCCTTCATCCTTGGTGGACCCTTTGGCCTGCGCGTCGGACCCGGATTCCTCCAGTTTAAATTCCTTGAAGGATTAACTGTGTTCTGCGTAAACTTCTTATTGGGAGGTCTTGGTGCCGGAGGTTTAAGGTCTGTACCAGATTTAGTGATGGCTTTCGCAGTTTTAATGGTTTCGGCTAAGTTCTCGCCGAAAAGAAGCTTATCAATCTTTGTATTTTGTAGCTGCTCTCTAACATCTTTCTTTACAGCATTCAATAGGAAGTTTCTCCGTGTCACAGAGTCAGCGTGTTGACAGTCGCAGATGATACGTGTAGAATCCATCAGGAGTTTGAGTAGGGCTGTATTTTTCTCCTTCGCAGATAATATAAGGGTTATGGCTTCTCCTAGAGAAGTAATGGCTAAGGTAAGTTGTTTTTGTTTACTTTCAATAGCCTTATCGCGTTTAGCAATAATATCTGAGACAGCTGCTTTTATTTCTGCATTCAACTCTGGAGGATCAATCAACTTGGCATTTTCAGGAGTTAAATAATTTTCTTTAGGTTCCTTACGCAGCTCTTTCGATATCCCTGTCGTAGTCCAATGTTGAAATCTTATCGACAAATCTTTTTGTATATCTTTTCCGTATTTTTTCTCTGTTGTAGGATCTGTGCCTAATATATCCAACAGCTCATTATCAAGTCCTGAGTCTTCTGTTGCAAGTATCATCGGGTCAGCAGCTGGAACAGGCTCTGGGACTACGAGTGGTGAAGGGTCCCTAGGATCCGGCGAAACTATCACAACAGACCGAATCTGGTCAGAACTTTCATCTCGTGATGTGCTGGGGATTGGATCTGGTTCCGGCTCCACTTCGGGCTGCGTTAAGTCTACATCTGTTTGTAGCTCAGGAGAAGACTGATATAGGCCTGACATGACCACTTCATTGTTTAAAAACTCCATACATTCTCCGTCTGAAAAGGAGACGTAAAGTCCCATGTAGCCTGGCAATGCGAGTCAATATTATATTGTAAGTAACAGTCCCAAGTTATGATAACACGTACTGTCCACAAACAAATTTATCAAGCACCATGAAACAGTCCCAATGTACTGATCGGTGGGCCGTGAAGTGACTGCATTCGATATTATTATCCTAACAATAAAATGTTGTTTTCATTTTGTTAAAATTCCTTACTCACTTGTGAGTTATATGATAGTCTAAAAGACTGAACTAAATTGTTATTAGGAAATTAACAGTAAGAAACAGTCCCAATGCAAGCAAGTACTGTCCGCAAACTATAATTTCCTAACTAAAGAATAATTAAATTTAATAATTCTGGCCCATATTAGTGAAAAAATCAGTCCCATTGTACTGTCCGTAACACTAATTTTCTGAGCAGAAATAAAACTTCAAACACTATATTTGTTTAAAACTAAACAGATCACTTTGCAATCTAATTGAAATAAAGTTAGTGCGTAAGTAGGTCAAACACTGATTCATATTATAGCATGAAGAAAAACAAAAAACATACCTTGTAACGGTGAACGCCGGCGCAAACTTGTTGTTGACGATAACTCTGAGTCATCCGAGTAATAACGATCACGCGATCGACGCCGCTTGCGTTTTAATTTTCGTTCTAATCTTCTAATTTTTTGTTTTATACGATCACAATTATCACCTTTTCTTTTAGGCATTATTATAACAATAACACTAGATATTAACTTTTAAAATAACTTTTTTCGAGCGAGCGAGTGTGGAACGGCGCGGCACTAAAAAGCGAATGAGACGGATTGCGAGCGCAGGAATCAAGTGAACTAATCTACCCTCAGCAAAATAAATATTAAAAAAAAAAAAAAATGGAGGTAGAAGAAATCAAATATTCTCAAAATAGTGTGGAATGGTGTGTACTACGCGTTACTACAAGTGTATCAAATGCTAATCTCGAGGACGAAGCCTGAAATATAATTCCAAGCAATCACGGGAGAGACGCAAGTTGTTAATGGCAACTGTTTTCCTACGTGCGTGCCTCGTCTCCGGGGCGAGTTAGGGCCTTATTCGAGTGTGATTGCTTGAAAGTTGGTAGTTTTTTCTGTAGATTCAGGAGACGAGAAACGCGATGTAGATTTCAAGCAATGAAAACTAATCATGGTCAGTTTCCGTAGGTACCTACGTATCCTAACCACTTCTGACTTAAGGTGAAAGCTCCAACCTACCCGCGAAATTCAAATTTTCTTACGTTTTTTGCAATTTTCAGGCCAGTGCTAGGTTGTATGTTGATTAAAATATTATTCGCGGCTGTAAGACGTATGTAATTATAGAATTATAATCATCAAAATCACCAATACAACCCTCCAAGTTCATAAAGGCGTAGGAAAGACTTTTTCTGTTTTTTTTTTGTTCCCACTGGCCTGAAAATTGCAAAAAACGTAAGAAAATTTGAATTTCGCGGGTAGGTTGGAGCTTTCACCTTAAACATAACTAGGTAGCGATTATTAAGGTACACTACTGCCATGGCCTTCGGGGTTTATAAAGCGTGCTGTTATTGGCTGCTTATCAACTGGAGTAGAGAAGAGAAAGACCTGTGTATATCTATATATTTTATATATTACTAGCTTTTGCCCGCGACTTCGTCCGCTTGGATTAATAGTGCCCGTTCCCGGGGGATTTCCGGGATAAAAACTATCCTATGTCCTTTCTCGGGTTCCAGACTATATCTGTACCAAATTTCATTGAAATCGGTTCAGTGGTTTAGGCGTGAAGAAGAGACAGACAGACAGAGTTACTTTCGCATTTATAATATTAGTACGGATAGAAAGTAGTGTTAGTAGTTACACTAACTCAAGAACGGCTAAACTGATTTGACTGAAAATTGGTGGAGGTAGCTTAGAACCAGGACACGGGGAGTTTTTGATGGACCGTTAAGTAGGGCAAGTAGAAAGAAAGAAACTTTTATTTGGGACACGCACAAAAGAAGTAAAACAGTAACAAAATGAAATAAAATAGTACAGACAAGGTTATAGTCTGTGCGAGGCCAAAAAGGTCCCTGTCTCAGCATAAGCTGCGCGATATTTTAGGATAAAAATAACACAGCGCTGGTATTCTGACAGGGCCAGTAAGTGGGTTGGTAGGGTAGTGTTATTTAAAATAAACACTGTTGCATTCGGAACTACACTACAACCATGGAACACTAACATCCGTCCGTAACGTGGGATAGGTTATACAAAAAATAAAACCACAATAACTAAATTAGCTTATTATTTTATTAGTGCAATAAGGCATCCAATACGTTTGGTATAACCGCTCGCATACAGTGAAATGCATTGACTTATATGTAATTAAAATAATAACATTATATTATTACTGCCAAGTCCGAGAGGCCTAGCTCAGCTAAGCGAGTGACGAAATAGAAGTATTTTACTTTGAATGCTAATATTGGCATCATTTTTGAGGAGCTCGTGGCTAAATAATAGCAGCCGCTCAGGTCGATCTTTAGGTTAAGCCGCGCTTGCCTAGGTTGGTCTGTGGATGGGTGACCACCCGTTACATACCGAGTTTCCTCCGTGCCTCGGAAAGCACGTTAAGCCGTTGGTCCCGGCTGTCATTTGTAGATCTTTGACAGTCGTTACAGGAAGCCAGTGTTCCGAAAGTCTGACAACCAGTCTTACCAAGGGGTATCGCATTACCCAGTACTAACTGGGTTGTGGAGGTCAGATAGGCAGTCTCTCCATGTAAAATACTGATGAAAAATTGGTATCATTTTTGTAAACTCAATTCAACTGTCTTACATTACCAGTCTAACCGGATGCAGCTTAGTACCTGTATTTTACATAGAACAACTGCCTATTTGACTTCAACAACTCAGTTACTATAAGATTACATAATTAATTGCCCAAGCTTTCTCGCTATTCATAAGGACTGTTTTCGGTTAATGTTCAGCGTTACCATAACCAATGCTGCCGGCCCTCAGGGTGTTATTTTATTATTGCAAAGCGGAGGTTATGGTAACTACCCTTAACTTAACTTATTTATTTAATGGCGTTGTGGAAGGAGACACCACAATTTTGCCAATATCAGGTACTATGGTAGATAATCAAACGCTGGAGACTATATCAGTAATTATTATTGTTGAATAGAACTCCTCTAATTGAAGTTCCAGTAAATGGCTCGAATATTTCTGTAGAAGCTCCACACAATAAGTTGTATTGTTAGAAAATAAGGTGTATATAATCTATTTTTAGAATCAAAACAATAGGCAGCATGCGACTGTTAGAACGCACACAGGTTTATAATGTTATCATAAGCAGTATTGTAAACTCAGGGACTACCGATACTGTGTACTAGTGATGTAACTAGGTGGTTTCTATGTGCTAAAAATAGGTTACAGAAAAATTTTTGGAGAAAGGGGGTGTGGCTTGGTAACCGCGGTTTGCTGAGTTGCATTTTTGATGTTATATGGGGACGCGAGCGGACGGCGCGCCAGTCGCTTACAGTACACCGCCCTGCCTCTACACATACCTAGTACGTAGTTAAATATAACGAAGTATTGTCGAACCTAAAATAAAGACGTTTATAAAGTTAAAGTCACTTGTCATTTAAGTATCTCCCAACACAGGGGAACACGCCCAACACTGGCAACACTAATGTTACAAGTATCCCAGTGGGCCTGAGTCGCTTCGGGCATATTACTAATTTAAAAATAACCATTATTAGCATTCAAAGTTCTAACAATCAAACCCATACAAAGTTTCTACACAAAGATGCATAGAATCGGGTTGATTTTCACATTTTTGAGACAGATTTAAAAGTAAGCTCTCCAGAGGGTATCTAGCGAATCCGTCTAGCATTGTAGGTTAATTAATAAAACAAGTAAATTCTAATTATGTGGTTCCATACTACATATTATAAAAATATGTACATTTGCGATTTAAATTCCTAAGTTTTGATCTGCTAGATGTTTTATAACAGATTGATTTTGGCCAGATTTCAAGTCTATGGTAAATGCTTGATACAAATCTATTATATTTCACTGATATTATAATTGTGAAAGTTTATCAGTCAACACACCATATAAACGGCTGAACATAAATGCGTAAAAGTCGAAAACATTGCATCAAGCAGAACCCAGTACACTTTCATCATCCACATTTGAATAACAATCTATTTTACTAGTCCCTTGCATATGCACAAAGATTTGCATCGATTGCCAAAATATGCACAATTATATGCAAATCTAATCTTAAACTATGTTAAAAGCTAAAACGTGGCTGTTGCGGTCATAAAAAGTGTAAATAGGAGAAACTACTTCACTTCACTTATTTATTTAATGGCGTTTGTGGAAGGAGACACCACAATTTTGCCAATATCACGTAGGTACTATGGTAGACAATCAAACGCTGGAGATTATATCAGTAATTATTATTGTTGAATAGAACACAGCAAAGAGATTAAATGATTTAAAATATTTTAACAAACAAATAATGAACCATTTTCTGCACAGACATTTCAGACATTTTGTTCTAAGAGAAAAAAAAAGATGTTAGTTAACAGTTGTTATAATTTACAACTTTATTTTATTAACTTCAACAAACTTACACAGTTTATATACAAAACGAGAGAAGGGAGAAACTACTCCGCCTTGAGTAAATCTGGTGCTGATCCACCAACGATGGGAATATATTGTCGTTCTGTTTGCCCATTACAAGTCCAATCTTTAAGTCCTTTAACAAATAAGTATAACTGTCCAATAGGGTTGTTATTCATTTTTAGCTTGGGCGCCGAGAGAATACCAACAGCAACCGATGGACGCTATACTCGTACTTCACTTCACTTATTTATTTAATGGCGTTTGTGGAAGGAGACACCACAATTTTGCCAATATCACGTAGGTACTATGGTAGACAATCAAACGCTGGAGATTATATCAGTAATTATTATTGTTGAATAGAACACAGCAAAGAGATTAAATGATTTAAAATATTTAAAGCTACACTCGTATCCGAAACAAATCCGGAACCCGACGCACGATTGTTTACAAAAATGTAGGGTAACAATGTATGAAACTTTGCACCCGTGTGCAAATTTTGTCGCGCGAAAGCTTAAATTGCCATAGACACACTATGAAAAATTCCATTCTTGTCTCTGGTCAGCCATGTCATCTCACTTTTTACGACCGCGCCTGCGCTAATCTGCATAATACAGTAGTTTTTCGTAGTACATACGCAAGGGATAGTAGTTAGGCGTGTTTTATTATAAAAGATCATAGATATAATGTGTAAATTAGAGTTAGAATTAATACTTTTTTACTCGATCGAGTCTGCTGGGGAGCGAACGTCGTCGATCTTGAGTATCATCTTAACGAGTTGTGTGGCGAGAGAAATCTGTTGTTTCTTCGAGTTAAGGGACTCTATGACGTTCATTGTCTTCATGTCGTTGGATCCTGGGAAATAAAAACAGTGTTATAACCAATTTTTGTTGTAATGTAACGGCGCAGGCGAAGATACAGGAGTGACGCGGCAATTGATCTACTTCATGATTGCGCGTGATTAAACATAAAAATGGCAGTGCTTTTTGAGTCATGCTAGACCAGTATCTATTTTGGTCATAGTGTATCTTAGCGCAAATTTTTATTATTTTTTCAGATGGGCAATCATCAAATAACTTCTCTCGCTCTGTGCGGAGTAAAACCCATCTCCATTATCCTTTGTGTCCTGGGGCCGCGGTATCTCTTTAGAACAACCCACAACCCCAGCGCCTAGTAGCCCTGGTGCGCTCCTCTGCTTCGCTGCATAAGTATTCATCTTTCTACTATATATTTTTTTAAGATGGATAAAAGATGAATACTTAAGAATTCAAAATGTTGAGTTTGCTGCTTTTTTACACGATCTTTTGCAGTCAAACATAGTTTACATATTTAAGCTGTGGCTGTGCTTTGGGCATTTTTTGTTAAACTATTTTGTTTCAATTTTGGTGTGCAATAAAGTGTATTCTATTTTATTCTGTGTAAACGTGAGGTCAACAAACATGCTCGGTAAGTAGATGATAAAATAATAGTAGATAATTGTACCTGTGCCCATGCAGTCGATACCAAGGTTGTAGTTGTTCTCCGATACCTGCCGGGACTTCACCTCCGACAGGGTGTCGATCGGGGACAGCCCACTGTGGTAATAAACTCATTAATATGTACGAAGTAAACAAATATGTGGTTCTTTCTCTATTGTGTGGTTAACCTAACCTGGTATCAGAGCGGTATAAAACCGCTCATGCGCCACTGACTTGGGTTAACGGCATGTTAAACCAAGTCAACCCAAATCGAGAAATATCTTTCAGACACGCTAGTTTCCACACGATTTTCCTATATTGAAGAAAGTTATGATTATACAATATGCACATGAATCCGAAAAAACAGAGGTCTGCCTTGGGTTCGGAAACCGTTTCGTACCTCAAAAGGAAAAAGCGGAATCCTTATTACAGACAGACAACAAAGTGATCCACACTTTGTTGTCCACCTGTCTGTCTGTCTGTTAAGTGTTTATCTCGAAAATGCGTGGAGGTATAGAGATGAAATTTAAACCATATACGCATGTGTTCCTTTTGTGGTGTGAAAAAATCAACTCTTCAAGTCTACGGAAAAGATATGGCTATTTATGTCGCAAGTTTGTACGGAACTCCTCGATGCGCGAGTCTGACTAGCTCTTGACCGGTTTTCTTAATCCTAGTAGTACAGGCCCACTTGAAAAATTCACCCTCTATATCATATTACCTGTTCTCAGACAGCGCCAGAGGAATGGCCTCGAGCGCGTCTGCGAAGGCGCGGTAGGCGTACTGGTCCAGCGACGCCACCTTGTCGGCCGCGCGCGCGACGGCCACGGAGCACGAGATCTCGGCCGCGCCGCCGCCGTACACCACGCGGGAGTCCTGCGGGGGACAGAAAATACATTTAAAAAGACACTCAGAGAGAAGTACAACGATGGGCCGAATTTTAATTGTACAAAATCTGGTTCTTCTAACCTACAAGACAGTTATGTTGCTGGGGAGTTTGTTCTGCCAGTTCTTTCCAGCTAAAACACCTTTCGAGTCTTGTCTTGTGTAAATCGACGTTCAAAAAGTGATGGTCATCAGATGATTTTTAATTTCAAGCAAGCGGCAGTGGCAAGCGTCGTAAGGTTGAAATCACGTTGCTTATTAAAATGCGATGGACATCATCCCCTCGCTTATGGATGTCCATTACTGGACAAACGCAAGTCCCATCCAGTAGATTCCTGAACCTTGATTAGGTCCCGCCTTGAAAAGCATGGTCAACTGTCGGTTTTGGTTGTCATTTCCTAGATATGTATTACAGGAATTCAGTGGCTCGAAAGTTGAACAACCAGTCTTACCAAGAGGTATCATGTCACCTATTACTAACTGGGTTGTGGAGGTCAGATGGGCAGTCAGTCGCTCCATATAAAAACTGGTATTTTTATTTTGTTTAGAAAAGGCTAAGAGAATGATAAATCTATTCTTACCTGCACAAGACTGCGCACGATGCACAGCGCGTCGTGCACGGAGCGCTTGGCTTCGTCCACGATCATGCGGTTCCCTCCGCGCATCAGTACGGTGACCGCGCGACTGTTGGAGCACTCCTCGATCACCAGCATCTCTTCTTTGGATGTGCCGAACGCTGGAGAGAAGCAAATTACATAGAGATTATTTATTAATAAAGGTGCAATTTAAATAGGTAATATTAAACACATCAGTTTTTCAGTTCAGTTGTTTACTGATTTAGAGCAAGTAGTACATGATATTTCACTAAAAGTAAAAATTAGTTTGTTTATACAAAGACAGTGTAAAAGAGAAAAGAAAGTGACTAAAAAATAGATATTTTGTACAACTTTATTATCTCCTTTGAAATAATAATTATTCAAAATATATTTGGCGAAAGAACTTTAACTAAAGCTACCCTAAATATTCACCAAATCACTTTGAACATTGTTTTATTTAATTTTTAAAGATAAAGATAATTTTATTTTGCAAACATGGGTAACAGGCAAAAACATTCAGGCATGCAAAAGTTTTGAAACATACAACTTATACTAAGAAACCACTTAAAAATTTTACATAACAATTTAAAATATTACACTAAACAAAAAATTGGTTGTTTGTAAAGTAGGTTTACGATCGAGATGTTTACGTGATAACGTCTTATTGGTGATATAAGTTATCACCAGTAGTGACATCTAAAATGAAATTAAGTACTAATTTAAAGTTTTTTTTTCGAGCCAAGTAACAGATGGCGCTACCATCTTTATGAAATGTCGCTCGTGAGGTTTACAAGTTTCTGAACATGTCACCCGACTAAAACGATTTTAAAGACGTTATCACGTCAAAAACAGTTCTAATTCAAAAAGTCTTTCTCCGTAAGGTACTCACTTATATTATAATAACCTTTCACCACTAAAAAGTTTAGAAGTCTTTTTTTAAATAATTTTAGTGGAAGCTCTTTCCAGCTTTTTGGCAACTTATTATAAATAACTGGAGCCATGCAGTAGACACTTTTGCACTTAAGTGCTGTTTTAGCTGGCTCCTGACATAGCAAGCTATTATCTCGTCTATTGCGGGGAAACACGTCAGCTACACGTCTGAAACGACTCTGGTTTGCCTTCACAAACACAGCTACTTCTAGTATGTACAGACAAGGTAATGTTAATATCTTATATTTTTTAAAGTATGGTTTACAGCTATCAGTGGATTTCATTTTAAACATCGCTCGAATGCATCTTTTTTGCGCTTTGAAAGCAGTTTCTTTTTCAGTAGAGTTTCCCCAAAATATGATCCCATACCGTAAATGTGATTCTACTATGCCGTAATAAGCAGTAAGAAGTGCATCTGTGTTAATTATAGATGATAATGTTTGAAGAGCGTATGCAGACTTACTCATTTTCTTAAATAAGATATCAATGTGGGATTTCCATTTTAATTTATTATCAATTTCGAGACCCAGGAATTTTGTACTTTCAACTTCTTCAATGTTATCTTTATTGTAGTGTATATTTAAATTAATAGTATCGGTCTGTTGTCTAAAATGGATTACTTTTGTTTTACTTAAATTTATTTTTAAATTATTTGCATCTAACCAGGTAACCATCTGTTGTAAACTATTATTAATGTCATTCTCATAATTATCTATATTTTTACAAGCTATTGTAATTGTACTGTCATCAGCAAATAGTGTTACTGGTTGTTCAATAGATTTCGGTAGGTCATTTATATATAGTATAAATGTAAAAGGACCTAAAACGCTGCCTTGCGGTACCCCAAATAATAATTTACGCTCTGAAGACTGAAATATCTCTTCACGTTTACTTACTGTGTTAACCTTACTGATTTCTGTGATTTGTTTTCTATTTTGAAGATAAGAATTAAGCAAATTAAGGACATTGCCTCTTATCCCGTAGGCTTCGAGTTTCTTTAAAAGTGTAGTATAGTGAACATAGTCGAATGCCTGGGTCATGTCACAGAATATACCACATACAGGATTCCGGTGGTCAACATTTTTTATGACATTGAGTAAAAAATCATATATGGCCATATTTATAGTCCTATGTATACGAAATCCCTTCTGTTGCTCACACAGAATGTCATTTTTTTCTACGAATTTATAAAGTTCCCTATAAATATATTTTTCAAAATTTTTTGAAATTACTGGTATTAATGATATTGGCCGGTAGTATTCCATTCGTTCTCTATTTTCCTTCTTAAAAAGTGGCTTAATAATCGATATTTTTAATGCATCGGGAAAAATACCTGCGCTAGTACTTAAGTTAATTATGTGACTTAAATGACCACTTATTTCCATAGACACATATTTCAGTATTTTTGTAGCAATACCGTCATACCCTACACTATTTGTATTGTTTAATGAGTTGATGATTCTCTCTATATCTTGTGGTATACTAGGGGCCATAAACATTGTTTTATTATTAGTGTCTATTCTGCTACGTTTAGGTTTGCTAGTTACATCAAGTGTCCCTTGTATTTTGTCGATAAAATAATTGTTAAATGCTTCGGCAATATCATTGGGGTTAGATAGAATGCTGTTATTATGTATAATTTTAGTAATATTAGACTTAGGTAGGTTAAATTTTGCCCGATTTATGATTTGCCACGTGGTTTTAGACTTATTTTTAGATGTTCTTATATTATGATTATTTTGGGCTTTTTGTGTTAGATGTATAATTTTTTTATGTAGACGAGAGTAGTTAACGAAATTGTTTTTATTATATTTAGTTGGGTTTAATCTGGATTGCCACAAAAGTTTTCTTTTTTTTTGACTGCCTAGTTTAATACCTTTTGACAACCATTTAGGTCTTCTTGTGACATCTACTTTGATCAATTTAGTTGGAAAACACAAGTCGTATATTAATTTAAATAGATCGAGAAATTTATTATAGGCTTTATTAGGATCATCTGTGTCATAAATCTCAGCGAAAGAGAGGTTTTTAATGTGGTTTTTAAACTTCGAAATATTGTCTACACTGTAGTCTCTTTTGACGGTATACCAATACTTTATAAGACATTTTGTTTGGACTGGACAGTGAAGCAGCTGTGCCGTATGATCGGACAACGCCAATTCTATTACTTCAGTTTTACAAACTGAACTAAAATTATGCGCAAAGTTATCTATACATGTCATACTGGTCAAGCGCGTAGGCTGTTTTAATGCTAGTTTTAAGTTGTAGCTCAATAAAAGACATTCGAAATCAGTTGAGTGGCTATTAATTTTAAGCATGTCGATATTAAAATCACCAGCTATTACAATGTTCTTATATCGTGTGCGTGATATTTCTTGCAGAAGCGTTTCCATTTTATCAAAGCAGTAATTGAGATTATTTATATTTGGTACTCTGTAGATACAAACAACAATTATCCTAAAATAGGTGAGCTCAATCGCACAACATTCAAATATGCCTGATGCCGATAATTTTGAAATTTTAGGTATTTCCTTATAGTGAACACCATTTTTCACAAGAATACAAGCCCCTCCTCTTTTTCTGCCTTCCCTACAGAAACAAGCAGCTAGGCTGTAATTTGGTACATACAGTTGATGTTGGAACCCTTCCATAATGAAATGTTCCGTTATACATAAAACATCTACATCTGTGTTCTTTTCGGACAGTTCATCTAGGCAAACCGTTAGAACATTTGCTTTATTAACTAACCCAGCAATATTTTGGTGTAACATTTTAATATGCTTTTTAACGAAAAAAATGGTCATTCGTGTTGCGTTGTGTGCATGAGGGAGAAATTGGGGAAGACTCACCATTAATTACATGAAAAACGTCGTAACTATTAATCTCATCAAGCATTAAATTAATATTTTTAAATATGTTCATCATACCACTATTATTGACGGATCCACTTCCTGGCAAAAACATTTTGTAATCATATGATAAATTTAAGGATCATAACCGTATTTGACGATGAATTACTTAATTTTTAAGATGTTTTATCAAATGACTTCAGTCCACAACTTACTAAGCTCCCTAACAAGTCCGCAAGAACCCAACTTGTCTGGGGTGAGCTCTTCGAACCGCGGCACAATGCGACCTCCCGTGGCGATGGCGATGAGCTCCATCTCTGGTCCACCCACCCAGCGCACGGCCGGCAGACCCTCGGCCAGGAGCAGATGGTTCGCTTCATCGTCGAAGCCCCATTGGCAAATGGCTAGGGTTGCGCCCGCGTCCTAGAATTGATAATTGGAAATGTTATGATATATATTTTTTACTTCTTCAAAAAGTAATGTATAAGGTTAAAAATAGTTTTACACATCAGATTACATTTTAACCTTCAAGCGGGCGCGCGGGTTTTTATAACGGCAGCGGTCACGCGTAACCTAAAAGACCTATGCGATACATAAAGATATACAGCACTTATATATAATTAACATCATTTATTTTTTAATCATTGTAATAAATAAATTCGAGAAAATCAAATAAAAGTTAAAGTAAAAACTATGTAATAAAAGTAGAAAACAAGTCTTAATAATCTAGGAATAAAAAAAAAATATTTGGAACAAAAACCATCTTAGGGTATCTAGATAAAATTATCTAGTAACAAATAACAAAACAAAATTATAAAATCAGTTGATTTCATGAGATGAAATAATTAAAATAATATTCAGGTTAGTTTCATTCTTCAGTGTCTTCAGCAAGATAACACTCATTGCAAATGAAGGTAGAGTGGGTTCTACACATATATCTGTGGCATGTTGTGCATTGAGTCTACGATTGCCTCCTTTTCTTCGCTGAGCATATTTTGCAGCTTCCACTGCATGATGTGCTGGAACCTTGAAACGACAGGCGCGCGGCGTCGTTTCGACGCCTGTACCGTGACTAAAACAATTGCGCTCCTTGTGGTGAAGGGGGTACGGGGAGTCAGTGTAAACTGTTTATTTGGAAGGTAGATACACTATGACAAGCTACTAAGAGTATAATATGGATTCAATGGGAATTTTTGTTAATATCAGCGAAATTGTATTGAAAGCGGTCGTTTCGACGTCGCGCGACTTCTTGAAGGTTAAGAACATTGTTTATTAGTTTGGTTATTTTATGTTATGGTATTGCACTGTAGTCATATTTATTGTGCAAAATGCCAGTCTGTGAAATTCACCGTCAACTTCTCCACATAAGGACTAGTTTACCTTGACTCGGCGCACCATCTCCAAGAACTTGTCGTGTTCGTAGGCGCGCAGCTCGCGGTACTCGTCGGCTGAACCAACGTGGAGCTTATGCTTGGTCTTGGGCTTTGGCGGCTCGAACGGGCAGGTGAGGATAGCGAGTTTCACGTCCTGAGAAATAAATAGGGAAATTAGTAGCTATATTTATAAAGTTATGCTGAATTTTTAGAGGTATTTCTGATCATTAGTAATTGAGAGAGCGACGACCCCAGCAAGAACGACCAACAGCTTTTAACGCGGTTTTGGAAAGTTGTATCTATCTTTGCAAGCATGGGGTCATACATATTTAGTCATACTTTGGTTACTACCAAGGTATGACTGAATATGTAGCAACTGCCTCACTAGCCAGCGCAATCTAGGTACAGAGTAAAATGATAATTTTTGGAATCATCAGATATTAGTATATCTCAATCCAATCAACCAATCCAATAATTCGATTGAATTAACAACCCTCTCACTTAAATTCAACACACTCAACTCATTGTTTATATTGTACACAAATATGAAGTGGCAAAAAGTTACAGCGCCATCTATGCAACCACTGAAGAACTAACGGCACAAGCAAAGTTGTACGTGAAGTTAACATATACGAGCACCCGACAAGCAACTGTCGGGCAGTGGCCCACCAGACACGACACCCGTCTGATCGGAGGATCCTCCCTTTTCTATAGAGGATGGAGAACTATACACCCTGTTCTTCCTACCTCTAAAATTTCAACATTACAGGCACGAAACATGATCCTTTTTTTTACGGATAGGAAATCATCAAATAACTTTCCCACGGGAGTGTCATGTCACACTTGTACTGACTAAAACCCATCCATGTTTTTTCTTTTGCCCTTTATGTTCCGGTGCCGCGATATCTTTTTCTTTCGAACAACCTGCAACCCCAGAACACTTAATGCTCAAGTCCCCAGTCACAAGACATCATAACTTGTGAAAGTACTGAAGTTGCCCATTAAAAAGCATAGATCTCTATGGAGGTGAATGGGCAAGAAACTCTATGGTCACTCTTTAAGGTAATATTTTTTACAAAATCGTGGTTACGTCATTAGTGTTGATGTTATACATTTATCTGAGAATTATATAGAATACACGTTTTTCACTTAGAGTTCCAGACACCAGCGCAATATTATACAATGTGTCCCAGGGATAAGTGACCACCCGGCGTTTTTTGAATATTTGTACAAAATTATTAATAATTACATTTATATTTGTGACTTAGCGGCTTTAGTTTTTTTTTTCTTTTTTTTTGTAAAGACGCGATATTATGCTTAAATTTTTATTACATCTAATAAAAAAAAGTATAATGGATATGTACACTTCTAACAGTGTCAATAGCGGCTTTAGTTAGCTTTGAAGACTTTTTTCTTTTTTACTGAGTATGGGAGTCAAATTTCAACTGACTGTTCTTTTGCTTTTGTTTGAAATTAGTAGCAAACATTGTTCTGAGCTATTGTAGGAAATATCATGTAGTTAATTAATAAATCAAAAAAATGTGATATTAACGGGTAATTTTTTAGATTTATTTTGAAAAAACTGAAAAGAAGAGTTATTTTTTCTTCGAATTTTAATTTTGTTTTTTATTTAATAAATGTTTTACTACATTTTAGTTATGTTTAATGATTTTAATTGATAAAATAAGATGTCGGCTAGTCTGTAAAAAAAAAATGGAAAAAGATGAACAAACTTAGGATATATCGTAAAAAAACTAAAAAATCATAAAAAAAAACTAAAGCCGCTAAGTCACAAATATAAATGTAATTATTAATAATTTTGTACAAATATTCAAAATCGCCGGGCGGTCACTTATCCCTGGGACACATTGTATATAGAATGCAAGATAATAATAATAATTATAATGTTCCTCGAAAGATTGCTTACCCTCAGTTTCTTAGGCATCTGGGGGTGACTCATGGTCTTATCGATGACGACTCCCTTGACGAGCATGGAGTCTTCCATACGGCCTCCGACCTTGCCTTCCACTTTAATCAGCTCGAAGTTCACGTCGCGTTTCTCCAGATCTGCTACTGAGAGGACGGCCTGGAAATGAGAAGCAGACAAACATAATGATTTGATTCATAATGGTAGCTTAGCCCTCTATCACTCAAACTCGAGATTTATTTGATTTTTTGGATTGGAGATGATCACAAGAAAATAAAATACTTGTATTACTAGTTTTATTATTTTTAACAAACAAAAAAAAAATTACAAAAATAGGGAATATTTCTTGTAGGCAACACTAAGGTCAAGAGTCGTATTTTTTGGTACTAGCTCGTTAGTTCGAAATGTGGACAGTACGCTATTAAGGTAGTAAATCAATTATTAAAAAAATTGTCGCGTTTGTACGGTTTGTTGCCTACAGTCTACATAGTGATATAGAGGGTTAGGATGCGAGAAAATGAAATAAATGTTGTGGGTATAAGAAGTGTAGAGGAAGACTAAAGACACGTTGGTGGACTGTGTGCAGTATGTTATGGGTAGAAAGGGTAAAGATAAGCGAGGATACACTAAGGTAGGTCGCGTATTTTTTTTTTTGCAATTAGAAACTTTTTAGATGTGTAAAATGTCGTGTGGAAAGTTTTGAGTGTGATTGTGGATGGGTTTAGGAGTAGAGAAAGGCCAAAGAAACGATGGATGGTCTGTGGGAAGGATGAAATGGTAAGAAAGGAGATGTCTGATGGAAATGAGTAATAGAGGAGAATGGAAGAAGACATGCTGCGCCGACCCCAAATAAATTGGGATAAGGGCAGGAGAATGATAATGCATCATGGTGTCTGATAAGATGATGGGTGTAAGAGAGGTATGGACAAAAACTTCAAATAAATTGGGGTAAAAGGAGAATGATGATAAGGGGCTTAGGAACTATCTGTCAGATAGTAAAAAAAAGTATAAATAGATTCAAATCCAACTTACATCAACAGCAATCTCAGCCATCAACCGATGGCATTTGACAACAACCTTACTGCCCAGCGTAGTCATGGCAACCTTGATCAGATGCTCCCTGGTGTTCTTGTTCACAGGAAAGGCTTCACTGATGGCGTCCAAGTGAGCGAGGGCTGTGGCAGCAGCCATCTCGAAGCCATCAGCAACACGGATGGGGTGGATACCCTTGTCGAGGAGGATGGAAGCCTGTTCCAAGAGGGCGCCTGAGGACAAAAGTTTTTTTTATAATCTCTTTATCGTGCAATCAGTCCTTTGACTATGAGCAGATGTGTTGTCACAGATTGAGTGGCATGCAGAGTCAGTTCCCCACTGGGATTGACTCTTTGTAATTGGTAGCTCATTGTAGGCAGTCCAGGTTCAGGATTTTACGTCTTTTCAGGCGATTCAGCGTGTCAGGAATGGTAAGCTGCACTGCTAAGGGATTCGAATGGTGTTGGAGACGTTTTTTGTATGCCTTTGCATAGGCTCTTATTTCGTCCTTTACTGTATTCAACTTCAGATGGTGATGAATTTGTGAGTTCTCTATGAACCAGGGAGTATTTGCTATTTGTTTCAGTATCGAGTCTTCAGCTCTTTGGATGATTTTTATGTTGGAGTGGAACCCTACAGCTGAATGCCATGGGGACAAAAGATAAATTATTATTCATGAGGGCCGGAGGTAGCGACACTTCAAAAAGAACAGCAATTTAGTACAAAACATACTATAGCGCCACCTATGCTACAAATGAACTAACATCAAATTCCTATATTATGGCAATATTAAGGCCCGGCGCCCATTATCGGCATCGGCACGACTGAGAATTTTAGGTGGCAAATAGCAATATACATTAATATATACGTATATCGTTGCTTCCAAAGGTTGTTCACCCAAAAGCTTTTTGATTGATTAGATTTCTCTTCTTCTTCAGCAAGAGCTGCTATGAGCACTAGATCCCAGTCCACCATATTAAATAAAACTCAGACAACTAGCTTGTAACAACTCTGAGACTGTTTTGACGAGAAATACGATATTGATACGCTTCGGCAAGCTACAGGACGACGGGACGGTGCGGCATGCTTAAGGACGCCTCGTCATCCCTAAGAACGTTGCAGCATGCCAAAGCATAGTTTCCGACAGTGTGCGCTTGCATATAGGATGCCGGAGGATCCTTTTCCTTGCCAATGCCAATAATGGGCGCCGGGCCTAAAGCTCTCCTTGACTTAAAATTACAAAGAAAAACCTGACAACTATTGTTGGGCAGCAGCTACAGACACAAAACACATCTGGTTGCACATCCCCTTTTCTATGCGTATGAAGAAATTAACGTCCTGTTCTTTGTATATCTATACTTTCATGATTTAGAGCAGGTTGGTAAACTTTACCCTAGCTAGAGGCTTTTTGATCATAAATCATAAATCATTTAATCATTTGTTAACACAGGTACAATAAATAGTTGTTATAAAAAATTACAAGCTCGCCATGTTATACCCGGAGGTGTACAAATATTTGTAGAGGTCATTGACATCAAAATTCATAATAATTAAATTAATGGAATTAAAAAATAGAAATAATATAAAAATGTCAAAAAGAAAATCTATGAAAAATGTCAAAAGAAAAAATATAAAATAATGTCCAAAATAAATCAAAAAATAAAAATAGAATAAACGACAAAATAGTAAAATAATAATTAAAATAATACAAAAATGTCACGTGGAATGTCAAACGGAATAGAATTTTATAACATAAGTACTAGGTCAAAATGAATACCAAAGTCAAAAAACACATTCATTCATTTCATTACAATTTGTCTGAGAAAAATTCCGAAATGTTGTAATACGCTTTAGTCAACAGCAAAGATTTAAGCCTTTTTTTAAATAAGGATACATTTAAATCTTTAATTGATTTTGGTATCTGGTTGTAAATTAATGGCGCCATACAAAAAACACTTTTTTTCATTAATGCTGTGTTGGACCTTCTTACGCACAAGTTATTATTTTGTGGTCGAGTTCGTGTGTTGTAAAATGTTAATTTGGTAAACAGATCTGGATTGGTCTTAACAAATACAGCTACCTCGAAAATATATAGGCACGGAAATGTCAATATTTTGTATTCGGTGAAAAATGGCTTACACGAATCTAAATAGTGGAGTCTAAACATTGACCTAATGCACCTTTTTTGCGCTTTAAAAACTATTTCTCTGTTGGTTGAGTTACCCCAGAAAATGATACCGTACCTTAATGCTGAACTCACCAAACCATGATATGCAGTAACTAAAGCATCGACGTTAATCACTGGGGTCAGTTTAAATAGGGCATAGGCTGATTTGCTAATACGTTTAGTTAGCTCCTCCGTGTGTGCTTTCCAGTCTAATTTTTTGTCAATCGTTAAACCTAAGAATTTTGACGAGTCTACTTGTGTTATAATTTTATTGTTATGATATACTGTCATATTGGGATTCGCACGTTGGCTAAAAATCATTAAATTCGTCTTATCAATATTTATTTTGAGATTATTATTATCTAACCATGTCACTCGTCGTGGTTGCGATCATCAGTACTTGAAATGGTCACAGTGCTGTCATCAGCAAACAGTGACATAGGGTGACTTGTTACTTTTGGAAGATCATTTATGTATAGTATAAATAATGGAGGCCCCAAGACGCTGCCCTGGGGTACACCATAAGCAACTGTGCGATGACTAGACTTATAACTTCGTTCGCATTTAGTCTTAGGATCTATGTCAGTTAATTCTACGTACTGTTTCCTGTTTTGCAAAAATGAATTTATCAAACTGAGTATATTCCCTCTAATACCATGATGTGTCACCCATTGGCGTGCCTTGGCTGTCAAATTGACTGGTATGCTGAGAAAAACAGCCCAATGTTGTATGAGATCAATGCTTTGAAATGAGTAACTACAGTACTTTCACAAGTTATTATGGCTTGTGACTGTAGCATTATTCTTTAGTTTCTTGACATTCAAAGTTATGGTCTAATTAAAGTAAATGTAATGAGTTTGAGTTTATGATGTGCTCTACACCACTGCTCTCAAGTTTAGTCTTGTGTATATACTTTTGTTTTTTGGAGTTTACTCCTAAGAATCGATTTTCATATACATATAAGGCGCCCGGTATGAGAAAAATGTGAGGATTTTGGTGCAACTTTGGTGCAACCGCACCTATGGTGTTTGTCGTACAGTTGAATATTACTAGATGGCGCTTTATGTAATTTGTCGTCCGTCAGTGATATTTTTAATTATTTTTTTGTACTTAAGGAGTAAACTCCAGTCGTGCGTCGGAGCTGACACACACACTTTTTTTTTTATCTCTATTTCATCTTACGTTTTTATTAATTATGAATTCTTATGATTCACATCTGCCGGGTATCCTGTGACAGCAAACTTTAAATAAATATTATTACAACTAGCTTTTGCCCGCGGCTTTGCTCGCATTAAATTCGGGGTAACACAGTTCCTCTTTCCTAATTTGCAGGTACCTGCTACCTGTAGGTTTTGCCCTTGTGCCTTATTTATTGTAATAACAATGCTAAGTTTTCTCTTTTCTTCCCTCATTTTTCCTCCTATGTCCGTCTCCATAATATTGGTAAGGATATTGGTACTCACCAGCCAAAACCACAACTCCAGTGGTTCCATCACCAATCTCGTCATCCTGACTCTGTGCCAACTGCACCAACAGCTTGCCAATCTGGTGTTCCACGTCCATCAGCTTCAAAATAGTAGCTCCATCATTTGTCACGGTCACATCTCCGTCAGGGGAAACCATGAGTTTATCCAGCCCACGGGGACCGAGGGAAGTGCGGAGGATGCCTGCGATCTGGCGGGCGGCAGAGATGTGTGACTGTGGAGAGATAAATTAATGAATGAGGATAATGTAACATTCCACCTTATGTTTTTATTGAAATGAATAGTTCACTTTTATAGTAGCTTATAGTACAAGTAGATCACAGTCCGGAATAGCACATAAAGTACTTTTTATTTTAGTAGTATGCTCTTGTGGGATAATAAATTCGAACTATATGCGGACAAAGCCGCGAGCATCAGCTAGTTCAATATAATAATGTTTTACCATTTATTTGAAAAGGAGGAAGTTGTTTGTTTAGTTAGTTTAAAGATAATATGTGCCATTGTAGTAAAACATGTGGTAGAAACTTAGTGTCAAACTTACACCATAGAGCCTTAAAACTTATTACAAAGCATCAACAGTAGAAAAAAAATGCAAGCAAATGGACTGATGATGTCACATTGTATAACAAAACAAAAAACTAAACTCAAAAAACTTATTGGTGGTACAAAAATTTAAAAAAAAAATCTGTCCTATTGCAGGTCTGCTGGAAGAGATTTCTAAATGAAATAAGCAGTACCTTTGTGCTCTTTTGTCTGTTTTATTTATATATTTTTTCATCATGTGTTTTGTGTGTGCGTACATACATAAAATTGTTATAGAAAGAAATTTTACTATGTAATTGTCTTTGGTTAAAAGAAGAAAAGTATTTTAAATGTAGAATGTTTAATTGACAAGAGCATTTGTCATAAGAAAATTGGGGATCAGTGGTGCAGAGAATTTTACATGAACCGGTTCTAATTGTTTTGTTATGTCTATTATGTTAATAAAGTATATTATGAAGTAAATACAAGATCAGTGTTTAAATAACATCCTGTAAAAATGCAAAGATTATAACAAAAATGATATTATTGTAATACAAAGTCATTTTCAGTATGATTATAATATTTAGTTACTGTATTTATGCAGCATGATAAAATGAATTTTAAAATTCATATCATTGTATTATTTTTATTTCTGATTATTTACCCAACTCATTAATTTGTTTTGTAGAGGCACAGAATTAATTCATTTTAAATAAATATTGTTCTCATTATTTTCTAATATTATTGAACTTCTAATCATTCATGCATGCATCATTATTTTTATTAAAACAAAAATAATCTAGTTCAGTTTTTGCACCAATTATCCCTTTTATAATGCTTGGAAGTATTTATTGCCAGTCCCGAGGTTGATTAATTTAGTTTAAAAGACTCCAAACAAAGAGATAATAGGTTAACTAAGTAAAACAATGGAATAGTCTAAATAAATTACTATTTGAAGGGAATTTAACTTAAAACTTTTAATTTTCATTGTTTAAGAGGTTTATATTGAGACTAAGAAGTAATTCAAGACGATATAGAGATGATTTCTTGATAAAATTCGTACAGGTTGCCCAATTTCGGATCATGTGATTCACTACACATGATATTAAAATTGCATGTAACTTTAGAAAACTGCATTAAATCTACAACTTATGGGTCTTATAAGGTTAAAACAGGAATAAATTTCAATTTTAAGTAAAGTTTTATTTACAAAAACACTTATTTTTTAAAAATGATTCTCGATTATTCGAATTGTGTTGACAAGTTTAGGTTATGCATTTATTAGTCATTATTTTTGAAATCATTTCTACAGCTGTTGTTAAGATCTTAGTAGGTCATATCTATGAAGACCTAAATTAGACATAGTAAATTGTTATTGTATCGAGGAAAGTGAAAAAAAAAACCAAATAAATTACCTTCAGGGCATCGATACCGGTTAGCCGTTTCTGCCTATCTTGGTCCCTCAAAATGATAAATGGACGACCATACTCGTCGAAGGCTACCGCTCCGGGGAACAGAGCCATTTTTTATTATATTATCACTTCACAAACTCAAGATGAAAGCAGATTTAGTTTCATAGATTCCACCAAAATCGAAACAAAAACCAAATGACAGTTCTATAAATTGAATTTGACACTCATGACAATTTAACCCGTGACCACAGACGGACTATTGCCGAATTCCATTTCAAGCAGAAACCACCTAATTACCTTTTAAATAACCCTGTACCTTCTTAAGAAGATACTTTTAATCATGGAAACAGGCAACAGGCAGAGCTTGCACAGGCCGCTTAGCCTCATGTCTCCCATTTTCAAAGCCGGCAGGGGCATCTAGGATGACTGTAGAATTCCAAACATCATCATAAATTAAATGCTTTGATACTTTTCTTTATAATTAACGCAGAATTTTCAAGGACCAAAATACTTATTAATTTTGATATCGATGTTAAAATTTTCAAGCTCGCTACGCTCGCTTATGAATCAATTTTTTTCTTGATTGTTGGGCTTTTCTGTGTAATTCGTCAATATTACGCCTTGTGTGAATAGACAAACGAAAAGCTAACATATTCGAGGTAAATTGCAAAAAAAAACAAGCTGTTGTAGCGCGTAGGCACAATAGTCTTAGTTAGCGCGTAGGCACAATAGTCTTAGTTAGTCTTAGGCACATTAGGTTAAGTTACTGTTTAAACCGATTGAGTTGTATACGCACAGTCACCCAATAAACCTCAAGCGAAGAACACGCGTATCATTTTGCCGTCCCTTCTACCAACAGTCACACACATATACCATAAATCACCTTATCGGCAAAGTGGTGACCCGACGTGTGCGCGCGCGCCTCTCGCATACCTATCGTAATTAAAAACCGCGCGCGATGAACGACCCGCATTACCAAGCCGCTGCTCAACCACAGCCTGCAGCCATGTCTACAGCTACACCACCGATCTTGGAGCAGCCACAGCAGATGACAGCGGTTACCATCACACCACGGATACCAGACTTTTGGCGAGACCGGCCGAGACTCTGGTTCCATCAATTCAGCGCCATCGTGGACCCCCAAAAGGCAAGGCGAGCCTTAGTACCACCATATGTGGGCCCTTTCAAAGTTTTATCACGCCATAATAAATTCTATACATTGGACTGTAACGGTAAACATACCACGGTGTCACTTGATCGCTTGAAACCAGCCTATTTGTTAAGAGATGATGATGTGTTGGTCCCACGCCCGGAGAGCACTCCAACAACGCATAACGACCCGCCACATCCGCCGGGCGATAAGTCGCCACTCAACACCGTGCCACAGTCGCCAAGCGATAAGACGTCATCCGACACCGCAAAGCCCGCCTCACAGCAAGTAACGAGATCAGGCCGCATCGTTAAGAAGACCGTGAGATTTGACATGTGAATCGTCATTTCGTCATCAACCACAGCCCACATCGACACTCCACCGCCACACGACAACAAGCACCTCAACTCTACAATGGGCCAACCAAACAGCAAAATGACCATCGTAGCACAGAACAGCGCAGCTGCGAGCAACAAAGCCAAGGTTGAAGACGAGGACCTCAGCAACACCTTCAAGATGTCATTGGCCGCTGTCGTCTTAGTCAGCGCAGCCGTGACCATCTGCGTACTCTATGTGGGGTGGCGACACTGCAAACGCCGCATCGAAACTGCCGTAGAGACAAGAATCGGTCGCGCTATAACACAGCATACCAGCAACATCGTGCCGCCCATCATGCAGACAAACCACCCGAGCGTCAACCTCAAACCGACATATAGTGTGGCGTAAACAGTGAAAAGTGCGCGCCAATAGTGTCCGACCACCGTAGCGTTTAAGTACCTTTACTTAGTTCGTAGATATAATATTGTACCTCTAGTTATAATTTTGTATTGGGGTTGATAACAATAAAATTTAGCTTAAACTAAGGGGGGAGGACTGTAGCGCGTAGGCACAATAGTCTTAGTTAGCGCGTAGGCACAATAGTCTTAGTTAGTCTTAGGCACATTAGGTTAAGTTACTGTTTAAACCGATTGAGTTGTATACGCACAGTCACCCAATAAACCTCAAGCGAAGAACACGCGTATCATTTTGCCGCCCCTTCTACCAACAGTCACACACATATACCATAAATCACCTTATCGGCAAACTGTTTTCATGGAACTTAAATTAAGATTGGTCGGGCACCTTGTGGGGACGGGGCCGGATCTTGCGGAGCACCAGTATGGTTTCCGCAAGGGGCGCTCGACGATGGACGCCACCATGCGCGTGAAAGCCCTCACGACGGGGGCTGCAGTGTCCAGGGGTGGGCTTGACATCGCCAACGCGTTCAACACCATGCCTTAGGGCTGCATCAGGGAGGCACTCCGGTACCACCGGATGCCGACCTACCTTCGTCGTGTGGTCGGGGCACATCTGACGGATAGGGCCGTCATCTACCCCGGTCGCTCTGGAGAGTGGAACCGGCGAAAGATGTCGTGCGACCTCCCCAGCGGCGTCAGCGTAGTTTGCTACGCTAACAACACGTTCGTTCTGGCTCAGGGGGGGTCTCACCAGGCGTGCGGAGAGGATCCGGCTACTGGGTCTCGAGGTGGCATTGCACAAATCCGAGGCCATGGTCTTTCATGGGTCTTTCATGGGCCGGAGCTGCTTTCAAGCGGCTCCTGCCCAACCTGAGGGGGCCAAACGCCTCCTGCCGTAGGCTCTATGCCGGAGTCGTGCGGTCCATGGCCTTTACGGGGCCCCGGTATGGGCGCGTTCTCTAGGGTAGCGCGCCGCCCACTACCTGAATGCGTCCCAAAAGGTGGTAGCCATAAGTCTGATCCGGGGCTACCGCACGATCTCCGGCGAGGTGGCGAGCCTCCTTGCCGGATTGCCACCGATCTGGAGGCGATAGTCCGCGCGCGCCTGCACGAGTGGCGCGTGGAGACACTCACCGGGGGGAATCCCTTCTGCCGCGGCTAATTGCCGCCCAGCGGACAGACCTCCGGTGCGATCTCATGGTGGCATGGAGAGAGCGACTGTCGCAACCCCGTGCAGGGCACGCCACAATAGTGGCGGTAAGTCCCCTCTTTGAGGAGTGGCTGGAGAGGCGCCATGGCGTCCTCACCTACCGCCTGACGCAGGTCCTCACCGGACACGGAAGTTTCGGGAGGTTCCTGCACATAATCGGGCGGCAGACGCCCCGGGCGCCGGGCGCCGCAAGACGACTCCCGGCCACCGTAGATGCGGGCCTGTGGACGGTGAGCAATGGGTAGCTCACCGTCCGACCGTCTATTGACGACAGGCCGTGTCGACGGCTCATTAGTGTTTCACGCGCGCCTCAAAGAGATGTCAGCAAAGCAGAGGGGCTTGCCAAAATGTAAAATCTGTTTCCTATATAAGTAGGTAGCTTGTAGTTTGCATTTCTTTATTTTCCCCTTGTTTTATAGCTATAAAGCCCAAACATAGAAACATAATGTAAGTAACATAAGTATTACGTGTACGAATTAAATTCCCTATGTTTTAACAATTTTCAATGGCATTTTTTTATGGAATATGACCAATTATTATGAGCAGCTATATTGGGCTTCTTGGGTTTATGCGAGTAAAATGACTGTGGCCCGCCTTTAGTTTAATTAGTCACCTTGTGGCCCTTGCTTGCTAAGAGGTGGCCGACCGCTGCCTTAGAGTGATCGACCCCAACTTAGCTGCCGGAAGATCTCTGCATTCGCAATGCAGTCACAGACCGCATAATCATACTTGGAGATGGCTCTCATCAAGTCGCAGGGCCTGGATCCCTTTACGGGTTTAGTTGGAATTACATTTTTGTCGAAGTGGCAATGTATGTACGTGTGAACTGAGGGACCACACTGCTATTTTGCATAATATAATCTTAGGATTTAGTAGTAGACTTAAAATAATTGTAACCCCAATCTAGGAATTACTAAACAAATCTACTCAACTACATCCCATAAAGTGCAGTCGCTCAGTCCTCACAGACCATCAGCCAAATCTCGGAAAGTATCTGAAAATTAAGGTATTGTGACTACACACATTTAGTAAAGTATTCGTAAAGATATCGAGTGAAAAACAGACGCATAGCAGCTAAGGTAAAAAAATAAAAATACGTGTGGCACTCAGGGACTGCCGCGGTAAAGCTATTGCATCACGATTACCACCGTGAATTCATGCAAGCCTAGTACTTCATTACAGGTCTTGTGGTTGAGGATCACTTTGTTGTCCGTATGTCAGTTTGTCAAGACCCTTTATCTCGGGAACTTGTAAAGGTATCGACTTGAAATTAAAACCATATAGGCAAGTCTTTGATTCCAGAGTCGAGGTTTTTAAATCTGGAATTCCTCAGTAGCAGCCATAGAGTTTGGGTGTGTGCCAAATTGACGGCATTAGGTTCGTCCCTATAAAATAACGGCAATAGTTTCGTCCCTATTAAATGACGACAATAGGTTCGTCCCTATTAAAAAACGGCAATAGGTCCGTCCCTTTTAAATGACGGCAAAAGGTTCATCCCTATTAAATGATGGCAATAGGTTCGTCCCTATTAAATGACGGCAATAGGTTCGTCCCTATTAAAAGACGGCAATAGGTTCGTCCCTATTAAATGACGGCAATAGGTACGTCCCTATTAAAATACGGCAATAGGTTCGTCCCTATTAAATGACGGCAAGAGGTTCGTCCCTATTAAATGACGGCAATAGGTTCGTCCCTATTAAATGATAGACGATAACTCAGAAATTACCTAAGCAATATAGATACACATAATATGGGATTCCTTCGGGAGTATACCCTTTTAATTAAAACACCTCCGTGCCCGTCGGAGTGGGGAGCGTCAGGTTTTTTTTCGTTACGGAATTTCTGGATTCGGTCCCCGCGCTCAAGGCCTGCGATAGAAGCTATGCAAATAGCTTAAAAATAGGTAACTACTAAACCGTGGTCTCTCAATGCACACTCGTGCATTTTTTTTATTAATGAACAAGTTTGTACATCTATGCTAGATCGTCGCAGAATGGCTGACACGACGGAATGGCAGACTTGATCGACTAGAAAAGACTGTATGACGCCGTCGCTGCTGCGCCGTATGATTAACAGTAGATGGGCCGCGTATTTGCATGTAGTACGCTGCCGCTTATCAGCGCCTGTCAGAAACGCTTCATATCCATTTTAAACTATCAGCGACTACCGTCAGCGTGTGAAGAAAACCATGTGATAGTTTTTTGTGATGACTACCTATCTAATAATAGGCGAACAGTTCTTGAATGAAACAAATTATCATCACTTTAAATCATATTTTTATTATCTATCAACAATTTTATAATAAGTGTTGAATATTTATCGGCATACTGTTCTCCATGAAGGCGGTTTAGCGTGTTCATAAATCACAGCAAGCGATAAAAGTATGCCTACCAGGCTCAATATAAGAGTAGCAGTATACAGAATTTTATCGCAAAAGTCTCCTTTTAAAAACACGGGGCGCCCATCTTCGCACTGAAAATCTGCTTGTAGTTTCTTCAATTTGATTAAACTTCTTTGTTGGAACAAAGCCGGTGTTGTTGAAATGGCACGGCCCTGCCGTAGATATTTTGCAACAATCCTGAGTAACATAGTAATTTGATCCGTTCGGAATCAATTTGTTCAGTATAAATTAATGACTTGATAGACGTTTGTGTTTTTGACGTTTGTTTTTTTTGGAACATTTATTTTTTGAGTGGCCTGTTGCTTTTTTCAACACTAGCCACATGCGGTCTTGTATTATAAATTATAACAATAGTCAAGTCAATGGGGGCTTCTGAAATACATGTGCAAGCAAAACCATCAAGCATTAGAGATTCCTAGGTTTTATTTAAATGTATACAAAATTTAAATAAAACCTAGGAATCTGTTGTATGTTTCGCAAAACTGTCCTTGAAACATATTCTTCAAGAGTTCTGCCTTGTATTTACAAACGCTTCGATTCGAGAAGTCATAATGTCGAATCTTCTTTTGGTAATACGAAAGCGAGCGAGATTAACATTCCACTTCCCAAATTAAAATAAAATTGAAGCGTTTGAGAATAATAAATTCTCCTTCAGAGAGTATGGAAGCCGGAAGGATCTTTGCACCAGACAGGCTGGCAGGTTGACAGGCTGTATCTGCTGGGCTTCTCGCATATACGATATTTAAGATTTCTGAATTTCGCGGGAACTTTCGACGTAGTAAGTATAAAATTAAGGTTCTGCTATCATCGTAACGACTTCTGCCGCCAATTAAGAACTTCAAAGTTTATTTATGGTGCTGGGTTCAATTCCTAGGTCGGGCAGGGCTGATGGCAATAGGCTCGCCCCCATTACATGGTACTGAATTATTACTGGCGAATCGTGGATGTACACACGACGGCAGGTCAACCTATTCTTAACTATTATAACCTGATCTCTCTACTACGGATCGCACACCGTAGTAGAGAGACCAGGTTAAAATGGTTTTGTGTAGGTTGATGTGCCGTCGTGTCTACCTACATTTACAGACGTCACGTTATATAAGGCGTCAGTAAAACTGCGATATCCACAAAAATATGATTATATTGCTATCATCATAATTAATATATCATTATTCATATCTTATTGAAAGAAACTTATTTGTGCTATCCTTCACATTCACTATCTTTAATGTCCACACTATCCGCCGAACTTTTACCGAGCGAGAAGTCTTATTCCGAAGACTTTTTCGCTCGTTTTCGCCGTTAAATGTCGAATCTTTCGAAAGCCAAAGACTTGCCTTCTTCTTCATATTCTTCTCTAGTAACGCAGAAGGAATAGAAATCAGGATCCCTGAAGATTTGTTTTCCGCCTTCCCAGGCGTATGTCAAAGGATTATCTGGTTTAGTTACATTGACATCGAAATGGTCTAAAGCTAAGGAACGAACCTCGTTATACACTCTATCTCGAAAACCTGGAAACATAGCATTACCGCCGTACAAAACGATATTTTCAAGCAAACTTTCTGTGTTTTCCTCCGGACAAGCGCTGATAGAGTTCATTATGGCTTCTGCTATTCCCATCTGAGGGATTCCCACGTCTGATGGATGGAATATCAGCTCTGGAATTGCAAATCTTTCGTTGTTCAGTCGGAGAGTTTGCTGCTCTAAGTCTTCGTCGGGTTTCACGATGTCTCTGAGGTAGCCGCGTCGGATTGAGGTGTAATCTGGGAGAACATAGTCTTTGACTATTGTGTTTTCTGGACCTGTTATAAGAGTAAAGTATTTATAAGAGACTTCAAAAATAGGAGCATGTTCTGAACATATGTGTTGATGGATGGAAAGGGAGAGGAAGACCAAAGAATCAATGGATGGATTTTGTCAAGAATGATATGAAAGAATGAGTAATGTTAGCGTGACCTCAAGGGAAAAGGAAAAAACAGGAGTGAGAAAATGATGTCTTCAAACAGTTGTTTTTATTTCTCTTCTTTTACTTGATAGAGACAGATGGATAAGGCCACGCGGAGCTTCCATATGCATAAATTGTTTAAACTAGTTTATGTAATAGCTCATTTAATAGGTTTTTTTCGTTGCGTATGTTAAGGATCTCTTAAACTCTTTTATGAGGGTGTGGAAAACCACAACTAAAAAGTATAAAATAACGCTTTTTCAGCAACGAGTTTAAAAAAAATGTATACTCGTTGTTGAGTTCTGTGGTGGCCAGTGACTAGCTTAGAGACAGAAGAGTAAAACAACTTTGCTATAAGAAGTCGGTGGCGAAAAAGTACATGAAACAAAAAAGAAGTTTCTGTTTTTTTTTTAATGTATTTGTATTGTACTATTTGCGTCTTAGTATCTGTCTGCATATAAGTTCTCGAAAACAGATATTTATATATAAATATTTTTTGATAAATTTTTGTACCCTATCACATTCACAATGTTCTTGTACCTATTAAACCCAAAGGTTGGCTGGTAGAGAATGCTTTACGGCATAAGGTCCCCCTTTACACTCCTATTGTACATGAACATTACATTGTACTATTGTGTATTGTACATGAAATTTAAATAAATAAAAGTGACTGTCTTCAAATAGTGCCTGTAAGGGTCTAATTGAAATAAATGCTTTGAGTTTGAGTTTTCAAATTCAATTATCTGTGAATTTTTGTCTTCGTGTTTTCATACTCCTGGACTTGGCAAGTAGACTGATGACTTGGATTGTAAGTGGACATTCATCCCCTTTGTATGGATCAAAAACTCAGATAGATGTGATAAGATTAAACAAATCCATGCAGGATAAATATCATTGAAAACCTCCTCCGGCCTACTCTTGATCTCAATCTTATCCAAAAAGTCAAAGATGAGGTTGACAATAGAATGAGCTAACCATAAAGAAGCCAATTGACTTTTGCCTTGAACCATACAACAACCATGGCTGCATGGGTCATATAAACTCGGGATCACAGACACAAGCAATTCAATGTCACTGTGTTGATTAAAAGGAACGCCAAAAAAAAGGCCAGTAAAATCAGTGCATGTTTAGGCCAATATGCATTTTCTATCTTGGTTGATTGCATAATAAAGGATGCTGCAAAGTACTTAATGCAAATGTGTGGAATATCAACAAGGCATAGGTGATGATAACCCTTAGTTATGTATGCCTCATTGCAAGCAGGTCTGATAAGGATGAGGTCCTGGGTTTGATACCCATGTAAGGCATAGTGTTACGGGGTTTTTAAATCTGGAATTTAGAAAAAGCATACTGGCCAAGTGTGTCTGAATTTCTGCCGCTTTCTTCATGGGACTTAAAAATAACTGGCTAAATGTGTGTTTACTATTAGTTTAACCTCTGCCTAGCCCATAGGGCAGGGGTAGCGAACCTTTATGGACCGATGTACCATTTTTTCTAATAAAATATTAAATGAGGCATTAGACGTGCCATCAAATAATTTTGAGTATATGTATATTTTGATAATTACTATCAATCCGAAACTCTTTTTTTATTTACTTGTACAGTCAGTACCGAGTCATGATGGCCCGAAGGTTAACTAAGACATCACTGACATTGATGAAGGAAAACATTGTGAGGAAACCTGGTCTTATAATAAATATAAGTCTCAAATCACCAACCCGTCTTGAGCAAGTATGGTGATCAATGTTCTTACCTTCTCTGTATGAGAAGAGGCGCTTGCCCAGCAATGGGACAGTTACAGGCTTATTATTATTAGTAAAGTCAAACCGTTCCCAAGCAATTTTTTAATGTTTTTCATCTCGGGAAATAATGACTCGCACCAGGGAGTAAAAACATAATAGGCAGATGATATATAAATTGGTAGCGTGCCCAAAATATTCTGTCCCATGCCGTAAATGGCATGCGTGCCATTGGTTCGCTATCCCTGCCATAGGGTTTATCAGGTGTGATGTTATTTAAAAAAATCTAAATCTCACCTTTTTTCCTGGCAATCTCCATATCTCTCAAGAAGTCTTGGGACACAAAACATGAATCCTCCTTCGCCTGATTAATAACATATGTCTCATCCATTACATTCAACTGTCTATAAGATAAAACCTCCTTCAAATGATTTGTTAGCACTTTGCCACCTACATCTATCCTTCTTATGGCATCCCGGTACTTCTTTCCATTAATATACGGGACTATATTCGTGAAACTGTAACCAGTGTCCACAACAAGAGTACATTTATTCTTATGGTCTTTCCGGTACTTGTAATCAGCTAAATCAGGAGCGTTTATACGAAGCAAAGATGTACATTCGTATTCTTCAAAGAAAATCTCTGTTATAGCTTCTTGAATGGACGCAAAGTTGAATAAAGGCTCTGTGATAATCAGAGGGGTTTCGTTAAAGTTGACGGGACAACATTCCTTACTAAACATGTAGTCCCATACAGTTTTTTGTGTATCCCAGTTGATTAGAAAACCTCTTTGGAACGGGAGAATGTAAAATAGTCCTGATGCATCTCGACAATCGTCGATCTGTGATCCGATGAATGCGCGGCGTCTTTCTGATTTGGCTTTCATGATGCAGTTTGGGACTACCTTCGGCTCTAAGTTGGAAAAGCCCACCTTCGCTGAATAGCCACCATTGTCCAGGATATAACATGATGTCTCGCTCATTTTTGTTTATTCCGTTTTAGGTTACCGGTGGAAAGTACCCAGCGGAAAAATGCTGTTACGTTGAGTAATACTTCTTAGCACTCATTTTTGCAGGCTCATTCTAACTGATACTAAACAAGCCCTGTAAATTAACTTATTTTATTGAAAAATGGACAGCAAAGCGCTCCAAAACAAAACAAATGTCAGATAATTTCAAAGAGTAGGACTTTTAGCGGTTTTTAATTAATATTTCCAGTTTCCACTTCGACCCTCAGTCTTTACAGCTCAATTTTTACACTGGTCTAATAATTAATAGTATTGCATTCCAAGCTAGAGATCTCGGTCTATAATGTAATAATTGGTAATGGATGGGTTAAATAAATTATCAGCCCAGGTAAAGTAACTCATGCCAAGGCTTAAAATAGATGGGTTGCCTTACAGGCCCAGGTTAAACACCTCAGGTCTTGTTTTAGAAATGGATACTGAGCTGATAAGGTAACACATTCCTATTCCAAACCTTGGCTCGAGATGTATAACCTAGGCCGGTGAGGTAACCTATCCTTTTCTAATCATTGGCTTAAGTTGCTTAACCTGGGCCCGAGTTGGTCAACCTGGGTCGGTAAGGTAACCAATCCGTTTCCAAACCTTTTTTTTTTTGCGGATGGGAAGTCATCAAATAACTCCCCCCGCCCTGGGGTGTCAGACTTGTACTGACTAAAACCCACCTATGTTCCTTCTATTGCCCTTTACGTTCCAGGGCCGCGGTATCTCTTTCGAACAACCCACAATTCCGGCAGGCGGTGGCCCTGGCAGGCCCCTCTGCTTTGCTGACATCTCTTTGAGGCGCGCCGTCGACATGGCCTGTCGGTAATAGACGGACGGACGGTGAGCTACCTATTGCTCACCGTCCACAGGCCCGCATCCACGGTGGCCGGGAGTCGCCGGGAGCGGCTCGGTTGGTTTGAGGTTCTCTCCCTCTCTCCCAGAAGGTGACCGCTTCCCATTCCCTCTCGCTCCGGACCATGGAAGCAACTGTGGCCACGGTTTGGAAATGGATGGGTGACCGCCCTTGGTTAAGCAACTGTTGTCAAGGTTTGGAAATGGATGGGTGTGACCGTCACAGGGTACCTAAGCAATTGTTGCCAAGGTTTGGAAATGAATGGGTGACCGCCCTGGATTAAAGTGATGCTAACTTTTGGAAATTAATTGTTGCGGTCAAAAATTTATAAGCGAGCTAAGGCTCGCGTAAATTTAGAATATGAATTTGGATTGTACCTACTCTTCTTGATCATTAAGTACATGGCTTCTTCTTTCATTCATGGTTCGAAAGACACGTAGCGCGCACAAATAAAAGGTTTACAGACCTTCTATTTGTGAGAGTGAAGATGGCGGGTGTACCATAGCGAATTAAATTATACCAATTACCAAAAAATGTACCTATACTATTTAGTACCTCAAAATCAAAAATCAAAATATTTTTATTTTACATAGGCCTACATGGGCACTTATAAAACGTCGAGAAAAGATGCACGGTTCGGGTTGGTCGTTTCCTATGGAGAAGAACCGGCAAGAAACTCCATGGTTACTCTTTTAAAATCATTTAGTTTTACAATGTTGTTGTTGTTACAGCGTTAGTACTTAAGTATGAGTGGACAGGAGTGCAGTTTGATCCAACTTAAAAGATAGGGTAGGTAGGGTTGGCAGAAAAGTAGAAAATTACATTGCAACGCATGCAATTATAGCACAGCTAGTTGATATATATATATAGAGGCCCTTTTGGCATTATTTATTATATTTAGTTTAATGTTAAGGTGTTCCTGTTTTTTTTTTGGTTTTAATAATGCTGTATAAATAAACGCAATTTCCTTTTTTTTTTCTTACATTAGCTTAGCATTTCCAGTGCGACACCAGGGGCCTTAGTCTGCTATTACAATAGTGTCAGAATGGTCGATCACTGATCGCATAATGGTTGATTTTGACATCTACTACATACTAAACTTGTCAACATCAACCATTATGCGATCAGTGATCGACCATTCTGACACCATTGTAATAGCAGACTAAGGCCCCAGAGCGTATCACTTTTGTAAGTAGACAGACATGGTTAACTCCTTGTGGAGTTAACCTAACTCTGCGTCATTGAATTAATTCAATGACGCAGAGTTAGAAACTCTAGAACTCACTTAGGGACAAGACAAGAGATCCATCTGCGAATACACTCAAGATGGTTTCGGAAGACAAGCAACCGCGCGCTTCTGTTAACAATGATATGTTATATTTATTTTTGACGCACTATCTTAAGTGCCATGGTATCAAAAGCCAAGTACAAGCGATACAGGAGAAATTCCTAGTGTGGGCGACCGTTTTTTTTGTTTTTAGAAGAAACCGCAGAAAAACAAAAACAACGAGATAACTCTATTCGGAATTTATTAAATCATAATTTATGATAACATGTACAGTTTGCTAGCTTAAACCTAAAATATTTGTTGTGGTAACCCAGATGCCTGAAGCTTACCTGTAAAAAAAGAACATGTGAATTAATAAAAGCCAAACACCAGATATGAACCGACTTTTTTAGCGGACATGATTATGGTTCCAATATATACATTAGTTTTTGTTTTTACAAAACATAACAAGTCTATTATCCTTAAAGGAAAGGGTGATAATAGACTTGTTGAAAATGCGTTTTGTATTATTTAAGTACTAGCTAACGCCCGCGGCTTCGCCCGCGTGGTATCGAAAAAAAGTATCCTGTGGTATTCCAGACTATAATCTACTTCTGTGCCAAATTCATCAAGATACCCCCATCCTCACAAACATTCGCATTTACATATAATATTAGTAGGATTATAGATATGTTTATCCTTGAACAAATAGCAAATGCTCCCAGTTTCGTAAATAATTCACTTAAGCAGAATCATATATATAGGATTAATATGAATTACACTAAATTCTTAAAATGTTCACAGACACATTTAATATTGTGAATTGTCACTTAGTTACCATTTTATAAATGGTAACGTAATTTATATTATTAAATAAAAAAAAAAAAAAAAAAAAAAAATCATTTATTTCAGCTAGTACACCCATAATTACAATTATACATTACACATAAAAAAAAAAAAAAAAAAAAAAAACAAGAGAAAATAGATAAGATTATTAACCTTATAT
Source organism: Ochropleura plecta (assembly GCA_905475445.1). Classification (NCBI taxonomy): domain Eukaryota; kingdom Metazoa; phylum Arthropoda; class Insecta; order Lepidoptera; family Noctuidae; genus Ochropleura; species Ochropleura plecta. The sequence continues at coordinate 4,303,782 of FR997750.1, read as the reverse complement.
GATTCCGCTTAAGGTTGCACTAGTCGATATTTTTTCTATACAAATTTCGGGGGGGATTTGCTCCACTATTTGATATTGTACATCCAATATGAAACATAATATCGTTTTATCTTACTATTAAATTTGTCTGTACGGGAACAGAAAATAAAAATAAAATACCAGTAAAAAGTTATGAGCCAAGAAAGTTTCGTTTTTCTTGATAATTTTAACGCAACTTCGGATGTAAAAAAGTATCAAAAATTGTGTAAATTTCGAAAAGTAAGTCGATACCGACATCGTTCAATTACCAAAGAGTTTAATAAAATTTATTTAAAATTGATTAATGCATTGGTTTTTCCATAAAACCCCATCTTTCAAAGCACAAATCGCAATTGTTTACGCGCTCTTTTTGCTATGAATTATCGTGCTGTTCACTCAGAAAATGTCCCCCCTGGCGGCACGGGAGGCAGGGGCTTACGCACACAATAATAAAAACGCACTTTCGTCACATGAGTAGATAAACGGAACAGAGACAAAGCTTCATACAACCGCGCGAATCGGTTGCACTACTACAAGCACGCGGAGCATGTGTGCGTGACCACTGGCCGCTTGTCGCGTACGCGGCGAGACTGGAAAAAACCGGTTTACGTAGGCACAGCCAGTTGACAATCTCAGGGTTCGTGCGACGCACGTTTTTTGTTTTGTTATTTGCAAGTTTGAATATTTTAATATAAAACGTGGTATTTTATTAATAATAATGGTTGTTTATTGTACTGTGTGTATGAATAATACTTTAAAAAATAAAAATATATCATACTTTAACTATTCCAAGGAGTAAAATAGGTAATTAAATACTTGATTATTACTTTTTCAAGTAAATACCTTTATTGTATTGCATGATCCTTTTTTTAATAAGAAGAGGATACTATACGGTGTGTTTTTACCTTTTTATTATTATTCCAAGCTTTTACTAATCATTTGTAGGTATGTGGGTGGGTAAATTATAAAAATAAAATTTTTAGAGTAAGTAATTTCTAAAGTATTATATCATACTGAATAATAAAACTATTTAACAAATGTTTTTTTTTTTATTTGTCTTAACCTATTGTGACGACCCTACCAAAATAGGTAACAATTTTGGACGTTCTTAGGAAGCTTTGTCTCTGTTCCGTTTAACTACTCATGTGCTTTCGTGCAGTCTAATGTCATTTCATTTTCAGTTCGAAATAGTATTGGTGTGCGTGCGAACAAGACGTTTGTGCGTACAGACTAGCGTGTTACTGCTCATCACTGATACCATCTCTGTCGCTCACGATGTCAAATGAGACAGTGCGCTTTTTGGCCACGCCCTTCAGTGAGTTCGAGCCCGCGACTAGTTCACTCTTAAGTGGCCAGTTTAGACCCCCTGAATTCATCACCACCTGAAGTTAAGCACAGTAAAGGACGAAATAAGAGCTTATGCAAAAGCATACAAAAACTGTATTCAATGCCATTTGAATCCCCTAGCAGTGCAGTGCAGTTTACTATTCCTGACACCCTGAATCGACCAAAGATACGTAAAATCCTGAACTTGGGCAGCCTACAATAAGCTACCAATTTCAAAGAGTTAATCCTGACTGAACTGACTCTGTTTGACACTCAATCTGTGACAGAAAATCTGCTCGTACTCAACCAACTAATTGCACGAATTAGGAATTAATAAAAAAAACGGTCTGCGGTCTAATTGTAGGATATGAGAATAGGTTATGTTTTAGTTTGTTATGTAATGGAGGGCGAGCCTATTGCCATCAATATGGCAAGAGTATGGCTGTTTATTTTATATTTATTCAAGGGGTACAACAAACAGCTACAACATAAAGCACGAACAAGAAATACACAAATATAGAACGTAGTTTAATGGAAAAGAATCCAACCCACATATACTTACTATGTGGGGTGGATCCTTTCCGTGTAACTACATCCTATAGACAATGTTGCAGCCAATAAAGCTGTACACAGATAGACTAAAGGATACATTACAGAAAAAAGAAAATTGCTGTTACTGAGAAATACTTTATGGGAACCCTCAATGACAGTCCCTGCCCTTGAAATTGAAGCTAAGACCTCTTACAGTAGAGTGGAGTTTGTCAATCAGTACACTAACAAGCCAGCCTTTAACTTATAAGTTAAGACAACCTAGACTGGAATTGCCTGCTGGTTCTAAAAGACTTAAACATGTTCTTCTTGCATGACCTTATAACATTATAGAAATAACAGGCCAAGTGCGAGTCAGGCTCGAGAACAAAGAGTTCCGTGCCATTATCTATAAGAATAGAAAAAAACATGATTATTGTATAGGAGCCCATTTAAATTATTATAACAATATAAAATGGCAACAGAAATACGTCTTCTGTGAAAATTTCAACTGTCTAACTATCACAGTTCTTGAGATGCAGCCTGGTGACAGATGGGTGGACACCTGAGTCTAAGTAATAGGGTCCCATTTTACTATTTGGTTACAGAATCCTCAAAACAGTTCATATGGACGTTTTAAATTATTTTAGACCAATATCTAGCTAGGCCCAAAGACATGTTTTTTTTTTTTTTGGGTGGGAAATCATCTAATGACTTCCCCCGCTCTGGGCGGGCATGTCAGACTTGTACTGACTAAAACCCACCCATGTTCCTTATGTTGCCCTTTACGTTCCGGGGCCGCGGTATCTCTTTCGATCAACCCGCAACCCCCAAAGACATGCTTCAAGGGAGTTCATAATATTAAGATCCTGTTTTTCTTGTATACAGATTTAAACTTTGGAATGGGCAACTAGTCTTTTCACCATTGCCTTGGACTAGGATGGTACCTTCATCTTTTTGTTTTAAACTTAAACCTACTTTGACAATAATTCATAATTCTAAAGTGCCTGTTCCATTGAAATGTTTAGAGTTCAAGTGCAACCTCCTCCGATAAACCATAGAGTACAAAAAACTAATGACTTACTTCTTGAGGAGTTGATGACGGCAGATCAGGTAAGGGGCAGCCAAACCGGAGCCAAAGTAACCAATGAAGTATACTGTAAGCTTGTAGCGGTTGTTGATGTCGAAAGGCAGGTTCTGAAACAGTTTCATTGAAATAATGTAGATTGGTGTCTTAAAAATGCATAAAATAAATGGTCTCATTTAAATTTTCTATTATTTACTTTGAATAAAATACACATTATGAACTTTCATGTTTTAACCTATCTAATCAGGAATAACAGCAGATTTTTTATGGTGCATTTTAACCAAATAAAAAATGAAAATCAATTTTTCACGCAGTACTTAACCTAGACGTTTTCGTAAAACGAAATTTTTTGATTGGAAAATCATTATCAAAATTCTCTGTAGATAAGAGAGAATGAAAAAAAGGAGCGTGATTATATTAGTGTTAATTTTACTGTAACAAAAACAATTGACTGACGCACTTTTAGATTATGTAATGACGTAAAAATTTTGAATATAGAACTCACCTCGCCAGGGACACCTCCATGCGAGTGGTTCCTCACCATGGTGGTCATCACATTCCTGCCCATTTTGTTACAAACACGAGCTAAGGGAGCAAACATTTTGTTATTTCAAGATTTCCTTGCCAATCTCGCGAAAAACAGAAAATTCGATTTCCTTCACAAAAAGGAGTGAAGTTTTAGAGAAAACTACCACTGCGTTCTTGTTGTTTTAAATTCATGGTAGTTTCTGTAAGGAACGCATCTGTAACTTTGGAAAATAAAATAAAACTGCATGTTGTATTTTAAATGAGTTATATTTGAGATTTATCTACATAGGTAGTTATTAACAAAATTATTTTATAAATAATTAAGTTTAACCTTCGTCTACTGGATCCTGCAACAATAAAAATAATATATTACTCCAAGAATCTGATGCATGATTTGCAGCACTTGTTGTGTTTTATAGACATCATCGGGCCATTGATTGAAATAGCACCTTAGTCTTTCAGGGCTTATAAAGTACATACCTACTTATTATGGGAGTTTGGTTGGCACACACAAACGTGACGTGATGCGTACCGTAAAAAGCAATACCTACACCGAAAATCATAACAAGGGTCATTAAGGACACAACTCCCTCAACTTTTCATGTTTCAAAACAATGAGCAATAAAATTAAATCTACTTGGACAGATATCGTGTTTATGGGTCAGTCAGTATTAGGTAATATAGAGTCAAGTTTAATGGTGGACTGACACAAGAATATGCGACGTTTGAACTTTGAACATACGTACTTAGGTAGGTATCGGTTATTTTTAAACTTATCATGATGTCTATAAAACTTGAGGTAGGTAGTATTTATACCAGTAAATAGACTTGTAAATAATATATTAAACAAATACAGTCACTAGCATAGTGCAAGTTTAATGACGAAATTGGAAGTTCGTTTAAATGATGACACTACAGTCCATTCATAGTTCAATCAATTACTTTCATCATTCTAATCACAACCTTATGGTAACGTAAATAAATATGTTAAGGTTTTGACAGTGATGGAAAATTAAAGGTAAAATAACTGAAAGGAGTGAAAGCTTAGAAGTTCTAGATAAATAATAGCATGATGTTATAAAAAATATGTGTGGCTCAAACCGAATCTGCAAAGACCTTAACTGTAATAAATACCTACCTAGACAACGCTGAAAGATAGCTCGGTATTAGCCGTTTTCACTAACACTAGATAACACCTAGTCCATATAAATAACTGGGCCTACATAATATAGATGGTAAGTACAATTCTAATATTATGTTCCGTAGATGCCACACATAAAAATGCCTAAATAAAACTACACTATTAGAATTTAAACATTCAGGGTTGAACCAGGCGCTGAAAATCCATAAATGTAGGTGTGGCGCAGTGCTAGTGAAAATGGACAAATGCGTAACACATCTAATAGAATAGACAGGTTAACACAAGTGACAAACAAATGCCAATTTCACTAATAACCTTGTTACCCGACGAGGGCAAAATAAATGGGATAGGATTTTTTGGATGTTTGTTGTGAAGAGAAGTCTACATTTGTAACTAAGAATGGTATGATAACAAGGCAGAAATGATCGAATGGCGACGAAGTTAGGACCCCTCCCACGTCCTAAAAGAACTAACACTGAGCTTATTGATGGTATTCTTCAGAAAGGTCATGATCCATATTATTGAACTCGTTGGTCAGGAGTGTTGCACTCGCTACTGGCATAAATGACCAGCATATTTAATTTTGTTCGTGGACGAGGAGAAAAGAGTTTTATTACAAGGAAGCAAGTGGCGTTCTGATCGGTCTTTGTCATTCCACATTTATTTATTTAACGATTTATGTGCACACTGAATACAGAAAATTAAAAGACTGGAACAGAAAATAGGTACAAAGGGAATGCTTATTTCTAAAGAAATCATTGTAAAAATGTAAAATATGATTTTAGAACAAATGATAGTATGAATTCGACACGCACGACACCTCAGGGTCAATTAGCACTAAATAAATAGGTATACCTAACTTAAAACAATTACGGTGGAATGTAGGTAACTTTAATTAGGTTTAGTGCTAATCACTAATAAAAGTAGGTCGTCGTGTTTTGCTCGTTAGAAACTTACATTACAGGTAACCAATAGGGACAGGAGTCAGGACCAAGTAAGCTCGTAGGGTAGATTTGATTAGCCTTTTTTTTATAAAAGCGTTGCCTGCCCCACACCCCCACACTAGGAATTTCTCCTGTATCGTGGGTGAGTTTACACACATTTAAAGTCACACACACAAACAGCCAGACCCGGAACAACTACCTGAAGGTGATACAAATATTTGTTCCGTGCGTGGATCGAACCCGCGACACGCAGCGCAGCAGTCGATCATTCGGCCACTGCGCCAACCGTGTCGTCGAATTGGATGAGGCAACTGCTGACCTTCAATAAATTTGATTGGTCATCAGCCGAAGGTGGTGCTGGTGGTAGATTCAGAAGTTCGCTTCCCCACGCACGTTCTTGAGCTCGAGTTGAGCCTCGCGAAGAACAGCGACATATTTCACATAGGTACTTGCTAATAATGTAGGTACCCAGCTACTAGAGGAGCTAGTGGCACACAACCGCGTTTGCGGAGGTCGGTCTGGGGAGCATCCATTACATACCAAGTATCCTCAAAGCATGTTAACGCACTGTCCCGGCTATTTTGCAGATCTTTGAGAGTTGTTACAGGTAGTTAGTGGCCCGAAAGTCGACAACCAGTCTAAACATTGGACATCGTATTACCCAGTACTAGCTTGGTTATGAAGGTCAAATTGGCACTCAATCCACGTAAAATAAAAGTATTCAGCTGCATCTGGTAAGACTGGAAGATATCCCGATAGTTGAGAAAAGGCTAGGCAGATGATGATGTGGGTCAGAAGTGGGTGGAAAATGGGTGCCAGTGATGATAATAATGATAATAACTTACCAAGTTTATTGCTTGTTCATCTGATACCACAGCACGACGAAGGGCGCCGCGATGCCGGTACCGACATACCAGAAGAAGTTGAAGGTAACGCGTGTGCGGTTGTGAATGTCGAACGGCAGGTTCTGGAATCAGAAGCCATTTTGTTTTAATTATACAAATGGCATATGAGATCACGGTAAAAAAAAAAATTGTCACAGACGCTGTCCATATTGTGAACTTTCTCTTTGTGCTATTGGTAACGTAATTCATTTTATTAACCTATTATGATTTTAGACCACCTGAGATCTGATATACCATAGATACCCAGCCAGGGCATCAACCCCGTCCCGGCGAGACCAGCATGCCACTGAATGAACTAATAGATATAATTGCCGGATTGGTAGTTATTCTCATTGATTTTCGTTTCAATACAAGAAAAGAGAAGATATTTTGTTAAATGTACCGAAAGGGGCCGTCCATAAATTACGTGAGGTGTTTAAGAGGGGGAGAGCGTCGAGTCAAATCTCATCTAATCTTACGTTGGAGAGAGGGGGGGTCTCGGCAAATATCACGCAATTTTTTTTCTGATTGAAACAAAAAAAAATATACATTTTTGGTCTTTTTAATCCAGATTGTTGATTTTTATTACACTTACCTATAATTAAACTCTCAGCAATATTGATTACTAGTCGTAAAATATAAAAGCACGAAGCAATTTTTTTTTCTTTTTACAATAACAATCCAACGCTTTTACGTAAGAAACCCACATTTTGAAAAATCTCACTTGAGATTGGGGGTTGGGGGAGGGGGTTGAATAAAATCTCACGACATCTCACCAGGGGGGGAGGGAGAGACAGAAAATTCAAAAAAACACCTCACGTAATTTATGGAAGCCCCCAAAGGAGTCCGTTTGAGTGTAAATTTTAGGTACAGTTAAGTCATTGCTGATAATTTTTATTAATATGAAGCTCAAGTTCGGCAAAGTATAGGTACTAAGTAGGGACGCAAAACATGCAGGATTTTAACACGGACAAAATCGGCACCTAAGCTGCTGGAAAATTCGCACTAAGCTTAAGAGAATACACTGTTAAGATTACCTTGACACTTATTGCGATATTTTCATTCAAAAATACGTTTCAAATATTATCAAAGTTGTTTCGTCTAATAGAGCCGGACAAATAGATGTATTTTCCTTATTGTTACATAGTGAAAACCAATGCAATGAAGGCCTCTTAAATTGATTAGATTTTTACGACTAACAATAGGAAAGATGTACGTTTCACAAAGTAATTGCACGAGTGTTGATGTATTTCTTCATGCATGTATTGAATAGTGTATTTCGCGTGTATGTGTGGTTTTGCAAACAATCATAGCTTTTGTAAACACGCATTCAGACTGAGATGTTATGACTTGTGGCTCATGTGGATAGAAGGACCGGTTGTGTTCATCACAGAAAATATAGGAGTTCAAGCTGATCTTTCATTGCATAGAAAAACTGCACTATACAAGTTCACCTCAGACTGGATATGTCTTGAAATCTTAGACATTTATGTTGACGAGTGAATTTATCTGCCTGCTTTATAGTTATGCATAAAGTTTTTAATTTATTTTGCCATTTTCTTTTTAGCAAAAACAACGTTAATATCTATTACACCTAAGTTTGCTGGTAACTCTGGCAGTCCTACCTCTCCCCAGTGCCTCACAAAATAGTTAATTTGAAGCATTTGAACAATTGTTTCTTCGAGAAGGTACTGGTTTTTTTCTTTCATGGTGATAAGGGTAGTCTGAATATGTAATTTTCAATATTTAGCCATGTTTATTTCAAAGAATTCCTATTACCATCGTTTTTTTCCTCTACTTTTTGTGCTGTAAACTGCCAGACTGTTTCACTGCCAACACCAAATTCACAACTGGAGAAGTGGAGAGTGGACTTATTGCTGAAAAAAAAACAGTGCTGACGATTCTATTCACTATTACCGTGTGTTTAGGAATCTACACGAATGCACACATATATGGACTTATCCGTGCATGCGATTACGAAACACTAAAGTCCTGAACTCAATTTTATCTAATCAAATACTTCTTAACATTCGCAAACAAGTTCTCATTTTCTAGACTTACTGAGTATCAACTAAACCACGCATTAACAATACCCATTGGTACTAGGCGCGTCTTTAAAAGGACCAAAAAACGTGCTTCAATTCGAAAAATATATAGATATAATTATGTAATAAACGAAATTATAAAAACTCCAGACATACCTCTCCAGGCACACCCCCATGCGATCCGTTTCTAATGAAACTCCTCATCACATTTCTGCCAGATTGGTTTGAAATCCTTGCTAGTGGACCCAACATTTTGACTCCTTTTTTCTATACCTAGCGACTGAACAAAATGGCCAGGTATGGGTAGATTAGATAATGGTATTGGTTATCGGATGGATACTGACCGGACGGTGGGCTGATAAGCTTCAACTGAAGTGTTTTAAGTAAACGGATACGTTGGTATAACCCGTCGATATTATATTGATGGTGTTGGTGTAGTATTCATGTGTGAATGAGAACCTACTGAAAATGATTGTGTTGTAATGTTGTTGGTGTTGAGGAAAATGGACATTTAATGTATTGTCTGGATTGATTTAAGAACCTCGAGGCATTGGAAGTACCAAGTTATTGGTGCCACTATCTAGGTAAATAATATATACTAGGTGGCGCCCGCGGCTTCGCCCGCGTGATGATCGTAAAAAAAATCCAATGTGTTATTTCAGACTATAATCGACCTCTGTGCCAAATTTCATCAAGATCCGTTCAGCTGTTTTGACGTGAAAGAGTAACAAACATCCATCCTCACAAACATTCGCATTTATAATATTAGTAAGATATTGGTAAGAAATAGGATGTATAGGTATATTTTTTATATTATAAATTTATGACATGTTAAAATCTGTAGGTATACATCATAATTCATAATACGCATTATTTTAGGATAATTAGGAGTGAGCTCTTCGTGAAGCATTTTCTCTCTTTATATTAATAGTTTGTTTGGATTTATAAGAGACTAGCTTTAGCCCGCGGCTTCGCTCGGGTTAAATTCGGGGTAACACAGTTTCATGATTTGCAAGTATTTTTCGATGGTAACAAAGAGTGTGTGTACCGATTTTTAGCTTCCTACCTTGAAAACTGCGAAACGTCCCATATAAAATTTCATCCCTCTTTTAAGGGGTTGGGGGCAGATTACCAAAAATAATGATGCACGATGTTTTTGTTAGTGACAAATAGTCCGCATACCAATTTTTAGCTTCCTACCTTGAAAATGGAATGCTCCATACAAACTTCTATCCACTATTTTAGGAAAGTGGGAGGGGGGGTGTAGAAAGAAACAAAAAGCCTATGTCTGCCTCCAGGGTCTCAACTGTAAATCTAATTTCAGTTCTTTTAGCTCCGTGTATATCGGCGATGCGCAAGTTTTTGTGAAAATTACTTCAAATGCCACAACGTGATATACAATCCGGGCACTGCATTCGACGATATTAAAACCTTACGCTGATATAGAAAGACAGTGATGAGGGATATCGGTGCTTGGCTAGGCGGATTAGCTGCTTTAAAGACGTTGTGAAGCTTTTTATTAGCACGAGTTCGACTGGTTAGACTCATAGTCGAATAAACAACCAGGGTTAAACTGAGCGAAATGCGAATCATGCAGTACAACGACGCATGACGGGTGATGTTGCAACTGCGTCTGTGATATCGATAGCGATATCTTCGAGACAACCTTTGAATGGATTGTACGAACATAAGAATATAGAGACTTTCTATTCAAATTCAACTTTTTACAAAAACTCTAAAATACAGAAAATACTGTAACATATACCGTTACTCATTTAAGGAAGGATAAATTGTTCATGAAATATACGTATAATTTTACTAATAACTGAGACTTGACGTTTTTGGATATATGTTTCCTTGAATGTTGTTTTTGTTTCAACTTTAAGTTATATATTGCAAGGTTTTGAGTTTTTAAGGTAGTAGAATTTATCAATTTTCATTAAAAAAATGCTTTGTAAATATTTCTTTAAATTTGTGATAATAGAGGTTCATTAATAATATCAATATAAAAAACCATTTTCATCATCTTACGGCTGTATTTTAAGTCTGGAAACCGGAAAATAGTAGCTTTTTCATTTCATGCGATGGTAGTTTGCGGATGACATTTTTGCGTTCCAAAATGGCAACATAGGATCTGCCATTTTAAAAAAAAGAAACAGTCGGCCACGCTTGCTACAGAAATCATTTCACTTTTCGGGGGCCTATTTTCCCCCTTTACGTTTAGTTCCAATATTGCTGTAATTACTTCATTACCAAAGCAAAACTTTAAATCGTAAGTCAAAATTAGATATGGCCGACTTGGACGATTTCTTCGCGAAAAAAGATCGCAAAAAGTCGAAGGCAGTGAAAAAGTTCGCTACAGCCGATGAGTTAGCCAAAAAATTGGACGACCCAAAACAGAAATCAGATGTAAGGCCGAAGAAGGAGCGGCCGGTTCAGGAGGGAGAGGAGGGAGGTCGAAAAGGGGTGAGTTCTGATACTAAACATTTAAATTTTAACACAACATCATGACAATCTTTGTGTCGGAGTGATTCGTGGTCGTTCTCTACAATTTTATTGAAGCCCGGTTTATTCCGCGGTGACCAATGATCTCTTCTCACGACTGAATACCGTTTGACCTGGATTCGTATGAAAATCTACCAACATTTTTTTAATAGGTCGTCAATCTTTTAGCCCAATTTCGAGCAATTTACTTGATTGTCAAGGGTACTTTCCATGTAATATATCTCTATCGGCAGACGTGTCTCCACAGATCATACTCATATTGCAATGTCATTCATGGAAAGACACAAGATAGGTTATGTTAAACATTTTATAAGAAGAAAGTTATGTTTGACTAAAAACTAGTACAACTCATTGTAATTTTTTTTATCTAAATAAAATTGACTATGTTTGCTTTTATTCTAACCAAAACTTGGTCATCATTCTTCAAATAATAAATCTCAGTAATGAAAGAAAACTCCACTTGAAATTTAAATCTATCTGTCCATAGACACTTAGCATACATTTTTTATACACTAATTTCTTGTTATGTCAAGGTAAACTGAATACAGCCATAAATGTTATTAAACCTTCTTACTTTGTTTTTAACAATTCATAATCTCAAGTTGTTTACAGTAAATGTAAACAATTATAATTTATGTATGTATATTGACAATTGTTTAAAAGTCAGAGGCACTCCATAGACTTACTCCATATTCAAAATATGCGCCTCAGACGTGGAGTTGCGGACATCAGCCCGTTAAACAATACAAAAGTCAGAGTCACATATTTATGTAGCATTTAAGGAAAATAACAACATCTGAGAGTAATAAATTACTTGGAATTCTAAGAGTTTGACTAGTAAATATTCTTCTTTTACATATCCCACTCCTGAAGATAATTATGATCCTAAGTCATGATCATCACCATCATTCTCCTGCCCTTATCCCAAGTTATTTCGGGTTGGTGCAGCATGTTTTCTTCCATACTCCTCTATTATTATATTGTCACTTCAACGGACACCTCCTTTTTTGCCATGTAATCCTTCACACAGTTGATACATTGATTCTTTGGCCTTCCTATAATAATAAATCTTTATTTTCTCTCTTCACAAAGGTACACATTGGCATATAGGTCTAATAAATACAAATATAACATTGTAACAAATGTAAAAAATATGTTCCTTTGTGAGAGACTGGAGTCCATACTAGGATTCCTATGGATTTCCCGTCCACATTCATACTAAAAAAAACCTCATTCCTCCATATCACATATTCATACCAAGCCAAACATTACCACTCAACTTTTCAATAACTGGTGCTACTTGAATATATCTTAAGTATTTCTTGAAAAGTCTGTTATATGTACTTGTTTCTTAATTTAAATATATTTCACTGATATTATCCTGCAAATTTGTGCACAATATTTACCCAGGTGGATACAGAAAATGGGTGAGTCAAGATGAATTAGTATAAAAATATGCAATGATACTTTGCTTGGAAGTTAATGGCAAGTGACAGTTTGTGCAGGAAAACTGTTTATTCTATGGTGTGTATGTAACATTATGATGAACTCATAATGTTACAGGCTGATAGTAGACGCACCATGGTATATCACTAACAAAAGACTTCACTGAGAGCTTGGCATCAAAACCGTGAAAGAAGAAATAAAGGAGAGAGTCACATAATATAAAGACAGACTGCAACTGCACCCTAACATAATGACACACCACCTTATGGACGACATACTTCCAAGTACTAGGAGACTAAAGAAGAGATCTCCTCAAGATTTAATTTAAAACACTATTTAAGAGGGCATGTCACTGGACCTGTACCTCACATACCATACATCATTACATATGTATTGCTGAATGTCTCCGAGACAGATTGCAAAAGCAAAATATAGAAAAAAAAAATGATGAACTCAGATCACTATGGAGTAGTTTCCAGGGTCAAAGTAATTGCATTCCATTTAGTCTGTCTTTTAGATTATTCAAAGATAAGGGACACATATTTTTTTATTTGTAAATTATAATAAAAATTACAAAGATATAGCCTAAAAAAAATTAAAATTACATGTGACGTCACGCGTTGCTGCATTTTTTCGCAACGAGTGACGTCAAATACGTGTCCTTTATTTTTGAATAATGTAAAAAATGGACAGTTTTTTTTTTGGAAACTAGCCTATTATGGGTAATCACTTGGCGCAGAGTACACATCTTCTGGACTTTATAATGTGCAGAATGTCACACGCTAACTTTCAATCTGCCATGAAGTGAACAGAATTATACAATTATTGGAATTTCGATTTAAAAAAACATATAATAGTACCTTAATAAATCGTTAGTCTTTACACACTCTCATTAGTAAAGGCCTTTAAAACTTTAAAATTATATTAGAAATGCCTACCCTCCACTTAGTTTTAGTTCTTTAGTGGGGGGGAAAGTCTCAGAACAAACTTACTACATGTCTGTTATGTGTACCTATTCTTTCTTCTCTCTCTGTAAGATCGTCAGCACTCGGTACTCCAGCAAAATGTTTCTGGGTTTTTCTCATAAAGAATTTCTCAGTAGCATCATGGACTCTGGATTTGTGCCTGATTAATGACAACAAACATAACATACTCATATTTAACTTAACATATTCATATTTGACGGCACGGTTATCACAGTGGCTGAGTGATCGACTGCTTCGCTACGTGTCGCGGGTTCGATCGCCACAGAACAAATATTTGTATTATTTATTTATTTTACAGACTATAATGTGGTCCAGTGTGTTAGTAACAATATGACTTAGACTATGTTAGTACTTAATAACTAGAAGAGATCGAGTGCGATTAGTTAGCGCCCACGTAAACGGGCTGCCCGGTCAGCTACCGATTGCAGGATAGTGGGACTGCCACGCAGCCTGTGTAGTAGCGGTACTACAGGTAGTTGTTTCAGTTCTGGCTTTTTGTGAATGTGAGTTTGAATATTTGTGAACGCATTTAAAAACTACAAGTAGCAGGTACCTACAAATCAGAAAAGAGGAACTGTGTTAGTTTATAAAAGTTAACACTTTTCTATTTTTTTACGAGTTATTACAACTTCAATCAATCCTCCCGCGTCCGAATTTGTTCGCCATTTGATAAACAGAGCGGGCGCTCGGGTAGAGGGGTTGGCTCGCGTGACTCGCTGGTGCGCGATAGAACAATAGGCACAGGGGCCACCATTTGTTTTTTTGAAAATATATAAGCATTTCTGGAACAAACATGTGGAATAAAATTGAAAAACTATTTTTTTTCTCATTCTTAAAAATTATGAGCTTTCAGTGCAAAAATCCTTTAATTTTTTTCAGAAATTCAATCCAGTGAAACAAAAAATCGGCTGGCTGGATTAATTTGGCTCTTCGTAGGGTTTTTGTGGACATATTGAACTGAAAAAGGCATACTTAACATTAGTGGTTTCCTCAATATTTTCGAGCCAGTGCTCGACTTTCCAAAAAACCACCAAAAGCTGTTTTTTTTTGTTGCAGTGTCAAATTCATGTGACAGAAAAAAAAATTGGCTATTCTTAGAAAATTCATTAAAAATCTTGAAACCCACCTTTAACTTAAAAAAAACTAAAAAAAGGTTTTTTTTCTGGCTGGTTTTTCTAAGATTACTCAAAAAACCCGCGAGGAACAATATTTAAAAGTTATAATCCAAAAATTAGACACTTGGAGCTACAATTTCCTATTTTTTGGTTTCCCGTACGACAATTTTTCTCGAAGTTACGGCCTGTTCAAAATGTCCAAAAATTTGTTTTTTTTTATCCCTTATAATGTAACCAATAACAAGCACAGTATTGTATTATTATGATTATGTGCGTCTTTCGCCTATAATTTGTTTACGTTTACCTATAGATAAAATTGCATTGCCTACCTATGACCCAGCCTGTCGCCCAGGGGGGGGGTCATGACCCCCATGACCCCCCCCCTGGATCCGCCGTTGCCATTGGCGTTTAGAACGCGTGATGTTATGTCATTTAACTTATTAAAGACAAGTTTCCTTAAACAATGGTCTTCACTATATAATTGTATTATAATATCTAAATCCTAACAATACAAAACTGATAAACTTGATAGCTGACCTTGTTCATAGCTGATTAGGTTGCAGCTCAAATCAAGTGTTTTCTAGCCATTTCAACTTGTTTGAGGCTACCTGACTAATTGACTGTATTGTTTTCACTGTAACATGGCGCGGTTGATATTAGTTAGATGAACCATTCTACTGGAACGTTGCCGCGATTTACAATAATGACTATAGGGCTTTTTTTGCGGATGGGAAATCGTCAAATAACTGCCTCCGCTCTGGGCGGAGCGGGGGCGAGTGTCAGACTTGTACTGTCTAAAAACCCGTATTCCTTCTATTGTCCTTTATGTTCTGGGGCTGCGATATCTCTTTCGAACAACCCGCAGCCCCTGAATACTCTGCCTTTATACTCTGAATATAGACCTGACTGTTTTTCGGTCACCGCGGCCAATCTCAGCGGTGATAAGCCATCGGTGCGGGGTGCAGTAGTGTGTACGTAGGCACACTCTGTTCCCTAACTACTGTTTTTCGGTCACCGCGGCCAATCTCAGCGGTGATAAGCCATCGGTGCGGGGTGCAGTAGTGTGTACGTAGGCACACTCTGTTCCCTAACTACTGTTTTTCGGTCACCGCGGCCAATCTCAGCGGTGATAAGCCATCGGTGCGGGGTGCAGTAGTGTGTACGTAGGCACACTCTGTTCCCTAACTACTGTTTTTCGGTCACCGCGGCCAATCTCAGTGGTGATAAGCCATCGGTGCGGGAAATTATAGTGCCAGAAGTGTGTGCGTAGGCACTCTGTTCCCTCACTCTCATAGTCCGGTGGGATGGCAATCTGACACGACCGGAGACCGATCAGGCTCAGGACCAACGGCACGGTGTCCTGATTTAGATTCCCGGGCCTAGCAAAAAGTATTGAGTTTTTCGATTAGGAATTTCTCAGTAACAGCTCGGAGTTTTTGAAGATAAATAAAAAAAAAAATATCTTGGGACAACTCACACACGGCTATCTGATCCCAAGCTAAGCAGAGCTTGTGTTATGGTAACCAGACAGCTGATATACATACTTAAATAATTTATAAATACATACATATTATAGATAAATCACACCCAGACACAGAACAAACAAGATATTATATTAGAAATGCCATAATCATAAATTACAAAACATTGTTCATATACTACAAACATTTGTTATCTAATGTTACCTAAAGTTAGATACTTGAGCGTAAGAACTCACCATCTTTGGCCTTTCTTGGGTCCACGCCACGTTTTTTCCATTCTCCTCTGTCAATCGTCACGCCAGGTATTTCTTATTTATTGGATCTCTTTGTTGGCCGTTTGTTTGTCTGATTGTCAAGACCCTTTATGACGGGAAGGCGTGAAGTATCGAGAAATTAAAACCTAATACTCAGCTCTGTGGTCTCTTTGTGTTGTGAAATATCAACCCTCTAACTCTACGCAGTCAAAAGAAATGGCTGTTTATGTCGTAAGTTTGTACGCGAGTCCGACTCGCTTTTGGACGGTTTTTCATTTTCTTCATAGCCCAGCATTCCGATACATACAGCAAGTGTCAGGTCTATGTCATTTCAGTTACCTTAGTTTTAAACCTTTACGTACTTCGTTCATTTATTGGTTCTTTTGGTCTATAAAGTTGCAATGGAAGACTTAACTTTTTCCTGCGAGTTCGTTCAAGCGCAAATTACCCAAATATACTACCGATACTGGCATAAAAAGAACCTTACTAACTAATGTATAGATAGAGTACATGGAGTATCCCTCTACCAAAAGTTCATCGAAATTCGTAAAAACAGAATAGGCAAACTGACCAAGTAACCTTAGCATTAAATAAAATTAAGTTTGGGGAATACCTAATTTAATTATTCAAATAAATGCGTTTGATAGTCGTTCCACATCGACTCTCGCGTTTCGGGGAATCCCTCGACTCGAGTTGACCAGACACTCGAACCATTTACCTGTACTTAATAGATATAATTTACTCAGTACTGAAAAACGGCTTCAGTTTCAAATGAAACGTCATTATGTAACACTAAGCGTAGTATTCTAAGGATCTTAAGGTTGATAATTGTGTAACATTTTCTTTAGAACATCATTTTTGGGATATTCATTGTATCCTGTGTAGTTTGTAGTAACTGCTAGACGATAGGATATCTCTTGTTTTTCTTAAAAACGACACTAAACTAGATTCCATTTGGCATTTTTTTTTTTTTTTTCGGGTGGGAAATCATCCAATGACTTCCCCCGCTCTGGGCGGAGCGGGGGGGCATGTCAGACTTGTACTGACTAAAACCCACCCATGTTCCTTCTATTGCCCTTTACGTTCCGAGGCCGCGGTATCTCTTTCGAACAACCCGCAACCCCGGCAGGCGGAGGCTCTGGCAAGCCCCTCTGCTTTGCTGACTCTCTTTGAGGCGCGCGTGAAACACGAACGCGCCGTCGACACGGCCTGTCGTCAATCGACGGACGGACGGTGAACTACCCATTGCTCACCGCCCACAGGCCCGCATCTACGGTGGCCGGAAGTCGTCTCGCGGCGCCCGGCGCCCTGGGCGTCTCCCGCGGCGGCTGGGTTGGCCTGATGTTCTCTCCCTCAAACGCCCGGCCACCTCCTTTGCTAGCATTACTGCTTCGCAGAAGTTGGTGACCGCTTCCCATTCCCTCTCGCTCCGGACCATGGCCTGAACCAGGGCCGGACGCGAGAGATCGCCGCTTCCATTTGGCATGATTGTTACAATTTTTATTAATTTTACTAGTCTTACATTATTGTAATTTCAGAGTAGATTAATACCTATACAAAGAAAAATAATCCCCCCCCCTCCTCCATATGACACTAATTAATGTAATGAAACAAAACAAATGATTGAAATGTGAATAATGAATTGGTAACTTCATTGTTTATTGACGCTAAACGATTCTTCTTCAATCTTTCCAGGAAGAAGAAGAATGGAAGGAGTATGAGGAGCCGGTGAAGGACTACACCGGCCTCAAGATCCAGGTGTTGCAAGGAGGCAATCAGCAGTCCGAGTCGGGCCGCGACTCAGCCTCGGAGGACACCCCGATGGAAGGCGGGAAGGTCAAGGGTCCTTGGAATAAGCCTGTAAGTATATCTGATGGAAGCTTAAAAAGCCAGTTGGCTACTTAAATCGACTGAGTAAACAAACACTAAAAACAAAAACAGCCAGTTTGAGAACGTCCTTCTTTTTTGAAAGTCTGTTTAACTATGTCTCATTTACTGGACTGGCCAAAATGTCATTTCAAACTCAAACTCGAAGCATTTATTTCAATTAGACCGTTACAGGCACTTTTGAATGTCAAAAACAAAAAAATAAAGCTGCATTCCTAGTCACAAGGCATAATAACTAATGAAAGTACCGTAGTTGTCCATTCCAAAGCGTTGATCTTTATGGAGAAGAATGGGCAGGAAACTCCATGGACACTCTTTTTATTGATAATATTTTTACAAGATCATGGTTACATCATTCATGTCCAGATTATTATACATATAAGTGAGAACGATGTAGTTAAACATGTACATTAAGAGCGTCCATCACAGCGTTTTATCCGAACGTATCAAACGTCGCTTAACGTAGCCACCTATATACTGGGTCCAAATACTATAAATGATCTGCTTTCTGTGACTCCATACAATATTAATACCGCCATATTTGATTCCAGCACCAAGCGGAAGCGGAGACCCCGGCGCCGCCGCCGGTAGAGGAGCAGCAGCCGAAGCCGCGCGAGAGCAAGCCGGCGACCTACGTGCCGCCCGCGTCGCGCCAGCGGCCCGTCGAGAACGTGCGCAGGAGTACGGTAAGTGACACGTTTCTAGCAGTGATCAGAATAGTCAGTGCAATTCTGTGGGATTCCGTGACGTTACCTTAATATTATGGATATGCTTTTTAATCTCACTTAGGTGCAATTTCAATAGGGAATATGCATGCATTTTTTTCGTAGTTTTAATGAATGAAAAACAGTACTAACAATCCAAGAAAAGTATTATAAAAGTTAATTTAGACTACTACTTGTCGCAAAAAATATTACAAACGCTTGTGACTGTTAACACAATTTCCCTTTTTAAATCAAATTTTTTGCCGTTCAATAAAGCTTAGTGGAAATGTAAGTACTTTTCAAAAAGTGTTTTTTTGACACATGGTCTTTGACGTCATTATCGGCATTATCTGAGACGATGCGTTCCGTTTCACCAAAAACACGCAACATAAAATAATAAATTGAAAAATAAGTGCTGTATTAGAAAATACAATAAATATGCCATATTGTTTAACGGTACAGGACAAAGCATATCCTTACTTAATATTATAAAAGTGAAAATGAGTTTGTTTGTTTGTTACCTCTTCACGCCTAAATGGCTAAACCGATTTTGATGAATTTTGGTGCAGAGATAGTTTGGACCCTGGTGACGGACATTTTTTTTTAAAGAGTGAAAAATGAGGGAGAAAGAGAGAAAACTTAGCATTGCTATTACATTAAATAAGGCGCTAAGGCCAAAACTTCAGGTGGCAGGTACCTGCAAATCAGGAAAGGGGAATTGTCTTATCCCGAATTTAACGCGGGCGAAAGCTAGTAAAAAATAATTTAAAAGATTTGCATTGCTTGCATATTCCCTATTCTAAAAATTGAAAGTAAACTAATAGTAAACTAGTAAATGCATTGTTTGTGGTGATGGTTGTTACTATGTGTGGGAGAAAGAGGCGAAATGAAATTAAATAAACGTTGTTTGTTTGTTTTCTATTGCCCCTAGCAAAATGGAGTAATATTTAATTAAAACAAATCGTAAAATCCCACTTCCCACATGCGTTGTTTCTTTCTGCAAAAAGCAAGTGATCCCGAAAGGTCGTTGTACAGACGCCTGCAGGTCAAGCTACCCGAAACTGTCAATTTTTCCCAATGAACCTTGAACCTAATACTTTAGAAATAAAGTCGAAAATCTATCAAAGAAATCTGGCAGATTGTAGTAGCTTGATGTGCAGGCGTCTGTACATCGGATTTGCAATTAATACAAATAAGTAAAGTTAACACAAAACAATATGATAATGCTATGTCAAGGATGTAAAGGCTATCGTGGGTGCGTCAGTTTCTGGCGCGGTACTTTCGCGTGACACCACACATGCAACGCATCATCCATATTCATTGCCGTGACACGCAGTTCCTGCTTGTGTCGCTCAAGTAGAGGTCATATTTCACTGCTGTATAGTAGGACGGGTCTAATAGGGTATTTTACTCTATACGAAAGAAATTCTAAAAATATACAATTCAGATAGCTTAGGCAATACGTAGTCGGAAAATGTTAAATTTAGTTAATAAAATAACTAAATAAATTTTAAAATTGATTTCAAAGTTTTCACTTTTTTAGTCTGTTGTTTTAATAAGCGAAACAGTGTCCGCCATGATTATTACGTCATATGGTCATGTAACAAAAAGTAACAACTGTCAACTGAGCAACTATTACTATTTTTGTATTAAAAAACTTTACATTTTAATTTTTATTGAAATAATAGTAGTAATACCATGGAAGAAATAAATACTATCATATAATAATACCATAAACTATAGTGAAATATACAACTAAACAGAAAGACTAATTACAGCGCATTTGTTTACATGACCAACTGACGTCATGACCACAGAGTAACATGGAGCGTTTTTGTGATTTAACGCGCGAAAATAGAAATTGTAAAATTGAAATGCAGATTTATGGCACTTATCGATTGAATTTTTTTTTTTTGTTTTTTTCGGTGTTTTACTAGGACCCTAGGATCCAAATGAGATACTTTTTAAAAATGGGTGTAATACCGTATTATGGAAATTGGACCTGTCTTTTGAGCTTAAATGGCATTTTGGGATCACAAATGACACCAGGAACTCGCGCCATTTGGCTTACACGGACGAGGTGCTTGACTTTACGTCGCTAGACTCGTGGAGATCCCAAGCACTTAAACTGACACGTACGTTCTACCTGATCTTTGTCTATGCGGATCGGAGTAGGATCTGTGTAGCAGGCCAAGTCTTCGGTGTTTCCCATATTCAGTTTAAGACCGCCGTTCTCAAGCGACTTCTTCCACATACACGCACGTCGTATCAGTCACCCCAAATCTGAAACTGCTAGTGTGATGTCGTCAGATTGCAAAAGCAGACATATCAAAATATTTTAATTTCACATAGGCATTTAGGCACTTATAAAACGTCGAGAAAAGGTGTACGGTTCGGGTTGGTCGTTTCCTATGGAGAAGAACCGGCAAGAAACTCCATGGTTACTATTTTAAAATCATTTGGTTTTACAATGTTGTTGTTACAGCGTTAGTTCTTAAGTATGAAGGATAGCGTAGGCCCGACAATAAGTCACTGAGGTTTCTCAATCGCATCTCTTATGCTGGTTGACAAATAGTCTGGTATCGCACTGAACAGAAACGGACTGAGGATGAGACCTTGATGGACTCCGTTAGTGATTAGGGTTTAGTGTCGCCAACAGCCGTCCGAACTAGGGAATCATAGCTGTGGTACATGTCTCAAATAATGACAACATAGGTCTCTGGCACGTCTTTAGATCTCAGCGCCCACTAGATAATCACACGAGGGACACAGTCGAAGGCCTTCCGCATGTCCAAGAATAGATAATGCAGAGGCGTATCCTTCCTTCTGTATCCCTCCATGGTGATTTTATGGCAAAAAGCGGGTCTCTTGTCTCGTCACCAGCGTCAGATTCGGGAGTCTACTATCCGCTCGAAGAGCTTCACGGCGTACTCGTCGTGCACATATCCTTTGCCTTTGAAAATTGGGATAATTACACCCAGTCTACATTGAGTGGGGTTTTACTGGTGAAAGTATGGAATTAAATAGGTTTCATCGCATTGCATTCTTCGATCAGAACGGCTCCGACAGCTTTCAGACTCTTCATGTGGCTATGAGCCTCATGAACTTCTTGGAGCTGGCTGTCTTCGTCTATTTGGCCATTGGATAGGGCCCATTTTTTCTATTACTTTCTATTGACTACTATTAAACTTCTCAATTTTTCCTCTACAATTTTCAGTTCGTTGTTTCAGTGTTTTCTCTTCATCACTCATTTTTTTTTAGCTATTTCTATTATTTTTTTTTGCTTTATTCGTCTGGGCTCTAGCCTTTTGGTTTTCCGTGTGATGTCTGTCATCATCGTTGCCCGTCTTATGTCTTAGTATCGAGTAGTGTTTCTCATAAACCATGTCTTTACAATATTACCAATATAATAAGTACCAATTTATTTGCTGTTGGCATGTCTTCTTCCATACTTCTCTTATACTCGTCATCTCAGCAGTCACCTCCTCCATATTATCATTCACACAGAAACTTGACATCAACCTTGTAAAACTGACATCAAATGTTGCTTGTCGATGGACTACATTTTAAAATTTGTGAAATTCCGGTTTTTGGGAATATTTGAGCAAAATAATTTTCTTTGTAGAAACACGCGCCGGACATCCACAACGACGATTACTTCCCGGTGCTGGGCGCCAGCGCCAAGCGCGGCGGGGGCGGCTGGAGCACGGCCGGCGCCGGCGCCGCGCGGGAGCCCGCCGCCGCCAGGCAGCCGCTCGCGCTCGGGAACCGCTTCACCTCGCTGCAGGACGACAGCTAGCCAGGTACGACAACCCATACAGCGTGATGTTTTGCATCCTCGTCAAATTCAAGGACGTAACTATGCTAATGATTCTCGACCCGAATCGATAATAAAATAAGTAGTTTTTTTTTTTTTTACTTTTTTCGTATTTTCAGAAATCGGTAAGTGCACACAGGTGCGTGCATGCCGCTGTATGATACGTATGCGCCGACGCTCACGCACACTGTTCTGTGTGTTCTGTAGGTGATTCTCTACTTTTAAAGTGAAATATTCTGTAATACTGTTAAATTTAAACACACAGAGACATCATAAAAGCGCCGTATATTATTATTGATCAGGTACCGTAATTTTCATTGATTATTTATGACTTTTACTAGCACCTCCTAAATTTTGACGAGGATGCAAATCAACATATTGTATAGGGCGTCTACATCATCGCTGCATAGAAGTCACCTGGATTGGAACCCTTGGAACACTATGTTGGGTTGCCATCCAACATGGCAATGCTACTCTGGGCACTTTTAATTTCGGCAGCAATGTGGATGACTTTTTTTGACGCTCTGCAATTCCTATCGTTTTGTGGGACAAGATATTATAATTAATTGGAGTTAGTAAATAATGTTTTAATTAATTGCATTGGATAAATAAATATGAATTAATACAAAAATTAAATTCTTATAAAATATTCAGAATATTTTAATTGGAATAAAACTCCTTAGTCTTTATGTAAATCTTCTTTGTTAACTTTTAGATAAATAAAAGATGTCTATTAATATTAATTTTAGTGTTACAAAACTCACAATATTAATTTTGTTTCCAGGTAACACAAACCCACAACGTGATACGCTGCAGTAAAGTGAAGTGTCAATATGGACTTGTAAGCGAAGCCTGGCGCATAGCATATACAATATATTACCTATACACACTCAAACAGAAAGAACAACATGCATTTCATAAGTTGCCCCATACCGGACCCACAATATGGCGGCCAGACAGTTGCTACCAACACTGTTCCAAGTTTGAATTCGACTTTTTTTTCTCTTCAGTGCTGTTATTTGTTAAGCCAGTAATTTTTAATCGATTTGCTCGTAATCGATTTATTTTCGACGACGTCCGTTTCGTATGAATTGTAGACAATAAATTAATGCCTAAAGTGGTTTCAGACTTAATGTAAGAACCACTCATTTTAGGAATACTTTTTACAACACCACACATGGCAACTGTCTTAAAAAAAGTGTAAAAGCAAGAAATGAATGTGCGATTTGTTATTTTTTATGTTTATATTGATAAATAAATAATAAAAAAAATGTGTCTCGTATGCGTGGAAATGGAGATTTAGGGAAAAAAATTGGTGGAATTATTTATATACAGAACCGATGATTTAAGTGTTAATAATCAATAAACCAAGCGTGGAGTATAGATTTTTATATTTAAACGAAATTGTTATAAAAATTGAGAAACATTGGGTAAACAAGCTCCAGTTAACATTGTACATTTTGTTTTGATATTGCAATTATAAATTCTGTAACGGCAAATCATTGGAAATATCTTGTACCATAGAAATAAATTATGTATTTAAAACTAATGTTTATTTTATTTATTTATCTAAATTCTAAAACAGTATTTTATCACACACTTATTTTGTAACCCTGCATTTATACCACATATATTTTAATTTAGTGTCAACTAATTCCAACTATCATTGTCACTTGAAACTATTTTGTAGTATAGGCTATTTCGACGGTTCCTACGTATGTACATAAGGTTATGTCAAAAACCGAAGTTTACAGGAGAGCGTAATTTGTGTTCAACACGCCCTAGAAATAATTCTATGAGCAATAATAAATATTTTCTCTCTACAATATTTTAACAGTTTCAAGAGCTTTATAATGCTATTTACACATAAGTATTTTACTTTTTCACGTTTTCTTGGAAAAACTGATAGATGACCGTTCCTACGACACTTTATTCGTTGTATTTATAATACTTATTCTTTTATACGATTTCTAAAACAAGGTAAATAAATTAAATAAAAATCGTATGTCTGCATGTACGCCTAGATAATCTAATGCCAATGATATTAAAAAAAATGACATTTTCGACATGTCTTTATGTACGTAGGGACCGTCGATTTGTTGTTACCGGCCAAACTAGTTTGTCTTAGGTCAAACTGGATTATTGGTTTAACGTGTCAGCGTACATGTCACTGATCAAAAGATAAAGCACTTACGCAGAAACCAACTTATTGATTGTCTTCTAACCGGTTATGGCCTAGGACAAATAAGTTTGAGCAGAAAACGAGTTGAGCTGGTCATTATAAAAATTAGTGTCAGAGAGATGAACAAAAACACATGAAACCATGTCGTTACATTTATGATGCATGAGGCTCGAGACTCCACCGAAGCAGAGATGAGGAGTGGAAGGGAGATGTTTGCCAATTTATTAATCACATTGGTTAAAGTACACACTGCGCTTCTCGTATCCTATGAATTGGTTGAATGTTTTCGGGAGGTTCAGGAGTTTCTTTTACGCGTCCTCGGGAGGTTCAGGATTCAAAAATTTTATAACTTTGAAACAGCTACGTGTAAACACGGGATTACATTGATATTATTATTCCATGACCATTGCTTGAGACTTAGCCTTAGCAAATAAACCACTTATTTTGATGTCGTGTTGTTTACTTTCCATTTAGAATACTCAGATTGAACCTGGCAGCTGTCAGAAAATGAAGATCCTGGCATTGCAGTTATACATAACTAGCGACCCGCCCAGCGGTATCACCCGCTGCTCACCTCCTAAGAGTTATAGCGTGAAGTATTATACATATAAACCTTCTTCTTGAACCAGTCTACATATTAAAAAAACCGCATCAACATCCGTTGCGTAGTTTTAAGGCGCTGTACAAAGCAAACACTTCGTAAAACGACTAGTTTTTCGTCGCAAAGTTAGCCGTATCTGTACATGCCACTAGCCAAAAAAAATTACCGTGTTTAGTTCAATACATAAAGTAAAGAGTTACACAAAATAAGTTTACAAAAGTGGTCTAGTACTGCGAAAAAAAAAATGTTTAAAAAGACCAAGAAAAAAAATTTTTCGTCTCGAAATTCTAAATTTTTTCAGCGACAACCATCATATTTTTTATATCTATAACAAAGAAAATTGTATAGACTAAAGAGATATCTAAAATTTTTCAAACACGGAGCTGTATTTTTTTTTATATTCAATAAAAACTGCGAAATGACCTACATTTTGGCGGACATGATATTCAAATAAAATCAAACACCGAAATATTTTCGACCTTATTTCTATCCTTTCGATGCAATACTGTCGTGTACTTGTGTCAGACCATGCCTAGTATGCAGCTAGCGTCACTTCCGCGAATACCTAAAGATTAGCTTATTACTGCGCCTTAAAGATTTAAGCTTAAACAACAACAGACAGCGACTTTGTTTTATACTATGTAGTGAAGTGTGTGCGGCATTACGGCAGTTTTTAAATAATAATAAAATTACTCGTTTTTTTAAGAATTTATTCATATCTATGGATGAAACTGATCGTGCTTGTTGCAAACAATTATTTTATTGTAATTGAAATGCTGTGAAATATTTGTATTTTTTAATTTTGTATCGACGTATTTAGGTCTTTTTTACACCGGGCGACTCATGCTGAGTCTTCGAGCCACAACTGAATAAAAGCGATTTGTGGAATTGGATCGCTCGCCACATCACGCAGTGTTGAAAAAAAAACGAGTACTTTTGATGCAGCAGTCTTGCGTATTTGCATTAGCGTATGTTCAGGAGGTCTAAAATGGTCAGAATCATAATGGAATAATTAATCGTATGAATTGCGTTAGGTATCAATATTAACTACTTTTGAGACCATTTCAAGAATTTTAACGTGTTTTTTTTTAAACGTTGCCCCACATTCTCCTGTATTGTGGGTGCGTTTACAAACATTTAAACTCGCCTACACAAACAGCCAGAACCTGAACAACTATCTGTAGGTCATACAAATATTTTTTCCGTGCGGGGATCGAACCCGCGACACGCAGCGCAGCAGTCGATCGCTCAGCCACTGCGCCAACCGTGTCGTCAATTATTATCGTGATTCATATTATTATCCTATAACGGTTCTGCTAAAGCAGACATTTTAGAACCCCAGATATAAACTAAGAATGCAAAGCAGTCAGCAATTGAGCGTAGATAGTAATAGTTTAGTAGTTGCAGTAGATCTTAATGTAGTGTAAATAAAGCTTAGTTTTCATCTGATTAACTTTTTCCCAGTATTGAGGACGGCTTCCAGTCTTAACACTTTCGCTGCCCAGAACTCCGCGTATGAGTCCAGAATAATTCGTCCGTGTGCCCACAACACAACCCGTCTCAGTCTCACGAGTCGTTGCAGTACGTAGCTATTGTTGACTTGCGCGTACGCCTATGACCCGACTAGCGAGGCCACATCTAAGTACTTATGCTTTAGCCGGATGCAGCTGAATACCAGTATTTTTAACCAACTTCAAAAAAAGGAAGAGGTTCTCAATTCAACTGTTTTTTTGTGTTTGTTACCTCATAACTCTCTAAAGTAATTTTCCAGTGTTTAGTTTTTTTTTCGTATTTTTTTTTTACAAAAAAGTTTTTCATATATGGAGCGACTACCTATCTAACGTTAGTACTGGGTAATATACTCCTTGACAAGACTGGTTGTCAGATTTTCGGAGCCCTGACCCATCCCGACCTGAAGATTAGAATATATATCCCACTAGCCCTTAACTACCTGTAATGTCTGTCAAAGATGTAAGGTAGTAAAAACTTATTGTTTGTGAGTGACCATACTTCTCGTCGCGGATCAAAAAGATCTTTATCTCGATACAGTAAAAGCGAAAATAACGTAATTTGTCTTTGTTTCGTTTCATATGACGCGTCTCGACACTGCGTCAAACTATACTCGTATTTTGTTCCATGGAAATAAAGCTCTTTTTGACCTGGCAAGGGGTGGCAACGATAGTGGACACTCGCGTAAGTGAAGCTCTGAACATGCGCTAACTACATTAACATATTTCAGTGAAAATGCATAAAATTCGTCACAAAGATATACGAGTACGAGTCATTGGCATTTCTACTCTTCACCATGTAATATATAAGCGTGAAGATTGGGCAGAGAGCCGTCGACGAACGTTGAAACTGATAAGGAAAACACCATCATTAGCGCCATCTATATTAAAAAATACTGATTTTACAGAAACTTCAAACTAGAGTTACACGCGCTGCATGTAGTTCCTCTTTAAAGCATAGATGGCTCTGATGTTGCTGTGTAAATTAAAATATGAAGTTTTGCAAATTTATCGATAATGATGTTGATTATTTAAACATTTTGTATCATTATAATGTTTTTAATAAGTTAAGTGATAACTAAAAATAAGTTTTACTTAAATACCGCCAATATTTTGGGTAATATACTAAATAGTTCTAAATCGCGGTATCAAAGTTTTCGCTCCATGGGTGCTTATGTACAATATTTGGTGCGTTACCAGTGTACTTGCTTCGGCAGTACATATACTAAAATTGGAACGATACAGAGAAGATTAGCATGGCCCCTGCGCAAGGATGACACGCAAAATCGTGAAGCGTTCCACATTTTTTGAAGATATTGGTTATGTTGTTCTTTTTATCTATTTTTAAAGTTTCTTTGCCAAATGGCAAAACGGCTTATAGGGGTTGAAAAAATCTTCTTCTAAAACTGTCTATCGATCGGTCACAAAAAATGAAATCGGAAGTTTTCAAATACATACTTCTTTTTTCTCAAGTAAATGAGATATAAATTGCTTCCTTCGTCACAGAAAATATGTTTGAAAAGAAATCAGGTTTATACATATTACTTACGTAAAAAAAATGCAACGAAAATTGGTTTGAAAAAGATTTGTTATTTAGCATTTCAGATATGGGACTTCTTCACCTAACTGTAGCCGAAACTTTGTTTTTCTTTAGGTTACTACGAAGTACACATTTAGTTTTGCGGTTAAATGTAAATTCCAATTAGAATGAGCGTTGAAAATATTGTTTTTTTTTTAATAACCTTGTTCCACACTAGGAATTCCTCATGTATCGTGGGTGCGTTTACAAACATTTAAACTCACATACACAAACAGCCAGACTCGGAACAACTATCTGCAGGCCATACAAATATTTGTTCCGTGCAGGAATCGAACCCGCGACATGCAGGACAGCAGTTGCTTAGCCACTACGCCAACCGTCCCGTCAAATTGTTTAGTATGTACAGCGTATGTATGTACCATTTTTTTATATGTATATGGTTTTTAGTCTATAAAGTTTTTAGTGTACAAACGTGTGTGTGTGTGTGTTTTAGTGTTAACACTGTAATATAATTTTATATAATTAGCATAGATATGTTTATTTAACACTTCAAGCACTAAGTACAGAGGCGGACTTAATGCCATAGGCATTTTCTACCAGTCAACCTTTGGGTAATGCAGAGACGAACTGTGGTAGGTGTAAAACAGAAAATAACCACATGGATATATAAAATACTATAAATATTGATAGTATTTTCAATCTAATCTCTTTTTTAATCTCTTAATTATCAAAATATATGCGATATATATTAGCGATTTGGTGTTAACTGTTACCTTATATTTGAAGAATGTGAATATCTATGCATGGTCGACTAACTGACTTAGGTTCAAGAAGCTTTGTTGATTGTAGAATACTAGCCACTTGTGTTTGATATTTTTAAGTAAACATATCATGGAAAATTATGATTTTAGTAAATCGATTTCTTTCTTTAATTTAAAAGCCAATCAATGCGGATTATGCTAGCGGTATTAATCAGAGTGGGCATTATGTAGCTTTCATCAGTTCAAAACTCATAAACATAGGTGTTACCTTTACGACCATAACTCTTAAAGGAGAAAGCAGGCAGATATTGTATATGTATGTTGAATTTCACTGTCGGTCGCATTGGTTATTATGAGTACAAACTGTCTCTTTGCCAAGTCGTGGAGATTGAAAGTATTTTCGACTTTAAATAATTATAGTCCTTACAATGCATATAATAATACAGTACCTATGTAGAATTGCTTATGAAATAGCATTAACATTTGATAACAGTTCTACTAAAAGTTGATGGTAGGGTAACGAAAGCCCTGCCGGGGTTGCGGGTTGTTCGAAAGAGATACCGCGGCCCCGGAACGTAAAGGGCAACAGAAGGAACATGGGTGGGTTGTAGTCAGTACAAGTCTGACATGCCCCCCCGCTCCGCCCAGAGCGGGGAAAGTCATTAGATGATTTCCCACCCGAAAAAAAAAAAAAAAAAAAAGGGTAACGAAAGCTCAGCTTTTGCTTAGTCTATGGCACTTCTCCAAAAAGTATGATTCACTTGCAAATTTGATTGTGAGTATGAAACATAGATGGCGCTGATGTCGCTAGATGAGATGAAAACAACGTTTTTTGCAAATTGATCAATCATGTCGTTGATTAATTAAACATTTTGCATTATTATAATGTTTTTAATAAGTTGGCGAATAACTAAACGTGAGTTTCACTTAAATACTGTAATTATTTTAGGAAATATATCAAATAGTTCTAGATCGCAGTATCAAAGTTTTCGCTCCATGGGTGCTTATGTACAACATTTTGTGCGTTACCAGTGTACTTGCTTCGGCAGTACATATACTAAAATTGGAACGATACAGAGAAGATTAGCATGGCCCCTGCGCAAGGATGACACGCAAAATCGTGAAGCGTTCCACATTTTTTGAAGACATTGGACATGTTTGTTACAATAAATTATTGTACCAAACATAAACAATGTCTTTTTATCGTCATCCACAGCCTGACTTCCACCCACTGCTGGACTACCTCCGGTTCCCCGGACCTCCGGTTGTACTAAACTCCTCATTCTTGTGCTAACCTCATCCAGGTTATTACCACGGTGTCGGCAATATCGTATGCCCACCTCGCCGCTGCCTGACGTTCAACATTTCTTTCACTAGTCCTAGACAGAGGCGGATCTATACTTATTTGAGCTTTTTGGGCTGTAGGCCAGGGCCTCTTGAGGGTGAAGGGCCTCCAGTCACACAATTGTGAAAAAAAAACAAACACTGTAATTTGGCAGGTATACAACTCTAGCATAGGCAACCTTACCAAACACAAAACTACTAAAAAGCTGGACTATATTAAACCAGAAGTGCGCTTGATGTGTCGTTGTATGTAGGTACCTAGTATATCATTATCGAAAACAGTTTTTTGACATAAGGGTAATTACTTGGTTAATTAAGCAGGCCCCCAAATAGTATTAGTCTAGTCCAGAGCCCCACAAACTCACGGTACGCCTCTGGTCCTAGAACGCAACTTGGTCATAGCTTTACTCCATCTACCATCACCGCGTCTTGCTAGGCGCCCTGCCCAATTTCATTAGTGTACACCAGGGGTCGGCAACCCGCGGCCCGCGGGCCGCATGCGGCCCGCGGGCATTTGAGCACTATTCTACAGCCAAAAATACTACCCCGGGACCCAATGGCTTGCACGGCAAAGCCTGGGTCCTGGCCGTGGAGGCTCTCGGGCCCCGACTACTAGGGCTCCTAAGATGCTTGCAAGCTTGGAGAGGGGCCAGTTCCCACTTCGTTGGAAGACGGGGAAGCTGGTCCGCAGGGCGCCCCGGCCCATCGTGCTGCTCGACGAGATGGGCAAGTTCTTCGAAAGAGTAATTGCAAACCACCTCGTCGGGCACATTGTGGGGACGGGGCCGGATCTTGCGGAGCACCAGTATGGTTTCTTCGGGGGGCGTTCGACGTTGGACGCCATGGTGCGCGTAAGCTCTCACGACGGGGGCTGCAGTGTCCAGGGGTGGGGTCGTCGTGGCAGTGTTTCTCGACATTGCCAACGCGTTCAATACCATGCCTTGGGGCTGCATCAGGGATGCACTCCGGTACCATCGGATAGGTACACGACGAAGATAGGTCGGCACCTATCTTCGTCGTGTGACAGGGCCGTCATCTACCCCGGTCGCTCTGGAGAGTGGAACCGGCGAGACATGTCGTGCGGTGTCCCACAGGAGGAATCGACCTCGACCGTTCCTCCTCTCTTCCTCGTCGGTTACGACTGGGCGCTGCGCGCCTACCTCCCTAGCGGCGTCAGCGTAGTTTGCTACGCTGACGCCGCTAGGTTGCGATAGTCGGCTATGCACAAATCCGAGGACATGGTCTTTCATGACCGCGGGAATACGCCACCGTCGGGATCCCAGCTGATAGTATGAAGGGTTCGCAT
The DNA here is from genome assembly GCA_905475445.1 of Ochropleura plecta. Classification (NCBI taxonomy): domain Eukaryota; kingdom Metazoa; phylum Arthropoda; class Insecta; order Lepidoptera; family Noctuidae; genus Ochropleura; species Ochropleura plecta. The sequence goes on along the minus strand of FR997750.1, from coordinate 4,271,844 downwards.
CGGTGTCGGGTCGACGCTGAAATACCTGAGAATCGTTCTCAACAGCCGGAGGATTTTCTTGGAGCATTTCCGACATTTGGCTCCCAAACTCGTGCGGGCTGGGGCTGCTTTCAAGCGGTTCCTGTCCAATCTGAGGGGGTCAAACGCCTCCTGCCGTAGGCTCTATGCCGGAGTCGTGCGCTTCATGGCCCTATACGGGGCCCCGGAATAGGCGCGTTTTTTAGTGCGGCGCTCCATCCACTAACTGAACGCGCCCCAAAAGGTGGTAGCCATTAGGCTAATCTGGGGCTTCCGCACGATCTCCGGTGAGGCGGCGAGCCTTCTTGTCGGATTGCTACCGGGGGATCTGGAGGCAATAGTTCTCGCGCGCCTTTACGAATGGCGCGCGGAGACACTACACCGAGGGGAATCTCTGCTGCCGCGGCAAATTGCCTCCCAGCGGACCGACCTCCTCCGGTGCGATCTCATGGTGACATGGAGAGAGCGACTGTCGCAACCCCGTGCAGGGCACGTCACCATAGTGGCGGTAAGTCTCCTCTTTGAGGAGTGGCTGGAGGGGTGCCATGGCGTCCTCACCTACCGCCTGACGCAGGTCCTCACCGGACACGGAAGTTTCGAGAGGTTCCTGCACATAATCGAGCGGGAGGAAACGCCCGGGTGTCACCATTGTGATGATCGCCCGGAGGACACAGTGGTGGTCTGCCCAGCTTGGGCGGAGCACCGCCGTGCCCTCGTAGAGGCGATTGGCGGGAGCACCGCCGTGCCCTCGTAGAGGCGATTGGCGGCGGCGATCTCTTGCGTCCGGCCCTGGTTCTGTCTATGGTCCGTAGCGGAGCGGAATGGGAAGCGGTCACCTCCTTCTGCGAAGCAGTCATGCCAGCGAAGGAGGTGCCCGGGTCTTTGAGGGAGAGAACCTCAAACAAAGCCAGCCACCACGGGATACGCCCCGGGCGTCGGGCGCCGCGAGACGACTCCCGGCTACCGTAGATGCGGGCCTGTGGACGGTGAGCAATGGGTAGCTCACCGTCCGTCTGTATATTGACGACAGGCCGTGTCGACGGCACGTTAGTTTTCCACGCGCGTTTTGCATTTCTTTGTTTTTCTCTTGTTTTTGTAGCTATAAAACCCAAACATATAAACATAATGTAAGTATTACGTATACGAATTAAATTCCCTATGTTTTAACAATTTTCAGTGGCATTTTTTGTTATGGAATATGACCAATTGAGCAGGTATATTGGGCTTCTTGGGTTCATGCGAGTAAAATGACTGCGGCCCGCCTTTAGTTTAATTTGTCATCTTGTGGCCCTTGCTTGCCAAGAGGTTGCCGACCGCTGGTGTACACACGTTTGAAGTTGAACACGTTTTTCATTTTTTTTTCAATACCCTTCCTCGACGCACGCTCTTATTGCACTACGATTAGGTGTCATGTATTTCACGCGCTTTTTCTCATTTATCGTAACGAGGGCTTTAATTTTTTTCTGATTTCACCACGTATAACAATATGGTGTAATCCCTATAGCTGGTGTTTTTTTTAGAGCAAGGGGGCGCATGTTTTTGATATTCTGTTAATTAACACAATTAATTTTTATTGTCTAAGTACAGAATTTCACAAATAAATGGTTTTTTATTTGAGTTCTAAATTCAAAATATTTGAATTTCTTATTTTTGTTTAGCGGTGTTATATTTTTATTTCTCCTTCAATCAAAGAATTATATTGTATTTATGTTATATATTTGTCTTTGTATGTATATTAGTATATTCTTACATTGTATTTAGTCATTATTTGCTTATGTTTTTATGTATTCTTTTTTTTCCCTTTTTTTTCACGCACTATGTCTACATCTCTTTTTATTTACTTTCCTTTCGCGGGTATGCTGGAAGAGATTTCTGTAGAAATAAGCATTACCTTTGTACCTATTTTCTGTTCCTGTGTTTTATTTTTCTGTATTCAGTGTGTATGTACATAAATAGTTAAATAAATAGTTAAATAAATAAAGAAGACAAAAGGCGGGAAATATCAAATTATTTGTCATAGCGTCACGTCATATTGGTTAATGACAAAAGTACTTTTTGTTCTGTAGCTCTACCATGAGTTTATACCAATAGTATTAGTCGCTAGTCGATACCGACGTCACTTTGTATGGTAAATTTTATGGCGCCTCTAGCGGTCACTCGTATAACCAAAATCGGCAGTATGAGACATCAAGTAAAGAACCTATCGAATAGGAACTCGCTAGCGACTGGCAGTTTGTCAATCAAATTATTATAATAATTTCATAATGATTAATGACAAAAGTTGTTCTGTTATTTAATTTCTACGTAGGTGTATTGAAAAACGTCATTTAATTCACGTGAGAATTTGTCACTGCTGTAGCTCTACCATGAGTTTAAACCAATAGTATTCGTCGCTGCTCGATACCGACGCCGTCAATTTTTTGTATGGGAAATTTTACAGCGCCTCTAGCGGTCACTTGTAGAACCAAAATCGGCAGTATGAGACATCCAGTAAGAAACCTATCGTATAGGAACTCGCTAGCGACTAAAGTTTATGGCAGTTTGCTATACAAATCGGTACCATGAGTTACAAATTTGAATAGGTACTATCGATGCAAACCGTTACTTCAGTAGTAAAGTAACTCACTAGCTTAATGAAGGATGAAATGCTGTGAAGTGTGTCGTTTAAAACAATTTTTAATTAATTTGTGCATAAATATGTCCGGTAAAACTTATTTAGCGTGGAATATGTTAGCCACGGGTGCATAAATATGAACACGAACAACGAGACCAAAAAAGTTTCTAAGCTACTGTGCGAAAGGCTTTTGGAGATCCACTTGCACATATTGGTGAATGTAATTTTATCAAAGAATATAGGCTCAATAAAGAGGTTTTCGAGCATTTGTGTGAACAAAAATAGTATCACTTGAATAGGTGAGAAATAAGAATTATGTTAGAAACTTCATTATTCAAACTTACTTTTGTACATACATGAATTTCACATTTTCAGTAGCTCGTTTAGTTTTATGTTATGTTACGCACATATGTATAAGCTATCAGCGTATTACCGGTAAACCTCTACATTTTTCTCAAGAGGCCATGAGGCCATGAGGCCACTTCTATATTCAAGAAGTAACAACAACACTGAACCGTCACCAATAGTATGAAAAAGTTTATGAAATTCCCAACCACAAGACAAGAAAGGGATATCATTAAACAAATGCACATATAAAATAAACTTGTGTAACAAAACATATTTCACTTATCCTTAACAAAGTACCTATTCAGAACTTTTATTTTAGTTACTACACTAGAAGTTATAGGATGCTAGAAGTTCCCAAAAGTTATAGGATCTATTGATGGTAGTCATTTTATAACTTCCTTTACTTTCATATTCATGCAGATTCGGACGCGGCCATCATGACATTGACGCATTGAAACATGACGGCTGGCATTAATTTCACAAGGTATAACCCATCCAAATTTAGAAACACATGTATGTTTTTGATTTACGCTTGCTTTATTACATTTACAATAGGCAGCGTTATAGAATCGGTGTTTTGAATTGGCAGGGTTATCTGCCTTACTCTGTCTTTTACTGTAGCTAGAACGAGACAGCAAACTTAAGTGTGAAGTTTGATACGTAATGGTTCTTGTACCAACATAAACATTTATAAACTGTATAAACAATCGAGCTGTCGCTAGCGAGTCCGTTTAGGTCATGGTACGAGTTTAATTGTAATCTATACGATGCGCGTTTATCCGATATCGACTACGGTAAGATGGTGTCGTTTTACTTTGGCAACTCATGGTAAGCGTACTTTTCTCGGCTCATTTTAACACCGTCGCCAAGCAAATCAGGCGTTAAATCCGCCTCGGCCTGAATGACAAAGTTTCCCTACTTGAATCATTTTTTTTTATAATATAAGACATTACCTACATAATTGATTTGACGTCACAGTTGGCGCAGTGGCCGAGTGATCGACTGCTGCGCTGCGTGTCGCGGGTTCGATCCCCGCACGGAACAAATATTTGTTTGATCTACAGGCACATTTATAAAAAAAATACTCTCGGCAATCGACTTCAGTTAAGGCTGTTGTGGGATGCTCATCGTGTCCACACCTCAGCGGTAGATCCGCGCTTGCGACTAGACCGGATTTCTTCCCTTTATTACCTCAAAAATCGCACCGCGATTACTGCGAAGGACTAAGCTTCATTCCTACTCTGTTCATATTGAAAACGATGTCTGAATCTGGAAGGGCGCAACAAATATGAAACCTTCTCATTGAAACAACCACAAAAATCACGTCCAAAACTTTATTTACAAACAGTAAGTACCTATAGCTATTCACAATATGAACAAGATAAAAAGTCCAGTCTTAAATACTGAAATTCTCCTCTAATCTTCTCAAATGATCAACATTGGACTCTTGCGGTGGGCTACTGTGACTTAAAATATTATTTTTATAAACATCCATACTTCTTTGCGCCATATTATTGTAAACTTCTCGTGGCAAAATGCGATTTTGGGCGGGAATTTTGACATTTCCCGCCGCCATATTTAAACCACGGTCCATGAAAACTCTTTCGTTCGGATACACTGTGGGGTTTAAAAACGGAACGTCGGGTTTTGGTAGATTTCGAAACATATTAGTTCTGTCTATTATTTGGTTTTGGGCGTTCATCGTGTTTAAGGACTTCATCCATTGTTGTTGTTGCGTAGGAGGGACTCTGTTCGGATAATTGAAGATCCATAGGCGATCTCCGACGAACATTGGCCGAGGACTGACGATACCAAGGCTGCTATAATACTGCTGTGCAAGGAGTTCGATGTCGTTGGTGTATTTTCGTTTCCATTTCGTTCGACGGTTTTGGAACCATATCTTTATCTGAAATGAGAAACAGAGTACCTATTTTAGAAAAGTAATTTCTTTGTTTAAGATTTGGTAAACTGGTTCTATGAAGAAACACTTCTGGAGGACCCGGGGATCCATGGTTAACCCTTTGATAACATGTCCTGCCTGTCCTGTAGTTTCTACATCACAGGAACTTATGGACGCTACCGAAATCGCCAAACTCGGCGTCAAATTTTAGACTCGGAGAGACTAGATTGTCATCGACATGCTAGGGTTAAGACGAAAATTTAGACCTGGGTTAAATGTAACTGCTTTGCTCAAGGTGTTTCAGGATTACGTTATAGTTTAAAAAAAAAATAACTGAACCTTAAATTATGGTCGTTTTTTTTTCATTTGATTACTAATTAAGAGCGGGAAGCGGGAAGCAGGTTAAAGAGTTTCTCCTCTTTTGTGTCGGATTGGTATTCCATTAGCTGGTGCCCTTTCACTCAGCTGTATTGCGCACACACTTGTGCAATTTCAACTAAATCTCCCACATTGATACGTTGGCTGGTTGCCGCTGAGATTTACCACTAGGACCGATAACGATCAGGAGAACTATCCTTACTAATATTATAAAAGCGAAAGTGAGTTTGTTTGTTTGTTTATTTGTTTGTTTGTTTGTTTGTTACCTCTTCACGCTTTAATGGCTAAACCGATTTTGATGAATTTTGGTACAGAGATAGTTGGGAACCAGGAGACGGACATAGGCTAATTTTTATTTAAAAAAAGTGGGATATGAGGGAGAACGAGGGAAGAAAAGGGAAAACTTAGCGTTGCTATTACAAATCAATCAGGCGCAAGAGCAAAAACTGCAGGTCTGCTTGGTGTGTTATACCGAATTTAACGCGAGCGAAGCCGCGGGCGAAAGCTAGTTTTTATTATATAGGAGATAGTTTCCGCCAGTTACATTTTAAGCCAATTTCCATCAACTGCTGCTGCTGAAAAAATCAGCTTCAGAAAGCAAGACCTCATGCTGAGCCGTCGCACTTACTACAACTAGACCAATGAGGTAGTTCAAAGTAGTTTTACGTAAAACTTAAAGTTCAATTTACCTGTGTCTCAGTAAGTCTGAGTTGCCTGGCGAGTCTCCCGCGTGCTGCCACAGATAAGTATCGGTTTTTCTCGAACTCGGCCTCTAGGCTTTTGATCTGTTGCGCGCTGAACGCCGTGCGAGCTCGCTTGCCTCGAGATGAGCTGGATCCTGTGGATGAAAGATGGATGTGTTGTAGAGGAAATCTTGTTAAATGTTGTTACATACATACATACATAGATTCTCGCTTTTTTCCCATGGGGGTTCTATCTATGTATCACTTAACAAGACCCCCCGCGGAAACCATACTGGTGCTCCGCAAGATCCGGCCTCGTCCCCACATTATGTGCCCGACGAGGCGGTTTGCAATTACTCTTTCAAAGAGCTTGCCCACCTTGGCGAGCAGCACGATAGGCCGGAATGCGGACCGAGAGTTCGCAGGGCGCCCCGGCTTCTGTATGAGGACCAGCTTCCAACGAAGTGGGAACTGGCCCCTCTCCAAGCATTCAAGCATCTTAGGAGCCCTAGTAGTCGGGGCCCGAGAGCCTCCACGGCCAGGACCCAGGCTTTGCCGTGCAAGCCATTGGGTCCCGGGGTGGTATCTTTGGCTGTAGAATAGTGCTCAAATGCTCATCTGTAAGACGAGAAGCATATTTTTTTCTATAATTGACAATTGAAAAATTTTAATGAACTGCTTAGCAAACTTTTTTTCATTGACTTGACGAAGCCCTGGTGGATAATAGTGTCATGCTCACTTAAATGTCTCGCTGATAGTGGCGGGTGTGTCGGGTCATTTAGCTCCCTTCAAAATGGTCGAGCTGAATGGGGCTGATCCATACGTCATGTTCGTGAACGGGCGCTGTCAGTTGGGACTGGTCATTTTTTAACTACCATGGTCATTTTTTAACTTATTTAGATTTTAAATTGAATTTTGCTTTTTATTTACTCTGGACGCTCTTACTGTGCACCTCTTTCTACATCGTTCTCACATATTTGTATAATCTCAACACGAATGATGTAAATACGATTTTGTAAAAATATTATAATTTAAAAGAGTGTCCATGGAGTTTCTTGCCCATTCTTCTCCATAGAGATCAACGCTTTGGAATGGGCAACTACAGTACTTTCACAAGTTATTATGCCTTGTGACCGGGACTGTAGCAGCTAGTATGACACATTTCGAAGTGTTACTTAATGCGTTGATTTTGATAATTATAACGTATTTACAAAACATTCACGGGCCGCAAGGAAGATGTCGCGGCCGCGGTTTGCCGACCCCTGCTCTAGAGCAAAGGGTAGCTCATCGTCCGTCCGTCTATACACGACAGGCCAAGTCGACGGCGCGTTTGTGTTCCACGCGCGTCTCAAAGAGATGTCAGCGAAGTAGAGGGGCCTGCCAGGGATACTGCCTGCTGGGGTTGCGGGTTGTTTGAAATAGATACCGTGGCACTGCAACTTAAAGTTCAAAAGAAGGAATATGGTTTTTTTTCAGTCAGTAACAGTCTGACACTCGTCCCCGCTCCGCCCAACGCGGGGAAAGTTAATTGATGATTCGAAAAAAAGTACGGGATTGGCAAAACTAGATTAAATAAATCAACAGTTTTACAGATCATCAATTAATTGATTCTACTGAATGGCTTGTCACTTATCACACTGCTAACGATGTAGAGACGTAGTCGTAACGAAAGAAGACTGACATCTGGGAATTGTTTAGTTTAAACTTTGATCGATTACGTTCGCTGTTACAAGCCAAATATTCGGTGTTTTGGCAAAGGGACATGTTTAATCATTTAAGTGAGTTAGGTAGACTGATATCGATAATTAAAATCTAGCGGCCAAAAAAAACAAACCACAAACATTTAAATATACAGGATGGAAGGGATATCGACGCATAAACGGATAATGGTTTGAATTCATTTATTTCTAAAGATTACAAATCACTTGTACAGAAATAAATACTAAAGTATATAAAATAAACATGTTTGTTGTCCAAGAGTAGCAGAAGTTTGTAGACTTAACAATTAGTATGTAATAAGAGGGTAATTGATTAAGTTATTTATTTATTGTCTACCGCCGTGTAGCGCGTTATAGCGGTGACTTGTATCCTTTGTTTATGTGCTTGAAATATTAGGGCTGGTTCAAACTATAGGCAAAGTAATAATATTGTATTTTTATCTGTATAGTTTAAATGGATTTTTTTAAAATGTGGCACTTAAGTAGCTTTTTAAATAGTAATAATGATTGTGTATTTTTTATGTCTTTTGGTAAAGAGTTATACAGTTTTGCTCCCTCATAAATAATAGTTTTTCTCCCATAGTTTGTTCTAGTACTAGGTATGTGTAAGTCTTGTGCGCGCCTCGCGTAATCACCACATAATCAACGCAAATCGCGTCACAAAGAAAATTTTCATCTGACTTTTTGTTCTTTACATTTTGAACGTATTGCCCATTTAGAAACAGCTAGTTTTCGTTGCAGACTCCAATTCCAATTCCAATTCCAATTTTAAAGTAATGGCTCCATCGTTTTATCGATGATTCTGCCAATGTCAAGGTTGGAGGAAACAAAGTGTATTTTCTGAGGTTGACCGGTTATACAGCCTTTAGTACGGTAAAGTTGCAGACTCGCAATTAGGTGAATTCGCTGACGCTTGTTCTATTAGGCTATGCTTTTGTTCTGTTAGGTTAAGTTGTGTCAATTATCTCTATGGATTCTGTTTATTTTTTTTAATTAGTTTCGTTAACATCTGCTTCTACTTTATTACAGGTTTAATCGTTTCTCATTATGTAAGTGATTTTTTATGTTCTTTTATTTGAGAAATCAGTGTCTTTAAACCAAAACTAATGTTTGTACACTTAATTTATTACGGAAGTCATTCCGAACGGACATAGAAATCGTAGCAGACACAACTCGTCGTCACCTTACAGCTATTTTCAATAAACACCTCTCCGCTTTGAGTAATTAGTGGTAATATATCAACATGTCAAGCCAGCGGCCGCCATCTTGGAACCCAGCGCCATACTGACTATCCGAACGCACTAATTAGAGCGCCAAAATAAACGTCAGGGGTACTTTTGTTTTTTTTTGTATAGTGACTTCTTAAACTGTGCAGACAATTAAGTGGTTTTGATTAAAATGTGTTAAATTCTGTTAAGAAGTCTCCAGTTTATTCCAATTAACGACTGCAATTACGATGTTCGGATACTTTACTATTATGTTGTCATACAAAAACGCCTACCTACCTACAGTTTCCAAATTTAAATTAGGTTAAAAAAGTTTGTTATCGGAACTCTTTTCATAATTGATGTCATAATTGGACATATAAAAATAAATAAAATAAAAAGGTTTATTGAAGAAACTTGTACAACTTTTACAGTAAATATTACAGGGACCTCCTTTTAAATAAAAGATATACCTGTGCTAGGAGGCCCCGCTCTCCAATAACAGGTTAGAAAACAGTACAAGTGGTGCACAATAAAAGAGAAAAAAATAAATAATAAAAAAACAAATTGAAAAGAAACAATAATTAAAAACTAAAATTAAACAAAGTAAGATCAAATACCTAACACACACACAACAACATATAGGTACGCAAAAGTAATACCGATGAAAAATGTAACTAAGTACTACGTTCAAAATCGTATGCGCCGAACAGAGATGACTTCATAGAACTAAATAAATTCGCCTTAGCACATCATCAACCAATTTACCAGAAATAAAATATCATTCAAATTCATCGTAGAAATAACGACTCGTTCTAGAGATTTATTTTATCATCTCTGATCATATGATCAGAGATGATAAAATAAATCTCTAGAACGATTTGATAAGTGGTGTCGCCATCTTTCAAATACTTTCATATCATGCTTATAAAATGTTCTTCCTGGATATATTTGAATAATTAATTTTGAAATCATTTATTTATGAAGGTTGTGGCTGCAAAAGGTGACGAGAAGAGTGATACCTGATGAATGGAGAAGGAAAGGAAGATCAAAGAGAAAATGGATGGATTGTGTGAGAAATTATATGACAGAAAAAGGAGTAAATGAATCCGTGACAGGGTTTTGGCAAGGGAGTATGGAAAAAATATTTGTCACGTCGTCGATCCAAAGTCGAGTAAGTTGAGGAATCAAAATCTATATTCTTAATCTAACATTCAACTGCCAACCCTTAGCTGCTGAGCCTAAAAAGCAATCGTTGCTGGTTGTTTTGTAATTTTAACGTCAATGATTGTTTGCTTATCAATCGTAGACTACTTAGGTACTATGACACAATTATTTGTCAAGTGTCGCGAGTACCGAGCGTAATCAGACAGTATAGTATGATCGTGTATTACACAAACAACCAAAAAGGGTTATAAAATAATCGAATGACACGCTACGAAGAATCTGAAGTATTCAAGCTTGATCAGAATAAATGTGTTCTTTAATCCTTTGTTTACTAAATAAATGTATCTAAACGTCTAACATGAAACATTTCTAACACTAAAACGGCTTCCAGACGCAACACATCAAATCGCCCGCAATAATGTAGAAAGTAAATTAATTAGCGCCCAAAATAATCCCATTCCCGTCAAAAACGACCACGTAACACGCTTGCAAACCACTACGACAGTGGTAAGGCAATTAATGTCAATTTATCCTCGCTTGTCAACGCTTCACGTCTTTGTTTCCCGCCATTGTGAACCCCACACTATTCCAATTACCGACCAATCATCCAATTGACACTCATAAACCGTCGAAATAGAGACTCTTTTCAAATGACGTTCAGGTGTCAAACGATAAAAATAAAATGGTTGGTTCTCTATGACGTTTGCGTCGTTCGGATACACACCCATCCGTTGTCTGGTAATAGAATTTTACAGCTTTTTAATGAGCTCAGGCCACTTACTAAATTTCAGTTGTGAGACGTTTCTTTTCATGTTTAAATTTCCTTTTTTTCTAACGGGTGAATAATTACAGGGGAGAAAGATTTAGCTAACGAGAGCCGGGACGCGCGGAGATTTATCTTTTCGTAACAAATTTAGAAAATGAGACATCACTGCGCGGTTAACGGGTGTATAAGTGTAGGGCTGTCAGTTAAACGAAAATATTTGACATTTTATGAACTCGGTGATAAACTGCTGGTTAAAGTTCATTTGTACTGTGATATATCATTCAAAAACTCGGCGCCTATCTGAGGGTTAAAGAAAATGAAAATGAAAATTGGAATTAAGTGAAATTGTTTATAACATTCGAAAAATAGACAACTGCTGACAATTACGATGTAAACTGAAATCACTATTGAATAGGCAATAATACTGTCATCAATTTCCGTAATAAGAAAAACTGATGACATGCTAGGTAATTTAAAAATATTCGTAATTCGCGGATATATTTATTATTTTCCGAGAAATGCGAGAGCGTCGCGTCGTCCCTAAGAAAACATGTGTGAGTAAATTTAAATCGTTCCATTCGCTTGTGTGTGTGGAACGCGGGAAACCAATTCAAACGGCTAATTCGAGCCTCAATTGCTCGAACAAAAATGTCCGGAGGCGCTTTATAGTTGGCAGATCGTAAATAAATTAGTGTTTTATGATGTTTTTTTCGCGTAAAACTCGTTACAACGAGTTATTGGCAATTGTCACTGAAAAAATCTTGTGATATTTTTTTTACGTTTTTACTATTTATTACGATTTATGTTCGTGTACCTATTTTATCGTCCGGTATAATGTGTGATACGGGTATTTTTATTTAAGAATGAAATGTAGGATGTAAACAGTTTTTTTTATAAATACAAAATTGTCTGCTTTCAAAAGCTATATACAATTTTTAAAAAAAAGTTCTGTTTAAAATTTAGCATTCAAGATATTACCTATTGATATAATTTCAGGTGAGCCCTAGATAAAAGGAATATTTCAGCAAAATAAGAATATGTTAATGGCAATATATCTGTATATTAAAACTGTTGCATCCAGAGTATTAGCTTATTGAATTACTAGCTTTTGCCCGCAGCTTCGCTCGCGTTAACGCGGGCATTTGGGGTAACACAGTTCCCCTTTCCTGATTTAGGTACAGGTACCGGCGGCTACCTGTAGGTTTTGCCCTTGCGCCTTATTTATTGTAATAGCAACGCTAAGTTTTTCCTTTTCTTCCCTCTTTCTCCCTCATATCTCGATCTTTTTTTTTTATATAGCCTATGTCCGTCTTCAGGCTCCCAACTATCTCTGTACTAAAATCCATCAAAATCGGTTAAGCCATTTAGGCGTGAAGACGTAACAAACAAACAAAGTCACTTTCGCTTTTATAATATTAGTAAGGAGTAAGGATTTAATAGTACCTACCTACGTTAAGAATAAAACTAAGAAATAAATAAGATTTGAAAATAAAATTGTCAGGAATATTATGTATAACATACTTAGACGCTTTTTTTCTGATGATAAATCATCAAATAACTTTTACTGACTAAAACTCATCCATGTTCCCTCTATTGCCCTTTGCGTTCCGGGGCCGCGGAATCTCTTTTGAACAACCCGCAACCCCGGCAGGCAGTGGCCCTGGCAGGTTCCTCCGCTTTGCTGACATCTCTTTGAGACGCATGTGGAACACAACGTGTCGACACGACATATCCTCACTAGACGCGCAAAAAGAACCGCGTCTATGGTGGCCGGGAGTCGTTTCGCGACACCCTACGCCAGGAGCGTCTCTCGCGGCGCGGCGTCTGGATTGTTTTGAGGTTCTCTCCCTCAAACGTCCAGCCACCTCCTTCGCTAGCATAACTGCTTTGCAGAAAGAGGTGACTGCTGAACGCTCCCTCTCGTTACGGACCATGAAATGAACCAGGGCCGGACGCAATCGCCGCTACGAGGACACAGCGGTGCACCGCCCAAGCGGGACACACTGTGTCCTCCGGGCGATCGTCACAGTGGTGACACTCGGGCGTTTACTCCCACGCTTGGAGATACATTGATAAAATGAAAACGATTCGAACGATCAATATCACTTAACATTATCGTCTTAATTCCATGTTCTCAAATCTTCAACCTTCTTTTATTTAATTGTAGCACAGTGAAGGGCAAGAAACTTTTTTCAAAAATAAAAAAAAAACACTAAAAAGACAGAAAATACTTCCGTAAGTCGGTGGCAAAAAAATCGATGAATTAAACAAGTCACCGACTTTTGCAGTAAATTTATTTTCTCCTTTTTTGTGTTTTTTTTGTAAGTTGTTTTTTTAATATGACTGACGGATGAACAAAAATACACTTCTGGACTCATCTATTGGCCCACCTTGTATTTTCAGTTTCGTTTGGTCCTAGCTAAAATTTTATATTAGGTCGAGCAAAAAGTTTTTATGCAGTTTTTAACCTGGCACATTCACAATTTCATTCAATAGTCTTTTTTTGAATTTCGAACACAGAATTTAAAGAAACAAAAGACAATTTGGAGCCTGTTTGTTGATATCAAACAATCGAATACTAAGAAAATCAGGTTTTATTGGTTTACTTGGATTTAATTCTTGAAAAAGTGATTGATATCTTTGGTTTTGCAACAAACATTACTTATTCTTAACATTAAGGTGAGGTTCTATCAATAATCTATGGATACTTCACCTGAAATTGCCGCCCAAGCTGTGGCACTTATTCAGGCCGGACACAGCCAAAGAAACGTGAGTGCTCAACTTAATTTAAGTCGATCTGCGGTCCGAAATGTTTATCGGAGGTACCTAGAGACTGGCGGCTTTGTTCGTCGCCAAGGAAGGCCACGATCTCGGGTCACAACTGAAAGGCAGGATCGATTCATCATGACGACCAGCTTGAGAAATCGTCACCTTACCTCCATTGAGATACAAAACCAACTTCGCGACTTCCACGGAGTATCTGTAAGCGCTCGAACTGTTCGGAGAAGGTTAAAAGAACGCGATATGGTACCACACAAGCCAGCTAATGGGCCCAAACTAACGCGAGCCCACCGAACAGCGCGCCTTCATTTCGCACGCAGTCATTTAAATTGGACACAGCAAGATTGGAGCCGTGTACTCTTTTCTGATGAGTCTAAAATTGTGTTACATGGCAATGATGGAAGGAAGAAGGTCTACCGACGTAAGGGAGAGCGTTTCGCACAATGCTGCTTTGAAGAGAGGGTTGCTTATGGCGGTGGCTCATGGACTGTCTGGGGCGGTATATCCGCGAGCGGCAAAACTCAACTTGAGGTTGTTACAGGACCACGGCTGCCAACATTAAATGCTGAAAGGTACATTCGTAAGTGCTTAGAACCTCACGTGATGCCATACGCGGACTATGTGGGCCCAAATTTCCTTTTTATGCATGATAATGCAAGAGCCCATGCGGCCGGCATCGTCAGGGAATATCTTCGGGATGTGAACATCACAGTTATGGACTGGCCAGCCAGAAGCCCAGACATGAACCCTATTGAGCACATGTGGGACGAGTTAAAAAGACGTGTTAGGGCTCGTCAGCCAGTTGCCCAGACGATGCAGGAGTTGAAAACTGCCATAGAAGAGGAATGGGAGATGATCCCTCAAAATTTCATAGAGCGGTTGATAAACTCTATGCCTAATCGTATGAGAGCTGTGGTAGATGCCCATGGAGGCAACACGCGTTATTAAATTAAAACTTTATTTGATAAAACATGTTTTTTATTCAAAAATCAATTGCCTTTAACAAGGCGCATATCCGACTTGTTAGGCGTAGCTCCATGTCGTATGGTATTCTGAATTCAAATTTAAAACAATACGATCGAAAAAGATGGTAAAATGTATCAGGTTTAAAACTGCATCAACAGTTTTTGTTCAATCTAGCAATCATATTTCGGTAGGGGCCATCGAAACCTAAACTCTAAGGTGGGCCAATAGATGTGTCCAGAAGTGTAGTAAAGTCAATGCACATTAGTCACCCATACACACAGACCACACTCTTCTGATATCTATGGCATACATACACATACCTATAGAATAAGTAGTCAAACTAAATCCTTACTAATATTATAAAAGCGAAAGTCAGTTTGTTTGTTACGTCTTCACGCTTACATGGCTAAACCGATTTTGATGAATTTTGGTACAGAGATAGTTCGGACATAGGCTAAGTTTTTTTTTAAAAGAGTGAAAGATGAGGGAGAAAGAGGGAAGAAAAGGGAACACCTAGCATTGCTTTTACAATAAATAAGGCGCTAGGGCAAAAACTACAGGTGTTATACCGAATTTAACGCAGGCGAAGCCGCGGGCAAAAGCTAGTACTTTATGTTATATTTAGTTTGACAACATGTAACGTTGCAATAATCGCATCGAAAAATGAGACATCCGTGCACCGGACCACACGGGATGAATGTTTTTAACGAATGTTTTGGTAAACTAACAAGAAAATCATTAATCAAAATATTCTTAGTTTGTTCAGAATCGATGAAAAACGGCCGGTGTCAGCTGTCCCCTCGCGTTTGTAACAGTTCAATGAAATGTACAAAATGGTCTACGGTTTAAGATTGAATCTTCTTAAAACTAGATTTCACGTTTTTGTTTTCGTTGGCTGGCATAAATACTTCGTACTTATATTATTTTATTGCGACATGCGATGTAAGAAAAAAAACGGTAGGTATTTTTTTTTTACATTCTCATTTCAATCAAACGACGTTTTCCAATACACTCAACGACAAATTAAATAACAGAACAAAAAATATTTTGTCATTAATGAATATGAAACTATGATTTAAAATGTTTTTACCCCACGTTTTGTCTTTTCAGACTGAAGCAGAAACAAAGTTATGTATGTACGACACCGTTAAACAGCCGATATTAAAAATAAGAAACACAAATATTTTTGATTATAGAACTCAAATAAATGTCAATTTGTGGTTATAAGCACATTATTTTATAAATGCCTACTTATGTTTAAATGTGATATTTCGTTGATAAATACATATTTTTTTAATTTTATTTTTTAAAACATAAAAAAATGGCCGCTTGATAAAGGGATCACAAGAAGTTGTTATTGTAATTAGAATCGTTGCGGAACTTGAATAAGGGCCATTGCTGATGCCGTGTTGACGGCGCATTAGTATTCCACGCGCGCCTCAAGGAGATGTCAGCAAAGCAGAGGGTCCTACCAGGGCCACTGCCTACCAGGGTTGCGGGTTGTTCGAAAGAGATAGGTACCGCGGACCCGGAACATAAAGGGCAATAGTAGGAACATGGGTGGGTTTTTAGCCAGTTTTATAAGAAGTGTAGGTATTGTACAAGAATTGGCTAAAATGATCGAAATAACAAAATCTGAATTTTAAATGTCTTCTGACCGCAATATTTTTTTTCATCATTTTAATCACGACTTCAAAGATGTTTACACTCCAGTTTAAAAAAAGTGTTTACAAAAATTTTAATAATTTATATATTTTTGGCCAGTAATTACATTTGCCTCTTATAAAATTAATTTTTCAAATGACAAATTCCACGTCTCCTTCATTTCAGTGGTGTCATTAAAAAAGTGAAGATAATATCCGAACGAACCAACAGATTAATTGGCGCCTAAAATACACGAAGCGCGGGAGCGTTGCGTGAAGTCAAATGGCGCGGGAAGGCGTCAATTGCTTGATTTTTTATCTTTTTTCATTAATTATGTTGTTTCAAATTACAAGCTCGCATTTCTGTGATTTATTTGTTTGTTTCAAATAAGTATTCGTTTTTGAAATTGTATATTTTAGATTTATTTTGTCGCCGGATGAAGTAATTATGTGTGTCGAGGTTTTCTTTGCTACATGTTTTTGTTAGATATCCTTGCCTAAAGGTATTTGATATTTTTTTTACAAATCTATCGATTTTTCATTTTTAGTTTATCTTTTTCACAATCTTCAAAAAAAGGAAATATAAATGTTGCAAAAAATAATAACTCTCAGATGTTTTTAGAGTTTTCTGTACCTCAAAAGGAAAAAACTGAACCCTTATAGGATCACTTTGTTGTCCGTCTATCTGTCTGTCTGTCAAGGCCCTTTCTCTCGGGAACGCGGAAAGGTATCGAGTTGCAAATAAATCCATTCACTCATGGGTGTGTGTGTGGCCTGTTGGATCTGTGAAAAATACAACCCTCTTAGTCTACGCAGTCAAAATATATGGCCGTTTATGTAACAAGGTTTTAAGGAAGGTGCGCGGAGGTTTTACAAGAGCTTTCAAATCACACATATACAGCCTTTGTTCAAAATACACTCTAGCTAGAGCAATAAATCCGGGTCACTTAAAGAAACCTATAAATCTCGGAAACGAAGAATGGTGTTCACCAAGTATCGATCTTCTCATGCTGTGGTACACCTGGTTCTGCCTGTTCCTGGTCTGCGTAGGTTAAAGCCAGTTTCCTCGTAACGTCGGAGGACCCTACTGTTGACAGCGACACACCGACAGTCCTGGCTATATCGCGCTGACTCCGCCCGGTTTCCAGCACTGTGAGAATTCTGGTGCATTCTTCTGGTGTACCACATGATTACAGAATAATAAATATTGATCACTATCAATATGGCATAAATATACGCACTTAAATGACAGATTAGAAACAAAGAAATCATATGCACTGATTTCGTAGTTCCATTTTCGAAAGTCTCCCTTTTTCAAATTTGTTTTTTTTTATGACATAACTTTACAAAACTAAGAACTACATATTCCTTAAATTAAATTTTGTTATCTTAATTTAACCGTATAGTTCGGTACGGACCCCTTCGGGGGCTCGACATTCAAACCTCCGGTACTGGCCCCGAAAGGGGTCGAACATTTAAGTCATACGACTTCCTCATTATTTTTGTAAATATTTTCTTTTCTGGGTAAAAAACAATATGGGTGTGCATTTATTAAGATAGTAGAATAAAAATCTCATATGTAAACGTCATTAGAAGTTCTTTAATTATTGAGCAAGTTTCTTAATTAAGTCTTATAAAATCCAAATGCGTAAATTACGATCATAGCCATTTTGATGGCAGTGTAGGTCGACGCTAAAAATCATAAAAAAAAATGGTTTTCGGACATATAAGCTCCACATTGTTGGGCCTGATTAACGTGTCCTTTTATTACGTGCAGAAATCATTCGTAATTGAACTTAAATTAGCAGTGGTAATGATACATTTTGAAATCTAAAGTCGAAGTTTTGCGCCAATCGTGCTTGTTTACATTTTTCATTCCACATTATATCACACGGACGCGAATAGATTCTATAACAAATGAGACAAATATCATTGGAAATATTATAAATAACATGAACATGCCCAGATCTTATCGTAATTTGCAATAATAGGACCATTGCAATAATAGGACACGTAACATTCATAACCACTATTAAATTCACTTTCGAAAATGACGTCCATTTCTTTTTTTTTTATTTTGTGATGTGTAAATGCGATTATTTCAATCGATTATTTTCTTGTAAATCAATCAACTCGAATAATTAAATTAAGGAATATCAGAAATTGATAGATGAAAATAAGAATAATTTTGTAATACGTGTAAAATACCTACTATAAATATTGATAATAATATTTTTTAAGCCACTATAACCGACTCAACAACAAACAGTAGAATCTGATCTATGGCTAAATTCGCGCCAATTTTATTTTCAGATAAAAATTCAAATAAGGAATGCGCTCGCTGTTCGAATTTATATTAAAATGTTTATTTGCTATTTTATTAATAATTTGGTTTTGTGCCTACTATTTGAATGTGAATTGCAAATAGAAATAAATAAGGTTGAATATAGAACGCCCTTATTATGATCTTGGTAGGCACAGTAAAAAAAATCAGCCAAAATAAATTATATTCTTTTGACAAAATTGTTTGTGAAAGGTTGGATTAGTTATTTGGAAAGCGTTTTCATTCTATCCTAAAACATGACTCGTAGGCCAAAGTGTTCTTGGAGTGGAAGCCTTGGGGTAAAAATGGCCTAGAGGGAGACCACAATTGAGATGGAAAAAAAACCCCGGTACACGACATCAAGAAAACTCCAGGTTCAAAATGGGTCCATTTTGTACCTAGAGTTTTCTTGATGTCGTGTACCGGGGTTTTTTTTGGGGTGGGAAATCATCAAATAACTTCCCCCGCTCTAGGCGAAGCGTGGGGGAGTGTCAGACTTTTACTGACTAATGTCCACCGATCGATGTTCCTTCTTTTACTCGGGGCTGCGGTATCTCTTTCGAACAACCCGCAATCCCGGCAGGACCCTACCGGGGTTGCGGGTCTGCGCCACGGCATCCTCACCTACTACTGACGCAGATCCTCACCAGGCACGAAAGTTTCGGGACGTTCCTGCACATCATCGGGCGGGAGGAAACACCCAGGTTTCACCAATGCGACTATCGCCCGGAGGACACGTTGGAGCACACAGGCAGTCTGCTCTTTTGAGCGGAGCACCGCTCTGTCCCGGAGGAGATGGTGATGTTTGAAGGAGAGAACCTCAAACCAAGCCAGCCACCGCGGGAGACGCTACAGGGGTCGGGCGCCGCGAGACGACAACGACTTTTTGTTAAAAGTTTTACAGGAGCGGATATTTGATGATTTCCCATCCAAGTGGCGCAAGACCGATATAAATGGCGGAATTTAAAGGAGGTCTCCTATAAATTCCTAAAGAAGTTCCTGAGAAGTTTATGAGAAGGCCTCCTTTAAATTCCTAAAGAAGTCCTTAAATTCCAAAAAGAGAGATACACTATTTAAAAATACTTTTTAGGGTTCCGTACCTCATAATAAATAACAGAACCCAAATATCAAATCTGTGGTCCCTTGAAGCTGTGAAAAAAACAACCCTCCAAGTCTACGTAGAGAAAAGATATGACCGTTTATGTCGTCAGTTTGTACGGAACCCTTGGTGCGTGAGTCCGACTCGCATTTGGCTGGTCTATTTTTAATAGGCTGAAGGTCTCCTTATACCTTTCTATTTTTTTATCCAACCAATACTTTTAAGTGTATGTATTTTAGAGCCCCGATGTGTACTTGTGTACGGAGTCCCTGTATGTCTAAAACAAGGCTCTACTGCAGAGGCATGGCTTTTTAGGTGCGGTACGGTATGGTTGTGCCGGCTGGGCTGCCTGACTGGCTACCTACAGAATTAGCATGACCTACTAAATTGGCCGCCATTTTCATTTATCGTCATTCAAGAAAACAGCCAAAATCTTTTACCGCGAAACCGTTTGACAGCAAATGTACCTCAAATCTGGGCGCATAACAAAATAATTATAGCATAATAAAAAAGCACGTGACAAAATGTCTTTCTTTTATAATAGATCATAGATACAACTATAATATCTATAGTAGAATATTATGCCACCTCCATAGGTAAATTCCTCAATGGTCCCAAAACTTTTTTTAAAGTTTACTCTATTACGATTATCGATTAGGTTGAATGCAACTTTTTAATCGTAATGATGAAACTTAGTTTTACGGTCAGCATCAGCACTAAGAAATGTCATATTGCAACACAGTTTTTTAGTATTTTTTGTCGAGATTTGTATCGTGTTTTTTTTATTAATTTAAATGTAAAATGGCAAAAATAAGAATGCAGATGGAATGCCACTGTTTTTATTTTAGATTTCCGATGTTATTTTCAAATGGTTATCTTGTGTATGTACATTATTTCCAGCGTTTTTAAAGTACCTAATTTTTGGAAGGGTGTAGTAATATGTATTTTACACACATTTTGCAATAGATTGACGCCGTTTTATCGACCTTATGAGGTTTTTGGAAATATAAACCTAAAACTTATCGTATGAAACAGCCGCTGTGATTTATTTTTAATAACAAAATTGAATGCTGTAAATTGATGAAAAATCTTGAATTTCATGACAATTCGCGTCACCCCACCGATTCAGCTGATGTGTCATATGTCAAAATTCTGTCGTGCAGAGTGGTTAAGGAGTATTTAATCGTCTTTTAAACACAATTTATTTAATTAAGCTAGCACTTTTAGTACCTATGTACCGAGATTTGTAGTTTTTTTTAAGTGACCCGGATTTATTACTCTCGAATGTATTTATAGTATTGATGAAAACATTTGTGTTTCTTGATTTTCCTTTTTCTTGTAAGTATAGATTATTTTTACCGATTATTTGTGAATGATTGGACATTGTAGATCTTGTAGATACTTAGTAAGTAAAGATTTTGGCTTATTTTACGTTTTGTAAAGTAAGCAATGACTTATTGTCGGGCCTACGTTGTTCTCTCATACTACTAATGCTATTACTACTAACGCTGTTAGTAACATATTATTATAATATTGTAAGCTAATTTTTTTTTTAAGATTAAATAACCCTGTAGTTTCTTTCCGGGTCTTCTCAATAGGAAAAGACCAACGCGAACAGTGCTCTTTTCTCGCCGTTTTTTAAGTGTCCATGTGTAGGCCTATGTGAAAGAAATTATTTTAATTGACTAATAATAGAAATAATGTTGTGATTCAATCCGCCACACAGACATAGTAGGATAGTTTTTCATCCCGGTAGGTAATTAAATACTTAAATCCCTTGGAATAATTTTCTAACCTCCATGACGAAACCACGGGTAGAGCTACATACCTCGTAATCTTGCTAAAATGTAATAAACTGCATTATTTACTTTCTATAGTCGACTACCTTCCTCGGTCTGTTGACAGGACTTCCATAAATAGCTGGTAGGTAACACAGTTGAAGTTAGTGCGGTCATCGAATTCTAGTTGTTTTTAGCCCTGGCCGGGGGCTTTAAATTCACACAGGATAGTCCGGTTGAGCAGTGTATAACAACTCAAGAGAGTTGAACTGAGAGTGGCCCTATCAAAAAAATAAATAAAAAGAATTAGGTTATAAATACCTAACTTTTTGGACAAGCAAGAATAAGACGGAATAATAAGCACAGTATGGCTGTATCAACTGGGTACTCCCGTTTTTTTTGGATGTGAAATCATTAATTAATTGTTCCCACTCGTGGCGGAGTGGGAAGGAGTGCCAGATTTTTACTGATTGAAATCCATCTATGTATGTTCCTTCTTTTACCCGTTGAGTTCTGGAGCCGTGGTACCTCTTTCGTACAACCCGCAACTTAGGCAAGCAGTGGCCCTGGCGGGCCTAATAACTGCTTTACTGACATCTCTAGGTTTTAATAACTGGGTTACCCAATTCATGCAGCTCACTGGATCAGAGGTGTACCTACTATTAGGTAGAACTCTGCCTAAATTGGGTAGTTGACACCATTAACCAATAATTTAAAGACACAATTTTTCTGAAAGAACTTGTTATTCTAGACCTGAGAACTCCATTCATTTCAAAATAACTTTAAAGTTCGATTTTTAGTTGCTTTTAAATCAAAATAAATAGTTGCGTCATTGACTTAACAAAATAGTGACGTCATCGTTTGCGAGTCCCATACAAAATCTATGGGGGAATCGCGTTTTGACAGCTCATAAAAAGTATGTCAATTGATTGGTGGTGTCATCTACCCTATTCTTTGGGGATCTCAGTCGCGATGTTATGTATCAGAAATTGCAATTTCCAAGCTACTTATCGACAATGAGTACTGTCTTATCTAAGAATTAAATTATTTCTGAAGCATTTCAATATGTCTGCATTCCTGCCTGTAATAATATTCACTAAGCAATTATTTTTATATAAAAATTTAATCCTTTACCTTGTTACTGGATATTAATTTATTCTTATATTTTGTTACTAATAAATTTCGTGAATAGATTTGTACAACAATACTGTTACCTCTGGAGGTTTGTAAATGACTTGTCGTTGATTACCTTACTATTATAACTTTTGAATTGTTAGCTATATAATAAGCCATCTAAACATATTAAAATAAAATAAATAAAACAATTCCGCCCTTTTGAAACTATATTTGACTATTAACCGGCCGGCTTAATATTCGTCTCAAAATATAATGTAAATGCTGAAATTGTTCTAACATTCAAAAGTCTCATGTAAAGTTCTGCACCTCATTCAGAAACATTCTAGCCAGCAGCGGCTAAATGAACATAACTGTAGGCCGATTACCTCAGTGGCGGTCTGCCCAGCTTAGAT
Organism: Ochropleura plecta; assembly: GCA_905475445.1. Classification (NCBI taxonomy): domain Eukaryota; kingdom Metazoa; phylum Arthropoda; class Insecta; order Lepidoptera; family Noctuidae; genus Ochropleura; species Ochropleura plecta. Next base: position 4,248,928 of record FR997750.1, on the reverse strand, counting down.
GGTGCTCCGCCATGCCCTCGTAGAGGCCATCGACGGCGGCGATCTCTCGCGTCCGAGAGGAACGAGAATGAATGGGAAGCGGTCACCTTCTGCGAAGCAGGCATGCTTGCGAAGGAGGGGGCCGGGCCTTTGAGGGAGAGCACCTCAAACCAACCCAGCCGTTGCAGGAGACGCCCTGGGTGTCTGGCGCCGCGAAACGACTCCCGACCACCGTAGATGCGGGCCTGTGGACGGTGAGTGTCACCGTCCGTCCATCTATTGACCACAGGCCGCGGCCGTGTCGACGGCGCGTAAGTGTTCCACGCCCGCCTCAAAGAGATGTCAGCAAAGCAGAGGGGCCTGCCAGGGCCACCGCCTGCCGGGTTTGCGGGTTGTTCGAAAGAGATACCGCAGCCCCGGAACATAAAGGGCAGTAGAAGGAACATGGGTGGGTTTTAGTCAGTACAAGTCTAACCCTTCCCTCGCTCCGCCCAGAGTGGGGGAAGTTATTTGATGATTTCCCATCCGCAAAAAAAAGCCTCGGAAAGCATCTTAAGCTGCTTTAGTTTTAGTGTGTCGTTCGAGTCAACAGATACAATCGATCTTCTCGTACTCCCCTAGTACAATGTGACAGCAATCCAACATGAGCAGAAAGAAATCGGGCACAAAATGTGCTTTTCGGAAATTGAAAATTCCGAATCACGAACCTTTTACACCGTCAACTTCCGAGCTGCATCTGAAAAAATTGTAACGTAAACACCCAACAGCACTTTTTTGATCTAGGAATCGGTAGCAGGTAGCAGCACCAAGCTGAACAGTCGCTTTTGTGACGACGAAAAAAACGGGATAGTTTAACGGGGGGCGTGACGACGACATGACTTCACTAAATGGCTGGTAGGTTGAGTGACACTGTTCAATTTCAATGCAACTCTTTGCAAAAGAACAAGCAAGAACAAAACGGAACACACGGTGGGTAGCAGAAACTGAAAAATAATTCCACACTTGAGACTTACTTCACACACATTTGAGACTATGTTTATCGATTAATTGGCCAACTCGTTTGTTGCAGAAACTTTCTAACCGGACCGGAACCGCCTTCATATTTAATGAAAATATAATAGAATATGGTGATAATCCTTACTAATATTATAAAGCGAAAGTGAGTTTGTTTGTTACGTCTTCACGCCTAAATGGCCCAACCGATTTTAATGAATTTTGGTACAGAGATAGTTGGGACCCTGGAGATGGAATAACAACATAATAAGGAATAGACAACTTAGAAGAGGGAAGAAAAGGGGAGAGAAAGAAATTTTTTTTCGATCATCATGCGGATAAAAGTTAGCGTTAGCCCAAAGTAACTATCTCACGCGGACGAAGTCGCGGGCGGAAGCTAGTTGATAAATAAACAGAATTATTTGCAAAATAATTTGCTTTTATCAACATATTAACATTTATTAGTGTTCTAAGTTCTTTTTTTTTAATATTTTTAAAATTAGGCTGTGTAGCAGCTTCATACCTTTGCTTCTCCTTCAACCTGCGAAGGCAAAGCACGAGGAAAAAATCGTAATCATAGTGATTAATGAAAAAAATACTTTATTTCTTCGTAATTTGTATAAAAAAATGTCGTTCGACTCACGTGGGCATTTGTCACTCCCTGTTCTCGGCTCCATAACCCCCACGTCTGCCGCTCGAGTAAATTACGTCTCGGCCGAATTGACAAAGTTTTCTCACTTGAATCAAAGTGTACTCTTACTTTCTTAGAATAACCTTTACCATCATCATCATCATCTGCCTAGCCTTTTCCCAATTATGTTGGGGTTGGCTTCCAGTCTTACCGGATGCAGCTGAATACCAGTATTTTACTTGGAGCGACTGCCTATTTAACCTCCTTAACCCAGTTAGTACCTACTACGATACCCCTTGGTAAGACTGGTTGTAAGACTTTCGGAATACAGACTATCTGGAACGACTGTCATAGATCTACAAATGACAGCCGTGACCAACAGCTTAACGTGCTTTCCGTGGCACGGAGGAAACTCGGTATTTAATGGGTGGTCACCCATCCACAGACCAACCTAGGCAAGCGCGGCTTTACCTAAAGATCGACCTGAGCGGCTGCTATTATTTAGCCAAGAGCCTCCACGAACTTAGAATAATAACAGGCACACCTATACCACAGCATATAAATAACAGGCGGGCGAGAGTAGTGACTCAATAAATTTCTTTTTTGCACTGAACTAAATGGTTGCGTTATAGTAAATGAATTATCTGCCATTAACAATGGTAGTTTGTGTTCTTCTTGCTATAAGTACGAGTTCTAAACGTTTAGCATCATCGATAACTCAAGCCTAGAGCTACAAATGGCGATAAAGCTGCAGATTTTCTGCTTAGAAATGACAACGAGAATATCTTTCTTTATTTTTCGTGTGGTTAGTGCCTTTTTTTTCAAAGGTGGGAAATCGTCAAATATTTTATTTATGTTCCTGCGCCACGGTATCTCTTTCAAACAACCCTCAACCCTGGCAGGTGGTGGCTTTGCTACGAGTGAAGGTATTGAGTTGAAATTAAAACCGTATTCTTAAGTCTGTGGTGCCTTGGATTTGTGGAAAAATCATTTATCTAAGTCTACGCAGTCAAAAGATATGGCCGTTTATGTCGCATGTTTGAACGGAACCCTCGGTGTGCGATCCGACTCGCACTTGCCCGGTTTTTAATTTTTTATCAAATAATTGCTCTTGTCAGCTTGTCATAAGTCACAACACCTCTAAATAAAATTAAATATCCGCATGAACGTTTCCCGCTTTTCTTTTCTTATAGATGGGTTGGGTCCGGTTATTGGTGATATAACTAGGGTTGCCAACCATACTTTATAATAACGTATCCTACTTTATTTTTGGTAATTATACTTTATACTTTTGCATACAAATAAAGTATTTGGAAATACTTTATTTTCAACCTTTACCTTTACTGTGATGCTTTCACTGAAAAAGTTTTTTCAGTAATGAATATGAAGAGGCGAGAAGAGAGAAATAGAGCGTCAATAAATTTAATTAAAAACGAATTGTTTATTGTTTTAAAATTAAATTTTGATTGTCGAACAAGCTTTGAAACATTAAAAGATAATAAAAAAAATGTTAGCAAGTGCTAAAAGAACACAAAAGTACATTTTTAAAGCAATAAAAACATAAAATTTGAAAAATACTTTATTTTCTTTTAAATACTTTATTTTTTTCCTATCTAAACCATTTTATACGTTTTTTTTTTAACAAAAAAAGTTGGCAACCCTAGATATAACCCAATAGATGAACAAAACAGGTTATTCAAACAAAATCAATCAATTAAGAATTCTCCAACAAGATTGTCTAGAAGTAATATGGAAATAAAATTGTCATACCGCAAAAAAACAGCAGTTAAAACAGAAATAGAATTTTCTTTTCATACAATATGTTCTTTTTTCGTGCTATATTTGATTACAAAATAAAATAAAGCATTACCTGATTGTCCATAATCAGGAGATTTCAAATCAAGGAACTCCTGCGCGTCTCCGACGGTAGAACTCTCAACGTCGACATTTTCCGAACTATCACTACTGGCCCTATCATCATCGTCCGAATCGATATTATCAGTCACATCACTAGTAAAATTGTTTTTTAAATCACATGTCACACCACTAGTAGAAGCGTTCGCCGCATCATTTAAAAAAACATTAGAACTTTTTTCAAATTTATCAGCCAGTAAATTCTCTATGGAAAACGGCAGTTTTGTTTCTGATTTTTCTGTTTTTATTTCTTCGACGTCCATTGTGGAGTTTAAAGGATCCATTTTGTATTTTGTTAATTATTTATTTGATTATTTGTTCAACGTGTGCACTGTATGAGCTTTAGGGGCATTTTGAATCACAATTTACGCACTGAACTATTCAAAGTGTAGCATCTCTCACAGGGCGATAATTTAAACTAATAAGAAACTTTCACGATGCGTTTTTGTCAATTCGTCCGCTGAAACGTCTACGGACGGAATGTTAACTACCTCTTTTGAAAAACATAATCGTATCTCAACATATTTTGGCTTCTATCTCCCTTATCTTAACAGCAATAAGGTCGGAAGTCGTTTAATTATCAAATTAGTTATATCTGGCAGTGGTGCGACTGATCTGAATGAAGATTGAGAGTCTTTACTAATGGGCGTCTTTCTGGATGACAGTATTTCCGCGCAACACACACTGAAATACAAGCTCTATATTCTCCAAATAGAGTTTATATTTAGTTGTAGATACTTAAACGATGCAAATAGCTCATGAAGATCCACGAAGTTATAATTAGAGTTGGACCAATCACCGTCAGGGGGCGTGGCGCGCGTCCCAAGCGTGCGTTTGCGCACTCCTTGTACATCAAACGGGAGATTTATTTAAGGAGTCCGCTGATATATGTGTGGAGTCATTAATTCTGATAATTATTTAGTTAGTTCGTTTAATTGGAGTAGTCAGATGGTCGCTTATAGAACGGAGGCGACTCCATTGATTTATTGTTCGTTAGTACGTTATGGCTGTCGAGTAGGTTTTGATTATAACTTCTTAATTTTGTTGTTAATTGTTTTTGAGTTTTGAAATTGGGGAATTAATGTTTTGTTTAATTTGGCACTTATTATGATGTAGAAAAATGATTGTGGATTCAACATTTGTCTAGGTTTTCTCTTTCCAACTAGGTTACGACTTCCAGTCTCACAGGATGCACCTTTTTTATCCTATATCAATATTCTGTCTTTTCACGGTTCCGTACCTAAAAAAGAAAAATGGAACCCTTATTGCATCATCTTTGTTTTTCGTCTATCTGTCAGTCTGTTTGTTTCTGTCAAGACACTTTATCTCTAGAACGCGTTTAGGTCCGTCCGTCAGTCTATTGACGACAGGCCAGCCGCGTCAACGGCGGCGTGTTCGTATTTCATGCGCGCCTCAAAGAGATGTCAGCAAAGCAGAGGCGCCTGCCAGACCACAGGTGAAAGGAGAAACATGGGTGGTTTTAGTCAGTAGGTACAAGACACTCCTTTTCGTCCCGCTCAGAGCTGGGAAGTTACCTATATAAATTAAACTAGCTTCCGCCCGCGACTTCCTCCGCGTGACATAGTTACTTATTTTATGGGGCGGGAAATCATCAAATAACTTCACTCCCCCCCCCGCTCTGGGCGGAGCGGGGGGGGAGTGACAGACTTGTACTGACTAAAACCCACCCATGTTCTTTCTATTGCCCTTTACGTTCCGGGGCCGCGGTATCTCTTTCGAACAACCCGCAACCCCGACTGGCGGTGGCCCTGGCAGGCCCCTCTGCTTTGCTGACATCTCTTTGAGGCGCGCGTGAAACACTAACGTGCAGCTACCAGAGTCTTTACATTACGTTCTATCGTAAAACGTGAAGTAACAATCCCAAAAAAAAAACCGTTTTCCAGCAACAGAATGCACGGTTGACAGCTTCGTGAAGGGTTTACCCTTCATGGGTTCGTCACTGTAAAGGGAGCTTGTGATTCGTGGGAAAAATCGGAACTAATGCCGCCATGTTCCTGCCGGGATTGCAAGTTGTTCGAAAGAGATACCGCGGTCACGGAACATAAAGGGTAAAAGAAGGAACATGGATTGGTTTTAACCAGTAAAAGTCTGACACTCCCTCTAGCTACGCCCAGAGCGGGGGAAATTAGTTTGATTATTTCACATCCGTAAAAAAATGCCTTCATGTTGTCTTTTCGATAGAATTCACAAAATATAATATGTAAAAAAAGGATTGTGTGGTTTTATGAAACCACGGTAGAAGTGAAACTTTTTCCCACAGTATAGACATTTAGACGTACCTACTCCGCGGCCGACCGTCACGCGACATTCAACACACAGACGAAAAAGTTTGAGACGATGTAATAAAAGTTTCACTTTAATAAAAACTAAATTTATTTACTTCAAGTAAACCTTGACCAGAAAAACGAAGTAAATAAAAGATTTTAATTGAAGTCTGTTGTCTGCCTCCTTCATCCAAAACTTGTTTTGAAGATATCGCTTTCAGCAATAAATAATAAGACCGCTTACTGCAATACCTATGATTAATTGATAATTATCCTAGGTATTAAGTCAATATGTCTGAACTATGGATCTGTTGATATCCTTACTAATATTATAAAAGCGAAAGTGAGTTTGTTTGTTACCTCTTCACGCTTTAATGGCTAAACCGATTTTGATGAGTTTTGGTACAGAGATAGTTGGGAACCAGGAGACGGACATAGGCTATTTTTGACGTGATAACGTCTTTAAAATCGTTTTAGTCGGGTGACATGTTCAGAAACTTGTGTCACACCAAAACCTCACAAGCGACATTTCATAAAGATGGTAGCGCCATCTGTTACTTGGCTCGAAAAAAAAACTTTAAATTAGTACTTAATTTCATTTTAGATGTCACTACTGGTGATAACTTATATCACCAATAAGACGTTATCACGTAAACATCTCGATCGTAAAGAGTGGGATATGAGGGAGAAAGAGGGACGAAACAGGAAAACTTAGCGTTGCTATTACAATTCAATAAGGCCCTACCGAATTTAACGCGAGCGAAGCCGCGGGCAAAAGCTAGTCTGCAATAAATGATTTTTATTTTAATACCTGTAATATGTACAGCGTACATAGAATTATAAACAGTATTGTACAAACGTCCCCTCTTCAATATCAGTCAAGTGCTAAAGATCCTTGTAGCACTCTTATCGCGAACGAGAGTACAACAAAGAGTAGAAATCATGTAGAGATAGATAACTGATCTGACTCACGAACTCTGTTCAGGGTTAAACAATTTTCGTTCAGTATTTCATTACCGGTAACTGCGTTGTGTTGACAACAAGCATAGATTCCTAAATTCTATATTTAAATCGGACCCGATCTAAAGTCACGAGAGTAAATACTGCCAACTTCAACACAATTTCAAACGTTCTAAAATTTCCAAAGAAAAAAAAACTGTTTGGAAACAAATGCAAACCAATAAATAAAGAAAAAAAATCACCCGTGTCGCCCTTTCAAACCTCCGACGAATATTGTCATAATTAGGCTGAATAGGGAGCTCGGTGGCGCTTAGTTTTTTTCTTAATTTTTTCTACCAAAATGATGAATATGGTGTTCCCGTTAAAAATTTTAGCATCGTTTGAGGGTTCCGTAGTAATATTGTTTGTTACGTTGAATATTTTGTGTACTATTTATATAATTAATCTATGTATGTTTCATGGCATAGGTTCTTCCTACTTCGGTTTGTTTTTACTTATTTATATTTTATCCTTATGTGATAAGTTGTTTTTTTATATAATAATCCTAATGATAAATATTTTTTTTCTTAGTTTAAAAAAACACGTTGCCCCACACTACGAATTTCTCGTGCGTTTACAAACATTTAAACTCACATAGGTACACAAACAGCATATATGTGCTTTGAATTCGCTAGGGTATTGTAGGCTGGTTATGTCCAGCCGAATGAATTCTGGTAGATCTATACTTACAGCGGGATGCACATCAGAGAGACAAATAGCATGCTACTGCGATAACAACATTTATTTCTTGCAATAAAATATACCTACCTAACTCAAGCAAAAAATACATATGTTGGTGGGTATAAGGGTAGAGGAAGACTAAACAAACGATGGATGGACTGCGTGGAGGATGATATAAGAAAGGAGGTGTCTGATGAAATGATGAGTAATATAGGAGTATGGAGAAGAAGACATGCTGCACCGACTACAAATAACTTGGGATTAGGACAGGAGAATGATGATGCCTATAGGTATACATACTATCTAGCAACCGCGGCTTCGCCCGCGTGATATCGAAATAAAATATCCTATGGGCTATTCCAGACTATAATCTACTTCTGTGCCAAATTTCATCAAGATCTGTTCTGCCGTTTTGACGTGAAAGAGTATCAAACATCTATACATCCATCCATCCTTCCTCACAAACATTCGCATTTATAATATTAGTAGAACAATGGTCTAATATTAATTAGTTACAGGTTTTTGGTTATCACGTACTCCATAGCACTATCAGACAAGTAGGTAGATAAGAGGAGAACGTAATTTTCTCAAATGAGCACAAATTTTATACAGAAAAAGTTTTTATAATTTTGGTTTTGTTTTGACAATTATATGGCATTATTCCATCACGAACCAGGTAATTTAAATAAAATTATTTAACAATGCGTTGTTTCATATGGCTCTCAAAGCAATTTGAAAGGAAGACAATTGTCGTTTTGAATGCGCGACATTGTGACCAACCTTCTACCGTCAACCATATTTTTTATACCAAAAAAAGTCATTTCCTTTCCAGCATAAATTTTTGCGTAGAGTAACTTAGTTTGGTGTAAAAAATGCTTGGAGAAATGGATGCCCATTTACACTTTGTATCAATTTATTACGGAATTAATCCGATTTTAACAAAATTCCAGCTTGAAAGAAGATAGGATACCTTCGGACACCACGTGGTGTGAGACTGATTAAATGCCCTCAGCGGCCCAGGTGAGGTGAGGTGTACCTCACTCCGCCCCTCGATATGACATCTTACTAACATTAATAACAACATTAGAAACTTCTGAGAATGTAGAGATAAATGACTACTAGGTACTTAAGATTTCTATGGAGGTAACTTTTAGGGCTTTTGAGGAAAACTGCTGGCAAATTTTAGTAAGTACCTATACTATAAATTTTAACTATGTGATGAGAGTGGCGTGACATGGACGCCCTTTTGTAACCTCGCGCCCCTAGGCACCTGCCTAGTTTGCCTTGGGTATGATCTGCCTCTTAGTGAAGATCTTGATACTAATTTTCACCCATACGAAGCCGGGCTGAGTCGCTAGTTCTTTAATAATGCAAACTCGTTTTTCCAATTCTCTTACGGCATCCTAAATCGTGAATTAGTTTTCGACAACTCCACACTGTTTCGTTTCCGCATATTTGACTGTGGCATGCGATCCCAACATCTAAATGATCTAAATTGCTACAGTATGCGCTCACGCAGGATAGCTGACATGAAATTGAACATGTGGCAGAAGGTTCACTTTGTTTATTGAGTAGAGAGGAAAAGAAAAGGTTTGACATATTAAAATGTACTTTTAGCAACGAATTTTAAACTAACAGTAACTTTTAATAAAAAAAATATGTTATAATTTTTAAGGGGTGTAAGATATACAGATGGATTTATAAATATATGTCGATTTTTAGGAAACAATGTATTTGTGAAGATACAAGTCATAATACAATTTAAATAAAAAAATATTTAAAAATGTCATAAACTAAACTAAACATAAACAAAGAACATCAATTCTTTTCTTTTATTACTAGGTATTATATTCAATAATTATTCACAATTTTTTTTCAATAAAACACAGTGGTTGAGCATTAAAATAGCGAAATTATAAAAAAAAACAAAAATTAATATTAAAAAAGCAATAAATGAAACTTTACCTTAGATTGGCACTCCTGTGGACTTCGTGCCTATACATCTGGATCGGACTGCTCCAAACTTGCACTACTTCACTGCTTTATTCTATGACTCCTGCGCATGGGTCGACGTCGTTCATCAATAAACACGTGTATGGATGAGCGTGGTTCCCGCTTAATTAGTTTGTTTTTTAAATGTTTAGATTAATTGGAAACAGTATAGTTTTTAATTGATCTGGATTTGGTTGTGGTTTAACGAGTTTCGAATTGGTAATCTATGGACCATAACGTGTAAACCAGACGCTAATGTGCGTGAGGCTGCAAAAAATGGTGTTTTCATCTGTGCAGGTCGTTGGTTCCTTAATCAGATCATCATTCTTAAAGCTATCCTCTTGTTTTTATATCTTTCTTTAATCTACACATAAAATTTTGTTAAAACCTCCTTTTTAAAATCCACATAATATGTTTACACAATTGTACATATACATTGTTTCCTATAGCCAATCGACACCCCGCATTCTTTTGTTCTAACGTTACCTCTCGAATTGGAACTTTACACATCCTGCACAATAAAAAACGTAGAATATTTCTACTTAAATCACCCGAATTTTTGTTTATGGCAACAGCAATTATCTTCCTATCAAAAAAATCGTAACTGTCAAATATTTATGATGCGGAACTGTGCGGAACCTATAAAGAGAGTTTTTGTATGAAAACGAGGAATTTATGGAATCTCTTGACGGCACAATAAATATTTAACACAAAAAGACATACGGCTTCACACTATGGAATGTGTGCTTCCTTTAAAATAATTATAGATTAATATTAATTATTGCTTTGTTGATGTAGGCCTGTATCCGAAGAAAATGTCTGATGATCAAAAATCCTACTAATATTATAAATGCGAATGTTTGTGAGGATGGATGTATAGATGTTTGTTACTCTTTCACGTCAAAACGGCTGAAGGGATCTTGATGGAGACAGAGGTAAATTATGGTCTGGAATTACATATAAGTAGGTAACTTTTTTTCGATATCACGCCGTCGAAGCCGCGGGCGCCAGCTAGTAACTAATAACCTATCGATAATAGATTAATTCAACATAATATATCTATTATTACACTTACCGTAAACGGCGCGCGGCGTGAGCCAGTCAGAAGGAAAGAATACGTGTTTTTCACTTCAATTGATAGGTATGTATGTGTAACTGGCTTAAGCCGATTCCTCTTCAGGAATCACGCCCTAAGAATATTGATTTTGGATTGCTGCGCTGGTAGCAAATAGGTGTAAGAATGATCACTGGTTGTTTTTGATCCTGGAAAGTTAAATATAGATAGCTCCTGGCCTAATCGGATAGGCATACCTATCAAGAAAATGGGCTGCGACTTGAATGATTGCTATAGTAACATTAACTCCTTAAGCAAGCTCAGTGGATTAGACAGGTTAAAAATATGTGCACTATGACTTAGTTAATCTGCGACTAATTAATGTGGAAGTAACGTTATTCCTTTAAAATTATTTAAGTTATTATATACAGAAACATTTTGACAATTTTGACATGACATACATAAAAATAATTTGTAAAAAAAAGGCAGAATGCTTTTAATTGAACTTTAATTTTGTTAAATATTTGTACGCCGCTTACGGCAAAAAATGGAAATAGCTATACTTTATATTTACACCTTTAACACCTATGTTTAACAAATAAAAATCTTTGACTTTGAAAATGTAGACTACGGTAACTCAGTACTTCAGCAACTTCCCGAAGAGACAATACAAAATGATCATTTTCCTGCCCTTGTCCCATTCTATTTGGGGTCGGCGCAACACGTTTTCTTCTTCCATTCTCCCTTATCAGACGTCACGGCATCATTTACTCCTTTCTCCTTCATATCATTCTTTACCTGGGCCTTCCTCTCGCTCTCCGTCCTTCAACATTCAGATCCATCAATCTTTTAGTCACATGTCCTTCATCCCTCCTCATTACATGTCCATACCAAGACAAACGACTCCCTTTCAAAAATATAATAAAAATTTGCAAAACATTGTATGGTATTTGCAGCTCAGAGAGTTAGATAAGCATTTATAGAACTGCAATACCATAGAATTTCTGATTCGTTGGAGGTTGGAGACAAATTCAAATAGTGTAGTGAAGTGCAGTTTTATCTTTACGGCTTCCAAATTATACGTAATCAATCAGACATGACACAGGGTGATCTGTGGAAAGTTAGTTAGTGTGGTAGTTGTAAAAAAAACCGACTAAGAAGGAAGCAGACTTGCACAACGAGCTTTCCGTACAAACTTGCGACATTAACAGCTATATTTTTTGACTGCGTAGACTTAGAAGGTTGATTTTTTCAGAGCACAAAGGGGTCACTAACTTGAGTATATGGTTGTAATTTTAAATTGATACCCCTACACGTTCCCGAGATAAAAGGTCTTGACAGACATACGGACAACAAAGTGAAATGCTTGTGTTTTGTGTTTAATGTTACTTAAAATGAGTCTTTGTTACTTGAAATAAATGAATGATAAATAAAGTGATCCAATAAGGGTTCCATTTTTTCCTTTGGAGGTAAGGAACCCTAAAAACCGAGCATACCAAAATCATTTGAAAACTCTTTTGAAGTAACAAAATCTCGAAATATTCAAATTAATTACATAAATCTGCCAACAATCCGTTCCGACTACGCAATTAGGCGTGTTTTGTCAACACGCGGGCGCGTGACAGTTGCATTGGCAGATTGGCACGCGAAATCGATCTTCATTGATCAATAAACGTTTGGCAACAAACTGTGGCTACAAATATTTAGCTCAGTTATTTTAAACTAGCTTTCGCCCGCGGCTTCGCTCGCGTTAAATTCGGTATAACACACCAAGCAGACCTGCAGTTTTTGCTCTTGCGCCTGATTGATCTGTAATAGCAACGCTAAGTTTTCCCTTTTCTTCCCTCGTTCTCCCTCATATCCCACTTTTTTTTAATAAAATTATCCTATGTCCGTCTCCTGGGTCCCAACTATCTCTGTACCTACCAAAATTCATCAAAATCGGTTTAGCCATTAAAGCGTGAAGAGGTAACAAACAAACAAACAAACAAACTCACTTTCGCTTTTATAATATTAAGTAAGGATAGTAAGGATTTAGTATTCTGATAGGTATTTTATGACGGTACCTAACTAATAGAATAGTAGATATAGATATCTACTATTCTATTAGTTAGGTACTATGACGGTACCTTCTATAGTGCCAATCATTAGAAGAACATTGTCTCCTAAAACACAGGCTTTCTGGCCTAGTTTAGGAGGTAGAAGTTCACCTTTCAATATTGTCATCACTGTACAAAAAATTCACTGTGTACAAATAAACAAAATTATTATATTATTATTAAAGGGCAAAAGAAGGAAAATGGGTGGTATAGTCAGTACAAGTCTCGTGGCTAAATAATAGCAGCCGCTCGGGTCGATCTTTAGGTTAAGCCGCGCTTGCCTAGGTTGGTCTGTGGATGGGTGACCACCCGTTACATACCGAGTTTCCTCCGTGCCTCGGAAAGCACGTTAAGCCGTTGATCCCGGCTGTCATTTGTAGATCTTTGACAGTCGTTACAGGTAGTCAGTGTTCCAAAAGTCTGACAACCAGTTTTACCAAGGGGTATCGTATTACCCAGTATTAACTGGTTGTGGAGGTCAGATAGGCAGTCGCTCCATGTAAAATACTGATATTAAGCTGCATCCGGTTAGACTGGAAGCCGACCCCAACATAGTTGGGAAAAGGCTAGGCAGATGATGATAGTCAGTACAAGTCTGACACCCCCCTCGCTCCGACCAGAGCGGGAGAATTTATTTCATGATTTCTCATTCGCAAAAAGAAAGGATATAGAGAATTTCGAGAGTAATATTGGATAGAATGAGTGGAGACGGGAGATGAGGAGCTAGCGGTTTATTAATAACGGCTGCTTGGGTCGATCGTGCCGGTTTTCCGTGGATGGGTGACCACCCATTACATACTGAGTTGTCAGGTCTTTGACAGTTGGCCCGAAAGTCTAACAACCAGTGCTAGCAAGGTGTACCTATCGTTACTCAGTACTGAGTTGTGGAGGTTAGATAGTGGTTGTTTGTAAAATATTGGTAACTAGCTTTTTCCCACGGCTTCACTCGCGTTAAATTCGGGGTAACACAGTTCCCCTTTCCTGATTTCTGCTACCTGTAGTTTTTGCCCTTGCGCCTTATTTATGTAATAGCAAAGCTAAATTTTTCCTTTTCTTCCCTCTTTCTCCCTAATTTGTCACTTTAAAAAAAAACTATCTGTACCACAATTCAAAATCGGGGCGTGAAGTAGTAACAAACAAACAAACTCACTTTCGCTTTTACAATATTAGTAAGGATTTGAATCCCCTAAGACTGGAAGCCGATTTCAAACATAGTAGGGGAAAGGTTAGGCAGATGATGAGAATGAGAAGAGACGTATGTTATTGTAATACGAATATTATTCTTGAGATCTTGTTTTCATGTTGAATGCACCTCGTGACGGTAAATATTGAATGCTTCAAAATGTTCGATAACTCGATTGCATTGTTCCGACGTGTATTTTAGCACTTTCGAGCTACGCTTGAATTGTTTTGTTTATTGTTCGTGCCGTGATAACAACTCAATTGTGCTCGAAAATTACAGTTATCTGCGTACATTCTTCTCGTCTGTATAGATCTGGACGTACAAGTGTGCGGGCATCGAATTATATTATCAAATTGATACAGATAAAGAATTAGTTGATTAATAATGTGCATAATTTACGTAAAATACCTTGCCTTTTTTGAGTTCTAGGCCCAAAAATAATATTCACATTTATATACATATTTTGTTTTAAAAGTTAATGTGTTTTCTTATCTCAAAGTTTATAGGCTACTAACAAACTAGGTACTTTAATCTCTTATCGAACAGTGACTTGTGAATTTTCGTGAAAACCACAAATGCTTTTAGTTTATGTGAAAACTTTGAAATAATAAAAAAAAAACCCAATGAGGTTATATACCGTTTGCAGACGATGGCCCTGTTGGGCCAATTGTTCGCTACGAGCATTTTGTGCAATGTGTTGTTTATTTTCAATATACTTAATGCTGGTAGAATCGAAAAAAAAACATAATTATAAAGCTATTGACGTGGTTACCTATGCGTCTTCTTCAAATGCTGATACAAGGATTATTACTACGAAGAATAGTGAGAGTGAGTACCATCCAAACTCAATTTTCAAAAGATTGTATTGTCAAATCATAATCTGCCTAGCCCTTTTTTCAACTACGGTTTTTTTATACTTGTAGTGAACATACCGGACACAGACATCGGAACGAGTGCCAAACGTTTCATTTACTCAACATTAAATACCCTAAATCCTACTAATATTATAAATGCGAATGTTTGTGAGGATGGATGGATGTATGGATGTTGTTACTCTTTCACGTCAAAACGGCTGAACGGATATTGATGAAATTTGGCGCAGAGGTAGACTATAGTCTGGAATAACACATAGGATACTATTTTTTCGATATGACGCGGGCGAAGCCGCGGGCGCCAGCCAGTACTAAATATACTGGTAGTAGATGAATACCAGTATTTTGTGTTTTTTAAATAAATTCGTGAATATAAAGGGTTTACCAACCCTTCACGATGCCGTCAATCATGTATTTAGTACATCAAACTAGTAACTCCACGCAAAAAAATATTGCTGGGAGAGATTTCCTTTTTTGGGGTGAAAAATCACGTTTTACGGCAGTAGGGTTACCATGACATCTTATAACAGAATTTATTCCTGTGTGAGAAAAGATGGTGCTAGACACCCTGTATAGCTCTGTCTCTTTCCCTCAGTGGAATAAGTTCTGTTTTAAAACGTCATGGTAGGGTAGCTGAACTCAATTTTACGCACTTAAAATATTGTGGTCATGAATGTATTGTATAGTGTGGGGGTCTTTAAAGTAGAGTTACAGCATAAAAAAAGTTAAAAGTTGGAACTTTAACCCCAATATCTCCATAACCAAAAAAAAACCAGGAATGGTTTAAAAAATATGATGTGTTCGCGAGTTTATACATATAACCCGGGTATGTTTAACTCGTGATTTAATAAATTTTTAGTGCTAGCGCATTCCATCGTCAACCTCATCTATGTCTTTTCGGACAAGAAAGGCATTAAATCATGTAGCCCAAAAAATAAAGCTTCTATGGCAGATGAGGTTAAACCCAAATAGAGATAGCAAAACAAAATTTTCTAATTATTCGAAATTGCACAAAAAAATTATACACTTGACATAAAAGGCACAAAACAATCACAAAATTAAATTATCTAATACTACTTTTCAGATTTTTATAGCGCAAAGAATAATTAACCTAAACATAACATTTATAAAATTAAAGTTCGTGACCGTATTCTAACAAATCCCAAGAGCATTGCTGAAGCGTTTAATAACTATTTTGTCGATAAAATACAGCTGAAACAGAATGACACCAAAAACCCCAAACGCTGTAGAATAAACACGAGCACTAATCAATGTTCATGGCACCTTGTGTACCTTTAGAAATACATAAAATTATAATGACATTGAATAATATAAGTAGCGTAAGATATGATGGTATTGGTACAAACATACTGAAACACGTATCACTGGAAATATGCGGTCACCTCAGTCATTTAATTAATCTCAGTATCACCACATGCATCTTCCCAGGTGCCTTAAAAACTTCAGTAACAAAGCTAATGTATAAAAAAGAGAATAGAGAATTAATGGAATATTACCGGCCAATAGCACTCATACCCGTGGTTTCCAAAATAATTGAGAAACACATTTATAACGAACTAAAGAAGTTCATTAAAAACAATAACGTTCTATGTGACGAACAGAAAGGGTTTAGACAGCATAGGGATATTAATATGGAATATCTTTGACTTTTTATATAATTAGATACAGAATGTCGATAAAATAATACCTGTATGTGGCATATTTTGTGACATGACTCAGGCTTTTGACCACGTTGATTATACTCTTAAGGAAACTTGAAGCTTACGGAATTAGAGGCAATTTACTTCTTGAGTCTTATTTGAAAGAACGAAAACAAATAATTGTTTGTCGAGTTAATTCAGTTAGCAAGCGCGAAGAGATATATCGATCCTCAGAACGTGACGTTATCTTCGGAGTAACTCAAGGGAGCATATTGGGTCCTTTTATATTCCTGTACGTAAACGATCTACCTGAATGCGATTAACAACGATTAACACTGTTTGTGGACGATAGTAATGTGACAATACCATGTAAAAGTGTCGAGACATATGAAACGGACATAAATAATGTTTAAAAAATGTTATAAATTGGTTACAGGCAAATAATTTAAAAATAAACTTGAAGAAAACTATAGTAAGTAATACATTTTAGTCAGCGGATTCCCAACAATAGCCCTTACATACACTACGACAATGCAGTTGTAGAAGAAGTAGAAAATACGAAATTTCTGGGACTCATAATAGATAAAAACCTTAATTTGAAAGGACATTCTGATAGTTTATGTAAGAGAGTTAGCAAGTCCGCATACGCTCTGCATTCGCTATCCCCAATATATTATGGATCTTCGAACAAATATGTACATTATTGATCGAAGATATGGATACACTTCTTACGGCCTATTATTGGATAGTAGAAGCCCACTTACGTTACGGTATAATATTCTGAGAGAATTCAACCGAAAGAGAAACAGTTTTTAAAGCCCAGAAAAGATGTTTATGGGTAAATCCACTGAGAGCTGCATGCCATACTTTAAACAGCACAAAATATTAACACTGCTCAGTCTGTGTACATCATGGAGGTAGCTGTGTTTGTGAAATCAAATCCAAATCGTTTTAAACGTTTGGCTGACGTAATAGACGCGACAATAATCTAGTGTGTACCCATCCCGCCAAAACGGCACTAATGCGCAAAAGTGTCTACTATATGGCTGCATTGTGTTCTACTATAAGTTAGTACAAGGTATATTTGTACTAGTTATAGCAGAATACGTAATAAGAACGAACACAGAAACTTTTTTTCTTATTTTTATCGCAAATAACATGCCTGTAGAAAAACCATTTTTTATTGAAATTGAAAATATTTATTTAAGACGAGGACAGGCACATAAAGTGACAAGTCCATAAAATAATAATTATATTAGTAGAAGAAACACACAAAACTATGTTAGTAAAATTTTAAACAATCAAGATGCTGGACATGCATGAGCGACCACTGCCTCAGGATTTGGCTGTCCACTCTGTCCGACAACACACTCAGAAGCCTGTTGGTACTACCCTGTAGCCAAGACCACAGGTAGACCGTCCTTTTGCGAAGCACCGCCTGGAAGTCATCCGTGCTGTACTCGGCAAACATGCCGGAGGCATTTTAATTCTCCCAATATTATTTTTGTATTTATACCATGAACCAATTTTTATTGTGGTAAGAAATGATGTCAAGGATTGGTCACACTGCGGCCTGCGCTGTCAGCCGTCATTTGTTTTTTGACGTGTACACACGTTCGAGCGGTGTTTGTTGGGGTTTTAAAAGGAAAAAAGCGTAATTTTTCAATTATCAAATTGCAATCCGTTCGCTTTATCTACAGCTGAAGTGTTAATTAACAGGAGTCATAAAATTTCTTTCGTTTTAACGATGTTTGAGACGCGATTTACTTAGTGATCGCGGTAAAACAATTTTGAACTGGAATTTTTCTGATCGGATTATTATTAGTGATGTTTCTTGTTTACCTTTGCGTCCACCGGATAGCGGGAGCATACCTTACGGGACTATGGACGTGATAAATGGTTAACGACACTCAATCTTTCACTTACACGTCTGTTAAAAATTTGGAATCCAAGATGCGTTTTAACGTTAAAAAAGTGACTATTGCGGTCGGTGTGGTGTTAGTTTTATGGCTTATGATTTCATACGGATCTGTAATAGAAGTACCAAGGTCTAGTACGCATCTAAATCCCGCCGTTGAAATAGAAAATAGGATACTAAGACTTCAAAAACAAATGGACGAACAGAAAGCTGATAGCTATAGACTTCTAGAGAAAGTTAAGAAATTGAAGAAGGTAGAGAATGTTAAAGAGGTAAATGAAATTATGAAGGGAGAAGAAGAAGAAAATGCTAAAGATCTGGAGGTCTTGCAGAGTAAGTTCAATATTTTTCTTAAATATGTAACAGGTTGAAGATATGGGAGGAACAACACTTGTTCAGAATTAAAATAAGAAAATATTTAGGAACCTGTACAATTATCCTGTCTGCTACATGTGTGAGCTCCATGGTTTTAATGGTTACAATATTTTTATTGTGGTTTTAAGTACCTACATATTTCTTATTTACTATTGTTAGTTTGTACATTGGTTGGATCAAACTACAGTTAAGAACTTTATAAATATGTCTTTCATCATGCAATGGATAAAATAAGTCCAAATAAAATTTATACAAAGATGATATTTACTCAAATCATATTAATAATTCTAGTTGTAATAAGAACTGGAATTATTAATAATGCAAATTCAACACATATACCTACAAGTTATGATAATTATTGTATTCATAATTCAAAATTAATAATCAAACTATAAACTAATTAAAACAATCTAGAATATTTAAATACTTCCTGTCAAACAAGGAAAATTAAAATAAACCTGTACCTACCCTTTCTATTTGGGAAAAAACTGTTTTAATTTCTTTATAACAATTCACATTGTATTTAATTACATTAATTAACTGTAAATAATAGTCCTACATTGATTCATTTATAACAGTTAAAAACTATAATGGACAACCTGGGTTCTATAACTGGTTCAGTCAAAGTAATATTGGGTTGTTCCATCAGGAATTATTCACTAGCAGCCACAAAGTTTGGAAATATGCTTTGTTGATGGCAATAGGTTGGCCTCCTATAACATATGACCTAAAAGAAACTGGCAATATGTATAGTAATGAGTACACCTCTACCCTCTGTCTCAAACCCTTCTACTATATACCGAATTCCCAGAAAAGAAATTGAACTTAAGGTTGCCACTGACTGCCTGCTGGGGTTGCAGGTTGTTTGAAAGATATACTGTGGCCCCGGAACATAAAAGGCAAATGAACAGGGGTGGGTTTTAGTCAGTAAAATGTTGACACTCTCCACCGCTCCGCCCAGAGTAGGGTATTATTTGATGCTCCAGAGGGGAGTAGTAGATGATTTCCCATCCGAAAAAAAAAGTGTTTAAGCATACATAATATTACTGTCAATTTTAATTTCTAATCTTGTTTATTTCTTAGTTTTATTCTTAATGCACTGTTCAAGAATTTAATAAGCCTGCTTCAAGCTACTCCGGAAGCAACTCATTTTAATATGGATGTATGCCTGTATGGGATTAACTTATTCTTTTAATAAAAAAAAACAGGACTATCCAAAACTTTGTTGACTTCTAATACCAAATAAGTCATGTTAAATGATTAGCTAATATAATTTCATTGAACTTGTGTTTTTGACGCAGGTGTTAGCGTGTAAATGTTAATATTTTATTGGATTAGCAGTCTATGTATAATTCTAGCTAGACAGACATTACTATTGTGGTGGTTCTATTGTATATGGGAGAAAGTAATTATATTTAAATAGAATTACTACTCTCATTTGTCTATTCTTTGTTAGAAATAAAAAGCACTATAGACAACTATTATTGGGTCAACAGTGTCACGGTAATAATGGCTAACCATTATGGGGGTTTTTTGATTAATTGATGAATTTTCAACCTTGATAAATTGAATGAATTTACAACTATCAGTATTCAGTCCAGTCAGACTAGTGTGTTCTTACTTTAGAAATTAGAGTGGTTGAAGGGCCTAATTTTTTGCAGCTTAATTTTTTTAAGCAAATATCTTATTAACCATTGACTTAGAAAAACTTTCATATCATTCAAGAGCTATCAAAAGATATCCCACACACTTAATACGTAACTTTGGGGAGTGTGCTATGGAATTGCACAATCTCATTCCCCCATTTTCATTCTAGATTCATTGTTATATGGCAGCAGTTTGACAAACCCGAACAAAGTGAACTGCCAGTTCATGGAATTCTCTGCTGGCTCCTCTGTTCCCTGTTCATTATGATCTAGATCTCTTCAAGGTTCGAGTAAATAGGTTTCTTGTAGACAAGCTTGCTCTACTCTAGTACTCATCATCGCTTCATATCAAGCAAATGGCCGCCTTATGCAAACCAATGAAAAATAAAAATAGCTCTCAGTTACATGTATAGAGAGCCACCCCTATTTTATATTTTTCATAATTTAACATCACATTTGTGTAGCAGTTCATATAAGTCACCTCTCCAAATTTCATCTGTGCGGTGCCAACATTATAGTAAAACGGGACCGTAAGGGTCCTGTTTTACTATAAAAACGCAAAGCTTATGTGGATATTATTGTAAAACTAAATTAAAAGTAATAACTGTTATTTAAGGATAAATAAATGGCGACTAAACAACATTATTTTTAGTATATGCGAAACCTGAATATAGTTTGTTCAGAATAAGTAACTGAATCAATTCCAATAGTTTTTATACCATGTTATATTTTGTCCCAAAAAATATTAATAATAGGTTACCAGTTGGACACTTAGTAGGTATACGAAATCATACGGCGCGCAACAAGGTCACGGCAGGTCAAATCGACAGTACACACGTGCGGTGTCGTTTGTGCCGCACGGTGACCGTGGTTTTCTACGGACAACCAGGTAAAATTACAAGCTTAAAACTTTCTTTTTCATGATAAAGTTCTGAAATTTTGTCCATAGATTCTTCAGATAAACATACTAGACACGTGTTTCGGGTTTCGCATAAAGTAAAACTAATGTTGTATTAATGTAGACAACTTTGTTGACACAGGTGTTATGAACATAATATGTTGCACTTATTATAGTAAATGTTAAACAGCATATGTTATAACCAGATGTTGCAATTGTGGGCAATGTGTTTGTTCTGTTTTATCAGTCTAAATGACATGTGAGGTAACAGACAGAAAAGACAATAGAGTCTTTTTTTATTATTAGATAATGGATGACCTGTTTTTTTGGGGTGGGAAATCATCCAATAATATAATTTCCCCCGCTCTGGGCGGAGCGGGGGGAGTGTCAGACTTGTACTAACTAAAACCCACCCATGGTTCATCATTGCCCCTTATGTTCCGGGGCCGCAGTATCTCTTTCGGATAACCCGCAACCCTGGATAATGGATGACCTTAAAGTAACATTTTAACAAAAAGACTGATGAGTAACGGGACAAACTACATACTTATTGCAATTCAAACTTGTTTTTGCAAATTGGGATTTCCCGATCCGTTTAGTTTGTGGATTGATAGATAAGTGTATACTTTTAAACATAGGTATGTATAAAGATTCACACGACGGCACATCAACCTACACAAAACCATTTTAATCTGATCTCTCTGCTAAGGTGTGCGATCCGTAGTAGAGAGATCAGGTTATAATAGTTTAGAATAGGTTGACCTGCCGTCGTGTGTACATATAATATAATAACAGTCATCATTGGCCTAGCCCATAGATATAAGAAAGGAGTTTTTAAAATGTCTATGGCCTTTTCCAAATTACGTTTGAGTTGGCTATCAGTCTAATTGGATGCTGAATACCAGTATTTTCAATGGAGGGACTGCCTAACTGACCTCCACAACTTAGGTAGTACCAGGTAATACAATACCACTTAGTAAGGCTGGTTGTGAGACTTTTAGGTTTTTTATTTCACTTTTACAATTTATTATCATTTTCTCAAAAAAAAAATTGATGTCGCCATCCTTACTAATATTATAAAAGCGAAAGTGAGTTTGTTTGTTACATCTTCACGCCTAAATGGCCAAACCAATTTTGATGAATTTTGGTACATAGATAGTTGGGACTCTGCCTGGAGACGGACATAGGCTAATTTAAAAAAAAGTGAGATAAGGGGGAGAAAGAGGGAAGAAAAAGTGAGGGAAAGATTTTTTTTTCGATCATGGCGCGGGTTAAAGTTAGCCTTAGCCCAAAGTAACTATAACACACGGACGAAGTCGCGGGCGAAAGCTAGTCATATATATGTCGTAGGATAATTTGATACTTCGAATCTTCGCGGAAATCCTAGGGGTTTTGCGAAAACGCGGATAATTAGACATAGGCGAAAAATTATCAAATCTTACTGGACAAAGTCAGGATTTTTGCGAAAATACTCGTTATTATAGCAATATTGCGAAACGAAACGCTGGCTGTTATGAAATAAGAACGCTGATTGGTCGGTCAGCGCGTTCAATAAGAGATCGTCTCTGATTGGTTGACGTCTTAAATGTCAATCATTTGTTGCCGAATTCCAAATGTCATAAATCTTTGAATTGTTGTAACAAGTAAAGTCTTACTAATAATTTCATATTACTATTTACTAAACGCAGCTGTGCTTGCATTGCAACTCCAATGTTACAGGTCCATGCAACTCAGCGTAAGTTTCACATTAGTGACGTATTTAATTATCTTTTGTTCTGTGATTATTCGCTTTTCAATTTTTTTTCTAGTTATCTTTTAATTTCTTTGAATAAGTCTATTTTTTCATATTTTTGCTAATTCAATAATAATTTGTTGTAGTTATTTTGTTCACTATAAGTGAACCAGAATGTGATAATAATTTTGCCTCAATATATCTTAAGTTTAGCTGTATAAGAGAAGAGAAGGCTGATGAATGAGTGATTTTATCTCAAGACTTTAATTCACAAGACTGATCAATTCCATTGTTGCACTATTAAACTAATTGTTTACCTAACCAGTTTCATCCAATTTATGGATTACACCCTAAAATTGGATCATTTTTTTTTACTACGACTGAGATCTCCTATTGTCTGTAGAAAACAACATACATACTAAAATTTTCAATAAAAAGTTTATAAAAATCAATTTAGTGATTTTCCTTTCTCACCTATTCTAAACCTTCATAACTCTATGAAACAATACTTGAAGTTAATCATCGGCAAACTAGGAACCAATTAGAAGTCAGCCAGCAAAATTGTAGCCAATCAGTGTTGAGCACATCAAATCTTACTATAGTAACGAGTATTTTCGCAAAAATCCTGACTTTGTCCAGTAAGATTTGATAATTTTTCGCCTATGTCTAATTATCCGCGTTTTCGCAAAACCCCTAGGATTTCCGCGAAGATTCTAAGTATCAAATTATCCTACGACATATATATTTTTAAATTAACGTTGCCTCACTCTAGGAAATTCTTCTTTATCGTGGGTGCGTTAACAAATGGAATTGTACACACCTGGAATTTCTCATTTAAATTCACATACACAAACAGCCAGACCCGACACAACTATCTGTAGGTCATACTTATTTGTTCCGTGCGGGGATCGAACCCACGACACGCAGCGCAGCAGTCAATCGCTCGGCTACTGCGCCAACCGTGCCGTCTTTTCATTTAATCCTTACTAATATTATAAAAGCGAAAGTGAGTTTGTTTGTTTGTTACCTCTTCACGCCTAAATGGCTAAACCGATTTTGATGAATTTTGGTACAGAGATAGTTGGGACCGTGGAGACGGACATAGGCTATTTTTTTTTAAATTGAGCTGAGGGAGTAAGAGGGAAGAAAAGGGAAAACTTAACATTGTTATTACAATAAATAAGGCGCAAGGGCAAAAACTACAGGTAGCAGGTACCTGTAAATCAGGAAAGGGGAACTGTGCTACCCCGAATTTAACGCGAGCGAAGCCGCGGCAAAAGCTAGTACATAAATAAAAAGAAGCTTTTGAATTTGGAGCTGATTATTTAACTGAGGATGTCTATAACGCTTCAGTTTTAATTTTCCTCTTTTCTTTATCAATTTGTCACTGCACACATCCCAACTTACATCTGTACAAAGAAAGAATAAAAATTTTAGTGGCCATGAAATGTAAGAGACAATAATGGTTTTACAGTTTTATAATTTGGCCTAGTTTGATTGCCTTGTTGGTTTAGTAATCGCAACCGCGACTGCTGGGCATGAGGTTCCAGGTTCGATTCTCGGGTAGCACAGTGTTATTGGGTTTTTACATCAGGAATTTCTTTTTTCTTTTATTATTTCACGGACTTAAACATATAGAAAGTTTTTGGTTCAGTAAAAAAATAAAACAGACTTCCAAAAAAAAAAACTAAAAAGTGGGAAAACTTCCGGAAGTCGGTGACTTTTTTGCCACCGACTTCCGAAAGTATTTTCCACTTTTATGTTTTTTTTTTTAGAAGTCGGTTTTATTTTTTACATAAAAGTTTTTTATTTCTACATTATAAGTTATGGTATAATGATATATCACATAGTTTTTATCGAGTATTTATTTTCCATTGTTACTAAAAAATTATCAATATAAATAAAATTGATATAGGACCACCAGGGAAACAATCAAACAAAAAAAAACAAAAAAAACCCTATCAAACAAAAAAATAATTTTGCAAATTTCTCCAGGCGGCTTTGAGTCATCGGTGAACATATACATTAAAAAAAAAAACCGACGAATTGAGAACCTCCTCTTTTTATTGACGTCGGTTAAAAATGAGTTATCTACACAGATAAAAAATTACACATCTGACAAATTTATCAGTTAAAGTATTGACATATTTATCTCCCACATGCCAGCCAGGTTTTATCATAATTATTGACTGACCTGTGTTTTGTTAGCCAACAGTATAATAATTGGATATAGAGTGATTTTCATCTTATACGAATGGTAATAGAGTTTGTTTTTGTTAGATAAGAGTTTGATTATGTCAATGGGGTGATGGGTATTGTATGTAATTGTGTAGTCTATATTTTGTTGGCACTGCAATTTTTGGGCTTTAACAATTTTTTTAAATATTCAAACATTAATTTTGCACTGTGACATGACTGCCATGTTGCAGCACCATGCTGAGATATGAGCCTTTTAGCCTCGTACAGGACTAATTTAGTCAATTTTCAATATTGTTTTTAGTTTTTGTTGTTCTCTTTTTAAAATTAGTTTTGTTTTGTCCTGTGCAAGTTTAATAAACAGTTTTTTTTTAAATTCTAATTTTGATAATTCAGCTTTTGTCCATAGAAAATACCAGTTTTGTATTAAGACGCGTACGCATTCCTTTCCAAAATATTCAAGTAATATCTTTAAAAGGTTAAGGGATTTAAAACTCTTTATTTTGATAATTCAATACACGAGATTTGAAGAATAAAATTCAAACCTTACGTTAAGACGCATAAAATCTAGCATTTTTCTTAGTATAAATGTTACGAGTGTCAGTAAATTGCTCGGGTTGCGCCACTATAATAAACGACGTAAAATTTATCCAAATTGGTCCATCCGTTTAGGAGATAGGAGGAAACAAAGAAACGGACAAACAAACATGACCCTCTGTACAGGTTACACTATTAGGGTGTTAGGTATGTTAAATTAAACAACAGTCTGTCTCCAATGAGCACGTCTTACTAGCACGGCGGACCAGAAGCGAGTGAGCGCTCAGTCCATTAATATGACCGAGCGCGCTCCCGCCACCGCTCGCCCTACCACTAAGCGTGTCGGTATTTATTATACACTACATCTACCTTTTACAAAATTTTAAAAATAGCATAATTTCGTATAAATATAATAACATACAAATGAGTTTATTTCAAGAATAATCATCAAATAATTTTAATAATATTCCGTTAAACAATCACTTATTCATTTTCGTCACACACGTTGTTACAGGCGGTATCGCTATTTTCTGAAAGCTTATTATCCTTATTTGGTCAAACTTCCCACTTTCTTTACTATATTTCTGCGCAACCGCTGTCCACTATTTATTCACCAATGTGTGTCGTATCCTTGAATGTGGTGGATAACTTGTTTTCTTTATTGTATTCTCAACATATACTTTTTTCCCAATATCTTTCCTAGATTCTGTTGCTTTCCTCTTGCTATCTGCATTTTCTTTTCTTTGCAGAATCTATGTTTTTAGTCAAAATCAAAATATTTTTATGTCACATTGGCCTACATGGGCACTTATAAATAACATTCGAGAAAAGGTGCACGGTTCGGGTTGGTCGTTTCCTATGGAGAAGAACCGGCAAGAAACTCCATAGTCACTCTTTTAAAATCATTTGGTTTTACAATGTGGTTGTTACAGCGTTAGTACTTAGATATGAGAGGACAGCGTAGGCCAGGCAATAAGTCATTGCTTGCTTTATAAAACGCAAAATAAAATAATAAGTTAACAAGCGTCTAAGAATCTACAAGGCCAACAATGTCCACTCATTCACAATAAATTGCTTATAAAGAATCAAACAGTTCTGCCTCTTAACTTCGACATTTGGAAATTTCTGTTTGGAACAACTGGATACCAAATTCTTTACAAAAACTTTCAAATTGAACTAACAAACTGCCGACCATGATCAGCGGTAACGCTTACGGGTGCACCTAACCAAGAAAATACCTCTTTAAGCTTGGAGTGTGCAGAGTCTATGTTAAAGGTTTTCATTTGTTTATATCTACTACTAGCCTAATATATGTACTTTAATTTACTAATAATATTTGTACTTGAATAATAAATGTGAGTAACAGCATTATTTTAGGACGCTACTGTAAACTATATTGAATGTCTTTCCATTTGGTGCTGATAAATATAGATTTCAGGCACTGGACACTCGCGACCATGCTACATACAGCTGCCACACACATACTAGTGTTTACCCTTGCGCCTTATTTATTGTAATAGCAAAGCTAAACATTCCCTTTTCTTTCCCCCTCTTTTTTTACTGAGCTTTTCACATATCTTGTCAATATGACTAATCCAGGAACATTTATGATCTAGATCTGTCCCAAGAAAAGTCATACTATCTGATTGTTGTATACTTTTATCTTTATAATTGATGTTCAAATTTATTTTATTCCAATTATTGTTACAAAATTGGACATATTAGGTTTTTCTATGTTGGGTTTAACCTCTCAAGGACCCCCATTATTTACGTCAACTATCCGTCAAGCACCGCCGGGCGGATTCTTATCGTATGTGTAATCTGATTTTAAGACTTGTCTTTACTACAAATACAGTTTTCAATCGATCGAGGTTTGGTGGCACGAATTTGTGCCAGCGGGGCTCAACGGTAATACTTGTTTACTGGCACGTTTTTGTGCCGCTGGGGCTCTAGAGGTTAAAGTTTCTTTTTTTTTTCTTAGTTATTACTTTGCTCACATTACTATTGATTTCCTCATTTAAAGTTTACTTCATTTTTAGGAATGGTTACGGACATATCGTCTGCAAAGACTACGCAAGGATCATCAGTTACTTTTGTCAGGTCATTGATATATATAAAAAGGGTGGGCCTAAAATATTGCCCTGTGAAACGCCTTTGCAATTGTGACCTAATTTGAATTTGGATGTCAGTTCACCTTTTTGGTTTGGCTTATCCAAAGTAATCTCTACAATGTTCACCATCACTGTCCACTTTGGAACGTAGTCTCATTTTCATGGCTACAATGCCCGGGTGGCTTTGGCCACAAGAATGCGCCAATGGATAGCCATGCGTCCAATTTAATGGATAGCCAATGAGTCCAATTTAATGGATAGCCAATTCGTCCAATTTAATGGATATACAATTCGCCCAACTATTGTTCTATATTTCATTCCTGACTAACTTTAGCTCTGAATCTCCCTCACAGGCTTGCCTTTATTCACGCAAAGTAATTGCTACAGGATGATATTGATCAACTACCAAGTATAAATAATTGGGTAGCTGACACCATCAACCAATAATTTAAAGACACAATTTTTCTGAAAGAACACGTTATTCTAGACCTGAGAACTGCATTAATTTCAAAATAACTTTAAAATTCGATTTTTAGTTGCTTTTAAATCAATAAATAGTTGCGTCATTGACTTGACAACTTAGTGACGTCATCGTTTGCGAGTCCCATACAAAATCTATGGGGGAATCGCGTTTTGACAGCTCATAAAAAGTATGTCAAATGATTGGTGGTGTCATCCACCCTATTATCATCATCAAAAGCTTGTGTTTGTGTATCGTGCCAATAAGAGATGATATCCGTATCTTTGCCTAGTTTTAGTCTTAAAAGTTCGCGCAAGGATTCGGTCTATGAAGCTGAATAAGGGATCCATTTTCCTACATAATATACTAGCCCTAAGAAGCTTTGTACCTTCCAATTACTGTTGGCACTCGCAACGATTCTATCAGTATCGGGTCATTTAGTTCCCTTCAAAATGGTTGAACGGGGCTGCCGTCATGTTCATGAACGGGCACTGACAGTCGACTATTAGCCGCCACGGTTTTGTTTAAATTAATTCGTTCATTCATCTATTAAACTCTTGTTTTTGCTTTTACTCTGGACGCTCTTAATGTGCTCGTTTTTGTACATCGTTCTCACATGTATGCATAATCTCAACATGAATGATATATCCATGATTTTGTAAAAATATTATGATTTAAAAGAGCGTTCACGGAGCCCTCTGCCCATTCATCTCCACAGAGATCTGCGCTTTGGAATGGCAACTACAGTATTTAATTTTTTCACAAGCTACTATGTCTCGTGATTGGGACTGTAGCACAATCCTTTTTATTTTCATGACATTCAATATGCCTGTAAAGGTCTAATCGTAATAAATGCTTTGAGTTTGACCTCTGCTTAACCCTCCAGAGATTATACGCGTGATTTTATGTCAACTAAAACAGTTTATTGACTAGACAATCAGCCATCTTACTTTACTTTGATAAAAACATAGCCTTCGCTTAGTAATTACCGACGCCATGTTTTCAAAGGAAAATACAATAACCAAAGTACATTTTCAAATTCCCACGACGTTCACATGCCTAGCGCATTATTTAAAACGTTAATTCAGTCATTAATTTTCCTTTTTTCTAATGCATGAAAGTTCAAAATGAATAACGTTAAATTTGTGTATAATTCAGTTTGAACAATCCAGAGCTTTTATTTTAAAGGGTTTTTATTAAGCGCGTTTTGATTCGTTTAGCAGAACATTGTTATCTTTTAAAACCCTTAAGACATATTTTGTAAGCCTGTGCTATGTTCGGCCTCGTCGCTTCGTTCCATAGTGGGCAAAGGATGCTTTTCCCTAATGATAGCTCGATTGGCTCTCATATCATATGTACACAGATGCGAACATCGCAATCCGTTTTTTTTTTTTTTTTTTTTGACGTTGCTACATTAGTAGCGATCAAGTACAACTCAGGCGCACGCTCGAGTATAGTGGCGGTAGGTGTATTTCGACGGTTCCTACGTACATAGGTATTTTATTTTTTCCACGTTTTTTTTTTTTTTTTGAAAAACTTATAGATGACCATTTATACGACACTTATTCGTTGTATTTATAATACTTTTTATACGTCTTATACGATTTCTAAAACACGGTAAATAAGTTAAATAAAAATCGTATGTATTAATTATTTCAACTAATAAGTAATTATTTTGTCACAAGTCTGCTACCATAAATAAAATAACATAGCGAGGAAAACTGTTCCACCGTAATACAGTTTATACTAGTACGGGGGGAACAGAGTGAATCAGTTCTGTGTTAACAACCATCTATAATGAGTACCGACAAAAAGTGTCTACTACCTCTACTGCTTATTTGTAAGTAAGTTGAATTGTGCAAGGTTGTTAGTTTGCTTTATTGAATAAAAACAAGTTCAGCATGTAGGCATAGATAATTTATAATCTAAAGCCGATGATACAATAATAAAATGCCATTTTCGACATGTCCTCATGCACGCAGGGACCGTCGACATTTTTTTTTTTTTTTTTTTTTTTTTTTCGACGGAATTACTTCCATTATAGGTACCGTTCCGATTTTCATCGAACTTCCCTTGATCTTATTTCACAAGATCATTTAGGTACTGTTTGGTTACCCAAACTACCTCTTGAAAGAATTATTTCCTTTATAGGTACCGTTCCGATTTTCATCGAACTTCCCTTGATCTTATTTTACAAGACCATTTAGGTACTGTTTGGTTACCCAAACTACCTCTCTAAGGAATTACTTCCTTTATAGGTACCGTTCCGATTTTCATCGAACTTCCCTTGATCTTATTTTACAAGACCATTTAGGTACTGTTTGGTTACCCAAACTACCTCTATAAGGAATGACTTCCTTTATAGGTACCGTTCCGATTTTCATCGAACTTCCCTTGATCTTATTTTACAAGACCATTTAGGTACTGTTTGGTTACCCAAACTACCTCTCTAAAGAATTACTTCCTTTATAGGTACCGTTCCGATTTTCATCGAACTTCCCTTGATCTTATTTTACAAGACCATTTAGGTACTGTTTGGTTACCCAAACTACCTCTAATAACCACGTTTTTGTTGACAGAACAAAAGTAAAATAACATAATAAACTACAGTGAGTTATTTAATATCAGTTACACTCACACTTATCAAGTTATTGTAACTATATTACTATATTGTTGTGTATGTAAAAATTATATAAAAGAAAAACATATTTAGTGTTATACTGTATACAGGTAAGTAAGCCATAAGTTCTCATAAAGTTTGTCTAATGAATAAGATTTTATAATATAATACCCGGTGACCGGTGATACAGGTGTTTCAATACCCACCACAGGCACCAGTGATTCACAAATATGTATTAACTTGTTTATGCCAATAAATAATTTATTATTATTCATAATATTTATGAAATCGTGTATTGTAACAATAGCTACTTCGAAAACACTGACATTCAAATTATTAATTAACACCTTTGATAGTTTTGTTCTGTCAACGACTTTCATTTGTGGTATATTTTGATGTACAGGTACTTCGATTAGTCAATAACGACTATTTAGGTACCAACCAAGTAACAAAATCAGATTTATCTTGAAATATTCCTTTTGTGATCTCAAAGCACACAAATTACGTAAATTAATTAGAATGCTGGTTTCTAAAATAATAGCATACGTAAGCTAAATAAGCCAATCGTTTTAATTATTGTGTCATAACCAAAATTATATTTAAATTCGTTATTTTATTTCAATAATTACGTAACAATTTAATAATTACGTACCCAGATTAAAAGTAAGTAATTAATTCATTTTAAAACCCAGTTATGGGCTACATGGAACATCTCAATGAATAAAAACTGATTAGTCACTGATTTACCTCTTTATTCACAATATGTTTTGAATTTTGGTACATACCTTACACTTATGTAATCCTGGCAGGGTCGCCACTTGTACAGGTTACACTATTAGGGTGTTAGGTATGTTAAATTAAACAACAGTCTGTCTCCAATGAGCACGTCTTACTAGCACGGCGGACCAGAAGCGAGTGAGCGCTCAGTCCATTAATATGACCGAGCGCGCTCCCGCCACCGCTCGCCCTACCACTAAGCGTGTCGGTATTTATTATACACTACACCCTCTTTTTGGGGTTTACCACAGTCGGGTAATAAACTTACTACATTAATGCGTTCTACACTTCGAACTTACCTACTTTAGTAAAACAAGCAAATTACATAAGTCCTTGAAAAGACAATTGTAATGAAATAACTGAAAATCGTTGGAAATATTCTCAATTTGTGACGCCATGAGCCATGATTGTACGAATCACTCAATGTCAGTAGTCCGTAACCATAGATAATTGTGTTAAGAAATTTTAGGTACAAATCAAATAAAAAACCTTTTTTTATTTTATATGTTATTGGCTTTTCTTTTGCGGGTGGGGAATCGTCAAATAACTTCCCTTTCCCGGGGGAAGTGTCAGACTTGTACTGACTAAAACCCACCCATGTTCCTTCTATTGCCCTTTACATTCCGAGGCCATTTAAAAAAAAAAAAATCTCTTAGAGGCGCGCGTGGAACACTAACGCGCCGTCGACACGGCCTGTCGTCAATAGACGGAGGGACGGTGAGCCACCCATTGCTCACCGTCCACAGGCCCGCATCTACGGTGGCCGAGAGCCCGACGTTCGGGGCGTCTCCCGCGGCGGCTGGGTTGGTTTGAGGTTCTCTCTCTCTCGAATTTCTAGAGACTTATGTAACGAGTGTTTTAATATACTATTACGATACACACTTGGGTCTAATTTACTTCCCCGCTTTTTGGCAGCCATTTTGAGATATTCTCTATGCGTGTACAACAAATAATCATATCTCTTAAAGTGTTGATCTTACTGAGACGACAATAGGTTTATTCAGAGCGCAACAATATTGTCTATCATTTAAAGTTTAAATTAAGAAATGATGAGCTTACATTTTCCTAACTTTAGAAAACAAAATTAAGGTCCAAAAAATATGCAAATCAACGAAAGTTTTGTAAACTTTTTTGTGAAAAAAAAATGGTAGTTTTTTTTAATCAATATATTTGAGTACTAGAATGTTTGTTATATAAGTACATAGAATATCGCTAGACCGTGACCGGACACATTGTATAATACTACTCTGTCAAGAAAGTACCGGGAAAAGATCAATAATACACAAAATGTCTGTTATTCATCCAAATTTATTTTATCACCTTCAAAGTATGCTCCTTTAGAAACGATACACTTGCGCCAACGAATAATCCATTCATCAAAACATTTTTTAAACGCTGCTTCCGGAATTGAGTTCAGTTCTCGCCGCGAATTCTCCTTTATGTCTTCTATCGATTGAAAACGGGTGCCACGAAGTGGTAATTTGAGTTTAGGAAAAAGAAAAAAGTCAGCAGGAGCCATATCTGGTGAATATGGTGGTTGCTGGATGGTATTTGTTGAGTGTTTGGTCAAAAATTCGTTCACAATGATAGCCTTGTGCGAAGGCGCATTGTCGTGGTGCAAAATCCAAGAATTTTCATTCCACAAATCTGGCCTTTTTCGTCGAATTTGCTCTCTTAAACGCCGCATAACGCTCAAATAATATTCTTTATTTACCGTTAGACCTTCCGGTAAGAATTCAGAGTGCACAACACCGCGATAGTCAAAGAAAACAGTCAACGTGACTTTGACTTTTGATCGACTTTGGCGTGGTTTTTTCGGTTTCGGTACAGTTGGAAGGCGCCACTCCGAAGCTTGTTGACTAGTTTGCATGTCAAACTCGTAAACCCACGTTTCGTCACCAGTAACAATGCGTTTCATGAATGTTGGGTCCGAACTGACTCGTTCTAGCATGTCCTCAGCGACTTTCATGCGATTGAGTTTTTGGAGAAAATTCAGATCTTTTGGGACTAGCCGAGCAGCAACATGTTTCATACCCAAATGATTAGTTACAATGGTACGGATCGACTCGTGAGATACAGAAAGTTCGGCGGCTATCTCTCTCAGAGTTGAATGGGGATTTTCAGTCACATTTTCTTCACTTTTGCGATGTTAACTTCAGTTGCAGACGTTGACGGTCTACCAGAGCGAGGCAAATCTTCCATCACATCTCGACCGCTTTTGAACGCTTTGAACCACTCATAAGCACGAGTTTTTGATAAAGTCGATTCACCGTAAGCCTTCTGTAACATTTTCAGTGACTCCGAACACGAAATTCCATTGGCGATGCAAAATTTAAGACAAACTCTTTGTTCGATATTTTTGTCCATTATGAAATTCGCAATACACACTATATATGATATTACTAAAACCAGCACTGTATTTAATATAAATAACAGATGCAACTCAAACTCCGCGCCAAAATGGAAAACAGTTGTGCCAATCTAACAACTACAAAAAAAACAAAAATTTTAATTTGGAACCATAAACAAATCATCCATTCCCGATACTTTTTTGACTGAATGTATATAACTAATTTATTTCAGCCATACACTCCATACATAAAATAATGGAATATTGTCTTATTGCAGATGCCGCACAAACCATCCTGCCTGTATTAGTGATAGCCTGTGATAGGATCACAGTGAAGCGATGTCTGGACAACTTGGTCAAGTTTAGGCCAAGCAAGGAGATCTTTCCTATAATAGTTAGTCAGGTGAGTGTCATTCATATCCATTTAAACCATACTATATTCTTCCAGCGGACCCAGCAGACCTTATCCTGCACAACACCCAATGAAATAAACTCACAAAAACACTTCCAAATCGGTCCATCCGTTTAGGAGGGATTAGATGAGAAACACACGTACAGAAGAATTATATAAACGTAGGTACTAGCTGTGCCCAGCGGATTCGCCTGCTGCTTAGGTCCCCTAAGAGCCACCCTAATCACTTAGGGGTATGAAAAATAAATACCGAATATATATTCAACTAGCTTTTGCCCGCAGCTTCGCTTGCGTTAAATTCGGGGTAACACAGTTCCCCTTGCGCCTTATTGATTTGTAATAGCAACGCTAAGTTTTCCCTTTTCTTCCCTCTTTCTCCTTCACATCCCACTTTTTTAAAATAAAAATTAGCCTATGTCCGTCTCCTGGTTCCCAACTATCTCTGTACCAAAATTAATCAAAATCGGTGTAGCCATTAAAGCGTGAAGATGTAACAAACAAACAAACTCACTTTCGCTTTTATAATATTAGTAAGGATTTCATAGAAATCGGTCAAGCCGTTTCGGAGGACTGGGGCAACTAGAACACGAGAATTTTATATATGTATTAAATTTAGATAGGATAATCCGTACTAATATTATAAATGTGAAGGGCTAAAATAAACTCAAAAATATATTCAAGTTTTTGGTTCTTTGAAGCTGTAAAAAAGCAACCTTCTAAGTCTGTGCAATCAAAGGATATGGCCTTTTATGTTGCAAATTTGTACGGAACCCTCGTCGCGCGAGTCCGACTCGCACTTGGCCGGCTATTTAATTTTTGGCACGGAACCCTAAAAAGATACCGATATGGCTTCAGCAGTTGTCGTGAAAACATTAATGAGAAGTGAAATCACCAGTTGGTACTTCGTAGTGTAATCTTGTTAGTTAGGATTTTCACTGTTTTCATAGGTCTTCTTTATAGGTTTTGTTTATGACAAACTTTTATTAGCTTTACCTAAGTAAAATAAATTTATTTGCATAGTCGGTAGGTACATAAAATGAGGTGTAACTAGAGTTGGGTGAGCCTTGTACAATCGATGCCCCGTACTAGGAATTTCTCCTGTATCGTGGGATTTATTTATTTATTTTGGGAAAACAAACAATTGTACAATAAATGTAACAAAAAAATATTATAACATATTCGGAGTAGGCTAGTGTACAATCCACGACGTTTCCACATATTACTAAGAAAAAAGAGATACAGTGTAGACACAATATTTTAAATAAAATAACATTAGAAAACAAATAAAAGGACTTATATAATAATTAAAGACAAGAAGATCAAATTAATGTTCATAACTTAAATTATGTTACGGCTAATGGTACATGCTTTATGGATTATCTATAAACTAATGATAATTATAAATAAGAAATAATATTATGAAAGGGCAACACACACAGTAGGTACTAGTTACATTATTGCAAACTATTGACTAACATTTTTTTAAATTTTTGGCGGTTTGAAGCGAATCAACAAAATGTTTATTGTAGGTTTTGACTATCCTATGGAGCGGCGGCGCCCGTTCACCCGCGTTTGTACGACAGGGTGTCGTAGCAAAGAGTGGGTAGACGCGTACCTCTCGCCGTATAACTGTTCTGGGTATTCGTAGGTGCGTTTCCAAACATTTAAACTCACATGCACAAACAGCCCGACCCGAAACAACTACCTGTAGGTCATACAGATGTTAGTTCCGTGCGGGGATCGAACCCGCGACACGCAGCGGAGCAGTCAATCGCTCAGCCACTGCGCCAACCGTTCCGCCAGACCTTATATAATAAATCTATACATATAATAAGACTGTAAAAGATCGATTTCTGTACATTGAAGATTTTTATGAAAAATTGTTACAGGGGGTCTTAATTACCGTAATAGAAGCCAAAACAACAATTTTTAAAATTTTTGTCTGTCTGTCTGTCTGTCTGTTTGTCCGGGCTAATCTCAGAATCTACTGGACCGATTTTGACGGGACTTTTTTTATTTGACTCAGTATCACCTGGAGAGTAAACTGGGATATAAATAATCACGCCGATGAACTTAGGGGGCAGGCAGGAAATTGAATCTCAGAATCTACTAAACCGATTTTAATGGGACTTTCCGGACATAGGCTATTACTTTTTTTTAAAAGAGTGTGATATGAGGGAGATAGAATAAGGCGCTACCAAATTTAACGCGAGCGAAGCCGCGGGCAAAAGCTAGTAGAGAGTAAGATCAAAAGAACGGTACCTATATGGTTAAAAAATAATGGTGGACATTAATAGTATAAAACATTACTTTCAATCACACAAAGAAAAACAAAAAAATAGAATCATTCAAATCAGCGCTTCGATAATTAGATATGTCAATTAATTAAATTATACAGTTTAAATGTCAGTGTCATTTAAAATGTCAGCTACAGTATAATAACATTTTTCAATCAATAA
This sequence comes from Ochropleura plecta, assembly GCA_905475445.1. Taxonomy (NCBI): domain Eukaryota; kingdom Metazoa; phylum Arthropoda; class Insecta; order Lepidoptera; family Noctuidae; genus Ochropleura; species Ochropleura plecta. Next base: position 4,212,094 of record FR997750.1, on the reverse strand, counting down.
TGATGTTAGTTTCTTTTTTAAGTTTTAAGTTGTTGAAAAAAACTGCCAAGTGCGAGTTAAACTCGCGCACCGAGCGTTTCGTACATACTTGCGAAATAAACAACCATTATTATTATTACTTTTTGCGGGTGATGTTTATAAGCAGACAAAACAGACTACCCTCTTCCTGCCTGTCCTCCTACCTCATTATTCATGTGTGTGATCATTATTCCGATTATTATTTTTTACACATATTTTTTTTTTGTATTTTTACATTATTCCTTATAAAATATACATCAAACAAAAAACATTCAAAATTACAAAAAATAGTACATTTAAAATTACATAAAGCAAAAAAAAACGTTTTCACGTCCGCAAAAAAAAAGATGCAAACAACATACATACATTTATTATTTTTATGTATGTTCTTCTATATTATTATAGTTATGTTTATTGAAGTAAGTGCTTAATTTGATATTTACACACTGTGTCTACGTGTCTTATGAATGTGTTCTATCGCAGGTCTGCTGGAGGAGATTTCTAAATGACATAAGCAGTATCTTTGTGCTCTTATGTCTGTATGTATTTTTTCCATCATGTGTGTGTACATAAATAAATAAATAAGTTGATTATATTTTATAATCGGACGAAATTGTATACGGCTCGGATACTATTCGCTGCTCAACGATAAGCAGTTATGATTGCTATTTTACAAGCCTGTGTAGAGTTGAAAATATATAACAATTTCGTTTTATTTCCTTGAAATGGTGTTTTGTTGGTTGCAATGTATATATATATATAAATACGAATACAGAGATTTTAATCCATAACATTTAATGTTGACACATAAAAGTGATTTGATTTGAAATAACAAACATTAATCTATTCTATTGGAACCTTGACCCCCTATATCTCCATAACCTAGAAGGTTCCCAAATATGTTCCAGATCAAAAAAAAATATCGCAATGACAATGAGAACACGTGCTTTTCGACTTCGTTAAGGGTACCTTTACACCATTTATTTTATGTCAATGTATCGGTCATGGTCGCCATTAAAGATAGGTAGGTACTCATTAACAAGTGCCTCCATTATAGATAACATACGAATAGCTTGCGTGATACAGCCAGTATCACGCAAGCTAGCAACTATTCGAATTATTATTAATAGTTGTATTATCAATATTGACTGTTTTTATTATCAACTAGCTTTTACCCGCGGCTTCGCCCTCGTTAAATTCGGGGTAACACGGTTCCCCTTTCCTGATTTGCAGGTACCTGCTACCTGTAGTTTTTGCCCTTGCGCCTTATTTATTGTAATATCAAAGCTAAGATTTCCCTTTATTTCCCTCTTTCTCCCTCATACCTCCCTTTTATTTAAAAAAGCCTATGTCCAGGGTTCCAATTATATCTGTACCAAAATTCATCAAAATCGGTTTAGCCATTTAGGCGTGAAGAGGTAACAAACAAAATCGCTTTCGCTTTTATATTATTAGTAAGGATGGTTGTGTTATCAATATTGACTGTTTTATTACCAATACCTCACGTTACAATGTGGTGTTTATTTGAATACACATAACATCACGGTTAGGATTCCCGAAGAATTATGCAGAGGTGTGAGTATAAGGTGTAAACGGATCCTTCACGGTCCCGTCAACCAAGCATTCAGAATCTACATCAAATCAAGTAAAAGGGCAATTTTTTTTTGTTTAAAAATTATGGTTTGCTGTAGGCCTCTCTGTGACGCACTTAAAAACATGCTGATAGCTGCCTTAAATAGTACATGGGTCATGAAGAGATTTTAATCCATAACATTTACCTATGTTAACAAATAAAAGTGATTTGATTAAAAAACTTAAAAACTTCTATCGAAAACAAAAGTTGTAACTTTGACCAGGTATGGTATGCAAAATGGTATGGTACTCAAAACATGCTGATAGTTGCATTGAATAGTACATGGGTCATGGATTGATTTTAATCTATAACATTTACCAATATTAAAAAATAAAAGTGATTTGATAAGAAAACTTAAAAACTTCTATCGAAAACTAAAGTTGGAACTTTGACCCCCAATACCTCCGTAACTAGAAGTTTTCCAGGCATGGTATGCAAAATGGTATGGAACTCAAAACATGTTGATAGTTGCATTGAATAGTACATGGGCCATGGAGAGATTATAATCCATAACATTTAACCATGTTAAAAAATAAAAGTGATTTATTTGAAATATAAAACATTAATCACTTCCATTAAAAAATAAAGTTGGAACTTTGACCCCCAATATCTCCGTAACCTAGACGGTTTCCAGGTATGGTCCAGATCATAACAAATATCGTAATTATGAAGAGAACACGTGTCCTTCGGCGCTTACACCTTTTAGATTAGGGCCCCACGTTTTCCCATTTATATTTCAGTCATAAGTCATGTGATAAGGGCAAGCCAATTGCCACCGACGTTGTCCAAATTCAGTTCACTTTTCGCAACGTACTCACGGTAAAATGACATGTAAAATATCATTAAATAGAGGGGCCTGCCAGGGCCAACGCCTGGCGTGGTTGCGGGTTATTCGAAAAACCCCGGAACATAAAGGACAGAAGAAGGAACATGGGTGGGTTTTAGTCAGTACAAGTCTGATACTTCCCCTCGCTCCGCCCAATGCGCGGGTTGTTAATTAATGATTTCTCATCTGAAAAACAAAAAGTACATAATACTTCGAGTAATTCTGCCTGAATTTCATAAAACGGTTGAAGCTTACGACGAAGCGAGCCAGTGATATTGAATTGTAGACTATTTGTTTCATTCGTTCACGTAGGTAAAGTACATTACTGTTCAATTAATATTGATGAGCAAGTTATTTTCCCTTTGATTGTTAAATCATGAAAGCACATAGAAGACACACAGTATTTATTATACCTGTATCTATGGTAGTTATTTCAGAGTTTGGTTTTTTCGAATATTACATTTATTTTACATGAAAGATACAAAGTTTCAAAAGTAATAAAAATTCTAAATACTATTGTAGTATTTTTTAAACGTCTTGTACAATAGTGGTACATAGGCAGACATAATGCCATAAGGCATTCTCTACCGGTCAACCTTTGGGTTAAAATACGAGAACACAGTAGGGTAGGACAACATAGGGTACAAAATTATATCTAGAAAAAAAAACGACCTATTTGTTATCGAGATCTTATATAATATATACTACTAATATTAAAAATACGAATGAGGATGGATGTATGGATGTTTGTTACTCTTTCAAGTCAAAACGGCTGAACGGATCTTGATGAAATTTGGCATAGAGGTAGATTATGGTCTGAAATAACACATAGGATTTTTTCGATGACGCGGGCGAATCCGCGGGCGCCAGCTAGTATAAAATAAACTAATAAAGACATTTAAAAATAAAAAAACAGAAATAAGAAAAGAACAAGAAAACTACAGTAATTGCTATAACTTTTAATTGGGAGCTAAATTAGTACTTAATTTTCAGTTTTACACCTACCAATAAAATTGTTTGTCTGCGCATCACCCAAAGGTAGAAAATATCTATGGCATTAAGTCCGCCTCTGTACTTTGTGCTTGTAGTATTATACAAATAAATATCCGATATAACGTGGACTGGATTTGTATTGATTTCTCGTACAATGGGTGATCGTGTGTACAATACCTACACATTATATTGCAATGTTTATATTACTTATGTTTTAATCCAATTATAGAATGCATGTGCATTGTCCTTATTGGCAATAGGGAATATGCAAGCAATGCAAAACATTGTTATTAATTTTGTATAGGTATGTTTTGTCCTGTACCATTGAACAATGTAGTACACTTTTATTATTTTACTAGCTTTTGCCCGCGGCTTCGCTCGCGTTAAATTCGGTAGCGCCTTATTGATTTGTAATAGAAACGCTAAGTTTTCCCGTTTTATCCCTCTTTCTCCCTCATATCCCACTCTTTTAAAAAAAATAGCCTATGTCCGTCTCCTCATTCCCAACTATCTCTGTACCAAAATTCATCAAAATCGGTTTAGCCATTAAAGCGTGAAGAGGTAACAAACAAACAAACTCACTTTCGCTTTTATAATATTAGTAAGGATGTTGTGTTTTTGGTGAACGCAAACCCAAAGCGCATTGTCTGAATAATGCCGGTAGTGACGTCAAAGTCCATGTGTTGTTACACTTTTATTTGAAAGTACTTAAATTTTCGCTTTTTGCAATTTTTACTTTCTATGCGCATAATAAACTCTATATATAGTATCTGTATGTATATGTAGTAGTCTGTATAGTATTTAAACAACTTGCATAATTATTTTAATTAAGAGCTAAAAATTAGATTTAAATAAATATTTAATAGTATAAAAAACTAAAAAAACACGCTTTTAGCACGCACTAAAAATTACAAATCCGCCATATTGGATTTAAGTCACGTGACTATTTTTTTCGTATTCCTGACAGCAAACACTGATTTGTAATGACGTTTCTTAGTCATGTATAAATAAATAAAATGTTTATTTCAATAACTTAAAAATACTTTTTTTTGGGAATTTCCGTCTATTTATTAAACGTATTGTCATCAGAACTCAGAGCGTGTGCAAAATTTCATCCTAATCGAAGACCGAATCATAATTGAAGATTTTCTTACATACATAGTTACAAGTGAAGCTAATAAAAGCGTGTTAAAAAGGGAAATTGTGGTAAATGACGTCACATCATGGCCGCAACAATCACAGGCGTTTGAACAGCAGTAGAAAACTAGGAGATTTTTTTGCGACAAGTATTACTGAAGTTTTAATACTTTACTTGGGTTGGTAGTACTGTTCTTCATTGATTAAAGAGTAAAGAAAACATTACATGCATATTGACTTTACTATGGTATTGTGTTGGTTGGAATGTGAGACCAAATAGGTCTTGTTACAATGTTTTCGTTCACCATCGGTCATTTTTTTCTATAACGACTTAAATACTTAGGTACCGTATCTATATCCTTACTAATGTTATAAAAGCGAAAGTGAGTTTGTTTGTTACGTCTTCACGCCAAATGGCTAAACCGATTTTGATGGATTTTGGTAGACATATTTGGGACCCTGGCGACGGCCATAGGCTATTTTTTTTAAAAGAATTTCTAAAAAGAGTGAGAAATGTGGGAGAAAGAGGGCGAAAACTCAGCATTTCTATTACAATAAATAAGGCGCAAGGGCAAAAACTACAGGTAGCGGGTACCTACAAATCACGAAAGGGGAGCTGCGTTAACCCGAATTTAACGCGAGCGAAGCCGCGGTTTTATATAAAAATGAATCCCTATTTCCCGTGGATATTCACGCGTGGACGGTTGGGCCAATTTCCCTAATTATTTTTTGTTGTGCTGGAGGAATATCAGGAAAAGAGGTTACTTATAAAAAGTAGGGTAGGTAGGGTTTGGTAGGGTAGTTGAAAACAAAAGGAGGTAGTAATAGGTAGAACTTGCATTGCAACGCATACCGGGCACAGCTAGATAGATAGATAGAAGATAGCTAGAATATTCTTTATTATGTACACCATACAAGTAACAAGAATAACACTAGACAAACTTATAAATAGGGTGACACAATGGGCGGTCTTATCGCTAAAAGCGATCTTTTCAAGACAACCTTTGGATGGGTATAAAAAGAGGAGAAACAGTACTGTAGGTAGTCTGTGGCGTAACATTTTTAAAAAAATAATTTTAAACATTTTTTAAATTTACAAAAACAAATACTTATATATAAATACATATAAAATAACAATCATGAAGAGCAAAGAAATATTTAATATTGTTGTTTATGGAGAGAGGTAGTGCTTTTTGACCAGAATTTTAAAAGTGGACAGGGTTTGAGCGCTCCTTACAGACATGGGCAGGGCATTCCATAGCCGTACAGCTAGTTTCTTATAGCAATTAAAGAGGATGTCATGCTTGATATATTTAAACTTTTCACTTGATGCGAATGAAGAGCACAAAAATGTCTGCGTGTTTCGGACTCTGATTAATCTTTTCTTGGCGTGTCGTAGCTAAACAAGGTCCATCTTGACGGCTAAGCCAGGTTTACTTGGGTTGGTCAATGAATGGGTGACCACCCATGATTATTATTAAACCTTAAGGGATTACCGGGAGTGATTTTTTGTACCTAACAAGTGCACCCACACTTCGAAGTTTTTTATAAGTCCTGTGTAATAAGGGGCAACTTTACTGTCATCAACCGAACACGAGACTATTCTCGGCCATCGAAGATGCGGGTCTGTGGACAGTGAGCAATGGGTAGCTCACCGTCTGTCCGTCTAGACGACAGGTCGTATCGACGGTGCGTTAGTGTTCCACGCCTGCCTCAAAGAGATGTCAGCAAAGCAGAGTGGCCTGCTAGGGCCACCGTCTGCAGCGGTTGGGAGTTGATCGAAAAAAAAGACCTCGTTCTTACCGGTCAAATTCTACACCTATGAGTCTAAAGGTTAAGCATCAATATCATTTTATTCATTACTAACTCTTGACTTTCCATTTCCCCACCAGGATTGCGGTCACAACCTCACATATGAAGTCATAAAATCGTTTACGGTCTCGGACCCGACCATATCCGTGGTCCGCCAGCCGGACCTGTCAGAAATAGTGCTGCCCAGGGTCAAGGTCAAGTTCAGAGGGTACTACAAGATCGCCAGGCACTTCAAGTTTGCGCTCAACCATGTGTTTGAAACGCTGGGACATGAAGCCGTAATTATTGTTGAAGGTCAGTATAGTTTCCAAGGTCATTATTATAATGTTTCAAGTTCAGAGGGCATTAGAAGTTCGCGCTCAACCACCTGCTTTAAACGCTGGGACTCATGGCCGTCATTGTTGTTGAAGGTCAGTACGATTTCCAAGGTCAAGGTCTTTATTTTGACGGGCCTGTTGGTCTAGTGGTCAGTGGCCCTGACTGCTAGGCCGGAGGTCGTGGGTTCGATTCCCACCCAGGACAAACTTTGTGTGATGAGCATGATTGTTTGTTCTGTGTCTGGGTGTGATTTATCTATAATATGTATGTATTTATAAATTATATAAGTATGTACCTATATCAGTTGTCTGGTTACCATAACACAAGCTCTGCTTAGCTTGGGATCAGATAGCCGTGTGTGAGTTGTCCCAAGATATTTATTTACTTATTTATTTTATAATAATCTGTCAAATTGAAAAGGTAATTCGTCTTTGGTAGCTTGATAATCCTTACTATCCTTACTAATATTATAAAAGCGAAAGTGAGTTTGTTTGTTACCTCTTCACGCTGTAATGGCTAAACCGATTTTGATGAATTTTGGTACAGAGATAGTTGGAAACCAGGAGACGGACATAGGCTATTATTTTTTTAAAAAGACTGGGATATGAGGGAGAAAGAGGGAAGAAACGAGAAAACTTAGCGTTGCTATTACAAATCAATAAGGCGCTACCGAATTTAACGCGAGCGAAGCCGCGGGCAAAAGCTAGTAAGTGTATATGGCTTTAATTTCAACTCGATACCTCCACGCGTTAGCAAAATAAAGAGTTTTAACAGACAGACAGACAGACGGACAACAAAGTGATCCTATAAGGGTTCCGTGTTTTCTTTTTGAGTTACAGAACCCTAAAAAAACTAAAATAATGACATTCTTATTTTAGTTACTATTCTCTTCCTGTTCTCACACACTACTGTCTACGTTTCTTTCTTCATATTTCCTCTCGCAGGCCTGCTGGTAGAAATTTCTTTAGAAATAAGCTGTGCCTTGTACTCTTTGTTTTTTTTTATGATGTTTTCCTGTGTTTTCTCTTGTGTGTACATAAATTATTTAATAAATATGTTATACAATTTATAAGTCCATATTCGTTCTTGCTATCTCAAAACGTTCTACAAATACACAACCATACGAACCCACTTTGATGTTCAACGGAAAAAAATATCCCCAAAAAATCTTTCTCTCAAAAAAGAAAACTTAAAACTAAACGCTAGCATTATTATGAACAAGTAGACCGAAACGAATGCCAGAACGTACTTATTTGCATAACAAAATAACTGTTTTTACATTGATTAGCGGTGACATGGTACAGTCAGCCTCATAAGTCGATGACCATATCCATATTTCCCCCGCTCTGGGCGGAGCGGGGGAGAGTGTCATAATTTTACTGACTTAAACCTTTTTATGTTCCGGGGCCGCGATATCTCCTTCGAACATCCCGCAACCCCGGCAGGCGGTGGCCCTGGCAGGCCCCTCTGCTTTGCTGGCATTTCTTTGAGGCGCGCTTGAAACACGTACGCGCTGTGGACACGGCCTGTGTTCCCTAGACGGACGGACGATGAGCTACTCATTGCTCACCGTCCACAGACCCGTATCTACGGAGGCCGGGAGTCGTCTCGCGGTGCCTGAAGTCCGGGGCGTCTCCCGCGGCGGCTGGGTTGGTTTGAGGTTCTCTCCCTCAAACGCCCGGCCACCTCCTTCACTAGCATGACTGCTTCGCAGAAGGAAGTGATCGCTTGCCATTCCCTCTCTCTGCTTTGCTGACATCTCTTTTGAGGCGCGCTTGGAACACTAACGCGCCGTCAACACGACCTGTCGTCACTAGACGGACGGACGGTGACCTACCCATTGCTCACCGTCCACAGACCCGCATCTACGGTGGCCGGGAGTCGTCTCGCGGTCGGTCGCTGGATTGTTTTGAGGTCCTCCCCCTCAAACGTTCGCTAACATTACTGCTTCGCAAATGCTGGTGACTGTTTTCTTTCCCCCCTCGCTCCAGATATATGCTTTAAAGGGGGTGCAGGTTATACACTACTAAGTAAACACTATCTGTGTTAGATTTCATCAAAATCCGTTCATAGTTTTTGGGTAAAACTGGCTGTAATTATACCACGTCAGTCACAAAGCTATTCTACACACACACACACAGCCAAGAACGAGCCTGTCAATACGCTAGCTCAATGTTCTTGGCTTTACTGTAATAGGATCAAAACTGACAAAATTACACGCTCCTCATATTTCAACAAAATAGAATGAGTTCAGTCCATTCCAATGGCTTCGTTTAAATGTCATTATGTCAACGTACAATAGGACTCAACCTTTTTGTCCAACACGACCTTGTTGACCAATCATAAGGTATTGTTGCCGATTCTGATGAACTACCGGATTAAACTAGACTAATATTAAAATGACATACCTAATCATATGTTATATTCCGCACCATTTTAGTCGCGATTAAAGATAGTCCGATTTAGTTTGACAACCACTGTTTTTGGTGAAAAACGTCAATTTCAGAATAGCGAAATTGCCATTTTCTCTAAATTGTGTTACTAAACTGAAGGGTTAAGTGGACAAAGGTGCTATCTGACAAAATAAAAAAATCCTACACGGGAGTGACAGACTTGTACTGACTAAAACCCACCTATGTTCTTTCTATCGTCCTTTATGTTCCGGGGCCTCCGTATCTCGCAACAACCCGCAACCCCGGCAGGCGGTGGCCCTGGCAGGCCCCTCTGCCAGGGCCACAATCAAAGGACCTGTCCAGCCAGTGCAAGCAGTTGTCAGTTATTGTGTAGCTCGACTCATAACACGAGGAGCTCATCGACACGACAAACAATACCAAAAAAAGCTAGCTACACTACGTAGTTTACACTAGCTAATTAAATGTGTGCTTTTATTGAATACAATTATCATCATCTTTTTAACACGCTTTCATCATTCTCCCCTGTCAGACGTCACGGCATCATTTACTCCTTTCTCCTTCACATCATTCCTTACACAATCCATCCATCGTTTCTTTGGCCTTCGTCTCCTTCTCCATCAATCAACATTCAGACTCATCACTCTTTTAGTCACATGTGCTTCATCCCTCCTCATTACATGTCCGTAGCAAGACAAACGACTCACTTTAATGTTTTCTGTAATAGGCGTTACTTTAAAACTTCGTCTCATATTAAATACGTATATATGTATGTTATTATTAAAGAGTTTTACTTACTACCATTTAAAAACATTACTAATATCCTTGAAAAAACTGTTAAATTGATAAGGGGGGAATTACTAGAACGTTAAATAATAAACAATAACGGATAAAAAAAATTATTTATCAACTACTTGCATACCTACTTACAATGGCTCATACGTGACACTTACAGTTAAAGATATTTATTTTCTCAAAAGAATTATATGTGAAGTGTAATAATAAAGTATGCAGCAAAAACGTAGCTAAAATAAAAAAAAAATCCTTATTAATTACTCCTCCTTTCTAATTATTTATTTACAAAAGGTACCTTCACAGCTTACAGGACATAAACATAAAATTGACGACACGGTTGGCGCAGTGGCCAAGCGATCGACTGCTGCGCTGCGTGTCACGGGTTAGATCCGCACGGAACAAATATTTGTATGACCTACACGTAGTTGTTTCGGGTCTGGCTGTTTGTGTATGTGATGTGAGTTTAAATGTTTCTAAACGTACCCACGATACAGGAGAAATTTATAGTGTGGGGCAACGTTTTATTATTAAATAATACTTTACGCTAATAGGGTATTTGACACCACCCATCAATTGACATACTTTTTATGAGCTGTCAAAACGCGATTCCCCCATAGATTTTGTATGAGACTCGCAACCGATGACGTCACTAAGTTGTCAAGTCAATGACGCAACTATTTATTAATTTAAAAGAAACTTAAAATCGAATTTTAAAGTTATTTTGAAAAGAATGGAGTTCTCAGGCCTAGAATAACGTGTTCTTTCAGAGAAATTGTGTCTTTAAATTATTGGTTAATGGTGTCAACTACCCAATTGACGAGCAATGACGGGCCTGTTGGTCTAGTATTTAGTGGCCCTGACTGCTGAGCCGGAGGTCGTGGGTTCGATTCCCACCCAGGACAAAAATTTGTGTGATGAGCATGATTATTTGTTCTGTGTCTGGGCGTGTTTTATCTATAATATGTATGTATTTATAAATTATATAAGTATGTATATATCAGTTGTCTGGTTACCATAACACAAGCTCTGCTTAGCTTGGGATCAGATAGCCGTGTGTGAGTTGTCCCAAGATATTTATTTATTATTTATTTATTTAATTACGAAGAATACGGAACATTAAGATTAGCCGAGAGTGACTCGAATTGATTGGCAATTTATAGTGTGTGCGTATGTGTCTGTACAATGTACCTAGGTGTCTGTAAGTCTTGTATGTCTGTGTATGATGATGTGTGTATGTCTATTTACTTACGAGTAACTGGCACTAGTGGTGTAACTGAGACTCCCGCGTGTGATCCAGGATTGTGATAATCTCTTTTTAGGGTACCCCAAAAGAAAAAACGAAACCCTTATTGTACCACGTTGTTATCCTCCGTCTGTCAAGACCTTTTATCTTGGGACCGCGTAGAGATATCGAGTTGAAATTAAAACCATATAGGTACCCAGCTCTTGCCCCTTTGTGCAGTGAAAAAATCAACTCTCTAAGTCTACGCAACCAAAGATAAGGCTGTTTATGTCGCAATGTTTGTACGAAACCTTCAGTGCGCGAGTCTGACTCTTGGCCGATTTTTAAGACAGTTTCGAGTGGCATTAAAGAGGTCAAGGGTTGAGAAATTGACATTGTATAATTCAGGTAAACGCAAAATAAGCTTTTTCATTTCATTTCTTACACGAACCTTCTATCTTTTCTTTGGCCTTCCTCTCCCTCTCCACCCATTAACATTCATATCTATCACTCTTTTAATCACATGCGTACGACACGCACATCTATAAAACTTATTTGTACGATCAAGGACCTTTAGGATGTACACATAACGGCACATCAACCTACACAAAACCATTTTAACTTGATCTCTACTACGGTGTGCGATCCGTAGTAGAGATCAGGTTTCAATAGTTTAGAATAGGTTGACCTGCTGTCGTGTGTACATAATGTTGAACAAGTGACTTACTCTTTCGTTGATTTTTCATGAATTGGTCATTCAATGGGATTTTATGAACTTAAAAGGATAAATGATGATTTTAATCATGATAACTCCGTAATGCCGTAATTGTTACGGTCGCGAATCCTCCCGAAACTTCCATGTCCGGTGAGGACCTGCGTCAGGCGGTAGGTGAGGACGCCATGACGCCTCTCCAGCCACTCCTCAAAGAGGGGACTTACCGCCACTATTGTGGCGTGCCCTGCACGGGGTTGCGACAGTCGCTCTCTCCATGCCACCATGAGATCGCACCGGAGGTCTGCCCGCCGAGCGGCAACTTGCCGCGGCAGCGGGTTTTCCCCCCGGTGTAGTGCCTCCGCGCGCCACTCAAACAGGCGCGCGAGCACTATCGCCTCCAGATACCACGGTGGCAATCCGGCAAGGAGGCTCGCTGCCTTTCTTTTACCCTTTATAGTCCGGGGTCGCGGTATCTCTCGCGAGCTATCCTAGCGCTTCCCTCTCAAGTAGGAGAAAGACATTTTAGTATTAAAAGACATTTTTTTTAATTTTCAGATGACCTCGACATATCTCCGGATTTCTTCGAGTATTTCCTTGGCACATATCCTTTGCTACTCAAGGATAGCTCGCTGTGGTAAGTTTCATACAAAATAGTTTGTGATGTTCTTTGCAAAGCTTCTACTTATTACCGTACTAGCTTATGCCCGCGGTTTCGCCCTCGTGGATTTCGGTAATTGACCTACAAGATCGTATCAACGGTATCCTTACTAATATTATAAAAGCGAAAGTGAGTTTGTTTGTTACGTCTTCACGCCTAAATGGCTAAACCGATTTTGATGAATATTGGTACAGAGATAGTTGAGACCCTGGAGACGGACATGGGCTAATTTTCTTTTTAAAAAAAAGTGGGAAATGAGGGAGAAAGAGGGAAGAAAGCGAAAAACTTAGCTTTGCTATTACAATAAATTAGGCGCAAGGGCAAAAACTACGGGTAGCAGGTACCTGCAAATCAGGAAAGGGGAACTGTGTTACTCCGAATTTATCGCGTGCGAAGCCGCGGGCAAAAGCTAGTAAATGATAAATTGCAATTAACTTTTTGTTGTTTTATGGAGTAACTCAAGCTGCTAACTATAATTTTAGAAAAAGGTTTAGTGCTTTGTGGAAATAAAATAAATTTTCTTCAACTTCTTCAGGTGCATATCAGCGTGGAACGACAACGGCAAGGTTGGCTTAATAGACATGTCCCAACCAGAGCTTCTACATCGAACTGACTTCTTCCCGGGGTTGGGCTGGTTGCTGAGGAAGGAAACCTGGACTAAGCTGGCGCCCAAGTGGCCAGTCGCGTAAGTACAAAAAAATAATATCATAATATTTAATTTCACATGGCACTTATAAAATGTCGAGAAAAGGTGCACGGTTCGGGTTGGTCGTTTCCTATGGAGAAGAACCGACAAGAAACTTCATGGTTACTCTTTTAAAATCATTTGGTTTTACAATGTTGTTGTTACAGCGTTAGAACTTAAGTTTGAGAGGACAGCATAGGCCCGATATAAAGTTGATTACTTTACAAAACGTAAAATAATAAGAATATACAAGGCCAAAAAATGTATTATAGGATATAACTCATAAATTACCCAAGCAATTTAGATAAAATTTGAATGGGAGCTCTTCGGGAGTATACCCTTTCGATTATATAAATCGGCCCACAATCGACAGATAAATCACGTAACAGACATACAAAAAAGATCAATCGAATTGAGAATCTCCTCCTGTTTTTGAAGTCGGTTAAAATCTATATTTAACAAGTGACACAGATGTTGCCATCAGTACTTAGCATCATTACCATGTTTCTCCTCCCTCCTTACCGTATGCCGCAGTCTGAAAAAAGAAATTTAAAAAAAATTACTTATCAAGTTAATAACGACAAATAATCAAACTTTTTATTAACCATACCCAAATCCAGACTACGACTCCGAAGTACATGCATGTACTTAAGAAATTCTTATTGGAAAAGGACCCAGGACCTCAATGCTCACAATAGCGCTTGCAACCACTCGACCTATTGCAGTCAAACCTATATGGCAGTCAAAAGTAACTAATGAATTTCTTTTTTAATTCCAGTTTCTTCGACGATTGGCTTCGTAATCCAGTGAACATTGATGGCAAGGCGTGTATACGCCCAGAAATATCTAGAACATACTCTTATGGGAAGGTAATTGGGAAATTTTGATTTTATTTAAATTTATATATTCATTAAAACTTGATGCACATATTTAAAATTATTTGGAATATTTTTTTTAATTTCCCGTACGACCATTTCTCTCGAAGTTACGGCCTGTTGAAAATTTCCCATTTTTTTTTATATTTTTTTTGATCCCTTAATTATATCCAGTAGTGTATAAATTTAAATTTTATTTGAATGTTCAACAGATAGGTGTGAGTAAAGGCCTGTTCTTCGAGATGCATCTGCGCAATATACAACTCAACATGGAGTACGTGGAGTTTACAAAGTTGAACCTCACTTATTTGCTCAAGGTAAGGCTTTATTAGACTTTATTAGCTGCGCCCCGCGGTTTCACACGCGTAGACTGAGATAAGAAGTGGGGAGTAAAAGCCTATGTGTACGCCATGGCCTGTGTTTACGTACATTTATATATTACTAGCTTCCGCCCGCGACTTCGTCCGCGTGGCATAGTTACTTTGGGCTGACGCTAACTTTAGCCCACCGTGATGATCGAAAAAAATATATCTTTCGCTCCCCTTTTCTTCCCTCTTACTCCCCCTTTTCTCACTTTTCTTAAGCCTATGTCCGTCTCCAGGGTCCCAACTATCTCTGTACCAAAATTCATCAAAATCAGTTTGGGCAATTAGGCGTGAAGACGTAACAAACAAACTCACTTTCGCTTTTATCATATTAGCAAGGATTTTTTTAAAGTATTTCAAATATTAATGTATGCTGTCTTGACTTTCGTCCGTTTTACTCACGGGTTGACCACTGAAAACCAGCGCAGTCACAGCCTGCATGTTTATAAATAGACGGCACGTTTGGCGCAGTGGTTGAGCGATCAACTGCTGCGCTGCGTGTCACGGGTTCGATCCCCGCACTGAACATATATTTGTATGACCTACAGGTAGTTGTTCCGGGTCTGGCTGTTTGTGTATGTGAGTTTAAATGTCTGTAAAGCTACCCACGATACGGAAGAAATTCTTGTGTGGCAAAGTTTAAAAATAAAAGTAAAAAGTAGTATGACTTTATAAAAATATCAAAAACGGGGCAGTACTATAGAATACGGCTATACTTACTCTTATAAAGATGTTAAATATGTTATTCTAGGATCAATACGATGAGGCTCTAACACGCACTATGGAGAACCTACCAGAAATGACAGCAGAAGAAGTGTTCAGCGACGACGACACTCTGCCAGCTGTGCGCGTCTTGTACAGCAACGCCAAGACTTACCAACGCGCCGCCAAGAGACTGGGGCTCATGGACGACTTTAGGGTAAGCTTTGGTTTTATTAATTGCATGTCGTAGGTCATCTTATTAGCTTGTCGTCCTTTTAACCGCCCAGGGTTTGGAGTAAGGCCTCCAGCCAGGGCTGTGTGTAAGGCCTCCATTTAGGGCCGAGTGTAAGGCCACTAGCCAAGGCTGAATGAAAGTCCTCCATCCAGGGCTCGAAGTAAGGTTTTCAACCAGGACTGAGTGTAAGGTGTCCAGCCAGGGTCTAGTGTATGGCCTCCAGCCAGGGTCGAGTGTAAGGCTTCCAGCCAGGGCTAAGTGTTAGACCACCATCCAGGGCCGAATGTAAGGCCTCCAGCCAGGGCTGAGTGTTAGGCCTCTATCCAGGGCCGAGTGTAAGGCCTCCAGCCAGGGCCGAGTGTAAGGCGTCCAGCCAAGGCTGAGTGTTAGGCCTCCAGCCAGGATTGAGAGTAAGGTCTCCCATCCTTGGGCCGAGCTCGGCAAAGTATATTTATAAATTTTACAATAATTTAATTATATATTTTCTTTTCCCCAGAGCGGTGTACCCCGCACAGCGTACCGCGGCATAGTAAAATGTTACGTCAACAAGCGTCGAGTGTACCTCGCGCCGAACTTCGAGTGGTCCAAGTACAATCCAACGTGGGGCTAGCGAAGCTAAGCCTTTTGTACCATTCCGCCTGTGTAGCTAACAGAGTAACTATAGTGACGCGAAGGGTACTGCGGCACCCCAGCTGGGGAACTATGGGACCCCAGCTGGAGAACTGTGGAACCCCAACTGGGTAACTGTGGGACCCCAGCTGGAAAACTGTGGGCGGGGGCCTACAGTTCACAGCTGGGGAGCTGATGTACGGTAGCACCCTAGCGGTAGGTCTCCAGCTGGGGCACTGTTAAACCCAGACTGAGGTACCGCGAGACCATGATCTGGGTTACAATAATAACCCAAAGTATAATTGCTAGCATTTTATACCTTAAGTCCAGATTTAGAGTTAAAAGAGTAGATAACAATAGTGTCATTCGAGGTACTCTGGTACCTCATCTGGGGTCAGATTGGCGTCCCCACGTGGTTTACTGATATGCCACGTGTGTGGATGTCGACTGTACACGCCGGACTTCATGATCCAAGCACAGTTCGGTTAGGGGCTAGCGAAGGCGAGCCTTTTTACTACCCTAGACGGGGTACTATTTTACCCTATTTTGAGAACCGTGGTATCCCATCTGGGGTCACAGAGTACCCCATAGTGTGAGAGCAAGCATTTCATGTTAAAGTCCAGACATGTAGCCCACAGAGTAACTATAATGAAGCAAGGGATACTGTGCAACCCCATCTGGAGTACGATGGGACCCTAACTGATAGTCCAGAATTGTACCCAACAGAATAGTAATAGTGACACAGAATCACCCTTCTTGGGGTTGAACACATTTGAGGTGTTCCAGCATCCCACAGTACAAGTATCGGCATTTTATATTCAAGTTCAAATATGAAAATAAAGTATTACACCGCAAAGAGCGTATCAATACAGTTTCGTGCTCAAAAAATTCAACTTAGAGCAATAAATTGATAAAACGGACTTCAAAAGTCATTTATTTAAAATATCAATTGAGTTTTAATTATAAAAAAATAACACGAAATTTATCTCGGTAACGAATTAATGTAAAATTTACGGTTTTTGAAAACCTAATCCAGTCTCGAATCATCTAAGCGTGATGAGAAAAATATGATGGGTTTTCAAAAACCGAATTTAGAAATGATTTAAATTAAAAAAAAAACATGGTTTGTATGGCTGTCTTGTCACTATAGTGCTAGATAAAATAATTATTGTAAATAAATTCGAGTTTATTCTCGAATCTTTTCGAATATTTACACTATACTAGGTTTAATTGACGAGCGGAGACGGAAACTCAACCGGAGTTAGTTCAGTTTAATAGCTTAGTTTCGTTTGACAGACAACTTGAACTTTACTTTAGGGGTGTTATGAAGCTCCGTATCTATAACTGAAATAATCGAATATCCGAAACCGATATAAATTTTCGGATAAGGGCAGCCTCCAAATGACATTACGACAAGATTCTGTTTGTTTTAACCGGCCGAACCGACACTTATTACGCAATCCGCGCGTGTCTCTTGCAATTTGCATTGTATATGATTTGATTTTACTTTTATAATATCCGTTACCGAAACTATCCGAAATTATCGGATAATCCGAAACAATTGTATATCCAAAACCGATATAATATTATTCTCATAACCGTATCCAGATCCGAAATTTCATATCCATAACATCCCTGATTAATGGAAACATTTAGACATTCACGGCGTCTCTATGTCGTGGCAGTAAAGGCGACTTTCGTAGTGTTTACCACTGAAGAAGTTTAAAAGCGATCATGACTAAGAATTGAACTGTCAAACGAAGTTAAGCGTATTGCTCATACATACTAAATAGCATTACATTGAAGCCACATTTTTGTTCAATATATTTTAAAATATCGATGTCTTACTGGGGTAAAAGATAGCACACATAATAAGCAAGACCTCCCGTGTGATTTCTCGGATTATGAAACTCAACAACTTTTGTTCTACTAGATCTTGAAATTGATAAAAAGGAATTTCTATAGTAATTAACGCGATTAACTGATCAATATGTAAGGAAAAACTAAATGCCAGCCAAGTTCGCGTCGAACTTCAAGCATCATCGCGCATTGTAAATTTTATTTTTATTAATGAAAATTGGACAACATAGCTTGTTGATGGAGCGAGAGGAAGGCCAAAGAAAAGATGGATGGATTGTGTAAGGAATGATATGAAGGAGAAAGGAGTAAATGATGCCGTGACGTCTGATAGGGGAGAATGGAAGAAGAAAACGTGTTGCGCCGACCCCAAATAGAATGGGACAAGGGCAGGAAAATGATGATGGACAGCATACCATAGCATAGATTTCAGTATGTTTTTTATTTAAACTCGATACCTCCACGCGTTCCCGAGATAAAGAGTCTTGACAGACCGACAGACAGGGGAAGAACAAAGTGATCCTATAAGGGTTCTGTTTGTTCCTGTTGAGATATGAAACCCGTAATGAATTTCCAAAAGTCATAGAACAAAAGTTGTCAATTTTGAGACCCTGAGACACCACACGAGGTCATAATAGCTGTATTTTGCGACTAAAATTTCACGTTCTTATACATATTATTAGTAACTCTCACGCCCTCAATTGTTTTGTCATAACTTTTCCTACCAAAATGGCGGCTTCAGGGAATGCTATTAAACAATATGATAATGCCAACATTAATTTAAGAAGTCGAGCCGACTAAAATAAGTTATATAAGTAACTAAACTATAAAAGTTACTACATCAAGTGATTCTAGATAATTTTGTAAATATTACGTAATTTAGCTTAAGGTACTTTAGTTATGCACTATATTGTGATGTTATAGCTGTATTTGTGGCCGATTGATGGCGATTGGCTTCACCCTTATTAAATGGGACTGGATCAAAGTTGACGATTTGGATTTGTACACCTCTACCAAGCCTTTGGGGGAAATACAAGCCTGATGTTATGTTTTTTTGCTTGCACAAATCTCTTGCAGACCATTTTAAACCCTATTTTAGTTAATTGTTGACAATCACATAAAAACTGCTCAAGGATTTTGTTTTTCTGTCTAATGATAATATAGTGCATTATACTAAAGCAAGTATATTTAAGCCTTTGAACGCCATTGACCACTTTTTTTTGCGGATGTAACTTCCCCTGCTCTGGGGGGAGCTGGGGGTGTCAGATTTGACTAAAACCCACCCATGTTCCTTCTATTGCCCTTTGTTCCGGGGCCGCGGTATCTCTTTCGAACGACCCGCAACCCCGGCTGGCGGTGGCCTTTCCAGGTCCCTCTGGCCATTGACGTCTTAAGTTGCAAAACGGTCGTGTGGCTGAGACGCCACAGACAACTAAAGTCGTCTCAAAAAATGTCCCATCACTAGTGAAAATGAAAAATTCACATCAATGTTTTACTAGGCTTGCCGTCGGGGTCGAAGTAACGTGATAAGGTAGGCGTGCAAAGGGTTAATATATACTGACATATAACGTCATAAATATAGGCTAAGTTCCTTTGCAATGGAACGAAACATCTTCCACTAATTTAAATATTTCTTTGTCGTTGTCTCATCGTCGTTATTTTTCTACGAAATGTGATCATTATTTCATTGGACGTTTTTCTCGACGAGGCAGTCGCAAGCGCGACTTTGAGCATAAGATCCTGAGTTCGATAATCAATTAGGGCGAAAAGTGTTATTGGGTTGAATTTCACAGTAACAGCCTAGAGTTTTGAAGCCGGTGGTAAGATACCCCTGTGCCTCGATGCATACGATAAGCTGTTGGTCCTGCGCCTGATCTCTTTCCGGTGGTGTCAGATTGCCGTCCCATCGGACTATGAGAGTGAGGGAACAGAGAGTGCACCTGCGCCTGCGCACACACGCCGCAACTATAATATATATATAATATAATATCTCCCGCGCCAAGATTGACCGCCGTCGCCGTAAATGATCTGTACAATGTGTCCGGTCATGGACTAGCAATATTCTAGAACGAGTGTTTTAATATACTATTGGGTCTAATTCACTTCCCCGCTTTTTGGCAGTCATTATGAGATATTCTCTATGCGTGTACAAAAAATAATCATATCTTTCAAAGTGTTGTTCTTACTGAGACGACAATAGGTTTATTCAGAGGGCAACAATATTGTCTATCGTTTAAATTAAGAAATGATGAGCTTACATTTTCGTAACGATAGAAAACAAAATTAAAGTCCAGAAAAATATGCAAATCAACGAAAGTTTTGTAAACTTTTTTATAAAAAAAGTGGTAGTTTTTTTTAATCAATAAATGTGACTACTAGAATGTTTGTTATATAAGTACATAGAATATCGCTAGTCCGTGACCGGACACATTGTATAATTGTCCTATATATCTCATATCAAATTGACGGGCCTGTTGGTCTAGTGGTTAGTGGCCCTGACTGCTGAGCCGGAGGTCGTGGGTTCGATTCCCACCCAGGACAAACTTTGTGTGATGAGCATGATTGTTTGTTCTGTGTCTGGGTGTGATTTATCTATAATATGTATGTATTTATAAATTATATAAGTATGTATATCAGTTGTCTGGTTACCATAACACAAGCTCTGCTTAGCTTGGGATCAGATAGCCGTGTGTGAGTTGTCCCAAGATAAAAAAAAAAAAAAAAAAAAAATATTTCACATAGTCCTACATGGGCACTTGTAAAATGTAGAGAAAAGGTGTACGGTTCGGGTTGGTCGTTTCCTATGGAGAAGAACCGACAAGAAACTCCATAGTTACTCTTTTATCTAGAAGGCCGAATGTCTGCGAACCATTTTTCCAGAGTATCGTGTACTCACTAACTGGGTTGTCGAAGTCAGACAGGCAATCGTTCCGGGAGATGTTGCGAGGTCGAGGCCAGGTTCTGTGAAGGATGATCACATTTCTTTAACCTTTTGAACACCATTGTCACATTTACGTGTCAATCAAGCGCATGCCCTGGACACTAACGACACAAATAAAGATAAAATTTGATGCTTGGCGTGGAAGGCATGCGCTTCCGTTTATGTTCTGTTCAAAAGGATATTGGTAGTAGCGCCAGAGTAAACCGCGAAATTCTAATTTCTTACTTTTTTTCTGTATTTTGTTGGTCAGTGTCAGATTATTTGTTAATTCTTTTGTTCTTTTTTTAGAAAAAACGTTGCCCCACACTAGGAATTTCTCCTGTATCGTGGGTGCGTTTACAAACATATAAACTCACATACACAAACAGCCAGACCCGAAACAACTATCTGTAGGTCATACAAATATTTGTTCCGTGCGGGAATCGAACTCGCGACACGCAGCGCAGCAGTCGATCGCTCAGCCACTGCGCCAACCGTGTCGTCAAATAGAATATGTCAATTATAATATGATTCGCGACCGTATAAATATGACTTTAAAAAGTTTTAATTTACTAAGTTGTCATTTACTTGTTGGGAGGCGGGTGAAACCGCGCAGAGGTAGTAGCGTGATATTATATAACCTATGTTACTCAGTGATAATGTAGCTTTCTAAAGACAACTTAATTATTGAAATCGGTCCTGTACCAAGGTTTTGAGTTTATTTGTTACATCAAAAAAAACCTTTTTCTTTATCGTTTAACTAATACCATTAATGACTTTTTGACATGACATAACCATAGACCTTAGAGGGATGTATTGATGTATTAATCTACAAAGTACTTATTATGGGTAAATGCAAATTCAAAAGTGAAAAGAAATAATAGCAAGCGCTTCATCCGTGAGGATACATAACGTGTGAAACACATACATGCATAAAACCCGAAAATTTTCCGATCGCATCGACAAAGTATTAGACGACGACGTACTAATGCGGCCAGCCGCACTGCGTAGTATTTCTACAACCGCACATATGCGTTCGTAGCGCTACACTTAAGATTTGTTCAACGCACAGTAACGTTTGCCGTAAAGGGTTAGTGAGCGATTTGATAAGCATTTATATAAAGTTCGCTAATAATTCAGCAGGCAATGCGTTAAATTATTATAATACCTTAAAAAAATACGTTTTATGATAGCAAATTATATTTTCTTTAACACAAAGCCAAACACTGAAATGCAAATTGCAAAAAAAAATAAGGAAATTTGACCACGTTGGCGCTTCTACCTTAACATTAAACTATTCCAATTATTATGATTTAGGCCACAATATATTTTTATCTTTTATTTCAAGTACGAAGAATTTGTCGCTCGTCTTTTATTTATTATTTGACTTAGCAATGTGCAATAAATCTATCATTTTAATGAAATTATTAATGATTGTAATATAGTCACAATGTTGAATATCTTTAACTATTATTTATAGTTGAAATTGTCAGCAAAAATGTTCACCGTATTTTATAATAATTCCATTCCATATAATGAAAGTAATGATTTTATGTTAAAGGTTTGGTCTCACTGCGGCGAATCTTACAAAGAACGCGGGATGCAACTGCGCTTGTCCGTTGTTTTGTTTTAATGATTAGCAAGTCACGCGACTAGTCGCGCCAGTTTTAAAATCTCCTAATTATAAGATAGTTTACACAATCGGCGGGAATATATTTGTATAATTATCACTTGCTTATGTGAAGGAAAACACCGGGAGAAAACCAAAACAGCATGGTTGAGATATATTTTTCTATGTAAAGACAGAGGGCCGCCTAATAACTCCGATGGTAGGTTTGGCACTAACCACACAACATATATAAGACCAGCCAACGCAGCGTGTAAACGGGACGACTGTTAGTTCTTTGCCTATCTGACTAGACAAAAGACATAGGGGCAAGTCCCAGCGGGATATGCATCAGTTTGGCCAAAGCTTTATCCTTGATATTTTGACATTATTTTTGAATTATTTGGTTGTACCCAGTTCACAATGTGTTTCTCATCAAACAACATGTAAACATACTGAATACCATATAAGACTGTGATCTGCATTGTATTATATTATTGTGCGTGTATATAGCCCAAGTTATGTATTTATAACTTAATATATTAAATGGTTTTGTTTATTACGTATTTTTTTATCCCTAAAATGATAGCTTAGTGTTTAAAGCCGCGAGAATTCAGGTGAGTATCAATGTGGCTTATTGGGTTAGTTTCGAGCAAGTGGAAAAATTGTCGCGCACTTTTGATGTCACTGCTTGAAGAATAAGCATTACCTTTTTAGGAACGTAAAATCATCAACTTTCCCGGCTCTGGCCGGAGTGGGAGGGAGTGTCAGACTTTAACTGACTAAAGACCCATCCCTGTTCCTTTTTTTTGCCTTTGTATTACGGGGCCACGGTATCTCTTTCGAACAACAGTGGCCCTGGCAGGCCCCTTTTCTTACTGACATCTCTTTGAGGCGCGCGTGGAACACACGCGCCTTCGACACGGCCTGTCGTCAAGGCTCCTACACACAGGGCCGCCGGCTTTGCTACACAAAGGAGCCGCCAGCATGGCCACCGGGGTGTTCCGGTGGGTAACTCGGCTTGCTCCTGGCATTCGAGCGGTAGTGGTGTGCGGTTTTTAGCTAGCGTTTTATGTTGACTGTCTCAACCGGAATGATGCTTGGCGGCTTTGCGCGGCTTTTGCCGGCGGCTTGTATTGCTGGCGGCATACCCGCTCGGCATAAACCCGGCGGCATTGCCGCCGGCACTGTGTGTAGGAGCCTTTAGGCGGACGGACGGGACGCACGCACGGTGGGCTGAAAATCGGCTTTCATAGACTTAGGGATTTCAATTTGTAAGTGCTTGTTTTTATGCCGGATATCGCTTCTATTAGTCATTACTATGTACAAAAATGACACCCGAGTTAATTCTACCCAAAAACGAAGGAAATATAATTTTTTTACGAAAAATTTGTATGAAGCTAGTATGAAAAATCGAATTATCTCCTAAACGGCATGTTTAACCGTAATATCCTTGGAGATGGTCATAGTGCTAATTATTTATGATTTTTTGGTTGGCGATTGGACGAAAAATTTAATGCCGTTTTTTTTTTAAAAATCGTCAAAATATTTTTATTTATTTTTACATGTAAAACGATCCCTTTTAGTGTCTAAGTTAAAAGTTCGATATGTTATTAACCCAAATATTAAGAACACACGAAACAAGAAAAATAAAATAAAAAATTGCTGTTTTTGACACATTTATATTAATTTAAATAAAAAAAGATTTATATTGAAGTAACATATGAAGTTATATTTTATACAAAATAAGTTAATTTAAGGAATTAATACTAAGCATTCGTAAAATAAAGTAAAATAAATAAAAAAAATAAAACATATCATTAAATATTACAAAAAAAAACCCAAACACACTCAAATACAAATTTACAAATATGTACATATATATCTTTTTTACAAATTTTCCTTATCACTCTCGTTGTCAGACTCCAATTCTGAGTCAGCATCCAGATTGGATATATCCAAAAATTCGAACTCAGTTTCCTGAAATTGAATTAAGTCGAGAGTTTCAGCAAAAAAGCTCTGCTTTTTCTTGGCATCTAACTTAGGCCTTTGTGCACTTAGCAAAGGGTCCGAAGAAACAACAAGCATATTTAAAATGTCTTGATTGGAATCCTGCCTGCTTCTTTTCCGCGAATGATGTTCTCGAAACCTCCTAAAATCTTTGTTTCGAGACTCTGAGGCTTCTTCCGAGAGAGTCCCAATCGGCACAATATTATTTTTCTCGATTATGTCAGCCCCATGGATTAGTAACTTATGAACGGTTGACGACATGTAGTACCAGTCGTATAGTAATACGTACTTTTCTGCTGTTTTGCGAGCATAATCTCTAAATTTTATTATATCGATCTGCTCTACAGATGTAATTGCTTGTAAAATTACAGCAAATCTTTTGATGAGGTCTTCATCCAAACCGGTTATAGCTGCGGTTTTATTAGGAAACTCAAAGGATTTTCTTGCAGTATTCCCGTCATTGGTGGTTCCCGAGCCTTGTTTTACTATATCAATCAACAGATTGAGCTCATCTTTGAATTTATTTTGAATTATTTTCTTTCTTGTCTGTAGCATTTCTTTGTTTGTGCTCATCACTTCTCGCTGCCCACCGTTTGAAGTCCAGTCTGTATGCAATGTGTAACAGACATTCCATACAATTTATACGGGCGTGTAGGGATGACAAGCCAAACTCATACAGGTCCGAACACACAATTTTTGATGTTACAGCATCTAAGCGGTTCATTTCTGTAGGCTTTGCTAAGCACAGGTAGCACGATGCATTTGATCTAGCTTCAGAAAGGTAAGTACAGACTTTAGCGTCGATCATCGTCATCATTAGTTGATGAGTCACCCTATTATTATTATTGCACTCTGTGGGGATAAGGGCCTCAATTTCTTCATCCATTTGTTTTTTCAGCCCAAGGACAACTGCTTCACTCTCCTTTACAAAAGTAAACTGAACTGGACGACAATACAAAACTGAGCATGGTTTTGGGTTCGTCCATAAAATGTTGTCTCCATCTGTCAGTTTTAGTGGCACCAATCCCCACTTGGATATCAGCTTCAACTGCTTGTTATGCTCTTCGTTAGAAAGGCTTTGAAGGATTCTTGTAACCGTGATATCAAGTAAAGCTTGAAGTGTAATCCTAGCCGATGAATCAGTAACTGTCACTGATTGCTTCGGAGGGTAGCAATCAAGCTTAGTTTGTTGCACTTTATAGTAAGATGGATAAATATCTTTAGCACCTTCTCGAATGGCAGCCTCACGCAACGTAATATATTGCCACTTTGAGAGTTTTAGCGAAAGAAGCAATCCAAGCGCCTTTTCTGGCGTAAATATGATTGTTTTCGCTGGTTTCTTAAGCGTTTCATTTAATTTAGCGGCTGCTTCAGGATTTTTCATCATGTATTCGATGACAGAGGCGATATCTCCATGCCCTTCTTCTTTTAAACGTGCTGCAGCTGCATATGCCAATTCACTGGAACCTTCGCCTGTGTGTTCATCAGATCTTCTCTTTTTTTGTTTACTTCCCAGGTCTTCGAATGGTTTACGGGATCTTTTCGTCATTGTTCCAATGGACGTTGATGTCGACGGTTCTGGAGAGACTGAGGGCGCTCTTGGTATCTCATCAACACTTGGTTCTTGATTAACTAAAGTTTGCACAAAACTCGGCCAATCAATATTTGCTCCCAACCAATTCTCGTACTTTCTCCTGAAATTATCAAGGAATCGGTTGGATTTCTCCCACCTTTGTAAAGCGGCTCGCGTAAATCTCCGACAAAATTCTTTGAGAACAACATAATCTTCGTCAGACAGGCAATCGCCTATGCGGGATACAACTGCACTAAACAATACTTCATGATCAAATGAAGTACTCTCACTTCGTAGAAGAACAAACAAGTCTAAATTGGTCATTAAACTTTCCATTTTAAGATTTTATAGTCGCAGATTTAGTGTTAGCAGTTACACAGTTGTGAACAAATTTAATTATAAAACAAAACTTTAGCCCTTTTATTGCAAAACGACAATAATTAGGTAACTACCCTCATTAGTTATCTCCTCATTAGCTAATGAAAATCTATAATTGTCACTAACTATTCTTAGAACTCATAGCACTGCTAATTAACAAATTAGCTTACTTATCAGGAAATGTTAAATATAATCCATTGTCGTGAGATATTGAAAATCATTAAATCACCTATTAAGACTCATTAGAAGACCTAATCAGTGTAGTTACTTAATCACTTCTTTTTGGACTCATTAGAAGACAATTGGTAATTTGGTTGTATGAAAAGTTTTAAAACTCATTTTGTGTTGATAAATATCTAGCTCAAACATAGTTGGCTACGTGTGGGTGTACTATAAACCTCTGCCAACTCCTTCGGAAATATAGGAGTGATGCTATTTTATGTTATGTGTAGTTAAAAGTCCGTGTTCTTCAACATAAACACCAAAAGGAATCGTTTCATACGTAAAAACAAATAAAAATATTTTGACGATTTTTAAAAAAAAAACGGCATTAAAATTTTTGTCCAATCGTCAACCAAAAAATCATAAATAATTAGCACTATGACCATCTCTAAGGATATTACGGTTAAACATGCCGTTTAGGAGATAATTCGATTTTTCATACTAGCTTCATACAAATTTTTCGTAAAAAAATTATATTTCCTTCGGTTTTGAGCAGAATTAACTCGGGTGTCATTTTTGTACATAATAATGACTAATAGAAGCGATATCCGGCATAAAAACAAGCACTTGCAAATTGAAATCCCTAAGTCTATGAAAGCCGATTTTCAGCCCACCGTGGGACGGTGAGCTACCCATTGCTTACCGTCCACAGACCCGCGTCTACGGTGGCCGGGAGTCGCCTCGTGGTCACGACAAAACGACCTTGTGCCTTTTTTTTTTAGAAAAATTGTTGTGGTTCTACTTAAGTTCACTCCTACCACAGATCAAAGTATTAATATTAAATTCGGATACTGCTGCGTACTGCCATATGAGGTTTAAGCCCAACAGGCTGGTAATATTTACCATTCTAGCGTGTTGCATTCTAAATATGTTGAGAAAGTCTAGATTTTGGTGGCTGCAGTACCGTCCATCAGTCATATTAACTGCCCCGACGTTTGTAGAACAAGGGTGGAGTCATCTATGAATGTACACCAGGCCGTATATTATAGGTAAATATGGGTCGGTGTACGCTGCGATTGAATTTATGTCCATCTCGATCAGTTTCGTTGCGCTAAAATATGTTCGACATGGACTTTTCGTACTGACAGACTAAACATTTGTGAATACGGGTTGAGCAGGTTTTCATACTTTATTTACTAACCCTTACAATAATAAACTCAGTTTTATTATTTTGGTGCCTTAATGTACTTCCATTGTCAGGGAAGAGCTGTTGGTAAACATACGGAACTTATTTCAAATCAAATCCGTCTGTGTGGAAATCATTGAGGTGGGAATCGTTATAAATAACAAAATCAAAATGGCGGCGTTACGACTGTTGCCACGAAAAAATAACGACGCACAGCACTAGTTGTAGTTGCGTGAAATGGAACGTAACGAACGTGAACATTACCAATATTTATTTCAGATTTCAAATAATTTCGTCATTTGTTTGGTTCTTCTCGTTCAACGACTGTCTTCATAATATCTATCTCTTTCTTTCACACCAAAATATATATGTAGCAGAAAGCGATGGCAAACTTGTATGAATACTTCACAATCTATCAATTTACAGGTTGGAGTTTTATCTTTTCGATGTACTTATAAACAAATAAGACGTGATTATCGTTTAAAACTAATTGATATTATACAGTAGTAATACGTGTTATTTGTTTATTATTTTAAATTAAAAATGGCGAGCGCGACGGCTCAGAAAAGACCTAGTTTTGCTGAATTTAACGGTGTTTTGTTGCTCTTGGGGTTAGCACTAATGTAATATAATAAACTCGTTTCAGAGGTAAAACTTTGTGTGTTTATTTTCCGAATTATCTTAGGCTGTTACATGAGAGTGGGAAGCGACTAAACTCAGTGCCGGTAAGTAGAGTACTAGTCAGGCGGTTCAATCTTAGTACAAAAAACAGGAGAAAAAAGTCATTATAAGGATACTAATTCACGAACAACGTTGTAGTCCAACAGAATAAAACTTGAAAGGTGTTTTTTTATTTGGTTGTATTATAGCAAGGCAAGTTTACGACTTGGGAATAAAGATGGCAGCTCTGCGCTTATGTTCAATAAAATTGCAACAGATGGCGCTAAAACAAATCATACATTTTAATCCTGTGTAGTTGACGCTATACGAATTATTACTAAAATAGTAGATTTTGTTAGAATTTATGAAACAATTATTGATCAATTTGAAATAATTAAATTGCACAAATTTAGAAATTCGAACTATTTTTTTTTTTAGAAGTCTTTAAGAAAATATTTTAAAAATAGTCAAAAATTTGGCTCGATTATAAAACAACTATGGTAGAATTTCAGTGGTGGTGGTGGCCCATTTTAAAAATGTCTGCCAACTGTCAAATATCTGCTGTTGCCCGACCTGACGTTAGCGTCCGTGCCGGTTTCTTGCGATATTTTTTTAATAACTTTCTGTGTTCCGTTCTGTTTATGTCGTCGAGTTGAGCTAAGGTTCCTCCGGCTAAACCATAATTGTGGCCAGAAAAGCAATTTGTTTGTGTTTATACTAATAGAGATAGGACTCTGGTATACATAGTGTTTGAGCTAAGACTCTTTGTTTTCTTGCATTATGTCTTCGGACAAACACTGCTGTGTTCCAGGATGCAAGGAGAGTGGAGGTATGTCAGATTTCGTATTGTTTATTTAACTCTGCACAAATTTTTGGTACGGCTGAAACTTGTTGCTAATGCAGGTCAACCTATCAGTAATAAATATTATGGTCAATATTAAGGACTTTACTTACTCTCTGACGAGAGTTCAGTCTAGATCTTAAAGTTTTATTGAATTCAATATTAACTTAACGGGTATCATATCATTACATCCAAAATAAAAAACAGTTTGATTGTCATGTTTGGACAAGTGTTAATACATGAAAACTAAGCATTTTTTGACTACCTACGCTTTATCACAAGCATTGTATATTGATGGGAAATTCAAATATTACTTATAATAATATGCCCTACACACAGTGGGGAGAAACAATTAGCTATAGTCGGCTAAAAGAGAGCCTACTACTTACATGACAAATAATCATTATGCATATTCCTGCATTGGTACATTTTCATATCTTTAGCCAGATTTTTGGTAATGAATGATTGAGATCTTCATAATGCTGTAAATTCTAATACTTGTGAAGTTAATTGTTTTTATTTGTGAGGACCTCTTCATTGATTGTATTATTTATTGTAGGTAAGCGTCAAGTGCTTCATGGGTTCCCAAACCCTGAAACTGACAGGGATCGCTTCAACACATGGCTTTATGCAATTGGCAATACTGACATCTTGGGCTTGGAAAATGAGCGCATATTTAAGTATCGTCGTGTGTGTCATTCACACTTTGAAGAAAAATATTTGTGCCGTAACAACAAAATCAGCAACATTGCTGTGCCAACATTAAATCTGCCAGGTTTGTACAAATATTTTTTTTGCAAAATGGAATATAGTACTCTACCATGTTATGAAATGTGTATTCCTGTTGGATTTTGTTGATATATAAGTAATTTTTGACTTGACTATTTCTTTTTTTCAGCACCCTTTTCACTGAAGAGATTAACACCTGCTGTTAGAATGCCATTACAACAAATTGTGAATATACCATCAACATCATCAGGTACCAAAGCATTCTCTTATTTTACAGTTTGTAACTTTAGAAGGCATTTTAAATCTAATTTGAAATATATCATGATTTAGTGTAATTTTTTTCTTCTAGATCCCATTTCAATCAATTTTGAATATTTGCTGCAAACATCAATCTGCACTGGAGTGGATAGTGTTCAAAAAGAAAATATTGGTAAATTTTAATTATTTCTGACAACTTTTTCCTAGATAATACTGATGACTTCTGATTAGTTAAAAAGTCTACATACCTGAGTGAAAGTAAAAACAGAGATCTAACTTTTCTTAACAAACAAAACATACTTATTATCCTTTGTATGCAATAATAATTTAAACCTTTGTTTTTTTTGTGCATGCTGGTCTTGGTCCCTATACATAGTATAATTATAGTATTTGAAAATATAAATATTTTAATATTGAATGTTTCAAATAAACTTATATTTCAGTTCCACATATACCAGTGGATGAGCATGACATACCAATTGAAAATCCTCCAATGACAGAGAAAACCATTGAACAAAATCTTGGTAAGTCTGGGACTACTCTTTACATATATATTTTCACATATGAACTTGCAAAATTGTTATTCTTTCTTTATAAAACTGATGAGTTCTAAAATCTCCTAGCAAACAATACATGAGACATACATGCTATGCTTTGTGTATACATAAAATAAATATGAATAAAATTGAAATATCTCTCTATTCATCTGTTTGTAATAACAAAAAGTTTATGTGTAGTATCAAAAATTTGGTATGCAAAAGTAATTGCATTGTAGTAGACTTGACTGATGTATTTATGTTACATATATTTTTTATTTAATGTGTCTCTATTTCTCAATGATGATGATGAAGGGAGTACATGAAAGTTTGTATGAAAATACGCAGGCGAAGTCTTTGGAAAAAGCTAGTCCGGTATAGAGAGAAAATAATATTTTTATTCTTACTATATGTTCTGTTTTTCAACCATTTTTTCTCGTGGCACAAGAATTCTCGACCAAGGATTTCTCAGGTTGTCTGAGTAGTAGAAAAATAAAACATGTTTTTTTTTCAAAAGTAGTTTGATTAATTACAAATTAGAGTCATAGATGAGATCAATTTCATTAAATCAAAACAAATTGTTTCTATTTTACAGCAGAAAAAAGAGTGATCAAGAAAAATACCAAAAAAGTATTTTTTACAAATGCAGAAAAAGAACTGCATCAAAAACTTGTTGCTGCAAGAGTTAAATTAAGTAAAATGAAGAATAAAACAAGAAAACAGTTGGCCAACATAAAGGCAGCAAAAAAAATAGCATCTAATCCTGCAGTCTTAGATACCCTCGAGAAGTGAACAAGAACTGCTAAATTATTAATGGGAATCCAATGGCGAGAGGACCGCAAAAAAGAAAAAGGACGACGTTTTACATTACCGGAAAAAATTGCTGCATTATCGATTTTTAAGCAAAGTCCTAAAGGGTATAGATTTTTTAGGAAGATTTTTATTTTACCTGCTCAGCAAACTTTAATAAAGTTAATCCAAATGAGTAATCTCAAACCTGGGATTAACAAAAATATTTTCTCTCAAATAAAAACCAAAGCTGAAAATATGACAGTTGAAGAAAAGCTTTGTATACTAATGTTTGACGAAGTCTCACTAAAGGCCAATATCACTTACCAAGAGAGAAAAGATATAATTACAGGTCTAGTTGACAATGGGCAAGAAAGGAAGGGTGACTTTGCTGATCATGCACAAGTATTTATGGTGCGTGGTCTTATATATAATTATAAACAGCCCGTGTCATACACATTTGCATCAAGTGCAACCAAGGGACCTGAGCTGGCAAAACAAATCAAAAATATTTTAACAGAATTGCAAGAAGCAGGGTTGATTGTGGTTGCTTCAGTGTGTGACCAAGGAACCAACAACAGACAGGCACTCAAACTGCTTCTTAATGAAACCAGGGGGCACTTTTTAAGAAAAGGAGAGGAGCCGAAAGGAAATGTCATTTTAATAAATGACCAAGAGGTCATACCTCTCTATGACCCTCCACACCTTCTCAAAGGAATTAGAAATAATGTATTAAATAAAAATTTGTTATACACCAAAGAAGGTGTCACTAAAACTGCGAAATGGTCCCACTTAAAATTACTCCTTAATGAAAATCCAGGATACAAGGGCATTCGATTGATCCCAAATTTGACTGAAAACCATGTCAACCCTGAAAAGCTCAACAAAATGAAAGTAAAATTCGCCTCACAAGTTTTCAGTCGTACTGTGGCATCTAACATGGGATATTTAGCAGGTAATATTAGGCATTTTTTTATTATTATTTTATGGAATAAATAGGTTTTGATATAGAAGCAAAATACACTTAATTAATACTTTCAGTGATTTCTTTTACTATTTTATAGGCTTGCGTTTACCTGTATTTATGTCATACAATAGACATAAACATTTCTTACTTATTTGACTTTTCGAACTATATTAATTGTTCAATAGTGTAGTATGTACTATAGTGACCTACACAAATGTCCTTTCTTTGGTATTGTTCGTCTTGCCGTCGAGCTCTTCGAGTTATGAGTTGAGCTCGCAATAACTGACAAATGCTTGCACTGACTGGACAAGTCTACTCAAATTGTTTCGTTTTTTCTTAAATTGACCAAGATTATGGACTTTAAAAGATATAAGAGCAGTCAGGTACGAAACACCGGCCAGAACTAGCTTTTAAAAAACGACGTGTGTGTTTGTAAAAACTTATATGTAAAATAAACATCATTTATCATTAAAATATATATAATAAATTATTATGTTATTCAAAATAATAATGCACCAACCAGTATGTAGATCAGTAGTTAGCTAATTAAACTTGGACAAAGCTTTATTGCACTGTGTACCATTTATAGTTCCTGTTAATGACAAGGCCAAGCTTGTCTTTTATTAGCCAAAGTGTTTATATATAATAACAAAATTAAATGCCATCACAACTAATCAGTTTGCTCGGTTTTATACTATTGTTTATTGTCAAAAGTCCATTATTTCAGTGAACAGTGCACAGTTTAACTTTAAATTAGTATTATCTTATCTACTATATAAAAATAAGTCTGGTTTTCCTTCCTGACGCTATAACTCCAGAACGCACGAACCGATTTCCACGGTTTTGCATTCGTTGGAAAGGTCTCGGGCTCCGTGAGGTTTATAGCAAAGAAAAGTTGGTAGGGTAGGTAGTTAGAAATGTAGAAAATTGCATAGCAACGCATGCCGGGGCACAGCTAGTTTTGTATATATTACTTTTATCATAAAATTTGAGTAAACAAATTGTTGGTGTACCTATACAAAATATTATTTTCTGATTGTTTCAGATAAGAAAATTCTACCTGCAGAATGTACTGAAACTGCAGATTTATTACTTTTCATGGACAACATCTTCGACTAAGTCAATGGTAGCCATATAAAAAATAGAAATGCCAAACCCCTACTTGGGCCAGCAACGCCGAGCTCCGTGCATCACAAGACGTGGATTGAGGGCATAAAAATATTTCAATCCATGAAATTTGTTACTACACAGGGGAAAATAGAAAATGTTCCCTCTGTTGCCAATTGGGTGTGGACACTGAAGGGGATAAAAACTCTATTAAAAAAATTAAAAGATAATTTTAATGTTTCGTCAGTTTGGTTGCGGCACCTAAATCAGGACCCATTAGAAAATTTCTTTGGCGCAGTGAGAAGCCAAGGGTGTCGCAACACTAACCCAACATGTGATCAGTTCGAATCTGCATTCGCCACACTTTTAATTAATAATTTAAGCAGTGTCCACACCCGCGGTAACTGTGAAGGAGACTTTTGTAATGCATTGCATTCTCTAATCATCAACGAAAATGCAGAAGCAACGTCGACCTGCCCTCCATTCGATTTTCAAAAAATATTTGATTTTGATTTTACTCCAATGGAAGTAAAAGAAAGGGATCCTCGCATTATTGCACCCATTCAGTACATGAGCGGATATTTCTTAAAAAAAATAAAAACCCGTGTTTTTAAATCGTGTAATGAGTGCATAAAAGATTTAGCCTCAGAAAATGAAATCGAGTACATTAAATACAGAGAATATGCAGGTCGACGATGGCTTTGCACTCCCAGCAAAGAATTAGTTCAATTAATTTCAAATATGCAGGATATAATAAATGAAATAATAAAAGAAAATATTGAAAAAAGGCATGTAAAAGAAATAATGAAAACAGCCATAATTATATTTGTTGATTTTAAATTTATAAAATGTAAAATACATAAAGATAAATTAATTGACTATTTAATTAATATTGTCTTATGATGCATGATATATAATTATTGCAAAAATATAAATAAAATATTAGCTGGGAGAAAACAAGTTGATGATGATGAGGACAAATTGCAAATAAAAGCAAAGAAGTTGAATAAATGTTATAAAAGACACAAATAAACTTTTAAATTGAACAATTTGTTTCATTTATAAATCCATAAATAGTCTCAAAAAACATCCAGAAAATTATCTACCAGTGCATATGTATGTTTGCATCTGTCACACACACATGCATAATTGCATAGGTATCGTAATAGAGGACTAATAATGATTACTACTAGTGATAACAGATGGCGTTACCGGCTACAGCGTCATTGGTTACCCATTTTGAGGTCGAAGATTGGTCTCTATTTCAGTATATTAGAATGTACTCTGTGGTACTAGTCCCCGGCTCGCTCGGCGCTCGCGACCCACAGCTACAATAAAATGCTGTGTCGACATTTACAACATTGTGTCACCACAGTACTCTTCCCCTATCTTTTAATTTTTGTTACAAAAATTACACAAAATAAGAGGTGTCAATAAAACATAACATACATAACTATTACCGGTCACTGCCTGTTATTATTAGAATTACAATGTTGCCTTATTTCTAACTATCGTCATTGTTTACACATGTTTTTGCTTGTCGGCAAAAGTTCTCTGCTGCCGTTCGCTGCGGCGGCCTCGGGTGTCGTTTTACCTGACGGACTTATACAATAGTTTTACATTTGACTTATTCTATGTTACACTTTTTTGATTACGTACTATTTCCACTAGAAGGTCGTCTGTTATCCTTAGGTATTCCGCTTTAATAGTTATTCATTTCGCGTGCTGGTGCCTGGGGTTGAATGGTGGTTTGTTGCGGCGCCAGTCCTCGTTCTAGGGTGGAAGCGATGTCTTTCACCAGCGTCTTTCTTATCCGTTTTCCCCAACATTTACATCCCGTCCAGGCTACTATTGATGCAACCCCGATGATCATCGCGATAGTTAATAGGCTGTATATTTCGACTTTTCTTTCTGTCGTTGCACTAGCGTTGTTAGCTCCGCTTTGCGTTATTACTACTTCAGAATTTTTACTTTGGGGTGCACCCATTTTTGGAAGTGTGACTAACTGACGTCCTTCTATTGGATACAACTTAGGTATATGACTACTATAACTTAATATTACTAATTATACAAAAAAATGTTGCTTGGCAAGCTATCTAATTGGGTCCTACCTTGTGTGTTGCCAAGCGTTTTCTGTACGAGTTTGTACAGAAGGTTCGTTTTATTTTGCGAACTCCTGCTGGACAGGGTCGACTTTACACATATATATTATAATATATAAAAAAACTAAGGGTAGTTGTCGAGGTCTATATTCTGCAAACAAAAATATCATCCCATCGGAATCCACAATATTTCGCTCGACAACGCCATCCAAGACGAATACTAGTGCTATATTTACTTAACCTACGGGGCAATTCTCTTTACTGTGGCGCTTACTATGCTATGCTAGCTGCGTTCTTACTCATCGAAAAATCGTACTTTTTTGCTGATGCGACCGCTGCGCGTGATTATTTGTTTCGAATTTATGGGTTCCGTGGTGTTATTTTGTATAACGCGTGGTTCCGTTCCTTTTATATTTCTTGTGGTGGATTGGTTAATTTTTTTTATATTTTCCTCCTCACCGTTTTCTAATAAAAAGGCAGGTTTTAGTCGGTCGATTGAAATACGCGCTTGCCTATCTGCTATTTGGAGGACGTAACTTTTTTCTTTTCGACTTATGACGCGGTATGGGCCGTCGTAGGGCGGTTGTAACGATTTACGTACCGTGTCGTTACGAACAAATGCGTATTTACTAGATTCAAGTTCTGGATGCACGAAAGGAGCGCGTGTCTTATTTTCCCTATTGCTAGATACCATTTCCCTTATTGTCTTTTGAAGTTCCTCTACGTAAGAGTCCATGTTTGGGTTTTGAGTCTGCTTGTGTTCGAAAAAATCTCCCGGTAACCTAATCGTACGCCCGTAGACTAATTCCGCCGCGCTATATCCGGTATCACTCCTAATGGCTGCGCGTAGACCGAATAAAACCGTGGGCAGTTCCTTAAACCATGATTCTGTTTTAATTCTAGCCATTAGAGATGCTTTGAGTGACCTGTGCCACCTTTCCACCATACCGTTACTTTGTGGGTGATAGGCTGTAGTCCTAATTCTTTCGATGCCCATTACTTTCGCGAGTTGATTGAACAAGTTACTCTCGAATTGTCTCCCTTGGTCGCTAGTGATTTTGACTGGACACCCGTAGTGTGTGATCCAACAATCGTATAGCGCTTGGGCAATGTTATTCGCGGTGATCTCTTTTAATGGTATGGCTTCCGGCCATCTCGTGAACCTGTCAATGATGGTTAAGCAATATCTGTAACCTTCTGCTGTTGTTTTTAACGGACCTATAATATCTATGTGAATGTGTTCGAACTTCCCGCATTCCGGGTAAACGCCTAGTTCTGATACTGTGTGTCTGTGTACTTTTGCTCTTTGGCACGCTATGCATGATTTAGCCCATTTGCCTATCTCTGCATTCATTCCGGGCCAAAAATATTTTTGCGTAACTAACTTCCTTGTTACCCTTACTCCCGGGTGGCTTATGTTGTGTACGTTGTCGAATGCTATACGCCGAAACTTTTCTGGTAAGTATGGCCGCGCCGTATTTTTTGATATTTCACAATAAATCGGTTTATTTACAGTTGGGCCGCATATTTTCTTTATGTTCACGCTACTACCTTTTTTGCTGACATTTGCTGCCCGCGCGACGTACTCGTCCGTTTCCTGTGCGGTGGCTATTTCTGCGAAATCCATGTTTGTCGGGCAGTACAACTCAGCGACACGTGATAGCGAGTCAGCGACTACATTTTGTTTACCGTCTACATGGCGAATATCGTTCGTAAACTCACTAATGAATAATAGCTGTCTTGTTCTCCTAGGTGTTTCTGAGTTACTACTGTTGAGTTTCTTTAGGGCGTATGTTATTGGCTTGTGGTCTGTATATATGGTTATTTCGCGGCCCTCAAATAGCTTCCTAAAATACTGGATGGCCATGTATATTGCTAATAATTCTCTGTCATACGTACAGTATTTTTTTTGTGCGTCGCTTAACTTTTTAGAGAAATACCCTAACGGTTCCCATCGTTCTCCTATTTGTTGTTGTAATACGGCGCCTACACAGGTATCCGATGCGTCACACATGAGGGACATAGGCACTCCGTTGTGTGGGTGTGACAATGTAACCGCGCTTTGTAGGCTAGATTTACATTGTTCGAAAGCCTCGTTGGCTTTATCGTCCCATTGAATTATTGACTTATCGCGTTTCTTAGAATGATGTATGAATTTGTTAAGTGTCATTTGTGATTCTACCGCTTTTGGTATGTGCGGTCTGTAGAAGTTGACCATTCCTAGAAACCTTCGTAATTCTTCTACTGTTTTGGGTTTTGGAAAATCTACGATGGCCTGGGTTCTGGATTTTAGTGGAGTGATACCTTTTTCGGATACCTCGAAACCCAGAAATTCTACCTTTTCTTTCCCGAATTGACATTTTGCGGTATTTATTGTTATCGCGTAATTACTGAATCTCTCGAAAACTATGTTCAAATGTTCCTTATGTTGCTCGTGGTTATCGCTTGCTATTATGACGTCATCAATGTAGGCAAATAAGAAATCGAGTCCCTGCAGAACGGTCGTACTCATGAAACGTTGGAATGTTTGGGCAGCGTTTCTCAAACCGAAACTCATTCTGGGGAATTCGAATAAGCCGAACGGTGTTATTATAGCCGTTTTTTCTACGTCTTCCGGGTTTACGGAAATACAATGATAGGCTCTATTAATATCTAAATGTGAAAAAATTTTCTTATTTGCTAAAACGTACGTAAATTCGTGTAGTCGCGGGACCGGGTACCTATCTGGTTTGGTGATTGCGTTTAATTTTCTATAGTCGCCACAAGGCCTGATGTCTCCATTAGTTTTCGGCACCACATGTAAAGGGCTTGCCCACGGACTCTTACTGGGCCTACATATTCCCATCTCCTGCATTATTCTAAATTCTTCTTTGACTTTGAGATACCGGTCCGGTGGTAACGGCCTTGCACGCGAGTGTACCGGTGGACCGGTTGTTTCAATGTAATGTACTACTGAGTGCTTAGGAGGGTCGTGGAATGATGTAGGTCTAGTAATATCTGGGTATTTAGAAATAATATCGTGATACGGATGGTTTACATTTATCGTTGAGAGAGACAGATGTGAACTACTTACTAGCGATGCCCTTGCTCTGACTTCCGTCACCTGGTCGATCAGTTTCCTGGCGTTGACGTCGACCAGCAGCCTATGGTGTCCCAGGAAGTCTGCTCCCAGTATCGGTTGTTTCACGTCCGCGATGATGAAGTCCCATCGGAATTCTCGACGCAAATTCAGGTTGAGTACCAGTGTCTTGGTGCCGTACGTTTTTATCTCGGCTCCGTTTACTGCGTATAACTTATATTCGCTATTCGGTAACTTTTGATTTTTCTTGTTTACTGGTATGACGGACACGTTGGCTCCGGTGTCTACTAGAAAGGTCATCCCGGTGTTCCTGTCCGTGACCGTAAGGCGGTTGGCTGGAACCACGGTGCAGATCTCCGCCGGAATCTGCCCCGCCTTTAGTTTTCCGGTTTTTTCCAGGCACATGGTTTCTCACATTTCTGCGCTTTGTCTGCGAAACGGAAATGGTAAAAACATAACCAATTCGGGTCTCCTTGGGCACCACGTGTTCGAGAGCTGCTTCGGTTTCGTGTGTTTGGTGTTTGGTAACTGTTCCTACTGCGTGATCGGGCTCCATAGCGGCGGCTTCCCATTTCGTCTATGCGTTTTGTTAACTTTGCTATCTCATTTAGTACTGTATTCTCTGCGGCGCTTGAGGAAGACGTTGAGGGCTGCTGTGCTATTTCTGCCACGACTCCGGCCTTGGTCACTTCGTTTACGTCGTCTGCTATTGAAGCTAAATTTTCAAGTTTCTTCGTCTCTGTGACCGTAAGTACTGCGCGTACTGTCGGAGGTAATAATTTTTGCCATAATATCCTGAGTGTGTCGTCCGTCATTTTGTCCCGTGCGAGATTTTTCATTTTGGCCAGTAGCTGTGACGGTTTCTGGTCTCCTAATTCCATTTCACTGATTAGTTTTTCTATTTGCTTTGTCTTTGAATCTTCGTATATTTGCAATAGCTTTTGTTTAAGGGCCTCGTATCTGTCTGTCTCTGGTGGGTTCACTAAAAAATCTGTCAACTGACTTACAGTGTCGTTGCTGAGTTTTGATACCACCAGGTCGAATTTTGAGTAGTCTCCTAGTTTTTGCGGTGCTAGTGTCGCTTCCGTCCTGATGAACCACACTCTAGGCTCGTGTGTCCAGAAATCCGCAATCCTCGACGTCACTGATAACGCCGCTGCTTCTGGAAGGGGTGCAGGTGGTGTCGTCATCTTGCCGTGTTGTTTAGCTCGGAATTTATTGTTCGTTCACAGGGGTCACCACTTTTGTTGCTCTTGGGGTTAGCACTAATGTAATATAATAAACTCGTTTCAGAGGTAAAACTTTGTGTGTTTATTTTCCGAATTATCTTAGGCTGTTACATGAGAGTGGGAAGCGACTAAACTCAGTGCCGGTAAGTAGAGTACTAGTCCCCGGCTCGCTCGGCGCTCGCGACCCACAGCTACAATAAAATGCTGTGTCGACATTTACAACATTGTGTCACCACAGGTGGGAAGGAACCAGCCCAGTTCATATTCGAAGACGAACAGGTAAATTATTTTTATAACAATGTAAATTAGGGAAGGGCTATGTCCAGCAGTGGACTAATATAGCCTGATGATGATGATGATGAAATTAGGTTGTGTTGATAGCAAACAATTTTATTGTTAATGAAATACTGATGGGTCAATATGTTCGACATAAAGAGGATAATTTAATTAAGTTTTCATTTCACACGGTACGATGCGCGCGATGGGTTTAATTATATACTTTCTACCTATATAGTACTTTTCTAACTATGTGCCTACCTACCTATTATTCTTCAAATCATCGCGCAGTTGTGTTAGTCTATAGACAGTGTTATTTTTCCAATTCCAAAGGATGTTTCCCTAGCATTCGTTTTGACTTATATTTTTACTGTTAACACACCAACACCACGCCTTATAATTCCTCCCTTAGTAGTGCCCCACCCGGGAATTTAACTCAGGACTTCATTCACAGTAGTCGCGCATGCAACCATTAAGCCAGCGCCGGTACTTTTACAGCCAGCTTTTTTTTGCTTATGGAGGATTGCTTTACAGATATACATTAAACTGTCTTAGCTTTAATGTTTTCTTATTCCATTTTCTGTTCCAGTGTGTTGTATTCGAAGAAACAAGAAACAAACAGGCACCCGTACATTTCCTAGTGGTTTCCAAGAAAACTATATCTTCTCTAATAGAAACGACGGTGGATGATGAATTAGTATTAGGTCAGTAGAACTTATTATCATCACCGTCTCCTAAGCATACCATATAATTATCGCACCTATAGGGACTAACTACACTTATTCAGCTCAATTCCGCATTTGTCTTTTGTATGTATGGAGAAACGTTTCCAACCGTTCAGCTGTTCGCGACTGAGAACGAATGCATTCGCATCTCTGTAGAGATACATCTCGTGACCATGCGCGACGCGTCGCATAACGTCCTCATCCATTATTAGAAAAATAACTGTTTTTGAAGGGCCTATTTTTTTAATGCAGCCTGTAAATTAATTACGCTAAGATTATTCATCACTCTGTCTGGAGTGACCGGTACCTACGCCTCCCCAGGGCCACTTTTCCACAACTTCAGTTGTCTAATTGTCTTGGTCCGAGTAGTAACATAATTAACATATTCGACCTTCTGTAACCTAACTAGGTAATTTATAATAGGAGATCGGTCGTCATGTCAACCCTATCTACATTGCATATTATTATGCATTTTCAGACGAATTCATAAATTAAATCGTAATAAGCCGTAGGTAATCGTGTTCATGTCTGGCGGGAGCGGGCAACATTCTTCTCATTACCATAAAATTATTAATCCCTTGAATTGCTTTAGTGGGTGGATTCTGCGCAAAGCCAAAACTATAGTTTTAATGACTCACATTAATTCATTAATACTATTAGATAAGAAAGTTCATTGAAATCATAATAAACATCAATCAAATTAAAAAAAAAACAATAGTCACAATGACAATTTTGTTTAACAGATAAAATTATTATTCGTTATCAAAGGACAAGCGCAAATTCACAAGGTAACGCAAAATGGCCTCGGATGAGTCGAGGTGAATCATATTGTACTCGCACAAGGTCGAGGTCATTTCTCATGGTTCCAACCTTGGCCTTGTGCGAGGTCTTGTACACGGTCACAGCCTTGTGTTTCAATGCTGCGGGATGTTCAATTTTATTTCAGTTGACGCGATGTGACGTTTCAC
The DNA here is from genome assembly GCA_905475445.1 of Ochropleura plecta. NCBI lineage: Eukaryota > Metazoa > Arthropoda > Insecta > Lepidoptera > Noctuidae > Ochropleura > Ochropleura plecta. The sequence continues at coordinate 4,170,127 of FR997750.1, read as the reverse complement.
GTCACATCGTCACATCACATGTGACGTTTCAATTGACCGTTGACGTCACTGTCATTAGAGAACATTGAGATAGAAAGATGTTGCCTTCATTACTATCTTGATCAGCTGGGTGGTTCTCATTGACGTGAATATGTCAGTAGTAGTGATGATTTCGATATTCTGAATCATTCAAATATTTGTAGTTTTTATGCCACATCATCATGACTGCCTCAGTACTAATTTTGGTTTTAAATACTATTTACATCTTTTACTAATCTGAGTAACTCCAAGAATTTTAACAATTTCTAATTTTAGTTTTACAAAGTATTAATTTATGAAATTAAATGCAGGTCATCTACTGATCGTCGGGCGCCGCATCGCCAAAGAGAAAGGCATAGACAAAACAGGTTTCAGAGTTGTAATGAATGAGGGCCCTCATGCCTGTCAAGCTGTTAAACAATTTTATGTTCAAATTCTTGGCGGAAGGCAGATGTGGTGGCCGTTTTCCTAGAAAATAAAGTTCAATTTGTCATTTGGTGTTTGTTTGATTATAATAATCAAGGGCAGCAATTATAGATCGCTTTGATTCAAGTAAATTTGTCGTAGAAACTATTTGCAGCATTGTTCCACCCGCTTTAGAGAATAGCTCTCTTTATTCTCACAACTGCTCAGAGCTTTTCATGATACACAAACACCACGGAAACGTGGTTCAAAAGGGAGAAGACCTGAAGGGAGAAGTGCAAGTAGTGGCTGGACCCAAGGGGCAGGATAGGTTTTTCTGATAGCCCAGATCAAGTCTTTTACAATTGTCATTTGTTTTCTTACAGGCCACATGCTGTTGGTGGTGAAACAATTAGCCATAGAAAGGGGTCTAGACAGATCTGGTTATCATGTGATGGTTGATGAAGAGCATCAAACTAAAAGCCTCAAGGCTTTTCATGTCTTCGGAAGAGCTCTGCATCATATGCTGTGGCCTGTTGGACCGGGATGTAGACTGTAAGCAGAAAAATAGGAATACAATAAGACGGTCTGGCAAATGGTGCTTTAACTCAGAATGCAGCAGAAAGATAGGTTTATAACCGTTTAGAATTATACCTAAATAAGTAATAATATTTTAATAAATAAAATATAGATTGATTAAAATTTTTGTTTTATTTACTTAATCTGCTTACGAAGAAACGTGAACGTCAAGAAAGAATGACTTTGACGTTTGCATTGAAAGTTTTATCAATTTTTGTGATTTACTTAGCAAAAATGGCTGGCGGTGAGGTAGAATTAGCGCAATCGGCAGCTCCTGCCGCTGATACAATATTCGGAAAGATATTGAGGAAAGAAATACCAGCAAAGTTTGTCTATGAAGACGAACAGGTAAGAGTATTTTTTATTTTGGCAAACCGGCCGGCTCATATTTGCAATCTCAGCTGTTGAACAATTTCGTCTTTGCAAGTTTTCGTTTGAAATTCGTCGTTAGTCAAAGGGGTAACCCTTTGACTAAATTATGCACAAACATGACTCTTTGATCCATTTATTGTTAAATTTTAAAAACGTATTTACGACTAGTGGACCAAAAATTTTAGGTTAGACTGACAAAATATTTTATTTTTAGTGTGTGGCGTTCCACGATGTCAACCCTCAGGCCCCGACTCATATCCTGGTGATCCCGAGGAAGCCCATCAGCCAGCTTTCAAAGGCTGAAGATAGTGATGAACAACTCCTTGGTAATTTTTGTTTTTTTTTTTTAAATTTATTTCATACAAAGTCCTTCAGTCGATTTTATGTATGATATTATACAGGGTAGAAAGGACATGTTCTGACACCAGGGAGGCTCAGAACGAATTTAAATTGTTGATGGTCATGTAAACATGGAAATTTTTCATTGGTTACTTAAAATAAAAGCTGATTCCTACATAACTTTATAATATGGTTAAAATGTATGAAACATATTTTTCTATTACTCATGAATAGTATTATTTGTTAATCATCAGAATGATGCTCTGCATATCGAAAGAAAGTTAAGCCACAATTTGTTCTAATTAAAATTTAACTAGACCAAATTGTGTTTTAACTCTCTCTACTACCAAAGCGATGATATGTGTGTGGTGTGTGTGTCCCACATGTAAATAATTCTTTTTTTTTAATAAAGCCCTACTAAACCCACCCATGATACAGGGGAAATTTATCCTGCATTGTGGGTGCATTTACAACACTTAAGTTTGCAAGGAAAGTGGATAGCATCCTGCCCTGATGTAAAAATAAATTGCAGTACTTACTTAAATGTAAAAATCATAATAGTATTTTTTTTATTGATTAAAATTACTCTAAATGCAAGGTGACCAATCAAGCTATACAAAACTAGGTATGTGAGCCTCTCATTGCATGGGAGATTTATAGCAAGCAAGGCCACATCATACTGGAAATATAGCACTTGAAGTGTTGTGTATACAAAAACAGACTTAAAGCCTTGGCTGTTGTCTGCCAATCACTCAATTCACTGCATAAGATAACCAGTGGCATGACTCAGGTCACCAAGGAAGGTCAATAAAGCTTAATTTTGTTTTATTTATTGTTCCAGGACACTTGCTGATTGCTGCTCGCAAAGTTGCCCATAAGGAGGGTTTGGACAAAGCTGGCTTCCGCCTGGTCATCAATGATGGCAAGAATGGGGCACAGAGCGTCTACCACCTGCATATCCACATTCTAGGAGGTCGCCAAATGCAATGGCCGCCTGGCTAAGTGTGGAACTGGCTTTATTCAAAATAATAATATTGTCTATGAATAAAACTAGCTTTTTCCTTCTTCATGGTTTTAGTTTTATTGTTTGCTCCATTTTCAAAGACTGTGATGCCTTCTAATTTTAAATACAATAATAAAAAATAATATTGTTATGGTTACAATATTTTGTTTGTTTTTTATGTGAGCTAGTTAATTAAGTGGTTGCATAGATGGCTACAAACTTGTTACCACTATGGAATAGTCCATAGTGGTAACAATATGAACACAATATGAACGTGGCAAAAAAGTACTATAGCGCCATCTATGCAACCTCTTACTTAACTAGCTGCGAATTCCTACATATCTCGCAGTTATCCGCGAGTTAAGCGTAAATACGAGAAGCCGACAAACAACTGTCGGGCAGTGGCTCACCAGACATGACACCCGTCTGATCGGAGGAGTCTCCCTTTTCCATAGGGGATGAAGAGCTTTACACCCTGTTCATACCTCTAAAAGTTGTTTTATTTAGCCAGTGGCCCTGAAAGTCTGACAGCCAGACTTTTCAAGACTAAGACACCTGGTGAGACTGGAAGTCGATCACAACAACATAGTCGGAAAAATGCTAGATAGATTTACATACTATGAGGATGTGTATTGTGGTGTTTCGGTGTCAAAATACAAACAATAGAAAAGCTTCGGAAATACAGGATTTAGCTCCTAGTGATATGAGTGGAAATAAAAATTAGAGCGCTGCTGTTAATGTGCGTCAATTAAATAATTAAAGCGCTTAACCGTTTTGGAGAAAAACGAATCTTGCTGGAGTAGGAAAATTCTATACGAATTGTAGGGGTAAGTGGTAGAGAGATGAGACCGACTCCAGATCAGAAGGTTGAATGAATTTATTTACAAAAGCTTAACTATATAACTTAGGATAAAACAGAATCTTATTGGCTACAACTAATTGACAAATCAGAAACCTTAACCAATGAAAACACAGATAAAAATCCAAAACTAAAACTAACGCTTCCTATTGGCTATAACTATTTTAACTTTTTATCTACAAATTACAAGTGTTGCATTTTGTCCGCGTACACTTGACATTCTTCAGATTAGTTCTGATTTGTAGGCACTTGGAAATCTCTCATATCCACTTGACATTCTTAAAATTAGTTAAGATTTGTAAGTATCTGGGAACGTCTTATACCGCTTACTTGTCATTCTTGAGATTATTTACGATTTGTTTTGGAAATCTCCCATAGAATGATCAGATGGTAAAATATTTTGCATAAGCATTGAGCTTATATTCGTGCATGAATGTGCGCCGAAAATAAAATAGTGCGCCTTCCGGTTTTCGGGATATTTCGTTTCCTGCTGGAGTTCAAACGTTCTGCAGAATCGTATGTCTAAAACCATTGTATGTGTGCGTCTGAAGAATAAACATACACGAGTAGCCCTATTAAGCCCTAGCCATATTGGTGCGTACATTACATGTGTGTACGGGGAAATCTACAAAACGCGATAGGTACCATGTTATATTGAAAAGTATAGGTTGTCATCATCAATTCCTTCCCTTTCATAAAAATTACGAGTTAAATAACAAGTATATCTTATCGATTACGTAGTAAGTATAATAAATAGCGAGCGTTTGTTTTTATTTTATTTTACGATGGTTCGAGTCCCCGGCGAGGCAGCGAGTTTAAGAAGTCTCCTTTACGTAAAATGAGCCAACTTAAGAATAAATTACTATATACAACCTCTAAATATACACAAACTAATAATAAAAATATATAGTAAAAATGGAAAATTACAGGGCGTCAAAAAATTCGTCCGTATCGCCGTCAACAGGTAAAGTGCCCAGAAGGCTGGCAGCATTACCGCGTTGGATGGCAATGCTTATTTTTTGTGCAAAAAACAGGCCACCAACCGCTTGGCGATTTCTCGAAATACTACACATGGACACTCGGACCCCATGGCCCTAGTAAATTATTACAATATGTAAATTGTATTACTGTTTCAAATAAAATATTATGATAAAAAAAAAACTTAAAACGAATTAAATGTAGTTTCCCACCAGGGCCCGACTTATTTTTCCACCCTGAATATCTTTACTTTGAATGATTCATTACATTTACAGTCTTTTATCGAATATATTGTTAGCCCATGCCTACAACAAAGCGCTCTATGAATCAAACATTGTATGAGACTATTTTTTAGTTTGACCCATGATGTGGGTAATATTTCAAGTTTTTGTTGAGTCCTATTTGACGCTAAGACAAAATAAAAACACCAAATTTGAGATCAAAAATAGTTTATTACTCCCAAACAAGATTGAAATGAACTTTGTCAATGCCCGCAAATAACGCAAAGTCCGATTCTTGTATAAACTTGATAGAAAACTTATCCATTTTAACGATAAAAAAAATATAACCACCATTTTTTTCCGTCTTTTCGACAATCCACTCTTTGGTAGATATCTCCTTGTTATACATTTCAAGCATCTTAAACAAATAGTTACTATCAAAATCAAAATAACCACACAATTTTAAAGCCATTTTTGTTACTTCTTTAGTGTCATACACTTTTACGTAACTGGCGACACTGATTGTGTTTAGGAGCCATTTGTACGTTTTTTTGGTGTAGCAAGTATAAAAAAGAGCGCCATTTTGGACGCCATGACACTTCAGCAAAGGTAGCTCTGAAGCTAGTTTGATGCAATTAGAAATGTGCATTTGAATTTTTTTTATTTGTTCTGTAGTTAACTTTCTGATAGGATGATCAGTATATTGTATGCGTACATTTCTAATTTCTGAGCCTTTATCATTCAGTAAGTCTGTTCCTGTACTAACAGTTTTTACTTGACTAGGTGCTACTGGCTGAGTATCACAAAACTTTTCACTTAAAACTATTTTTTTCTTATTAATCCTATGACAATCAGTCATAATGACTAAATCGTCTTTTACAATGTTTTCATCACTTGGGTTAATACTAGTTCCTTCTTTAATTTGTGCAACTTTCACATCTTTTGAAGATTCAAGTTTGATGAATGAAGCCTGACCTTTGATTATTGCAACTTCTGATTCATCTTTATTGATTACGTCGACCGCTTCACCCATCTTGTTAACAGCATTTGATTCATTCTGGATGATTGTCCTCGATTCATTTTTGTCGATAGCAGCCATTGATCCGCTTGGGAAGATTTCGGGTACGGCTTCCGACACATCTTTGTTGATTGCGACAATTGGGTCATCTTTCTTAATTACGGCGTTCCCATCGTTTTTCATGATTCCATGTACGGGTTCTATGTTGATACAATCCATCGAGTCTTTTGTAATATTTATTATTTCCATTGTTTTAACCGCTGTATCTACTTTAAACTCATCTAAAGGCTGATTTTTAGTTTTCTTTTTTATTTTGTTTTTTGCCTTGTTTTTAGTGCAACCATTATCGGAGTCAGAATCTTCTATAACTACGTCTAAATCTTCAGTGTATATGATTTTTAAATTATCGTCACCAATGTCTTTGCATTCGTTGACTATCTTAGCATTATATAATATGGAATATTTCTGTGGTTGATCGCCCTTTCCATTTTCTGGTGATATGATTTCTTTTCCGGCAATTCCATTTGAGGTGTCTGGACCTTTTAATACTTCTTTTTCTTTACTATCATCACACAAAAGATTTTCATATTTTTCCAAATCAACATTCTTTTCTTTATGAGTATAATTATCACCATCTTTTTTCATATCAACAAATTGATTATCATTATTATCAACACCCACGTTTCCATTACCACTATTAACCTTACTATTCCTATTTTCAGTCACATTCGAGGCGGAATCATTATTAATAATACAATAATTGTTTCTAATCCCTGTTGTATTAGTCTTTTCTTTGTCGTATAGGAAGTTTAATAAATTTACGCCTTCTTCACTAGGAAGTACCTTAGGTACTTCGGCGTTCGCGTTATTGTTGCTATATTCTTCAACACTACTATCGTCACTGTCATCAGGTACCAATTCGCTACTAACTTGTAACACTTCTGAAGTGTCGTCGCCATATTCATTAGAAACTTTAGTATCTGTTTCTGTAACTTCAAAAGTTTCTTCGAAAAATTCATATTTATCGTCGAAAACAATTTTTTTATTAATTGGTTCGTTTGTGGTTAATCTAGGTTCAATGAGAGTTTCGCTAGTGAAATTGTCGAGATTAATAGTAATTTGAGTTGTGCGTTTAACAACGTTGTCCGGCCTGTTAAGACGTTTGAATCGAAAATATTTGCTGAGAGTTATGATTCTGAAAGTACAAAAAAAAAGATAAGTATTTTAGTATTTCATGGCACATATAATCAGACACCGGCTACTACTCAGAAATTTCTTATGGAAAAGTCCTAAAACCATTTTTCCGACCTAGGAGTTGAACCTAAGAGATAACTGATGTGATGTGATGTGTCGTTGCTTGGGTTATGAGTCGAGCTACACGATAACTGACAAATGCTTGCACTGACTGGACAGGTCCACTCAATCTGTGTGGTGCTTTCATAAAAAGACCATTTCAGACACTAATCTGCATAGTCGTAGTAGAGGTCATAGTCTCTTTTAAGGTCCAGACAAAAATCTTGGTCAACTTACATGAGGAAGTTGACCAAGATTTTTGTCTGGACCTTAAAAGAGACTATGACCTAGTTTGTTTCGGCTGTTGCTTCTCAGAGTAGTCGGGTACGACAAACCGGCATCTAGTTTTTAAAAAAGACGTGTAAAAGTCTTTGCGAAAACCTACTTGCAAAATAAACATCATATTTTATTATTTAACTTGCTTAGCAGTGCGACCACTTTTACCAATTCGGTTGGGGTCGGTTTCCAGTCTAGCCGGATGCAGCTAAATACCAGCATTTTACATGGAGCGACTCCACAGCCCAGTTGGCACTGAGTATTACGGTACCCCATGGAAAGACTGGTTGTCAAACCTTCGGGACGTTACCTGTTAAGACTGAAAGATATTTAAATGATAGCCAGGATCAACAGCTTTCAAGTACTTTTTGAGGCCCAGAGGAGCACGGCATGAAATGATGGCCACCCATCCACAGACCGACTTAGGCAAGCGTGGCTTAACCTTGATGATCGACCTGTGCAGGTGTTATTATTTAGACATAAGCCCCTCTGACCACAAGTATCCTACTGCTGGGCAAATAATGTTACTAATAAAAGGGAAAATAAACAACTTACATGAACTCATGATTATGCATGACACCCAAGAACGCACCTTTCAAATGCTCTTTGATTTGTTGAGACAACTTATTTTCAGCGGGAGACGACCCGAATTTTACCTTCATATTGATTTCATCAACAACATTCGCTATGTAAGTCATCTCGTTCGCACTTAAAGCCTTATTAAAGGTGATTTCAGCTTCTTCATTAAGAGACTGGACAAATTTTGATACGTTCATTAAAAATAGTATTTTGAATTTCAGTTTTCCAATTGACCGCTGAGAATGTGTACTTTTCTGGTCCATGGAGAAGATGTATGATAATACGTCTTCATTAGAAATGAATTGAGTTTTTTTAATAATCATTTCAGTTCTAACTTTATTTTCAAATATTTCCTGTGGTGCCTTTGGCTCGGTTTTCTTTGGTAGCTTCAGTAAGTCTACTGATCTGAAATTGTTAAGATTATTATTTATGCATAAACGATTAAACATATTGTGGTTTTAGACGTATTTTGTAGACCGTATAAGCTCATATTAGCTTTCGCGCGTTATGTTACGTATTTCAGAAGATCGTATGCGATTCGGGCGTGGTGGGTTGATGTTGGGCTGTCAGAAAAATGATGATTTCTTTCGTGGCGTGCGCTCATACGGTAGACTCTCGCGTACGAGTTCCACCTGTGGCAAAAAGCGCTTGTACGCGTCTACAAACACGCGCGTATAACGAGTTTATATGCGCCGAAAATACGCTAGCCTGCAACCGGCCTTAGTCATAATGTAAGAACTAAATTCAAGTCTTCGAGTTATAAATTGTATCGTTGCACACTCTATTAAAAAAATTCTTAATATCGAATCATTTATTTCTTTTGTAAACGTGAGTAACATCCATAGTTGTTTTCGTTATAAAATTACAGATCTCCATGATTTACCGTCTCTTGGAAACGCAAATCATAGTCTTTAATGGTAAAAAAAAGAATTTTCGGATCTGGCTGTTTGTGTTTGTGAGATTAAATGTTTTTAAACGCCCCTATGATTCAGGAGAAATTCCTAGTGTGGGGTAACATAAAAAAATTGTTCCTGTGAAGCAGCGCCAAAAATACTATACTTACTTGCAATCCCAAAAAAAACGTGCTTCGACCTTCACTTGCATGGCCGCGCATTTATCTTGAATTTGTCTACTTATAGCCAATTCTGTATCCCTGAACTTAAGTGGTATATGTTTTAAATAACTTAACGCATTCATGGCTAGATTCACAAATTTCATTTTTTTCTTGCTAAGAATTCTATCATATGTCAACGATTTGCAAGAAGAATCTGAATTAAGTAATTCCCAAATGCTATGTAAAATTTCTAGGCGGAATTTTAGACGGTCTTTTAAATCAGCATTTGCGATTTTGAAGCTTGGGTTTGGGAGCTCAACTTTAGAAGTTGGTTTTGAAGGCTCAACATTAGAATTTATTGGCTCACTCGATTTCATTTTTGTACCCAATATAATGCTATATTTTTCTTTGTTGTCAGATTTTTGCGTTACAATTTCGCTTTCTGGAATAAATGGAAGTGGGGTATTGCTTTCTTTTGAATTTTTTGGGACTGGTTCGGGGACGGGGTTTGACTTTTGTGTTTTTGTTCTGTGACTCATGAGGCCCAAGCCAGCTCTGTTAGCCTGAAAACAGTTATAAAACATTAGTGTTTGGTCAAATGTTAGAGTAAAAACCAACATAGAGGAAATGATTGGAAATTATAAGAGGGGTAACTGTAAAAAAAGATATTTCATTATTTTTAATTTTCTATAGTTACTTTATTTTTTTCATTTTGCTATATTAATTAATTTAAGTATAATTTGTAATTTTTCAATTTAAATAACTGACACTTAATTAGTAATTTTTTAAATAGATAACTATAATTAAAAAAAAATTGGATGCCTATTTTCAGGCAGAATGTGCATGGCTCACTCCTATTTCTCCATCTGTATTTTACTGTAACCTACATTCGTTACAAATTCGTCAAAACGGCTGAACGGATCGTGATGAAATTTGGCACAGAGGTAGTTTATGGTCTGGAATAACACATAAGATTTTTTTTCGATATCACGCGGGCGAAACCGCGGGGCGCAGCTAGTATAGAATAAAATAAGCAGAGATGGATTATGGTGGGTACTTACTAGCTCTAACATCGGCATTAATGGCTCGGTTATGCCGTCGCCTCTCGCTCCTAACGCGCCGCCATCCCAACCCATGCCGAGCATCATTCTGAAATGGTATTGAAGTTAATGTCTTGAGAGATTCAGCATACATTTTATGTTCAATTTAAGGGGTCTGAAGTGATTTTCCATACACTAGGAATTTCTCCTGTATGGTGATTGCGATTATTAATATTTAAAGTCACATACACCAACCCTTTCTTTCTTTTTCAAATATTTGTGCGGGGATCGAACCCGCGACACGCAGCGCAAGAGTCGATCGCTCAGCCACTGCGACAATCGCGCCGGCCTAAACCGGCTAAGTGCGAGTCGGACTAGCGTAGCGAGATTCCATACAAACTCGCGACATAAACGGGCATTTTCGGCATAACGGCCTTTAGACGCGCACTTTTCCAGTTATTTTTTCAATCCAACAGTAACATGTACCTAATGAGGAGAGCCAACCCTATTTTCACTTGTTTTATTATTTTACATCACTTTATGAAGCTGTTCCAAAGACTCCAGCATTCAACCTGGTTCGAGTTCTTCACTGCAAACTGTTGCAAGTGTAGGGCACATTAAAAAAACCTTATAATTTGGAAACTCCAACTTTTTTCAATGATTTTCTTTTATCAATATCTTATTTGTGGGGCATACTAATATTAACATTCGATGTTACTTGTGGGCACTCAGGGCCTAAATCACTATGGCGGCTTGGCATTCCCCTTTCAACTGTGTAAATATTTATGGAATTAAAGGTACCTTCTAGCCTTCTCACTTTGTACCGGCACAGACATGGCCTCTATAAGCTGTTCCTTCCTGATCATTTCTGTTAGCCGACTGGATACTGTCTTTGAACTTTGACTGATCTCGCTCGCTGGTCTTCTGAAAAGATGGTAAAGTAAAATGACATAATAATATCCTAAGGGAAATTTTCTCCTGCCTAGGTTGCGGGTTGTTCGAAAGAGATACCGCGACACCGGAACATAAAGGGCAAAAGAAGGAACATGGGTTGTTTTTTCAAAATATTTAAAAATAATTCATTATTATTTTATCAAAAATAATTCACTTTCTGATAAACTAAATTTAAATAACATTGTTTATGAGTGTACAGAAAACGTAAAAAAATAACAACATGTGAGGGTAAGCAATCACAATAAAACAACTTTTTGTTAATTTTAAATAGGAGGGTAAGCGATCTTAATAACAAAGTTGTGTACTTGGTAGCTAATCAACAAGCAACCAAGCGAACACAGGTCTAAATTAAAAAAAAAACTGACTTTGACCTGACTAGCCTTATCAAAGGGTATCGTGTTATCCAGTAGGTACTAACTGGGTTGTGGAGGCCAGATAGGCAGTCGCTCCATGTAAAATACTGGTATTCAGCTGCATCCGGTTAGACTGGAAGCCTATCTCAATAAAATTGGGGAAAAACTAGGCAGGTGATGATGTAAGAGTGTGTGAATAAGGAAGTTGTGAAAGAAAAACAAACCTTGCACCTTCAGTATCTTTTGCTTTCTTTAATTCGGATTTCTTGAGCTTAATATCTTTATTTTTACTTCTTAAGCTAAAAAAAAAACAGAAAACAAAAGAAAAAGTAAAATAAACGAAAACAAAAGAACAAAAAAATAAACAATTAAATACATTAACTTAAATTACACGGCCCATTCCCATTTCCAAAAAAAAATTTGGTAAAAACGTTTGCACCTAATGGGAGTCTAGTTTAGCATATCATCATTTTCCTGCCCTTGTCTATTCTGGTATTCTGCTGAATCCCGCTGGTGAACTTAAATGTATGCAGTTGTTTGAAAAAAGTTGTTCAGTTTGATAGTTTTAAATATGACCACACTTTTTCTGTTACACCCTTTTTTTGCGGATGAGAAATCATCAAATAACAGGGAATGCCAGACTTTTACTGACTAAAACCCAGCCATGTTCCTTCTTTTGCCGAAACCTTGGCAGGCGGTGGCCCTGGCGGGTCCCTCTGATTTCCTAACATCTCTTTGAGGCGCGCGTGGAACACTAACTCGCCGTCGGACACGGCCTGTCGTCACTAGACGGACAGACGGTGAGCTACCCATTGCTCACCGTCTACAGACCCGTATCTACGGTGGCCGGGAGTCGTCTTGTGGCACCCGACGCCAAGAGTGTCTCCCGCGGTCTGTTACACCATGTATGAATACAGTTAAAACTCTTAACTCACTTGTATTTCGAAGCTTGTGGAGCGAAAGCGGCCTCCGTCGATTTCGGCCTTTCTGTGCTGCTGTCACGACTGCTACAACTGCTCGAACTACTACTACTAAAAACGGAAAAATTAAGAATGACTTTGATTAAATCACAAAACTTTTTCGAGGAGTTTTAGTTTTCGAGGAGCTGGTGGCTAAATAATAGCAGCCGCTCAGGTCGATCTTTAGGTTAAAGCCACGCTTGCCTAGGTTGGTCTATGGATGGGTGACCACTCATTACATACCGAGTTTCCTCCGTGCCTCGGAAAGCACGTTAAGTTGTTGGTCCCGGCTGTCATTTGTAGATCTTTGACAGTCGTCACAGATAGTCAGTGTCCGGAAAGTTTGACAACCAGTCTTACCAAGGGTTATCGTATTACCCAGTAAGCCAGTGACCCAGTTGGTTATGGAGAACAGATAGGCAGTCGCTCCATGTAAAATACTGGTATTCAGCTGCATCCGGTAAGACTGGAAGCCGACCCCAACATAGTTGGGAAAAGGCTAGGCAGATGATTAAATGACAAAAGTTTCAAATAGTTTTGACAGAAGTGTTGGGACTGGTTTGAAACTACTGGCTCAGCATCGCGGGCTGGCTCTAGCAAGGGACGGGTGGCATATAGATATTATGTTATCAAACTGAAAACATTTATTTCAATTAGACCATTACAGGCAGTTTTGAATGTCAAGAAGCAAAAGAATGAAGCTACAGTCCCAAACACAATGCAAAATAACTTATGAAAGTACTGTAGTTTAACGTGATCAATAGATAAAGCTAATATAAGCCAAGCTATATGATATAGTATAACTAATTTTTAAGGTATAGTCTAATTGGCTTGCAACCTAAAGCAATTTATACGTGTCGCTAAAGAATATAAGATTTTGGTCGTTGGATGTAGTCAGTGGCATGAATCTTAACAACCAGTCTCATCAATAGGTATCATTATTACAAAGTAGGTATGAACTAGGTTTTCAAGGTCAGATAGCCAGTCGTTTTATGTAAAATACTGTTGTTCAGACTGATAGCTGACCTGACCCTACAATAGAGAAGGCTGGACGTTTTTTTTAAGCAGGTTAATATAAATAGGAACGAATCTCAATATAATTTTAACCGGGAATCATCCACTGTTGGTTATTGGCCTCCCGTGTCTTTTGGCACTCCTCTCTGTTTTATGCGTCGCTTTTGATCCAACCGTAAGAGAAAACGAATCTCGAAACCTTCTTGGATCTGAGAGCTTTAAAAGATAGTATATTTCTGGCTGTTTGTGTATGTGAGTTTAAATGTTTGAAAACGAACGTACCCACGATACGGCAGATATTCCTAGTTTGGGCCAACGTTTTTTTTTTTTATATAAATAATAAACTTGTTAAAGAAAAACAAACCTTGCACCTTTGCTATCTTTTGCTTTCCTTAATTCGGCTTTCTTGCGTCTTTTATCTTTCTTTTTACTTCTTAAGCTAAATAAAAGAAAAAATAACATGAAACAAAAAAAAATAACATGAAACAAAAAAAAATAAAAAAGAAACAATAGAATAAATTAAATACTTTAACTAAATACAGGATGGAATGGATACCGACCGCACAAACAATTACAATGAACAAGGAAACTGTCGTTTCCAACTAAAATGCAATAACTACACGTCAAAGTGACGGCACGGTTGGAGCAGTGGCTGAGGGATCGACTGCTGCGCTGCGTGTCGCGGGTTCGATTCCCGCTCGGAACAAATATTTGTATGACCTGCAGATAGTTGTTTCGGGTCTGGCTGTTTGTGTATGTGAGTTTATATGTTTGTAAACGCACCCACGATACAGGAGAAATTCCTAGTGTGGGGCAAAGTATAAAAAAAGTGTATGGCAAAGCATTTTTTTTTAATAGTCATGTAAAATTTATATGCGCCATTCTTTAATCACGTGCGGACTTTTACAAGTGGAGGGTAGGGGAGGATAAGGTGTAAAAGCAATAGCTAATATTTGACGGTAGAGTTGCCATACCTTTGATTTAAGTTTATAACTTTATCCAATTTAATGTTATCCATCGCAGCTAACTGTAGTGCACTTTGTACATTAACTTTCCGATTCTTTGGCGTGCTAAATAATAAAAAAAAAAACAATAAATAATAAAACAGCTATCTACCCTACAACATGCAAAAAAAGCACACTGACCAAATAACGCCTTTTTTTTAGGTTTGGACACTCTTAGTTCAACTTGAGTTGTTATACTGCTTAGCCGGTCTTTCCTGTGGTGACCTCAATAAATTAAGGCCCCCAGCCAGGTCTTGATCGACGTGACAAGGGGCTTTTTTAGGGTTCCGTAGTCAACTAGGAACCCTTATAGTTTCGCTATGTCTGTCTGTCCGTCCGTCCGTCCGTCCTCGCTTAATCTCTGTGACCGTTAGCACTAGAAAACTGAAATTTGGTACCAATATGTATATCAATCACGCCGACAAAGCGGTAAAATAAAAATTGGAAAAAAATGTTTTATTAGGGTAGCCACCCTATATGTAAAGTGGGAAGTGATTTTTTTTTTAATTTCAACCCTAACATGTGATATATTGTTGGAAAGGTATTTAAAAATGAATAGGGGTTTACTAAAATCATTTTTTGATAATGTCTATAATTTCGGAAATAATCGCTCCAAAAGTAAAAAACAATGTGTCCCCCCCCTCTAACTTTTGAACCATAAGTTTAGAAAATATGAAAAAAATCTGAAAAGTAGAACTTTATAAGGACTTTCTATGAAAATCATTTTGAACTTGATTGACACAACAGTTTTTGTACAAAAAAGACAAAAAGTTGTACAAAACTAATTTCCTAAAAGGTGGAGGCACCTTTAAACTCATAAGTGGGAACACTTATTGTGACGGACGAAAAACTACGGAACCCTACACTGAGCGTGGCCCGACATGCTCTTGGCCGGTATTTTTATAAAATAAGCGAACATTGCGTTTTTTTTTTCAGTGAATGCGCTACACATACTGTGTTCGGGTATTTCGAACAAATGAATGCGTCGATGGCGTATTCACGAAACTATCGCTTATATTAGAACACGGGGTACAACAAAAAGAATGTAACCCGCCAAAATTTTGTAAAATATCTGACGCTTCAAAACATCAGCAGATTTACGCCCATTAACTTAACACCTAAAAACTGTACCGTTGGATATTTAGAGCTCGATTTAATTGTTACCATTCATTTTCCTGCCCTTGTCCCATTCAATTTGGGGTCGATACAACATGTTTTCTTCTTCCATTCTCCCCTGTCAGACGTCAAGGCATTATCTATTCCTTTCTCCTTTATATCATTCTTTACACAATCCATCCATCTTCTCTTGGCCTTCCTCTCCCTCTCCAGACATCATCATTCATTTTTACCACTCTGTTAGACACATAAACTTCGTCCCTTCTTTAATAGAGTAGTTTCCAGGATCAAAATAATTACATTCTATTTAGTCCGACTTATAGATTACTAGCTTCCGCCCGCGGCTTCGCCCGCGTGGTGTGTTGATAAAAAGCAGCCTATAGCAAAAATAACAAAATCGAAGTATAAATAAAATTAGGTACGGTGTAATGGGTAAAAACTCTATTACTAAGTCTTCGCTGTCCGTCCGTCCCTATGGACGGACGGACATCGTATCCGTACCATTACCTATGTAATGGTACGGATCTAACTAATAGGTATGTATTATGAAACTTCATAAAACCTATGTTTTATTACATTCTATGTAATTAGATCTTATTGTACCTATATGTTCACAAATAAAGGATTTGAATTTAGTTTGTAAGGAACGTGTCAACTCAACGTACTCTGTGCTCACGCGTCTGCCCGTGTTCGGGTCGCGCACTCAGCGATGAGCGACTTGTTCCCTACACCGCGCCCGAGCGGGCCAGCCTAGTCACGGCGACATGAAATTAATTTTGTTGGGCGTTATTTTGATTTTGCTATATCTCCTAAAGTATTTATTTAATCTGCATGATGTAAAAGGAAAAAATAATCTTCATGAAATGTTCATGCCAACCAACCTATTTAAAATGATAAGGATTAATACTGTATTTGTGTAAATAGCTTTCCAAGTTAGCGCTTTATAATTGCCCATTTGTTAAAGTATTAAAATGGATATAGTATGTTATCCTTAAGATATAGACATATGTCACCGCTGACTTTTCTGTGGACCTATATAAGATACACAATTACACCATACATTATTTTGTTATATCTTAAAGGGTTTAGGCAGCGTTTTCGTTGAAAGCTCCCAGACAGCATACTTTTTGCCGACATCTTCAACAAATATAGTTAATGTACATAGAAATAAATACAAAAACTTAACAAATTATATACTAAAACCTTCCTTAAGAATCACTCTATCTATTACTAAAAACCGCATCAAAATCCGTTGCGTAGTTTTAAAGTTTTAAGCATACAAAGGGACATAGGGACAGAGAAAGCGACTTTGTTTTATACTATGTAGTGATTCAAAAATAAGGGACACGTATTTTTTTATTTGTAAATTAGACTAAAAATGACAAAAATACAGCCTAATAAAAGTTACGTGAAACGTCACGCGTTGCTGCATTTTTTCGCAACGAGTGACGTCACACGTAAATTTAATGGGCTATATCTTTGTAATTTTTGGTCTAATCCTTACTAATATTATAAAAGCGTAAGTGAGTTTGTTTGTTTATTACCTCTTCACGCTTTAATGGCTAAACCGATTTTGATGATTTTGGTAACCAGGAGACTGACATAGGCTAACTTTTTAAAAAAAAAGTGGGATGTGAGGGAGAAAGAGGGAAGAAAAGGGAAAACTTAGCGTTGCTATTACAAATCAATAAGGCGCAAGGGGAACTGTTGTTGCTGTGTTGTTTACCCCGAATTTAACGCGAGCGAAGCCGCGGGCAAAAGCTAGTTTACAAATAAAAAATACTGGTCCCTTATTTTTGAATAATCTAAAGGACGGACGGTCAATTTTTTTTTGAAACCTCCGTATTGTAGCCAGTGGAATAATATTAAGGCGTTGATATAGTATCGTGTAGTTGTAGCCGAATATAAGTGAAAACCTGTCTTATATAAGTCGATATTACCTTTCTGATTCTCCACGATTCGATGTATCCTTTGTCTCAGTACTAGTGACGGTCGGGGATTTCTGATAACGTACTTCCCTGTAACAATTTAAAATAACATATATATTATGATAGGTTCTTCAGTAGACACAGACTCGTGGTGTAACCGTCAGACTAGCATGTTCTCTCGAGTTCGAAACCTAGGAATGTACGATTTTTCGGATTCATGTGCATCCTTACTAATATTATAAAAGCGAAAGTAAGTTTGTTTGTTTGTTTGCTACCTCTTCACGCCTTAATGGCTAAACCGATTTTGATGAATTTTGGTACAGAGATAGATGGGACCCAGGAGACGGACATAGGCTATTTTTTTTAAGTGAAATATAAGGGAGAAAGAGGGAAGAAAAGGGAAAACTTAGCTTTGCCATTACAAATCAATAAGGCGCAAGGGCAAAAACTGCAGGTAGCAGGTACCTGCAAATCAGGAAAGCGGAACTGTGTTACCCCGAATTAAACGCGAGCGAAGCCGCGGGCAAAAGCTAGTCATGTATAATTATCATTTGCTTCGGTGGTTCCATAATAATGATAGCCTTTTTACGATAAACAAAACCATACATTACTAGCTTCTGCCCGCAGCATCGCCCGTTAATGTTGGTAACTATTCCACTAAATGACCAATCATTCTAATATGACTTCTATCTACGCTTCCTTCGAAGCTGTCGTGATAGTAACAAAGGAACCACAACATACTCGTATTAAATACGGTTATATTAGTGACATAAACCCCGGGAACATCCTGCCGGGATAAAATAGTAGATTAGGCACCGAGAAAATAAAGCAGTGTATTATGTGTGGAGCGCTATTTTGAATCCCGAGCAGAACGCAGCTGCCTTTTGTTCAGACTTTAGTAAACTCCTGAGCGCAGCGTGAGAGCTAACTAGAATCCTGAGAAGAGTGACCGATTTAAGTCAACCCAGAAGAAAAAGACACCTTTATAACTGAGGAGCATACTTTACTCCTCGCATTTACTGCGAAGCAATAAAAAATATTTAGATTTTAGAAATGTGGCTCCCCGCTCCGGGGTACCGGGTAAGCACCATAGCTAATGCCATGCTGTTGTGATAATGTGCCGGTCATATCTATTACTGTCATAGATAATGTAGCAGAGTCAATTATAAAAAATGGGCTTTTGCAGAATGCGGTTGTATGTATTTAATTATAATTTTGTTTCTTATAATCCCAAAGTTGCGTTAATTAATCATTTTGTTTAACAAACCTACAAAGCGCAAAAACTTTGCTCAATTTTTTTTTTATTTATGGTTACAATTTAATATCACTTAATTAAGATCATTTGACATTCGAGCGGATGGATGGTTTGGTATGGTGCATAAGTTAATTTCGCTTTTATAACATAGTATGGATTAATCATCAATCTTATTTATTTACGTTAGTATCTTTTCACACAACTCAACTCGTGTGAGACTGTTTTACGTCCGTCGCACACACCATCACAGGTCTAGTTAAAATAGACCTGTGATGATGACCGTCCAGCTTAAGTTATTATTATTTAATGATTTTTTTGTTTGTTTGATGTTGTGTGTACTTGTGCCATGTGCCAAATAAACCTATGTTCT
Source organism: Ochropleura plecta (assembly GCA_905475445.1). Classification (NCBI taxonomy): domain Eukaryota; kingdom Metazoa; phylum Arthropoda; class Insecta; order Lepidoptera; family Noctuidae; genus Ochropleura; species Ochropleura plecta. The sequence goes on along the minus strand of FR997750.1, from coordinate 4,151,143 downwards.
TTCTTTCTTTCTTATCAACAGCCTACAGCTTGCAGTCAAATGCTGGACATAAGCCTCTTAAATCGCACGCCACTTGATTTTCGGCAACTCTCATCTCCGCTGAGCCTGACGGCGTCACATCTCACATTTGCTGACTCGCGGTCTTCACTCAAGAACTCGTCTACCACAGCGGGCATCGATTCTACATCTAGTATGACCCGCCCACTGCCACTTCAGCTTATTAAGTCTGTGGAAGTATGGATTGACTTACCCATATCTAGTGAACTTATTTACATCTCCCTTAGAGATTTTAACGTTAAACCGGCGCAATATTTGTGAAATTCGAGATTGAAACTCTGAAAATTCGTCACCAAACTGACTAAAACTACACCAATCAATGCATTTCCTAAAGAATTTGAATTCCCACTGACTTTTTGGCACTAACACCAAATTTACTTTTTCATCATCTAATAAAAAATTGAGGATTAATTTTAAAGAGTCCTCGATGAAACTTTTTGGTAGTTTATTGAGGAAATTTTGGAATTTATTATTTTTAATCTGTTCCTTTGTTTTTTTAGTTCGACTCAGAAGTTCTGGTTTTGCGAACCATGGTTCTGCAACATTTGGCTGGCGGGATGCTTCAATGGATACAACTGTGTTTGGGTCCTGTGGTCTGGGGGCATCTTTCTTTTCGGCCTCCGATTTGGGGGCCACTGGATGTACCGCACCCATCTTTGGGCAATTTGATTTAAGGGCATCTAGTTTTAGCAAATCCATCTTTAGCCCCTGTAATTTAAGGTCATCTTGCTTTGGCACGTATTTTGTTGAGTCTTGTGGTTTAGTAGCATCTAATAGTAAATCTATCTTTGGGCTTTGTGATTTATCATCTGACTTTGATAATTTGGGGTTAGGAGCCCCTGTCTTTGCGTCTTCTGTATTCCGGATATCCGTTTTTGGATTTCTGCCAACAAAAACAGCGAGTTACTGAGAGGAAGTCTGAAAGTTGCACAGGTGTGGAAATCAGTAATGTTAAGGAATATACAGGGTGGAATTTTGTAATGCCACCTGAAGGGGAAGTACTCTTAATACTTTAGTATTAAAAGTACTTCCCCTTCAGGTATAAGTATAAGTTTAAATGTTATCATGATGGTCCGTTGGTACAAAAATTGCATCCTTATTTTATCCTTGGGGATTGTGTGAGACGACTACAATTTTGTCAAAACATGCTGAGAGAAATTGACCGTAACCCTTTTTTAATCGGTTCGATTACCGTGTGCGGCAAGCGAATTTTTAAAAATCTTTGAATTCCGTTTTCTTTCTTTTCAAAAATAAAGGAATGTTTTCTTTGAGTAAAATTTTCTATCTAAAAGTATTAAGAGTACTTCCCCTTCAGGTGACATTATAAAATTCCACCCTGTATATATAATGTCGTGCATAAAGTTTTGGATATGAATGTGTCTGTCTATGCAGTTTTTTTTTTGGGTTCCATACTTCATATGTGAAAACGGAACCCTTATTGGATTACTTTGACCATAAACCTTAATTACTCAACTCTATGGTCCCCTGGAGTTGTGGAAAAATCATATCTATAATCACTCAGTCAAAAGATATAGCCGCTTATGTCGCAAATTAGTACGGGACCTTCAGCGTGCAAGTCGGACTCGCTCTTGCCCGTTTTTTTTTAATATATACTCTAACTAGCTTTTGCCCGCGGCTTCGCTCGCGTTAAATTCGAGGTAACACAGTTCCTCTTGCGCCTTATTGATTTGTAATAGCAACGCTAAGTTTTCCCTTTTCTTCCCTCTTTCTCCCTCACATCCCACTTTTTTTTAAAAATTAGCCTATGTCCGTTTCCTGGTTCCCAACTATCTCTGTACCAAAATTCATCAAAATCGGTTTAGCCATTAAAGCGTGAAGAGGTAGCAAACAAACTCACTTTCGCTTTTATAATATTAGTAAGGATTATTTATAAGAGTAGAGGAACACAAAAAAAAACCGATGAAAAGACTACGTTTAAGATGCTTCGACTAGCTACCTACTCCAGTAGCCGCAAACATGTTTTATTTAATTTCTAAAAGTGTTAAGACACATTGAGTAACCGCTTCTATTTCCCACAAATTATGTATTACGAAATAAGATGTATTTCTCTATATCTCCTTTCATCTCTATACGCTTCCACCATCGATATTTAAGCTTTTTCAATCTATCAAAATAATATTATTTATCAAACTCACTAATAAATAGTAGTCTGTCTTAGCTTTCTCTTCCACATTCACACACACAGTCATTTTTTTTTTGTTTTTGCTTTATCATACTTTATTTAATTAAATAGACTAAGCATACAAACTTAATATAGACACAAACTAATAATAAAAATATGTACAAGTAAAAAATTATAAATTACATGGCGTCAAAAAATTTGTCCGCATCGCGGTCATATTGAAATTCTTTGTCCGACAATACAAGCGATGTTTTGGCGGAACAACCTCCCCAGCAACACAACTGTCTGATAGATTTTATTTTTTAAATCGTTGCCCCACACTAGGAATTTCTCCTGTATCGGGGGTGCGTTTACAAACATTTAAACTCACATACACAAACAGCCAGACCCAGAACAACTATCTGTAGGCCATACAAAGATTTGTTGCGTGCGGGAATCGAACCAGTGACACGCAGCGCAGCAGTCGATCGCTCAGCAACTGCGCCAACCGTGTGTTTGAAGAACCTTAAGAAGATAAATGACAAGCAATATTACTTACATTGTCTGGTTCGTTTTGCCTGCCGTTTTATCTGGATTGAGAGCAGTTTCTGGTTCATTCAGTACATTTACTGGTATTTTCTCAATCACCACACTCCTGTGAAATAACACAAATTTTAGTCATCCATTATATTTTTATGCTTAATCCTTACTAATATTATAAAAGCGAAAGTGAGTTTGTTTGTTTGATTGTTACGTCTTCACGTCTAAATGGCTAAACCGATTTTGATGAATTTTGGTACAGAGATAGTAGGGACCCTAGAGACGAACATCAAACAAACTCACTTTCGCTTTTATAATATTAGTAAGGATTTCAATCTAGATTGCAATGACATGAAAACTAATGTCTTTGTTATGTCGGCTTTGTTAAAGGCCTTTTTAAACACATTACATTAGTGGCGAAAAATACTGTGGAGTAGGCTAATATAGTCGCCACCATGTCTTTTTAAAATAAAAAAAAGACAGCCCCACTAGAAATTTCTCCTGCATCGTGGGTGCGTTTACAAACATTTAAACTCACATACACAAACAGCCAGACCCGGAACAACTATCTGTAGACCACACAAATATTTGCAGCAGTCGATAGGTCAGCCACTACGCCAAGGTCTTTGACGCGTGTCCCCAATAATAAGAAGCAGAAATGCTGTGCTGAGAAAACTCAGAGGTGCGTGTCTTGGGTTCGACTTGAGACCTACGACTAGGCAGTCCAACGATCACACCACTAGACTATCACTGCCGCGGGTCTGTAAACGGTGAGCAAAGGTTAGCTCACCGTCTATCCGTCAAGTGACGACAGGCCGTGTCGACGGAGCGCGAGTGTTCCACGTGCGCCTCATAGATTTCAGCAAAGCAGAGGGGCCTGCCAGGGCCACTGCCTGCCGGGGTTGCGGGTTGTTCGAAAGAGATACCGCGGCCCCGGAACATAAAGGGTAAATGAAGGAACATGGATGGGTTTTAGTTAGTAAGTCTCTTTCGAACCAACCCGCAGCAGGCGGGGGCCTTGACGGGCCCCTCAGATTTGCTGACATTTGAGGCGTGGAATACGACGGACTGACGGTGAACTACCCATTGCTCACCGTCCACAGGCCTGCGTGTACGGTGGCCGGGTGTCGTCTCGCGAAATTTATTGCCTAAGTATACATTACTAGCTTTTGCCCGCGGCTTCGCTCGCGTTAAATTCGGGGTAACACAGTTCCTCTTGCGCCTTATTGATTTGTAATAGCAACGCTAAGTTTTCCCTTTTCTTCCCTCTTTCTCCCTCACATCCCACTTTTTTAAAATAAAAGTTAGCCTATGTCCGTCTCCTGGTTCCCAACTATCTCTGTACCAAAATTCATCAAAATCGGTGTAGCCATTAAAGCGTGAAGAGGTAACAAACAAACAAACAAACAAACAAACAAACTCACTTTCGCTTTTATAATATTAGTAAGGATGACAAAGCAATTAAGATACAGATTATAGAGAGAATAAATAAATAAAAAAAGCCTTTAATTCCACCATAAATACACAGAACATATAAAAACATCTCGATATACTTTAACATGAAATTATCACAATTCAATTATTTAAATAACCAATTACATACCAATTATAACAATACACTCTCAAAAATATATTATTAACACAACACTATCAACAAAAATCATTCTGTAACAACGCCATCTATAGAGAGAATACAACAGCATTAATACTTACTCTTGTGTTTTTCCTGCAGTATCAGTTCGTATGAGCATATTATCTATTGGTATTTTTGAAAACACCACAGTCCTGCAAAAAAACACTAACTTTAGTCTTCCATTGATTATTCTGTCTGTTAAATCCTATATTATTAAAAAAGCAATGCTTGTACGTATTTGTAAACATCATCATCATTTTCCTGCCCTTTTCCCATCCTATTTGGGGTCGGCGCAACACGTTTTCCTCTTCCATTCTCCCCTATCAGACGTAACGGCATCATTTACTCCTTTCTCGTTCATGTCATTCCTTATACAATACAATCTATCCATCTTTTCTTTGGCCTTCCTCTCTCTCTCTCTCTCCGTACGTATTTGTAAACACGTTCTCGAATACGGCTTTAACAATTTCATAGAAAGTTGCGATGTATGGGTTTATGGGCGCGAAAAATCGATCTAAGATAAAAATAAATAAATAAAATAATGTTTATAAGCCTATTGTTGGAGATACATCTTCGCACAATATCATACAATATAGGTGAATCGTACCTCCCTGCAATGGTTTTCAGGATGGAGTTGGAACTGGCCCGCACTCTGCAGAGCAGTGGCATGGAAGCCATCAACGTGTGCGTGTGCGAACATGCCAGAAGCACTGCAGAAACGGGGCAGCCCCATCAACATCCTGAACCCATTATTATATTGGACAAGATAGGTTTCATATTTGGGAAAAATCTCGTAAAATTTTGTATAATTCAAAATAAGGTTTTCAAGGCATTGGTTTCTTTCAAGGCTTTTTGATCGCTTTGTTGATCGTCTGTCTGTCTGTCAAAACCCTTTATCTTGAGAACGCGTGGTTAGGGACTACAGACTTAAAAAAAGAACCCTCTAAATTTACACAGTCAAAAGATATGGCCGTATAAGTCGCAAGTTTGTACAGGACCCACGGTGCGAGTCCGACACACAATGGAGAATGTTACTAGGTATGCCAAATCGCTTAAAATGTTGTCTCAGTAAAGCCTGTATGTATACAAACACACTAGTTTTTGTTGTAGTGAAAAAAACCTAGTAGTTTTGATTTTATAGGCATTCAAAGTTTCGAAAAATATCGAGCCCGCTAACAGTCACGTGACCGCTTGTGACGTCATTTCACAATGCGCCGCGCGTTGTATTTTTACATTTAGGCACAACACATGATTTCCTAGTATTTAGATTGAACTTTTTTTTAAAAGTATTTAGTTATAATTTCAACGGTAAGGGCGCGCGACCACGAGCGGACTGAATGAGCCAGACTGAGCATGTTGTGTGATGACGTCACATCGTAACCGGCAGCCCGCGTCTTGTTTTACTTCTAAATCGGAAACTAATTGACATATACACTTCTGGACACATCTATTGGCCCACCTTAGAGTTTAGGTTTCGATGGCCCCTACCGAAATATGATTGCTAGATTGAACAAAAACTGTTGATGCAGTTTTAAACCTGATACATTTTACCATCTTTTTCGATCGTATTGTTTTAAATTTGAATTCAGAATACCATACGACATGGAGCTACGCCTAACAAGTCGGATATGCGCCTTGTTAAAGGCAATTGATTTTTGAATAAAAAACATGTTTTATCAAATAAAGGTTTAATTTAATAACGCGTGTTGCCTCCATGGGCATCTACCACAGCTCTCATACGATTAGGCATAGAGTTTATCAACCGCTCTATGAAATTTTGAGGGATCATCTCCCATTCCTCTTCTATGGCAGTTTTCAACTCCTGCATCGTCTGGGCAACTGGCTGACGAGCCCTAACACGTCTTTTTAGCTCGTCCCACATGTGCTCAATAGGGTTCATGTCTGGGCTTCTGGCTGGCCAGTCCATAACTGTGATGTTCACATCCCGAAGATATTCCCTGACGATGCCGGCCGCATGGGCTCTTGCATTATCATGCATAAAAAGGAAATTTGGGCCCACATAGTCCGCGTATGGCATCACGTGAGGTTCTAAGCACTTACGAATGTACCTTTCAGCATTTAATGTTGGCAGCCGTGGTCCTGTAACAACCTCAAGTTGAGTTTTGCCGCTCGCGGATATACCGCCCCAGACAGTCCATGAGCCACCGCCATAAGCAACCCTCTCTTCAAAGCAGCATTGTGCGAAACGCTCTCCCTTACGTCGGTAGACCTTCTTCCTTCCATCATTGCCATGTAACACAATTTTAGACTCATCAGAAAAGAGTACACGGCTCCAATCTTGCTGTGTCCAATTTAAATGACTGCGTGCGAAATGAAGGCGCGCTGTTCGGTGGGCTCGCGTTAGTTTGGGCCCATTAGCTGGCTTGTGTGGTACCATATCGCGTTCTTTTAACCTTCTCCGAACAGTTCGAGCGCTTACAGATACTCCGTGGAAGTCGCGAAGTTGGTTTTGTATCTCAATGGAGGTAAGGTGACGATTTCTCAAGCTGGTCGTCACGATGAATCGATCCTGCCTTTCAGTTGTGACCCGAGATCGTGGCCTTCCTTGGCGACGAACAAAGCCGCCAGTCTCTAGGTACCTCCGATAAACATTTCGGACCGCAGATCGACTTAAATTAAGTTGAGCACTCACGTTTCTTTGGCTGTGTCCGGCCTGAATAAGTGCCACAGCTTGGGCGGCAATTTCAGGTGAAGTATCCATAGATTATTGATAGAACCTCACCTTAATGTTAAGAATAAGTAATGTTTGTTGCAAAACCAAAGATATCAATCACTTTTTCAAGAATTAAATCCAAGTAAACCAATAAAACCTGATTTTCTTAGTATTCGATTGTTTGATATCAACAAACAGGCTCCAAATTGTCTTTTGTTTCTTTAAATTCTGTGTTCGAAATTCAAAAAAAGACTATTGAATGAAATTGTGAATGTGCCAGGTTAAAAACTGCATAAAAACTTTTTGCTCGACCTAATATAAAATTTTAGCTAGGACCAAACGAAACTGAAAATACAAGGTGGGCCAATAGATGTGTCCAGAAGTGTATAAGTAATTCTTTCACTAGTATTTTTTATTTTTGACAGAGAATATGGACCGCTAATAATCAAAATTAGGTAACATTCTTCATTACCCGTTTTTTTTATATAGTTAAGCAAATAAAAACCAAACTTACTTTTTTCCACCCCAACTCTCGACAGACTTAATTGTAAACTCATATTTCAATTCGCTGATCCTGACAGCATCGACAAAAGGTCTATACCACTCTTGCACTTTTTTATTTCTGTCAAAAACATCAGTATTAAGTTTTTCAAATATTGAGTGCATGAATTTGGCTTGCTCTGCATTCAATTCGGGGAATTCTTTTGTTGTCATGCCATCGTTCTTTATAAACGCCAGCAATGAGCCAAGGCAGTGGATTTTGAAGCCGCTTGATATGGAAGGTATGAGTCTGCTTTGAGCGCTGGTGTTTACTTTCTTTGATGTTTGGGATGACGGCATTGACGTCTCCTTAGTACTAGAAAAAAAAAGAGATATGACTTAAAATTGTTAGCTAGATCTTATAATCACGTAAGTTTCGAAAGATGTCACCCAAAAATCGCTTTTAATCAAGATTGACAATCAGATAATACTTATTCATGCGACAAAAAAAGACTAAGTGTCATCCTTACTAATATTATAAAACCGAAAGTGACTTTGTTTGTTACGTCTTCACGCCTAAATGGCTAAACCGATTTTGATGAATTTTGGTACAGAGATAGTTGGGAACCTGGAGACGGACATATGCAATTTATTTTTTTAAAAAAGGTAGAGTGAGAGGGAAGAAAAGGGTAAAAGAAGCTTTGCTATAATAAACGGCGCAAGGGCAAAAACTACAGGTAGCAGGTACCTGCAAATCAGGAAAGGGGAACTGTGTTACCCCAAATTTAACGCGAGCGAAACCACGGGCAAAAGCTAGTATAAAATATTTTTTCCAATATCGGATTGAATTGTCTGACCAGTCGTCCACGTACAAACCAGAAACGAAAATTTGTGTCAAAACAAAAAAAACACGTGATGTTAGGAGACGGGAAAGTGTGTCACGAAGTATCATTAATGATCTTACTCCCCCCTATTTTCCGATGGAAAATCATCAAATAACTTACCCCGCTCTAAGCGGAGCAGAGGGTGGTGTCAGACTTTAACAGACTAAAACCCATCCTTATTTGCGCTATGTTTCGGGGCCGCGGTATCTCTTTCGCACAACCCGCAACACCGGCAGGCAGTGGCCCTGGCAGGCTTCACTGTCTTTCTGACATCTCTTTGGGGCGCGGGTGGAACGCAAACGCAGCCGTCGACACGACCTGTCGTCAATTGACGACCGGACGGTGAGTTACCCATTGCTCAACGCTTACAGACCCGCGTCTGAGGTGGCCAGGGCCTTCACTCTTGAGCGGTATACAACCTTAATTAATCAAAAAATGTACACCCCAAAAATATAGTGATAAAAATTGTTTAATAATATATTAAATTATTTACACACTAGCTTTTGCCCGCGGCTTCGCTCGCGTTAAATTCGGTATAACACAGTACCTGCTGCAACCTGCAGTTTTTGCCCTTGAGCCTTATTGATTTGTAATAGGAACGCTAAGTTTTCCCTTTTCTTCCATTGTTCTCCCTCATATTCCACCTTTTTAGAAAAAAGGGGAAACCTATGTCTCCGTTTCCTGGTTCCCAACTATCTCTGTACCAAAATTCATCATAATCGGTTCAGCCATTAAAGCGTGAAGAGGTAACAAACAAAATCACTTTCGCTTTTATAATATTAGTAAGGATTTACACATTACGCACAGCCAAAAAATCTCTATATCAGGGAAACAACCATAATAATATGTATAACCAGCTATTACTTTGTACGCATTAGGTTTGCGACTTTTTTTTTTTGCGATCGTCAGGTTCGCGATTTGCCATACATACAGCCGCTCTATTTTTTTTTTTTATTTTTTTTTTTTTAACCTATCGTGGCATTCACGTCTCTTGTGTGTGAGACGTATTTGGCCAATTACGACGTTATTATGAGAGTGACACGCAGGGCAAATGTTCGGTATTTAATTTGAGAGTGATAGGAGTTTGGTCCAGGATACCTAAAACAAATAGCATTAAATGACGACACAAACATCACAGGACAATAACGATATCGTGCAAAGAAAAATATATTAGTTGGGAATGGAAAGTGTTAGTAGGAAGAAAGAAAATAGTCTATGCCTAGAGGAAAAAAAAAAGAACTTCAGACCATAAATAAAATACTATAATGACAGATTTTAAAACTTTAAATCGTGAAACGAAATATATTTCATTAAATAAACTATAAAAGGAGTGTGCGAATAAGTGAGAAGAGACTGAAAGTTAATAGGCCGAGGTATGTCTGGAGGGAGAACGTCATATAAAGCAAATGCTAATTTAGGGCAATTGAAAAAAATGTGATCCACCGTCCCATCGTCCAAACCACACTCACAAAGAGAACTATCGCGTACTCTGATTTTGGCAAGGAAGACCGGTGTGCATGCATGACCCAAACGAAGGCGACAGATGGAAGATGTGGCTTGCTTGCTACCTTTTCGAAATCGGAAGAACCAGGGTTTCTGTGGTATCAGAGGTTGTATATCACCATAGTAACGCCCTTTAGTAAGTCTTGAAGAATCCCATAATTCTTGCCAATCATTCCTCGTATGCAGGTTCGCTAAAGGTAACAAATCTGTGTGGTATATTTCAGTGTGTTTTTCTGATCCGGTTTTTGTAGCATCTTTAGCCCAAGAATCCACCGTCTCATTACCTGTAATACCAGAGTGTCCAGGGATCCAAGCAAGGACTATATCTAGACCTTTTTGACTACAACTAAACAATAACTCCTTAATTTTGAAAATAAGAGGGAGCTTAATTTTCATTTTGAATTGGTTACTGCAGAGTTTTTGTAAGCAGCTTCTACTATCTGTAAAAATAATAGTTTTGGGGAAACCATGAGAATTGGCAAATAGAAGTGCTTCATATAAGGCAACAGCTTCACCTGTGAACACAGATGTCTGAGAAGGGCATTTAAAGGATAAAGTCACATTGAATCTTGGAATCCAAACCGCAGCTCCAACATTGTCATCGGAGGTTAATTTGGAGGCATCGGTGAACACCGGTATCCAGTCTTGCCAATCGGATAGAAGTCTGGTGAAGTTTTGATTAGCTGCAGGGTCATCTTTTCCAATTCCAAAGTTCAAAATTACCCTAGGAGTAAACATAAGCGAAGAATAATTAGTTTGGAATAAAGGGTTGATATTACAACTATGAACAGGCGCAGAAAGATTTTTAATTTTTAAAAAACTCTTAATAATTTTGGGGGTTTCCTTATGATGCCAATATCGATTATTTGCTACCTCCTCAGAAAGACTTTCTAGACGAGGGATAAGTGGATGAGACGAACATGACATAACCCTAAAGATGAATCTATCAGACAGATATTGTCTGCGGAGGAATAGTGGAGGATCTAAGCATTCCACTTGAAGGGCATTTTTTGGCGAAGATTTCATAGCACCAAGAATAATACGTAGGCATTTAGCCTGTATGCTGTCAAATTTCTTTAGGGCTGTTTTATTACAGGGTTCCAAAATGAACGAACCATAGTCAATACAACTGCGAATAAGAGCATTATAGACGAGTTTTTGGTTATATGGATGGGAACCCCACCAAACACCTGAAAGAGCACGAAGGACATTAATACCTTTTTCACATTTGTTAACTACATAATTTAGATGAGGGACACCAGTCATTTTGGAGTCCAGGAAAACTCCAAGAAATTTGGCAAAGGGTTCATTAGAGATGACGTGTCCTTCATATGTGACGTTTGCAAATGGAGTGAATCTTGACCGGGAAAAAACAACGACTGCACTTTTAGATGGGGATAATGAAAGGCCATGTTCGTCTAACCAGACACTTAGGTAACTTAAAGCCTCATTTATTTTAGATGTTGCTGTATCAATACAATCAGAAGCTGCATACAAGGCGATATCATCTGCATATTGCAGGATATTACAAAAGGGAAGGACTGACTGCTCAAGGTCATAAGTATAGATGCTGTACAGTAAGGGGCTCAATACTGATCCCTGCGGGATGCCCTGCCATAGGGTTCTAGGTGGAAGGAGGAAGCCGCCGTTTCGTATTTTAATAGTTCTGCCCATAAAAAGTTGACAGATATAGTGTACGATTCTCACTGGAACACTCAGCTCTAGCATTTTTGCTCTGAGTACCGGAATAATGACACTGTCATAGGCAGCTGAGACATCTAAGAAGCATCCCACAAGGTGTTCTTTTTTAGACAAGGAGAGACGTATATCAGTCGTAAGTATATTCAGACTATCCATTGTGCTTTTGCCCTTACGAAAACCAAATTGACTCTTTGCCAGAGACTCACTACTTTCCAAAAACCATTCTAGGCGATTTTTAATTAGATGTTCTAGAATTTTACTTAAGGTTGATGAAAGAGCAATTGGTCTATATGAGCTAGCCTTGCCTGCATCCTTATTTGGTTTTAAAATAGGTATAATAATTTGGCATTTCCAGTCATCAGGTATTTGTCCCGTAATAAAAATGTCGTTCAGGATGTCCAAAAGATACTGAAGACTAGGTGTGTTCAATTTTGTAATAAAACTGTATGGGATACCATCTTCACCTGGAGAGGTATCTCTCAACCCTGTAAGTGCCGTATTCAATTCGTCGAAAGAAAACTTTTCATCAAAGGAAGTTAAATTAGGGGAGGATACAGAAAAAGGGAAATCACAGGGGACAAAAGGAGGGGCTAGGCTATCTGCAAAGTCCTCCAGCCAAACCGAAGGATCGTAAGAGTGAAGAGAGTCAGGCTTCAACGAACCCCTAAACCGTTTCATATTTCTCCATACAAGTGACGGGGGAGTTCTGGGGGACAAACTCTCACAAAACCCCTTCCATCCTCTCTTCTTCCTTTTAGAAAGTAGTCTTTTAGTACGGGCAGTAACTTTTTGTAAACGTCTAAAATCATCCAGGCTTAAGGATTCGTTGAAGACGTCCTCAGCACTATTTCTTTCTTTTACAGCAGAGGTGCATTCAGAATCCCACCAAGGAGGTGAGGCAAGTTTAGAAGTATAAGACTTTTTCCTGGGGATGAATAAGTTGGCAGCTTCAATCAGTGTATTACGAAAATGTAAGTAATTTTGGGGTGAAGGATTTTGGTCCAAATTGGTTTTATTACGCTCAACATATAAAGAAAATTTTTCCCAATCAGCTTCTTGTATTTTATGTTTCAGGAGAGGTTGGGGAGTAGGGATTGGAACTACCGAGGAAGGTTTTGATATAATAATAGGGAAATGATCGCTGCCAAAAGAGTGGGGTAATGTGTTCCAATTTAATAGACATGAAAGTTCTGGAGAGCAAGCTGAAATATCAACTGCCGATTTCGGGTTTTGACCGGGATATACACGACGGGTAGGAGAGCCATCATTTATGACGCATACATTAATGTCGTCAAAGAGGTCCACTAACCAGGGGGAAAAAGAGTCTGTATGATATGATCCCCAGGAACTGTGGTGGGAGTTGAAGTCTCCTAAAATGATAAGTGGAGAAGGGACTGAAAATAAAATTGTAGAAAGGTCAGGAATCAGGGAGAGTTTAGGATCAGGGATATAAATTGAGATAAAATTAATATTAGCTATGCAAGCCGCAACAGCGTTAATTTCTTGGGAATGAGGAGGAAGAGGGATATCAGAAAACGGATAGGATCTTTTAATCAACAATGCACATCCTGCCCTACCATCATCACGATCATCCCGCAGACAGGCAAACCCCGGGACCCTAAAGCGGGACCCAGGCCTCAACCATGTCTCAGAGATGGCCGCAACCGAAACAGAATGAGCATTAATTAAATTAAATAAATCAGGTTTTTTGGGGACAATACTTCTACTGTTCCACTGAAGAATTCGGGTTAAGCCCGGGGAAGCCATTGGATACAATTTCAGCGAGTCTGACAAGTAAAGGAGCAGCGTCGTACGGTAACACCTCGCTAAATTTAGCGAGGATATTTGTTATAAGCATAACTAACAATTCAGGAAGATTTTCATTGGGCCGTGCATGAGAGCTATTCAGACCACAGCCATTGGTAAGAGATGATGTTGGTTCTCTAATAATGTCATTGTGAGCATGACGATTGTAGCCCTCCGGGAGGGGAGTCCTCGGGCGGGCAGGAGTTACTACAGTTTTACGAAAAGATTTCTTTTGCGGAGTAGTTTCGGGAGTTGCGTAGGAAGATGGTGAGTTTACTGACTGAGGCAGAGTTTGCGAAAACATAGTTTTAGCGACGTCAGAGTAGGCCCGTCTTATAGAAGGTTCCTGCGCAGAAGCCTCCATGTATGAGATACATTGCTCAGACATTGTTTTTTTGATCCGTTTTTGTCTGTCAAATTCGGGGCATGACGGGTCAGTAGCAAGGTGTCTCCCAGTACACAGAAGACACCTGACATGGTCAGAGGGAATGTTACAGGTATCACCTGAGTGTGACTGTCCACATTTGTAACAACGGGCATTTGAACGGCAAGCATTCTGGACATGGCCAAACCTAAGGCACTTCCTACATTGGATGGTAGGAAGTTGATAAACCTCGACTATAAGAGAAGTGTAGAAGGCGAATATCTTCTTTGGGAGGGATTGGCCCTCAAATGTCAACACGACGGACTGTGTAGGCAACCAAGCAGGAGAACCATCTTCCTTTCTGACCTTGCGATTTAGACGGCGAGCTTTCACAATCTTCCCATGTCCTTCTTTATATTCAGTGGCATTAACAAATTCCTCCATAGACCAATCTGTAGGGACACCACGAACCAAACCTAACCGGGAAACATTGTATGATGGGATTTCAGCCTTAAGTTTATGCTTGTTCAAAAGTCCGTGGTCAAGAAACTCGTTAGCTGCGTTAGCGGAGCCAAACTCCACCGACAACCTATTACGACCAATCTGCTTAATGCCGTCTTTTTTAACGAGTTGGACGCCACCTTCAACCAGGAACGACCCCAATCTTATAGGTTTTAAGCTCACACTGGAATTCGGGGAATCAGTAATGCGGGACACATGTACAATAAATGGACCAAAGTCATCGATGTCATATTTACGGGAATTTATGTCAAGAGATGGATGTTTATAGATACTGGATTCGGATCCAATACCACTCTCTGGATCAGTAATGGTACGTTTGGACGGTGGTTCAGTACTCAAATTGTCAGCCATTCTTTTCCGAGAAGGAGTTTGTGAAGCTGCAGAAGCCGGAAAACCTTCAGTCTCCATCACACATTCGTACTCACCACCCCCCTTATCAGGGGGTTTCAAGCGCTCATCTCCATCCATGGCCGTACTGGCCAACAATAAATGTAGTATACTCACCTATTCAAAGTTAATAATAACCAACACCACACACAAATATAAGGAATAACTGGATTCAAGGGAAAATAACCTCAAAACGAACAAACCCACACGGCACCTCGAGATGCCAATTTTATTCCTGCTCTATTTTAATGTATGTTATGATATGACAGATGTCAAACAGTTTAGAAATAAGGACATAATGCAACTTTGCTCTTTACTTACTCTTTATTTGTGCAGAACACCACAAATAAACAAAGGGGGTGCAATGCATCACATTCATACATAAAACTCAGCATAATTCTGTACCAGCAGTCCAGCCAGTAAGACTATGACATTAAACATACAGTTACTGCAGACAATTAGCAAGTATACTCACCAAGAAGATGGGACTGTGCTATCTCCAGGCACATCTATTATAGGTACTTTTTTAATCACCATGACTTTTCTGAAAATAAAGAAGTAATTGAAAAAAAAACAAACAATTGGTCAATTGTGGCACAAACATATCAAGGTGCTGTATATCTTGGGGAAAAAAAAAGCATGAATCATCTAACATGCTAATAATAAATTCTGATTCTTTATTCTAGATACAAAAAATGTAAAAAGCACATACATAAAAATTGCAAATTTTAGCTTCAGTACTTCAGTACTTTCAGGATTTTTGGCTGGCAAGCCTAATTCAAAATAGGGTTTTCCATACATAAAACCCTGGCCTAAAATGGCCACTTTTGCAAAGTCTAATAGGATAATAATATGAACCATATTAAGGAGGCTCTAGTTAAGCAGCTGGATCAAGGGCTTGATACTGAAAGCGGTACTCCTGGACATGGCTCGTATTGTTTGAAGGTTCCATTCTCTGGATCCCTGACCGTCAGTAGCTTGGACTCTGTTCCCGATACCGGTGGGCTACTGTTTTTATATTTTTAAATCTTTTTTTTTTGTTTTTATAAAGAAATATTTAAAAATGAAAATAATATGTAAAGAAATCAATAAATAAACATTAAAAATTCTTTCAATGATCACAGGCACAGTTAATATCATGTCACTTTGCAACCAGTTTCAAATTGTGAGGTAGTTCAAATTATTTTTTTATAAGTTTATTTAGTTTTTGTTCAATTTATGTTTCAGCTAAAGTGTCCATTTCAGACCCCTCATCTTGTGATTGCGAGATTTGCAAAAAGGCACAACAAATAAATCTGATGAACAGAACACAAAAAGTTGCTAAAGTAAAACAACTCCTCAACGCCTTATCTATTACACAATAAGAATAAAGATCATTTCGGACACAGACACTACAGAGCTTTCATGCAAAGCCTAACATTTATTTTATGAATATCTACAAAATTGAAATCTAGCAATATTATCATAACAAAACTTAAAATATAAAATTGTGCAAAACTGTGCATATCTATAATTTTTTACATCTATCAGACTTACGTTTGAAATTCTGGCCTATTCTCAAATATATAGAACAGCAAGTAACTATCCGCAGCTTTTATTATTTTATTACAAATAAATTTATAATTGGCATCTAAACTACTTGATTCCAAAATGGTAACATCTTGCACTATCATTTCAAAAAACTCTTCATAAGCTCTTGTTAGGGGAAAAGTGCATTTGTTGCTGTCACTTTCCAAAAAAAACAATAATTTCGTTAAATTCGTATACAATATGCCGTAATCCAAATATTTGAATAGCTCGTCGAAAGATGAAAGTTTTCTTTTTTTTCTTGTTGGGGGTGCACAAGTACTTAGAACTTCTTGGGTGAATGTGACATCACCATCAGCTGTCTCTATCTCTAATGTAGATCACGCTACGTAATAATATTATGATAATAATTATATTATAATTATTATAAGGATCAAGGGCTTGATACAGAAAGCGGTACTCCTGGACACGGCTCGTATTGTTAGGAGGTTCCTTTCTCTGGAGCCCTGACCGCCGGTAGCTTGGACCCTGTTCCCGATACCGGTGGGCTACTATTTTTACATTTTTAAATGTTTTTTATTTGTTGTTTTTAAGAAATATTTAAAAATTTAATTGTATGTATATAAAACAATAAATGGACGACAATATTATAATTATGTTAGTACGCATCCAAACAGAATAATCTGAAACTTCTGAAAGGTTTTAATAAAAAAAAACAACACATCCGAATGCGGTTAGTAAGCTATTACTATTATTTCAACTGTTTTACATTGTTTCCATAAAAAACTTACCTATCTTCAAAGTTTTAGTAATTGAATTTTATTTTTTCTCGTGTTTTTTAACCGGCCATCAGCAGCGCACTTTGAAAAGAATCAATCATTCAATATTCAATTTAGCGCGTTGACGATTTATTGCATTTGCAAGAATGAGAGCGATTTAGGAGAAATTGCATGTAGCGAGAAGAAGACAAAAAATGACATGTCAGTGATATCAAATTTTCCCTCCCGGACCTCAAGAACGAAAAATAAATATTGCCAAGTTATTATAAAACTTCTACTTCAGTATATTTTAAACATCATTGTTTTTTTTTTACAAATAATTTGCTCACTTGCCCAATCACAACTGCAGAAAAACATCATTTGCAACATTTCAACTGAATGGAAGTGCTTTTCACTATTTGCTACAATGGACTTTATGTGTCTGCTCTATTATGACTATGAGTCTCATTCGTCATTCATTTTTTAAATATTAGTCTATGATTGAAACTCTCTCGTCACAGTCAGACACAAATAATTCACATACCTATTCGGAGTTTTAAACATAAAACAATTGATTTATGACCTAGTCGTTTCTAAGATATCATACAATATTCATAATTATTATGAAGACATCACAAAAATCGAGGTTATTGACGTTTTTATTCTCATTTGAAACCCATTGTAACTTTTATAACCCATATTATTGTCAATAACCTTGATTTTCAACTGGCACTTGAAAAGTACGGATTTAGTCTAATAGAATAAATAAGAAATTATAAGGAGAAGATTGTTTCGATATTAGATATCCTATTAAAAAAATATTTCCTTTATATAAAACTAGGGATTGCAACTGTTTATCAAGTTACAGTTGAAGATCCTGGTTTTTAACGTTCCTTCCAGTTTCCTGTTCTTATTTGAACATTGCTCTGTGTTTCACCCTTTGATCAATTACCCAATGTTTTTACTTTTTTTAAACTGATTTTACTAACGTTCAAACTTTCATTAAATTACTCGAAAACAACATTTTAAAGAGACAGCGTACTTTCTTAAAATTTAGTAGATATTTTGAACTTTTAATTTGCAACTAAGCGTCGTTCTGAAGGTGAATTCTTCAAAGAAATGTCTCACAATAACAAAACAAAGAATTTCGCGGCGAATATCACAACAGGTGCTTTTGATATGAACTGGGATATCGAAAAATACAGAGATGAACACGAATGCGAGGAACATTGGCAGTTACGCAAAGCTTTCATGGAGAAATGGAAGAATAACTTTCCCGAAGAGAGATTGATTTGTTTGGCCCGAGTTTATACGAATATCGAGTTTATGGGGTGTAGATATCCTGCGCCGGTTATGCAGCAAATAGCCCAACTATCTTTTGAGGTAAATACAGCCTAAAATCCGTTATTATCATTGGAATAAACCAACCTAACCTCAAAATATTGTTTACTATATTTTGTATGACGTCGCTTAGAGTTCCGAAGATTTCGGCTCGTGTACCAGCGAGTACCTATCCCCTTTATCCTACTGCTCACACCATCTGCTGTTTTCTACCCCACCCCTAATCGATTGACCCGAGCGGCAGTAATTATTTAGCTATGAGTTCCCCTCCTCTACCCTCTCTTCTAAATAAAAATAAATAAAATTGAAGTGTCTGTTATTTAAAAATACTGCTTTTTACTGAATGCGTATGAACGTATTATACAAACATACATAAGAAATATAAACAGATTAAAATTGTTTGTCTTTCTTTTTGATCTGGCTAACCTAAAATTGGCTAGACCGGTTTTGAGTTCCTGGTTGATAACTGATGTTATGAAGAGTAACTAAGACTGCTTTTATTTTAGAAAAGGATTACTGTCAATAAAATTTTCTTATCATAATAAGTACGCGCTACAGAACATTGTTATTATAATATAGCAACATTCATTTTCTAGCGCTACAGAACATTGTTATTATAATATAGCAACATTCATTTTCTATTAAACATACTGAATCTTCATATTCCAGGTTGGCCAAAAATATAAAGACAAAAAGAAAACAAAACTTCAAAGAACATTTGTGTCAGCATCAACAGCAGCCGAGGATAGAGCACGAGGAATCAAAAGGGTTGGGGGAGAGATTGTTACTGATGGAAAACCCAAGTCTTCCCGCATTGCATTTGTAGCCCAGGGTGAAGAACCAGCACCAGAAGAAGAGAAAAATGTTTCTGATGAAGAAGGTATGATACTTAGCAAGGGAGGTGTCTCTAACACTTCTCTTGTCACCGTCAACAGACAAGTGGGGGTGAGCAATTGCCCTAAAGACACATTCGGGCAAGACTGTCAGGTGGGCCAAGCCAAGGATCGCATTCTGGGGGGTGGCAACTTACTGCCATGTGCTACGCTAACGGCTGCGAATCATGCTCCAACAACAGACACAAGTTCGGCTGCGACCAACACGCCATTCAACCTAAATCAGGCTGCAACTTCTGCGCCACCTCCACCAGACTTAACTATGACTACAACCGTTGCGCTGAAGACACTTTCTGCGGGGACCTGGGAACAGGGACTTGTAAGGAATAGCCTGATATATAACCCTGAAAATGACAAAGACGACGCCCGACTATCGAGCTTAGGTAAAGAGTTGCGCGCGCTAGCCCGACAGCGCGAACTCATCGAGGCAAAGATAGAGGAGGACATGCAGACTAAAAGAATTGGTCAGGTTGCTGACACCGATTCCACGCCTATCTCGCTCTCTGCAGATGAATTACGCAGGCTGAAAAGACAGCGCAAAAAAATCTGCTTCAAAGAGCGAAATTTAAACAATCGGATACGCGTAATCCGCGAAGGCGCAAGCCAGCGCGAGGCGTTGAAGGTTGTCGAAAAGGAAGTACGCGACCAGTCGCAAACCGGCAAAGGGGACACCCAAAGCGGCAATCGACCGGACGCGGAAAGCACAAGTGACCGGAGCGGTAGACGTGAAGGGGCAACCCAGAGCGGAACGTCACCGGTCACACGGGTGCAAGACGGTGCCGGCAATCAGACCATCACAGGAAATGACACTAGACAAAGCCCAGACAGACCACGACTCAAGAAACGGGGAACGCGGGCTGGACGAGGACGCGGTTCGGTACCGCTGCTGGGTGTGGTGAGGAAAGCCTCCTCAGAGCCACAAGCAGGGCCTAGTGGAGTGGCAAAGAGGGCACGGGACACGACTTCACCAAGTGCACTCCAGGGCGAACCCAAACGTGTGCGCGTCCAGCCTGCTCAAGTGGAGCAGAAGACCTACGCGCGGGCCACAAAGGACATTCCAGAGCGGCTCGCAGTAGCAATCTGCCACTCTTCCCCAACTAGAAAAATGACGACCCAGGAGGCGACTCTCATAAAGGAGGGCCTTGAAAGTCTCATGGTGAACTCGGACTTCACTAAACCACTCCCGGCCTTCCGCGGATACCCCCGCATAACAGATGGCACTGTGCAGGTGTGGTGTGAAGACGAGTACGCTCTGACATGGCTGACACATAATGTTCCGACCATCATCTTACCTGACACCAACACAAAGCTGACGGTCGTGAAGCAGTCCGACGTCCCCACCCTAGTCCGAGCCGCGCTATTCGTCCCCAATTACAGTGGGGAGATTACACGGCTTCAGAACCTTCTGACTTGTCAGAATGGCTGGTACGACATAAGGCGGTGGACGTTGTTCAGGGCGACAGTAGTCGGTGGTGACAAGCCAGGAACATTAATGTACCTGGGTATCCCACCGGACGAAGTTGTAAAAGTCTTGGGGCGGGAGCGACGTATATCGTACCTTATGGGGTCGATATACATTCGATTCTACCCCAGCGACCTACGCTCAGACCAGACTGACGGCACTAACCCAGGACAGACACAACCGACACTGACCCAGATTGAGGACGCTAAAGCGGCTATGACGGATGACAATACTGCACCATATCATATGGGTGGGTTAGGCAACTGCTGACCTCACCCACACAAAAGGACGACTACGATAGAGGGAGAGGGGGAGGGACCTTCCAGATGTTTCCAATTCCTCCTTGCACTGCATCGCCTTCGGTGCACCAACACAGAAATAACAATCCCAAAAAAAAAACTTCATACAAGCGAATCTCCAGCAGGCTAGCTTGCGCAGGACACTGGAGACAAAACCCCGAAATATTGCACTGATCCAGGAACCGTGGGTCCACAACAACAGAGTATGCGGTCTCGGTAACATAGGAGGTAAGCTGATTCTAGACACACAGCACAAACTGTAGAAAGCAATGTCTTTGTTATTTGTCAGGAGCCAAACTGAGATCCAGCAGCCATATTGGTGGTTAGGTTAAGGCTCCAGGAAAGCCTTTTTGGAATCAAATTATTAGTTTTGGTGATTTGCTCCTATATCCAAATTCAAACCTTGTTATACCAAATGGCCATATGATAATATTGAAAGTGAATTCATGTGGAATGCTTGCTAATAATTTTGGGGTGGGGCACGTTCTTTACCGCTTAAAAAGCGAATATCTCATGCATGGTTAAGAAAAAAAAACATTTTAGAAACCTCGATATCCTTTTTTAAAAGCAGTCGGTCGATATACATTCCATAGTTATTTATGTAGGAATAAAATCAACTTTTAGTAACATCTATGAAGGCCCAGCCCTATTTTTCTTTTTGTTTTCATAATATCACATTACTTCTCTTTGTTCACAAAGAGTAATGAACTGCAAATTTATAGGATTAAAAAGACTGTGACACACGCACAGACAGACCGACAGTAACAAAGGGACCCAAACGGGGGGAGGGGGGGAGTTGTCCTAGAAGCATTGTATTATTCAGTGCTAATGGGTTGTGGAGGTCAGATGGGCAGTTGCTCGATGTTGCCAACTCGATATTTATAAACGTTTGCCAAATTCGTTCTTTAAATTTTATTTCCAGATGTGTAATAGTGCAAATTAAATCATACCTAATATTAGTCAACCAATATTTATAAATGGTGTTCTATTTCGTTTGCGATATGCTATTTAGTTTGTTTGTATTTTTGTGTTATGTTTTATTTGATTGTTTTAAAATATTCCTATGAACTAGTAGTACCAGTGTTTACATTGATAGTTCTGTTCCTCACCAGCTTGTATAATGGTTCCGTGTTTGACATCTGGCTACAGAACCCTAAAAAGTCATAACAATGATCATAACTCATAAGGACCAACCCGTCTTGAGCAAGCGTGGTGATCAATGCCTAGCCTTCTCTGTATGAGACGAGACCTTTGTCCAGCTGTGGGACAGTTATTGACTGGTATTATTATTTAAACATCTTCTAACTTCCATGATTAGTAGATTTTTATTGATTACTAGCTGTGCCCCATGCGTTGCAATGCAATTTTCTACCTTTCTACCTACCCTACATACACTACCTAGACCTACCTACCAAATAGAACGTGCGTCGTCAAAGGTTTTATCAATATCACCTTTTGTTTTTTCTTTTTTTTTCATATATTTTAATAGGTACGTCTTATTCTGCTATTCGGCATGGAGACAAATTAAAAAAATCAAGAATCATGAAAATCGGTCCAGCCGTTCTCGACTAATAAGTATTCGAACAAACCCGACTTTGTTTTATATATTAAGATTACATTGCAATAACCACTTTGTCTTTATAGGTCACAAAAATGAGACATCAGATGAAGAAACAGAAATAAAAAGTAATACTAAGACCGAAGACCAGGATGCATCAGCAAGTGAAAAGAAGAACTCGGATCATGCAGATGATTATATAAAAGAAATGACGAATATAATGTGCTTGGATGTCAGACGGTTTCGAGATGACATGTTCATGACTGCATTTGGGCGCCTGGTGCTGTTGATACGACCTTGGGCAAGAAAGATGTGGAATATACAAAGTAAGATATATGTCTAGTGAGATTTTTTCGTACTGCATGTATTTGTACATAGTGAATTCGCTTCTTTCTGTTCACTTGGATCTTTTAAATCCCTCAACGGATTTTAACGCACTTTTTCAGCATTAGATTTTTAGCATTAGTAATTCAAGAGGAAAGTTAAACCGCGGTGTCCAGCTGATATTATAAAAAAAATAACTTTAAGGTACAGTAAGCAAATTAAGTAACCAAGCTTGTCAGATACAGTTGAAGAAAAAAACATTTTAAATTATTAATAACCTAAAGTATTCAATTTGTTTTATTTCATCTATTTATAATAAATCCAAATCCATGGATGTTAATAAAGAAAGTTAAATTTATTTGACAGAAAACTTAAAAAAAAAACTATTTCTGACGAGCCTGGTTACGTATCTCCTTTGCTGACTGTACAAGGTCACCTTAAGATAAATTTTGATAAACATGAAGAATAGAAGCAGATTTTTCCATAAAAAAATTGTGAACCAACTACATATGGAATCACCGGCACGCAATTTTGAGCTCTATTCCAGTTGGAGCAAAGAACAACTTCTGAACTCATTTCCCCCAAGGTATATACAGGGTGGCCAGTTGATAGGCGTCCAAAGAAAAAAATTAGATGCCTTATGCTAAGGGATACCTGAATTACCCCCATATATGTTCCGCGATTTTTTGTAGTTTAGGAGCTAGAATTTTTTTCAAGTACTATTTTCAAAATGTTCACCTAACATTGGTTTTTATTTTTTTTCTCTTTATTCCTATCATTTCCAGATATTTTTCTTTGTGGAATCTATTAGCGATAGCAATAGCTGCCATGTAAAAAAAACCGTTTGCCTAGGCATTGTAGAACTTACCACAAAATTAGTCCAAAGTTCAAAATTACCGTTAGAGTTCACTTATCAAAAATGTTCAGAGCTTAAAAAAAATAAGTAAGGTGTGCCAGAGGTTTCTAAAGGATCTTAAAAACTTCTATGGACCTTCAACAGACAAATTCGTTCAAAAAAATAGAGCTTAATACGGGTTTGTTTCCTGTAATTAGCTTTGATAGCAATAAAGGTATTTTTACAGATACTAACCTAATCTTTTTTTTTTGTCGAAAGCCTCATGGATGTCCCCCGTCCTTGGGGAGGACGGGGGGGTCTGTCAGACTCTACCGACTAAAACCACACCGGAGTTTCTTCTCACACTTGTGTCAGGGGGCAGCGGGAACAAGTGAACCTAACCTAACTTTTTTTTTTTGTTGACGATGTGGAAATCCTATCCATTTGGTAAAACTATTCCTCACTTTTCAGCTAGCTGTCAAGTCTGTGGGGTACCCTTAACAAATACCTATGAGAACAAAGTGTACTCTCTCTGCATCAACAAGAAGTTGCTGGCAGAGGCTTCTGGCGAAACTAAGGTGGAGGCGAAGAATGCGGCCGAGGTTATCGCTTGGGAGGTATGTTACATTGGCTATTAGACGTGACTATGGTCTTGATGGCCCAGAGTTCCTCCGCTCTCTTGCATGAAGTTGTGTGTTCAAATTAAGGCAAGTACCAATAGGACTTCAATTCATATACTCTAAGTTTATTTTTGACGCTACAGACATGGGTGAAGGAAAACATTGAGATGATACCTGGATTTAATATTAACTAGCTTTTGCCCGCGACTTCGCTCTCGTTAAATTCGGGGTAACACAGTTCCCCTTTCCTGGTTTGCAGGTACCTGCTACCTGTAGTGTTTACCCTTGCGCCTTATTTATTGTAATAGCAAAGCTGTTTTCCCTTTTCTTCCCTCTTTTTCCCTCATATCTCAATCTTTTTTTTTAAAAAACCAAAATTCATCAAAATCGGTTTAGCCATTTAGGCGTGAAGAGGTAACAAACAAACAAACTCACTTTCGCTTTTATAATATTCGTAAGGATAAGGACTAGCTGGCGACCGCGGCTTCGCCCGCGTGATATCGAAAAAAAAGTGTCCTATGTGGTTATTCCAGACTATAATCTACCTCTGTGCCAAATTTCACCAAGATCCGTTCAGTCGTGTTGACGTGAAATAGTAACAAACATCCATACATCCATCCATCCATCCTCACAAACATTCGCATTTATAATATTAGTAAGATAGGATATAAGTCTGAAATCGTAAATCCGTCTTGAGCAAGCGTGGTGATAATCCTTACTATCCTTACTAATATTATAAAAGCGAAAGTGAGTTTGTTTGTTTGTTACCTCTTCACGCTTTAATGGCTACACCGATTTTGATGAATTTTGGTACAGAGACAGTTGGGAACCAGGAGACGGACATAGGCTATATTTTTTTTTGAAAAATGTGGGATGTGAGGGAGAAAGAGGGAAGAAAAGGGAAAACTTAGCGTTGCTATTACAAATCAATAAGGCGCAAGGGGAACTGTGTTACCCCGAATTTAACGCGAGCGAAGCCGCGGGCAAAAGCTAGTACGGCATAAAAACAAGAGAATGATGATAATGATTTGTCCAGCTATGCTAGAATATTCTATCTTTGTCCACAGAAATTACGTCGCGAAGTAATCAGCGTATTAATAAAGGAACAGTTCATTGCACAAGGAGACACTAGGATCAGCGTCAGCGATGTATCCGGGAAGAAGAGGCAGGATAATGACATGTTTGGCATTCCTGTGGAGAATACCATCGCCATGAAGTAAGTATTTTTGTGGGGGTCTTTTTAGGTACATCAAAAGGAAAGAACGTAACTCTTATTCACTTTGCCTTCAACCGGGCATGAATCCAGGCTACGTCACTCCGGGGTTACGGGTTGTTCGAAAGAGATACCGCGGCCCGGAACGTAAAGGGCAATAGAAGGAACATGGGTGGGTTTTAGTCAGTAAAAGTCTGACACTCCCCCCGCTCCGCCCAGAGCGGGGGAAGTTATTTGATGATTCCCCATCCAAAAAAAAAACGGCTTGACCTGACTAAAACCTACCCAGGTTTTTAAGTCTGACTCGGGAGTTATTTAATTTTGATGATTTCGCGTCTGTAAAAAAAGGCTACGTGGCTGTTACTGAAAAATTCTTATAGAATTTTTCAGTAACAGCCACGTAGCCTTTTTCCTAGGTTCAATTCAATTCAACCGGGAATTGAACCTAGGACCTCATGCTCAGCAGTCGTGCTTTCGACCTCTATACCAACTAGGCACTCAGATGTTACCCTGTGACTGTGTATATTGATGACTAGCTGCGCCTCGCGGTATCACTCGCGTGTTTCATCAAAATCCATTTAGTAGATTTTGCGTGAAAGAGTAACAAACATCCATATAGGTAAAGTTTATATGGATGTTTGTAATTAATATTATAAACGCGAAAGTTTATATTATAAACTTTCGCGTTTATAATATTAATTATTAATACATATAGTAGGATTTTAGATATTAAACAAAATAACCAGTTTGACGGCACGGTTGGCGCAGTGGCTGTGCGATTGACTGCTGCGCTGCGTGTCGCGGGTTCCATCCACGCACGGAATAAATATTTGTATGACCTACAGATAGTTGTTCCGGGTCTGGCTGTTTGTGTATGTGAGTTTAAATGTTTGTAAACGCACCCACGATACAGGAGAAATCCCTAGTGTAAACGTTAAATAAAAACTTCGTATTCTTAGTATTTTTGTCCACAATATTTTTTTAAAATTTATTTTTCAGAATGATGAAGATGATGGGTTGGCAAGGCGGTGGGCTGGGCGTCGACGCGCAAGGCATAGCAGAACCTATCAAACCGAACTTACAAATGGTGAGTACCACTTGCCTAACCTAATCCGAACTGGGGCCTTAGTCTGCTATTACAATGGTGTCAGAATGGTCGATCACTGATCGCATAATGGTTGATTTTGACAAGTTTAGTATGTAGTAGATGTCAAAATCAACCATTATGCGATCAGTGATCGACCATTCTGACAATATTGTAATAGCAGACTAAGGCCCCTGGGCGTCAGATTCCAGTATAACTGCATGCGGAATACTAGTTCTTTTTATGGAGCGTCTGCCTATTGTGGGTTGATAATGGCTTCCTTAAATAGGGGTGATGTTTTGTTTCAATACTCACCTGGACTCTGCTCAAATGCTCCTACTTTGCTCAACAATATTTTTCTTTGAATGTTGTCCCACTAAGAGTTTCTCCTATATTTTGAGTGCGTTTACAAACATTGAAACTCATAAAACAATAACTATAATATAACACAACAAAACCACGAAAACAACCGTCTAAATGTGGGTGTCCTCTGCCTAACCCTTCATGGAAACATAACTGTTAAAAATTCCTATTCTCATCATCATCCGAAGCTGAAGTGCGCGGCACGCGAATATTAACGACATCATCCGACGAGCTCTTGTCACCGTCGGCGTTCCAGATGTTTTAGAACCCAATAGCTTGGCACGCGACGGTGGCAAAAGACCGGACGGCATGTCTTTGTATCCGTGGAAGGTGGATAGGCATCTGGAACGCAACATGCGTCGATACTTTTTGCGCCATCCCATCTTCCTAGCTCTTTGTGCTGCGCTGGCGCCGCTGCTGCAGCTCCAGAGAACCTCAAGCGGCGTAAATATAATAAGCTTATTGCTAACTATATTTTCGAACCGTTTGGGGTTGAAACTCTAGGACATTAGGGTCCTTGTGCTATTTTTTTTTGGGGTCATCAAATAACTTCCCCCGCTCTGGGCGGAGCGGGGGGGTGGCTTGTACTGACTAAAACCCACCCATGTTCCTTCTATTGCCCTTTACGTTCCGGGGCCGTGGTATCTCTTTCGAACAACCCGCAACCCCGGCAGGCGGAGGCCCTGGCAGGCCCCTCTGCTTTGCTGACATCTCTTTGAGGCGCGCGTGAAACACTAACGCGCCGTCGACACGGCCTGTCGTCAATAGACGGACAGACGGTGAGCTACCCATTGCTCACCGTCCACGGGCCCGCATCTACGGTGGCCGGGAGTCGTTAGGTTCTCTCCCTCAAACGCCCGAGCCCCTGAGGGTCCTTGTGCTCACAGCCTTTTTAAGGATATTTCCAAACGTTTAATTGACACTTCCCGTGACCCAAGGGACTGACTTTTATTTTCGCCAGAGGCTAAGCGTTGCCATAGCAACGCGGCTATTCCCATCGGAACATTACCAATTTTCATTTTTAATTTTATTTATAAGTTAGTTTGTTTTAGTTATTTTATATTAATGTAATTCAGAAATAATAGAGTAATTCAATATTTTTGTTACAAAATAATTTTGCTAAACATTCTCGTCTGTCTTGCTAGCCTGTATTCAAAACAACAAATCATCAAATTCATTCAAAGGTAAATCGAGCGGGCCTCGGCAGCACCCAGGACATCCGCTTGCTCCGCAAAGCAGCCCAGCATCTGATGCAGCGCTTCATAGCATCTGACACCTTCGACCTTGACCTTGTGTTCACGAGTGACTTCACTAAAGATGAACGTGCATCCTTGCATCAGGTCGCGCAGAAGTCCAAACTTGCGTCCAGGAGTTATGGTGAAGGAGATGACAGGTATGTTTTAAAAGTGTCCATGGACTTTCTTGCCCATTCTTCTCCATAGAGATCTACGCTTTGGAATAAACAACTGCAGTACTTTCTTAAGTTATTTTGCCTTGTGACTGGGACTTTAGCTTCATCCTTTTTAACCGACTTCAAAAAACGAGGAGGTTCTATGTTCGAAAATATATTTTTTTAATTTGTATATTCACTGATTACTCCACCAAATTAGGACCAAGTTGTTAAATAGGTTGAAGAGGTCAGATTGGCAGTCGCTCCATGTAAAATACTGGTAGTCGGCGGAATCCAGTAAGAAACGGACCCCAACTTGGTTGAAAAAAGGCTAGGTAGATAAGATGATGACTTGAAAGCACTAGAAACTAAAGAGGGGATCAAGTTCATCTAGCTCTATTACAAAAAAAAACAGCTAAGTGTGAGTCAGACTAGCTCACCGAGGGTACCATACAAAACTTCTTACTTTCTTTTAAAACAAAAAATACGTTGCCTCACACTAGGATTTTCTCCTGTATCGTGGGTGCGTTTACAAACATTTAAACTCACTTACACAAACAGCCAGACCCGAAACAACTTCTTGCAGGTCATAGAAATATTTGTTCCGTGCGGGGATCGAACCCGCGACACGCAGCGCAGCAGTCGATCGCTCAGCCACTGCGCCAACCGTGTCGTCACAAACTAAACAAACGGCCATATCTTTTGACTGCATAGACTTAGCGGGTCGATATTTTCACAGCTCCAAGGGGCCACAGATTTGAGTATATGGTTGTCAACATTTCAACTCGATACCTTCACGCGTTCCCGAGATAAAGGGTCTTGACAGACAGACAACAAAGTAATCCTATAAATAAGGGTTCCATTTCGTTCTGTTCTGTTCTGTCAGTTGGGACTGGTCATTTTTTTAACTACCACGGTCATTTTTAATTTATTTTTAACACCCTTGCTCGGAAATCTGATGTAATTCCACCGGTTTTAAATATGTAAAGAGGGTCATAAAAAACGCGTGTGTTATCAAAGCAAATAGTTAAGTTATAGTCTATACAAATTCCATAACAGTATTATTTGCCATTTCAAATTTGGAACTGATCGCCGCCGCACGACTGACCAGCTAGTGAGCAGCGCGCTGTTGCTATTCAAATTTCGAACTAATTGCCATTTTAAAGCAACAGTGTGCATTCACAAATTGAGTTTATTTAAAATTAAAAAAAAAACAGTTTATTCGGTAATTTAAAAACTTGGCTGCATGCTCTAGTGAAGTCTAGTGTCGTCTAGTGTCTTTGCCAACATGTTCACGCAGCCACGGCAGAAAATAATCCTCGCGCCATTTTTCTCAAATGTTCTTTTCTTTGTACTTGTATTGTGAAATGCTTTTTTTCTGTTTCCTCGCAAATGTGTTAAAAAACGTCGTACGATATACGTGCGTATTGGTTATAACATGCTCGGCTCGATTACGCCCTCGCCTTCGGCTCGGGCTGAAATTCCGCCTCGCATGTTATAACCATCATAACGCACTAATATCGTAATGTACTATTAGATTTTAAATTAATTTTTGCTTTTAATTTACTCTGGACGCTCTTACTGTGCACGTCTTTCTACATCGTTCTCACATATTTGTATAATCTCAACATGAATGATGTAAATATGATTTTGTAAAAATATTATAATTTAAAAGAGTGTCCATGGAGTTTCTTGCCCATTCTTCTCCATAGAGATCAACGCTTTGGAATGGGCAACTACAGTACTTTCACAAGTTATTATGCCTTGTGACCGGTCGGTGACTGTAGCTATTCATTTTGTTTCTTGATATTCAAAAGTGCCTGTAATGGTCTAATTGAAATAAATGATTTGTTTGTTTGTTTTGTTTGTTCTTTTAAATACGGAATGCTAAAAAAACTTTGAACTCATACTGCTTATTCTTTTTCAGATTCCTAGTCGTGAAGAAGAAGCTGGACCCTTTCACTCTAGTCCGCGCCATCATTGAGAAAGGAGGTACCACGCCGAAATACCAGCTTTTTATCCCAGAAGCACTGGCACGGAATAATAGACGTTAAGCTATTAGATAATAAGTACTACAGTTACTTCTACAATATCAAGAAATACAAGCAAAATAAAAACGAAGATTTTGTTTAAAAACCCGTGTTTTGTTTTATTTTTTTAGTTGGCTGGTTCCATGATATATGAAAATAGGCCCAAAGAATAGTGCAACTAAGGCTGAAAACTTAAGGGGTTCGTTCTTAAATTGGTACCCAGTACCATGAAAGGCATCGAAAAAATCCCAATAAAAATCCTACTACTACTATATCCTTACTAATATTATAAAAGCGAAAGTGTGTTTGTTTGTTTATTTGTTACCTCTTCACGCTTTAATGACTAAACCGATTTTGATGAATTTTGGTACAGAGATAGTTGGTAACCAGGAGACGGACATAGGCTAATATATTTTTTTAAAAAGTGGCGTGATGTGAGGGAAGAAAAGGGAAAACTTAGCGTTGCTATTACAAAACAATAAGGCGCGGGAACTGTGTTACCCCGCATTTAACGCGAGCGAAGCCGCGGGCAAAAGCTAGTAATATTATAAACGCGAAAGTTTATATGGATGTTTGTTACTCTTTCACACAATAACTACTGAATGGATTTTGATGAAACTTCACAATAATATAGCTTATATTTCAGAATAACACATAGACTACAATTCGTAAAGATATATTGTAAATTCTATCACCACGCGAGTGAAACCGCGGGGCGCAACTAGTATGAAATACTTTGAATGTATTGATGCCTATTTTATGGTACTTAAGTACCATTTGAAAAACGTATACTTTCAAACTCTTTTCTTAAGGAGGGAAAAGAGTACAAAAATTAACTCACAGTATTCTGAATGAATTTAATAAATGATGTTTATTTTGCAAGTAGGTTTTCACAAACACTTTTACACGTCTTTTTTAAAAACTATATGAGGCCGGTGTTTCGTACCCGACTACTCTGAGAAGAAACAGCCGAAACAAACTCAGAGGTCATAGTCTCTTTTAAGGTCCAGACAAAAAATCTTGGTCCTCTTACATGAGGACTATGCAGATTAGTGTCTGAAATGGTCTTTTTAAGAAACACCACACAGATTGAGTGGATAGTATCACGCTTATAATCCCCGAGGTTATTTCTCAATTATACACCCACATTTCACCAGTAACGGTTTAGTCTCATGTAATAGGATCGACCCTATTGCCATCAACCGGGCATAGATCCAGACTCCGTGGCTGTTATTGAGACATTCCTGATGGAAAAAACCCAATAACACTTCCCTACCTGGGAATTGAACACAACACCTCATGCTTTGCAGTCGCACTTACGTCCACTAGACCAACAAGGGAGGCATTCGACATATATCTGCCTTACCTTTTCCCAACTATGTTGGGATTTTTTTGCGAATGGGTAATCATCAAATAACTTCCCCCGCTCTGGGCGCGGCGGGGGGAATAGTAGTGTCAGACTTGTACTGACTAAAACCCACACATGTTCCTTCTATTGCCCTTTACGTTCCGGGGCCGCGGTATCTCTTTCGAATAACCCGCAACCCCGTGCGGCGGTGGCCCTGGCAGGCCCCTCTGCTTTGCTGACATCTCTTTGAGGCGCGCGTGGAACACGAACGCGCCGTCGACTCGGCACATATTGGGGTGGGGTCGGCTTCCAGGCTTACCGGATGCAGCTGAATACCAGTATTTTACATGGAGCACCTGCCTGTCAGACCTCTACCAGACAGTTAGTACTGGGTAATACTACCTATACCTTTGGTTAGACTTGTTTTTTTATAGCACTTGAAAGATCGCAATGAAAATTTAGTCTGTTTGACTAACTTACGATGGTCACCGCCGCGACCAGCTTGTAGAATGTATGTATGCTTGAAAATGTATATCTATCTATGTAAAACTGCGAGCTGTTTGACGTTTGGCTATCAAGTCCATTAAATATGACTTGTTTTTCGTTAACTAATCAAAAGCAATGTTAGGAAAAACTGCAAAGGATTGCTGAGAACTTTAAAGTTTGTCCAACATGGGCCATAGTGTGAACATGATCGCAGATACATATCTACTTACCCGCATGATGAATTTCAAGATAAAAATCTAACACCTATTTACATTCTGAAAGCGTAAATGAGTTTTAATCAGATCATTACAAAATACGGGAGCAATCGAAACATTTGAGTATAAAATAGTCAGAAAACTCCAACTCTACATCATTCAATTTTCGTCACTCTACGAAATTCGCGCCAGTTTGTAAACTTTTTAAAATGAACACCAAATTGGCAACGATATTGATGGCATACTGCCTCATCCACTTTTTTAGTGGAGCTGAAGGTTCTTTTATAAAACCTAATAATGTGCCAAGGGTCGGAAGAAGCAATGAAGAAACTCCATTCGACCAAGGAAGCTTTGGCTATGTTATTAAAACGAGTAAAAATATACCACGCATGGGCCG
Source organism: Ochropleura plecta (assembly GCA_905475445.1). Classification (NCBI taxonomy): domain Eukaryota; kingdom Metazoa; phylum Arthropoda; class Insecta; order Lepidoptera; family Noctuidae; genus Ochropleura; species Ochropleura plecta. The sequence continues at coordinate 4,118,327 of FR997750.1, read as the reverse complement.
AAGGAACTATGATTCGGTAAGTCATTAATGTCATTATGATTATTTCTCTAAGTTTTTAACAAAGTCCATATTACCATTAGTTTTGGGGAACCTATTGTTTTATGTATTTTTTGTGGTCAGGTAAGTACCTCATATCTCTGCCATTTTTCAATTACAAAATTGGACTGCTCTTGGGCTTTATCCTATCACGTTGACTCTACTTGAGAGCTAGTTTACGGCTGTGGGTAGTGACATTCCGGGTTCAAAGCCCGGAACGGGACAAAAAAAAGGGAAATGCTCAAAAACAAACCGGGTTTCTGAAGCTTGCGTTGCTACTCTTTGCATTATTTCGATTCAAGGTCCGATGTCTCCATTGTTGTTCAGGATTGCCGTAGTACTACCATCATGATTGTGACTGAGGGATGTAATAGTAATTAATATCTCTACTGATATGATTCGGGAATACTGAAAATATATTCTGAAACTTACAATACGTTCAATTACTTTACAGGAAAACCGCTATGACATCCCCAAGTTCTATCAGCTGCCTTCAGACAACTTTGATGTTTACGAAGGTAAGTCAATTTTCGTGATCCTTGCTAGACTCTAGTTTGAAAATATTCATGTTACTGACTGTGTTTTTATTTCATACACAGGTGAACAACTGGAGTACAATATGCCAGTTGAAGCATTCTACTCAAAGCAATCAGGAAACATGAAACGATAACCGAAGCCTGTTCCAATATGTGACATTTTGTAATCTTAAAAAAAACGATTTTTGTTGATTCTAGTCCTAATTAAGTTAATTAAATGATTATTATGCATGCATGCAATCTTTTCGTTTTATTTTAGTAGATTTTTGCAATTAATATTCTACGTACACAGGAACGTTATTCATTATTTCTGTCAATGTCAAACCTTACTAAGCTACAAAATTAAATAACTTCATTTCTGTATAGCTATCTCTTTCGATCATGTGAAAAATGTGATCGTTCGTCTCTTTTATTCCAAATCAATCGATCATTCAAAAAAACTTGGTTTATTCTCGTATTTCTTCCACGAATTTTTGTGGAAGAAATTTCACTATTTATTTTGGAAAATAACATCTAAATTGGACGTGTTTATTAATATAAGATAAAATGGTGGTGACCTCAGATGTTCATCTGCCGGAAGACTCCGAATTGACGGTGGACGAGCTCAATTTGTCTACATCAACTTTATTGGCTGCATCTTTTCAGTTAGGAAAATATTGTGAGCAAGCTAATAATGTGAGTAAAACCATCATATTATATATTAAACATTAATTGATAAGATTTTTATGTTATTGTTCTGCAGTTGTTGTATTAAGAGTTAAATTGATTGCATAATCGTAGTGTTATTGAGGTTATGTTATGATAGATTTTGGGGTGATAAAATCTCATTTTCGTAGCTACTATGATTTTAGTATTCAGTTACGCAGAATATAGTTGAAATCGCCAGTTTTTATGCCAATACTATTTTAATAAGGCAACATTGGATAAGATTCTTGTTCTTGTATTTTCTTCATTAGTCAGTTTTGGCTTCTCACCAAATTAAGCAATAACATTATTTTAAATACTACAGTTGTTGCTACAGTTGAATGGATCAAACATCCGTTTGAAACAAAAAGAAATAAAAAAAAAACATCTTCATAATTTTTATTTCTTGATTTCGTTTTTGGAACGAAGTTCCTTATTTTTCGCATTGCGAAAGGGGGTAGACGGAAAAAATTAAGACCAAAAGTTGTAACAACACTTTTTGCTATAGTTGTAAGCCCACAGGAAGCAAGCCAGTTATTTTCGTTTCGTCTTTCTATTTCGCATTGAACAGTGTGGTGTTGTGACAATTATTTTTGTTGAGTGTATACAGCTTTTTTGTACATAATAAATAATAACTTCGTTCTGTCCGGGTGTACCTTGACACCTCTCAAGTTTTTTATGTTTACAATTCTATTTGAGTTTATTAGGTTCAGTCAGACAGACATAATGAGTCATTATTAGCAGTAAAATACATTTTGATTGATTATTTTATGATAGCTACACTTACACATAACTCTTCAGTGCTAATGACATGATGTTAAAAAAGGTGTAACAAAACATAAGACCTGCCAGGTGGTCTCTTACACCATGAAATGGAATGGAATGGGGGGGGGTAGTGGGTAGTTAGAAAGAGTTGGAGGCCCTGGAATATAATATTTATTAGTTTATTTGATATGTATATGTGTATTAGTATCTGTATAAATATATATGTTTTCATAAACAAATAGTTTTAGATATATATATTTTTGTACCCTATCACAATGTTGTCGTATTTTACCCAAAGGTTGACTGGTAGAGAATGCCTTACGGCATTAAGTCCGCCTATGTACCACTATTGTACATGAAGTTTAAATAAATAAATAAATAAAGAGCAAAAGTAGGAATATGGATGGGTTTTAGTCAGTAAAAGTCTGACACTCTCCCTTGCTCCACCCAGAGAGTCAGACTTTACGTTATGTGATGATTTCCCATCTGCAAAAAATAAGCACACTGTAATTATTATTATTTATGAAGAAAGTTTGCAAAATATTTTACATCCGAAAAAAAAATAAAAGACCATGAAACTAAACAACTTTTGTTTCACGAGTTCTTAAAATTGAAAAAGAAAAACAACTGCGTAGAACTGGCGCGATTAACATATACAGGAAAACTTTTTTTTATGAATTTCCAAAAAGTCATAGAACAAGAGTTTATGGTATTTTTTATGTTGTATTCTGTCTGACCGAAATCATAGCGATCAATAAAATCTATATTCGACAAATAGTTCCGCTTCGCACAATAGATGGCGTTAACGTCGAATTAAGTCGCTATGGCTATAAATTCGTTACACGCGTTTGACTGAGACGCCCCACCCGTCCCTTGCTAGAGCCAGCCCTCGCTGCTGAGCCAGTAAGTTCAAATCAGTCCCAAAATAATATCACTCAGATCCAGCCAGTCCCTTTGCTGTCCTCCCTCAGCGACGCCCTAAGCCGAGACTCGAACCCCAAAGGGGGTGCCCTTAGCGTGTAGTCGCTTAGTTTGTAAGTTTTCTCTGGCTAGAGGTCTTAATTTTAAGGCCCCCACAGGATTCGCCCGTTAAGCAGACGACAACCTCCTAGGTTGAACTGCGGGATGCCATTCAGAAAAAATAAATGACTGAGTCGTATAGTCTGGTAAAGCAGTCAACAACTCAACAGAGAGTTAAACCACGAGTGGCTCTATAAAAAAAAATACTGAGTCGTGTGAAAGAATTCAACCGCTTAAGTTTATAGTCAGGTTGAGCAGTTTAACAACTCTACAGCAAGTTGAACTGCGAGTGGCCCTAACAAGAAATAATAATTGTGATTTGTGAGCAACAAACCTATCGGATTTTACGTGTACTAAATTTAAAAATATTTTTACATATTTCTTATCAAAAACAAAAAACATTTAAAAATTATAAAAATAGTAGCCCACCGGTATCGGGAACAGTGTCCAAGCTACCGGCGGTCAGGGCTCCAGAGAAAGGAACCTCCTAACAATACGAGCCGTGTCCAGGTGTACCACTTTCTGGATCAAGCACTTGATCCAGCTGCCTAACGAGAGCCTCCTCAGGTGTTGGTCGAGGCTCTTGGCAATTAAGCCTGGCTGTAACAACTATCGGCACAATGATCGCTGAGTCCACGTCCCACATGTCGACAACCTCGCGAGCCAAGTCAATATACTTGATTTGTTTATCTTTTTCGACTTTCACAAGGTATACAAATAAATAAACGAGAATAATAATTGTGATTTGTGAGCAGCAAATCTATCGGATTTTAGGTGTACTAAATTTAAATATATGGGTAGTAACGTTATCCATTAGTATTATTGTCCTACCCTTCAAAGTCGACCTACGAGTTATAAAATTCTATCTTTTATATTAAAATACCCTTTTTAACCATTTTCCAGGAGTTCATGCTCTGTCGTTTGGAGGAGAAAGATCCTCGGAAATGCATCAACGAAGGCAAAATGGTCACAGCGTGCACAATGAATTTCTTCCAGAAAGTGAAGAAATCTTGCAAGGAGGAGTTTAACCAGTACAGCAACTGCGTTGACAAGAGTTCTGGAGATTTTAGCTTGAGATAGTAAGTTACATAAACATCCATAGGCATCAATTTAAATATTTATAATCTACTAGCTTCCACCCGCGACTTCGTCCGCGTGGCATAGTTACTTTGGGCTAACGCTAACTTTAAACCGCGTGATGATCGAAAAAAAATATCTTTTCTTCTCTCTTACTCCCCCTTTTTTCCGGCTCCAGGGTCCCACCTATCTCTGTACCAAAATTCATCAAAATCGGTTTGGCCATTTACGCGTGAAGACGTAACAAACGAACTCACTTTCGCTTTTATAATATTAGTAAGGATGTGAGTTAGACTTGGATTGATAAATAGTGTTAAAATTGCTGCTATGCCAGTATAATTGTGGTGTAAGAAGATTAGATAGTCCACATGTTGGTATAGCACTTCATTCAACTCTACGAGTCATTTTTGAAAAAATAAGTTAGAAAAAAGATGGCTAGAATACTTGACGATCAACTGTTGCACTGCGTGTCGCTGGTTCGAACCTCGCACGGAATAAATATTTGTATGGCCTACAGATAGTAGTTCCGGCAGTCTTATTACGTATCTTGCAAAAGCCTAGCGATAGCGAAAATTGCACAAAAATTGCTCTTCAATCGAAAATCCGTATTATGTATCAGCGAAAGCAACACGTTAGCAATCTAGCGATAGTGCTGCCTCTGTGGAACAATCAGCTAACTAAATTGTGCATTACTCATATGGTGATCGCGATAATTTCGTATCACGTATGATTTTTGACAGCAAAGCAACAGCCATGGGCAAACAAATTTGGCTGTCAAATAGCGAGAACCATTTACCTGAATGTTGATGGATTGCTTATCGCTCTGTTTGTTAAGTGGAATATTTTTTTTAAATATCGTATTTTGCCATAAAATCTCAAGTGTTATTTGGTCTGCACTGTGTTTGGTGTGCCCTGTGTAACGGTGTGAACTGTTTTCAGTGTATTAAAACAATACAATAAAACAGTCCAATAAGATTTTGCTTTTGTTCTTTGTTTGGTTGACGAGTTAGTTTTAAGACATGTCTCGTGCTGTTCTCTTGTACGAAGCACTTGTTATGGAAGACAGAAGGATTGGCAATCGTAACACAGCACGTTTGCGACGTACCCTTAGGGATCAAGCCAAAGCTTTAAACTTACCTGACGCTGAATTCAAAGCTCATTATAGACTTACGAAGGAGCTGTTTATCAACTTGTGCAATGAACTGAGACCATTCCTGGCACGAACGAGAAGGAGAACAAAAGTTAGTGTAGAATGTAAAGTGAGTAAATCAATTACTTAATATCTATAATTATTTTGTCCCCATTGCATTGTGAAGTAACCTAATTTTAATACTAAATTGATAATATTTAAATATGTGATATTACAGGTGTTAACAGCACTCTCATTCTATGCTACGGGGTCTTATCAAAAACCTGTGGGCATGAGCTATCTGCATGGACTTAGCCAAGCTAGTGTATCCAAAGCTGTAAAAGAGGTGACCATAGCTTTAAATACAATTAGCATTCTAACAAAGTACATCAGATTCCCTCAAACACAGCAAGAAAGAAACTCTATAATAAATGGGTAAGATCAATACCACTTATAGATGATGAATGTTTATGATATGTGTAGAGGTTTAGACAATTGTTAATTTTTTTTTAGGTTTTCCAGCAAATTTGGATTTCCTGGTTGCCTAGGCTGCATTGATTGCACTCATGTAGCTCTAATTCGGCCCACAGAAGGTGAAGAACGGTTTTTTAATAGAAAACATTATCATTCCAGGAATGTACAAATAGTAAGTCATGCATCAGTACGTAAAAGTAGTAATACAATAAAGAATACATGATCAATAAAATTAATGTATCTAACAATAAGTCAGGAGTAACAGCATAATATATACTGTTACCCACTGCTGGAAAGTGATATTCAGTGCAAGCCAACACATTAATTAGACATAAGAAAAGTAATTAAACATAAGCAATGATAAGTAATATAAGAATGTTTGACTCTGTTTATTTTAAAATGTTTAAAACCATTTAGATTGCAATGCCTTGACAGGCAACTAAGTTCTAAAACCAACTCATTGTTAACATCCTGTAATACACTTAGTTAGCAATAAAGAATTTTGAATTTGAATTGAATTGAATTAATGTAATTCATTAGACTCGTAATGTTTTGTTTTTAGATTTGTGACAGTGATTTAAATTTTATAAATATTGACGCATCATTCGGGGGAGCAGCACATGATGCTCACATTTGGAGAAATTGCGGGATACAGCAGCATATGGAAGAGTTACACCGTAGAGGAGAGATTGTCTGGTTGCTAGGTAATATAAAATTCAAGCTGTTTTACAGTTATCATTTATTATATACTGCTTGTACTTAACAGTGCTATTTTAATATTACAGGTGATTCTGGATACCCGCTGAGACCTTGGCTTTTAACGCCAATTGTGAATGCTGCACCTAATAGTGCAGACGAACATTACACAAACATGCATTGTCTAACTAGGAATACTGTGGAACGATGCATAGGAGTTTTAAAAGCACGTTGGCGATGTTTACTGGCACATAGGGTGTTGCATTATGACCATAATATGGTGGCTATGATAATAAAATCATGTGCGGTATTGCATAACATCTGCAACAAACATCGGCTGCCAGTACCACAGTTACCAAGTGCAGATACTGAAGCAGATCTTGGCAACCAAATTACACCACAACCACAGCAGAATGCGGGTGCTGGTAGTGAACAACATCTTCTAGCAAGAGGCCGACAACAACGAGATCGTGTTGTCCAAAGATTGTGGTCAGTTAGGAGGCAATAATTAGGGCATTAATTAAGGTGTTTACATAATATAAAATGTACTGTACTGAACTCAGTGTGTAAAAGTACCTAATAATAAGTATAAGTAGTGTTTAGATAGACAATGAAATTGTGTAGGTAATAAATGAATTTGTTAGTATTTTAGTTGTTTTAGTTTTCAAACATCGTACACTAAAATATTGGTGGTAAAATTAAAGTTGTTTACAATAGTAAAAAATGCAAAATTTATTTAGATCATACTTAAACTTTATTACCCTTATCGAAATTTTTATTTAATCATTATTGTAATTACTAACACAATGGATCTTAGTTACCTGAATATAGGAACTATTATTATTACATTTAAAATATAGGAATTATACATTAAATAAGATAACTTAGATTAAATAACAAACTATAATAAAAACGCACAAAACAATTTTTTTTTATCTAAATTAAATTTAAACAATATCTAGATGTATTACGTAATTTTATACAACAACTATGTAACTAAAGAATAAAAACTACTTATACTATACTATTGGTAATTACTTATTTTCCCTGGCTACTAGTTGGGTTGCAACATCCGCAACAGTTTTTAGAACCTCTAACTGATTGCGAGTTGCCTCTGCATTCATGCGAAACGTCTCAGCGTTTAAAAGGGACGCGTCGGCTATTTTATTTGCAGCTTCAGCTATTATTTGAATAGCATTGGCCATCTTATTTTCAGCTTCAACTCTACTCCTCTCTAACCCCATAACCCATTCGGGGTCAATTCTGGGATGTGTTCCTGTAACAAGTAAAGTAGTTGAATATCATTATCAACATAAAAGGCGTAGGTAGAAGTTTGCTTTTTATCCTCATATTACCAGTGACATTGTTAGATTTTCTTTTTTTTAATGGGGGTAAACCTAATGCTATTTAATGCCATTTTTGTCAGCTGAAAATAGGTATTTTCTTTTTGACCGGCCTGAGAATCGAACCCACACACACGCAGCACAGCACCAAACATGGTTAGTCTCCTGCGTGACATAAGACCAACAAAATATAATATAACTAGCGACCCGCCCCAGCTTCGCACGGGTATTCCTAATCTTTAAAATTCTCATTTTTTCTCTACTATAATATGCATGTATTATACATCCTATAAACCTTCCTCTTGAATCACTCTATCCATTAAAGAAAACCGCATCAAAATCCGTTGCGTAGTATTAAAGATTTAAGCATACATAGGGATATAGTGACAGAGAAAGCGACTTAGTTTTATACTATGTAGTGATAGTGATTATATCATATATTATATGGTCTTGTAAAAAATTGAATTAATTCCTATAAATCAAATTGTATCTCTAAAATCGATATTATATACTCACTAGAAGTGGGATCGGCTCTTGGCGAAGGTTGATTTACTCTAAGGCGAGGACGACGTCTTGACGGCTGACTAATCACAGTTTCAACACCTGAAAATATGGAATGATAAATAAAGCCCATTACCCATTACAAAAAGTCAAATCACTTATTTCCATTAGACCACTCAAAGGCACTTTGGAAAGTCATTTACAAGAAATTGAATCTAGTCGCCCATTCCAAAGGGTAGTTTCGTATGGAGAAGAATGGGGAAGAAACTCCATACTTACTCTTTTAAAAATATTGGTTTTACAATGATTATATCAATAATAAAATAATAAATGAAATGTGATAACAAAGTACCCAAAAAAAATATAATAACAATAATCACAATAAAATAACTACAATAGGAACAAGCTAAACAATGACATCTAAATTAATTATGTTTATGAGTATTATATTACCTGTATGATGTGGCTCAGGTGCTTGTTGTATTTCAGCTTCCATTTCTGTGTTAGAAACTGTGGCAACAGGCACATGAACTTCTGAAGTGTCTGTAATATGTCAAAGTTTGGTATCGGTCAAAAATATAAATCTTAATTTTGAAACAATTTCACTTGCTTACTCTATTGTGAAAAGATTTTCATAAAGTTAAGTTTATTTACATAAAAGTAACTTGTTTTTTTACCTGTTATCACAACTTCATCTGCAACCACAATATTTTCTGGTTGCACTGTGGCTAAAACCGGCACTTCAGGTTCAATATTCTGAAAAAAAATATTACAAAATTATAATTACACTACCACAATATTCAATAAAATACTACTCATTTTACGTCAGTACGTAACTTACAAATATAGGTATTCTATGCTGACTATCTCCATACACAGCATTTTCCCCGATAATGGCCAAAACTTTTTTGTCCACATCTGAAAGGTCTTCTTGGGTGCTCGGACCACCACCAGTACCTAAGGCATCCTGTCTCCGTTTGATCGTTCTGGTCTTCACTTTATGTTTTAGGTCAGCCCAATACTATAAAATGTATTAAATAAGAATTTACTACTGAGACTGATTTATTGAACACTGTTGAAAAATATATAAATAAAACAGTTTATTTACCTTTTTCCAACGTTCACCTGTCTTCGATGATCCAGAGCCAAAAGAATTTAGCTTCGTGGCAAGATCATTCCACTGCCTGTCTACAGCCTCCTTGGATCTTGCTCCAAGGCCAACACCTTTAGCTAAACAAGGATGTTCGGCCAGATAGTCCAGAAGTTCTTCCAGTTGATCGTTGGACACTCTATTTGCCATTTTATACTGAAACATGATTAGTTACTTTTACTTCTAAAATCAATGACAATGCACTAAATATTCCACACAAATTATTTTAAACTTACTTGTTGATAGAACAGTTGAATATGGTTTGGAGTCCAAGTTAACACTGATTTCATCCACTTTAGCATCTTGTATACGTCGCCAAGCTATTTTTGGTAAAATTCAAGTGTTTTAAGTGGATTGTTTTTTCAAAACATAACTTTTGTCAAGAGTTTGTTTGTATTAAATTGACTTTGTTGATATTTAGTTAGTTCCAGCTATGGATACTCAAATTGTTTTTGGCGCTAGTATCGTAGCAATAATTGCATTAAAACAATCAGCGAACGATAAGCAAACGATTCTTAGGTAATACGATTTTTTTTGACGTTAAGCGATTGATCGCGCGCTCATTGCCCGATCGCTGCGCAATTTTTGCTGATTGCTGTTTCATACGTAATAAGCCTGCGGGTCTGGCTGTTTGAGTGGTAATCTCACCCACGATACAGGAGAAATTCCTACAACAGAGCAATGAGCAATAGTCGTTCGTTCATTTAACTAAGCAACACAGTATACCGTTCGCTCCGTATAAATAATTGTAAAATACAAGTAAGCAAATTTTAGCTTTAATTTGAGTGCTAAACGTAAATAAACTAATAACAAGTGCAGTGCTTAAGTTTATTCAGTGTAAAAACTGAGTTTATTCAAGTAAAACCGACTCAAATTAAACCGTTATAAAACTAATAGTGCAACTTCGAATTCAAAATCAGTGTTGACCTAAACGCGTAAGTGACGCTCATTACACGGCGCTTGCGACCTTTCGGTCGCGACATCTCCAGTGAACTGCTCCACATTACCGCACAGCGCTTTAAGTATACTAGCGCTTTATTTTGTTTGACACCCTTAGACGCGACAAGATTGGTGAATCGCTAAAAGCGCTTTATTATACTCAACAATATTTCTATTAGCTTGTAAAAATGTCAACAAAGAATTGCTCTGGTTGTTTGAGTGATTTTAACACCAAAGAATGTCTGCAATGCCTCATTTGCCACCTGTGGTATGATTTGTTGTGCGCAAATGTTCACGAAAAGGTGTTTAAGAGTATGAACATCAAACAAAAATCCATTTGGAAGTGTCCTAGCTGCGTTAGTAAACAACCCAAGAACGACAATAAAAACACACCTGTTAGAACGACCAAACCTCTGAGCCCGACTAAAGACCTGTCGCCTCGTCCGCTATCACCGACGGACACCAATGTTACTATTCGTGCCAAATGTAAAAAATCACGAAGTGACACCACGTCACCGCCGCCGGTTCAAACTAATGATGATACCTTAATTGAGTTTTCGAAAGATACGCTGAGGGTAATTATTAAGCAAGAAATACAGAGTGCACTTAAAGAGGTTGTGTCCGATCAGTTCCGACGAATTAACGAGCTGATCTCTGGTTTCAATGAGTCACTTTCTTTTTACAATGAAAAGTATGAAGAGATGAAAGCTGCGCTGGAAGATAAATCTGTTAGGATACACATGCTTGAAAAGGATAACGGTGGTTTACGGGATGCCATTCAACAATTCAGTCAGCGCCTGAACCTTGTAGAACAAAACTCCAGGTCCGCGAACGTCGAGGTCCAATGCGTGCCGGAAAACAAGGCGGAAAATATAGTCAACACAGTGCTGCAACTCGGTAAGGTTATCAGTTGTGATATTAAAGACCCCGACATACTACACTGCACCAGAATAGCCAAGAAAGACGTACACAGCACCAGACCACGCTCCATCCTCGTCAAATTCAGTAGTCCTCGTCTACGAGACAGTTTTCTTGCCGCTTCAATGAAATATAACAGAACCAACAACCAAGATAAACTGAACACGAGTCACTTGGGTATAGCAGCTGATACACCTCAACCCATTTACATCACAGAACACCTATCTAGCCAAAACAAAACAATCCATGCCGCGGCCCGGATCCGTGGAAAAGAACTTGGGTTCAAGTTTGTCTGGGTTCGCGACGGCAAGGTTTTCATGAAAAAAGATGAGAGTTCGCAAAGGATTGTAATCAGTAGCCTGGATACGTTAAAAACCTTAGCATAGTTTTATTAAAGTATTAATAAGTGGCAAGTTCCTATTATTTTTATCTAGTCAAATTCAATTGTCCACTACATGTGTACTATCAAAATGTACGAGGCTTAAAAACCAAAACTGAAAACTTTTATCACAACATTTCTATACACAATTATGACATCATAGTGTTAACAGAGACTTGGTTGAACAGCGGCGTCTATGACTCAGAGTTGTTTGACGACAGATACATAGTTTACAGGCGCGATCGTGAAACAAGTAAATACAAAACTCGTAAAGAGGGAGGTGGTGTTTTAATCGCCGTCTCAAAAACCCTGCAATCATGTCGACTAACCCAGTTTGAAAGCGAGATTGAAGATTTATGGATAAGTGTCAATATTGGCTCAAAAAGTACTTGTAATAGTAAATTCTATATTAGCGGCGTATACCTACCGCCACCTATTTATAGTAATACGCTGGAGTTGTTTACCAAAAACGTTCATGATTTATTTAACAATAACGAACAAATTTTATTATTAGGAGACTTTAATCTCTCTAGTATAACATGGGCTACTATCGATGACCTTACATACCTATTCCCAGAACCCAACAAAACTGATTTGTATGCGATAATTTCTGAGTTCTTGACCTTAAATGATCTTAATCAATATAATAATGTCCTGAACAATAAGTTAAAAATATTGGATTTAATATTATGCAATACCTCCATCACTGACGTAGCCCGTAGTACCTACAGTTTATCAAAAGAGGACCCTTTACACCCCCCGCTAGAGTTTTATCTACCAGTGCAGGCGGCACGATATATAGAAGCTAAAAATGTGAAAAAACCGAACTTCTTTCGTGCGGATTATAATAAGGTTTTGCATCACTTGTTAGCAATTGAGTGGGATAGTGTGTTCAAAAATTGCATCTCTGTTGACGATATGGTAGACACTTTTTATGGCTTATTGAGACAGGCTATTACAGACTGTATTCCCATGAAAAAAATGGCGAGCAACAAATATCCACCTTGGTACTCACGTGATCTCAAGTTGCATCTTAGAGAAAAGTACAAATACCATATTCGTTTTAAAAAGTACAAAAATCCATTAGACCGGGAGTTTTTTGAGAGATTAAGGGATGAATGCAATGCCCTGAGCTCAATATGCTACAAGAGATATATTTCTAATATGGAAAATAGTATCACACAAAACCCTAAAACATTTTGGTCTTTCATTAAAAATAAAAGAAAGGGCAGCAGTACATATCCCGCGCAAATGTCTCACAACAATAAAATCGCGTCAGGTGGACAGGATATCTGTAATTTGTTTAGAGATAATTTCGCAAGTACCTTTTCTACCTCTGCAGATGGAAATCCATGTCTCGCAAACACTGCTTTTCCCCATTCTTCCGTAGCATTGTGTAATTTACAATTTGACGGCAATGATATATACCGTGAATTAATTAGCTTGGATGAAAATAAGGGAGCCGGTAGTGATGGTATTCCTCCTATATTCGTAAAACGCTGCGCTAAGGCCTTAGTACTTCCGCTACAAACAATCTTCAATAGATCTTTGCGTGACAGTATCTTTCCGAACGCCTGGAATGAAGCTCTCGTAATACCAATATTTAAATCCGGGAAAAAGCATTTAGTGACTAATTATAGACCAATCTCAATACTAGTTACATTTGGAAAAGTGTTTGAGAAACTTGTTAGCAGACATCTTATGTGGTACCTTAAACAACATATCTCTGAATATCAGCATGGTTTCATCAAGTCTAGATCTACCAATACTAACCTATTATGTTTTACTTCAGCTTTGTCTAAATGTCTTGACAATCGTATCCCAGTGGACGCTATCTATACTGATTTTAGCAAGGCTTTTGATAAGGTAAATCACTGTCTTCTTATTTACAAATTAGCTCAACTAGGTGTGAGCGGAATAATGATAGGGTGGTTTAAATCTTACCTTGAAAATAGAGAGTCAAAAGTAGTAGTAAATGGTAATTTTTCTGACAGCTACATAGCAACATCTGGAATTCCGCAAGGATCACATTTGGGACCAATTCTTTTTAACGTCTTCATTAACGATATTACCCGAATGCTTTAAACACTCTCGTTTTTATCTGTTTGCTGATGACCTAAAAATAATGAAACCAATTCAGAGTGATCTTGACTCTTTAATGCTTCAAGAAGACATCAATAGACTTGCAAATTGGTGTGCCCTAAACAAAATGCACCTAAATATAAGTAAGTGTCACTACATTCAATTTACGCGTAACAAAAAGGCCTTAGATAATAAATATTACATAGACGGAGTTCAATTACAAAGACTTAGCAGTGTTCGCGACCTTGGAGTTTTACTCGACCAAGCGCTGAAGTTCGATGTGCATATTCTTAACATTGTTTCTAAGTCCTTCAAGATACTAGGATTTGTTTTGCGAAACAGTAAAGAATTTAAGAGACCATCCACTAAAATTAAGCTCTTCAACACTCTAGTTCGTCCACTGTTAGAGTATTGTTCAGTGATATGGAATCCTCATTACGATGTTTACACCAAGCGATTGGAGAGTGTTCAGAAACGGTTCCTATATCATCTGTGCTACGGAGACCATTTGGCAAAAAAAATTACTAGCTACTCTGAAAGATTGAAACATTATCACTTGGATACACTAGCTAATCGTAGGAAGAAACTGGGACTTTATTTTCCTTCATAAAGTATTTAGTGGAACCACTGATTGTAATGAACTTTTGAGCTCTCTGGATATTAAAATTCCAACTCGGACTCCTAGGCATAATACATATGAACTATTTTACATTTCTGGCTCAAAAACTAACCTGGGTCATTACGCCGCAGTACCAAGACTTTGTAGACAATATAACGCATTAGCCAAAGCAACCAACTTTGACATATGTGACTCTCTTGTAATATACAACGTGTAACGGAAAGGGTATATACATATCAAGAGCAAGGCTTCTTCAAGGCTTATCAAACGATATCGCAAGGGTTTCAGCTAAATATAAAAAAAAAAAAAAAAAAAAAAAAAAGAAAAAAAAAAGAAAGAAAGAAAGAAAAGAAAGAAAAAAAAGAAAGAAAAAAAAAAAAAAGAAGCCTCGCTATTGGTATGTATATACCCTTTCCGTTACATCCTGTATAGAAAGTTTCTAAATGATTCATGTTAAAATTTCATAAATTTGTTAAATTCAATTATTAATTTTAATTTCAAATACTACCTGCTTCAATATTTAGTTATTACAAACTCTTTATTATTTTTTAATTTTTTTTTAATTCTATATTATATGAACTGTTATTTTGTTAGCTTATAGTTAATTATATTGTGCATGCTGTGGTCTCCTGTAAGTGAAGGAGTGCACCTACGTGATTCTATTGTCGTCCATAATTTAAGTTAAATGAGCTGTGTACATCTTTTGTTGGAGATCCTTAATAAATAAATAAATAAATAAATATTTAAAAAAAAAAAACATGTATAGCAATGGTACGGTTGATATGTACATGTTTGCTATTTGCATACATTGACTTAAAGTCGAAGTTGTTGGTGAGATTGTTGGCAATAAGTCTAACAGATATATTTTACTGAGCTCAAATATTTAACCATAAGAAAAAAAAAACTTTATGGCATTCTGCAATAAAAAAAACATTTTGTCAACTTGTTGAGTAATTTTCAACCATATTTTCAGCTGCCGCAAGACTCAAGCTGTGTTCGACAAGTGCGCGTTGGAAAAGTTGAACATCGAACGCCCACCGTTCGGCTACTTCTGTGAGGCTCGCGTCCATGATTCCAAGAGGTATGTTGTACATTTATCCAAGATTGTGCATCCACGTCAAAAATCAGGAGATAATCATAAAAACGACGTAAATAACTTCATCAAACGATTGATCGACTCGCAAAAAAGATTGTAAACGTTTATTTTGGGGTAAAAACATTGTAATGATAGAAGGTTGATTTTTTCACAGCACAAACGGATCACAGACATTTTTTTTATTTTTTTTTGCGGCTGGGATATCATCAAATAACTTCCTCCGTTCTGGGCTGACCCGGGTGGAGACTAAAACCCACCCATGTTACTTCTATTGCCCTTTATGTTCCGGGGCCGCGGTATCTCTTTCGAACAACCCGCAACCCCGGCAGGCGCTGGCCCTGGCAGGCCCCTCTGCTTTGGGATCACAGATTTGAGTATGGTTTTAATTTCAACTCGATACCTCTACGTGTTCCCGAGATAAGGGGTCTTGACAGACAGACTGACGGACCGACAAGAAAGTGATCCAATAATTCTGTTTTTTCCCTTTTGAGTTACCAAACCCCTTTAAAAATGTGAAATATTGGAACTTAAACCTCCAATATTTCACTTAGTATACACAAGGTTAATTTATCCAGCGACCATAACTACAATCGCTTTTCAACCAAAGGGTTCATCAAGGCTGTATGTTGTGATGTTTTAATGTAAACCTCATTACAACCTGTATCTTTATTCCAGGCCAAAGCCTTTGCCAGAACCCAAGGCGGTTTACCCAGATGCTACCCCAGCCCTACCAGAAGGGGCCGAGAAGAAACCAGCAAGATTCGGCTCTCGCTTCTACTGGATGACCGAATAAATGGCAACAGCCGTGCGAGCGAGACGCATAGACTGCAGTTATGTGTGTGAGAAAGAGATGGAATGGCAGCTGTTTATAAATTGGCGGGAATTATTTTGCAGTATATTTATGTTCTGCATGGGATTTTATCTAAACTAAATAATTATGCTGAGACATAATGGAATATATTTTAATGCGTAAAATGAGATTGCATTTCAAACAAAAGAAACGTAAAATTCTCTATGGTTTTACGTTCCATTCCACATCTTTTTCACACACTGATACAGTCTTCAGAAGTATGGCATTGGATGAGTTTTTTTGTCATCTTTTAACAATTTATTGTAATTATTTAATTTATAAGCCAACAGTGTTACAGAACAACAAATCATGTTATACAGAAACTTGTCTAGTGGTTTACTTTGTCAATCAAATAGCTAATATCGATTTGTAGAGTAATAAATATGTTGAAAATTATTGGTTTGACGTTTTCTTAGTGCCTCTCTTGACGCTAAGTTCAAATACTATGCGGGCGTTCGCTGAAACCCATGCGAGTGCATGGAGCGGTTGCCTACTGCCAAAACCTGCATACTAATGCGGCCGAGACCGCACTTTTTAGCACGACCCGCCGATCATACTATTTTTAAATAGACACATGCGAGCGTGCGGTGCTCGGCGTTGTTTTATCGGACACCCTTTTGTTTACGTGTTGAAATCCTCGATGGATGTCCTCCGCCATTGCGGAGGGGTCTGTCAGACTCCTACTGACTAAAACCACACGGTGTTCCTTCGCTTCACTTCCTGGTTGGGGTGCGGGGACACAATCGCTTTCTACACAATCACCCCAGCAGTTGTCGGACACCGTAACATCGACCCAATTCACTGATGATTGAGGTGATTCGCTTACACGGCACAGACTGAGTTGTTGCTAACTGTGTTCAATGACGAATTTTGCTGTCAACATTCTTAAAATAATAAAATGGTTTAGAAAACTGAGACAATGTAGCACACAAACATGCTTTCTCAGCCTTTTTTTGCGGATGGGAAATCATCAAATAACTTCCCACGCTCTGAGTGGAGCGGGGGGGAGTGTCAGACTTGTGCTGACTAAAACCCACCCAGGTTCCTTCTATTGCCCCCGCAACCCCGGCAGGACCCGAAACCCCGGCAGGACCCGAAACCCCGGTAGGACCCGCAACCCCGGCAGGACCCGCAACCCCGGCAGGACCCGCAACCCCGGCAGGACCCGCAACCCCGGCAGGACCCGCAACACTGGCAGGTGTTCTCTTAGCCTTAATGTTCTTTTCCTTCAGATATGTGCTTTGCTACGTTGGTATGGATTTTTGAAATCCTAAAATCATACTCATTGATCGATAATTAATACTTTGGCTTAGCACTAATAGAAAAGGGTTCAACTAAGCTTTCTTTTTATATGGATCGATGAGTGCTAAGGATAGTCGCGAGTGGTAAGTATGTTTATGCAGAGTAGAGTGTCTTTAATAGGCGCGTCTTCCTTACACAACTACTCCACGGTGGCTGCATGCTCAGCATATCTTACCCCTCCACTACATAGCTTAGCGTCAGTGGAAATGATCACATAGTTTTCATCTTTCTCAGGTAGAAAAGCACCCTTTATCGGGTAAAACTTATGAGTAGTGTTATTCAATCAATCGACCGTTTAACATACGTAAGATAATTAATTGAAATCCTTATTCGATTGTATCTGCTTTATTAAATAATATTCACAAATATTGTGAATTGAAGCATCCCTTTAGAGAACCAATTACTTACATTAATTGCTTACATTGGAACGCTAATTCAAAACGTCAAAATTGACATGCTTGACATTTACAGGGGCAGGTAAGGCGTTTCAGGTTGCAGCCACTTTAACTTTGAGTTTACTAATTCTGTTCCTAGCCTACCTTCTCTTACATAACAGTAATTCATATAGCTATCTCCCTTTAACATATGATTTCCAAGTCGGTTTGTTGATTTCGAAATGAATGAACTTATTACAAACCTTGAAATCTTGAAACGCATGAGTGTCATTGAGTGTACATGATCGATTGAATCAATAAATATTAGTCTAAATAAAACCTAAAAACAACAAAGTTACGTGACAAACAGTGCATCCGTTTGCTTTCGCAGCATTCCTTTCCATAATATTTGAGTAAACAGTGAAATCTAACTTGAAATAATGTGAAAACACGCGTTTCACGCTCACTTTCAAAGTATAAACAAATGTTATGGTATTGTGTTTTTCTTAGTGAATAATGAGTGATTTGTGCGATGATCAGGTTATTCACGATAATATTTACGCGAATACGTATAGTTTGTGGGGGAATTCGAAGTATTATGATATAAAAAACCTGTCTCCTCAAAATTTTGCTAATCGTAATGGCACGATTGGCAGTGAGATTAGCCAGGAGTTAAAGGCTTCGCGATGGGCTACGGCGGTCCCGGTGGAGGTGGTGCCAGCCCCAGAGCCGCCCGACAGGCTGAACCGGAGGATAGTAGACCGAGACTCGTTGTACGAAGACCCTGAATCGTTTAACAAGGAGCCCTCGTAAGTTTGTTATTGTTTATGTTTATATTTGCGGCGCTAGACGCATAATATACGATATGTTACGACTTGCAGAAGATGAGCGAAAGGAACTGTATAAATCGAAATATTTGATGCTTATTTTTTTGTTTGGCCTCTATGGTTTTTCTAAGGTTTTAAAACATATTTATGGCTCTGCAACTGTAATAAACATTTAATAGTCCATAAGTCTTAGTATTTTTGCATTATATTTACTGTTGAAGCTGAGTTAAAAAGCAATGTAAACAAAAATCATATAGTTTAAAATCATTAATTACTGAAGTTAAAAAATGCAATTTATTTGAAATTTAATCATTGCATTATTAAATCTATAACAAATATTTTATTACAGTTTAATTATTATGTAATTATCATTATTCTTTTGCCCATTTTCGAAATGTTTTAGTTTTTTATTTTTCTTTATTACTCCTCAATTCATTTAATTAAAAACTATGTTTACATTGTGTTGCAAAATCTATAACCAAATACATTAAAACAATCATACATGAAATTCATTTAAAAGTCAATACTATTATCCACTAAAAGTCAGTGTAAGTAAGACAAAAACATACATTCTGTTGGCAGTTTAATGAATATTTTTACTGACTTGACAATCATTTCATCAGACACCTTCTTCCTTGCCATATCACCCTTCACAGGATTTTAAATGTGGTTTGATAGCTCTAATTTGAGTTTTAAGGTCTAAAACAGAGAGAAGATATTCAATTGCTAACCTAAACAGGGCCATTAAGATAATTACAGTCAGTTATTCATTTGTTTACTTTTTTTTTATAAATCTATGTTGTTTTACTGCTGGGCGAAAGTTGCTCCCATAAACTCACTGTTATGTTTATTTAAGTCATAATAAACCTTTATCTGCTTACCTTTTTCCAACTGTGTTAGGATAATAATATTAAATTGAGTTTTCATTTGATGTTTTTCTTTTATTTTGATTGAGCATAATCAATAGTTTATTTTATGAAACCTGTTTTTTGTTTTAAATGAAAATACTATTGTTAAATAAACAGCCATATCTTTTGACTGCATAGACTTAGAGATATGATATCTCTACAGCTCCAAGGGACCACAGACTTGAGTATATGGTATCAATTTCAACTCAATACCTTCACGCATTCCCAAGATATGTGGTAGTCTAGACAACAAAATGATCTAATACGGATATGGTTTTTTCCTTTTGTGGTACTGAATTCTAAAGAATGAACAAAAAACATTCTCGTATACATGTCAATAAACCCTTTCAATGAATACCCATATCATAGAAATGTTTAACTAGTTTGCTATCTTTGGGAATCCACCATATCGGATTTAGGAAGATTTCAGTTCATTCAGAAGTCGGGAAGTGGGTCAAATTTAACTTCTACAATTTGACTACATAGTTAGTAACAGGTGAAGCCAATTAAGTGTGTTAAAAAGGTTTTAATTCTGCAGATCCACCGACATCCTTCAAGATCCTTCACCACAACCCTCACTCCTCAGGGAGGACAGTCCCCTCAGCAAGAGCCCCATATTGGAATGGACCAATGCCTACTGGCACAAAGCTTCAGAAGCTATCCCAGATGCAGGCCCCAGTAGGGGTCGGAAGCGGTTGGTGTTGGGCCCCAACAATATCCAGAAAAAATTGGATAAGATGCTTGCTAAACCTGTGAAGATGACCAAGGCTGAGAGGTAAGAAAAAAAATAGACTTTAAATGCATATTAAATTAATTAATTTGGGAGTTATATTGATTTGCAAGAGAAATACAGTAAAATACATGTCCATCATCTTGTTTAAATTATAACCCTATCATTAAAGAATTTCTTAAGCGATTCCTTCTTTATTGTCGTCTTTTTTTTTGTGATGGCGCGGGTCTCTTGTCATATTAAAGCTTGTATTCGTTTTTTAGGGTTCCGAAGTCAACTAGGAACCCTTATAGTTTCGCCATGTCTGTCTGTCCGTCCGTCCGTCCGTCCGTCCTCGCTTAATCTCTGTGACCGTTAGCACTAGAAAGCTGAAATTTGGTACCAATATGTATATCAATCACGCCGACAAAGTGGTAAAATAAAAATTGGAAAAAAATGTTTCATTAGGGTAGCCACCCTATATGTAAAGTGGGAAGTGTTTTTTTTTTTAATTTCAACCCTAACGTGTGATATATTGTTGGAAAGGTATTTAAAAATGAATAAGGGTTTACTTAAATAATTTTTTGATAATGTCAATAATTTCGGAAGTAATCGCTCCAAAAGTAAAAAACAATGTGTCCCCCCCCCTCTAACTTTTGAACCATAAGTTTAGAAAATATGAAAAAAATCTGAAAAGTAGAACTTTATAAGGACTTTCTAGGAAAATCATTTTGAACTTGATTGACACAACAGTTTTTGTACAAAAAAGACAAAAAGTTGTACAAAATACAACTTTTTGTCTTTTTTGTACAAAAACTGTTGGAGCGCCTACCGCGGAACGTGCAACATTGCACGCTCCTCCACCTTTAAACTCATAAGTGGGAACACTTATTGTGATGGACGGGAAACTACGGAACCCTACACTGAGCGTGGCCCGACACGCTCTTGGCCGGTTTTTTATATTTATAAATGTATTGAGCTGTTATCGTCACAAAAGAAAAAATCGTATTAAATCATGATCCGAAAAAAAACATGCGCTCTGAATTATGTCAGTGGGCAGTATGTGTTTTCATTATTCTTAATAAATAAATAAATATCTTGGGACAACTCACACACGGCTATCTGATCCCAAGCTAAGCAGAGCTTGTGTTATGGTAACCAGACAACTGATATACATACTTATATAATTTATAAATACATACATATTATAGATAAATCACACCCAGACACAGAACAAACAATCATGCTCATCACACAAAGTTTGTCCTGGGTGGGAATCAAACCCACGACCTCCGGCTTAACAGTCAGGGCCACTAACCACTAGACCAACAGGCCCGTCGATAATCACTCTTCTACCTCTAATTTTTTTAGGATGTTTAATTTTTACTTTGTTCATATTTCTTTTCAGCATGATGCAGAAAATGGGGTGGCAGGGCGGAGCACTCGGCAGGAGTGGGGACGGTATCGTGGAGCCAATAGCGCCGAACGCTGTCTACGTCGGCAATAACGTATGTATGACATAACGCCAGTAATCCATGAAGAGTATGCAGAAGTTCATGTTCGTGAACGGGCGCTGTCAGTTGGGACTGGTAATTTTTTAGCTACCACGGTTCATTTTTAACTTATTTAGATTTAAAATTAAAATTTTGCTTTTTATTTACTCTGGACGCTCTTACTGTGCACGTCTTTCTACATCGTTCTCACATATTTGTAAAATCTCAACATGAATGATGTAAATACGATTTTGTAAAAATATTATAATTTAAAAGAGTGTCCATGGAGTTTCTTGTCCATTCTTCTCCATAGAGATCAACGCTTTGGAATGGGCAACTACAGTACTTTCACAAGTTATTATGCCTTGTGACCGGGACTGTAGATTCATTTTGTTTCTTGACATTCAAAAGTGCCTGTAATTGAAATAAATGATTTGATTTGATTGATTTGATTTGTTTATCTACTAGTACACCCTCCTATCGCCAGTGACGTTTAAGTCTTGTGTAAGTAGAGGCCCTGAGTAATAGGGGCGAGCCTATTACCATTTACCGTCCACAAATCCAGACTCCGTAGCGGTTACTGAAAAAGTAAAGACTTGACGGCACGGTTGGCGCAGTGGCTGAGCAATCAGCTGCTGCGCTGCGTGTCGCGGGTTCGGTCCCCGCACGGAACAATTATTTGTATGAGCTACAGTTAGTTGTTTCGGGTCTGGCTGTTTGTGTATGTGAGTTTAAATGTTTGTTAACGCACCCACGGTACAGGAGAAATCCTAGTGTGGGTATTTATTAAAAGAAAAAAAAAAACTTCCCAAAAACGCTTTAATGCCCGGAAATCGAACCCAGGCGCTCATGGTCAGCAGTCGTACTTGTGACCACTTGACCAACGAAGAATTAACGTAACTAAATGCTTCCTAAATTTTTTTGCAAATTTTGACCGGTCTCTTAATTTTATTTACATACTAGCTTTTGCCCGCGACTTCGCTCGCGTTAAATTCGCAGTAACACAGTTCCCCTTTCCTGATTTGCAGGTACCCGCTACCTGTAGTTTTGCCCTTGCGCCTTATTTATTGTAATAGCAATGCAAAGTTTTCCCATTTCTTCCCTCCTTCTTCTCCATTTCTCACTTTAAAAAAAAAATAGCTTATGTTCGTCTCCAGGGTCTCGACTATCTCTGCAGCAAAATTCATCAAAATGGGTTTAGCTATTTAGGCGCGAAGACGTAACAAACAAACAAACTCACTTTCGCTTTTATAATATTAGTAAGGCTTAGGAAAAAAACTCGGTATGAAACAGGTTACCCATCCACAGACCAACCTAGGCAAGTGCGGCTTTACCTAAAAATCGATTAAGCGTCTGCCATTATTTAGACACAAGCTCCTTACTGTTCAGTCAACGTATTGCTATTTATCATCAATATTTCTTTCTTACAGGCTAAAACGAAGATAGGTTTCGGACAGAACTACATCCAGCGCAACACGTCGCGTTCACCGCGGCACAGCAAGAAAGCAGAGAACAAACAGTCCTACGAAATGAACGTTCTTCTAAACATCTACGAGTTCGTCAAGAACAATAACGAGGTATCCTATCCTACTCATCATCTGCCTAGCCTTTTCCCAACTATGCTGGGGTCGGCTTCCAGTCTTACCGGATACAGCTGAATATCAGTATTTTACATGGAGCGACTGCCTATCTGACCTCCACAACCCAGTTAGTACTGGGTAATACGATGTCCCTTGATAAGACTGGTTGTCAAATTTTAGAGACACTGACTACCTGTAAGACTGTCAAAAATCTTCAAATGAAAGCCGGGACCAACGGCTTAACGTGCTTTCCGAGGCACGGAGGAAACTCGGTATGTAACGGGTGGTCACCCATCCACAGACTAACCTAAGCAAGCGCGGCTTAACCTAGAGATCGACCCGAGCCGCTGCTATTATTTAGCCATCCTATTATGTATCCTATCCTTCTAATATTATAAATGCGAAAGTTTGTAAGTATGGATGTATGTTTGATCCTCTTTCACGAAAAAACGGCTGAACGGATCTTGGTGAAATTTGGCACAGAGGTAGATTATGGTCTTTTTTTGTTTTTTAAAAAACGTTGCCCCACTAGGAATTTCTCCTGTATCGTGGGTGCGTTTACAAACATATAAATTCACATACACAAACAGCGAGACCCGAAACAACTACCTGTAGGCCATACAAATATTTGCCGTGCGGGAATCGAACCCGCGACACGCAGCGCAGCAGTCGATCGCTCAGCCACTGCGCCAACCGTGTCGTCTGGAATAACACATAGGATATTTATTTTTTTCGATATCACGCGGGCGAAGCCGCGGGTGCCAGCTAGTTTATTTATATTTTTTTACTTTATTACGGTAGGTACAGAGTAAAATGAAAACAGGGAAAAATAATGACTTTTGTACATCAAAAGGGAAATCAGAATGTTGATGGACGGAGAGCGAGAGGAAGGCCAAAGAAAAGATGGATGGATTGTGTAAGGAATGATATGAAGGAGAAAGGAGTAAATGATGCCGTGACGTCTGGCAGGGGAGAATGGAAGAAGAAAACGTGTTGTGCTGACCCCAAATAGAATGGGACAGGGGCAGGAAAATGATGATGATATATATCAAAAGGGAAAAACAGTCCCTTATACTTATAGCAAGGGTGGACAACTTGAATAGACCCAAGATCTACTTTTTACGTACGAAACCTAATTAAACGCTAATTACCAATGGCATACTTCTTAAAATTTTAAATAACACAGTTTAGTTCAGTATCTATACCATTATGTAGTATTTTCATTAACCGACGAAAAAAAGGTGGAGGTTCTCAATTCGACATGTATATATATTTTTTTAAATCACACATTATGATACGTAATTACGGTGCGCATCTGCTAGACATATTTATTTTGTTTACTTTGCCGCGATCGACTGGACTATTAGCGCCAATCGACCGGTCGATCGTTATCGACCAGTTGGTCATCCTTGCATTATAGGATACGTCTGTCTGTCTGTCAAGACCCTGTATCTCAACAACGTCTTCAGGTATCCAGTTAAATTAAAACCATATACTTTACAAGTATTAAAAAAATATGACGGTGGGAGCGGGGGCGTAGCGATAGCAGGATCTTCATAAGCGTTTCTCGGTTCGGGTTCCATGAGGAGTGTGGGTACTCGGGCAAACTAGTAAAACGTTGTTATAATCACAAACTACAGATAGCGTAGAATAAAGGCTTGTACGGGGAACGTGACAGTTTCGATCGTATGATCTGAACAGTACGGTGTCAGCTTTAGCAATCCTAGTCCAAGATTTTTGGATCGATTGTCTACATGTTTTGGCGGGAAATAGAAGCGCCAATTCACGGCATTCGCTGTACTAGCCGATCAACCAATGAGATCTCAGTGACAGTTGACCAACATTATGGAATCAACGAGTAAACCAACATTATGAATAAATTTAAAATGTTGCCATCTTGATATTGCTCGCGACGCCAAATCCTTACTTCCTTACTATATCTTTACTTCCTTACTATATCCTTACTTCCTTACTATATCTTTACTTCCTTACTATATCCTTACTTCCTTACTATATCCTTACTTCCTTACTATATCCTTACTTCCTTACTATCCTTACTTCCTTACTAATATTATAAAAGCGAAAGTGAGTTTGTTTGTTACCTCTTCACGCCTTAATGGCTAAACCGATTTTGATTTATTTTGGTACAGAGATAGTTGGGACCCTGGAGACGAACATAGGCTAAAAAAAAAGTGAGAATAGGGGAAGAAAAGGGAAGAGAAAGATGATTTTTTTCGATCATCACGCGGGTTAAAGTCAGCGTTAGCCCAAAGTAACTTTGCCATGCAGACGAAGTCGCGGGCGAAAGCTAGTATATAAATAAATAAAAAAAGGGTGTATTTTTTTCGTGACGGTTTGGTTCAATTTGTCTTCTTCTTGTTGCTATTCTGGAATACGTATGTGTAGTATAAAATTCCTTCCTTTTATCCTTCCAGGTGGAACTTCTCTTCGATAAAAACCTGAGAAAAGATGAACGGAAGCGCATCCATCACTTAGTGCAGTTCAAACTGAACTCTGACGACTTACCAGCTGTGCAGTTTGACAATCCTGCACAAAGGGACCTGGTTCTGCAGATCAGCGATGCAAACTGCTATACTCTACATACACAGAGCTTTGGGACTCATCCTATACGGTAACTTTTTTTCTTTTTACCCGACTAGGGTCGAGCACAAAGGAGATATATGGATACTCATGGGTAAGATATAAAGAGTTTGAAAGACACTAAGCTGAAAGGAACGTGTTTAGAGCATAGAGATCATTCCTTTTATTTACTTTTTTGACGATTGTCTGGCTGTTTGAGTAGCGACCTACACAAATGTCCTATTTTTGGTATTGTTCGTCGTGTCGTTGAGCTCCTTGGGTTATGAGTCGAGCTACACGATAACCAGTACAGGAGCTACAATTACCTTTTTTTTGGTTTCCCGTATGACCATTTCTCTCGAGTTACGGCCTGTAGAAAATTTACCAAAAATTTGTTTTTTTTTTTATCCCATATTTTTTTCCAGTAGTGTATGTTCTTAATATTTATGTTGGACTTGCGTTACCTCTGCCTCAGGATTTGGCTGTCCACCTAAAACTAATACCTATCTAAACTAATACTATAAATGGGAAAGTGTATGTCTGTTTGTTTGTCCGTCTTTCACAGCGAATTGACGTGTTTTTAAAATGGAACTATCTCCACGAATGGATGGAGAGTGACATAGGCTACTTTTTGTCTCTTTCTACCCCCCACTTCCCTAAAATGGGGGTTGGAACCGAGCGAAGCCGCGGTCAAAAGCTAGTAATTATATATCTTTAATTTAAATACCTTCCCGACCTCCAGACTACACAACGCATCCAACAGTATAATGTTTTAACAAACTAAAAAGTGGGAAAGAACTTTGACGATTTAAGAGTGTCAAGAAACGTCAAGGACCATGGCTGACATTTGAAAAAAAAACGGTATTTGACATTTCTTCGCTCTGATGCAACTCCGGATTCCTTTGCACGCGACTGTCGAATGAGGAAAAAGCCTTTCGCATCACGCTGAAGCAAGACGTGTTCGGTGGAGGGTCGTTATACTCCATTTAATGAGAAGTTTCTGTTTATAATTTCGTTCAAAATAATAATCCTAAGTAAATTGTCAGTTCACGTGGTTTAATTTCTCCTTGCCCGCCTACCTACGATAGCAGTCATAGTTAACCCGGAGACGTCAGATAATGACCATGTGCCTTTAACTTTATTTCCGGAAGTCGGCTGACCCTTGTTTGTTTCGTTAACTTTTTTGCCACCGACTTTCAAACAAAAAAAAATAAGAATTATGAAAATCGAAAATCAAAAAAACTTGAGAGGTGTCAAGGGACACCCGGATGGAACGAAGTTATTATTTATTATGTACAAAAATCCTGTATACACTCAACAAAAATAATCGTCGCGACACCACACTGTTCAATGCGAAATAGAAAGACGAAACGAAAATAACTGGCTTGCTTTCTATGAGATAGAGAGAGAGAGACAGATAGACAGACAGACAGAGAAACACGAGCACGCCGCACGGCTTATAACTATAGCAAAAAGTGTCGTTACAACTTTTGGTCTTAATTTTTCCGTCTAGCCCCCTTTTGCAACGCGCGATAAGGAACTTCGTTCCAAAAAAAATACAGTCGAATTTAAAACCCTCTCCTTTTTTGAAGTCGATTAAAAAGAGATGTTACCACCGCTAATTCTTCTTTCTCCTGTTCCAGCCAACTGAGCCTCTTCAAGATAGCCCCACCACATGTCTACCTCGTCGTCCCAGGCAAACTTAAATACCAAAAAGACTCCCTCTTCTCCGACGAATTCAGAGAACGCTTCTTAACAGAGAAGAACGGAGAAGAAGTCCTAGAAGTGGAAATCCAAGCGCCTCCGACGCCAGAAGTGGTTGAAGAACCTGAAGAAACCAATCCCTTCTTGATAAGCATTACGAGGAATTTGAAGAAGAATTCTGAATGTCAAGAAGAAGAAGAAGAAGTTATTCAGGAAGTTAAAGAGGAAGAAGTGTTGCCAGAAATGTCGGAAATGACGAAGAAAATTGTGAATTTTTTCACGGAATTCGCTGAAAATAGCCAGTATACTCAGTTTAAGTTTTTGGGTCCGTTTTCCGAAGAGGAGATCGTTGCGATCAATGATTTCATTGGAGAAGCTGTGAAGTACGTCAGTAAGGAGAAGACTTTGTTTGAGTTTGTTTTCAAAAAGGTTGATTTTGAAATCAATGAAGACTGTACTGGGAATACAGTGTAAGTATTTAAATAATCATTTTTTTTTGGGGGTTTATCATCTGCCTAGCCTTTTCCCAACTATGTTGGGGTCGGCTTCCAGTCTAACCGGATGCAGCTGAATATCAGTATTTTACATGAAGCGACTGCCTATCTGACCTCCACAACCCAGTTAGTACTGGGTATTGCGATACCCCTTGGTAAGACTGGTTGTCAGACTTTCGGAACACTAACTACCTGTAGCGACTGTCAGAGATCTACAAATAACAGCCGGGACCAACGGCTTAACGTGCTTCCCGCCCGAGGCACTGAGGAAACTCGGTATGTAACGGGTGGTCACCCATCCACAGACCAACCTAGGCAAGCGCGGCTTAACCTAAAGATCGACCCGAGCGGCTGCTATTATTTAGCCACGAGCTCCTCATGTTCTTTTTGGGGTTCTGTACCTCTAAAGGATAAAACGGAACTCTAAGGCCCGGCGCCCATTATCGGCATCGGCACGACTGAGGATTATAGGTGGCAAATAGCAATATACATTAACATAATGACAATAAAGTAGAAATTTCCATTATATATGGTCGTAATAACAAAAATACCGCTTCGGTATGCTTGAGGCTGCTGTATCGGCAGTCTTGAGAATGCTTCGGGATGCTTCGGCATCCTTCGGTACGCCGCCGGTGGGCGCCGAGGCAACACTCGGGGATAGCTTGCCCTGCGGGGCGAGCGGAGGCATCATTCAATCATTTGACTAACACACATCAATCGAGGTAACCGCTGTGTGTCCATCATATTAAATACAACTCAGACAACTAGCTTGTAACAACTCTGAGACTGTTTTGACGAGAAATACGATATTGAGACGCGTCGGCAAGCTACAGGACGGGACGGTGCGGCAAGCAAAAAAAAAAAAATAGATCCCTAAGAACGTTGCAGCATGCCAAAGCATAGTTTCCGACAGTGTGTGCTTGCATATAGGATGCCGAAGGATCCTTTTCCTTGCCGATGCCGATAATGGGCGCCGGGCCTTATAGGATAATTTTCATGATCGACGATGCGCCGCAGCGCTCGCCAGATTGCGCACCAGCAACAACAGCATCCTGACCGTTGTTGCAGATAGGCTGGGCGCGCGTTTCGTCCTGCATTTTAAAGGGCAAAGTTTAAAAAAAAAAGC
This sequence comes from Ochropleura plecta, assembly GCA_905475445.1. Lineage (NCBI taxonomy): Eukaryota > Metazoa > Arthropoda > Insecta > Lepidoptera > Noctuidae > Ochropleura > Ochropleura plecta. The sequence goes on along the minus strand of FR997750.1, from coordinate 4,088,936 downwards.
TCACAGCCAGACCTAAAATTATTTTTAAATTTCACTACTAACACTAGATTAACCTCTAGAGCCCCAGCGGCACAAAAATGTGCAACCAATCCCCGATTTAAAACTGTATTTGTAGTAAAGAGTCTTAAAATCAGATTACGCTTACGATAAGAGCCCGCCCGGCGGTGCTTGACGGATACTTGACGTAAATAATGGCGGTCCTTGAGAGGTTAATATGTTTAATTTTCTTTACTAATACTCTATGGATTCTGAAATATATTTTTTGTTATTTTTTATGCCAGTTTTTTATAAGTATGTTTATTTGCAATATTTATTTTCAACTTACAGAATATACAAGAGACCGGTGGACAAGAAGTATCCTAAGAAGCAGTTCTAACGATATTTTTATCTTAAGTTAAATTTTATATTTATTGCGGTAAGTTTTACCTGGTGTAGACCCGCGCTGGCGATTAGCGAATGTGTAATGAAGTTTGAAACGTAATTCAATGTTAATAAGAGCAATTTACTTAACTAAATTATCGATTCATACAAATATATACCTTATTTCTTTGTGAATAATGTTTATATTTATATGAAGAAATGTGATATTGAAATTCATATGAAATGTCTACTTATTGAACGAATTTGATTTAACTTGTTAACAAGTTATATCAAGTTCCCGTTTTGTCCTAAAAGTTCACATTAAATAAGTTAGCAAAACTTGACAGAAATAACTTGGTTTGTCATTATTTATTATAGATAGCCGTTATGCCTATAAAGTTTCGCCATCAAACTTAATTTGAACCTTAAAAATATGCTTATTAGGTATAAATTACACTGTTCTTATAGTCGGGGCGAGTCTAAACTAGTAGTTTTGATTTGTGATTGTATACCCACCGTTATGACTACACTACAGTTAGAATAATTCTCATTTTCACCAACACTACGCGATGTCTTGCCTAATAAAAATGCGCTGTTCCATTTTCAACTCTCGACACTGCGGTTAAGGTAGAAAATCGAACAGCTTACTTAGGTATCGCTTAGTGTGAATAAAAAGGAGCAGTAGATTAGAATTTATCGATAAGATATTGTCTTGATTTAAATTAAATAAGCAATTGCTAGCTTACTTTACTTAACCCTGTATACAGGGTGATATGTAAAACGAAGAACATATTTTATGAAACCGTGGTACTTATGATCCTACTATTCTACTTATCCTTACTAATATTATAAAAGCGAAAGTGAGTTTGTTTGTTACCTCTTCACGCTTTAATGGCTAAACCGATTTTGATGAATTTTGGTACAGAGATAGTTGGGAACCAGGAGACGGACATAGGCTATTTTTTTTAAAGTGGGAGGTGAGGGAGAAAGAGGGAAGAAAAGGGAAAACTTAGCGTTGCTATTACAAATCAATAAGGCGCAAGGGGAACTGTGTTACCCCGAATTTAATGCGAGCGAAGCCGCGGGCAAAAGCTAGTAATATTATAAATGCGAATGTTTGTGAGGATGTATGGATGTTTGTTACTCTTTACGGCTGAACGGATATTAATGAAATTTGGCACAGAGGTAGATTATAGTCTGGAATAACAGAGGATAATTTTTTATTATTATCACGCGGGTGAAACCGTGGGCGCCAGCTAGTATTACATATTTTATAATTTTTATTTTTTATTATTATAATAGTGAATTTACAGACAATTATTACAATTATAATAGAGAATTTACAGACATAGATCTTTTTTACATTTCTCTTAATAGCCTTAAACAGAAACTTAAAAGTAGATATGTCAAAATTTTAACTCATTCTATTTTTTTACTTTGTCTACCTTCAGTTTACTTTGTAAATTAAGTTGCATTGAACATTAGTTCTGACACAAAAAATAATATATGTATTTCTTGCACGTCTTTTCTTGTTAAGAGTTTATTGTACATATTTTTAGAACTATACCACATTGTCGGCACTATAGGTCTTTTGTAAGGAACCAATTTTTTCATAAATAATATTGTTTGTAAGTACATGACTGTTTGTTGCCAAAATAAAATAAAATAAATAAAAATAAATAAATTATGGTGATAATAATAAAATTCTCAAAAGAAAGAAAAATATTTACACCCTGTATGGTCTCTATTGTGAGCTATAGCGCATGAATTCGGAGGAACAGGGGGGAGTATCAGACTTTTACTGACTAAAATCCAACTTTGTGTTCCGGGGCTGCGGTATCTCTTTCAAACACGATTTTTGACGACACGGCGCAGTGGCTAAGCGTTTGACTGCTGCACTACGTATCGCAGGTTCGATCCCTGCACCAACCGTGATCGTTGTTCCAGGTCTGTCTGTTTGTGTGTTTGAGTTTAAATGTTTGTAAACGGACCCACGATACGGGAGAAGTTCCTGGTATGGGGCAACGTTTAAAAACAAAATAACCCGCAACCCCGGCAGGCATTGGCAGGGTCCTTCTACCCTGGTGGGCCCCTCCGTTATATAAAATGCTTGGTTGTATTTGTTAATTTGTTTCGTGTAAATGAGATGCAAATATGTATATCTTATCGCTCAGCCACTGTATAGCTTTACTAAGGCCACTTGGTCACCCACGTTTCTTTTTAGCCAAGTCTTCGGTTCAATCCTTACTAATATTATAAAAGCGAAAGTGAGTTTGTTTGTTACCTCTTCACGCTTTAACGGCTACACCGATTTTGATGAATTTTGGTACAGAGATAGTTGGGAACCAGGAGACGGACAAAGGCTAATTTTGAAAAAAAAGTGGGATGTGAGGGAGAAAGAGGGAAGAAAAGGGAAAACTTAGCGTTGCTATTACAATTCAATAAGGCGCAAGAGGATCTGTGTCACCCCGAATATAACGCGAGCGAAGCCAGGGGCAAAAGCTAGTCTGTCATAAATCTTCTATGGTTTTTTTTTAAAAAAAACGTTGCCCCACACTAGGACTTTCTCCTGTATTGTGGGTGCGTTTACAAACATTTAAACTCACATACACAAACAGCCAGACTCGAAACAACTATTTGTAGGCCATACAAATACATATTTGTTCCGTGCGGGAATCGAACCCGCGACACGCAGCGCAAGCAGTTGATCGCTCAGCCACTGCGCCAACCGTGTCGTCAATTTTATTATTGCAGTTATTTCTTACAAGATACTTTCTTATTTGACTGATAAAATAGTGAGGGGTCAAAAAACAAAATGGCGTTTATCTTATCGATAATTTCTGTCTTTAATACTAGTGTGGTGGGTTTACGGGTAATTCTCATTGACCCGATATGGGTCATAGTTTTAGGCGGGTAAAACTCCGTGTTTTAACCTTTTTACAGCCGAGCGTCTATATAAGACGTCAGCGATCGAATGTCAGTTGTCATTGATGTGATATGACGTCACTGAAAACTTTTTTCACCAACTCGACGTCTAGAGGGCGCGCAAGATAACTGCGTGCGACTGGTGGTGTGCTTTAAAAAAATTTACCTGCCAGCGCTTTTAATCAATTTCAGCATAATTATTATTACTTTGAAATCAAAAAAACTTACATTATGCCGAAAGTGAGTTATCTTGCGCAATCTATTTGAATATCTTAATATAATTGTACTGTCAACAATAACTTTTATTTACGCGTTTATGCAAACATGTAAGTAGTGTTGGTGAAAGCGGAAATTATTAAGAAAATTAATAAATGGTTAAGTTTACATAGCGAACATTTATAGAGTGGATTTTTCAAGTGGGCGCGCAAGCCCAAATACCTATGAGAAATAGCGAAGAATACTCAAAGAAGTCTTGATTTTGATAAAAACTAAAACGGCATTATTGATTTAAAAAGAAAAAAAAAACAATATTTTCCGCATTGTTTTAGAAACGGCTTTCCACGCCCACTTGAAAAATTCACCCTGTATATGAGATGGTCATTTGGTTGCCTACGTCCAAAAAAGGGGTGGAGTTTTGTCTACCTAATCCCTTTTACAAACAAGGTATGTATATTGGGGTCCGATGACACAAGGCACAGTTTAACGAGCATAACCTGTAAGAGATATACCTAACAAAAGTCACAGGTGTTTAAATAAACATTCTGTATACTTATTTTTTCTTTAAAAAAAAACAGTTAAATTAAGAATATGAAAAAGTTTTTAGTACTAAATTTTTATTTGTAAAATAAAATGGCCTGGCGTTTAGAAGTGGCGGTAAAAAGTTTTAATAACATTTTAAAATAAATTGAATTATATAAATAAATATAAATTATGTAACGACTCTAGTACGTGATGGGTTATACTTGTTTTATTAAGTTTTGTTGCTACGTTTTATACTGAATACAAATAAAATACTCCAATAAACAAGCCATGCACAATAAAAATACAGGGTGATTTTTTCATGTATGCGCAGATTATTTATATTTTTTATATTTAATGGGCGTAGATGATGAGACGAGATAACTCAAAAGTTATCTCTAAACTCGCGACTTAAATTAATTCATGAAAATAAATAAATCGATTTTTCCCAAATATGAGCCAAAGCTAATAAAGAATGATATTTCGCCTCTGTAAACTCCTATACTACTTTCATGAGAATTTTTACAGCTGTTTTCGAGAACGAGATTAGAAATATTGCTCATTTAATAATATAAGGAAACATACTCGTACTTTCAGATGTGGCAACTTAATTTATTTAATCATTTTTGTACACACAGGAGAAAACATAAAGAAACATCGTAACAAAACATAGAGTACAAAGGCACATCTTTTTTGAAAAGTTTTTTTTTCGTATTTTTAAATGAAAAAATCACCATGCAATAAATTGATAAGGCCTTTTGTTATTTCTTGTATACTTACTAGCTTGTCTCATACTCTTACGATTAAAAAAAAACTTTTTGGTTTGTGCCAATAGAGTAATTGACAGCACCAATCAAATGACATACGCGATTCCGCGACGCGCTTTCGCGCGCTATTACGTACTCAATTTCTCAACAATTTTCTGATTTCAAAGCAACTGAAAGTTTAATTTTCTTCTCCATAGAGATCTACGCTTTGGAATGGGCAACTACAGTACTTTCACAAGTTATTATGACTTGTGACTGGGACTGTAGCTTTATCATTTTGTTTCTTGACATTCAAAAGTGCTTGTAAGTAGTTTTGTTTATAGCAGTTACATTCTGGAATTATTGTTGTCAAAAACTCAATTCGGACGCCTCACTCACAATATCTTGCAATAAACGAAGCAACTAAAGATAAAAAAGTATCCAAAACCATAACCCACTGCGTACTAGAGCTGATCGCGTAGTGTAGCCAGCACTACGCGCGTTTATTTGTATAGACAAAGAAGGAACATGCAGGGCGTATCTTCCTCAAATGTAACGTGTTTACTCTTTCCTTACGATATTAGTTTTAAGTAAGGAGGTGCTTGTAACAGTTGGCGCGATTTGGAAGACTTATAGCTTGTTTTCTGGTGCTTTACTAATGCGTTTAAAATGAGAAAGTGGCTGACCTCGCGCCATTTTGAGACTTTATCTGTCAACTGTCACTTGAATGCTGTCAAATTCTCGATTATATTGGTGCAGTGACATGGTATTATAATTGTGAATGGACTGTTGTTGAACCAAAGAGTAAATCTCTATGGAGATAAATGATTCTGCTTCAATACGTTTGGTTCTTCCTTAATCGGTTGTCAATGGCCACTTTAACAGAAATAGGAACAACACTAACATAACTATGTAAGTTTTAGAAAACAACTATTTATTATCTTAGATATTATTTTTGTACACTATCACAATGTTGTTCTATTTGTTTTCAATATGCTTTAAGTCCGCCTATGTACCACTATTGTGATGAAGTTTAAATAAATAATAAATATGAATTACGTAACAATTCTTTTAATGGTCACAGATGCAGTTAATATTATGAATTATCATCTTGTGACCATTGTACGAATTGTACAGAATTCATATTATCATTCTGCTATAGCGGACATTTTAGCCCTCCTTGTGTTCAGGAGGGAGGTAATTATTGATTATCTGTGCAACAAAACATTAACAAAATAATGTCGCTCAAGCTTTGCCGCATCATCGCGTCGAATGTTACAAGTTTGATCCGACAAAGTTTTATAAGAAAATTGTATAGAAAAATTGATATTTGCTTAGTAAATGTATAGAAAAAGACATTCTGCGGTGATTCGAAATAGATAGATATAAGGGGGCTACTCTGGCGCTTCTCTTTTAACCTTTTGACCGCCACAGTCATCTATACATGGCAAAGCAAAATGTGTCCAGTTCGCCACGGTCACGACTACATGACAGACTTTTAATACATATAATGATGGAAGAAATAGTAGCTTGGCGCCAACATTGTGAGCACGCTTTTGCATTTTTGACGTGGCGGTTGAAGGGTTAGTGAACTTTGTCGGGAAGTAGAATCGTGGTTATTTTTTATAAGAATCTTAACTACCAATAACTAAATACGAAAAGTAAAATGAATAAACAAAGCTAACTTCAGCTGTATTAAAACTACTGTTAAATTAAAGTTGTCAATAAAACAGTTCTACTTGTATATAACTGTTTCTTTGACAAGTTTAGTTTTTCCTCTGCTTATTAACCGCGCTGGTTTTCAGTGGTCAACCCGTGAGTAAAACGTACATGTGAATTGGGATAATGCCAGGAAAATGATGATGTTGAAGTGTATGATATCAATTTAAGCATGAAATGCTTAACTTTTGTAGCTTGCATATTTAACTCGCCTATTACCTATTTATTCCTACACAATTTCATCGGTACCGTGTGACACCGAAATCTAATATATAAAATTCTCGTGTCAGTGTTAGTTACCATACTCCTCCGAAACGGCTCGACCGATTCTTATGAAATTTTTTATGCATATTCAATAAGTCTGGGAATCGGCCAACGTCTATTTTTCATATCCCTAAGTGAGCAGCGGGTGAAACCGCTTTGCACAGCTAGTAAAACAAAAATGAACAGTAATCCGAGTGAACCCGTTCACTTCGGAGAGTCGTCTGTTATGTGCTTAAGTATAGAAAGCAGGAAGTGAAATGCAAGCCTCAAAATAATGCTAAGCATAGCAAGCTGGCTTACATTCAGGCTTCAAAAATTGAAGTCATTTTAGAATTTTGGATATTCAATGATGACTGTTTAAGCTTTTACTGTTACTGGTTATCTTCCGTGATTTCAACAATCTTGTGAGCTCTCGATATCGGTATCCTTACTAATATTATAAAAGCGAAAGTGAGTTTGTTTGTTTATTACCTCTTCACGCTTTAATGGCTAAACCGATTTTGATGAATTTCGGTACAGAGATAGTTGGGAACCAGGAGACGGACATAGGCTAATTATTATTAAAAAAGTGGGATGTGAGGGAGAAAGAGGCAAGAAAAGGGAAAACTTAGCGTTGCTATTACAAATCGATAAGGCGCAAGGGGAACTGTGTTACCCCGAATTTAACGCGAGCGAAGCCGCGGGCAAAAGCTAGTATTAAATAATAATAAATTAATATCGGGAGCTCATCTTAGTTGAAAATCACGGAAGATATGCCATAAGCGCGACAGTGTAAGTTCATTCAAAGGTGAAAAATTAAAACGCTAAGTTGGAGCTTGATGAGGCAATTACGTCTTTAAAATAGACGATTTTGTTTATATTAAGTAAAGTGTAAATATAAATAAAATATGGGGATAATACATATAAAGTAGATTGCCTCCTCTATGTGAGAGGGAGGAGGATTATTAAAGGGTACAGTGACGAGCAATAGAATATATACACTAGGTAACGTTTCAAAGCAGTTTTCTAAGAGGGGAAATTCAGAATAGTGTAAGGGCCAAAACCATACATACTGAATACGTGGGGACTGTTTGTGATTCAGTGTACCTTCGGCCCTGTAGGATGGGACATTCTGTCATGATATTAAAAAATAAACCTTACAAGTAGATGTTTGGATGCTCATTTACCTAAAGCTGACAAGTTTGCTATTACGGAAAGCACTTTTTCATCGAAAAAATCTCGGGATCCCGGAAATTTTAATTTATGTGTATATCCGTGTGATATTGTAAACCCAATTGGACACAAATGACTGTTGCCCTGTTACAACGTGATATAGTTGTTTTTCCCTACTTTTATTGTCGAGTGATTTTTTACGAGATTTGTAACAAATGACAAATCGGGCCTATTAAAACTCGGGGAATATACGTAAATCGGGAAATTAATTAAATATACATACATCTGATTACTTTTGCAATCCCGGAATCCCGGGATTCTATTTTTATAAATCCTAACAAGCTTCTTCCATAGGTACTTTGTTAGCCAAACTTTCGGTAAATATGCATCCGATTATCCGATTTCTACTTATCACTCATAATAATAACCGACTATAATAACCGTATTAGTGATGTAACGAATATTCGCATTCGCGAATACTGAATATAAATATTCGCAATCGTATTCGCGAATGTGAAAAATCCAACATTCGTTATATCATTAAAATCGTATATGCTTTAAAGTGCGTGTACATTTGACCTAGCTAAACGACAACTAAAGAGCCTGTCTCATGTCTACAATTTTAAACTTAATGTGGATAAAAATAGAGATCATTATTGTCTAAATCTTGCCTACTGTGCGTATTATCTCTACAAAAAACATACAAAGTGTCGCAAGGAAAGAGTCTATTCTATTTATTTATTAATTAAAAATAATTATTTATATTTAAATTAAATTAATCAAATATTCACGGGTGTAGCCGGGATACGGAACTTGTATAGATTTTATGTGGACGAATAAAATATTTTTGTTGTTAATGAAAGATGCGTATTTTAGAGTGATCTGGGGAAAATGAGCCTTGTTACAAACTTCCTGTGATGGCTCGTAAGGGTTATTTTTCCTTAACTTTTTTCATAAGTCCTTACTAATATTATAAAAGCGAAAGTGAGTTTGTTTGTTTGTTTATTTGTTTGTTTGTTTGTTACCTCTTCACGCTTTAATGGCTGAACCGATTTTGATGAATTTTGGTACAGAGATAGTTGGGAACCAGGAGACGGACACAGGCTACTTTTTTTTTAAAAAGAGTGGGATATGAGGGAGAAAGAGGGACGAAACGGGAAAACTTAGCGTTGCTATAACAAATCAATAAGGCGCTACCGAAGTTAACGCGAGCGAAGCCGCGGGCAAAAGCTAGTAATAAATAATTGCGCTTCTTTTCGTTAGCAGCCATAATATTGGCTTGGATGCCTTTTTTGTAAAAAGAAAGGTATTTGACCCTTCGATTTTGTAATTAGACCTATTTATGCAAACAGGACTCAATCTACACGCGTAACTTGAGATAGAAATACAGAAAGCTTCAATCAAAAATGCACTTTCAAGCAACGTTATAGAGATCAAAATGATCTGACAATTTAATGTTTGTCTGTCAAATTTGATAGATCATTTTGAACTGTCATGTAGATTGTCTCCTGTGGTAATCATATGGTACTCCGACGGACCAGGCAATTTTTTGAGGACATTGAAAGTAGGTAACTTTATTGATTAATAAATCTCAGGTTACTTCCTGAAACTCAAGTTTTAAAGGACAATGCCAGCTTTCGGCCCACACAACTTTTAAAACTAAATTCACGCGGACAAAGTTTTCTCCAACAATCTAAATATCTAAACTGCTCCAAAAGAAAATCATTTTAATAAGTAATTTGTTGTTTAAATTACGCTTTTGACTGAACTATGTCAATGTCAGTTTAAGCGCGCGCGATTTTGACAAAACTGCATATAACCTAACAGGATTGCTATTACAAGGCGATTAAGTTATCGATCACAGATCACGAAAATCGATCGATTTTTTATTTCTCTTTAAAATATTAACTGTATTTAAAATAAACACGATGAACGTATTATTTAAGTAAAAAAAAATAATAATAAAAGACAATAATGAGGTGGTAAATAAAACGTAATATCGAGTATCGATTACATTGGCTGACAACATTTATTATTTAAATCTGGAATTCATGAATTATAATAATTGAAATTGATGACGATGATAATGAATGATAATAAAGAATAAAACTATTTAACTGTATAATTGTTGTATAATTTCTCTCTAAAAATACATAACCTCCAATTTAAAAAGTCTGAATAACTTCTTTTTTAGAAGTTCAATGTAAAAATGGAAATCACAGACATGCTTTTGACATTAAACAACACGAAAAACGTAATGATATTCACTGTCCATGACAAATTAATATTGAGCCAAAGTTACTATGGACATCTGGCATTGTTCTTTCTAATTTTGTGTGCTACATTTGATTGAAGAGGTCACCATAAGCAGCTTTTGACTAGTTCTCTATTCAAATAATCAGTTTAGAAACTGGTTGAAGTTTTTTTTTATTACTATTTATTTATGTACCCAGAAAATACAAGTAAAGGGAAAATACAAACAGACAAAAGAACACAAAGGTACAGCGGTAGGTTTTTTATTGCCTGTTAAAAAAATCTGAGTGGCCGGTTAGAAAAAATGTGCTGATTATGTGGGATTGGACATCCAATGCTGTATACTATACTTTATGGCGCTAATTATAAAGTTTATAATCGAATGTCATCAGAAAATTCACTGGATGGCGTGGAGTCTAAAGTGAGATGGAATACTAAGGCCCACACGACCAACAGTCGAGGCGGAGTCGGGGCGCGGGCGCGTTAGGCGCGTCGCCCACACGACATTTGTAAAGAAAATCTCGTTGGGGCGTGCCTGTTATGTGAGATTTTCTTTACAAATGTCGTGTGGGCGACGCGCCTAACGCGCCCGTGCCTCGACTGCGCCTCGACTGTTGGTCGTGTGGGCGACGCGCCTAAGGTTGATAGATTATATTTGCGACCCGGCCGCACCTGTTTTATAAGTTAAGGCCAGTCCACAGGTAATGGGCGATCTTAATAAGTATTTATGGCTAATTTGTTGGTTATTGCATGTTTTTGTAAGTAATTCAATGTTAAACGAATTGGCGGGAACTGTCACGAGCGATAACATTTATGTACCCACACATTGCCAAAACTTAAAAATTCAAAAGCTTTTTATCGTGAAAAAGTTCGTTTATATTTGGAGATAAGTCATAATTTGTAATACTGAGTATGACTTCTAAAATACTTTGTTTCGTGAAATCGCAAAACGTTAATAAAAAAACAGTAGGAGGAAATCACTTTTGATATTTGGTAAGTGTATAGATGTAATTGCTTATGACTGTACAAGGTCTGACTAGAAAAAGTGTTAGCACTACATAGTATAAAACAAATTCGCTTCTGTCTGTCCATCTCTATGTATGCTTAGATCTTTAAAACTACGCAACGGATTTTGGTGCGTTTTTTTTTAGATAGACTGATTCAAGAGGACGATTTATGTGTTATATTATTATCTACATTGCACCCGTGCGAAACCGGGACGGGTTGCTATTGTTCAATAAAATCAGATAACCCGACGCGGTGTTGAATCGCGTCGTCCCCCGATGAAACGATGTGAATGACGTCAATTCCGCGTCGGCAAGAGAGAGTCTACCTCACTTTAGTAGAAAGATTTTCATTCATAGACCTTGATTTAAAACTTTAATTTTGATAAATTAAGATTTATTAATGAAATTCCGCTTCCGGGACTTTTGGCCTCAGAAGTTTCGACCAGGAAGAAAGTTTGGTTGTACGACCAGTCGTCCGACCGGTCGTACGATTAGCTTTGTTCAAAATAGCGGCCGGACATGCGACAAGATAGATAGGTATATTGTGGCTGAAATGAGTTCAAATCTTTAACAGTCTTCCTTAATAACCTTCCTCCCTTGTTCTTTTGCGAAAAGGAATTTAAATAAGTCAGTAAGTATTTAAAAAATAATAAAAATTACAAGTATTATCTATAAGATAAACATTCATGATTTTTTTAAATAGATTTTCATGCATCAAACATTATTTGACGTTTCTGTCTATATTTTTTTAATAAACTTCGAAGTAAGTACACTTTGAAGTACGTATCTATCAAATAATAAATGAAAGAAAAAACCGGTCAATAATATCAAACAAAAATTTTCCTTAGTAATAAAACAGTGCTTTTGTAACAAAGAAAACAACGACAGTCAAAAAAAATGATACTTATTATCTAAGTTAAGTTGACTATTAAACTGAGATATTATTATCAATTAGATATTACAGATTAGTTAACAAAAATACCAATTAGTCAGACTATTAGAAATTTTATGCTCGAGTACAATCTCGTTAAACTCGCGAGATCTCGCCCTTTTTTTGTCCGAGAACAATCTCGCTTAAAAAGGCCGAGATCTCATTCAGAAAAAACGAGATTGCTTTCCCTAGTTGAAATGGACAAATTGCGAAACGATTGCGGACACAAGACACTTAAAAATAGTTTAAATGGTGTCCCTATTCGTATATGTATTCACTATTTGTCTAGGCTTTTACCGGGTAGGTTACAAGACCCGTAGAGCGCTTTCTTAGATCATAGCCTTCGCCAAGGCTTGAGTAGGCCTGCCAAAAAGCGGTTATCGCTACCAAACAAATATCAACATTGTGTTCTATAAATTAAGTTAAAAACAAATCACCTGACTTCTTTTTGCTTTAATCAATGAGTGTCGAGCTAATTGAGTGTATTTATTTTCAACTAGTTAAGGTAGATATTTATGCTGTTGTTTCGTTCAATGCAGCATAAATTAGCTGACGTCCATTTAACTCTGAGGGCTGGCCTTGTATGTAAATAATTGTAATTAGTTTATTATTTAAGAAATATACACTATATTGTCAATATAATTTTGTGTTTCATTTGACTTAGAATTTCCAGTTTCCAAATATATCTGCCTAGCCTTTTCCTAACTATGTTGGGGCCGGCTTCCAGTCTAACCAGATGCAGTTGATTATGGAACGAATGCCTATCTGATCTACACAATACTAGTTAGCCTTTGGTAAGACTGGTTGTTAATTTTTCGGGTCACTGACTAGCTGTAACGATTCTGCAACCGTTCTCCGACAGTCGTTTCTCCTTTGGACTGTTCACCGACAGGACGTTTCGTTTTTGAGAGATTCGTCGATAGAACGTTTCACCTATGGATGTTTCGCCGACAGAATGGTTCGCATTTGTTAGTTTCGACGACAGGACTTTTCAACTATGGAATATTCGCCGTCAGATCGTTTTGTCTGCGATTGTTTCGACATGGCTTTTTCACTATTAAACTACAAAGCCACCAAAAAGCTACTAGCTTGCTACAAAGACATGAAGAAAGAAAATGTTTTAATGGAAGACCGCCTTTACTTTTAATGAATGGTATTTATCTATTACCTATCCATATTCGTTTATTTTGTTATTGCAAACATTGGGGAAATAATAAAACAAAAGTTTAATGAAACGTATTTATTTATATTATAAAGTGTGGATTACAATGTGATTAAAAAAAAATATCTTTTTTTTTTTCGGGTGGGAAATCATCCAATGACTTCCCCCGCTCTGGGCGGAGCGGGGGGGCATGTCAGACTTGTACTGACTAAAACCCACCCATGTTCCTTCTATTGCCCTTTACGTTCCGAGGCCGCGGTATCTCTTTCGAACAACCCGCAACCCCGGCAGGCGGAGGCCCTGGCAAGCCCCTCTGCTTTGCTAACTCTCTTTGAGGCGCGCGTGAAACACGAACGCGCCGTCGACATGGCCTGTCGTCAATAGACGGGCAGACGGTAAGCTACCCATTGCTCACCGTCCACAGGCCCGCATCTACGGTGGCCGGGAGTCGTCTCGAGGCGCCCGGCGCCCTGGGCGTCTCCCGCGGCGGCTGGGTTTGAGGTTCTCTCCCTCAAACGCCCGGCCTCCTCCTTTGCTAGCATTACTGCTTCGCAGAAGGACGTGACCGCTTCCCATTCTCTCTCGCTCCGGACCATGGCCTGAACCAGGGCCGGACGCGAGAGATCGCCGCCGCCGATCGCCTCCACGAGGGCACAGCGGTGCTCCGCCCAAGCTGGGCAGATCGCCACTGTGTGCTCCACCGTGTCCTCCGGGCGATCGTCACAATGGTGACACCCGGGCGTTTCCTCCCGCCCGATGATGTGCAGGAACCTCCCGAAACTACAAATAAATAAAATAAAAACAACTATAGATTAGATAAATGTGTCTCAATCCTTTTCCTGTAATAATCTGTACCTCCACGCTTTCGCTTAGACATAGATTCTGCGGATTTTATTCTTTCAATAATGTTCACTGTATGCTTTTGCTCCTTTTTAATGGAGCAAAAGAATACAGAATAATATATTTACAATATATTACTACAATATATTTCTTTTTTATCTGAAAAGAATCAGATGGACTTTAAATCATATTTAAATGGATGGGCACATATTTGTCACCTAATGAAATAATTTTATATTATCTAAACCTAGGTATACTTAACTACTTACCTACTTATAATAAAACTGTAAATTGAAGATATTTTTTTAATCACATTGTAATCCACACTTTATAATATAAATACGTTTGATTAATCTTTTGTTTTATTATTACCCCAATGTTTGCAATAACAAAATAAACGAATATGGATAGGTAATAGATAAATACCATTCATTAAAAGTAAAGGCGGTCTTCCATTAAAACATTTTCTTTCTTCATGTCTTTGTAGCAAGCTAGTAGCTTTTTGGTGGCTTTGTAGTTTAATAGTGAAAAAGCCATGTCGAAACAATCGCAGACAAAACGATCTGACGGCGAATATTCCATAGTTGAAAAGTCCTGTCGTCGAAACTAACAAATGCGAACCATTCTGTCGGCGAAACATCCATAGGTGAAACGTTCTATCGACGAATCTCTCAAAAACGAAACGTCCTGTCGGTGAACAGTCCAAAGGAGAAACGACTGTCGGAGAACGGTTGCAGAATCAGCTGTAACGATTGTCAAAGATCTATAAACGACAGACGAGATAAACGGCTTAGTGCGATTTTCGAGGTATAGATAAAAAAGGAAAAGTTATTTAATGGGTGGTCATTGACCATGATCAAGCTAGGCAAGCGTGTCTAACCTAAAGATCGACCTGAGCAGCTGTTAATTATGTAGCCACGGGAGATGGGTACACACCGTAATAAACTGCGGCCATGCTGTGTAGCTCGGGCCTGTGGACTGTAGCTCCTGGTTCTTTCGTCTAGCGACGAGCCGTTTCGACGGCGCGTTCGTGTTCCATGCGCGCCTCATAGAGATTTCAGCTAAGCAAGGAGGGGCCTGTAACGGCACACAAAGCGCAAAAGAAGAAACATGGATGAGTTTTAGTCAGTAACAGTCTGACACTCCATTTCACTCCGCCCAGAGTGGGAGAAGTCATTTGATGATTTCCCATCCGTGAAAATAAATAAAATGGAGTGTGGATGTATGGCTACCAACCGAAGGTACAGGCGAATACATTTGACTGCCTCGTTGATTTGATTGCATTCCCGGTCGTTCAGAGAGTTATTGGGTTTGTTTCATAAGGAATTTTTCAGCCTCGCTGATGTGGTGGTTGCAAGGGTGCTTCACTCTAGGCCGCATCATGGCTTCACATCAGGCGAGTTGCGGGAGATGCCCCGGGCGTCATGCGCCGCGAGATGACTCCCGGCCACCGTAGATGCGGGCCTGTGGATGGTGGGCAATGGGTAGCTCACCGTCCGTCCGTCTATTGACGACAGGCCGTGTCGACGACGCGTTAGTGTTCCACGTGCGCCTGCCGGGGTTGCGGGTTTTTCGAAAGAGGTACCGTGGCGCAACGGCGGATCCAGGGGGGGGGTCATGGGGGTCATGACCCCCCCCTGGGCGACAGGCTGGGTCATAGGTAGGCAATGCAATTTTATCAAATTTTATTTATAAACGTAAACAAATTATAGGCGAAAGACGCACATAATCATAATAATACAATACTGTGCTTGTTATGTATTGGTTACCTACATTATAAGCGATAAAAAAAAAACAAATTTTTGGACATTTTGAACAGACCGTAACTACGAGAAAAATTGTCGTACGGGAAACCAAAAAATAGGAAATTGTAGCTCCAAGTGTCTAATTTTTGGATTATAACTTTTAAATATTGTACCTCGCGGATTTTTTGAGTAATCTTAGAAAAAACAGCAAGAAAAAACACCTTTTTTTTTAGATTTTTTTAAGTTAAAGGTGGGTTTCAAGATTTTTTTTTCTGTCACATGAATTTGACATTGCAACAAAAAAAACGGCTTTTGGTGGTTTTTTGGAAAGTCAAGCACTGGCTCGAAAATATTGAGGGAACCACTAATGTTAAGTGTGCCTTTTTCAGTTCAATATGTCCACAAAAACCCTACGAAGAGCCAAATTAATCCAGCCAGCCGTCTTTTTGTTTCACTGGATTGAATTTCTAAAAAAAATTAAAGGATTTTTGCACTGAAAGCTCATAATTTTTAAAAATAAGAAAAAAAAATAGTTTTTCAATCTTATTCCACATGTTTGTTCCAGAAATGCTTATATTTTCAAAAAACAAATGGTGGCCGCTGTGCTTATTGTTCTATCGCGCACCAGCGAGCCACGCGAGCCAATCCCTCTACCCGAGCGCCCGCTCTGTTTATCAAATGGCGAACAAATTCGGACGCGGGAGGATTGATTGAAGTTGTAATAACTCGTAAAAAAATAGAAAAGTGTTAACTTTTATAAACTACTAGCTTTCGCCCGCGGCTTCGCTCGCGTTAAATTCGGGGTAACACAGTTCCCCTTTCCTGATTTGTAGGTACCTGCTACTTGTAGTTTTTGCCCTAGCGCCTTATTTATTGTAATAGCAAAGCTAAGTTTTCACTTTTCTTCCCTCTTTCTCCCTTTTTTTGGGTTGGGAAATCATCAAATAACTTCCCCCGCTCTGGGTGCAGCGGGGGGGCGTGTCAGACTTTTACTGACTAAAACCCACCCATGTTTCTTCTATTGCCCTTTACGTTCCGGGGCCGCGGTATCTCTTTCGAACAACCCGCAACCCCGGCAGGCGGAGGCCCTGGCAAGCCCCTCTGCTTTACTGACATCTCTTTGAGGCGCGCGTGAAACACGAACGCGCCTTCGACACGGCCTGTCGTCAATAGACGGACGGACGGTGAGCTACCCATTGCTCACCGTCCACAGGCCCGCATCTACGGTGGCCGGGAGTCGTCTCGCGGCGCCCGGCGCCCGGGGCGTCTCCCGCGGTGGCTGGGTTGGTTTGAGGTTCTCTTCCTCAAACGCCCGGCCTCCTCCTTCACTAGCATGACTGCTTCGCAGAAGGAGGTGACCGCTTCCTCCCTCCCTCCCACCCACCCTCTCGCTCCGGACCATGGACTGAACCAGGGCCGGACGCGAGAAATCGCCGCCGCCAATCGCATCTACAAGGGCACGGCGGTGCTCCGCCCAAGCTGGGCAGACCGCCACTGTCTGATCATCGATCATAACAATGGTGACTGGTGACACCCGGGCGTTTCCTCCCGCCCAATTATGTGCAGGAACCTCCCGAAAATTCCGTGTCCGGTGAGGACCTGCGTCAGGCGGTAGGTGAGGACGCCATGGCGCCTCTCCAGCCACTCTTCAAAGAGGGGACTTACCGCCACTATTGTGGCGTACCCTGCACGGGGTTGCGACAGTCGCTCTCTCCATGCCACCATGAGATCGCACCGGATGTCTGTCCGCTAAGCGGCAATTTGCCACGGTAGAGGAGTTCCCCTCGGTGTAGTGCCTCCGCGCGCCACTCAAACAGGCGCGCGAGGACTATCGCCTCCAGATCCCACGGTGGCAATCCGGCAAGGAGGCTCGCTGCCTCGTCGAAGATCGTGCGGTAGCCCCGGATCAGCCTAATGGCTACCACCTTTTGGGGCGCGTTCAGGTAGTGGGCGGCGCGCCGCCCTAAAGAACGCGCCCCCTCTTTTTCCCTCATTTCTCGATTTAAAAAAAAATCCTATTGGCCGATGTCCGTTTCCAGGGTCCCAGCTATCTCTGTACTAAAATTCATCAAAATTGGTTTAGACATTTAGGCGTGAAGACGTAACAAACAAACTCACTTTCACTTTTATAATATTAGTAAGGATTACTAGACTACTCGTGTCAATGATTATAAATGATTACCAGCTTTGCAAAGTGAAATGGCAGCGAAATCAAAACATTCCGCTGGCCATTTCGACCCTCGTAACTTGAACTTGAATGTGATAAAGACTTCTGGCGACACTACCCGTTAGTGTTGCAACGGCGGAAAGGTCTTTTTACACACTAAGAAGCGACAAAACTTGGCTTGGCAGAAGACCGCCTGACGGGCTCAGCTCTTTTGCACGTTCACAAGTCAATAAATTAATATAGATGACGAGGAACTTATAAGGCGTTTTGCGAGACGACACAAACGAAGAATACATTTCATCATATAAGTTTGTAATGTTCTTCAGTGTGCACCCATTAAATTAAAATAGAATTTGACAGTGACTCCGTCTGCGACTAGGTAACTCCGCTGCAGTGGAAGACCAATGCAATCGACCCCATGAAATCCTATCCGTTTAGCGGTTTCATTGAACGTGAAAAATTGACAAACACAGTTTCACGTTCCGTTATAATATTAAGTATAGCTATATGTATCCGAACTAGACTACGGAGACAAGCTGTCTGCGACATGGTGACCCCCCCCTGATATAAAAGCTGGATCCGCCCTTGCCGTGGCGCCGGTCCCCCGGAACGTAAAGGACAATAGAAGGAACATGGATGGGTTTTAGTCACTATAAGTCTGACACTCCCCCGCGCTCCGCACAGAGCGAGCGGGAGAAGTTATTTGATGATTTCCCATCCGCAAAAAAAAATCCTATCCTACTCATTTTGTAAATGTGAATGTTTGTAAGGATGGATGATGGATGTTTGTTACTCTTTCACGTCAAAACGGCTGAACGGATCTTGATGAAATTTGGCACAGAGGTAGATTATTATTTGACGAGCCTGTTGGTCTAGTGGTTAGTGGCCCTGACTGCTGAGCCGGAGGTCGTGGGTTCGATTCCCACCCAGGACAAACTTTGTGTGATGAGCATGATTGTTTGTTCTGTGTCTGGGTGTGATTTATCTATAATATGTATGTATTTATAAATTATATAAGTATATATATCAGCTGTCTGGTTACCATAACACAAGCTCTGCTTAGCTTGGGATCAGATAGCCGTGTGTGAGTTGTCCCAAGATATTTATTTATTTATTTTATTTTATATTTTGGCACAGAGGTAGATTATAGTCTGGAATAACACATAGGATGTTTTTGTTTCGATTACACGCTTGCGTCAGCTAGTTTAGTATAAAAAGCGTAACTGCCGAGCAAGAGGTCCTGGGCCGGGACTGCCGGGAGAAGTGTTATTTCTTCATTAGGAAATTTCCCAGTAACAACAGGCAACAGTCTTACTTGGTACTCAAAATCGTTACTGGCGAAATGTGGCTATACTATTAGGTATTAGAGGGGTGATGATATGTGTTTATGTATGAATTTGTCAGTAGCAAACCCAAAATCTAGATTTGGATTGTTAATAGCAATAGATGCAACCCCTTTTACGCAGGACTTAAAATTGAACAGGCGAAATGTGTTCAGTTGGGTTTGTTCTGGCATCTCTGTTCATAGATGGAAGCGTGGCGATTGCGAATAGGGCATAAGCAAACCTTTTTTTATTTAAGTATATACTTTCTCCTGTACCATTAAACAATGTAGTACACTTATTGTATTTTCTAATACAGCACTTATTTTACAATTTCTTATTTTTGTTAAGTGTTTTTGATGAAACGAAACGCAAACCTCAAAACGCATCTTCTCAGATACTGCCGGCATCGGCAGTGACTTTAAAGTCCATATGTCTAACACACTTTTAGTTGAAAAAAAAAACTTAAATTTTCGCTAAGATTTAAAAATATAAAATTGTAAACTCAATTTTTAGTTCAAGTTCATACAATTTTATAACAGCTAAAAATAAGATTAAAAAAAGGAAATTGTGGTAAATGACGTCATAACAGGGCCGCAACAGTCATAGATGTTTGAACTGTAGTAGAAAATAGTAGGATGTTTTTCTGCGACATGTAGTAGTTGAAATTAGCTTTTTAACCGACGAATAAAAGGAGGTTCTCAATTCGACATGTGTATTTTTTTTATGTATGACCACGCACGCATAACTTTTTACTGAGACGTCCGATTTGAAAAATTCTTTTTTTAATACTTTTCTAGGAATGTTTGTTAGTACTGTTTTTCTTTAAAAAAGTATAGAAAAAATTCATGTGGGGGTGTTTGCTTGTAATAAAAAACCTAGTAGGTACTTGAAGATGTCAAAATAAAACAAATAATCGTAAATATGAACATATTTGATCTTTATTTACACACTTCAGATGACAAATACATTTTTCAGTCTATATCGTCTACTAGCCACACACATAACATAAAATGCCTTTACACAATGGCCCATGCTGGCCCGTGGGCAAAATACCCTACAGATATTAACCATTCTTACTTTCAGGGTAGCCAAAGAACTTTTACTATATGGAATATAAAAAATATTCCATTAATTTCAAAAAGTGGGCTAATATCGACCACTGTGTAAAGACACCGTAACAATACTTGCCGAACATTGCCGCCAGATGGCGGTATTATCAATAAACCTAACTAAGATATGCAAGAATGCAAGATTGAGTATAAATGTGATATTTTTGACTTCTTAAAGAATGTTATCTATTTCTTGCATGTTCTCGCTAAGATTAGCCTCAGTATGGCGCAAAGTATTTTTTATTAATTACCTTGATGCGATACAAATGGTGACATTTTGAGCAAAACAGAAAAAAAAACTAATTAATAAATCATTGCAAATGCAAGATATTCAATAAATGCTAGAATCTATATAAATATGCAATTATCAACAAAAAATAATGCAAGAATCAGTAATATGTGAGATTCAATAATAATAATAATGCAAGACGGACGGTACAACTCAATTCATCAACATTTACACCGAATCAAACTTTATACAGTACAAGATAATTATATTCTACCTAATGATAAATTTAAACTAAAGTCGTTCATTGCGAACTAAATATTGCGTGTTTTATAATTAATTATTTTAAATATATCAAAAGTATAACAAAACTTGACATTATGTATATAAAAATATGATTGGGTAGGAATAGATTTACAGAAGTATTTTTTTATATTTTGTTGGTCTAGTATACAATGTGTTTATAGAAGAAATGAAACAGAAATAGTAACTATTCCTTCTTGCCTTAGTTATACAGCATAACAAGGATGAGACACAGTAAATGCAAGACTTCTCGTGTGGTGTCTAAGGCCATTAAGCTGCACAAGAATTATTCTATTTATTTTGGAAATTCATAAATTTTACCATACATGTTGATCAGCCTATAGAAACTCATTTTATTTTTTTGAGAATTAAAGTTGTTTATTTTCGTGGTTCGAGAAATCACACGGGAGGTTTTGCGTATAATTATGTTACATGGGAAGGTCCACAAGTTCCGGTCTTAATTTGAACCTGTCCTTTAGATTAAATATCCAAACATAATTTTTACCTTGCTTTTTATTAACTTAATTTTGAACTTTTGAAGTAGATATCTTCAACCGATTAAAATTTTGTATACACGTATATTATTATCCTACCTTTATTAGTTTCAATATATTTTTTTAATGCCGGTTTAGTAAAAAAATAACATAGTAATTTAACGACATACAGTATCTCTGTTTAATCTAAAGTGGATCAGGAAACTTTAGGACCTACGTGATACACCTTGTATATGTCACCGGAAAATAACAAGATCCGTAAGTTTATCAATTTACTAGGAAGTTTATAAACTTTCGTAAGATTCTAAACGGGAGATAAATTGTAATATTTTACGTCCACATATTCGTGCACCAAATATTCCTTCCTGAATGTAAAAAAATTCCGTAGGTTAGGTTAGGTTAAAACTGTGACCCCTACGCACGAGCCGAGCGAGCGGAGCGAGCGGTGCCGCGGCAACGGCCGGCGAGTGCCAGTAACGACGTAAAATATTACAATTTATCTCCCGTTTAGAATCTTACGAAAGTTTATAAACTTCCTAGTAAATTGATAAACTTACGGATCTTGTTATTTTCCGGTGACATATACATTTCAAATTTCATTCTTCCAGTAAGCATATTATTGTAACAAGACCCACATAAGTCACATTTTGACGTTTCTTCTCGAAATGACAGATGACAGTGACATAAAAAAATTACTTTATTTAAGTCAATACTAAGGTTTTAAGCATTGAGCGCGGCTGAAATATATGTGTAGACTTTTGAAAGGAAACGGGAATAGATTCATATTACATTTCTACTGTATAGTATTATATATATGTATAGATTGCGCTTTAAATATGTTAACACTTCTCTGTGCAATCGTGCCATGTATAATACTGGTTTTTAACTGTAACTGGTTCGAATCAGGGTTGCGGGTTGTTCGAAAGAGCTACCGTGGCCCCGGAACACAAAACGCAAAAGAAGGAACATAGATGGGTTTTAGTCAGTACAAGTCTGACACTCCCTTCGACTCTTTAAAATGGAAGCTGACTCCGACATAGTTGAAGAAAAGTCTATTCAAATGATGGATTAGGAAATTGTGATGTAAGTATGATAATTATTGTTGTGTAACTGATATCAATATAGGATATAAATAGAAACTTAATAAAGCCGTCAAGATTGCCGACGTATTGAATAGTATAACAACGTGTATTTAAATCTTATGTAATAATTGGAACTTTGAAATTCAATACTATAATAATATGAATTACATTAAAATGGTATCAGACACAATTAATATTGTGAATTGTCACTTGTGACCATTTTACGAATGGTAACGAAAAATAATTAATATAATACGGGGAGAAAATGTGCCTTTTGGATTTGTAAGGGACTTTCGAGTAGATTCACTTCTGCGTTATAAATAGTTATACATACATACATAAACTCACGCCTCTTTGCCTCGGCAGGCAAAAACTGCAAAACGCTAGGTGCTTACTACCTTTGTCTTAATCCAAGTTATTTAGAAAAAAGAACTGTCACATATTTTCGACGCTAACTATACATACGTAAAAAAAAAGCTTGACTAAGGACAAATGGCTTTACAAAGTGATCAGTCGCAATCTAGAGGGGAATGATAAACAATTGAAATTAAAGAAGCTGTACAAGAATCTTTTGGCGTGCGGCAGAAATCGGAACTAATGCTGCCAATTTGTTAATACACGAAATATTTCTATAAAAGTTTACCAACAGCGCCACTTGTCGAACGTCAAAAAATTTTTGTAGTGCTATAACCAGGGTGTAATTTGGCAGTTCGCTCTACAAAGATGAATAGTTTCTAAAAATCAAAGTGTCCTATTTTATACAAAGTACGGCTTATAAATGTGATAAAATAGTGATTACTCTAAAAATACAGGGTGTAAGCGACATCAACGCACAAATCATTACCAAAAATTCAATAAATCATACCCAAATTACCCACCATATTTTTTTAAACAACCAATGCGAAGTTTCTATGAGGGATGGGGGGGGGGGGGGTTCCGAATGATGTACAAAATAAATGGTAAACGTTTGTGTGTCGATACCTTTTCTACAATGTATGTTCTCGCTAATATAAGCTGATTTGGGCAAGAGGCTTCTACATGTAAAAAAAAGGAGTAATAACATTTAAGGGGCATATAGTTAAGGTCTTTGAGTATATTCCCAGATTCTGAAATACTATACTTATAGAGAAAAAGACATTTTACTTTTTTTTGCACGAACTTCGTGCGACATTCCTACAAGATGTTTCTTAGGTAGGTATCTCTACATACAGTAAGTAGTAGGTAAGTTATTCCAGTAGGTAAGAACTTTAGGAAAAGGTATTTCATATAACCAGCGCATTCCTACTTAATATCTTAAGTACCTACTATTGTCAGCCATTGCCCTGAACGCCTAGTGTCGTAACAGCGTAAAATGTATGGAAAACTGAATCGTTTATTTGAAATAAATTCTTTCACAGAGTATTATTTACATGATATAATATGTGCCTACCTATAAGTATTAGTGCTCCTTTTTTTACACATTTTATTATAATTATGTGTTATTTCTTACTGAAGACTGATTATGATTTACAGTTAATTTGACTGAAATGCTGGCACATGCACACGGCGTCGTATCAAGCTAAACATTTCCAGTACCATGACATGGCCGCACTTTGGATATATTTCGCGTACAATGAAAGATCTGCATAAACTGGTTTTGTGTGTTTGTTGAATATTTTAAACAATTGTTTGAAAATTAATTTTGAAAAATGTTACGTTACAGACTACCAACAGTACCTACTGTTTCTCCTCTTTTTAAATCCATCCAAAGGTTGTCTTGAAAAGATCGCTTTTAGCGATAAGACCGCCCATTGTGTCACCCTATTTATAAGTTGCCTTGTTATTTGTATGGTGTACATAATAAAGAATATTTATCTTTGTATATGATGTGGAGATCAGATAGGCAGACGCTCCTTGTAAAATACTGGTGTACTGCTGAATCTGGTTAGACTAGAAGCCAACTCCAGAATAGAGGCCAAGACAGACACAAAAGAACAAGGAACATGGAAGGGTTTTAGTCAGTACAAGTCTGACACTCACATCGGGTCCGTGCAGAACCGGAGAAGTCATTTAATGGCGAAAATGTTAGGCGCATTTTCGACCTTCTAGATCTTTAAGTAGCTAGATCTTCAAAGTGCCAGCAACCCAGTGATAGTACAGCGGAAGATCATGAGTTAGATGCTCATCGGTTGCTAAGTTACGCTTTACTCAGGAATGGCATACCGTGAAACTTAGAATAAAGCCAAAGGGCCTTTCTAGAAGATTTTAGTTGTTGAGTTTGCTTGAAATTTAGTGCCATTCTGGTATAAAATCATCAACTGTAAATCATACCTTTAGATTTGGATAATATTGCTAATAAAAAGAGAAGTAACATAAAACGTTTTTTATACACTTTTTTCAGGAAATATTCAGTATCCAAAAACAGTTTCTTAGTTAAATTTTGTTCTTATAATCTACTTTTTTTTAATATTAATTAATTTCACAACATACAATTCAATTTCATAAATCTACCAAACGACGATTAGAAATCTCCCAAAAACACATTTACAGCCATTTCACAACTAATTTACCCCTGACATAAGCATAATTTTACAAGAATAAATCTTCTTAGTCAGAGGTAAACATTAGTGAAAGAACTATACTATTGCCAATGTACATATTTAAATTCTACCATTACAACAAAAAATAATCACATAATTTAGAAGAAAAAATAAACTCAGTCACACTTTAAAGCAATATGATCGATATTTTAAATTACTTAATTTAAAAAACTAACTCGTGTAGGGTATATGAAAAAAATGTCTTTTAAAATATTTTATCTAGGAAATAAGCAGTCTATGATAATATCACTTAAATCAAGATATGGCAACACTAACTTTATATTAATGGCAAGGTGATAGTATAGTCGCTCATAGAATAACCCAGTTATTTTAAAAAGTATATTTCTTAAGAAATCTATCGCTCAAGACTGGCAACCAGTCTTACCAATGGCTTTCATATTAACTAACTGGGCTGTGGAGGTCAGATAGGCAATACTCCGTATAGAAATTCTGGTAGGCAGCTGCATCTGGTTAGACTGGAAGCCGACCCTGACATAGTTGGGCAAATGGGTCCTAGCCATTATGGATAATGACCAAAATTGTCCAGAGACATGGTCTCCGTAGAATAATTATTTTTAAAACAACTGAGTATCATCACACGTCATGATATTGTGCTTATAACAAAAATAAAAGCATGATTATATATCCTAGGAAGCCGACAATTCATTATGAATCTAAGGCTAATAAAAACAAAGTTCATTTCTCTTGCTCTACAGTACCCGGACGTAAATATAACACATCAGATATTAGAAGGAGCTTCAAACAGCGTTAGCATAAGTGTCAAAGACAATACTCTACAAAGTAGTGCAGTATAGTTCCACAGACAATTCCACGTTTATTTTACCAACATCGCCCTTTTTTATGAACGGCATCTCGCAGTTTAACCTTGAAGGAAGTCGTTTGCTTATCTGGGAAATTCCTGTGGATGCCCTGGCCACCAACCGTTTAAGATCTCCAGCCCATTTTTTACCAACAGCGCCCTTCTGACAATGCTATTATTATACGATCAAGCGGGACCCCGAGGTGAATACCGCTGTCCACAGACACTTCCAACACCAGGGGAGACATTGAGATGACAAAAGATA
Source organism: Ochropleura plecta (assembly GCA_905475445.1). Lineage (NCBI taxonomy): Eukaryota > Metazoa > Arthropoda > Insecta > Lepidoptera > Noctuidae > Ochropleura > Ochropleura plecta. The sequence continues at coordinate 4,062,724 of FR997750.1, read as the reverse complement.
CTGCAATTTAAGACTCGATGTGTCATATTTAAGTCGGATACTAAACATAATTATGTGCCAACGTCACAGTATCTCATTGAGGATAAATATTTAAAATTCTCGACTATTCTGTCACCTCAGTTTTCAGTAAACAATTAATAATCAAAATAAAATCCTCATTTTTTGAGTGGCTACACAAAAAAGATCGTTATGGCCATGTAAAGCTTGAAAAAAATATTTTGTGTGAATTTATCTAATTTGAATTGACGGTATAGATGTGCACAAGAAACAAGTTCTCTAAGTAACAAGAAGTGTCATACAAGCATTATTTTTTTCTCTTGTCAAAATGCTATCAAACCTCTTTTTTGTGTATCCAGCCAGTACATTCCATTTAGAGACAAAAAATAAAAGAAAGATACAACCTTTTTCTATCGTCTTCATCGATATGTTCAGCCTTGTATGTACACTACATACGTTTTGTATATTATAATAATAATAATTGAAAAATACTAAATTTAAAGCTACCGATAGTTTTACAATTAGAGGGAAGTTTTCTACCATTTCGTATTTTAATATTTTTCTATGGCAACACTTGTTGTATTGTCATTAGATTTCAGTAAAAAGTAAATAAATCCAGAGAAATTGCTGACTAACAAATGCATTGGACTTTTTTATATAAATACAATTTCAGGAAATTTATGTTTTTCTAATGACCATACAAACAAGCTCACTGCACATGCGACTTCCTAATACATAGTTTTAATAAACGACTTTGCAAATTATGAGCAGTGTCCAATTGAAATTCGTTTCAATACTTAAAACCCTTTAAAGGTAATACCATTTTTACTCATTCAAAAACTACTATTTTACAATTATTGATCAATGTCGCTTTAGGATGTTTATCAGTAGTAATAACCTAGTGGTGTTATAGTTGGGTTGCCATGTCATAGGTTACGAGTTCAAACCCAAGACGTGCACTCCCCAGGGTAGGGGGTTGTTCGAAAGCGATACAGCGGCCCCGAAACATAAAGGGCAAAAGAAGGAACATGGGTGGGTTTTAGTCACTAAAAGTTTGACACTCACCCCCGCTCCGTCCATAACGATGAAAGTTATTCGACAATTTCCCATCCGCAAAAAAAAGACATGCATCCCTGATTTTTCAGATTCATGTGTGTATTGTATACTTATCACTTGCCTTAGTTAAGGAAAGACATAGTGAGGAAACCGTTATACCTGGAGGCCCATGGGTGGTATAAAAACTTTGACACCAGGTTAGCCACACGAAATAGCAAAAGAAGCACTTTATTACCCCCTTTTGGGAAAAGGTGGCCTGTATTTTAAAGATGGCAACATTGTAAAAATACAATTAGCTGACATATTCACAAAGTCGTTTACAAAACGTCTAATATCTGTATTTTACAAGCCGTGAATAAGATATTTTATGACTATTTTAAATGGTATAATTATGTATAAAATCTATTTTATATAGTAGTATATTGTTTATGAATTGTAGCTTATTTATTAAAAAAATGTTGCTTCCACTGAAATGTGACCGAATCGTTCTTGATGAGTAACATAGCCCTTAATTTTTATTTCCTGACTGAATCGCGGGTTACAAGTATATCTAACCAAAAGTCTGAGAACCAGTCTTACCAAGGGGTATTCTCCACAACCCTCTAACTGTTTAATACAACTAGAAACTGGTTTGTGGAGGTCAGACACTCAAATACAAATACAAGTAAGTGCATTCGGTTTCGAAAGCACTTAAGTACACATTTCATGGTTCAGTTCAAACTTTATGGCATTTCAGAAGTTAACTGCGAATGACGGTCTGCGCAGATATAACGGTTCAAACTTCATGGCGGTTCGGAACATCTAACGTAAACTTGCGCAGAACACAATTTAAGGTATCTGAGAACGCATCGTCTTGACTGTAAATTGCGCGAAACGTCATACACAGCTAACTTCAGAGCGGCCAAAAACGTTGAATCGTTAACAGTACTATAGGCAGATGATGTAGACCTTGAAAATTACCTAGAATTTTTTCTTACATCGAATCTAAGATTTCAAACTCCCACCTTTAACGCAAAATTTTATAGTAGTTTTTTTAAGGTCAATCAGTACATTTCAGTGCAAATCTTTGTCTATATGTAATAGTCGCATGTGCAGTAGAGTAGGTAGAGCATGGAGTGGCGCGGATGTCGAATCGTATGACTCTCATAACGAGTCCAGAACTTTGAAAATATTTAGACTTTGCAGGAAAATGATCAATAATAGTAGTTGGCTGGTTTACCTAAAATCCAACACAAACATTGTTTTATTTTTATTTGAAATGGTTTCCTAGGTAATCAAAAAGTTCTCTTATGTTTACGGTTATATTTTAAAGTTACTAGCCGGGGTTGCCGGTTGTTCGAAAGAGATACTGCGGTCCCGAAAAAGAAGGGGTTTTAGTCAGTACAAGTGTGACTCTCCCCCCCCCCCCCACCCCCGCTCCACCCAGAGCGGAAGAAGTTATTTGGTTATTTCCCATTCGCAAAAAAAGTGTCTATTTTTTTAAAAGTCCTGGACTTCTCAATCATGGCACAACACTATACCAATCAATTCAATAATGCAGAAATAAGACACTTGACTCGAGATCCGTTCATTCGAATGAATTCATTTAATTTTTTGTTTTTATTAATGTCTGGAGTTCAGATAGACAGTTGCCACATGTAAAATACTAGTATTAAACTGCATCCGGTTAGACAGGAAGACGACCCCAACATTGTTGGGAGGCTAAGCAGGAGATGTTGATATTTGAAAGATGCCGAATGAAAAAAGGATTGGAAGTCAAGCGCCTCAATTCGGTTTAATCGATTCTCGACCCGCCCACAAAGCATTTATTTACACTAATTTACACCGGTATTAAACTTAACTCAATCGCGAGTTATATTTTAAATTGAATATAAACTAAATTGTCTTTTCATTGCTATCAATTTGTTATTGCTGATGTTAATAATATGTCAATAATTATTATATTATAATTTTCTGATCTTCAATATAATATTTCAATGAATATAATATCGCACACCTAAGTCTAAACTAAAACATCTCAAAAATCGTGACTTTTTAGTTAACCTTATATTTGAATGCTCAGTGATCATACACAACTAACTAACAATAATAGAATTCACATACAGTGACATTTTACAACCTTATTAATGATCTAAAATAAACCTTAATGTCCATAACCTTTTATACGGTTTTTTAAATCTCCTGAAAAAGTTCAGTTTTTGAGTTATCTCAGTTTAAATATAGGTGTGCCTTATTATTCTGGATTTAAAGGTTTGATAGTGTAACTTTGTGATTGTCATTAGCAACTGTTTTTGTCGCTTATAACTTTAACCTCACCTAAATCTTTAACTTAACCTAACTTTAAGCCTTATAGAACCAAGCCTTATAGAGCCACCTTTCAGGTTGATTTGCTGACGAACATTTTAGAGAAAAAGATATTCAACTACTGGGTATTAGGATATCTTTAGGTTGTGCAGTAAGGCGTTCGCATCATGTAAAATACACCATGTATTTTTTTACCAGTTATTTTTTAGTTAGGTTCTGCAAATCAAGTATATTGACTTGGCACGCGAGGTTATCGACATGTGGGATGTGGACGCAGCGATCATTGTGCCGATAGTCGTTACAGCCAAAGGCTTAATTGCCAAGAGCCTCGGCCAACACCTGAGAAGGCTCTAGTTAGGCAGCTAGATCAAAGGTTTGATACAGAAAGCGGTACTCTTGGACACGGCTCGTATTGTTAGGAGGTTCCTTTCTCTAGAGCCATGACCGCCGGTAGCTTGGACCTTGTTCCCGATACCGGTGGGCTACTAACATAATTGATAAAATGCTAGTTCAATAATGCTGAGAACATTGCTACCAGTCGCAATAGCCATCACAAAGTTATCACGATACACACAAATTAGTTGTTAATTTTGTTTTAACAAAATAAATTCAGTCGTCTATACTTTGGTAAGACCTTGGAAATGGCAAGATTTTCGTCTTGTTTTTAAAGTTGGGTTTTATATATTAATTTTGGAATATTAACGTAAATCAGTTTTGAAGTTGTCATAGTTGTGTTCAAGTTTTTGTTACCTTAGTCAAAGAAGACAAAGAGCCAGCGCATGACAAATTGATATTAAGTAAAAAATCAAAATATAAATCCCCAACTTTAGATACATTTAATAAATAAGTTATTTGCATAACTACAGTATTTCGTATTACAACCTAATTGGTTAGTAAAGTCAAACATTAAAATGTCGTCGTTTTCACAGAGAAACTCACGATTCCTCAGAATTTTTCGTTTTAAAGTCCATAGGACTTGATATACCTGAAAGTTAAGAAACACATTTATATTCAGAGCCACCTTGAGATATTTGAAGCCTATTTAATTTTCATATAAAAGGTGTAATTAAAAAAAAAAACTTCCGAAGACAACCGAACATGCCCGAAGAGCATATTTTTCCTAGACGACCTGTAGCGTCGCCACAGGATAAAAACCCCGGGCGTCGAGAGCCATGGGATGACTCCCGGCCACCGTAGGCTCGGGTCTTTGGACGATGAGCAATGGGTAGCTCATTGTCCGTCCGTTTATTAACGACAGGCTACGTTGTATGCGCGTTCGCGGTTCACACATACCTTAAAGACATGTCAGCAACGTAGAGGGGCCTACCAAAATCACTGCCTGCAGTAATATTACCTTGTATCTAATGTATGTTAGCAGCGAGTGCGGTCCCCGTGGCGGCGGCGCCGAGTAGCGCGCACAGCGCCGCGCTCACGAGCGGCCCGCCGTCGCCCGCGCCGCGCACCACGGCGCCGCCCATGTACGTCACCGACAGGATGACGCCGTGGGCTGTGCATCTGTAGGGACAATGGTTTACTATAACATTTAATAAAGAGCTGCGTGATGGGCCATACACGTGCTTGCGGGTTGTTCGAAAGTGATACCGCGGCCCCGGAACGTAAAGGGCAACAGAAGGAACATGGGTGGGTTTTAGTCAGTAAAAGTCTGACATGCACCCCCGATCCGCCCAGAGCGGGGGAAGTCATTTGATAATTTCCCACCAGAAAAAATAAAAAATGGGCCATACACGTTAAAAGAGCCTGTCGGTTAAAAAAAAATCGCGTAAAGATACAATAAAATTCTCACCTCAAATTATGTGGATAAGTATCAACAACACTTAATCCCACGGAGAAAAACACTACTGTGATGAACACCCTGAACACTGCCTCCACGATGTACATCGCTGTCTCGCTCTGTGCTATATAGACTAGCGGAGACAGCAATACGCACGCCCCACACATTGCCACTGTAAAAGGAGAAAAGTATTTTAAACCACCAGTCCCACCCGTCCCTTGCTAGAGCCAGCCCGCGTTGCTGAGCCAGTAAGTTTTAATCAGTCCATAAATAATATCACTCAGACCCAGTCTATCCCTTTGCTGTCCTCCCTCAGCGACGCCCTAAGCCGAGGCTCGTACCCCACAGGGGGTGCCCTTAGCGTGTAGTCGCTTAGTTTGTAAGTTTTTTGCCCTGGCTCTTGAGGTCTTAATTTTTGAGGCATCCACTTGAGGTCTTAATTTTTAAGGCATCATCATTGTTAAGCAGACGACAACCTCCTAGGTTAAACTGCGAGATGCCATACAGAAAAAAAAAATGAATGATCAGTTTTTGCCAGAAGCATCGCCTGTTTGTAGGATGGAAATTATCCTAAGGGAATGAACTACCGGGATAATAAGTATCCTATGTCTTAAATCAGGTCATAGTCTTCTTGGGTGCTTAGTTTTATCGGAATTCATTCACCCATTTAGCGTGAAAATCTTTTTTCATTTTCAAGATTTCAGATATTTTGAACGCGTTTATGCTTGTTTTTGGAAGCGGTGTGGACGCGTATACGTTTTCATTTCGCCATACGCTCTTTGATGGAATAGAATAGATTTTTATTTTGCAAATATGGGTAATATACAATATTTATTTATTTATTTGGATCTCCAACAAAGGATACACAGATACATTACAACACACAATACAATAGCTTGTTTTAACTGTGTTCCTTCAATAATAGGAGACCACAGCATGCACATATAACTAGGTGTTAACACCGAAATATTTATAAAAGTTAAATTGTAAACTACCTTGAAGTTATTGAAAATTATATCATAGCGGGAAAAGTAAACATAATGTCAATTAAAAACAAGATATAGAAATTAATCAAAAGTTCCTAAAATAAATCAAAGCTCTGCCACATTTTCCCATTCGGCATGCAAACATTTTGATAGGCATAAGACATGTCAAAAAATTTCAAGAAATTACAAAAAAACAAATATTCGATTAAATTAAAAATATCAATAATCCATGACCAGTGCTCCGTCTCCCTCTCACCGCGGAGGTGTGAGGGAGATGAAAGAGCAAAATAAATTCCTGACGGATTCCGGACGGTTAACACAACACAGTTACTAATTAAAATAAAACGTGTTTTAGTCTTGAACAGCGCTGTATTTAAATCCCTCCAACCACTTGGTAATTCTTGGTAATATTTCGATGTGTGTATATCTATGAGAATGATGAGATAGATGTGTGGAGTGACAAGAATGGATAAAGTGAGGAATGAGTATATTAGAGGAAGTTTGAAAGTTGCGCCTGTTACAGAAAAATTTAAAGGGAGCCGTTTGTATGGACGTGTAATGAGGAGGGACGAAACACATATTGTGACTAAAAGAGTAAAAGTAAAAGTGAATTCTCATTTGGTGCTAAATTCACCATCGTAAACCAACATGGGACTGAAGAATAGAGTATTTCACGTCGTCACGATTTCGCGACTGTCAGTCTATTTTAAACATCAACAATGTCTACATCTACAAATAACAACATCTTGGATTGTTTTCGAAAAAATTGGGGCAATTCATTAGTGTAAAACTAAAAAAAAGGTAAGGACACAAAATCAAACCTTGAGGAACGCCTATTGTGATTTCGGACCATCATGAATTTATGACGATTATTTGGACCTTAACAATGTCTATCTTTCAGGTATGATTCAGCAAGTTAAAGAAGAAATACAACCCGTATTTCTAATTCCATAGTTCTCCGGTTTTCGCAGAAGTGTCTTATGGTTTACGCAATCGAACGCCTTACAACGATCACAAAGTTTCCAATGGCATCTTGTGTTGCTTCCAGAGCAGAGTGCCGGCCATATTGGTCGTAGAACGGCAAGGTGGCTGATATTACCTAGATAAGAGAAACCGAGAATCGAGATGAGTGGAGTTGATTATGCGTGTTTAGAGAAGCCCAAAAGTAAACTGATTTAGGCCGATGATATTGATGATGAGCAATCGCTGGATTTTCAACTTTCCGCGTTAGACAAAACGCTGCTAATCCAAAAACAAATTCAGGTGCTTGTTATAAATACCAGTAGGTCTCATGGAAGGCGGCATCAACGCAATGAACGTGACGAGGAACATCGCGTGCGAGACGTAGCTCTGTTCCGACGTCATGCCTCCCAGCTTGGACGTCAGGTCTGCATGCCTCGCGCAGCCGCCGCGCATGCCTCGGATGATGGTGCTGTTGAATATGCACCACTCGTCTAGTTCTCTGCCTACTTCCATGTCTGTGTCGATTATTCTGTGGAAAAATAAAATTAATAAGAATATCATCTTGATTAGTCTTTACCTAGTGTTATGCCAATAGGCGTGACGAAAGATTTTAAAATCCTCTTCCATAATGTGGGTACACTTTTACTATTTACAAAAAAGCCTTTATTTCGGTAATAAACTTAACTTTAACAAAGTTTGAAGCCATTTTTCTCATAATTTTTCAATAGTGCCCGAAAACAGCTCGCATGTGTCATGGCGTCGGCATGACGTCACAGTTAAATAAAAATGACATTGTTTCTATAGCAACGTCCCATAAATCACATAACCGTGACGTCATACGCTGTGATCGGTGTTTCAGTCCAAATGGCCGACTGCAGTATTTTAATGTTTTATTTTATTGAAAATCTTAATAATCTGTTATTTTTAAATAAAACTAAACCTGTGTTTACTTTTTTTTTAATATGACTTCTCCCCTGTCATCACTGAATCAGCGATTTTTTTATACTGTCGTCATGCCTATTACTTTAGGGTTGGTTTTCAGTTAGAATACTAGTTTGGGTTTCGTACCTCAAAAGGAAAAAACAGAACCTTTATTAGATCACTTTGTTGTCCGTCTGTCTGTCTGTCAAGACCTTTTTTCTTAGGAACACATGAGAGGTATCGAGTTGAAATAAAAACCATATACTCAAGTCCGTGGTCCCTCTTTTTACGCAGACAAAAGATATGGCCGTTTATGTCGCAAGCTTGTACGGAACCCTCGGTGAGGTGGTCTGACTTGCGAGTCTTGCTTTTGGCCGGCTTTTTTATATGGAATGACTGATCAGCTGACTGTCAAATTACTGGGATACACAAAAGCGATTCGCACACCTACATCTAAACGGAGACAACTCAAAAATCTAAAATTTTTAGTTACCCTTGTATTCATACATTCAACATAATAATATAACAGAATTTACATACAGTGTCATTTTACAACCTAAAATATTTTTTTATTAATATTTAGAATAGAATAGAATATACTTTATTGCACACCAAAATTAAAGTAAAACTGTTTTACAAAAAAAATGCTAAATCTATGGTTACAATGGCGGTCTTATCGCTAATAGCGATATCTTCCAGACAACCTTAGGATGGACTGTACGAATATAAAAATACAACGGGGGTATTCAATGGTGTACCTACTGCTAATACTACACAAACAATAAAAATAAAGTTATTTATTTAATTATATAAAATTAGCTTAATGTTCATAACTTTTTATACATACAGTAAAAAGGTTTTTTTTTTAATTTACTATATTATTCATTCCAACAATTTCTGTACATACAAGTTCTGGACAGAGCCTACTAACTTTAATCCCGGTCTACGCGGAAGAAACCGCAGGGCGTAACTATATGCTATATAACAACACGCTACAATACTTAGGAGCTGAGCAACGGGTGAAACCGCTGGACACAGCTAATTTTCTACACCAGTGGAAAAAAGATATGGGATCAAAAATAATATCCCAATTTTTGGTAAATTTTCAACAGGCTTGAACTTCGAGAGAAAAAAAATGTAGCACCAAGTATCTGGTCTTTAAAATTTTGTAGCTTCTGCGGTTTTTGAGTATCTTAGAAAACCCAGCAACATTAAAAAAAAACTTTTTTTATTCTTTTGTTCTGAAAGCGTGGAAAATATTTTGTTTGCTTAACCACTGTAAGGATCGGATACTTTGTTCATTTAGCTTCAATTTATTAACCTTGATACGTCCACTTCTCGCCGAGATATCGGTCTTCAAATGGAAAAGGATCTTTTTCTCTTTGACTGTCAATATCTCAGCAACCAGTGATTGCACAGAAAGTTAAAGGTGGGTTTCAAGAACTTAAATGAATTTTCTAATCCAAAAACCAGACACTCAGAGCTACAATTTCCTTTACGACCATTTCTCTTGAACTAAGCCCTGTTGAAAATTTACCAAAAATTTGGATTTTTTTTGATCCCATTAATTTTTTCCAGTAGTGTTTATTTTATTTGTAGGTAAAGTTTACTCACGTGCTATTAACAAACAGACAGCCTTCAAAAGTGGTGAAAGACGTCTTAATATTGGACAGCGCCACGTTAGTGAAGGAGCAGTTCCTGAAGGCAACGTGCGACATCAACATATCGCGAATGGTGCACTTGTTGAACGTCACGTTGTAATACTCGACGTTTTCCATAGTCGTGTTGTATTGGACGTCTGTGTATGTTTCGTTGCCGATGCTTCGTTTAGACGCCTCGTAGAGATCGCTTTCCATTTTTACGACAGTTGCTGGTATGTAGGAGGCGAGGTAGTACTGTGGGAGATAATAATATATAATTTATTAACGGAAATGTGGGTAAAAACGTAATTGTAAATTGAATGTTTCTCACAGTTCAAAATCTTAAAATCTTATTTGCTGTTTAACAGTAAATAAATTAAATTATGTAGGTTTTACCTGTATCGCCATAGTGAACAGAAGTGTGCCTCCAAGCGAGAGTGTCGTATTTCTGTATGTATTTGAGAAGAGCTGGAAAAATGACTGCCAGAACTGTGGACAAGAGGAAATGTTTTTATGGGAATCCTTACTAATATTATAAGAGCGAAAGTGAGTTTGTTTGTTACGGTTTCACGTCTAAATGGCTAAACCGATTTTGATGAATTTTGGTACAGAGATAGTTGGGGCTCTGGAGACGGACATAGCCAATTTTTTTTAAAGTGAGAAATTAGGAGAGAAAAGGGAAAACTTAGCTTTGCTATTACAATAAAAAAAGCACAATGGCAAAACCTACAGGTACCAGGTACCTGCAAATCAGGAAAGGGGAACTGTGATACCCCGAATTTAATGCGAGCGAAGCCGCGGGCAAAAGCTAGTTAAAATATAATTTACTGGCTCGCTGGTCGAGTTGTTGTAAGCGGAACTACCGAGCATGAGGGCCAGGGTTCATACCGGGGTTGCGGGATGTTCCAGAGAGATACCGCGGCCTCGGAACATAAGGGGCAAAATAATAAATATCTTGGGACAACTTACACACGGCTATCTGATCCCAAGCTAAGCAGAGCTTGTGTAACCAGACAACTGATATACATACTTATATAATTTATAAATACATTCATATTATAGATAAATCACACCCAGACACAGAACAAACAATCATGCTCATCACACAAAGTTTGTCCTGGGTGGGAATCGAACCCACGACCTCCGGCTCAGCAGTCAGGGCCACTAACCACTAGACCAACAGGCCCGTCAAAAGAAAAGAAGGAACATGGGTAGGTTTTTTTACCTTTTAGGGAAGCTTACAGACTAATAACTCTATAATAACTAAATTGCTAATTAAAAACATCCACAGTATTTTTTTTAAACGTTGCCCCACGCTAGGAATTTATCCTATATCGTGGGTGCGTTTGCAAACATTTAAACTCACATACGCAAACACCCAGACCCGGAACAACTATCTGTAAGTCATACCAATATTTATTCCGTGCAGGGATCGAACCCGCGACACGCAGCGCAGCAGTCGATCGCTCAGCCACTGCGCCAACAGTGTCGTGTACTTCTTTACTAGTTTTTTTATTATCTTCTTACCATCTTCACGCTATGTCTGACGTGGTGCAAGGCAGGAGGACGCCTCTTGCCGGGTAGCGCGAGCTCGCCCAGTCGATACTCTGCGTTGGCCGCGCTGACGTGCGCATTGCCGCATACACGGAACTTATTGCTGCTGTGTATATTCTGCGGGAGATTTTTTACCGATAGTTTATCGACTGATAGCTTCTTAACTGAAGTGGTCATCAACACTATAGAATCAAAAATCAAAATCATTTATTTCAAGTAGGACAGTTACAGGCACTTTTGAACTGTCGAAACATTGACAACAATAAAAATGAAGCTACAGTCCCAGTCACAAGGCATAATAACTGTGAACGTACTGTAATTGAAGTAGAAAACTGGATAAGGGCGAGTCGGACTTACGCATGGAGGGTTTCGTACCATCCTTACTAATATTATAAAAGCGAAAGTGAGTTTGTTACGTCTTCACGCCTAAATGGCTAAAACAATTTTGATGAATTTTGGTACAGAGAATTTGGGACCCTGGAGACGGACATATGCTATTTTTTTAAAGTGAGGGAGAAAGAGGGAAGAAAAAGGAAAACTTAGCTTTGCTATTACAATAAATAAGGCGCAAGGGCAAAAACTACAGGTAGCAAGTACCTGCAAATCAGGAAAGGGAAACTGTGTTACCCCGAATTTAACGCGGGCGAAGCCACGGGCTAGAGCTAGTTATCTATAAAAAAACGATAAAAAAACATGTTTGTTGTTTGAGACATTAAATATGTCTCAAACACACACCACTTGCCACATTAAATATTTATTTTATTGTTTTTGAAGGAACATCAGTGGATATAAGTGAGTAAAAGTCCGACACTCCTCCCCGCTCCGCCACGAGCGGGAGAATTTATTTGATGATTTCATATTTGCAAAAAAACAGTAGTGGCGTATCCTGTCGGCCGGGGTTGAGGGTTGTTCGAAAGAGATACCGCGGCTCCTGAGCACAAAGGGCAATAGAAGGAACATGGGTAGGGTTTAGTCAGTAAAAGTCTGACATCGCTCTAGGAGGAGCGGGGGACTGTCGGAGTTTATTTGATGGATGGGAAATCCCATCCATTAAAAAAGCTGTGGAGTCAGACAAGCGTAAAAACTTGACTTGCCCATACATCCTGCTACTCAGAAATAGTATTATTAAAACTTGAAGCGGGATATTTACCATGTTTGTTATTTGTTTCGAGTTCCCGATATTTAGGCGATGTTGCAAACGCCATGATCACTAATGAACATCCGGCACGGATATTCATATCAAACATGGTAAATCTCCCGTTTCAAGTTTGAATAATAATGTCAGTTTAAAGACTCAGAAATACTGCTTGCCTTACAGACTTGCCATAGGTTGTTGAAATGAGATAGTCCCAAGTTGGCTTCGCGTGGGGTTTCCCTGTACCTCTCATATACATATAACGACAGGGTGAAGAGCACATGAGAAGGGGTTTGCCACAAGCAAACCGTCACTGCTGGGGTGATTGTGTAGAATGCAATTGTGTCCCCCAGCCAGAAGTGGAGAAAGAACACGGCGTGGTTTTAGTCAGTAGAAGTCTGACAGACCCTTCCATCATCCGACACCCATCGAGGATTTCCACACGAAAAAACAGAAAAGAGTTATTGATATGAACACTTACTTGGTAGACCACCATAGCGTCGACTTCTCGACCAACATCCAGCAGATATCTTGGCGACTCTTGCGTCCAGATCAGGCTCACCAGCGATGCCAGGATTGGTATGGTGCAGACAAGGAGGTATCTGAAGAAATATGGTATTGTTAACATGTGCATTAAGTATTAATGGTATGGTATAATGCTACTTTAATTATTTTAGTTTTTTTTATAGCCTCTGTGCGGTTTACGTACATGTTTTAAAATATTAATTAAATTATCATAAGTTAGCCAAATGTAGACTTATGTATGTGCACTTTGAACGCGACCTATATTTGGCAGTGCATTGACATAGAACGTGCAACTATTGCATGCATTCATGTAAACGATTCAATTTAGTGTTTAATTAGACGTGGTTTGAGCCGGACTACTTGCATTTTTATTTAGACTCATCCCGTTTAACACTCAGTGACATCTCTGCATCTTACACTACATTTGCATTGACAACTACATACTTATGCTAGGGAAACACCCTACAGCGTCCCCTTTCAGCATTCCCTTGATGCTTAAATAAAACGGTCAAGTGCGAGTCGGACTCGCGCACCGAGTGTTCCGTACAAACTTGAGACATAAACGGCCATTTCTTTTGACTGCGTAGACTCGGATTGTTTTTTTTAAAGCTCCAAGGGACCACAGACTTGAGTGTGTGGTTTTAGTATCAACTTCATACCTCCACGTTTTTCCGCGATAAAGGGTCTTGATAGACAGTCAGTTAGACGAACAACAAAGGCACCGTACAAGGATTCCGTTTTTTCTTTTTAGGTTATGGAACCGTAAAAATGCTCAAAACAGTAAATTACGTTATGATATAAGAACACAATGATACTTCTTAATTCACAATATTTTTTCTCAGCAGGCCTTGTACAAAAGACATGAAAGATTGCAGATAAAAAAAAATTATAGCACAAAAAAATGGGCTGTTTATTCAGAAAAATAAGCAAGTCAAGATCTGAGTGCTACAGGCAACCTTTTTGTCAAGTGTCATTTTAATAGTCGATCAGTGCAGAAAATATCCCAGATGATGCAATAAGATATTATTATACCAAATGACTTGGATAAGCTAAACCCAAGCCAAGGATAAAGATTTCTTCAGCTGATATTTTAACTCAAATTATGCATCACTTTCAAAAACACAGTACCTACTGAAGAGGTTGTATATCAGTAACTAAACCCGAGTGCTGGCTGGTTTGCTAACACGTTCGAATACTCAGGTTGTTTTAAAAATAGAATAGAATGGCGTAAGAAATGTGTGACATGTATTGGTGAAATATGAACTAAAATATAATCTTAAAGTTTCCTTTTTATTACAAACTAGCTGTCTTGCGCGGTTTTACCCGCGTCTTAAGTTGCTTCCCCGTCCCTGTGGTTAGTAGCGTGATGTTTTATTTATTTATTTATTTATTTATTTAAGGAAAACAAACAGTAGCACAATAAAAATTAAACATAATATCTTAAATATAACATTTTTAAACAATTATGCTACCCACTACGTTTTCCACAGATTACAATTTATAGAATTTAAAACTAGCTAGTAACAATACAAATACCAAACCTATAACACAATACATTTTTAAACAGACAAATATTATCTTATGTCATACGGTCATAACGAATATCCGGATTTATAAAAGAAAAGGAAAAGGTAAGTATGTGAGCGTATTCAAAAATTATGTATTTATAATTAAATACAATCTTAAGCCGTAAACCGTATAATATATAATATTTTAGATAATTTGCTGGTCCTTTAGAGTTGCTTGGATTTGCCTTTTAAACACGTTCTTACTTAAAAACAGAATGTCAATCGAATGGAATTCATTGTTGTATGTTTCAACCAAACGATGAAGTGGTGAACGCGAGCCAGCGTTGGATTTACAGAAACTAGTAGCAAATAGACGTCGAGTGCGTATCTCACGTACATGAACTGTTCGAGGAACCAGGTAACACAGACTGCGAACTAAGTCCAGACAATCAAAATGATTACGGCACACATTGAAAAGAGTCATAACTTCCAAAAGTTTCCGTCTTGATTTTAAAGTCAGAAGATCATATTTTTTAAGAAGTAGGTGGTATGACATTTTTTTCCGATAACATCTAAAATTCATAGCGCGAAGGTATTTACGTTGTACGAGTTCTAATCTGTCGATATATTTTATGTAAATAGGGTTCCAAATAGGTACTGCAAACTCTAACTGGGGTCTTATTATTGATTTGTATAAGTGCAAAAAAGTAGAAGGTCGTCGAAAATCTCTGGATGATCTCATAACAAAACCAAACATTTGATAGGCCTTATTAACAATTTTATCTATGTGAACATCCAGATGGAGTTTTGAATCTAGCAGAACACCAAGATCACGGAGAGAATCTACTTTACTAATTGACGTATTGGAAAGACGATAGTCAAACTCTGTAATAGTTTTCTTTTTAGTAAATGTTATAACATGACACTTTGGAAGGCTAAGATAGAGTTTATTGGAAGAGCAGTAGTTAGAGAAACGGTCTAAATCTTGCTGGAGCATAATACAGTCGACTTTGTCCGAAATAGTTTTATAGATCTTTAAATCGTCCGCATACAGGAGAAATTTTGAATTTTGAAAACAGTCTTTTATATCATTTATGTATAAAATAAATAATAAAGGACCTAAAATGGAACCTTGTGGTACACCGGAGGTGACCTGAAAAGAGCCAGATTCAAAGCCATTAACAACTACCTTTTGTGTTCTGTTAGTTATATAAGATGTAAACCACCTTAAAAGGTCCCCTCTGATGCCATTGTATGCAATTTTATGAAGCAGTAGTGTGTGGTCAAGTTTATCGAAAGCCTTCTGAAAATCTGTGTAAACTGCATCAACCTGCCGTCTATTATCAAGACTGTCAAATAGTTGGGAAGTGAAAATGAGGAGATTGCTAATGCAAGATCTATCTTTAACGAAGCCATGCTGTTCTTGTATTAAAACACTGCGAATAGCCGGGTATAATCTATTATGTACCAGTCGCTCAAATAATTTAGAAAAAGAAGACAGTATTGAGATAGGTCGATAGGTAGCTACGTCGTGCTTAGAACCACACTTATGAACTGGTACGATATTTGCATGTTTCCACACTTCAGGGAAAACACCACATGATAAACATCTATTGTACAATATAAGTAGAGGATAGCACAATGTGTCACACGTATTTTTCAAAAAGATTGAAGGAATCCCATCAGGACCGGGACCCTTTGTTGAATCAAGCGATTTTAATTCCTTATGTATTTCATCAAGCGACAGTTGCAGTCTGCATAGGAAAACATCATGGTCAGCACTACTAGATGGTGGTTCCCAAGAGTTATGGTCAAATGTTGAGGGCTCATATGCAGACTGGAAAAATGTAGCAAACAAGTTGCACGTAGTAATAGGATCATTGGATGAAATTTGATTGTACTGAACTGTGGATGGGATTTTATTTGACGTTTTACGGTTTGCAACGTACGTCCAAAATGCTTTAGTATTGGTAGCAACACTGTCTTCAATTGCATTAATATATTTAGTATAGCAAATGTCAACAAGTTTTTTAAATTTTTTTCTATAACTCGAGAATATCTCATAGTCACGTAAATTCCCATACTTCTTCCACTTAACCCAGGCTTGAGTCTTCTTTTTGTTAGTATGTATGAGAGATTTGGTAAACCAATTGGGGAAATTAAAATTTTTTGTGATGTTGTATAGCCTATGTCACTCCCTGATCATGTAGCTTCCTATTAGTGAAAAACTGGTTAAAATCGGTCCAGTCGTTTTGAAGTCTATTCGATACAAACAAACAAATCTTTCCTCTTTATCTTAGTAACTAATATCCTACTAATATTATAAATGCGAATGTTTGTGAGGATGGATGGATGGATGTTTGTTATTCTTTCATGTCAAAAAGGCTGAACAGACCTGAATAAAATTTGGCACAGAGGTTGATTATAGTCTGGAATAACACATGGGATATTTTTTTTTTCGATTATCACGCGGTCTAAGCCGTCGGGGCCATCAGCTAGTAATAATATTAATAATACATTATTTATGAGTTAAAAGTCAGATATATAATATATATTTAAATTATTATTTCGCATGGGATTGATGTTGACGAGTTGACAGCGGTTTTTTATAATTATAAAGAAATATTCAAAAATATAAACTTATATATAAATAAATCAATAAAGGAGAATAACGTTAATAAAAGTTAAATAAGAATTTGTGATTATCTATTCACAGATTCCCTAGAGTAGTGACCTGTGCCATGCACTGAAGTGCTCCTTGTTCTCTATGAGCGTGGTGGCGCCGGTCTGCGGCAGCATGGTGGCGGACAGCGCCGCCGCCAGCAGCGCGCCCGCCGAGAGTAGTACCTGTGCCATGCACTGAAGTGCTCCTTGTTCTCTATGAGCGTGGTGGCGCCGGTCTGCGGCAGCATGGTGGCGGACAGCGCCGCCGCCAGCAGCGCGCCCGCCGAGAGTAGTACCTGTGCCATGCACTGAAGTGCTCCTTGTTCTCTATGAGCGTGGTGGCGCCGGTCTGCGGCAGCATGGTGGCGGACAGCGCCGCCGCCAGCAGCGCGCCCGCCGAGAGTAGTACCTGTGCCATGCACTGAAGTGCTCCTTGTTCTCTATGAGCGTGGTGGCGCCGGTCTGCGGCAGCATGGTGGCGGACAGCGCCGCCGCCAGCAGCGCGCCCGCCGAGAGTAGTACCTGTGCCATGCACTGAAGTGCTCCTTGTTCTCTATGAGCGTGGTGGCGCCGGTCTGCGGCAGCATGGTGGCGGACAGCGCCGCCGCCAGCAGCGCGCCCGCCGAGAGTAGTACCTGTGCCATGCACTGAAGTGCTCCTTGTTCTCTATGAGCGTGGTGGCGCCGGTCTGCGGCAGCATGGTGGCGGACAGCGCCGCCGCCAGCAGCGCGCCCGCCGAGAGTAGTACCTGTGCCATGCACTGAAGTGCTCCTTGTTCTCTATGAGCGTGGTGGCGCCGGTCTGCGGCAGCATGGTGGCGGACAGCGCCGCCGCCAGCAGCGCGCCCGCCGAGAGTAGTACCTGTGCCATGCACTGAAGTGCTCCTTGTTCTCTATGAGCGTGGTGGCGCCGGTCTGCGGCAGCATGGTGGCGGACAGCGCCGCCGCCAGCAGCGCGCCCGCCGAGAGTAGTACCTGTGCCATGCACTGAAGTGCTCCTTGTTCTCTATGAGCGTGGTGGCGCCGGTCTGCGGCAGCATGGTGGCGGACAGCGCCGCCGCCAGCAGCGCGCCCGCCGAGAGTAGTACCTGTGCCATGCACTGAAGTGCTCCTTGTTCTCTATGAGCGTGGTGGCGCCGGTCTGCGGCAGCATGGTGGCGGACAGCGCCGCCGCCAGCAGCGCGCCCGCCGAGAGTAGTACCTGTGCCATGCACTGAAGTGCTCCTTGTTCTCTATGAGCGTGGTGGCGCCGGTCTGCGGCAGCATGGTGGCGGACAGCGCCGCCGCCAGCAGCGCGCCCGCCGAGAGTAGTACCTGTGCCATGCACTGAAGTGCTCCTTGTTCTCTATGAGCGTGGTGGCGCCGGTCTGCGGCAGCATGGTGGCGGACAGCGCCGCCGCCAGCAGCGCGCCCGCCGAGAGTAGTACCTGTGCCATGCACTGAAGTGCTCCTTGTTCTCTATGAGCGTGGTGGCGCCGGTCTGCGGCAGCATGGTGGCGGACAGCGCCGCCGCCAGCAGCGCGCCCGCCGAGAGTAGTACCTGTGCCATGCACTGAAGTGCTCCTTGTTCTCTATGAGCGTGGTGGCGCCGGTCTGCGGCAGCATGGTGGCGGACAGCGCCGCCGCCAGCAGCGCGCCCGCCGAGAGTAGTACCTGTGCCATGCACTGAAGTGCTCCTTGTTCTCTATGAGCGTGGTGGCGCCGGTCTGCGGCAGCATGGTGGCGGACAGCGCCGCCGCCAGCAGCGCGCCCGCCGAGAGTAGTACCTGTGCCATGCACTGAAGTGCTCCTTGTTCTCTATGAGCGTGGTGGCGCCGGTCTGCGGCAGCATGGTGGCGGACAGCGCCGCCGCCAGCAGCGCGCCCGCCGAGAGTAGTACCTGTGCCATGCACTGAAGTGCTCCTTGTTCTCTATGAGCGTGGTGGCGCCGGTCTGCGGCAGCATGGTGGCGGACAGCGCCGCCGCCAGCAGCGCGCCCGCCGAGAGTAGTACCTGTGCCATGCACTGAAGTGCTCCTTGTTCTCTATGAGCGTGGTGGCGCCGGTCTGCGGCAGCATGGTGGCGGACAGCGCCGCCGCCAGCAGCGCGCCCGCCGAGAGTAGTACCTGTGCCATGCACTGAAGTGCTCCTTGTTCTCTATGAGCGTGGTGGCGCCGGTCTGCGGCAGCATGGTGGCGGACAGCGCCGCCGCCAGCAGCGCGCCCGCCGAGAGTAGTACCTGTGCCATGCACTGAAGTGCTCCTTGTTCTCTATGAGCGTGGTGGCGCCGGTCTGCGGCAGCATGGTGGCGGACAGCGCCGCCGCCAGCAGCGCGCCCGCCGAGAGTAGTACCTGTGCCATGCACTGAAGTGCTCCTTGTTCTCTATGAGCGTGGTGGCGCCGGTCTGCGGCAGCATGGTGGCGGACAGCGCCGCCGCCAGCAGCGCGCCCGCCGAGAGTAGTACCTGTGCCATGCACTGAAGTGCTCCTTGTTCTCTATGAGCGTGGTGGCGCCGGTCTGCGGCAGCATGGTGGCGGACAGCGCCGCCGCCAGCAGCGCGCCCGCCGAGAGTAGTACCTGTGCCATGCACTGAAGTGCTCCTTGTTCTCTATGAGCGTGGTGGCGCCGGTCTGCGGCAGCATGGTGGCGGACAGCGCCGCCGCCAGCAGCGCGCCCGCCGAGAGTAGTACCTGTGCCATGCACTGAAGTGCTCCTTGTTCTCTATGAGCGTGGTGGCGCCGGTCTGCGGCAGCATGGTGGCGGACAGCGCCGCCGCCAGCAGCGCGCCCGCCGAGAGTAGTACCTGTGCCATGCACTGAAGTGCTCCTTGTTCTCTATGAGCGTGGTGGCGCCGGTCTGCGGCAGCATGGTGGCGGACAGCGCCGCCGCCAGCAGCGCGCCCGCCGAGAGTAGTACCTGTGCCATGCACTGAAGTGCTCCTTGTTCTCTATGAGCGTGGTGGCGCCGGTCTGCGGCAGCATGGTGGCGGACAGCGCCGCCGCCAGCAGCGCGCCCGCCGAGAGTAGTACCTGTGCCATGCACTGAAGTGCTCCTTGTTCTCTATGAGCGTGGTGGCGCCGGTCTGCGGCAGCATGGTGGCGGACAGCGCCGCCGCCAGCAGCGCGCCCGCCGAGAGTAGTACCTGTGCCATGCACTGAAGTGCTCCTTGTTCTCTATGAGCGTGGTGGCGCCGGTCTGCGGCAGCATGGTGGCGGACAGCGCCGCCGCCAGCAGCGCGCCCGCCGAGAGTAGTACCTGTGCCATGCACTGAAGTGCTCCTTGTTCTCTATGAGCGTGGTGGCGCCGGTCTGCGGCAGCATGGTGGCGGACAGCGCCGCCGCCAGCAGCGCGCCCGCCGAGAGTAGTACCTGTGCCATGCACTGAAGTGCTCCTTGTTCTCTATGAGCGTGGTGGCGCCGGTCTGCGGCAGCATGGTGGCGGACAGCGCCGCCGCCAGCAGCGCGCCCGCCGAGAGTAGTACCTGTGCCATGCACTGAAGTGCTCCTTGTTCTCTATGAGCGTGGTGGCGCCGGTCTGCGGCAGCATGGTGGCGGACAGCGCCGCCGCCAGCAGCGCGCCCGCCGAGAGTAGTACCTGTGCCATGCACTGAAGTGCTCCTTGTTCTCTATGAGCGTGGTGGCGCCGGTCTGCGGCAGCATGGTGGCGGACAGCGCCGCCGCCAGCAGCGCGCCCGCCGAGAGTAGTACCTGTGCCATGCACTGAAGTGCTCCTTGTTCTCTATGAGCGTGGTGGCGCCGGTCTGCGGCAGCATGGTGGCGGACAGCGCCGCCGCCAGCAGCGCGCCCGCCGAGAGTAGTACCTGTGCCATGCACTGAAGTGCTCCTTGTTCTCTATGAGCGTGGTGGCGCCGGTCTGCGGCAGCATGGTGGCGGACAGCGCCGCCGCCAGCAGCGCGCCCGCCGAGAGTAGTACCTGTGCCATGCACTGAAGTGCTCCTTGTTCTCTATGAGCGTGGTGGCGCCGGTCTGCGGCAGCATGGTGGCGGACAGCGCCGCCGCCAGCAGCGCGCCCGCCGAGAGTAGTACCTGTGCCATGCACTGAAGTGCTCCTTGTTCTCTATGAGCGTGGTGGCGCCGGTCTGCGGCAGCATGGTGGCGGACAGCGCCGCCGCCAGCAGCGCGCCCGCCGAGAGTAGTACCTGTGCCATGCACTGAAGTGCTCCTTGTTCTCTATGAGCGTGGTGGCGCCGGTCTGCGGCAGCATGGTGGCGGACAGCGCCGCCGCCAGCAGCGCGCCCGCCGCGCCCGCCGCCGGCGCCGGCGCCAGCCCCAGCGCGCGCCGGGAGCGCCACCACATCTCGCCCAGGTACGTGTACGACGTGGGGATTATGCCGCCGGACCCGATCGACGAGCAGAATCTGAAGAGAACGATTTAGATTTGCGACGGTTTTTTTTAAGTTTTGAGGTGATGTTGAAACTTATTATTTTAGGATCTTCACAAATAATAAAACCTTAAAGCAGAAATCACCAAAACGCACCATAGGCTTCATTCAACGTTTTCATTTAATGTTTTTTTTGGCATTTTGTGGCGCTTTATTTACGTTGTATAAGCGCATAAGCTGAAATCCTTACTAATATTATAAAAGCAAAAGTGAGTTTGTTTGTTTGTTATGTCTTCACGCCTAAATGGCATAACCATAAATGATTTGGATATTACCTGGCCATCATGAAAGTCCCATAGGTAGGCATGAAGGCGGCTATAGAGGCGAACACGGCGTTGACGGCCAAACACGACACGAGACATCGTCGGCGCCCGAGTCGCTCCGACAGCGCGCCCCAGCCCACCGCGCCGAGAGACCCACCCACCAGGCTTATCATCACTGCGAAAGAAGAAGTAGTTTATTCTAGTTATTCTACAAAAATTCTTGTCATATATAAATCAATAATAGGGTAGATGACACCACCAATCAATTGACATACTTTTTATGAGCTGTCAAAACGCGATTCCCCCATAGATTTTGTATGGGACTCGCAAACGATGACGTCACTATTTTGTCAAGTCAATGACGCAACTATTTATTGATTTAAAAGCAACTAAAAATCGAATTTTAAAGTTATTTTGAAATGAATGGAGTTCTCAGGTCTAGAATAACGTGTTCTTTCAGAAAAATTGTGTCTTTAAATTATTGGTTAATGGTGTCATCTACCCTATTATGTGAAATCAATAGTACGAGAGCTGTTTTGACAACGAGACGCAAGCGATAGCTATGAAGTTAGCGCTTCTACAGTCTGGATTGAAGTTCCTGCGAGCCGACTGCGAGGCGACGAAGGAGCAGAGTGACGCGGACGGACTCTCTCTCTTCTCTGGTCTGCAGTGCCTGCCGTCGTTCGAACAACTTGTCTAGGATATAATAATTAATAATAATAATAAAATAAAATCGTTTATTTATAAAAAGGGGGCACAAATACAATAAAATAAAGCATCTTAACAAACAATAGAGCACAGTTGCTTAAATTGCCTGAACTAGGTTGAACCTGTATTTCAGGCTAAAAAGAGCATTAATACAAATTTAAAAATAAATAAATTAACAGTAATGTAAACTTAGAGTACCAAAATTTAAAAAATACACAAAATCTAGTGAGCATTTTATTTGCAGACAAGTAGATCTTCTGTCTGTGCATAAGTTAAGGCTTGAAACATTTCAATTATTGTTTTTTTACAGCTATAATAGTTTAACTTATAGATACTTAGTTTCCTATTTAATCTATTGTACAGAAATGGACCTAAAAACAAGAAAAATCTTTCCACAAAGGCGTGTTTGGAGGTTGCATTAAACGTGCATACAATATCATTCCGTCTCTTGTTAGTATTGTCATTATTGTACGCGAGCTTAGTGTGCTGTTTTAATACTAAGTGCATAATGAAAAGCTGGCGAACAGTCAATACATTGCAGGATTTATATAGCTGATCTGTGGGAAAGAAAAAAGGAAGGAAGTTTGCTACCTTTAAAATTGCTCTTTGAGCTCTTTCAAGAGGAAGCAAGATAGTTTTTGGTGCGCCACCCCATGAAGTAATACAGTATTGAATTATAGACTGACATAGGGCGAAATAAACTTGTGTAATTAATTTTGAGTCTGAAAAATTTCGTATTTTTTTAAATACGTATATTAACTTGCGCACTCTTTTAACCAAACTTTCAATATGATTTCTAAAAGAGAGGGTGTCGTCTATTATCACGCCGAGGTATTTTTTTTTTTATTAATTGTGCCTAGTATATCGCACACTTAGTTAAAGACCAGCTCAACTCTAAATACAACTTTTGTTCAGGAATCGAAAAAAAACGTTTTATTTCATTTATATTTAGTATATTAAAAGCATTCGTATAGGTTCTTGTGTATAATTTTACGCAGATAATTATTGTGATAATGGTTTTCCATCAAATACCACTAATACTTTATAATTTCGGTTTTCGAATTATTTCGAGTTGTGTGACTCTTTAACTAGGTGTGCGATATTGTTATTGTAACTCAATGGTAAATTCGTGGTGTGACAAAGTTAATATCGTTCGTAACCCGTTACCCACATATTGCCCACACACAAAATATGTTTTCTGGCGAAGGTTTTCACCTTAGGCGCGTCGCCCACACGACCAACAGTCGAGGCGCAGTCGGGGCGCGGGCGCGTTAGGCGCGTCGCCCACACGACATTTGTAAAAAAAATCTCGATGCGGCGTGCCTCTTATGTGCCTGCGCCTCAACTGCACCTCGACTGTTGATCTTGTGGGCGACGCGCCTAATGCGCCCGCGCCTCGACTGCGCCTCGACTGTTGATCTTGTGGGCGACGCGCCTAATGCGCCCGCGCCTCGACTGCGCCTCGACTGTTGGTCGTGTGGGCGACGCGCCTTAATCAGCCTTGTCGACATATTTAAATGTTACTTCGTAACGAGAAGTTTTTATAATACTATCACAAGCAGGACTCGCGCACTTAGGGTAAAATCGCGATATTAAAGGCCATATATTTTGACTGCGTAGATTCATCACTGCGAAAGAAGGAAAATATTTTAATTTTTAGTCTAGTTATAACACTAATTCTTGTCATATACAGGGTTATTTGTAAAAGGATGTTTGTGTTCACCAAAAATACTGATCGTGCACCAAATATTCTTTCCTGAATGTTAAAAAAATGCGTAGGTTAGGTTAGGTTAAAACTGTGACCCCCTACGCGCCAGTAACGACTTGCATTAATAGAAAATGGATAAAGATATAACACTTTTTTATTGTAGTGCGCTGATGCTCGTTATGACATATTTAATTAACATATTTTCAGTTCATGCATCAGCAATGCAATCAGTTGGTGCACATTCAGTATATTTGGTGGAACACAGGCAAAATTAGGTGAATGAAATGGGAATAAATTGAAGTACTTTTAAATACCATCCTTTGTAAAACACCGACAACCTTGCAGGACTGTATTACTATAAATATCTTGGGACAACTCACACACGGCTATCTGATCCCAAGCTAAGCAGAGCTTGTGTTATGGTAACCAGACAACTGATATACATACTTATATAATTTATAAATACATACATATTATAGATAAATCACACCCAGACACAGAACAAACAATCATGCTCATCACACAAAGTTTGTCCTGGGTGGGAATCGAACCCACGACCTCCGGCTCAGCAGTCAGGGCCACTAACCACTAGACCAACAGGCCCGTCTAAGTCATAGAACAAAAGTTGTTGATTATGATGTTAGTAACATGGTCCTGAGAGGTTGCCGGTGTTTTACAAATAACCCTGTATAAATGTTACTTCGTAACGCGCAGTTTTTATAATACTATCACGGGCCGGACTCGCGCACTTAGGGTAAATTTGCGATATTAACTGCCATATATTTTGACTGCGTTGATTTAGAGGGTTGACTTTTTCACAACTTCAAGAGACTAAAGACTTGAGTATAGGGATTTAATTGCAATCGATACCTCAACGGGTTCCCGAGATAAAGGGTCTTGACAGACAGACAGTCGGACAACAAAGTGATCCTATAAGGAACCCTAAAGAAACGAAAATAGGACTTCGCCTTTTTCTTCTTCTGTCCTTCTGTTTGTCTATCTGCCAAGACCCTAAATCTCGGGAACGCGTGGAGATACCGAGTGGGAATTAAAACCAGCCCTCTAAGTCTACGCAATCAAAAGATATGACCGTTTATGCCGCAAGTTTGTACGGATAATTCTGTGCGCAAATCCGTCTCAAACTTGGCTGGTTTTTAGAAGTCAGTTAAAAATAGTCTGTGCTCATTCCTAATATGTGATGATTCTGTAAACAAGTGCTAGTCAAGGGGAAATATACGTCGTAAAAACCAACATTATAACCATATTTAGGTCTGCCTTTATTGGTGAACAAAGACAGACCCAAATATGGTTTTATGTAAGAAAAGTTCAGATCGTTGTCATTGCTTTCACAATCTGTAGTAAAATACATCAATAGGGTATTTTACTCTATATGAAAGAAATTCTAAAAATATACAATTCAGATAGCTTAGGCAATAAGCAGTCGGAAAATGTTAAATTTGGTTAATAAAATAACTAAATGAATTTTAAAATTGATTTCAAAGTTTTCACTTTTTTAGTCTGTTGTTTTACTAAGCGAAACAGTGTCCGCCATGATTATTACGTCTTATGGTCATGTAAACAAAAAGTGACAACTGTCAACTGAGCAACTATTACTATTTTTGTATTAAAAAACTTTACATTTTAATTTTTATTGAAATAATACCATGGAAGAAATAAATACTACCATATAATAATACCATAAACTATAGTGAAATATACAACTAAACAGAAAGACTAATAACAGCGCATTTGTTTACATGACCAACTGACGTCATGACTTGATTTTACGCGCGAAAATAGAAATTGTAAAATTGAAATGCAGTTTTATGGCACTTATCGATTGAATATTTTTTTTTTGTTTTTTTTTGGTGTTTTACTAGGACCCTAGGATCAAAATGAGATACTTTTTAAAAATGGGTTTAATACCGTATTGGATCAATGCATTGGCTTCACGTCAACTTAATCTTCATGCCAAAGCACAATGAAACAGAACTAAGTACTGTGAAGGTTGTATACCGTTTACCATTGACAAAACTCGAGTGCTGGCTGGTTTGTGATGTTCGAATACTCATCATCATCATCATCATCCGAATACTCAAGATTGTTTAAATATAGAATAGAAAAAAAAAACGAATAGAATAGCTTTGCAATGATGTGACGTGTATTGGTAAAATGGATGAACTAAAAATATAGCCTAGTGTTTTATGCTTCTTTTATTTATTTATGTACACACAAAATACTTTACATTAAGACAGAGGTACTGCTTATTTTATTAGAAATTTCCTCCTGCAGATCTGCGACAGGAAAGTTGGATGAGATATATAGACACAGTGTTTCATCATCTGCCTAGCCTTTTCCCAACTATGTTGGGGTCGGCTTCCAGTCGAACCGGATGCAGCTGAATATCAGTATTTTACATGGAGCGACTGCCTATCTGACCTCCACAACCCAGTTAGTACTGGGTAATGCGATACCCCTTGGTAAGACTGGTTGTCAGACTTTCGGAACACTGACTACCTGTAACGACTGTCAAAGTTCTACAAATGACAGCCGGGACCAACGGCTTAACGTGCTTTCCTAGGCACGGAGAAAACTCGGTATATTACGGGTGGTCACCCATCCACAGACCAACCTAGGTAAGTGCGGGTTAACCTAAAGATTGACCCGAGTGGCTGCTATTATTTAGCCACGATATAGATACAGTGTATAGAAAAGACAAAACAGGAAGGAAAATTTAAAATCAATCAATACATTTTAAAAGACACATATAAAAATAAATGCTGGTATAATAAAATATATACCTAAAATATATAATTATGCAGAATATTAATTTTAATTACAAATTTACACAAAGTCACTACATTACTTGCTGTCTGCAAATAAAACGCTTACTTTATTTTTGTGTAATTTTTCAATTATGATACTTTAATTTTACATTACTGTTAATTTATTTATTTGAAATTAGTATTAATGCTCTTTTTAGCCTGAAACAGAGGTCCAACCTAGTTCAGGCAATTAAGAAACTGTGTTCTTTTGTTTGTTAAATGCTTTATTTTATTGTATATGTGCCCCGTTTTTTATAAATAAACGATTTTATTATTATTATTAATACTCACCAAGCCAATTCTTCTCATGTGGCAAGATGCACAGCTCAATCTCCGCAGATGGCAGTATGAACGGTATCGCGGAGAGCTCCAGCGAAGCGCCCGAGATCGCCAGGAACACAGCCAACGTTACCCGCGCTTGGGAGAGACCGCAACCAGCCTGCAAATACGATTATAAAACTTCATACCTGGGTTGCGGGGTGTTCGAAAGAAATACCGCGGCCTCGGTCACACAGGGCAAGGGTAGATAGAAGATATATAGAAGATAGATATATAGATAGAAGATATATAGAAGATAGATAAAAGATAGATAGAAGATTTATAGAAGATTTATAGAAGATAGATAGAAGATATATAGAAGATAGATAGAAGATAGATAGAAGATACATAGAAGATAGATAGATAGAATATTCTTTATTATGTACATTGTACACCATACAAATTACAAGAATAATAAGTATACAATTTATAAATAGGGTGACACAATGGGCGGGCGATCTTATCGCTAAAAGCGATCATTTCGACAACCTTTGGATGGAAGGAAGATGGATGAGTTTTAGTCAGTACAAGTCTGACACTCCTTTCTGCTCCGCTTAGAGCGGGAGAAGTTATTTGATGAATACCCATCCGTAAAGCAAGACTTAAAATCTAAACGACTACACGCTAAGGGCACCCCCTGTGGGGTACGAGCCTCGGCTTAGGGCGTCGCTGGGAGAGGACAGCAAAGGCATAGGCTGAATCTGAGCGATATTATTTAAGGACTGGTTTGAACCTACTGGCTCAGCATCGCGGGTTGGCTCTA
Organism: Ochropleura plecta; assembly: GCA_905475445.1. Taxonomy (NCBI): domain Eukaryota; kingdom Metazoa; phylum Arthropoda; class Insecta; order Lepidoptera; family Noctuidae; genus Ochropleura; species Ochropleura plecta. Next base: position 4,034,713 of record FR997750.1, on the reverse strand, counting down.
GCAAGGGACGGGTAGCTAAGGCCGTCTGGCTGGTCTGGTGTATAAAATGTGTCCGGTAACGGACTAGCGATATTCTCTGTGCATAAATAATAAACATTCTAGTACTCAAATTTATTGAAATAAAAAAATAAAACTACCATATTTTCTTTTACATAAAAGTTTACAAAACTATCGTTATTTGCATATTTTTTGGATTTTTTTTTTTCTAAAGCTACGAAAATGTAAGCTCATCATTTCTTAATTTAAACGATATTCAATATTGTTGTCCTCTGAATAAACCTATTTTCGTCTCAGTAAGACAAAAACTTTGAGATATGATTATTTTTTGTACACACATAGAGAATATCTCAAAATGGCTGCCAAAAAGCAGGAAAGTGAATTAGACCCAAGTATATCGTACATAAATTTCTAGAATATCGCTAGTCTATGACCGGACACATTGTATGGACTAAGAGCCTACCTGTCGCAGCGCATCCTCGTGGAACTGCTCCAGTACGCTAGAGTCATTATAGTCTAAGAGCTCGCCGGCTTCATTCTCCGCGGTGGGGTCTGGCGGGCTGGCAGCCATATGGCTTGTTGTGCCTGGCTCTCCGCCACCGCTCTCCGTGCCTGGGGACATAAAATCATATGATAGAAGAAAAATGGACTGTACAGCGAGGGCAGACATTTTAAAATGCCGTTTTAAAATCAAAATCAAAAGTCATCTTTTCAAATTAAGCTGATAATTAGCACTTATTGAACGTCAAATTACAAGAGACAGTCCCACAAAACGCCACTTCCTGGTGTTTTAGCTCGGAAGAAGTGGCGGAACAAACTCCTTAGCAATACATCTGTCTGTCAGGTTATTTACAATTTCGTTTATCACAAGGTAAAATAATTTATTCATTGTCACATGTTAGCTAGCAAACACCTATTATGTATATAAAAATATACCTAAGCATTAATAAATCCAACAGTCTAACGGGTGTGCCCGCTTACACGTGCAGTGAAGAAGTCACAGATGATAAACTAGGACTATAGTACAAAAGAAATAAGCTAAGCATAAAAGGAACAGTAACAAAAACTTTGTTTTTACCCCTAATCACATCTTTTCCCTCAAGACGTGCCAGGTTTTGTGGGAGAAGTTGTGGTTAGGTTAGTACTGGGTTATTTACTCCTTGGTATAAGACTGGACTAGTTGTCTTGTCAAAATATCGACTGTCAAACTTCTAAAATAACAGCTGGAACCAACGGTTTATCGTGATCTCCGAGCCCTGGAGGAAACTCCGTATGTAATGGGAGGTTACCCCCTCAAACCAACCCAGCCGCCGCTGGAGACACTCCGGGCGTCGAGTACCGCGAGATGACTCCCTGCCATTGTAGACGCGGGTCTGTGGACGGTGAGCAATAAGTAGCACACCGTCCGTCTAGTAATGACAGGCAGTTTCGACGGCGCGTTCGTGTACCACGCGCGTCTCAAAGATATGTGAGCAAAGCAGAGGGGCTTGCCAGGGCCACTGCCTGCCGCGGTTGCAGGTTCTTCGCAAGTATATACCCTCCGGAACACAAAAGGCAAAATAACGAACATGTTTCTGACACTCCCTTCCGCTCCGCTCAGATCGGGGGAAGTTTTTTGATGATTTCTCTAACCTTAAAAACAAAAATTGGTTGGTTCCTGTACAGGTTACACTATTAGGGTGTTAGGTACGTTAAATTAAACAACAGTCTGTCTCCAATGAGCACGTCTTACTAGCACGGCGGACCAGAAGCGAGTGTGCGGTCCGTGCATCGAATGCCTGACCACACCCCCACCACCGCTCGCCCTACCACTAAGCGTGTCGGTATCACTACATAGTATAAAACAAAGTCGCTTTCTCTGTCCCTATGTCCCTTTGTATGCTTAAATCTTTGAAACTACGCAACGGATTTTTATGCGGTTTTTTTTAATAGATAGAGTGATTCAAGAGGAAGGTTTATATGTATGATGCTTTACGCTGTGACTCTTAGGAGGTGAGCAGCGGGTGAAACCGCGGGGCGGGTCACTAGTTTATTATACGCTACAGTTCCCCATCCACGGATCAACCTAAGCAAGTGCGACTTAAAGATCAAAATTAAAAACTCACCGCTAAGTCTATCTTCAGTGTACGTCATAGTGCCAAAGCTATGCTTGGACGAGCCCTCAGAATCTGAGCGCGCGCGCACCAGGCACGCATGCTCCTCCGCCATAGTGCGGCCGGCGCGTCACAACTGCGCTAGATGAAGCGGGAGGCATCTGCAATGTATCGTAAATTAGAAAGAGATAGATGATGCAGATCGTTGCAGACGTCTTCCATTACCAGCGAAAGTTTTGAGGCGCATAATAACTTCCCTAGAGAGAGCGAGAGGCATCTGCGAGATATCACGTGTCAGAAAGAGATAGATCACAGAAATGGGTGCAGCAAAGCCTTCATTTGCAGCAACAATTTTCTTTTATATCTTAAACAGGCCTATTCTTGACTTCAATCTTGTCTTGATGACTGAAGGTCGACAATGGGGCTATCCCAAAAGAAGCCACTTGCGAATTGAATAGATCCGGGATATGAATATATCTACGCCTTGCGTGCGTATATTAAAGGTTGCTGCAAAGCGCTTCGTGCAAATGTGGACGCGCAGCACGTCAGGAGTCCCAATGAAAGAAGGGAGATGGTGGAATGAGTTAGCGAATCTCTGTACAGTTTGAAGGAGTGCTATAGCAAAAGCCAACTAACCCCATGAATTGTGTTTTCATTGGAAGCTAAAGATTAGTTATAGTGCTATAAGTTGGCAGAGCTTTATCCTGTCGTTGATGATAGTAAGAGTAAAAGACCTCTGCAAGTATGATAAATGTGTGATTTTATTGAATGTCGTGGTGATGGTAGCTATGCACTATGGGCGAGAAAGCAGTGCTTGACATATTTTCTCATAGCCCTTAGTCTTTTTGGAGACCTACGGTCAGCTGTGTGTTATTGAAAAGAGAAAATAAAAGTAAAGGTGCATTATTAATTTAAGTTATTAAAAAAACCAGCCAAGTTCGAGTCGGACTCGCGCACCGAGAGTTCCGTACAAACTTGCGACAAAAACACTTAGAGATAATGATGTTTCCATAGCTTCGGGGATTACTCAAGGGACCACAGACTTGAGTATATGGTTTTAATTTCAACTCGATTCCTGCAAGCGTTCCCGAGATCCTATAAGGGTTCCATTTTTTCCTTTTTAGATACGGAACTCTTAAAATGATCGCAATGACGGAAAGAACAAGTGAATTTTAGCCTTGTGAAAGGTACTTTTACACTCTTTTTATAACAAATTATCAGTGAATGTGTAACATATTTGTAATTAACAACGAGGTGCAAGGATCTTATCAGCATGTTGCTAAATATAGCTAGTTTGAAATGCTTTCCATTGTCAACATTAACTATTGGTACATTATGATTACAAATATTGATAGTGTTTTATGTTTTGTCAGCCAGTTATTTTTCTAATGTAAGACAAATATTAGAAAAAAATGTAGGAGGCGTTTGGCTAGCAGTGGGCCAAAGTATAGCCTACTTTGACCCACTGCCTTTATAAAAAATAAATAGAGGAAAAGAATCGGGCAGGCTTTTGCCTAGCAGTGGGATAAAATAGGCTAATACAAAAAGGTAAATGGTGGAGGCCTTTGACCAGCATTAGGACAAAATAGGCTAATACAAAAAAGGTAAATGGGGGAGGCCTTTGTCCAGGTGGGACAAAATAGACTAATACAAAAAAGGGAAATGGGGGAGGCCTTTGCCCAGGTGGGACAAAATAGACTAATACAAAAATGGTAAATGGGGGAGGCCTTTGCCCAGGTGGGACAAAATAGACTAATACAAAAAAGGTAAATGGGGGAGGCCTTTGCCCAGGTGGGACAAAATAGACTAATACAAAAAAGGTAAATGGGGGAGGCCTTTGCCCAGGTGGGACAAAATAGACTAATACAAAAAAGGTAAATGGGGGAGGCCTTTGCCCAGGTGGGACAAAATAGACTAATACAAAAAAGGTAAATGGGGGAGGCCTTTGTCCAGGTGGGACAAAATAGACTAATACAAAAAAGGTAAATGGGGGAGGCCTTTGCCCAGGTGGGACAAAATAGACTAATACAAAAAAGGTAAATGGGGGAGGCCTTTGCCCAGGTGGGACAAAATAGACTAATACAAAAAAGGTAAATGGGGGAGGCCTTTGCCCAGGTGGGACAAAATAGACTAATACAAAAAAGGTAAATGGGGGAGGCCTTTGTCCAGGTGGAACAAAATAGACTAATACAAAAAAGGTAAATGGGGGAGGCCTTTGACCAGCATTAGGACAAAATAGACTAATACAAAAAAGGTAAATGGGGGAGGCCTTTGCCCAGGTGGGACAAAATAGACTAATACAAAAAGGTAAATGGTGGAGGCCTTTGACCAGCATTAGGACAAAATAGACTAATACAAAAAAGGTAAATGGTGGAGTCCTTTGACCAGCATTAGGACAAAGTAGACTAATAGAAAAAAGTTAAACAGTGGAGTCCTTTGACCAGCAGTGGGACAAAATAGACTAATACAAAAAAGGTAAATGGTGGAGTCCTTTGACCAGCATTAGGACAAAAGAGACTAATACAAAAAGGTAAATGGTGGAGTCCTTTGACCAGCAGTAGGACAAAATAGACTAATACAAAAAGGTAAATGGTGGAGTCCTTTGACCAGCAGTAGGACAAAATAGACTAATACAAAAAGGTAAATGGTGGAGGCCTTTGACCAGCAGTAGGACAAAATAGACTAATACAAAAAAGGTAAATGGTGGAGGCCTTTGACCAGCAGTAGGACAAAATAGACTAATACAAAAAGGTAAATGGTGGAGGCCTTTGACCAGCAGTAGGACAAAATAGACTAATACAAAAAAGGTAAATGGTGGAGGCCTTTGACCAGCAGTAGGACAAAATAGACTAATACAAAAAAGGTAAATGGTGGAGGCCTTTGACCAGCAGTAGAACAAAATAGACTAATACAAAAAGGTAAATGGTGGAGGCCTTTGACCAGCAGTAGAACAAAATAGACTAATACAAAAAGGTAAATGGTGGAGGCCTTTGACCAGCAGTAGGACAAAATAGACTAATACAAAAAGCAAAGACAAATTGTGGAAAAGAATGGAGGCGGTATTAGCCTAGCAGTGTGACAAAATAGACTAATACAAAAAAGGTAAATGGTGGAGTTCTTTGACCAGCAGTGGGACAAAATAGGCTAATTGAAAGGAAAGAGACAAATGGTGGAAGAGAATGTGGAACAAAATAGGCTATTATATAAAAAAAGCCAAATGTACTATTCACACAAAAGAGGTAGAATGTGTTGATTACAATTTTCAATTAAAGTTCTCATTATCTGCCTATCCTTTTCCCAACTATGGTACCTTTTAAAATTAGTTTTTAAAAGGTATTCAGTAATGTAAAATTAACAGTGTAGGTATTAAAAATCTGAGATGGACGAGAAAAGTTAATTTTAAAGGAAAATAAAAATGATGCCTATAGCTGCAAACTACTTATGCTACTTATTCTGTACGGGTGACATTAGTTAGATGAGCTGCCTCTCTTCAATCTGGAAGGTTCTGCAATTTACGATCGTGACTGAATATCTTAGTTGTATGGAATTACCCACCATACCATCACTAAACATGTCTTTTTATGTTATGTCATTCTACAGCGAAAACAGTACTTTTGACTAGACCACTGAAGGTAAATAGGGGTGAAATTATAGAACAGAAATATTTATGTTAAGAATTAATATTCTATTATATAATTACCAAGATAATTTGGGGAAAAATTACACAAAAAAAGTTAATAATTTGAGACATTAGGTACTATATTATATGGTATATTATAGGTATATATATATAGATACTCGGTCAGACAGTTGTCATTGAAAGGAAGTTCCCCAGATCATGAATACTATTATTTATTTAAAGCGAATTATTAGCGAATATGCATGTCGTTATTTACATAAACATCCTGTTTTATTTGAATTCAAATTACAACACTATATCGTCCGTAGCATTGACTTGCCATAAGCCATATTAAACGACACAATAGTAAAATGGCATAGTTATGTGAAAAATTCTTCAGAACATAAACAATATCTTATAAAACATCTGTAGGAACAAAGACCATACTTACAAGATAGAATCACATTTCGTACTACAGGAAGAGCAAATTAACACGAATGATTACTACCAACGCTTACATTATGAACAATAACAACATCAGATAACTTCTAGATAAATCAAACTTTACTGTTGCAACTGCTCTATTTATGAGACGCTGATAACAAATAAATTTAACGACAAGACGAAAAATATTGGTCGTAACATGTTCGAATATATACAAATAAATAAACAGACGCAACTTACGATTTATGAGCTTTCAATCCCTAAATTATTTTTTTATAGTTCGTTTCGGAATACAAACGTTCACATTCGACAGTTTTTTAGTAAGATTATTCAAAATAAATAATATAAACACTTTCATCTATATAATAGTACTCTATGATAAACACCCACAGCAAGGAACAATACAATCTTATTTTTCATTTGTAAGTAATACGTTGAAATTAAATCACAGTAATTTGAACTGATGAATGCTCTGTCTTTGTCTTATCGCCAAATGAGATAGTAGAGACAGTAGTCAGTAGAGAGTAAAGAGAGACAGAAATAAATCTGGCTCGGCATTTGTCTGTCAATGTTATTTTGTAGGTTTATCTTAAAGAATGAATGATTTCTAGTTCTCGAATGAACTGTTTCACTGTTAATAGTGATGCTCAGATAAGTGAATCGATTCTAAAAATGTTTTTAAAAAACGGCTGTGGTCTCTTACATTAATTAAATGGATTTTACATATACCTACGTTTATTTAAAAAAATACAATTTGTAAAATCCTAATTTGAAAGGTACTTAAATCAAGTAATAAGTATTGGAAGAAAATAATTAATTAAAACAAATTCTCAAATATCTGTAAAGAAGGTTAAATAATTAAATAGTAATAGTCAACAAGTAACATTAATTTGTTAAACAAGCCAAATAATAAAATAAAAGCCTTAGTCGAAAAAAATCTTATCTATTTCCACATAAAAACTCATGCTTGTAATGATTCTAAAACATGCAAAAAACAGCGCGAACTTTAATATTAAATCGTTAAAACTATAAATATCAGTTATTATTTTAATGTGAAATAAAACAATCAAACAAATATGTATCATCATTAATAACTTTCAAGGTTTACAATAACTAAAACCTTCATAATAATCACGAAACTTTGTAGTTGATTAATTCGTGCCCACATTTTCTGAATCACTCAAATTAAGGTAAAAGGTTGTTAAGAGTAGCGATGGGATAGCTTTATAGTTTGGACCTTGAACTACAAAATGCGCGAACCAGTCAAAGTATTGATTTGGCGACATTGTTAAATTTCCCTGTTAACCGGTTGATACAATAAATATTTTATTATCAATATTTCAAGGAAACTTAGAAGTTCCTTTGACCGCTATTGTTATTTCATGCATTATTGTTAGAAATTAGGTTTTTTACGTAAGTAAACTCAACCACTACTTTAAAAACAAAAATGCAAACAAACATGAAAACGCGATACCACTTACAATTTTGAAGCATTAAGCAATTTTGCGTCCTATTACTTCTCACTGTTAAAAACACTGAAAGCGGTGCCACACTGCTGTTCGCTAATTGTATGAAATATATTATACAAATTACATTGTGATTATTATGGCTGGTGTCGTGTGCGGAATTTGCAATAAATAATTGAACTATTTTAAAACCTGATGCACTGTTTAGCACTCATTGTTATTAGTTTGTAAAATCACTAAAGTTTAACACTATAATAAATATAATTTGTAGGTCATGTTAAATATTTTCACAATTTTTCATCCACATTGAATTCTGTGTGAGACATGAGAACTGTGTCACACGTCAAGAAAGAGGTAACATGAAATAGAATTTATATAACGATACACTTAAACACTTCGCGTCTGCATTAAATTATTTCACCGATTATTATTGCTGTTACTGAAAAAAGATGGTTTATGAGATTTTAAAATGAAATACTTCACAACCGCTCATAAAATGTGTTTCATGTGGGACACTATGAAATCTGCAGGGTTTAAGGTCATGAAAGGGATGGGAAACCTATTTTAGGAAATGATAGAAAGAGAGGTATAGCGAAGATCAAGGTAATATAAATGGGGTAGAAATCGTCAGATATATTTTGTGCAAAAAATTGTGTCATTCAATCAATGATTTAATTATTTTTGTTGAAATTATTAAAAAAGAAGTAATTCAATGCGCAACTAAATGGAAAATAAATGAAATATATCATTCCATACGGAGATGGGGAATATGCGATTTGAATAAACAACAAAATTATTTTTTAGTCCATAAGACCAGCAGTTTAAATTAACCTTGATGTGAATTATTCAGTGTTATATTTTTAAGGCAAGTCTGATGAAATATCTGTAGATTCAGATCACTTGTGTGTCTTGGGCTATCGATCGCTCACCGGTGTTGCGCGGACAGACAATAGCAGCACATGCGCGGAACGTGGAAGGCTTATAATATTTTAACGTCTGTCATGTTCATAGAAAATACGGTGACAGTGACATTTAGAGTTTAATAAATAAATTTAGATATGAATTAAAATATATTGTTGCATTGTTAACCGTACTATAGCGGTTTAATTTAAAAAATCATATTCGTAGATGTTTGACTAGTTCATTTCTTTCATTCAATATTTTGATGTAGAACAACACTAAGAGACAAATCTAACCATTCAATTTGCTCTTGCTGTCAGCGCGGGATCATCATGTACTGTCATTTTCTTGACAATTCAACTTAGTGTTGCAAGATTAGAATAAATCCCCTAAATTTAACGAATTTCCATTGTAATTGTAGCAATCTCATTGAAGGGGACTCACCATATAAGTATTTCCTGAGAATAAAAATAACTGAGTGTAGTCACTCAGTTATTTTTATTCTCAAAAATAGTTTCCGAAAATATCTAGTCAAGCTCCTTAGAATGTACATACGAGCCAACTAGCTGCGTATATTTTAGAAAAAGATTACCTGAAAGATGTTCAGTAAAATAATTTGATACTGGCCAATGCTAGTGGAAAATTACAATAAATAAACCAATGTTTTCTTTTCTTCACAGTTTTAATTTAGAGGGAATGCTACATTAAGTTTGTAGGAAATACGAGCTGAATATCTGGCAACACTTTCAAACGCTCGTACCGTATTATGGCGTATGGTTTTGTTGATCGCCGGCGCGAACGAAGTTTGTTACATTGTTATTGATTGTTTACGTTATTAAATTTCTCTAAAATGTGCGGCTTACAAACAGAAAACCCACTTGAAGTGCAAATCAAACTAATAAGAAAGTATTTAAAGTTGAGAATAATGGCTGACAATGCGTCGTTTCGCGGGCACAGTCAAGAAAAGAATCACATCTATGATTTGTTCAAACGAACTGTTTCTCATGGTGAATCCCATTCTGCGTTAATGATTGGCCCTCGAGGAAGCGGCAAGACTACTGTAAGTACTTTATATAAGGTAATAGACAGAGTAACCTAAACGGATATAATTTGACAATTGTTTTATAGTCTACTAACTGCGCCGCTGTTTCAATCGCGTAGACCGGGATAAAAAGTAGCCTGTGATAATTAGGGTAAAAGCTATCTACATACATAACATCCGTTGCGCCGGTTGAGCGTATAAGAGTAACAAACAGACACGCATACAAACTTTCGCCCTTATAATGTTAGTGTGATAAAAACAAAAATGTATTTTATTCATTATCCTTATCCTTACTATAATATTATAAAAGCGAAAGTGAGTTTGTTTGTTTGTTACCTCTTCACGCTTTAATGGATAAACCGATTTTGATGAATTTTGGTACAGAGATAGTTGGGAACCAGGAGACGGACATAAGCTTTTTTTTTCTAAAAAAAGTGGGATGTGAGGGAGAACGAGGGAAGAAAAGGGTAAATTTAGCGTTGCTATTACAAATCAATAAGGCGCAAGAGCAAAAACTGCAGGTAGCAGGTACTGTGTTATACCGAATTTAACGTGAGCGCAGCCGCAGGCAAAAGCTAGTCTAATATAATTATAAAATTCTCGTGTCAAATCAAATCAAATCCAAATCATTTATTTCAAGTAGGCCAGTTACAGGCACTTTTGAACTGCCGAAACATTGACAACAATAAAAATGAAGCTACAGTCCCAGTCACAAGGCATAATAACTGTGAAAGTACTGTAGTTGCCCATTCCAAAGCGTAGATCTCTATGGATAAGAATGGGCAAGAAACTCCATGGACACTCTTTTAAATCAGAATATTGTTACAAAACCTTGGTTACATCATTCGTGTTAATATGGTAAACTATGTGTGTCACAATGTTCGTTTCCATACTCCTCCGAAACGGCTCAACCGATTCTTATGAATATTTTTATGCATAGTCTGAGAATAGGCTAGTATAAATTTTTCATACGCCTAAGTTATAAGGAGGACCTGAGCAGCGGGTGAAACAGCTGGGCACAGCTAGTAATAACTATTTAGAAGGTTCCAATCCTTTTCCTATTCCAATATTTTTTGTAACCTGATAATCAAACTTGTAACCACTACAAAATAAGGCAGTCAACAGTAATCAATTAAATGTATCTGTTTTAGCTTATAAACTCAGTTCTACAACAAATCAGCAAAGAGGTGGACCTCTCGAATGACGCCATCATTGTGAGACTCAACGGCCTGATACATCATGATGATAAAATTGCTCTCAAATCCATTACTGCACAGGTAAGGGGACGGATTACTCAACGCACCAACGGCCTCTATGTCTAGCTAAAAAAAAAGCGCGAGGTTTCTTAGAGGTGTATTGTCTATCTATGTGACAAAAACTTATGCAACATTGTCTTTGTTTTATAGTTTAGGTTTTTTTTGATTGATTTTGATGTGTGTGCCGAATAAATATGTTTTCTTTCTTCCTTTCACACCTGTTACGAAGTGTGGTATTATAAAGATCCCCCTCTACGCCACCCCCTGAATGGGTCACATAGTAGGGGTATGTTCCCTGTAAAATGGTTATTAAATTGTCATCAGCTGTTTAGCCTATTTTTAACCATGTTGGGGGCGGGTTCCAGTCTAAACGTTAAGGCCGAAGCACACCAGATGCGTGACGTGTGCACGCGCGTGACCCACGCACGCAGAGCCGCATCTTGTCACAAACCGAGTCCGTGCGCGTGTATAGTGGAACGGCAACGTCGCACACGCGCCTGCAGTTGTACGTTGTATTATATGGCGCTCCCTGTTAGATGCCAGACCGGGCACGCACGCATACGCATCCGTCATTGCTGCACGTGCGCACGCACGCAAAGTTGTATTTATTTACAAATAGAAAGCAGCTTACGGCCTCTTTTCCATTACACGGTTGTTCAAACGTACGGTGTGTAAGCCGTACGGTTGAAAAAACGTGCTAGCTTGTACATGATACGGCAAAATCACCGCGCGAGACATTGGTAAGTACTGGCTAGTAGCGCTTTTTACTCGGGCTGTGTAGGACGTGCTGCGTCATGAATTTTCTTACGAAAAAAAAGATTATAGTTGCTTATTACATATATAGGAAAAAGAAAATAGAAAAAAAAGGGAAGTAAGGTTTTGGATACATCCGATTTAAATATTTCTTTCCAGGAATCATATTTAAGCCGCTTATTTTTATAATCGTCGATGGTCTTATCCCATATTACAGGCCTTTCTTGAATCAACGTAATTAATAATTCTTGATTAATGTTCATTTTATAATAAAATCGCGAAACAGCGTATATAAGCGGTCACGAATCCGTGCGTACGTCCGGCACCGTCGACACACCCCGATAGACTGCCATACAACACTGGTGAAAATCACGCCGTGCGTAGACGCGGCGCGCCGAGGGGCAGTCACGGCGCACGCGGCCGCGGCGCCGCACGGTGGGCTGAAAATCGGCTTTCATAGACTTAGGGATTTCAATTTGTAAGTGCTTGTTTTTATGCCGGATATCGCTTCTATTAGTCATTACTATGTACAAAAATGACACCCGAGTTAATTCTACCCAAAAACGAAGGAAATATAATTTTTTTACGAAAAATTTGTATGAAGCTAGTATGAAAAATCGAATTATCTCCTAAACGGCATGTTTAACCGTAATATCCTTGGAGATGGTCATAGTGCTAATTATTTATGATTTTTTGGTTGGCGATTGGACGAAAAATTTAATGCCGTTTTTTTTTTTAAAAATCGTCAAAATATTTTTATTTATTTTTACATGTAAAACGATCCCTTTTAGTGTCTAAGTTAAAAAGTTCGATATGTTATTAACCCAAATATTAAGAACACACGAAACAAGAAAAATAAAATAAAAAAATTGCTGTTTTTGACACATTTATATTAATTTAAATAAAAAAAGATTTATATTGAAGTAACATATGAAGTTATATTTTATACAAAATAAGTTAATTTAAGGAATTAATACTAAGCATTCGTAAAATAAAGTAAAATAAATAAAAAAAATAAAACATATCATTAAATATTACAAAAAAACCCAAACACACTCAAATACAAATTTACAAATATGTACATATATATCTTTTTTACAAATTTTCCTTATCACTCTCGTTGTCAGACTCCAATTCTGAGTCAGCATCCAGATTGGATATATCCAAAAATTCGAACTCAGTTTCCTGAAATTGAATTAAGTCGAGAGTTTCAGCAAAAAAGCTCTGCTTTTTCTTGGCATCTAACTTAGGCCTTTGTGCACTTAGCAAAGGGTCCGAAGAAACAACAAGCATATTTAAAATGTCTTGATTGGAATCCTGCCTGCTTCTTTTCCGCGAATGATGTTCTCGAAACCTCCTAAAATCTTTGTTTCGAGACTCTGAGGCTTCTTCCGAGAGAGTCCCAATCGGCACAATATTATTTTTCTCGATTATGTCAGCCCCATGGATTAGTAACTTATGAACGGTTGACGACATGTAGTACCAGTCGTATAGTAATACGTACTTTTCTGCTGTTTTGCGAGCATAATCTCTAAATTTTATTATATCGATCTGCTCTCCAGATGTAATTGCTTGTAAAATTACAGCAAATCTTTTGATGAGGTCTTCATCCAAACCGGTTATAGCTGCGGTTTTATTAGGAAACTCAAAGAATTTTCTTGCAGTATTCCCGTCATTGGTGGTTCCCGAGCCTTGTTTTACTATATCAATCAACAGATTGAGCTCATCTTTGAATTTATTTTGAATTATTTTCTTTCTTGTCTGTAGCATTTCTTTGTGCTCATCACTTCTCGCTGCCCACCGTTTGAAGTCCAGTCTGTATGCAATGTGTAACAGACATTCCATACAATTTATACGGGCGTGTAGGGATGACAAGCCAAACTCATACAGGTCCGAACACACAATTTTTGATGTTACAGCATCTAAGCGGTTCATTTCTGTAGGCTTTGCTAAGCACAGGTAGCACGATGCATTTGATCTAGCTTCAGAAAGGTAAGTACAGACTTTAGCGTCGATCATCGTCATCATTAGTTGATGAGTCACCCTATTATTATTATTGCACTCTGTGGGGATAAGGGCCTCAATTTCTTCATCCATTTGTTTTTTCAGCCCAAGGACAACTGCTTCACTCTCCTTTACAAAAGTAAACTGAACTGGACGACAATACAAAACTGAGCATGGTTTTGGGTTCGTCCATAAAATGTTGTCTCCATCTGTCAGTTTTAGTGGCACCAAGGAGGTCATGAAAATGCTTGAATCATCTTCCTCACCCTCAATTTTCTGCTTGTATCGGCTTTGGTTAGAAGCACCGTCAAATCCCCACTTGGATATCAGCTTCAACTGCTTGTTATGCTCTTCGTTAGAAAGGCTTTGAAGGATTCTTGTAACCGTGATATCAAGTAAAGCTTGAAGTGTAATCCTAGCCGATGAATCAGTAACTGTCACTGATTGCTTCGGAGGGTAGCAATCAAGCTTAGTTTGTTGCACTTTATAGTAAGATGGATAAATATCTTTAGCACCTTCTCGAATGGCAGCCTCACGCAACGTAATATATTGCCACTTTGAGAGTTTTAGCGAAAGAAGCAATCCAAGCGCCTTTTCTGGCGTAAATATGATTGTTTTCGCTGGTTTCTTAAGCGTTTCATTTAATTTAGCGGCTGCTTCAGGATTTTTCATCATGTATTCGATGACAGAGGCGATATCTCCATGCCCTTCTTCTTTTAAACGTGCTGCAGCTGCATATGCCAATTCACTGGAACCTTCGCCTGTGTGTTCATCAGATCTTCTCTTTTTTTGTTTACTTCCCAGGTCTTCGAATGGTTTACGGGATCTTTTCGTCATTGTTCCAATGGACGTTGATGTCGACGGTTCTGGAGAGACTGAGGGCGCTCTTGGTATCTCATCAACACTTGGTTCTTGATTAACTAAAGTTTGCACAAAACTCGGCCAATCAATATTTGCTCCCAACCAATTCTCGTACTTTCTCCTGAAATTATCAAGGAATCGGTTGGATTTCTCCCACCTTTGTAAAGCGGCTCGCGTAAATCTCCGACAAAATTCTTTGAGAACAACATAATCTTCGTCAGACAGGCAATCGCCTATGCGGGATACAACTGCACTAAACAATACTTCATGATCAAATGAAGTACGAGAGTACTTCATTTGATCGAAGTGAGAACTTCGTAGAAGAACAAACAAGTCTAAATTGGTCATTAAACTTTCCATTTTAAGATTTTATAGTCGCAGATTTAGTGTTAGCAGTTACACAGTTGTGAACAAATTAAATTATAAAACAAAACTTTAGCCCTTTTATGGCAAAACGACAATAATTAGGTAACTACCCTCATTAGTTATCTCCTCATTAGCTAATGAAAATCTATAATTGTCACTAACTATTCTTAGAACTCATAGCACTGCTAATTAACAAATTAGCTTACTTATCAGGAAATGTTAAATATAATCCATTGTCGTGAGATATTGAAAATCATTAAATCACCTATTAAGACTCATTAGAAGACCTAATCAGTGTAGTTACTTAATCACTTCTTTTTGGACTCATTAGAAGACAATTGGTAATTTGGTTGTATGAAAAGTTTTAAAACTCATTTTGTGTTGATAAATATCTAGCTCAAACATAGTTGGCTACGTGTGGGTGTACTATAAACCTCTGCCAACTCCTTCGGAAATATAGGAGTGATGCTATTTTATGTTATGTGTAGTTAAAAGTCCGTGTTCTTCAACATAAACACCAAAAGGAATCGTTTCATACGTAAAAACAAATAAAAATATTTTGACGATTTTTAAAAAAAAACGGCATTAAAATTTTTGTCCAATCGTCAACCAAAAAATCATAAATAATTAGCACTATGACCATCTCTAAGGATATTACGGTTAAACATGCCGTTTAGGAGATAATTCGATTTTTCATACTAGCTTCATACAAATTTTTCGTAAAAAAATTATATTTCCTTCGGTTTTGAGCAGAATTAACTCGGGTGTCATTTTTGTACATAATAATGACTAATAGAAGCGATATCCGGCATAAAAACAAGCACTTGCAAATTGAAATCCCTAAGTCTATGAAAGCCGATTTTCAGCCCACCGTGCGCCGTGCCTTGGCGCCACCGTGCATGTCGACAAGCTCATATAGTGATCCATACCACACTGACGACCGTGCCTACACGCGGCGAATTAACCGTAGATTTTCACGGCGAGAAACCGTGTAATGGAAAAGAGGCCTACGTGTTTTAGCTTTTAGCAGCTTACTTTTTTTGCAATGGAGACAATTTTATAGGAAAAACTAATAGAAATCGTCAACCCAAAGTCTCTTTGTAGCAGCAGAAGATTTTTATCAGCAATAAAGCTTCTTCATCAGAAGAACTGCTGTTGTCTAAAATCTTTTCGCTAAATGATCTCAACTCCAAACCAAATACCTGCTGGCAAGCCGGCTCGCACGTGCGTGCAGCAGTTCTGCGTAACGTCATGCGTGCGCGCGCGACGTGTGTTGCACCGATCTTGGCCGGTGTGACAGCGCTCGCACGCGCGTGTGCACGTCACGTCACGCCACGCATCCGGTGTTTCTTTAAATGAAATCTTTTTAACCGACTTCAAAAAAAGGAGAACCGATTTTGTTGATTCTTTTTTTACTAGAAAGCTGTCTCTTCCCATGTGTTTAATTTTATTTATATTGCTTAGGTAGTTTATGAGTCTATAATACATATTTTTTCTCTATGTCTATATGGATGATCTGCTAATCGTTTAGTAACAATGGAAAATGAATACTTGATAAAAAAAGAGATATATCATAAAACTATATCTATCATAATATATATCATATAATTTTATGATATATACTTACATATAATATACCTATATAGTACTGAAATAAAAAAAAAATTTGCAAAAAATAAAACCGACTTCCCAAAAAAAAAGATAGTGGAAAATAACTTTATTTCCCTAACTCGGTGACTTTTGTTGGTTTCGTTGACTTTTTTGCCACCAACTTTTTTCTTTAATTTATTAATTACTAGCTTTCGCCCGCTTTAAATTCGGGATAAGACAGTTCCCCCCTTCCTGATTTGCAGGTACCTGCCACCTGTAGCTTTTGCGCTAGCGCCTTATTTATTGTAATAGCAATGCTAAGTTCTCCCTTTTTTTCCCTCTTTCTCCCTAATTTTTCACTCTTTTTTTTTTTTAAAAAAAAAAGCCTATGTCCGTCTCCAGGGTCCCAACTATCTCTGTACCAAAATTCATCAAAATCGTATTCGATTTTATTTCATTCCCTTATTAGATCACTTTGTTATCTATCTGTCTGTTTGTCTGTCAAGACTTTTCATCTCGGAAACGCGTGAAGGTATAAAGTTGAAATCAAAACCATATACTTACTCAACTTATGTACTTACCTCTGTGGTCTCTTTATGCTGTGAAAAAATAACCCCTCTAAGTCTACGGAGTCTAAAGATATGGCTGTTTATGTCGCAAGTTTGTACGGAACTATCGGTGTGTGAGTCTGACATTCCTGACAACTTCTTCCGCTCTGGGCGGAGCGAAGGGAAGTGTCAGACTTTTGCCGACTAAAATCCACCCATGTTCCTTCTTTCACCCTTTCCGGGCCCTCGGTATCTCTTTCGATTTTTCGAACAACCCGCAAACCCGGTTTCACGTAGCCTGATCCACGTTCAAGGGTCATCAGTTCTCTAACGTAGCTTTCCTATTGCCAATAGGGAATATGCAAGTACTCTTGACCGGTTTTTAATTCTTTTTCAGATGCAACTAGAAAACGCAGTAGGTGACCGAGTTTTCGGTACCTTTGCAGAGAACCTAGCCTTCCTATTGAGCTGCCTACAAAGTGGAGTTGATCGTCGTTGCAAGAGCATGCTGTTCATACTAGAAGAGTTTGACATGTTCTGTCACAGTGGACGCACACAGACCTTGTTGTACAACTTGTTTGATATAACGCATAGCGAGCAAGCTCCCATGTGTGTGTTGGGTAAGTAGCTTTATTTCGTTCAGGCGACGAAAAGAGGGTTCATTTGTGTAAGATACCTACCATTATAACACACTCATCATCATTTTCCTGCCCTTGTCCTATTCTATTTGGGGTCGGCGCAACACGTTTTCTTCTTCCATTCTCCCCTATCAGACGTCACGGCATCATTTACTCCTTTCTCCTTCATATCATTTCTTACACAATCCATCCATCTTTTCTTTGGCCTTGCTCTCGCTCTCCGTCCATCAACATCCATCACTACCACTTCTTCTATTTTCTGACTATCTCAACGATCGTCATCAATGTCTAAAAATGGGTCAGTTTACAAGCTCTGAACTTAAAAATAGTTGTTTTGGTATTCCACAAGGTAGCATTTTGGGCCCTACCTTATTTTTAATCTATATAAATGGACTATGCAGCCTGTCACTCCAAAATGGTGTTATAATGTCTTATGCGGATGACACCGCCCTATTGTTTTCAGCTAAAACAAGAGTTGAGGTCTATAAAAATGCTCAAAATGGTTTTAACATTGTGTCTAATTGGCTCCGTAATAATCTCCTAACATTAAATGCAGATAAAACAAAATACATTTTATTTACAATGAGAAATATTAAGATACCGCTTACTAACCTAAACATTCACGCACATAATTATTGCACGTACGCTGACACTGCATGTTCTTGCCCCACTTTAGCTAAAGCTGACCATTTAAAATATCTAGGTGTCACCATTGACTCAAATCTAAATTTCCGTAAACATATCGAAGTACTCTGTACAAGAGTGCGCAAATTAATATATGTTTTTAAGAATTTACGGAACATAGCCGACTATAAACTAATTAAACAGGTCTATTTGGCTTTGTGTCAATCCATTCTTACATATTGCATAACTTCTTGGGGTGGTGCGGCAAAAACTATTTTACTCCCCTTAGAGCGTGCTCAAAGAGCTATTCTAAAGGTTGCTACCTTTCGCCCTTTTAGATTTCCTACGCAACAACTCTACATAGCATGTAGTGTGCTTACTGTGCGGCAATTATTTATTTTAAGCACAGTACTACACCAGCACACTGCACTTCCTTTTGACCCTGTACCTTTTGACAGGAGAAGAAAGGACTTGGTTTGCATAAAGCCCCAAACTAAACATGTGTTTGCCAGTCGTTTTTATGTATTCTTAGGACCTTTTCTATATAATAGGCTTAACAAGGAGCTAAGCTTCTATAGTGTAAGGTATAAGAAATGTAGCAAAATGTTGTCAGAATATTTAGCAACACTCAATTACGCAGACACGGAAAAACTTCTAGAAATTTTGCCATGAAGATATTTGATCCCCTCGTGTTTACTTTAGTATTATTACATAGGCTTAGATTTAGGTATTAATGTACTATTAAGCTTTTTCTCGTAGTTGTTTAAAATAGATAATTTTATTGTTTTATATAAAGTTATAGTTTATCTTTTGTCCCTTGTTTATTGGTTTGTAAAGTGATGGCCCGAAACACAGGTTTCTATTAACCTAGATCGGGCGGGTCGCTACCTAACATTGCAATTCCGAACCACCATTACTTGCACCTATACTATTAATATTTTTAGTTTATTTTTAGGCACTATAATTGTATGGAAAATATTATTACTGTTGACTTAATATTTTTTTGTGAACGTTTATATTTGAATAAATTATTAAATTATTATTATTATCACTCTTTTAGTGACATGTCCTTCATCCCTCCTCTATTATAATACAACTAAAAAGTTGAAATAAATAGTACATAGGTTTAAAGAATTTATTCTCATAAGAACAATTACAGTTCACTTAAAATGAGATACAAATTATAATCTTAAAATTAATGTTGCAAATCTTCGCATGGTGCGTTGACGACGTCATCGGTTACTTAATATATGTCTTCTTACTTTAGATTTAAACATATTAATGCTTTCACATATCTTTATTTCTTCCGGTAAATCATTGAACAGTCGTGCTCCTTCAAACAGTATTGTTTTTTTGCCGTAATTAGTTCGTGTGCGTGCAGTCATTAGTTGGAACCTGTTTTTGCTTCTAGTATTGTATGTTATTGACTTTTTACGTATTTTAATATTCGATTGTACAGAATTAGTGGTGATTTTTTTAATAAGAATGCATGTGTAGAATGTGTAAAGCTGTTTGAGATTTAGTAGGTTTGTTTTTTCATAAAGTTTTTTTGTTGGGTATAAATAGTTATAATGGAATAGTATTTTAATAATTTTGTTTTGTGTTCTTTGTAATGAATTTAGGTTTGACTTATTGGCTGATCCCCATAGCTCGATTAGGTATTCCAGGTTAGATTTTACTAGAGAGTTATATATAATTTGTCTTACTTTCTTTGGTATACAGTTTCTAATATTTCGTACCGCACATAAACATATTCTAATATTTCGTACATAAACTATGATTTATCTAATTATTTTTTTCCCCGCGCTTTGTCTTCTCATACTGATGGAGAAACAAAGGTATAACATCGGTAAACAAACTAATATTAAAAATAAGAAATTCAACAATTTTTTGAATTTTGAACTCAAATGAATATCATTTTTTTGTTATAAGCAAACTTGCTTTTGCCCGTGGCTTCGCTCGCGATAAATTCGGGGTAACACAGTACCCCTTTCCTGAATATAATTATAGATTGTAAAAGCAAAGCTAAGTTTTCCCTTTTCTTCCCTCTTTCTCCCTCACTTCTCACTTAAAAAAAAGGTCTATGTCCGTCTCCAGGGTCTCAACTCTCTCTGATCCAAAATCCATCAAAATCGGTTTAGCCATTTAGACGTGAAGACGTAACAAACAAACAAACTCACTTTCGCTTTTATAATATTAGTAAGGATTAAGTAGGATGGAGCGACTACTTATCTGACATCCACAACCCAGTTAGTACCTACTGGGTAATACGATAATCCTTGGTTGTCAAAATTTCGAGCCCCTGACTGTCTGTAACGACTGCCTACCAATCAACAAATGACAGCTGGGACTAACTGCTTAAAGTTCTTCGTGATTGACGAAGGATACTCGGAATCTAATTATGGTTAGGTTACCCATCCACAGAACGACCTAGGCAAACGCGGCTTAAGGAAACTTCACTCATCGACCCGTGCGACTGTTATTATTTCGCCAAATTTAAGCACTGATTGTCCAGGTATCACCAACCGTATAGACGTGATGGAACTCCTAGAGAAGCGCGTCAAGTCCCGCTTCTCGCACCGCCACCTCTTCATCTTCCCAAACGAGGACGACGCACAGAGGGCGCCACATTACAAGTACAGAGATGTGCTGGTACAGCTGCTGAAGATGCCTGTCATGGAGAAGAGTGTGCGTAAGACGAAGAAGGGAAGGAGCCGGAGGAATACAGGTAATACATACAGTCTAGAAAACTGATTCAAATTCAAAGCATTCGTTTTATTAACACCTTGCTGGGCAAAGATCTCTTCTCTTCTCATATAGAGAAGGCACGAGCTTTGATCACCACGCTTGCTCAAGACGGGCGACCGTTGGCGATTATAGTCTTATACCTATATTTTTTTTTATAAAACGTTGCCCTACACTAGGAATTTCTCCTGTATCGTGGGTGCGTTTACAAACATTTAAACTAACAACACAAACAACCAGTCCCGGAACAACTACCTGTAGGCCATACTAATATTTGTTCCGCGCGGGGATCGAACCCGCGACACGCAGACGTCACTTGTGGCGAAAAAATGTAGCAACGCGTGACGTCACACGTAACTTTAATGGGCTATATCTTTGTCATTTTTGGCCTAATTTACAAATAAAAAAATACGTGTCCCTTATTTTTCAATACCTACTTTAGAAGACGGACTAATCATTTTTTTTTTATTTGGAAACTACCCTACTCTAGGTTTGATGTCTTATTGTGTTTGTGATGTTTTTTTTTTGCGGATTTGAAATCATCAAATAATATCCCCCGTTCTGGGCGGAGCGGGGGGGAGTGTCAGACTTGTACTGACTAAAACCCACCCATGTTCCTTCTATTGCCCTTTATGTTTCGGGGCCGCGGTATCTCTTTCGAACAACCCGCAACCCCGGTAGGTGTTGGCCCTGGCGGGCCCCTCTGCTTTGCTGACATCTCTTTGAGGCGCGCGTGGAACACTAACGCGCCGTCGACACGGCCTGTCGTCAATAGACGGACGGACGGTGAGCTACCCATTGCTCACCGTCCACAGGCCCGCGTCTCTGATGCCTTAGGCCTGAAACTGCGTTAAGCGGGCTCCCGCGCGGTTTCATACAAAGTGCACCGTCGCCGTCGCGGGGACACGCACGGGTCCCTCCAGCGGTAACACGCGCGGGCTTGTTCAGTCAATAACGCTTGATGAAAAGCTTATGAAAATGACTTTCGACAGAAAAAGAGTAATTGTGGATCTGCTGTGTCGTTCTGTCATATGGGGTCAAGCGAATGAACTCTTAAGGTAACTTCTGAGGGTCCTTCACGTACCAACGGAGCCCACGCGCGCAGACACGCGACGGTTGCACGTCGCGGGCGCCCGCTTAACGCAGTTTCAGGCCTTAGATAAACTTTTAGAAAGTACATATCAATTGAAAAAGCCACATTGCTAACTAAAACGCGTTTTTTTTCTTTCCAGCAACCACAGAAGACATGGAAACAGACACAGCGTCCACTGCTCATACTCTACCAACACATCTACAATCTCGGTTAGACCTACAAGCTTTAGACCCTGACTTCATTCTAGACTGGAACGAGCACATCTCCAGCTTAGCACAGGATCAGAAAGTGACTGATTGTTTGGAGAAGTTCTGCTATTATACTGTGAATGAACAGATTTTTAGGAATGTTCTGGTAAGTTACCATTGACCAACCGTGTCGTCAAAACTGGCGCAGTGGTTGAGCGATCGACTGCTGCGCTGTGTGTCGCGGGTTCGATCCCCGCACGAAACAAACATTTGCATGATCTGCAGATAGTTGTTTCGGGTCTGGGTGTTTGTGTATGTGTGTATAAATGTTTGTAAACGCACCCACGATACAGGAGAAATTCCTAGTGTGGGGCAACGTTTAATTAAAAAAAAACAAAAAAAAAAATTGGTTGTTTGTAAAGTAGGTTTACGATCGAGATGTTTACGTGATAACGTCTTATTGGTGATATAAATTATCACCAGTAGTGACATCTAAAATGAAATTAAGTACTAATTTAAAGTTTTTTTTTCGAGCCAAGTAACAGATGGCGCCACCATCTTTATGAAATGTCGCTTGTGAGGTTTTGGTGTGACACAAGTTTCTGAACATGTCACCCGACTAAAACGATTTTAAAGACGTTATCACGTCAAAAATTCATATCCTTTAGAAATACCCGTTTTCAATGGATAATAAGTACGGGGTTGTAGCTGGTAGGGACACCAACATAACAACAGGACGAAAACGGTAACGAAATATGTGGAAATATGTGGGGGGTCGGATGGGAAATCACATACTAACTTCCCTCGCTCTGGGCGGAGCGAGGGGGGTATTTCTGACTGACCAAAATCCACTCATGTTCCTTGTTTTACCCTTTGTGTTCCGGGGCCGCGGTATCTCTTTCGAATAACCCGCAACCCGGCAGGCGCTGGCCTTGGTTGACCCCTCTGCTTTGCTGAAATCTCTTTGAGTCGCGCGTGGAACACTCGCGCGCCGTCGACTCTGTTGTCACTAAACGAACGGACGGTAAGCTACCAATTGCTTACCGTCCACACATCCGCGTGGCCGGGAGTCGTCTCGCGGCGCCCGATGCCCGGATTGTCACCCGCGGTGGTTGGCTTGGATTGAAGATAGCATGACTGCTTTGCAAAAGAGGTGACCGCTTCCCATTCCCTCTCGCCCTTCTCGTCGTTAAGATCCGATCAGCCGTTTAGTCGTGAAAGGTAACAATCAAACGGTAACTTTGACATTTATTTGTAATAGTATGGATTATGAGTGGATGGTTACCTCTCAAAAAGCAGAAGACTGCAGCAACGCAACTGTTTATGTCTATATGATGTCGTTTGAATTTTCAACGCTAAGGTCAACGCTGAAAGCCTAAAGTCCAACGTCACATTCAATTTTCTTGTTACCTAGTTTTATTGATATTGGAAATTGCCACTCTAGGGATTTCTCCAGTATCGTGGGTGCTTTTACGAACATTTAAACTCACATACACAAACAGCCAGAAACTAATATCTGTAGGTCATACAAATTTTTGTTCCGTGCGAGCATCGAACCCGCGACATGCAGCGTAGCAGTCGATCACTCAGCTACTGCGTCAACACTGCCGTCAAATTTTAATTTAAACCTCCATAGTAAAACTATTGTTTTTTTTTATTACAGTTTGAGTTAATATCAAGACTATCCACCGACAATCCTTTCATAGACGTATCAGATCTATCATCAATCATAGACAAAACCGTCGCTCCAGAACATAGAGTGAAGCTTCTACAATCATTGTCTATACTCGAGTTGTCTCTGGTCATTGCTATGAAACATGGCATGGAGATATTTGATGGACAGCCTATGAATTTCGAAATGGTATTACATAGGTAAGTAAAACTATTTTTTTAAATTAAAACAATTGAATGTTCATTTGGGGAACTCGTGAAAATGCACCACTTTCAATAATCAATAATAATAAAAACAAAATAAAAGAGGAACACCTTAACATTAAGCTCATCATTTCCCTGCCCTTGTCCAATTTTATTTGGGGTCGGCGCAACACGTTTTCTTCTTCTATTCTCCCCTATCAGACGTCACGGCATCATTTACTCCTTGCTCCTTCATATAATTCCTTACACAATCCATCCATCTTTACTTTGCCCTTCGTCTCGCTCTCCGTCTATCAACATTCAGATCCATCACTCTTTTAGTCACATGTCCTTCAGCCCTCCTCATTACATGTCCATACCAAGACAAACGACTCCCTTTCAATTGTTCTGTAACAGGCGCAACTTTCAAACTTGCTTTAATATTTTCATTTATCCATTCTTGTCACTCCACACATCCATCACAACATTCTCATCTCCGCTACATGCAATCGTTTTTCATCCCCCTTTTTTACCGCCACCTTAACATTAATCTAAATAAAATAAACAATGCCAAAAGGGCCTCAGCTCAGCATAATGCCAAATGGCAACACAAGACCGCCACCTGACGCTGATTTTCAGCTGCATCCCTATGACAATAACGCGGAAATCGATCCTACAAAACAAACACACACACACCCAAACATGTATGCAAAATTTAAGCTCAATCGAATAACCGTAAAGTGAGTGAAATGTAACTTCCAAAATCTTTTTATAGTAATTAAATGGGATATTTATTTCGGCATTATCATAATTTTCCTGACCTTGGCCCATTCTGTTTGGGGTCGGCGCAACGTTTTCTTCTCCCATTCTCCGCTATCTGATGAAAAGGCATCATTTACTCGTTTCTCCTTTATATCATTCCTTACACAATCCATACAATTATTATTATAATCCACCCAATATTTATTTCTGCATTAATTAATATAAATTAAAATAACTTATAATTAAACTTAAAATGGCAAAAATTATTAAAATATTTTTTTTTATATTTCGTTATTAAAGTATAGGCGTGTGAAAAACAATATTCTTGTCCACAGATACACAAAATTCGCCAACTCAAATTCGTCAACGCAAACAGTCCCGCGCCCCGTCATCTTAAAAGCCTTTGAACACCTTCAAGAGTTAGAAGTAATCATGCCAGTTCGCAGTACCGACTCCATACACAACTCTGCTGACCCCACAGCCAGCCGAGTGCAGAAAGAGTATAAACTGTTCACCTTAGCTGTCCCTCGCGAGGATATCAGCGAGGCTGTAAAGAGTTTCAAGGCGTTACCCACTGAAATTAATCACTGGTTCAGTAATTCTGTTGTTTAATTTTTTGGTATGGCAACACTGTTTTTGTTACTTGGCAACACTTTCAAAGTTTAACCACTGAAATCATTGGTTTAGTGAATCTGTTGTTTGATCGTATATGGCAATACTGTTTGTTTCTGTTGCCGATACTTAAAAAAAGTAGATATTTTTTGTGGCAACTCTTTTCTAGGGGTAATTATTTTTTGTGTAAACTTAGTTGAAAAATTATGATGGTCACATTTAGACAGTCTTGCCAACACAAATAAATCAGTTGTTTAAGTTATTTATTTATTAATTAAGTAATAAAAATCGTTTTTATTTTCAACATTTTTTATTTGCTTTGAATTAACTTGCTAAGAATTTGCTAACACAAATAATTGCTGTTTGGGATAACATCTAGTGGGTATAATTAGTGTTACAACGATAAATCGATAAAACTTAGGAGTTCGGGGGTAAGAGCAACCATTTACGTCATCTGTCATGAAATCGCATG
The DNA here is from genome assembly GCA_905475445.1 of Ochropleura plecta. Taxonomy (NCBI): domain Eukaryota; kingdom Metazoa; phylum Arthropoda; class Insecta; order Lepidoptera; family Noctuidae; genus Ochropleura; species Ochropleura plecta. Next base: position 4,008,786 of record FR997750.1, on the reverse strand, counting down.
TCTCCACGTTCTATACTTTTCTGTCGCTCAAAGACATAAGTTGCGTGCATTAGTGCGAGGAATAAAAAGTCACTGCATTGATGTGGTGCCTTTATCGATAAAACGTTGACATTGTTTGTGAATTTTCGGATGGAATTAATGATACAATTCTGAAGACGACCGGAACTTCAAACCACACAATATTTTGTTTGATATTAACCAGATCGATTACTCGCAAAACGGGGTAATATTATAAAGGTTTGGAAATAGAAAGGAGATTAGTTGTTGTTAAAAATATATATAAATTTTATAACTTTTAAACAGTTTTCAAAATACAATACAATTTGAATTGGTTAGCAGATGTATCATAAAAATGTAGTTACAATCGGCAAAGGAGATAAGTTACCACAATCGGCAGTTTTTTATTCTTAAAAATATATGAATGTTTTCGATGAAGTTTATAATAGAAACAAAACAGTTCATTAAATAAATTGAGTTGAAAACTCACATCCGTGTAAAAAAAAATCATAACTGCGAGATTTAAAATTGCAACGTAGGTTAAGATTTAGTGGCAGCTGTTGCTCAGGCCATTCAACTTGATTCTTGGTAACTCAACCATCTCCTGCCAGCTAAACAAGGTGGATGTTAACATCGACTATATATTTTATTACGCGGCGCGCTGATCTGTCTATCACCACTATGACTATATATGAAGAGCCTGGTTACTTATTTCCTTTGCTGACTGTACCTACCAACCTATCTATTGTATTTATCTCTTAATTAAATTACCAAAGCCAAATAATTCAATGTTAGTAACACCAGTGAACACAGTGAGTTGAAAACTAATTCTACATTTGAATTATTAGGTGGACCATACTGCTACCCTACCATGACGTCTTAAAGCAGAACTTATTCCACTGAGGGAAAGAGACAGAGCTATACAGGGTGTCTAGCACCATCTCTTTCCCTCAGTGGAATAAGTTCTGCTTTAAGATGTCATGGTAGGCCTACTGATTAATAGTACATTACGATATTAGTGCGTTAAGATGGTTATAACATGCGAGTCGGAATTTCAGCCGGAGCCGAAGGCGAGGGCAAGGCAAAAATGGCGCGAGGATTATTTTCTGCCGTGGCTGTGTGAACATGTTGGCAAAGACTTGAGCATGCAGCCAAGTTTTTAAATTACCGAATAAACTGTTTTTTTTTTAATTTTAAATAAACTCAATCTGTGAATGCACACTGTTGCTTTCCCGCCATTTTAACAGCGCGCTAGCGCTGCCTACTGACTGGCGCCGCGCGGCGATTAGTTCGAAATTTGAAAGCAACAGCGCGCTGCTCACTAGCTGGAGTCGTGCGGCGGCGATCAGTTCCAAATATGAAATGGCAAATAATACTGTTATGGAATTTGTATGGACTATGGCCCTGCGCAGACGACAGACTATCCGTGACGCACTTTTTAGTCTGTGAAAATAGAACCTATGCAATTATATGCAGTAACGCACACGACGCGCAAAAAGTCTGGCGCACAAAAAATCCGTGTAATTCGGGCAGACCGCACCGCGCCGCGGCGCGCCGCTCCGCACAAAAAGTGTGTGAAAAAAATTGAACGTTTGCTTCAACGCGCGCTAACGCAGACGGCGCACACTTTAGTCGGCAATCTGCATTTGCTAGGGGTGGACGTAACGCACGCGATCTATTATCATGGCGCCAGAGGTCGATGTAACTATCTTTATATATATAATTCTTCTGTGAGTGTGTATGTCACTGAACTTCTCTCAAACGACTGGACCGATTTTGATGAAATTTTTTGTGTGTGTTCAAGGGGATCTGGGAATGGTTTAGATTCACAATTTGTCCGCTGGACAATGTTTTTTTAATTAATTTTTAATTTATTAGTAGTTGTTGATTTTGGAATGTTTTACATTGGATCCGACAGACGGCGCTACCATCGCAGTGTCAAATTTTAAATAATATTCGAATTTTAATTTTAGTCTGTCCCGACAGTTAGCGCTGCGATCAAATTAAAAAAAAAGTTTTGTTATCATTGTGTTATTGTAGACCATGTGCTGGATCAAATATTAAATTTAGGCCCTGCGCAGACGACAGACTATCCGTGACGCACTTTTTAGTCTGTGAAAATAGAACCTATGCAATTGTATGCAGTAACGCACACGACGCGCAAAAAGTCTGGCGCACAAAAAATCCGTGTAATTCGGGCAGACCGCACCGCGCCGCGGCGCGCCGCTTCGCACAAAAGTGTGTGAAAAAAATTGAACGTTTGCTTCAACGCGCGCTAACGCAGACGGCGCACACTTGAGTCGGCAATCTGCATTTGCTAGGGGTGGACGTAACGCACGCGATCTATTATCATGGCGCCAGAGGTCGATGTAACTATGTATATATACATATACTATGTAATACTTCGCGATCTCTGCACGATTTCCATAGCGTCTACGTCCCTACAGCTCTGCCGACAAAATGATCAAAGATGTGCGTCGTGTGCGTTGAGTCTGTGAAAAATCCGCGACCGACTTTTTGCGCGCCATGCAGACTTTTTGTGCGCCGCAGACTCGATCGCACAAAAAGTGTGCCGTCTGCGCAGGGCCTAAAAGGTACTGAGTGTTTTGAGAAGAGTTTTGAAGGTAGACAGGACAACGTCTGTCGGGTCCGCTAGTGTATATATACTATGTAATACTTCGCGATCTCTGCACGATTTCCATAGCGTCTACGTCCCTACAGCTCTGCCGACAAAATGATCGAAGTTGTGCGTCGTGTGCGTTGAGTCTGTGAAAAATCCGCGACCGACTTTTTGCGCGCCATGCAGACTTTTTGTGCGCCGCAGACTCGATCGCACAAAAAGTGTGCCGTCTGCGCAGGGCCTTAAACTTAACTATTTGCTTTGGTAACACACGCGTTTTTTATGACCCTCTTTACATATTTAAAACCGGTGGAATTACACCAGCTTTACGAGCAAGGGTGTTAAAAAAGAAATAACCGCTCAACTGCGATTCTGACTCGCACACCGAGGGTTCTGTACAAACTTGCGACATAAATGGCCATATCTTTGACTGCGTAGACTTAGAGATATTTGTCCACAACTCCAAGGGACCACAGACTTGAGTAAATGGTCAACTCTATACCGTCATGCGTTTCCGAGATAAAGGGTCTTGTCAGACGGACAATAAAGTGATCCAATAAGGGTTCCGTTTTTCCTTTTGAGGTACGAAACCCTAAAAATAGTCAAGTACCTATTTGATACGCAAGTTCTTTTCGCAGTGTTAGCCCTGCGTCCTGCAGTCTCTGTAACACAGCGCTCAACCGCTCTAAATGTTGCTCTTGAGTATGACCCGTTACACAAATATCGTCGAGCATACACATAACACCGTCCAGCCCTGATAATAAACACTCCATTGCTCGCTGAAAAATAGCTGGAGCGCTAGCGAGACCGAATACTAAACGCGTATATACAAACAACCCACGATGAGTATTAATACAAGTTAATTTCTGTGATGCCTCGTCTAGAACAAACTGTGAATACGCTTGCGTCAAGTCTAATTTGCTAAACTGCTGTCCCCCGTGTAGTTTTGTGAAAAGTTCTTGTGCTGTTGGCAAAGGATATTGTTCTACAACTAACTGTTTATTCACGCTTACTGAATAATCTACGCACAACCTAATTGAGCCATCTCGCTTCAATATTGGAACAATAGGCGATGCGTAATCAGAGTGTTGAACCGGTTTTAATACACCTATTCGTACCAAACGATCCAGCTCGTCATTTACTTTATCTTTAAGTGCGAATGCTATTGGCCGTGCTTTGAAAAAAACTGGTTTCGCGTCATCTTTTAATTGTAGTTTTACCCGATACTTTGTAAATAATCCAAGCTCGTCTGAGAATACAGATGGATATTGTTGTTTAAACTGTGCGGCGACATTATTTGAATTACAATAATTTATTTGCAACATTTGTAATTTAAACAGACAAATAAAGTCTCTGCCTAAAATTGGGGGCCCACCATCACGTATCACTCGTACATTAACTATGTGTGTTTTGTTTAAATACGTAATCGGTAGTTGCACTATTCCTAGACAGTTAATAATATGGCCTGTATACGTAAATAGTCGATCCGACGTTGATAGTAGTGGAAACAATTTAAAATAACTTTTGTACACCTTCTCGGAGATCGCTGTGACTGCCGACCCGGTATCGACTTCAAACTTTTGTTTAATATTTTGTATCAAAACTGTAATAGTCATCGGCTCGCCGTTACGCGTACATATTTTTTTTAACCTACCGTCATCATCACTCTCGCTCGACCCGCCAGTTCCAACGAAATTAATTTTTTTGCACATTCTACTTAGATGGCCTTTTACGTTACACTTTTTACATTTGTAATTAGCAAACCGACACTGTGACGTTTTATGATTTTTGTAGCCGCACACGGAACACTTTTCTTTGTTAGCACTGGGTTCCTTTGTGGTGGCGATCTTGAACAGAGCTTCGCTCGACGATGGCGCCTGCGCTGACGCCGACGATGACGCTGCTGCTGCTCCTTTCCGTGCATTGCGCACGCTCTCTGCCACATCCACCGCTTTTGCCAATGTCAACTCCTGAAGGTCACATGTGAAAAGTTTGTCCTTCTCCGGTCCCGGCAGCATTCCCATCACGAACCGATCACGCAGCGCCTCTTCTACATTCAGGAATCTGCAATGTGCTGTGAGGCCTCGTAGCCTCGCTGCCCACTGCGAGAATGTTTCTTCTTGACCTTGAGTAGCGGCATAGAAATTATACCGCTCACCAAATCCGCATTTCCTTGGTGTGAAATGTCTGTCGAGAAGCGTGAGAATGTCTTCGTATGGTGTCTGCGTCAGCTCCTTCGGTAACGCCAAATCGGCTGCCAGCTTGTAAGTGCTGTCGGTGAGTGCACTCAGCAATATCGCCCGTCTTTTCACTCCCTTGGGGTCTTTTTCGCTGTCGACATCGTTCGCAATGAACCATTGTGAAATGCGTTGTTTATAGTTTTGCCATGTATGGATATTATGGTCAAAACTCGACAAAATTCCAAAATGCGACATTTTAACGTTTTTTCTTTTACTTTTTGCCAATCGCGGGTAATTGCTCGTCGCCACTGATACGTATGCGTACTGAGGACAAGTGAAACGACAGATAGCTGGTAGTACACTGAGTTTATTGGTCAAGCGTCACAACTTATATAGGAGTGGATGCAACCACCCTCATATTGTTACACATATACAACAGTTTTTCACCCATATATCTTTTTTCTTTTTTAAAGAAAAACGTTGCCCCACACTAACAATTATGTTTATCAAATTAAAACTTAATCGAAACAAGTATCAGTCTATAACTATATTTACATACATTTTCTCAAACAAAATTGGTTAGTCAAAACACAAACACTTATATAAAATACTTGTGTACTAATATTATGTATTTATTTATTTATAAAAACGAGATCCAACAGCCATAACAGTAAGATAAACAATGAGGGCTATCGTATTTGAGGTTACTAGATGGCGCTAGTAGAGAGTGAGGTCTTTTTGTTAATTCTATTTAGTACCAAAACACTTTATTTTGTTATGTCAACATTATGTAAACAACAGATAGATACATTATTTACAATATTGTCCCTATAATTAGCCAACACGAAACGTTTTAAAAACATTTTTTCTCGCAGTACTAAAAATTTGAATCTCAAACTTGTTATTTAAAATCTTAAAATCATCATTCATTAGAAATGGCTTAATCTTGAATTATTCCTGACCACAATCGTGAATATTAGAAAAAATAATATTTTTTTTTAATTAAAATAAGTTTTGAAAAACGCGAACACTATGACATTTGACATTCCTAAAGACCTCATGCTACATGAGCGCCTCTAGCGGCGAATTTATGCGCGTTAGCCCCCTTTGCATAAATAACACAGAGCCAGTTACAGATCCTCACGAGTAAAAAACTGAGAAAATAGTAGAATTCTTAAGATTACATAATTATATTGAGGAAAGATTTTTTGTTTGTTTATTTGTACCGAATAGGCACCGAAGAACCGATTTCAAACATAATTTCATCAATAGAAAACTAAATTATATGGCTACATAATAATATCAAACTGCGACACTCAGGATCAGGATCTAACTAGTGGGTGAAACCGCTGGGTACAGCTACTATGCAATATAACATACATACATACCTATTATGCAATTAACTAACTCTACCTACACAAATGAAACGTTACGCCATTTACGCAAAATCTTTCGACTACACTCCTGTACTTTGCTTGCAACACTTAAGATAAAAATAAGTGTTACAAGGTCAAAAATAAACTTACCTTTTTACACGGCTACCTAAACCAATGTTTTCAGGCTTCATGTAATAACGTGTGCCAACAAGTTTCTTTTTCATCGGATGTTTCACTTGTTTATCATTTATTTGTAAGTTTATCGTTAAGTATTATATTTAAACTTATTCGTTAGTCTAACCACCTAATATTAGAACTTATAGCGCTCCTTGCCAAATCATTTTTATAATCATCTTCTTGAAATCGATACCTAAATCGATCTTGATTCGCACTAATTCTTCCTAATTCCTCTAATTCCTTTGGGGTCAAATCCTTGTACCTTTTCCCTTTAATTTCTTCTGGGAAAACATGAACAACGTTGCTTATTTCTTTATTTACTAGTGTGGCATCATTGATTTCATGGACCATAGAGTCTAGAGTTTTGTGGGGGTTATTCTCGGAGTTGCCAGGTCGCTTGTGTAAAAATCCCTGGTTGGTGAACGATGAAATTGACGGTTCGTGATCGCCCACAAATGCTTTGTTGTTGTACATTTGGAAGGCGCCTTTCTTTTTATTTGCCTGTAACAAGTATTTTATATTAATGAAACTCATTTGATGAGTAAAAGATATAAAGTGCAGACCACGGTATTTGCCGACATTCGATCCAAAATTGAAAGATTCGGTGATAATTGAAACCTCCTTCCCGTCGAGAAAGACATGTTAACTATTATTTGTCACATATTTTTATCCTTGATATCCAAGGCACGATCTTGCTTGTCACATAGGTATATGTAACGACGGCGTTCAAAAGCTTAAAGTGCTTAAAATAAAACATAAACTCATATTATTTAAAAGTGAGAGCATAACATGTGACTAACGGCAAGACAGAATGTAGGAATATTAATGTAAATGAATAGAGAAGAAGAGGAAAAATTGGTTTGCGTGAAGAATTAACGAATAAAAAATAATGAATTGAACTTCTATATACTTCTTAACTTATTTTATGTTTTGTAAAGAAAGCAATGACTTATTGTCAGGCTTACGCTGTCCTCTCATACTTAAGTATTAACGCTGTAACAACAACATTGTAAAACCGCATGGTTCTAAAGCGTGCACCTTTTCTCAACGTTTTATTAAAGCCCAATATGATTTTGAATTATATGAACTACAGTTAAATAACGATTGCGAAACGGTGACGGACAAGAAAGGCACGAAGAAGAAGATGATGATGGTATATTTTGTTCGAGGTAAGCGCTTGATACCTACTCATCATAAATGGGTACTAGCCTCGTGCAGCTTGTCCACAATAAAACCGTGACCGGTGTTCATACCGACGGTAGCCATTTGCTCGATGCTGTTGGAACGGTGGAATGGACGGAGGGCTGAGACGGCGCGGGATATACCGACCTGTGAAGGGGAAGAGTGTAGTTAGTCCATGGTAATATGAAATGCGTCAGCCTAGAATTTGATTGGCTCTGTGTTGACTAGTAATAGTTACAATAATTCTCCATGAATTCCATACGACTGATGGATGTCCAATCATTTTGTGGCATTTAATTTGGCTACTCGACCACTGAGAATGCGTTAATATCTTTGTCGTGTAAATGATCACATTTTATTCAAATGAAATGATAGATTGCAGGCGCATCGAATATGCACATTAGCTGCACCATATAATTCCTCAAACTGATGATTTTGACCTTAGTTTTAGGTAGCTGTACTGTTGATTCACAAATAAACTTCAAATTTGAATGAACAAGCGTTACTCACCAAAGGTAAGTCCGGTCTGGGAATCTTGCCATAAGCGATAGAGTGTGTCGCAATTGTAAATGTTTTTATTTTTAAGTATTTAATTAAGTATTTTATTTAATCGTGTTTATTATACCTTATTGTAAATATTCATGCATTATTATGGCATCTGGAGTATATATGTATATTTGTTTGTTTGAGAGTCAAACTATTGCACAGTCAAATTAATGTTTCATTTGACTGTGCAATACTTTAGATTTTTCTGTATTATTGTACATGTTATTCTCAAATAAGAGTATTTTTTAACTTCAGCTGTCACGAAAAATAACTTTAATATTCGTATTACCTGTCCATGTCTAATCCTATGCTCAGTAATATCAGCTCCGAGCAGTTCAGTGTATGGGTCCATGCGTATCGGCATGATCTTGTCGATGATCCAGAGCAGCGTGATGGTGACCAGGATGCCCCACGTCATGAGGCACACGCCGGTCAGGGACTGGACGCCGAGGAGGTACCAGCCGCCACCTGGGGAGGGTCAGATATGTTAGTAGAGATTAATTTTAGATCCATGTACAAATCAGAGCACTGGTTATAGGATTAAGCTAAGGTGTACCTAATGCAACTACAAGACTCCGGTAACAGCGAACCTTATTGCCTTTAAACTGGCACGAATCCAGACTCCGTGGCTGGTTCTGAGAAATTTCAGACAAAAACATTCAATAGCACTTTGTCAGAACCGGCAATCGACTTCAGGACTTCAGCAGTCGCGCTTGCGACCACTCGAACAACGAGGCAGTCATTGTGCATTTATTTAATCATAAAAAAAAATGTTTGTCGGACAACGGACACTCGTAAATTGCTGCGTACGAAATTGAGTACCTCATAGGTACAATGCAACTTAGCATTAATCTAAGTTTGACAGTTTTGCGAATGACTCACATCGAGCACGGAGCTTGTAAACAGTAAATAACTAAATGATGCTAAGATCACCTTTGAAAAGTCCGGAGCGTCCGTTAGTAGTTTCCATTGGGATTGGGTTGTCAGCAAAGAGTCCCACTGCCAGCACGCCTGCAATAAAAGGTTATGTTATAATCCTTACTTAATTATAAAAGCGAAAGTGAGTTTGTTTGTTACCTCTTCACGCTTTAATGGCTAAACCGATTTTGATGAATTTTGGTCCAGAGATAGTTGGGAATCAGGAGACGGACAGGCTAATATTAAAAAAAAAGTGAGATATGAGGGATACGAGGGCAGAAAAGGGAAAACTTAGCGTTGCTATTACAAATCAATAAGACGCAAGGGGAAAAACTGCAGGTAGCAGGTACTGTGTTATACAGAATTTAACGCGAGCGAAGCCGCGGGCAAAAGCTAGTAGATGAATAAATTAACAAAGCGGTTCGTTTAGCACCTTATACGTATGCTGAACAGTCTAACAAATCTGTTTGGTACTTTCAGAAAAGGACCATCTCAGACTATAATTTGCATAGTCCAAATGTCATCATCATCATTTTCCTGCCCTTGTCCCATTCTATTTGGGGTCGGCGCAACACGTTTTCTTCTTCCATTCTCCCCTATCAGACGTCATGGCATCATTTACTCCTTTCTCCTTCAAATCATTCCTTACACAATCCATCCATCTTTTCTTTGGCCTTCCTCTCGCTCTCCGTCTATCAACATTCAGATCATCACTCTTTTAGTCTCATGTGCTTCGTCCCTCCTCATATAAGTTGCATAGTCCTCATGTAAGTTGACCAAAATTATGTCTGTACATACCTTCAAAAAGAAATTCATAAGCTTTTGAATTTCTTTCGGCTGTTTTTTCTCAGAGTTGTCGCGTACGAAACACTAGTACGGAACACAAGATTTCAGTCAAGAAAACAATGATATCTTACCCCATAGCCCACACGCTCCATGCACAGCGGAGGCGCCAACAGGATCGTCCACGCCCATCATATCGAACAGTGGTGAAGTGCCAGACGCTATGGCGGCGCCGATGAAACCTATCAGTAAGGACTCCCAGGCGCGGTAGAGAAAACATCCGGCTGAGGTCAAATAAATGTTTAGTTAGTTATTGTACTTATTAAACCACTATGGCAATCTAAGAACAAGTTATAGCCGCACTAGAATAATTTAGCGCGCCGCCATAATCGGAAATGAGGCCGCTATCTTGTGTTTGCAATATAATTCATTAATATGATATTAAAAAAAAGAAATGAAAATATCCCTATATTATTCTATTCTTCAATTTGTAAAAACAATCCTCCCTTCTTTAGGGGTAAGTTTAATTATTTGGCAACACTGTTTGATCTGTCAAAAAAAGCCCGCCACCAAATCTCTTATCAACTAAAATAGTAGAAAATGTAATAATATGAGAGAAGAAAATGCCTGAAATTCATTTTACTGTACGGTACGACTAGAGTAATTGGCAAGGTTTGAACAAACTGAATACAATACATTACCAGTAATTGACACGAGTGATCCAAGGACGCTGTTAATAAGTTCCATAACTTCAGCCTTGCCTTTGTTTTTAATGAGCGTGAATCTAAAATTAAAATAATAGAATATGTAAGAAGGTAGGCACTTAGTTAAGAAACCCATTTAGGAAGTATATCTCCCGCTTCACTAAGATCGCTCTTTAATTTGAGCTCACAGCTTTGAATATACATACACAGTACCTATGTTAGGTTTTATTTCGTTCACATATAAAAAGTAGACCCGCCTTGTGAACTAATTGAAATTATTTGACGGCACGGTTGGCGCAGTGGCTGAGCGATCGACTGCACCGCTGCCTGTTGCGGTTTCGATCCCCGCAAGGATCAAATATTTGTATGACCTACAGGTAGTTGTTTTGGGTCTGGTTGTTTGTGTAATGTGTATGTGAGTTTAAATGTTCGTTTAAACGCACCAACGATACGGGAGAAATTCCTAGTGTAGGGGAAAGTTTTATAATAAAGAAAAAAAAAACTAGGAAAAAAATGTAGTGAGTTCAAAATTTTAGCACCCTGCATCGGGAATATGTGCCTATTCATAAATGCTTTCAATTCAAGACGTATTACTATCCTTTTTTGGTATGAAGGAAGTGAGTGAGATAGAAATACGATTTCTCGAATCGAAATCAAATCGAATCGTTTGTATTTAAGGTTACGTTCTCACAACAGTTCATTTTACATATGCTTTTAACGGATCTATCACTACTGAATAGAATATTCGTGAGCGCATCTCGTGTGACTTCTGCCATACAACTACATCAACTATCGCAAAATAAAAACGTATACGATAAAATGGGCCTGTTTAAAACACTCTGCAAAAAATAAACCGCTTTCCAAAAACTGAAAAAGAAATTAATTTACTTACTAAGTACCTAAATCGGCCAACGATTGACCGAGAAATCGCGAAACAATTTCTCAAAACCAAACTACAGTCGAATTGAGAATATCCTCCATTTTTTTAAGTATATTAAAAACGGATTGCTGTGAAAACGTACCGTACTTTATTATTACAGGAAGCTGAACTATGTTCTAATCTTAAACTTACAGCAGACCAAAGCAGCCGCCTCCGAAAGAGCCCATCATAGTCATGACAGCCGCTCGAGCTGCATACTGCCATTTGGCGCCGCTCACCTACCAACAAAATGCATAACATGAACTCCACGCCTGTAGTGCTATTCTACAAGAATACAGCGTCAAGCTTAGCGTTACCGCAACGTCAAGTTAGCGGTACGGTTGGCGCAGTGGTTGAGCGATCGACTGCTGCGCTGCGTGTCGCGGGTTCGATCCCCGCACGGAACAAATATTTCTATGACCTACAGGTAGTTGTTCCGGGATGTTTATAAACGCACCCACGATACAGGAGAAATTCCTAGTGTAGGGCAACGTTTTTATCATGGGTTATCGCTGTGCTCAAGGCTGTATTCTTCTTCTATTCAGAGAATAGCATTATTGTCTGCCTCGAAGTGTTGGGGAGAGCTGTACCGAAACACCTATAGTTCGCCAGTAATGGCCCTTTAACTGGGTAAAAGGCAAACTGACGCGGAAACAATTATCATGAATTCAGTACATCGTTCTCTTTAGGGTTTCGCACCTCAAAAAGAAACAAGAGCGGGTCAGAATCGCGCACCGAGAGTTCCTTACAAGCTAGCGACATAAACAGCCATTTTTTTTAACTGCGTAGACTTAGAGGGCTAATCTTTTTACAGCACAAAGGGACCACAGAGATAAGTTTATGGTTTTAATTTCAGCTCGATACCTCCACGCGTTCCCGAGATAAAGGGTGTTGATAGACAGACAGACAAAAGGGTAAACTCGGAACCCTTATTAGATTACTTTGTTATCTGTCTATGCTTCTGGCGCGTCACGACATGCCACGACACGTCACGATAGGTAATTATGTTTCCACCTTTATAATTGCGAAATTCCTTTCCGAAAAATAATATTTTAATTAACCATAAAAATACTAATTTTATTATTAAATCCTTCGTTGGCCATTGTGCAGTGCTTCGCTAGCAATTTTTAAAAACCTTGTGTACAAGTTCAAATCAATTACCTACCTACTTGTAAATAAGTCAAAACTTAATACGTAAACTAGTTACCTACGAATGTCCAAACAAGCACTAAAACGTTTCTACGTACGCCATCGCATACACAATGAACATAATAACGTTTTTAAAGTAGTCACTTGATCAATTAGACAAGTGGAGCTTAGTGGACATGCAAACCAAATGACGGGTGATTTATCTAATTTGTTGAAATGCGGCGTTTACCGACAATCTTGTTCAATGACAGACAGACGTGATTCGCATGGTATAGAGTACTATAGAGAATAGATTTAAATGATTGTTAGTGTGGCAGTAGACGAGTCGAGCAGATGTAAAACGAAAACATATTACAACTTAAAAGGGCAAAATAAAAAAAAACGTTTTAAACTAAAACTACTTTATAAAAAATTTCAAGCAAAAATACTTAAAAAAAAAGGTTTTATTTAACCTACCAACTTATGATCTCATTATATACAATTTATATGATGATAAAAGCTTGTCGTGCAATTTGAAACTTCAAAATTGAGTTTAAAGAATCCACCGTCACATACATACATACATACATTGCGAGTTAAATAAAAACACTAAAAATGCATTAGAGTAACTTGTGTTTTTTGGAAGTTGGTTTTTTTATGCATTTTAGTTGTGACTTGTGATATCCTGCCTCATGTGAGCAACCCATTGCTCACCGTCTGTCCGTCTAGCGACGACTGATCGTATCGACGGCGTATTCCGAGTGGACCTCAAACAATGTCACCATTTCACCAAATCTTCGGGGGCCGTCAGGGCTACTTTTTGCCGGGGCTGAAGGTCGTTCGAAAGAGATACCGCGGTCCCGGAACACAATGATTACATACCCAAAACAACGAACATGGATGGGTTTAAGTCAGTACAAGTCCGACACTGCCTTTTGCTCCACCTAGAGCGGGTGAAGTGAATTTGATGATTTCTGGTGACAAATCTTGACCTGATCAGCAAATTTCACCAAATAGCCCCATGAGGGAAATAACCCGAGTCAAGTTTAGGTTTCATGTTGCATTATGTTTATAAAACCTGTTTCATGTGGTTATTTGTCAAGAAGTGATGCAATCTCCATACAAAAGCTACTTATCTGTCTCTGTTAGAATTAGAACTTAATTCCATACAATATTGAGTCTAGGGAGTGTTTTAGAATCGCACAATCTAATTCCCCCATCTCCATTCTATCAACAGACGAACAGAGATACGGCGTAGCGCTTATTATGGTTGCAGTTTAACGAACCCTTATAAAGCGCTATCCTTCCATATTTATTGTGCGAACCGTCAGTCTGTCAAATTCAGTGCCGGCTTCTGTGTTCCCTGATCATTAGAATCTGGACTTCTTCAATGTTCTAGTGAATCCGTTTGTTCTAGCCAATCGTACTTCACCCTAGGCCGCATCATAGTTTCACATCAAGCGAGTTGCGTGAAGAATTGCGAAGTTTTATTCACCATAACTTATTCCGGGTACAAGTATGTTTCCATATTATGGCAACGATTACATACCCATACAGTAGTGAATAGGAAAGAAACCTTGCCATAGCATCTATTTGAGTCTCTGCTAACAAATAGGAACGTTTTTAACATTAACTTTATTTAAAGCTATAATATTACCATAACTACAATGGAGTTGATAACATATGCCATTAAGTCTAAGTATGAAACAAGATTTGCAGAGCATGGATTCAAATCGTTAGATGTGCACTCACCGAACTTAGGAAAAAGTGTTCACACCGAGAACACTGAGCTCATATACCCTGCAACGACTGATAGAAACGGTTTTTAGAATACAAGAAAGTGAGACAATACTGTTACGATCTGGGTATGGGATAAATTAACTACCGATTTAGTACCCAAATATCTTTATTTACCATAAAACACGTAAGTCAATCACTAATTCACTTAGATGTCGCACTGATTTGTAGTTCACTTCAATTCGCTTTGTTGCATTGTCAAAATCAGATCGGCTGCTCCCGCAAAGACTATGGCTATTCATATGCCGACCGATCCTTCGTAAAAGTACTATCCGGAATGTTCTTTACAGTTTCATAGTTGAACATCCTAGGATTATTCGCGAATCCTATACACAGTTCCATATTAGAACATTCTAGACTTGATGAATAATCTCGTAAATCAACCAGATATATAATTCAACTGTCATTGTTACAAAAAAGGAGGTCTACTCTCACTCTGAAACGTAACTTTGTAAACGAAAGTAAATTCAAATTCAAATCATTTATTTCAATTAGACCATTACAGGCACTTTTGATTGTCAAGAAACAAAATGAATCTACAGTCCCGGTCACAAGGCATAATAACTTGTGAAAGTACTGTAGTTGCCCATTCCAAAGCGTTGATCTCTATGGAGAAGAATGGGCAAGAAACTATTAAAATTATTAAATTAAGAAATATTATAATTTAAAAGAGTGTTCTTTTAAATTATAATATTTTAACAAAATCGTATTTACATCAATCATGTTGAGATTATACAAATATGTGAGAACGATGTAGAAAGACGTGCACAGTAAGAGCGTCCAGAGTAAATAAAAAGCAAAATTTAATTTTAAATCTAAATAAGTTTAAAAATGAACCGTGGTAGCTAAAAATGACCAGTCCCAACTGACAGCGCCCGTTCACGAACATGATGTATGGATCAGCCCCATTCAGCTCGACCATTTTGAAGGGAGCTAAATGACCCGACACACCCGCCACCATCAGCGAGACATTTAAGTGAGCATGACACTATCAACCACCAGGGCTTCGTCAAGTCAATGATTATACATAGCACTCACATATGGGCTTAATAATTATACAATACTAGAGAATTGATTCTATACATTGCAAAGATAGTCTTACAATCTTCTGCAGCTTCCACTATAGCTTCGGATACTGAGTTTACCCCTATGCTTGTGGAGCAGGACCAGCATTGAGCCAAGCATTTTTATCATCCATATAAATTAGACGTAGTTACGTTTGTGACATTATTCTATGTCATTTTCGGAAACTCACAATAGGTTCGGATTGAGGAGCTTGTGTCTAAATAAAGCAGCCGCACGAGTCGATCTTTAGGTTAAGACGGGGTGGCCTAGGCTGGTCTGTGGATGGGTGACCAACCGTTACATACCGAGTTTCCTCCGTACCTCGGAAAGCTGTTGGGGACGGTTGTCATTTGTAAAACTTTGACAGTCGTTACAGGTAGTCAGTGTCCCGAAAGTCTGACAACCAGTCTTACCAAGGGGTATCGTATTACCCAGTACTTACTGGGTTGTGGAGGTCAGAGAGGCAGTCGCTCCTTGTAAAATACTGGTATTTAGCTGCATCCGGTAAGTCTGTAAACCAAACCCAACCTAGTTGACGACACGGTTGGCGCAGTGGCTGAGCGATCGACTGCTGCGCTGCGTGTCGCGGGTTCGATCCCCGCACGTAATAAATATTTGTATGGCCTACAGATAGTTGTTCCGGGTCTGGCTGTTTGTGTCACATCACTTTAAATGTTTGTAAATGCACCCACGATACAGGACAAATCCTAGTGTGGGGCACTGTTTTTTTTAAAAAAAAAAAGAAAGTTGCGAAAAGGCTAGGCTGATGATGACAAGAAGAAACATGACCATCGTTCAATTTGGTAAGGTAGATCTAACGATGCAAATCTTTGGTAAAAAGATGTGCCTGAGCTTGACTCGTGTACCCAACACTTACATTAGTTATTCAAGATTCATGCTATCACTTAAACTAATTGATAGTTTGCCTGTTAGACCTTGAGAGACGAGTAATATTTATTTTAAAGGAGTTTAGTAAATTATGTTGTGTTCAAAACGTTTAGTGTTATTCAATTTTCCACGTTATATTTTTTTTTAATTTTTAGCCCACCGGTATTGCGAACAGGGTCCAGGCTACCGGCAGGTAGGGCTCCAGAGAAAGGAACCTCCTAACAATACAAGCAGTGTCCAAGAGTACCGCTTTCTGTATCAAGGCCTTGATCCAGCTGCCTAACGAGAGCCTCCTTAGGTATTGATCGAGACTCTGCAAAAGCCATTGGCAGATAAACTGTTGTCATTATTATTAATTAACTGGCGCCCGCGGCCTCGCCCGCGTGATATCGAAAAAAAATTATCCTATGTGTTATTCATAAAAAAAAACAATTTGATCAAGATCCGTTCAGCCGTTTTGACGTGAAAGAGTCACAAACATTCGCATTTATAATATTAGTGGGATTAGGTGTCTTTCACTACCTAGACACAGGCAGTGATTCATAAACATGTAAAAACTTGTTTATGGCAATAAATAAATTGATTATACTTTTTTCCTTGCTAGCAAGAGTCTACCCGCATAGCAGATGAATACAAAAGTGACTGGATTAAGTTTTTCATGTCCGTAATTCTGGTAGTTTTTAAGACATAAATTGCTGAACCATGACTAGACTAGAGTAGGTACAAAGTTTATTCCTTTGTACATATATTTATATTGAGCTATGAATGAGCGAACTTAATACATCTGCTGCTATGCCGTCATGTCACGCATGTATTTTTTTTTGTGTATGGCATCTCACAGGACTCTATGAGGTTATCTTTTGCTTAACCTGGCAATCCTGTGGGTGCCATGCCTCCAGCCAGGGCTAAAAAACTTATAACTTAGCTACTTTACGGTAACGGCACCCCTGTGGATCCTTGTCGACAGCGCGTTCGTGTTTTACGGGCGCCTCAAAGAGACGTCAGCAAAGCAGAGAAAGAGATACCATTGCCCCGGAACGTAAAGGGCAAAAGAAGGAACATGGGTGGGTGCCTCCTCTGTCCAGAGCGAGGGAAGTTATCTAATGATTTGCCATCAGTAAGAAAACAAAAAATACCCTGTGGAGCCTCGGCTTAGAGCGTCGCTGGGGGTGGACAGCAAAAGGACAAGTTCGTTTGAACGATATCATTATTTAGGGACTGTTTTAAAACTGTTGGGTCAGCATTGTGGGCTGGCTCTAGCAAGACTCGGGTGGGGCAGCATGTCACATAGAACTTACCCCATAAGTACTGCCAGAGTTGAACGCCAGCCACCCCCACCACAGGACAAAGGTCCCCATGACTGCGTTCACGGGGTTCCCCATGGGCAGGGGCGCTATGCCGTGCGCGTAGCGGCCTAGTCGGGGACCCAGCATCAGAGCTGACGCGAAGGCTGATGCCCCACCTAAAAAGAAAATGTTACTGTGATTTTTGGACAACACCCAGTCCGCAGGCACGCGGAACTCTTACAGGATCATTCTTTGTTGTCCATCTGCATATCTGTGTGTCAAGACCTTTTACCTCGCAAACGCATGGAGGTATCGAGTTAAAATTAAAACCATATACTCAAATCTACCTTTAGAGCTGTGAAAAAAATCAACCCTCTAAGTCTACGCTGTCAAAAGATATGGCCGTTTATACCGCAAGTTTGTACGGAAACCTCGCTCGCTGCGAGTCTGACTCGCATTTGGCCGGTTTTTTTAAAGGAGAGAGTACCTTCGGTAGAAGTTACTCTTACCTATAACACTTCATAGGTCCTGAATCTGCAATATCTACAGCCCACAGCTTGGTGAAAAACCCACAGAACTCAGTGGCACACCCTGGTACAAGTCCAACACTTCGCTTACCCCAGCTTGTAAGCTCTTTAAGATGCGCAGGGTCCGATCCTGCTCTAGAGCAGCTTCCAGTTTGTTGAGAAACCCGTAGGACTGAAGTAACGGTACCAGATCATCTATTCAACCACGTCGTTCAATATTCCTCTTCGAAATGAGCATGCGACTTGACCCATTCTAGAGCATGAGGCAGGGATGTATAAACTTGCCAGCAATATCAATATCATACCCAACTTTGCGTAAGTGCTATCCTCTTTGGTAGTACGTTGGAGTATGGAGCAGGTTTAGAGCGCAAATGTGTGTTATAAGCCCAAAAGCTGAGCTTGCTGTAAGCTCTACCAACCACTCTTACCTATAAGATGTACTAGGCCTGACTCTGCAATGTCAACAGCCCCCAGTTTATCCAAAAAGGCTTGGGGTTAGTAGAGTTATCTTCTTACAAGCCCAAAAACTGAGCTTGCTGTAAGTTCTGATAATAGCAACTCTTACCTATAAGATGCACTGGGCCTGAACCTGCGATGTCAACAGCTCCCAGTTTATTGAGGAACCCGTGGGAGCCCCACACCCAGCCCGCAGGCACGCAGTAAACGATTGTGTTGAGGAGGGAGAACAGGCAGTATGCTTTGAAGTTACATCTGGGGAGAGAAGCAAACAATGTAGGTCACTTAACTCGCATCTATTAAATAAGACTTCATAAAAATAAGGTTTTCTTTTTTTTTTTTTAGAAATGGAACTAAATAATGTGAATATCTACCGGTCAGGCATCATTTGTGATGTGATAAAATCAACTCTCTATACTAACGCAGTCAAAATATATGACCGTGCTAGTTTGTAGGTTCGGAATCTATGGTGCGCCAGTCTGACTCGATCTTGGTCTTGATATCGATCGGTTTTTTGCATTTTACCATCTTTTTAATAAAATAAATATTATGCTGAACTATAGAATGCATTTAATTGAATTGTAATTTTTTTATTTATGTAATCTAAATTTGTTACATGTAATTTAATTTATTTGTTTGATGTAATTTTATTGTACTTTTCTGCCATTATTCTATTTCATTGAAATTGGAATGCTTGTGTTTTGTTTTTGACGTTACCTAAAATGAGTCGTTTTGTTACTTCAAAGAAATGAATAAATAAATAAAAAAAAATTAAACTTGACTCAGTGAGTCCCAAAATATGATCCTTCCTTTTCTAAAGTTTAGATTTCCCATCGGTAAACATCCATAAAACTTTATTCTTGTAACTTTACCCACCTCTTTAACTTAGTGTAAAAATACTGTAACACATTTAAAGCCTTACCTCTCTGCCATAGCCCCACTAACAATAGTCGTAGCTGTGGTAGCGAAGGACAGTTGAAACAAGAACGAAGCGAACGCGGGTCCCATCAGCGGGTCTCCAACCGGCGGGTCCAGAAGGAAGTCCCCTACACCGATGAACGGGTTGGAGTATGTCCCTTCGCCGAAAGACATGCCGTAGCCGAAGATCCAGTAGGTTAGACCTGAGAAAGAATAGCGAATAAGGAAGTGGAGCGGCTACCCTACAGAGTGGCCCAGAAATTAGCACTTTCAGTAGCATCCATTAGGTCCCACATTTTTTTTAAACGTTGCCCCACACTAGAATTTTCTCCTGTATCGATGAGGCACTTAATATCGTGTCTTCTGTATTCTGTTGTTTGTTCATTGTTTGACGACACGGTTGGCGCAGTGGCTGAGCTATCGACTGCTGCGCTACGTGTTGCGGGTTCGATCCCCGCACATAACAAATATTTGTGTGGCTTACAGATAGTTGTTCCGGGTCTGGCTGTTTGTGTGAGTTTAAATGTTTGTAAACGCACCCACGATAGAGGAGAAAATCGCAGTGTGGAGCAACGTTTTATCAAAAAACAACAAAAAACAATAGGGTGGCTACAAAAGAGTTTCCATGGAGTTTCTTGACTATTCTTCTCCATAGAGATTAACGCTTTGGAATGGGCAACTACAGTACTTTCACAAGTTATTATGTCTTGTGACTAGGACTGTAGCTTCATCCTTTTGTTTCTTGTTATTCAAAAGAGCCTGTAATGGTCTAATTAAAATAAATGCTTTGAGTTTGGCCACCACATCTTGTATAATGACTAAGACTGATTTTGTTTGTTGCTTGCTGTCCTTGCTCCACAAGAAAAATAAACGACTTCCAAAAAAAATAACCGAAAAAAAAATAACGCGGTGATTTTTATCTGTTTTGCTTTTTTGCCATCAAAATCCGATTTCTCTTTCAATTATAAAAATAATGTTGAAAACCACTCAAAATGATGGAGAAATCGAGTAACAAACATCCAAAAAAACTAACAGTCGAATTGACAACCTCCTTCTTTGAAGGCGGTTATAATGAGTACTTACCGCCTAATGAAATGTCTGCCAAGTTCTTCATCATGATATTCGCTTCATTCTTTATGGACACGACTCCTGACTCAAGCATCCCAAAACCTAGAAAGACAAAGATGAACTTAAAGTAAGTAACACGTAGTCTCAAATATGGAATGACACAGCCGGAATTGGAAAAAATCCTTATCCTTACTAATATTACAAAAGCGAAAGTGAGTTTGTTTGTTTGTTTGTTACCTCTTCACGCCTAAATGGCTAAACCGATTTTGATAAATTTTGGTACAGAGATAGTTGGGACCCTGGAGACGGACACAAGCTATTTTTTTTTAAAAAAGAGTGAAAAATGAGGGAGAAAGAGGACAAAAATGGAAAACTTAGCGTTGACAATTAAAAGTAAAAATAAATTTTCGAAAAATTGGTCCAATTATTGATAGAGTTACATTTTTGTTTGGTACATTTATTGTTGATGAGTTGATTTGAATCCGACAATTCACTGTCACACATTTCACTGTTAACTTATTTATAAAAATATATTAAAATAAATTTAACGTTTATTTATGTATTTGAAGAAAACAAAAACGCGGCAAATTTCTAGTCTAATATTTTTTGTCGGAAAAGCAAAGTCATCAAGCTCATACGGCCTCGTCGGTTTTCATAATTTTATTTAATAATCATAACTGCATAACAAATGCGTATTCCTTTTTCAAAAAGATGATAATTCTTTATAAACAAACTCAATGATGTAAACACAGACTTGTAGTTCAGTATAAATTTCGGTAAGTACCTATTCCAAATTTAAATCACATTCTCCCCCTATTAATCTAGTCAACAAGTGCTTTTTTAGTCAAAACTTTTTAAAAGTCTCGGAAAAATATGGTTGAGGGCTCATTCGATTCGGGATCGAATCTAGAAAGTTTTTGAAAAAATTCAAGACCCGCTCGAAAAAATTGCAAAAGTTATTAACAAATTAGTAAACAAAAAAAAAGGGGTTTAGTTTTTTTGGTATATCTCGAAAACTATTTGATATATTTTGATTTTGAAAAAAGATTCAAAAAGAGGAGAAAATTTCCTAAAAAAAACTCCCAACTTGCGCAATTATAGGACCAATATTAAAAATTTTACAGGGAGCTGAAAATACGCCTGAAAACGGGTACTCGGGTTTCCGCAAGCCACGCCCCCTTCGAGCGCTTTAATGAAAAATATTATTTAAACATATTAAATGTTGATATTAAAATTTGAAAAAATTCAGACATGTAGGTACAGGACAAATTAAAGAATGAAATGCCGTAGAAAAAATATTTTTATCGCGATTTTATAAAATGTTATCCATAAATTAATTAACAATTTCTTCCGACTGGGCTATAAACATTGCAAGTTGCATAATTGTTAAACCAGAAATCTCATATTTTTTTCCTTTCGTGGAGCTATTCCTCAAAGATTAAAGAAAGGATTTCCGTTGAGTAAATAAAAAAATTGTTAATTTTCGATTTGTTATTAACAAATTACCTAGGCGGCAAATTAAATATTTAAATAAATGTTACAAGAATTTTTTTTTTTCCAATGTCGATGATCATTCGTTTTTCTATCAATAAAAGCTACCTAAAAATATTTTTTTATAAATTTTAATTCTTTTTGTTTATAAAATTGTTATAAACAAATAGATTATTTATAAGATAATTGAATTTTTTTTTTGAAAATAGATTCCTCGTAAAAAATTATGAATTTTAAGATAAAAAACGATCCTTATAAAATTTTTTATTGCTAAAAAACCGTTTTGTTAATTAACAATTTTTTTTTACCACTTGTTAATAATATTAAGGTACGTTTTTTTTAAAATATCATTATTTATTATCCTCCTTAATAATCAAAAAAAAAATTTCGTTTTTTTATAAATTTTCATTGTTTATTAAATAAACAATTTGTTATAAACAATAATTTTTTTTTTGTATAATTTTTTTAGAATTCTTTACACTAAAATAAAACCGACCAATTACCTTTTTGCAAAAACAAAAAATATATTTATTTTTATTATCGAATTAATTTTTTTTTTCCGCAAAAAGGTAATTGGTCGGTTAAGTTTAGTTTTTTAAGGATCGTTTTTTATCTTAAAATTCATAATTTTTTACGAGGAATCTATTTTCAAAAAAAAAAATTCAATTATCTTATAAATAATCTATTTGTTTATAACAATTTTATAAACAAAAAGAATTAAAATTTATAAAAAAAATATTTTTAGGTAACTTTTATTGATAGAAAAACGAATGATCATCGACAGTGGAAAAAAAAATAATTCTTGTAACATTTATTTAAATATTTAATTTGCCGCCTAGGTAATTTGTTAATAACAAATCGAAAATTAACAATTTTTTTATTTACTCAACGGAAATCCTTTCTTTAATCTTTGAGGAATAGCTCCACGAAAGGAAAAAAAAATGAGATTTCTGGTTTAACAATTATGCAACTTGCAATGTTTATAGCCCAGTCGGAAGAAATTGTTAATTAATTTATGGATAACATTTTATAAAATCGCGATAAAAATATTTTTTCTACGGCATTTCATTCTTTAATTTGTCCTGTACATGTCTGAATTTTTTCAAATTTTAATATCAACATTTAATATGTTTAAATAATATTTTTCATTAAAGCGCTCGAAGGGGGCGTGGCTTGCGGAAACCCGAGTACCCGTTTTCAGGCGTATTTTCAGCTCCCTGTAAAATTTTTAATATTGGTCCTATAATTTCGCAAGTTGGGAGTTTTTTTTAGGAAATATTCTCCTCTTTTTGAATCTTTTTTCAAAATCAAAATATATCAAATAGTTTTCGAGATATACCAAAAAAACTAAACCCCTTTTTTTTTGTTTACTAATTTGTTAATAACTTTTGCAATTTTTTCGAGCGGGTCTTGAATTTTTTCAAAAACTTTCTAGATTCGATCCCGAATCGAATGAGCCCTCAACCATATTTTTCCGAGACTTTTAAAAAGTTTTGACTAAAAAAGCACTTGTTGACTAGACTATATAGGATGAATGAAATTCAGTTTTTAACACGTTAGCTGCGGCACCAATTTTTGCATACTTTCCGTTCCTGCGGCACGAGGTATAATCGGCCCGTACCGTGACCAGACGTTAGGGCGACACGCGGTCTATTAGACCCCACCTCCTTTTACAGACTAAAATCCATTTTCTGGCGCGAAATCAAAGATAAATGAGAATTTTGGTCCTTATTGATATAGACAGTGAATTGATGAACCCTAATCCACCGTCGCCCCGGGATCTGATGGCTAGTTTAGGAATTATTAGCAAAACAAAATATGGGATCTTATACACCTCGTAACGCACTGAAATAGGGCAAATTTTCGCTGCGATTAGTGATGGGAAAAATAATATCGACGTTTTTAAACTGTCTTAACTACGCAACGACTTGACCGATTTTGATCAATTATATCTCATTAGATCGTTTTAAGGGCAAAACCTGGCAAAACAACACAAAGCTATCAAAGGATACATTTTTTTTTAAATAATCTAAATTGTGCTTGAAGGCGCCATAAAGAAAAAAAAACCGGCCAAGTGCGAGTCGGACTCGCGCACGAAGCGTTCCATTCTATACCATTAAGAGGCACCTATTACAGACTTATTATTGGAAAATAATGGATTACGGTTTATGCATAAGGTTTATCTTTCTATTTGTATATGAAAATCTTAATGCGGTTCACAGAATAGAAAAAAAAGGCAACCAGAAGTAGAAAAGAAACTGTCCTATTTATTCTGCCTCGGGCTTTAAAAATACAATTATGTGCTCTCCAATCGATGTGATGCACAACACTGGTCGCGGGAAGCTCGCGTTGAGTGCGGTACGAGGTCAGGGGGGATATGGGACGTTTTAGCCTCGTTCCGCACTGCATTAAAATTATATTAATTCAGTGCGGCACGAGGCCTAAGACATCCGGTACCAAGGTAGGTACACCACCGAGTCCGGAACCATTAGTGATCTCAAATATAAATTTATCTCTTTCCTACACTGGACCAAACCAAAGCTATGCCATTCGCACGACAGAGAAATTCACTTTTTTGCTTGCCGCACCACAGGGAAGTTGCATCAGGGGTGATTTAGGCCTCGCTTCGCACTTAACGTGTTAACAGATTAAAAATGACTATTGTTATGTTCGCTTTTTGTGGCATAGAATGTCACTTTTTTGAGCAAGTGGTACGAAAAAGTTTATTATTTTAGCCTTTTCAGTTGCGGTATGAAATTTCACACAAATTCTTGTCGAGAGTTCATTTTCCATTGCTACTAAGAGAACAACAACTAACTAACTAACTTCCCTCACCCTGGACGGAGCGGGCGGGAGTGTCAGACTTTTACTGACTAAAACCCACCCATGTTCCTTCTTTTGCACTTTATGTGCCGTGGTATCTCTTTCGAACAACCCGCAATCCCGGCAAAGACCATAAACCTCTGAGTTTGCTTTATCAAGTTTATAAAAACGACGTGTAAAAGTGTTTGTAAAAACTTACTTTCAAAATAAACATCAATCACGCCATTTTGTTTTTTCAAGACAATTTCCCACGCAAATAATTTACCAAAAACTTCCTCACAAAAAAAAAACATAAATCTGTAATAGGTTGGTATTATATGAATCTATGGTCTGATTTAAAAAAAGAAATTGGTTTTTAGCAAAGCGCTAAGGATATTAGGCACAGTACCATCATGTCAATCACCTTGAATTCCAAGTTAGGTACAATTGCAAATTATCATACAATCATACGTTTACTGTCATTGCCGTCAAATGTATGTATTCTACTTATTAGAAGGAAAATAGTGATAATATATAGTAAAGTTGTCTTTCCTTTATAATCCTTGGCCTAGTTAGATTCGGCAGCTTTAAGAGAAGGTTATTTAGAGATTATAAAGTGGTTTAGATTATAATGTTTTCATTGCTGCTAATTATTTAATAGAAAAAAAAAGACTGAAATGCCAGAAAATAAATTCATATTATAGATCTACTACCTTTTGTCCACGGCTTCGCTCGCGTTAAATTCGGGGTAACACAGTTCCCCATTCCTGTTTTGCAGGTAAGTACCTGTAGTTTTATTGGAATAGCAA
Organism: Ochropleura plecta; assembly: GCA_905475445.1. Taxonomy (NCBI): domain Eukaryota; kingdom Metazoa; phylum Arthropoda; class Insecta; order Lepidoptera; family Noctuidae; genus Ochropleura; species Ochropleura plecta. Next base: position 3,983,149 of record FR997750.1, on the reverse strand, counting down.
AGCTAAGTTTTCCTTTTTTCCCGCTTTCTATCTCATTTCACACAATAAAAAAAATGCATTTGTCCGTCTACAGAGTCCCAACTATCTCTGTACCAAAATTCATCAAAATCGGTTCAGCCATTTAGGCGTGAAGACGTAACAAACAAACTCACTTTCGCTTTTATAATATTAGTAAGGATTGCCACGGATATCAGTATTTCGTCCATATAAATTAGAAGAATAAATATGTATTATAGAAGATAACTCGTAAATTACCCAAGCAATATAGATACAATTCATATTCACTTTCGATTACAAAAAGAAAAAGAGAAAAAAATACAGTCGAGTTGAGAACGTCCTCCTGTTTTTGAAGCCGCTTAGTAAAATATCTTTACTTGGCAAAGCTTACGGATTAAGAAAGATATCTTACAATAATTATTCGATTACAATTCACCATTGTCCCTGTAATAAATATCAGTAAGCGGCTGGGCAGGTCTCTGCTGGCAAGGAGCCATGTTGTCAAGTCACGTCACTCGTGTGAGACTTCACAGAGGAGGCGATTTGTATTGTGTAGGACCCGCCTACAATACTACAGAAAAAGTAAATTGAATAGGGAATATGCAAGCAATGCAAAACTTTTTATTTATTTCTTACTGGCTGGCGCCGGTGGGGTCCGTGGCTTCGCCTGCGTGATGATCGAAAAAAAGTATCCTATGTGTTATTCCAGACCATCTACCTCCATCTTATATCTACCTCTGTGCCAAATTTCACCAAGATCCGTTCAGCCGTTTCGACGTGAAAGAGTAACAAACATCCATACATCCATTTTGGGTTGTTAGTACAGTTTTTTATTAATAAAAGTAAAGAAAAAAGTACTTGCATATTCCCTATTGGCAAAAGGAAGGCTACATAAGAGAACCGATGACGGTTGGAGAAGATGTGGTCTTCTAAAATGCAGACCGCGAACGTGGACGCGATCAGGCTACGTGAAAACGGAATTGCGGGTTGTTCGAAAGAGATATCGAGGCCCCGGAACATAAAGGGTAAAAGAAGGAACATACACAACACAAAACCCACCCGGTTTTAGTCAGCAAAAGACTGAAATACTCGCTCCGCCTAGAGCGGGGGAAGTTAAGAACAACCCGCAACCCTGGCAGGCGGTGGCCCCGGCAGGCCCCTCTGCTTTTGCTCTTTGAGGTGCGCGTGGAACACTAACGCGCCGTCGACACGGCCTGTCGTCAATAGACGGACGGACGGTGTGCTACCCATTGCTCACCGTCCACGGGCCCGCATCTACGTTGGCCGGGAGTCGTCTCGCGGCGCCCGACGCCCGGGGCGTTTCCCGCGGCGGCTGGGTTGGTTTGAGGTTCGCTCCCTCAAGTGCCCGGCGAGCATAAGGTCTTTCCGGGTCTGGCAAATTGTAATCTCTCAGTAGCTTCCACGGAGTATGGATTTGTATCCGATTGATGGCGACATCCTCGTCTCCCATGGAACTTAAACATAACTGGCAGAATCTAGATGTACTATTCTAGGCCTCTGCTTAGACCTTTGGCGATTAAGCTTGATGTTATGTTAAACGAGTCAGACTCGCGCATCGAGGGTTCCGTATAAACTTGCAACATAAAAAGCCTTATCTTTTGACTGCATAGACTTAGGGGATTGATTTTTTTACAGCACAAAGGAACCACAAAGTTGAGAATATAGTTTTAATGTCAACTCGATACCTCACTGCGTTCCCGAGATAAAGGGTCTTGACAGACAGCAGACAACAAAGTGATCCAATAAGGGTTCCGGTATTTCTTTTAAGGTAAGGAACCCTAAAAAGACACACTGTTAAAAGATCCGGCTGTAGTTTACCTGCACCAACTAGATTTAGTGGTTAACGACCGCCTTGTCATTATGACCTGTCCTTTTTATTGGGGAAACCCTGCACTTGTGGTTTTTACCGGTTCGGTTTTAATTAATAGAATATCAAGATATTATGCGGTCATGTTGTGCGAAAAAACTTTGAAGGCTACCTTAGCGATTACGAAACACTAGGTTTTTTCATTGTCCTGCTCATTATTCGTCATCTGTATAGCCTTTTTCCAACTATGTTTGTATAGGTTGCTAGTCGAACCGGATCCAGCTAAATACCCTTAATACTTTACATGGAGCGACTGTCTATCTGTCCTCAACTCTCTAGTTAGTACTGGGCATTATGAAACACCTTGGAAAATTTACAGAAATCCTTTACAGTTCAAGCTGTACGGCTATGGAATGCCCGTGTCTGTAAGGAGAGCTCAAACCTTGTCTACTTTTAGAACTATGGTCAAAAAGCACTAAGTACCTCTTTCCTTACACAACAATATTAAATGTTTCTTTGCTCAAAATGATTATTATTTTAAATATGTATTTAAATATAAGTATTTGTTTTTATAAATGTAGCTATTCATTTTGTAAAATGAAACACCACAGACTACCTACAGTACTGTCTCTCCTCCTTTAAATCCATCCTAAGACTGTCTTGAAAAGATCGCTTTTAGCGATAAGACCGCCTTGTGTCACCATATTTATAAGTTGTATACTGTTATTCTTGTAATTTGTACGGTGTACATAATAAAGAATATTCTATCTTAATAAGACTGGTTGTCAGAATTTCGGGACACTATCTACAAATGACAACTCCTCTCCCGAACTGCTTGTGGCGCTGATGACTTTCATCCGTCACAATAACATTAAATTATAAATCTGAATGTGTGGGTGTGGTATGCGTTTATTTTATGTTTTAACAATTTTAATATTTATTTATTTCAATTTTTTGTTTGTTTCAGTCCCACACTAACCCGACAAGATCCACGTGGTGTCAAAGAATTTAATTTGCGATCTTGATTTAACTAACATTAGATTCATGTTTTTTTTTTTTTACCTTGCACACTTGTTTTTACAATTCACTGGACATTGGCAGAATAGTCGACATCGGCTCTAATTGCCATTAAACAAAAATAGAATAGAATACAAATGACAGCCGGAGCCAACGGTCTACTAGTAAAATATGTAAGCTTACCATCCATACAAATTAAAAGAAAAAATATGTATTATAGAACATTACTCATGAAGTACCGAAGGAATATAGATAAAATTGATACGGGACCCGTTCGGGAGTATACCGTTTCGATAATAAAAAGAATTTACAAAATCGGCCCACAATTTACGGAGAAATTGCGTAACAAAGATTAAATAAAAAAACAGCCGAATTGACAACCTGACAACAAGAGTGGAAAAAGGCAAAATATAATGTTAGGAATACCTGTCTGCATGGTGAAAATGATGAACGAAGACGTCAGGATCCAGTTGGTGTCTTCCAAATCAATTTCGAAGTTCTCCTGAAGGTTCACCGTTGTATTTGTCAGGTTTGGGGAGCGCAGCCCTATGCGCGGGTACATGGTCCAATTGGAATCCATCCTTATTGCCTACGCCTTTACGGGGTTTTAGGATTTCTTATCTGTATTTTTTTTATTTTGGTGGGAAAAATGACAGTTGACAAGCCTGACAGCGGAATTTTAAAAGAATTATTAGTTGAATTCCATATTTGATATTAGTTTGTCGGCTAATCTACCTACATTAAATGCCACAAGCAAGACTGATTAATTACATAAGTTCAAGGCAATAAATCCATTTTAAAAATATTTTTTGTCACTGACAGAAAAATATCTTTTTTTAACCGTTTCACACATGCACTCGTCAAAAAGGCTGTAATGCCAAATGAAATGTGTGTTTTCATCGAAACCTCTTTTATAAGAGGCGAGTGAATCGCGTGCTGGCCGTCGGCAAACAAGTAAAGAATTGATGTGGTCTTGTTTAAATGCAGATTAGTGCGTCATTGGGCCAGGTAATGTTCTTTCAGGTTCAAGAGCACATTTAAACTCATTATGTCGCTCAATTCTACCATACATTATTGAAGATAAATCGTTTATTGTAACGTTATCTAATTGTAAGGGGGAAACCCAGTTTTCTATTACCATTTTATTGCTTGCCTCGTTGGGACAGTGTTCGAAAATTGCAAGAAAAACACCCGCATCTTTTAACAAGTCAAAGTGATTAAGTTCACTTCACTTATTTATTTAATGGCGTTTGTGGAAAGAGACACCACAATTTTGCCAATATCACGTAGGTACTGTGGTAGACAATCAAACGCTGGAGATTATATCAGTAATTATTATTGTTGTATAGAAGAGTAAAAGTAATTACATAAAATACTATTATTATTCTTAGTTGGACCTGTTAAAGTTAGATATCTTAGCTTTTTGACGGTTCTTTTTTCATTCAAAATATTGTCTAGGTACTGCATTAAAATGGTTGTCTATTGCATAAAACACTCATGTAGGTAATGCATTAGTCTTGAGTTCCATTTTCAAATCAAACTTTTTTAGTTAAAAATAAGTTTTTTATTCAGCGTTTTGATTGTAAAAAACCGGTCAAGAGCGAGTCAGACTCGCGCACTAAGGGTTCCGTACAAACTTGCGACGTAAACAGCCACATCTTTTGACTGCGTAAACTTAGAGGGTTGATTTCCACAGCACAAAGGGACCACAGACTTGTGTGAATCAAATCAAACTCATTTATTTCAAGCAGGCCAGTTACAGGCACTTTTGAACTGTCCAAACATTGACAACAATTAAATGAAGAAGTCCCAGTCACAACTTCACAAGACATAATAACATGTGAAAGTACTGTAGTTGCCAAATCCAAAGCGTAGATCTCTATGGAGAAGAATGGGCAAGAAATCCCATGGAAACTATTTAAATCATAATATTTTACAAAGTCATGGATACATCATTCATGTTGAGATTATACGTATATGAAAATTACCCAATACTAACTGGGTTGTGGTCGTTGTGGAGGTCAGATAGGCAGTCGCTCCATGTTTCAGCTGAATCCGGTTAGACTGGGAGCCGACCCCAGCATATTTGGGAAAAGGCTAGACTGATGATGATGATATTCTATGTTTGTCAGTACGTAACTAAGTATGTAAGGTATCTATAACATTTTCACGAAGAACTAATAAAAGAAAATACGAAATACAAAGAAGTGAGCAATAGACGCGGAAAACTCATCAGTTTTAATTACCTACTTACAGTAATAATTACTTTCATAGCCTACTAATTGCTAATTAGTATTACATAGGACTCTTATGTAAATAATATGAACAACAATTAAACATCCACTTCCTGCCCTTGTCCCATTCTATTTGGGGTCGGCGCAACAAATTTTGTTCTTCCATTCTCCCCTGTCAGACGTCACGGCTTCATTCGCTCCTTTCTCCTTCATCTCATTCCTTACACAATCTATCCATCTTCCTTTTGTCTTCTTTTGTCCAGTTCCCAATCCGGTTTTCGGCCTGGCCACAGCACAGCCACAGCTTTGCTTAAAATTACAGAAGATATTCGAGATGGCTTGGAGAATTCGAGGTTAACGGTGTTAGTTTTAATAGATTTATCCAATGCTTTTAACACCGTTGATCACGTCATTCTCCTGCCAATACTGTCTCAAATTGGGGTGTCTTCTTTGTCACGTAATTTCTTCTTATCTTCGTGGTCGCCAGCAGGCGGTACGTGTTGATCAGGATTACTCTGACTGGTGCGACCTGATGACTGGTGTTGAGGTGTTCCACAAGGCGGTATACAGCAGATTTAAGTATGATTGTAACGATGCAATAATTCGATGAGATTTATAATTCTAAATCAATCACTGTAAAAAGACATAACAATAAAATATTCTGACATTTTGTACCTAATTCTTAATAGTTGTTGCAAAAAAAAATGTACTTGTAATGAATTTTAACTAAGTTAATCGAAGTTAAAGGCCCGTCCACAGCCTCAGGCGTTGTCTGTTTACTTGTCAAAGCTTTAGTAGTATTGACATTAATAAATCAAGAGCAAATAATGCAGTCGGTATTTGTAACAAAGAGTATTTTTTAGGGCCAATGTAATTAAACTATTAACATAGTCGTAATGTTATCGGCTTAATTGTGTATTCACTGTTAGCTGTAATTTTGGTTAAGTTAAATTTTAAGAAGTAAAAGCAATTTGTTTGAGTGGTTTTCATCGCTGTTTTCGTTCGAGTGCTCATGGATAAGCGGTAAGTGTTTATTAAGCGATACAATTGCGCGACTACGAATTCGTCGCTAACAGGAAAAGCCAGCAATGTAGCGCTGGCGCTTCTGTAAGGTGGCGCTGCTTGTCAAGGAAAAAATGCATTGATATGTCAAAGTTGGATTGTATATTTTATTTCTGTGCCTACATAGATCAGTTAGCTGAAGTGTAGTTTGTGTGGCAGTGGCTGTCCCCAAAAACGCCAATCTTTCGTCCCTTCCTAGTGTTTTAGCTGGGAAGAAAAAGTTGCGGAACTTTCCCAGCAACACAACTGTATGTAAGGATAGACTGGGTAGAAAAATCTGATTTTGTTCAATAGTTATTATTATTTTATTATTATGAGCCAGTTGTGTCCCACTGCAGGGCAAAGGCCTCCCTTCCTTCCTCCCATTTTTTTCTGTCTATTGCTGTTGTGGCCCAGTCCTTTTCGTGGAAGTCTAGCTCGTCACGCCATCTCCTCCTGGGCCTACCGCGTCGCCGGGTCCTGTTGTTCGGAACCCAATCGGTTGTTACTTTGGCCCAATTTTGTCGCGACATGCGGCAGATGTGGCCAGCCCAGTTCCACTTTAATTTTGCGGCTGTGTTGCCAACGTCTGCTATTTGGGTCTTGGAGCGGAGCATACTGTTTCTTATACGGTCAGAAATTTTGACGTTTAGTATGCTTCGTTCCATAGCTCGCTGGCAGACTTTTGACGTTTTGTTAAAGACCACGTTTTGATTTTGTTCAATAGTACTTATTTGAAATAAAAATAAAACTGCGGTAAAACCGCCCAATTAAAATGACTAAAATGGCGAAACTGTAGCCGCTGCATTAACATAAAAAATACGACGGTTATTAAATTTAAATTACAATTAATATTAGTTAAATTAATTGCAACAAGTTTATTCAGTACCTATCATCCATAGATATGAATAAAATTTCGAAAATTACAAAAACATATGAAACTGGTATTTTTAATTTTAAAATTGAGCGTCCTTTTCCGTTTTTGTGGAGGTACAGTATCGCTACAGTTTTGCGACTGCATAGCAGCATAAGATAGTGATGTGGACGCGCCCTAATTCTCATTTAAATTCTCAGTGCGATACAAAACCATTTAAGTTTAAAATACTTATTAGTCTTTATTTAATAGTATTGCGTAGGATAAATGATTGGTTGTTGGTCCCGGCTGTCATTTGTAGATCTTTGACAGTCGTTACAGGTAGTCAGTATTCCGAAAGTCTGACAACCAGTCTTACCAAGGGGTATCGCATTACCCAGTACTAACTGGTTTGTGGAGGTCAGATAGGCAGTCGCTCCATGTAAAATACTGATATTCAGCTGCATCCGTTTAGACTGGAAGCCGACCCCAACATAGTTGGGAAAAGGCTAGGCAGATGGATGGCGTAGGATAAATGATTGAGTTATTTATCAAGTGAACATATAAACGACGCTCCGGGTGTCGGGAGCTGCAAGATGGCTCCCGGCCACCGTAGACGTCCGTCTATTGACGATAGGCCGTGTCGACGGCCCGTTCGTGTTCAGCTTTTTTTTAGGAATGAGAAACCATCAAGAACTTCCCTCGCTCTGTTCAGAGCGGGAGGGAGTGTCAAATTTTGTCTGACTAAAACCCATCCATGTTCTTTATTTAGTCCTTTGTGCTGCGGGGCCTTGGTATCTCTTTCGAATAACCCGCAACCCCGGCAGGCAGTGGCTTTGGTATTCTCCTCTTATAAATTACTGACATCTCTGTGAGGCATGAAAAAGGAGGAGGAATGAAAAACTAGACTAGTTTTTTTGGCAAGTTTTGACAATATAAACATGCTGGTACAGGGAAGTTGTACTCTTATCGGACAGTTAGCATTGACCCACTTACAGTGACATTACAGTATTTGAGAAGTAATTTTACAGACAAATATATTAAGAATCTTACAGTGAACTTCTATGTAATCTGAAGAGATGAAGAGGTCAAGGCCGTTTTGGACTCGGCGTTAAACGTAGACTGATGAAACCGGCCGTGTGTGAGTAGGACTCGCACACGAAAGGTTCCGTACCATCCTTACTAATATTATAAAAGCGAAAGTGAGTTTGTTTGTTACGTCTTCACGCCTAAATGGCCAAACCGAATTTGATGAATATTGGTATAGAGATAGCTGAGACCCTGAAGACGGACATAGGTTAAAAAAAAGTGAGAAAAGGGGGAGAAAGAGGGAAGAACAGGGGGCAGAAATGTTTTCTTTTAGTCACCAGAGCGGGGAAATTTATTTGATGTTTACCCATCCGCAAAAAAAAAGAGAGCATTTTTTAATAACGTCTAACGGTAAGACTAAAATCATTGTATGTACAAAGTTGCATTCGAAACTTGTATAAATAATAATATTAATGGCTATGAGCCTCGTCAAGCATCTTTCGGAGCTCTCCTTAGGCGGTTAGATCAAGGGCCTTACTCAGAAGGCAGTACTCCTTGATACGGCCCGCATTGTAAGGAGGTTCTTGTCTCTGGAGCCTTAACCACCGGTAGCTTGGACCGTGCTTCCGATACCGGCGGAACCCTATTTTTAGTTAAGATATATTTAAAAATGTAATCAATAAGTCTGAAACATTTATAAAGGAAAATAATTATTATTAATTTATTAAATATTTTTGAAAAACTTTAACTTCTTATATTTAAAAAAAAAAACATTGTGCCCGACGAGGGTGACTGTATAATTACTGTGGTCGACATGGTCCATGTGAACTGTATAATTATTAAAGACCTTGTAAAACACATGTGAGATGTAATCCTTTTTTTTTTAAACTTTGGCCTACACTAGTAATTACTCCTGTATCGTGGGTGCGTTTACAAACATTTAAACTCACATACACAAACAGCCAGACCATCCGTAGGCCATACAAATATTTGTCCCGTGCCGGGATCGAAACCGCGACACGCAGCGCAACAGTCGATCTTTGCCTAAGTTTTGCCCTTCAACATCTCCACAGCAGGTTTCCTAAAACTTGCTGTGGAGATGTTGAAGGGCTAAACCAGGAACCCTCGTCACGTAAAAATAATGTGATTCTTATAAATCATTCGTCTGGATGTGACAGCTATGTGGGTTCTAACTTAAATTAAAGAATTAAATGAACTAAAAGAAGTATTTAATGTTAATATTCAGTGATGTACAATGATGACTAGTGATGTAACGAATATGCGAATTCGCATTCGCGAATATTCGCATATTTTTCGACATGCGCATTCGTATTCGCAAAAAACGATGCCAATATTTAGCGAATGTACTTAACAAACAAAAAGGAAATTATTGTATGGATTAAATTATAATACAACAATACGATTTATAAGCTTTTATTTCACAATTAAACTCCACCACAGAAAAGAAAAAAACTAATTCTTTATTGAAGTATCTTATGTGAAAAAAGAACAGAGATCGAATCAAATCTAAGTTTAATATTAATCAGCCTTGTTACTTGTTACAACTGCGTTTGTAAGGTTGACACTTAGGTATTTAGTAGGGTAGGTATTACTAGGTAGGTACTACCATTTTAAAATAAAATTTGCAATTTCTCTTTCACGTCAAAACGGCCGAATGGATCTTGATGATATTTGGCACAGATAGATTGTAGTCTGGAATTACACATGGGATACTTTTTTCGATCATCTCGCGAGCGACGCCGCGGGCGCCAGCTAGTAATATTATAAATGCGAATGATTATAAGGATTGATGGATGTATGGATGTTTGTTAATCTTTCACGTCAAAACGGCTGAACGGATCTTGACACAGAGATTATAGTCTGGAATAACACATAGGATACGTTTTTTCGATCATCACGCGGGCGAAGTCGCGGGCGTAAGCTAGTAGGTACTCTATATATGTACACTATATAGCCATTGTTAGACTGTTGCTCAAACACTTGCTCTAAAATGAGCTCGGAGTGAGCGCAATCGTAAAAGGATAAGTAATAATTATGAATAACGTTAATATTCTTAAAATGGTCACAGATGCAGTTAATATTGACTATTGTGAATTATGTGTGAATTGTTACTTTGTTACCATTTAACGAATGGTAACGTAATTCAAATTATTAACCTACTAGCTTTTGCCCGCGGCTTCGCTCGCGTTAAATTCGGTAGCGCCTTATTGATTTGTAATAGCAACGTTAAGTTTTCCCGTTTCGTCCCTCTTTCTCCCTCATATCCCACTCTTTTAAAAAAAAATAGTCTATGTCCGTCTCCTGGTTCCCAACTCTGTACCAAAATTCATGAAAATCGGTTAACCATTAAAGCGTGAAGAGGTAACAAACAAACAAACAAACAAACAAACTTACTTTCGCTTTTATAATATATTAGTAAGGATTATGATTCTCTTTGAGCGGTACTTTAAATAGCTGGGGAGGTAGCGTTGCATTTCACATAATAATTTCTGGTCGATTGATTCATATCTGAACTTATTCTTTATGGATAATTATTTAATAATCTAAACGTCAGCAGGCTCAGAAGGGGTGGATCGAGTGGGGAAAAAAATTTAATTATGTAAAAACCAAAAGTGTAATCTGGTCGTTTGAAAATTTGATCAGCAATAGTTTAAACAATAATAATAATTATAGAAATAATCAGCTGTAAAGATAATGGTGGGTTGTACGTCAGCAGGTCATATCCGCACATATTAAAAATAATTATCTTCAATTCATTTCTGGTCGAATGAAATTGATACATATTATTCTTTATGCTATTAAAATAATTAAAAAATGCCTCAGCCGACCTATTGATAGGGGTAAGATCGTCAGCAGGGGGATTATAAGTAACTATTTGTATTATCCAACTGACGACTTTCCCCTCTTCAATCACTATGCTGACTATCTTTTTTGTTTAATATGTTGTTTAAAATACTCTCAGTATTAATTTCAAGCGACCAGAAATTAATTTGAATATAAACAATGCCTTTTTATTGCATATATAATCTATATACTATATGTTAGCTGGCGGACGACTTTCCCCTCTTCAATCACTATGCTGACTATCTTTTTTGTTTAATATATTGTTTAAAAAACGACCAGAAATTAATTTGGTTATAAACAATGTCATTTTAATCCCTTCTTTATTGCATAATTATATAATTTATATACTATATTATGTCAGCTGGCGGACCATTTTTCCCTCTTATTATTTAGACTGTTTTTTTTTATTATATATGATGTTTAAATTACTCTTAACATTAATTTCCAGCGACTCGAAATCAATTTAATTTTAAAAATTATCGTTTTAATTTGTTAATATCTACATACAATTTGAACAGATAGGAATGTGAGGAACATCAAACAAATATGTACATACTATACAAATAAAATATGTTTTAAATTACGTTATTGAAACGCATCCTTTACAGTCCTTACATTCCTATCTGTTCAAATTGTATGTAGATAAATTAAAACGATAATTTTATAAATAAATTGATTTCGAGTCGCTTGAAATTAATATTAAGAGTATTTTAAACAACATATTAAACAAAAAAGATAGTCATCATAGTGATTGAAGAGGGGAAAGTCGTCAGTTGGATAATACAAATAGTTACTTATAATCCCCCTGCTGACGATCTTACCCCTATGAATAGGTCGGCTGAGGCATTTTTTAATTATTTTAATAGCATAAAGAATAATATGTATCAATTTCATTCGACCAGAAATGAATTGAAGATAATTATTTTTAATATGTGCGGATATGACCTGCTGACGTACAACCCACCATTATCTTTACAGCTGATTATTTCTATAATTATTATTATTGTTTAAACTATTGCTGTTAAAATTTTCAAACGACCAGATTACACTTTTGGTTTTTTATTTTTTGACATAATAATATTTTTTTTCCCACTTGATCCACCCCGGGTGCGCCTGCTGACGCTTGATTCAATTATTGCCCATATCTAAGCTATCAATTTCAATCAAAATTAATCGTACAGAAATCACCATCAAAAAAGCAACGCTACCTCCCCAGCTAAAACGCCTAGATACATATTATATGTATCTACAAGCCAGTAGAACCTAAACTCACGTTCAGCGACCTGAAAATCACGATTCATACCCGTGTCCAATAAATCCATTTTTGATTAACCTTCGCAAATAATCGTGAACGTTGATGATAACTAACAAACTTATGATTATTACATAGAGTTAGCACCTATGTGCAAATGACTGGAGTGTCACAAGGTTGGTTATAAGCGGTTTTAGTCGCAACTTTGTTTGTTTTGTATTTAGATAAAGATCTCGTTTATTTATATGGTTGCATATAATTTCACATTAAAAAAAAAACTTAATAAAATATATAAAAAAAGGATTGTGTGGTTTTATGAAACCACGGTAAAAGGGAAACTTTTTGTTCACGTTATAGACATTTAGACGTCCCTACTCCGCGGCCGACCGTCACGCGACATGCAACACACAGACGAAAAAGTTTGAGACGATGTAATAAAATTTCACTTTAAAAATATTTAAAACAATAGGTAGTAGCCCACCGGTATCGGGAACAAGGTCGAAACTACCGATCAGTCAGGGCTCCAGAGAGAGGAACTTCTTAACGATTTGAGGTGTTTCCAGAAGTACTGTTTTCTGCACACACCCTTGATCCAGCTGCCTAACGAGACCCTCCTCAGGTGTTGGTCGAGGTTCTTGGCAATTTGACGGCACGGTTGGCGCAGTGGCTGAATGATTAGTTCATTCCCATTACTTCGATTCATTAGTTCGATCGTGGAACTAGTGAAATTTTTTTTCTCAGTTGTTCGACCGTCGAACTAGTGAGAATTTTTTTTTTAAACCACCCAGAAGGTAGGGGACCCGCAGTCGACTACCCCGTCAACAGACTTGGGGGCACCCCGACGATTTAGGTTAGAAGGAGGTGGCGGGGTCGTAGTGAGCGAGCGAAGCGAGCGAACAGACCCCGCCACCTCCTTCGTGGTTGTTTTTTTTTTAAACCAAGCAGAAGTAGAGGCCTTTTAAGCAATATTTGAGTGTTTTGAGGTTAGTTAACAAAAGATCCTTTTTCTCGGAAACGGTGAGTTACCTTGTCATGGGAGTGGTAGTAAAACTGTTTTTAAATCTAATTAATTCGACGGTCGAACAACTGAGAAAAAAAAATCTCACTAGTTCGACGGTCGAACAACAGAAAAAAAATCTCACTAGTTCCACGATCGAACTAATGAATCGAAGTAATGGGAATGAACGGAATGAGACTCCTGCGCTGTGTGTCGCGAGTTCGATTCCCGCACGAAACAAATTTTTTCACGTACCGTACACAAACCAAACAATTGTCAAACGTGATTTTAACGAGCAAATGGTCATAAGATACCATACCATAGACAGGTCTACCATATCTTGAGACCATCTTAGCGATAGAAATGATAGAACTGATATATTAATCGGTCTCTCACTTGAAAATCGAGTCGAAAACTGGTTTTTAATATTTGTTTATTAATTATATCGATATCGCAAATGCGGTCTCACGACCGGGTTTCAGAAGTAAGATTTGTTTCTAAATGCTGCCCTTTATTGGCATGGCCCTATCCAGAATAAATGTCAAAATGTTGGAAATTAAGCTGACGACATGAGCAATCGTTGAAACACTCCTTTGTCTTTCGACATACTCAGCCCGGTTAAGCAGACGACAACCTCCTAGGTTGAACAGCGAGATGCCATTAATAAAAAAAAAAACAATGGGGTCAGCGCACAGCTTCCCGCAAATGGGATAATGCATCACCCACCGTCACTGGGGATGTATGTGGTTTCGGTATTCCTATCATGTCAAATTGCGTTTACATAAATATAATTTAAAAAAAAACTGGTTGTTTATGCTTTAATGTTTTATACACAGCAGAGACGTTTCATGTTAATTGCAAGTAGCGCCATCTAATATTATTTTAAGAACACTATTTGGACATCAAGCTCACTGGCACGTCTTGGGATTGAATGAGTGAGCGTTGTCCAACCGTTACGGCTACGGCTACTCCATACTAGATGGCAGCACTAGTGGCAACGTAAAGAAATATAAATTTTAGGTTGTTACCAAATTCCTATTGTCGTTAACGAATTGTTTAAGTTTCTATTTATCATCGGCAATTGATAATAGGATTAATACTTTGAGTCTCTCTTAGTAAATAAAAAACGGACAAGTGTTTAAAAAATGTTTTCGACAAGCCTCCATCCAGTTATACATATTTAATTAATATCTTACATTGAAATATGTTTTTTAACCGAGCCGATGCATGGGGCGCCACCCACATTTATTTAAAAAAATATCATATCTTTTGACTGCGTAGACTTATAGGATTGATTTTCGCAAATCGCAAACCGGACATAGGTACCTAACTCGAGAAATTAATACGTTGGGTGGTAAAGTTTCAGTTAGTTTTAATTAGTTTTTAATGGATGTTGCCTATGTCAATATAGTATTTAAGTAATAATTATTGTTCTCAACCTCGTGAAAGCCGAGAAAGATAAGCAAATCAAATATATTGACTTGGCTCGCGAGGTTGTCGACATGTGGGATGTGGACTCAGCGATCATTGTGCCGATAGTCATATCTGCCAATGGTTTAATTGCCAAGAGCCTCGATACCTGAGGAGGCTCTCGTTAGGCAGCTGGATCAAGGGCTTGATACAGAAAGCGGTAGGTACTCCTGGACACGGCTCGTATTGTTAGGAGGTTCCTTTCTCTGGAGCCCTGACCGCCGGTAGCTTGGACCCTGTTCCCGATACCGGTGGGCTACTATTTTTACATTTTTAAATGTTTTTTTTATTTTTTGTTTTTAAGAAATATTTAAAAATTTAATTATATGTATAGAAAACAATAAATGGACGAAATTGTTCTCAAGTAAGTGACATCTTATGTTTTTAATAAAGATCTTTAAACCTAAACCTAAATCTAAAAAATCAAACGGCATCGAGCAATCTTTCAAAATGCTCATTCTTTATTTATGCACTTACTATCACTTGTAACTATAACAAAGTAATAAAATCTTAAAAGTAAAATTTTGAATCAGTTTCCAATTTTCCATTGAGCTGAAATTCACAACACATGTTTAAGTTTTAATGACAATGCTTGTCACCTAAGTGACAAACCTAATTTAAAATCCAAAATGGCGGTGGTATGTCATGTCATGGGTAACAAAATAATGAAAGGGTTTGCTACGAGAAAGTGTGTTTTTTAATTACATAAAATATTTACTTCAGCCAAGGATTTCATTATTTAGGTGTATTTTTCTTAATTATAGGTTTATAATTTGGCTACTAGTCGCCTATCTATGTATGTAAAGAATGTTTTAATTTTATAAATACTAATAAATTTAATTTAATCGTAACAATTAATAATGTTGCTATATATGATCTCAACATTTTTTATTTTATTAATTTAGTAGGTATATTAACCGCCGTTATTCAGATTGCCAATATGTTTGTAGACCAATTTAAAGTCAAGCCCTTGGATAGTCCAACAGTGGGTCATGGGACACAGACGGTGTCCGGCGCTGAGGTGAGCATGGAGCTGGGGGTGAATTTTGATACTAAACATGTTGTAAAAGTGATTGAAAATATGGTTAGAGGTAAGTCTCCCGGACATGATCACCTCAGTGTCGAGCACCTTAGGTATGCAGGTGTGCATTTGCCGAGAGTGTTATCTATGTTTTTTAGGCTGTGTATAAGTCATTCGTATCTACCGAGTGGGCTAATAAGAACCATTGTCGTACCTGTTATAAAAAATAAAACTGGTGACGCTGCAGATCCCACCAATTACAGACCAATATCCCTTGCTACGATCATAGCTAAGGTGCTGGACAGTCTGCTGGATACATACATGGCACCTAGGATTAGTCTGCACGATGCGCAGTTTGATTTCAGGCCCGGGTTGTCGACTGAAAGTGCCATTATGTGTCTAAAGCGGACTGTCTGGTACAGACGCCTGCAGGTCAAGCTACCCGAAACTGTCAATTTTTCCCAATGAACCTTGAACCTTATACTTTAGAAATAAAGTCGAAAATCTATCAAAGAAATCTGACAGATTGTAGTAGCTTGATGTGCAGGCGTCTGTACTATACAGACAGGAAAACGCCGGTGTATGCGTGCTTCTTAGATTTGTCCAGGGCATTTGATCTTGTGTCTTATGACCAACTGTGGGATAAGTTAGGAAATGAGATAAAGGTGGGACCCGAGATTACTTTTCTGCTAAAGTTCTGGTATGAAAACCAAGTAAACAATGTGAGGTGGTCAGGGACCCTGTTCGATGAATATAGGTTGGAATGCGGGGTGAGGCAGGGGGGAATCACCTCCCCTCGCCTTTTCAACCTATATGTAAATCAGCTGATTGTTGAGCTCAGCAATACAGGGGTTGGCTGTCATGTTGATGGGGTTGCTATGAACAACATCAGCTATGCAGACGATATGGTGTTGCTGAGTCCATCAATCAGCGCGTTAAGACGGTTGCTAAAGGTCTGTCAGGACTACGCGGTGGCTCATGGGCTTAGGTATAACGTCGCTAAGAGTGAGTTAGTTGTGTTTAATGTTGGAACCAGAAGAGACTTATATGTGCCGTGTGTCTCTTTAGCAAACATACCCTTAAAGCGAGTGTCAAAATTTAAATACCTGGGCCACTGGGTCACCGAGGACTTGTGTGATGACTTGGACATAGAGAGGGAGCGCAGAGCGTTGTCTGTTCGAAGCAATATGCTGGCTCGCAGGTTTGCACGGTGTTCTTGTGAGGTAAAAATGACGCTCTTTAGAGCCTATTGTCAGACTTTTTACACCTGCAGCCTGTGGGTCAAGTATACGCAGAAAGCATACAATGCTCTGCGTGTCCAATATAATAATGCCTTCCGAATTCTTGTGGGGCTGCCGCGTTTTTGTAGCGCTTCGGGTATGTTTGCCGATGCGCGGATAAATGATTTTTATGCCATCATTCGTAAGCGATGCGCTTCTCTCCGGCGCAGAACTGATGACAGCTCCCACAGCATGTTGAGGGCATTGAGTGACCGGTGGGACTGCCCTATGCTTGGTCGATGGATGAGACTGCACACACAGGTCGACTCAAAGTAGTAGTGCTTTGAGTCGACCTGTGTCGTGCAGGTGGTTTTATGTCCATTTCTACTTAGTGTCGTTTCAATGTTATTATTTGTCATTAATTGTATTGTTTTTGTTGATTATGTGTGATACTAACATTAGTTAAGTAAGTCTATTTCATGTATTACTAACACTATGGACTAAGGTCTGCAAATAAAAGTTTATTATTATTATTATTTTGTTGTTCTTTAATTTCCTTCTCTTACGAGTAAGAGAGTACAAATACCCTACCCACGGGCCGGAGCCAAGTTTGTAGGGGGGGGGGGAGTTTAGATGGAGAATGTGGATGAAATTGTAGAAGAAGTAAGGAATTTCCGGGTGATGCGACAGGTGTTAAGAATCGTGGCTTTTTGGAGTAGATGGAGTGTGTGGGTTATTATTAATAGATATTTTATTAGAATAAGTATAATTTTGTTGTGACTGATCTCAATAAAAATAATGTTGTAGTTTTGTTAATTAATATTAAGAATTATTTGGTTAATGTATTAATTATATTTCACAATTATTTTATACTTACTCTTTGCTGTGCCCTACAGGGTCCGTAATTATACCTTAGTTTTAAGCCCATTGTAAGATCTTCGCACATAATGAAATTCAAATAAAGATAATGAATATGAATATCTTTATGTAACTACTTGTGCCCTGTAGTAAAAAAAAATAGATAACGACCGATTCTCAAAAAAAGACCTACCGATATACTTACATAAAAAATCATAAAATCGGTCAAGTCGTTTCGGAGGAGTATGGCAACTAAAATTGTAACACGAGAACTTTATAAGACTAGCTGTGCCCAAAGATTTCACGCGCTGGTCAGCTTAAATAAAATAAAACAGATTACGACCGATTATTAGACCTACCAAATGTAATATTGGAGGAGTATGCCAACTAAAACTGACACGATAATTTTATTTACAAGAAATAAAAATATTGACTTTCTCCTAAACCAGGCAGAATTTATTTATTTTAATGCATTTCTAAGATATCTATCAAAATGAAAAAAATGCTAAGAAAGTGTGGGTTTCCGTTTTTTTTAAACCTTATTCTTTTTTTTATTGTACCTGAGAGGTTCTCAAAAAATAAGACATCTAAATCTTTTAATGTAAGTAGCCTAAAAAGCGCTTATTATTTATTTACTAGCTTCCGCCCGGGACTTCGTCCGCGTGGCATAGTTAATTTGGGCTAACGCTAACTTTAACCAGCGTGATGATCGAAAAAAAATATCTTTCTCTTCCCTTTTGTTCCCTCTTTCTACCCCTTAACTCACTTTTTTTTTTAAATTGCCTATAGGTATCCGTCTCCAGGGTCCAATCTATCTCTTTACCAAAATTTATCAAAATCGAATTGGCCATTTAGTCGTGAAGATGTAACAAACAAGCAAACAAACTCACTTTCGCTTTTATAATATTAGTAAGGATTTAAACGTTATGGCACAAGTAAAAAACTGTGCAAAGGCGGACTTGATACCTTGGGCATTTTCTACCAGTCTACCTTAGGGTGATGTAGAGACAAAACACAGAATTATCTGCTTAGCCTCTTCCCTACCATGTTCGGGTCTCACCAGATTAGATGCAGCTGAATATCAATATTTTACATGGAGCGACTGCCTCTCAAAAAACTCAAGGCTTTTATTTCAATTAGACCATTACAGGCACTTTTGAATGCCAATTAATAAAATGATGAAGCTACAGTCCCGGTCACAAGGCTTAATAACTTGTGAAAGTAGATACTGTAGTTGCCCATTCTAAAGCGTTGATCTCTATGGAGATGAATGGGCAAAAAACTCCATGGACACTCTTTTAAATTATAATATTATTACAAAATCGTATTTTCATCATTCGTGATGAGTTTGTACAAATATGTGAGAACGATGTAAAAAGACGTGCACAGTAAGAGCGTCCAGAGTAAAAGTAAAATTTAATCAATAATCTAAATTAAAAATAAACTGTGCGCCTAAAAGATGACCAGTCCCAACTGACAGCGCCCGTTCACGAACATGCCATATGGATCAGCCCCATTCAGCTAAACTATTTTGAAGGGAACTAAATGACCCAACACACCCGACACCATCAGCGAGATATTTAAGTGAGCATGCATGACATTCTGTCAGCCACCAGGGCATCGTCAAGTCAATAGTACATGGTACTCACACATGGACATTCAGTTATACAAAACTAGGAAATTGAGTATATACAATATAAAATAAAATAAAAACTTAAAAATACTTCTACATTATGTTTTTAGGAATTTCCATTGAAGTAAAAATATACTTGTGTTAGGAAGTTCCACTCTTCCACTAGTTATTCTTAAAGCTATTGAATAGACATGCCATTTTAGTAGATATTAAGATGAAGGAGTGATATAATCAAAAAAATAAAAAAATAAGCAAAAAACAAAGTAAAAATTAAAAGTTGCGCTGTCGTGTGGAAGTGTGAGTTTATGTGTGAGTGTAAGTCTTAGTGTGTGTTTGACGACAGTGTAAAGTGTAGATACAAATAGCATAAATTATTATGATGTAAATAATATTAACATTTAATAAAATTAAGGGACATGTGGTCTAAGAATATATTCAGCCTAGGTATTGTTGGTAATTATCAACTTTATAACAATGCAAAGATAGTCTTACAATCTCCTGCAAGTTCCACTATAACTTCGGATGCTCATCAATGAGTTTACCCCTATGGTTGTGGAGCAGGACCAGCATGTTAAGCCTATCTGACCTCCACAACCCAGTTAGTACGAGGGTCATTTAGCTTAGCCTTCGGCCCACTGACTACCTAAAAGGACTCTCAAAGATCAACTAAACATGCTTTTCAAGGCATGGAGGAAACTCGGTATGTGATAGGACGATTTCTTTTACTCTGGACGATCTTAAACGCTTTTGCTGGTGTCCTGAAATACAGGCGTTTTCGTCTAGCTTAGGCACCAGTCTCCCACAATATCAGTAAATCTTTATTGTTCGCAAAACCTAATAATGTAACTAATTATTTGTTGTGGTGAGAAATAAATGATTATCTTATCTTAATGTGCTCGTTTTTCTACATCGTTCTCACATGTAGGTATGTATAATCTCAACATGAATAATGTATCAATGATTTTGTAAAAATATTATGATATAAAAAAGTGTCCATGAAGTTTCTTGCCCATTCTTCTCCGTAGAGATCTACGCTTTGGAATGGGCAACTACAGTACTTTCACAAGTTATTATGTCTTGTGACTGGGACTGTAGCAGCATCTTTTTTGTTTTTATGACATACAAAAGTGCCTGTAATGGTCTAATTGAAATAAATGCTTTGAGTTTGAGTTCGACGTCACCCATCCACGAACCAACCTAGGCAAGCGCGACTCGAGCAGCTGTTATTATTTAACCGCGACTTCCTCAGTCTTAAAAACGCTATGACAACCCAAAATAAAGCTCTCCTTGTGAACCATAAAATAAATCACCATATTATATCCAAACCATATATTTGCAGAAACAAACAAACCTTTACAACAGTAGTTAACGCGGGGTATCATCGAGCGCTTATTTATTTAAATTATTTATTGGTCGCCATTTTTTGTCGCATTATACCAGATCATAATACGTATTTAGTTATCTCCAATCACTCGAAAACATACCTTATTTCCTTTTACATACAGACGTTATTTACTTATCTTAATGTAGCTATTGAGGAGATTTGGATATAATTCAAAAAGAAATGAACTGTAAATTAAGGACTCTAAGGTTGAAATTCAATTGAACGTAGACGATAATGAAATAACCTCCCCTCACAAAGAGGCGTGGTCCTCAACAGCAGACTGACACCGCACTGACATCAGTACACAACCGACATTCGGACGTTCCAAATACAAAAAATCGAAATCGCGCAGTGGCCAGTGTTTAGTGTATATAGTGATGGAATCGGAAATCAGCAAAATGCAGACGAAGCTACCTTCGAAGAACTTCTCGATTGAATCGATTGTCGGTCTCAACGAACGACGATCGCCTGAAATCGATATCGAGAACAGCATTTCCCAGGACTATTCAGCAACTAACGAGCATTCAGAAGACGAAGAACTCAAAGTTAGGGATGGGAAAATGGGTTACTATTTCCAACAGAATCGAGTTCCGAATTTCCCGTTCTTCATGAGTTATGATAAGAGAATGGGAGGGTTCCAGAGTGAGCAGGGAGGGCAGCAAGAGGAACTGAAGAGGGCGAGTCCTGGGAGCGTGAGGAGCGAGGTGGATAGTGATGGCGTTGATGATAGACCTCACGGTGAGTTTTATTTTTCGGAGCTTTAATCACTAAAAGAAAAGCGGTTGGAATGGGTTTCCGACGGGTCAAGTCTTTACATGTCTATCTTAGTTCTTATTCCGATTCATGAAAGGGCTATGCTATATTGTGTCCTAACAGTTTTAATAAGAAAGAAAAATGTGCTTCATTTACAAATAAAGAAATTTTAGAATAAAACGTCAGAATTTCCTAACAATTTAATATTGATACGGTTACGGTACAGTCCCGCACGGAACAAATATTTGTATGACCTGCAGATAGTTGTTTCGGGTCTGGTTGTTTGTGTATGTGAGTTTGAATGTTTGTGAACGCACCCACGATACAGGAGAAATTCCTAGTGTGGGGCAATGTTTCTTTTAAAAAGAAAAAAAAATCTAGAGTTTTATACCGTGACAATAAATAAATAAAAAATAAAAAAAATCTTTGCATAAAATGTGTGTAATACAAAAAAAATACTGCGTGGATAGGATCGTATCAAACTTTATCTGTATATGTGAAGTTTAAAATCTGAAGTGTTACGGTGAACAGGTTTTATTGATCAGTTACAATACAATCACAAGAAAAAATTAAAACACTTTATGCTTCGTTTGGTTTTCCGTTTTGATGTTTTTTTATTTGCAAACGTGTTTTTTTTACTTGTTACTCAATTCAGATTTTTTTTAAAACTGCAGATCTGAAATAATACCTAATAAAAGCAGAAAATTATGTAGAAGTATTAAAATGAGAAATAAATTTTTGAAACCAAAAAAACAAACTGTATCAACTCAATAGGTTCGTGATACACTGGGGATATCAGAATACTTTTAATTTTATGATTCATATTTGAATATTTTTCGTATAATTGTGGTTGCTACTATGATTTAAAGTTAACAAGATTGTTTCATTGATTTGATTCTCAGATACCTAAATATTTTATACCTATTACAGCAAAAGCCGTACCTATATTATTTTTACCACTTTTTTTTTTCTTTTCTCGGACCACAACATACCACACCACAACAAACCAATAAAATAAAAACTTTGTGTAGCGGTAAAAATTGTTAATGACGGTAAATTGTTAATTACTGTGACACAAAGTGACCGACTATATTTGCCGCCCGTCGGCGCCCGCTCTTGCCTTTGATCTTTTACAATGCAACTGTAAAATATCTAGTTAACTGCTTTTTTTTTGATAACGTGGTATTTTGTTTAGAAATTAGTAAAAGGTATATTAACGAAGGTTTTATTTGAGGATAGAAAAAAAAGGGAAACTAACGGTATTTTTGCGGCATTAAGCTAATTTAAACGCTCATAATATCTCTGAAGATTAATTCTTGTATACTGGTACAATGACATCTAATTTTGACAGTTAATAAAACAAACGAACAACCCAGATTGAGATAGAAATATAACACATTAGAACAACCCAAAAGTCATCATCAGTTTACCCTTTTTCCAACTATATTGATGTCAGCTTTCAGTCTAACCGGATGCAGCTGAATACCAGTATTTTACATGGTCCGACTGCTTATGTGCCTTCAAACGACAATACTCAAGTACTTAGATAATAGTTAGGAAAATCATTTTTTAAAACGATATAAAAACTGTTACGACTGTACAAGTGTACTTACTTTCATAAAAACCCGACGTGAATTTTGCCGTCCGGCGCCATCTTTGGAAAAGCTTTTACCGACGGCGGGTGTAAACCATTTTCAACTTAAACAATAGTCGATTTAGCAAAGCATGGAAGAAATTAAAAGAAAACCAATTTTTAACAGGTTGGCAATAATTGAAACTATAAACTAAGGAAAATATCTAATGTTAGGTTTTGTCCTTTAACATTTTACGTCTTTTTTAAACAGAGGAAATTCGAGCATTAAAATACACAATTAAAATCGGTACATCACTAAATTTTACTCATCCCTAATAATAATGATCCTCCTAATCCATAGACTAAACTTCACTAATCCGCCAATGATGTTTAAATCCCTACAATTTATCTATCCCTCTCAAAACATCTGAATTGTCAACTAATATTTACATAATAAAAACTCAATTGGGCATCAGATTGTTTACAAAATAAAGCTATTAGAGAAAAGGGGAGAAAAAAAGGGTCCCATTTGTTGCGATGCCGACAGTCCGACACCCCGGCGGGGTTTTTTTAGGGGTGAATGTAAAAGATAGTGTCTTGTTTTGATAGATTTTGTATTATATTTAGATGGATGTTTTGATAATATCATTGATTAGGTATGTTTTGTTTGTTACTTGATTTTTATTGACACATATTGTTTAAAAATAAGAGTACAAAGAAAAAAAACTTCGGTAATTTTTTTGTCTTTGTTTGTTAATTTGTATTAAAAAAAATAGAGTTCCTTTTTTAACGCACTATAAGGCGATTATATCATCAGTATCCTTGGACTCTTTGACACTAAAATAATAAGGATTAATATGAGTTATTGTATATATGTATGGATCTTTATACTTATAATTGTTTGCATGAATTTTCTTAAATCGTTACTTGTGAGTTTTGTTTTAAATAAGATGGTAATCTGGTATTTGAGACCACTGTCTGGTTGCCAGCATATAATGCATAATATGATGGCAAGCAATTTTCTTTAACAACGTTTAAATCTTGGCCAGGAAACGAGATGGTGGTCCAATTTAAAAATGTCAAGTAAACGATATGATTTCTGTTGTAAAAACCAGAGCTGTTAACTTAAATTATATATGATTTGTCGAGGTTTTCAGCAAGTTACCTTCGATCATAGATGTTAATTGGTTACTCATGTATTATTAGCGATATCTTGTTATTGGCATATCATAGATCGTTATTTTACAACTTACAATTACTAAGAAAAACACAAAGGTACAACCTTCTAAGCAAAATTAAACCTTCATGATTTAATTTTGACAAATCATCGGTAGACCAGTAGCAATTTAAACAAAACAGCTACTGTTCAAAGAAAAATAAGCCTTTGTCTATGACACTGTCACAGCTTGATGTCTGTCAAAATTGCCGCCAAAACGCAGCGAGAGATTTGTAAAGAGTTCGTTCTCTTTTGTACATGTTGGCACAATAATGTATTGTCTTTGCTCAATTATGGAGTGGTGTATTGTAACCGCACTGAAAGTCGAGAATTTCTCTTTTATTGCTGTCGCTAAAGCCTTGTCATCGCTATTAACGTTTGGTTTTACTGCTTCCACATTTTTGGTGAATACGTAATGGTTCTAAGAAAAGTTGCTTGTCCGATATGGTCAGTTAATTTGGTACAGCTTTATTTTAGTTTTTGTGGCGATACTTTGTTAGGTACAACTTGTAATTTCATAGAATCATGAATCACGAAAGTTAGACTTTAAAATCCAAAAAACTCATTCACAAGGCAGCTAAAGTGACTACTCAGAAAACTCATGATGTGATGAGTCTTGCTTGGTTTTCAATTGCTTTGTTAACCGCCACTGCGCAAGTTAGAACGCATCTAAAATGTCAAAAAATACGAATTGGACGATCGCCCATATATCGCCAATATTCCTAGTATCAGTAAAAACACATTCTTTGCTGCTTTTTTATATTTGAATTATTTTCTATAATCAATTTATTCAGTAGGGGAAGAAAAATAAATAACTTCGTACCATAAACCATTCAACAAGCCAGCCACACAGAATACATATTTGTTATAGTAGATTTCAGATTAGAGCGAAATCCTCCTTGCACCAATCTCCATAGCTAACCATAAACTAAACTTTAACTAACTAGACTAGTACTGATCCAGTGCTCACAGAAACCCATACATCACAAAACTAGCTGGTTCCGTATTAATAACCTGGTTCGCAGTAATAAGGGTCCATGATGTTCAGTGCTCGCTGTTATGGAAGATGAGCGCGCATGATTAAAAGTTTAGGTTGGGGGTGTAGCGGGAGCAAAATTGAAGAGGAATTTGAAAATTGTTAGAAATTGGTTGAGATGATTACGTGTGTTTTGTTTAGGAATTAGTATAAATTGGTTTAATTTTTTTTTCATATCTATTTGTCTGTTTTATCTACAAATTTTGTGATTAATTTAGATATGTCAATATAATTGATGAAGATCGCTATAACAAGTTGTTGTGTATTGTAAATGAGATTTTCAAAAATCTGTTTACTTTTCAGTTATTTTAACTTTCAACTGATAAAGTGTAATGACCACTTAGCATGTCATCAATTAATAGGAGTTACAACAACAAAATCCTAAAAGGCACGACCAAAGTTGAAACAATGTCAAACCAATTCTTATCCGCCAACGCTCACTTAAAACAAAGAAAATATATTGCGACAAACCTATGAACAAAATCTAGAACAAGGCCTCATTGTGCCACCGACCTAACTTTGAACGAGCTTCAACAAAGCTCATGAGCGAAAGAGACGGCAATAGATAATGAAGCCCCGCCCTGATTGGTGGGGATAAAAACGAGCAACGTTATTGGTCAACGCATTATAGATTTTTAGTGAGGCGGCGCGCTGTGCAACGAAAACAAACTGACAGTTGACAGTTCACTTTTTCGATCGAAGGCAAAGGCAACAAGCGAGGTTCTGTCTTTTTTTTAAGATGGAGGCTTTTAAGAGTTATTCCTTTGATTACAAATCGATTCATGAGCCGTTGACAGTAGATTTGATGAGTAAAAGTAGTGTGTATAGTGATTTGAGCGGTCAGAATACACCGCCGTCGTCGCCAAAGAGCAAAGGTATGTTTTTAATTGATAAATTAACCTCATTATTATATTTATGTCATGTGTTTTGACAATTTCATGTTGGAATGTTAGTGTTGCTTAGTCATTATGGTCCATGATGTATCAATATTCTGTTTTTCATAACCTAAATTAGTTTTTGATACAGCTAATCAATGCTCTTTAATTAAGAATTTATGAAGTTTTCACTCGTATTTGTTAAAACTTAAAAAAAAGGTCCTAGGACCATAAACATAGGACTTCTCAATGATTACAACTTGATAACTACTGAGCTGCATTTGGGTTGATAATTGATTATTGTAATTGTTAACGTGTTTTTTTATAAGTACCGTGGCCGAATAACTTTTCCTAATTACTCTTAAGGTTAAAGTGTCAGGGTAGCCCGCGAAATTATAATTTCCATACGGTTTTTGAGTTTTGCAAGTCAGTGTCTAAATGTATGTATATACCTAAGTACATTGAATATGATTTGCGATCTTAATAAATAAGGCATTACTGAGTTATAAACATCAATGCAACCTTCACTGTTAATCTAATAACTTTGTCATGAAATAATCTTTCAATGGAATTAAGTGAACTGAAACAGTTATTTTGATGATGATTCTCGTAATACTGTTTAATAAATAAATATGTGTAAAGATCGCGAATCTTAATCAACATAAAACCTGACACGGACCTACAAATAAAAAAAAAACTGCAGTGAATTTGCGTTTCTTATATTGTTTCAAATATTTGTGACGCTGCTGTCAATCAAGGTCTTCTATGTGACTCTATGTAAATATTGGTATTTAGCTGCATCTAGTTTACTGCAAACCTTCATTAAAACAGTTGGGAAAAAGCGATGGGGCAAAGGATTTTATGGTGGAAACTTAGATGATCACTCTACTTTTTTATTGTACTAATGCAATTTGTTAATAGTGGAAGTTATGGGTATATGGGATAATTGGGACATTGATATGAAATTGTTTATTAAATTAGTAATAAAACTTCGATGTGTAATAGTAAGAAAACATATATTATGTGTTATTTCAGACTAAAATCTATCTCTGTGCTAAATTTTATTCTGATATGTTTAGCGATTTTGACATGATTAAGAAACTTCCAAACTTTCGCATTTATAATCATAACCTACTTACTTTAGATTTTAGCACAAACTTTTGGCGGCAAAATAACACGTCCTCCATAATGAGTTGTTAAATTCATAATTATTATAACAGTAATAAACGTCGTAGCCTTCGCAATAATCCACAAAGCACCGACTAACGGACAGACATTTTTATAAACACACAAATTTTGGCAGGTAATACTCAAACAATCATAACTTTACGACCTAACAAACACTTTGCTACAGAAATGTAAGCCTTATTGGTACGGAATAAATATTTTATTAAGCTTAAAAAACGGTAAATGTAAGTTTGTAAAATTGTTAAAGCAATTATTGCCTTTTTACAACTGTCTTTGAGACTTGCCGACACTTTTGTTGGTGTCAATAAAATATTAAAAATAATTTCTAAGTTCTGTTGTGTTGGGTTAAATATTTTTATTAGTCTATAATGTTATCTGGGAGTACCGTTGGGTAGATTTTTTTTGGGTCTTGTAAAAAGTTTAGCAATCTCTCAGTGTGCTCATAACCTTATTTTTGAGTCGCATTTTTTAAATGACCTCTGTGACTGCACATACACGATGCGCGTAACACGATGACACCGCTATATTATGATCCACAAAAACAATGTTTAATATTTATTATGCTATTTAATATGTTCATTGAAGATCAAAATATACTTCATCAATATTTGTATAAGCTCACTTGATAAGTAGAAATTACAATCCACCAGTAAAACATTATTAAATGAACATTTTGTACAATTAAACTAAACAGTCGCCATAACAATTAACACAAACCAACATTAATAAATTAAATCAACACCAATTAACGTCAAATAAAACCTACAGCTTACCGCAGCTGCCACCGCAAAAGTTAAATAGCTTGTCTATGGAAAGAAAAGCGTGGGTGGACTTCCCGCCATTCTTTGACAGATGACAGTTAGCCGCCATTTTTAATTGGTGTCAATAAATCTCGGGACATATTGAGCGTACGTGGATTGAAATAATGTTGTTCGCTTTAGTTTAATTATATGGGCATATGGATTCAGAGTTGTTAATTGGATAGCAGGATTTTTCTGGACTGTCAGTGTAAATATCTAAATGAAAAGATTTAAGTGCAATTTTGTCCAAAGTCTAACTTGTTATAAGGCTTTTTTCTTTCTTCTTTTTGATTGTCACTGAAACAACACAAAGGCGTCTTACCATGACCACCATTAAGAAACATAATAAATTAAATATTTATTACTAAGCCATACTTGCATTGCAAATAATACGGTGTTTTCTTATATGTCATCATTATCTACCTAACTTTTCCTATCAATGTACGGCGTGGCGTTAGCTTCAACTCTAACCAAATGCAACTAGATATGTACCTACTAATATTTTAGATGTAGGTAGTGGCTGCCATCTTTTTCATATCAAATTGACATCTGTCAAAATGCAAAACGTTTCTTGCTTGCAACACAGAAACTCCAAAATTTCAACATAATCTTTAACGAAACGACGTCCGCCCATCATCTCGCGAAGGGTCAAGCTTGTAATATTTCTTGTCAATTGGGCTTAAACTGATTTCGTTTTTATTGCCTCCCTACAGAGATATTAATCTTCATTACCAATTAGAAGCTACGGATTTTATCGAGTAAATTGTGTTCCGGACTTAGGGGAGTTTGGAAAGGGGATGACACCGTGTAATTGGCTTTATTTGCAGTAATTGTCTTATGCCACTGTTGGCTGTTGTTGTAAATTGTTTATAATTCCTAAGGGATTAAGTTTTGATTATGCTTGTAGTTAAATTGATTAGTGCTGTGAAGGTTTTTTTTTTTAAATGTTGAGAGTCTTTTGATTTTCAATTCTCTTACAATAGGCGAAATTTTGGTACTTCGTAGTATTTATGAAAACTAGCATTAGGATTGCTTGTTGATTTATATTAATAAGGCTACCGTTTTTTTCCTAAAATACTTATAAATATTCTTAGAATAAAATCAGTCAGTTTGAACGCCAAGAAACAAACAAAAACTTTCTAAATCCAATAACACACTAATATTGTTTTAATTTAAAATCAGCAGAACGATCACACCAGCCAGTGTTCAACTGTTCATAGACAATAAACGTATTAAGGGTAGCCATTCACGGCAATACAATTACTGGAGCGTGCCACGCACGGGGCGGCGGCAATTCTCGATAATCCAATTGTTAATGTATAGGCTATCGGTTTCCGCCTATTACTGAGCCAGTTTGGTTCGCAAATTGAGCGGTGTCGCTATTAATTAAACGTTTAGTGTCGGTTGCTGAATGGGACGCTTTATTGGGTTATTCTTTGTCAAAGTTTATGTTGTGTCATGGGTTAATTTTGTTGTTAATGTGTTTGGGATAACAAGTAACAATAGTTTAGTTATTAATAGAGCGTTTATGATTAGAATGTTTTGGGTAAGACTTGACAGATTTTATCAATATATCAGAAAGTAAACAGTTTTTCAGTTCCAATGAAACCCACAGTTTTTCCATTACAAACTTAATCAAAAATTTCATTTATGGCATTCACGCCACTTTTGCTACCACAAATTGGCTATGATCAGATCGCATTCAGCCAATTACAGTGTTGCTAGTGCTAATTAAACACCAAAAAGTCTCGTGCTGTATTAGGTATCATTTAATAAGTAAATGATTTGAGTACTGGTTTTGGTGTGGCTGCTAATAGATAGGCCACGACACGTTTCATAACGTTTCTATAATAATGGTTTCTAGTTTTGTTTAAACGTTGTTTTATCGGTAAACCAAGGTTATTTTCGATAGAGTTGTTACACCGCCTCGGCGGATGTAGGAAAGCTAGACATTTTTCGAGTTCTAAACGTTTGAAAATTGGCTAGAACGTTTTGTATGAGAGCTGTTTTGCTTTTTGAAAATGATAGTAATGGCTACTTAACTCTTTTGCCAATATTCAAAGCTTTTATAAAATATTTAATGTAGGCTAATATTCTTAACCTTACTTTAATATCGCTTTTAGATTAAGTTATTTATATTATTTCGATTATTAAACCTTTTGTTGTTTGGTCTCGGTTTTTCGCAACCAAGACTCAGAAATCCTTAAAATATATTATTTACGGCAGTTCACCCTTTTTCACAAAAAAATAACTTTTAACACGAAAGAAAAGTCTCTCACGATAATTATCCCTATACAGTGTGACCCAGCCTCAAAACGTTATGACTGTACCAAGAAGTGTGTACTCAGCCGATTAGCGGACATTTTGAAACAAAGATATTTCGAAATAAATTGACGAAGCGACACCATTGGAAGGTGACGTCAGTTTTCATGAGTTTGTAATGAACACTTATCTCAAATGATGTGTGAAAATATTCTCATATAGGTTACGACTACAATAATAATACAAAAATATTAATTCAAAGTTTATTTCATCGTATTTCGTGTTCTACTAGTTTACGATTATTATCATTAATAAACTTGAACAAACTAAAGTGTTATAGGCACCGGTCATATAAATTGACGTTAAAAAAACAAACGTAAAATACTTTCCGTGTCACCGCTTTAGAGTATGATTCTTTCCTAAATATAGAACGGAAGCTTTTAAACGGAACTTTTTAAATCTCAATCGTTTCCTCGTTCTTTTTTCAAAAAGACACACGCCATAATAGCAGCTGGGGACCATAGACATCTCACTAAAGAGGTTGTAACGTAAAAAGTTTGTACAACAACAAATTATTGAGAGGAAGGACGGCTAGACTATTGCAAATTGGTTTTTGAGTGTTCTGTCGCCACCCAGCATGGGAACGACTTAAGTGGCCCAGACGCCACGACAGACGATTAAAAAAAATCATGAATCGTTTAGTCCAACGCACTTATGAAAGCAATAAATTTTCTCTAATGCGAAATTATTACTGCTAAAGTTTTCGTCATATTTTTTACGAACGCTTTCATTCGTTGAGCGATGCATGTGAATTGACCGCTAACCTCAAAAAAAAGTTTTAGCATCCCAATTTACGTTGAACATAGGTAACCGACAACGCTTGTAATTCCAAAACGGAAATAGAAATGAACGTCTTAATCACGCCGCCATTAAAACAATACGTGACTTTTAAAAGCGTCCGATGTTCTTTTTTTTTTCAAAACGGGCATGTCAAATAGCGCTCCCGTTTGCCGCGTCCTTTTAAATTTAGAACCACTTCAGCGACTAATCAGATCTGTAAAGTCGGCTTTTTGGTAAGTTATTTTTTTTAAATTGAGCGGCGATCGACTGAGGTCGAAAGACTTTCGGCCTCTTTGTGTTATGTTTATATGAAATAGACAAACCGTGCATGGGAAAATATTTAATTAGACAATAGCTTATTTGTGTTTGTTCAGTTAATGTTTCTCTTGAAAGTCAGGGTGCGTGCAATTAGCACCTACGGGCTACTGGTTCCCGACCGAAGCGTTCGTTTATATCTTTTTTACTGTTTTACGACAAGTCAATTTCTGTTCAGGGAATAATTAGTTTTTAAGAAGCATTGAGGATTGATAGCATTCCTTTTGTTAATAATACACACCTGTGACTTAAAAATGGCCTTAAGAATCGACTATAGACTTTATAAAGAGGTTTATTTTTTGTCTCAAATCTTTAGACATAAGCAGTTTTTTTAGATGGCTACACAACATTAAATCCCAAGGAGCTATTACGAAACAGAAGGACCAAGTGTCCTCCCGCCTGATCAAGTAGCTAATGTCTAAATGTCTAGACATAACAGTAATTAAGATAGTTGTAAAGCCAGCCGCCTTCAAGTGGTACTCACAACCCTTTAGAACAAGTTAAGATATCTCCTAATCGATCCTCTAAATCTCAATTGAGAGATTTTTGAGTTGTGTTCGTGTTTTTAATGTGACGGGGTTTATTTATTATTGTTTGGGAATATTTATGGGTGCTTTGGTCTTATAAAAATGATGGAATTCAACACACGGATCCATTCCTAATAATTCTGTTAATTTAAATTCGCTACAACGAAGATGGCCGGATTTTTTTTTCTAAAATTAGCGACAAACGTTAGAAAACAAAATCTCGAACCTCTTTTTGAGCTTCTGTGATGTAATGTCTTCCTAAAGTCCCATGTTATGGGAGGGTGATAAAAATGACAGATTGAGTTTTTTATCGTAATCCATTCAGCCTAACATGCACAACACTACTGGTTATAAGCCTCCTTTCTTTCTGTCATTAAGTTTTAACTAACATATTTTTTCTTTGTCCACAGAGTCTCTAAGCCCACAATCGGAACAGATGACGAACTCCAACCAAACGGCACCAGACCCAAATATCAGGTTTGTTCAAGAATATAATATCATTTGACATAAATATGTCGAGTCCAAAAATTTCTATGAAATCTATTTTCATTGTGCTCTTAAGTGAAAAATATCCGGTGGCTTGGTCGAACTGCTTGCAGAAGTTGGAAGACTGAGGGTCCTGATTCGGAAAGGCTCATCTATGGCTAATGGTGGACTGCAATATATACCTAGATAATTAAAAAACCTTTGAGGTTTCATGATGGTGAATCGCGAATAGTGTCAATAATATCAGTCATAAAATTAAAATAAATTAAGCTTGTACTATCTGCAGTCACCGCGTCAAAAAAGTACCTTTTTCATAACAACTCGTTCTTTTGTCCCCCAGGAGATACCGCACAGCATTCACCCGCGAACAACTAGCAAGATTAGAGAAAGAATTCATGAAAGAGAATTACGTATCAAGACCAAGGCGATGCGAGCTGGCGGCGCAGTTGCAACTACCCGAATCCACCATTAAGGTAAGGATTGATACCTACCTACTGGTTTTGACAGGCCGCCATTTTAATTCAGCCATGACAGTTTTTTTTAATTTTCGCGCTTGAATGGCGATAGTCCAGTTATCATTTGTGAAATAGTCTATGGAAAATTAACAAATGATAAAATGGCGGCGTTCATTCTGGTTAAAACCATGCCCCAAAAAAGCCATATTTATTTATTATTAATTAAATAACTCAAAACTTGTTGAGAGGTGTAGAAATTATAACTACTTTTATGATGGAGTCATAATTCTAGCACAACACCTAGGTACTGGCGAAGTATGCATGTATTATTACTTACACCTCTGCTTAACCCTTCGAGGATTACAGGCTTGATGTTATATTATGTTTATATTACCTAGTTACTTGCGGTTTTTGGGTTAACAGAACCTTTAACAATGACCCACATCGGTACCTACAGCTACTTGTAGGTACTAACTGCGATTCAACCAATTATACCCCAACAATTTCACTCAGAAACATTTACGAAACAAAAGTAGGTAATTAAATTAAGCTTTCAGCTCGCCCCCGCAATGTGACACATACAAAACGGGCCTTATTTCAGAATCTCATTCGTACCACCCACGAGTGTTTCCGAATAAACCCGACCTCTGTTTGACGATGAACTGGCGACCGTTTTCGTAACATCACTATCAATTGACAAGTGAATGTCACTTAGTAACGAGTTGCAGATCACATATGAGGCATTATGACAGCTGTTTGTTTTTTTTTGCGTTAGGAACTGTATGATGTTTTCTTTGCCTTCCAATACAAAAAAAAAAAAATAATCATAAGGGCATTAAAACTGTGTGAAGCTTTAGTTGCTTGTTATAGTGACGGAGTTGGGCATAATGTAACGTTCCCAATGCTTTAAAACTAACTAGTTTATTAGTGCCTTAGGGAAGGCTCAAGAATTACCAGAAGTACTTATTAGTGAAAGAAAACTAGGTAATGTTGGGTTCAATTCTATTAAGGAAAGTTAGAAAACGTGCAAAATTATTCAAATTTACATTAAATATCGAAAACCTGTACCTATTAGTTACCAACCATAGAGAAACAATTGATTCGTTAACTAGCACTCATGACTAAAGTGTATGATGCCTCAATAAACTTCAATTAGATGCTCTATGATTTCCATAGACGAACGCTCTATTATGCGCGCTAATTCGTGTACAAATGTGCGAAGAATCTGGCGGTTTCTTTTGAGAATTCATTGAAGCTCAATGTTCTGTAGAGAGTAAAAAAATGATTGATTCACGATAATCACGATAGTCTCTGTTTCTCATAGGTGTGGGACCTATGAGAAACAGAGACTATCAAGCATTATAACGAACGTGAATCAATCAATTTCTTTACTCTCTGGTCTACTCTGCTCTGCTCTTCTGGGCAAAGGTCTTCCTTTTTTCCTTCTAAACCTCACTCGAATCTCGTAAATTTATTGTTTTTATTTGTATTGACAGTAAGTAATGTTATTTATATCTATTGATTAAGTGGTTTTTATGCAAGGAATAAACAAAAACATATTTGTAGGTGTAGTGTCCCGGGAAACCGAGAGTACAATGTTTGACAGATTCGAACTTTAAATGAGGCTTTTAATGATACCAGATAAGCGAAGTATAAACCCACATTTTTCAACGCCAACTAATCTGCCAAATGGCATTAACAATCCCACAAAAAACATACAAAAATCTTCATTACCAACAGCAAAAATGTTTCAATTATAAAACTTCCACTATTATAAAGCTACACGCCAATTTAAATTTAAATTCTTCAGTTCGGTCATAATGTCAATTATCACTTTCAATAAAAAAAAAGAAAAACCGTAAAGAAAAAAAAAACATATGTTTTTTATGACTTTATTCGAGTTTTACATTCATGCTAATTTGTCGATGGGCATTAAAAGAAGCCGACCGAGTTATTCGGTAGCTGTGTGATGCTAATGAACATTAATGCGTAGAACGGAACGTTGGGATTATAAAATGACCATATTAGTACGAGGTCCCACTGGCGGAGAAATGGGAGGTGTGATAAAACTTGAAGTATTTATGTTTTAATTTCGGTTTGTGACACCTGCTTTTGAAGCTGTATTGTTTCCCTTTTTTATGTATAAAAAAGTTATAGTTAAAAGCTGTATTTCTTGGCAGGCCAAAAACTATAAAGGTAGCGTTTTAATAAGCGGAGCGAATACAAAAGCCCGCTCAACGCTGTCAACAAAGCCTCATCCCCGCCATCATTAGTGAGTAAGTGAATAAAAACACTTCATCGCTTGTCTATGGCATCTGTTTTACGACGCGATAATACCAATTAAAAACTATTAAATTATACCTTTCGGCTACCATTTGATGAGTTATAAAGAACTGGATTTTTATCCTCATGTTTGTTTATTGTGATTAATTTTTATTGCTGCTGTAAATGCTGTGTAACGTGTCAATAAATAAATAGAGGTTTTGAATTCCCAGATTAGTGTTGCGCAATGAACGGTTTAGATTGTCGCTGGCGGCTTTGATTGATGTTATAGGAAATAATGATCTAAAAATTCGACTTTGACCTGTACAAATTGAATATCATTGCTCATTAAAAAAAACTGCCGTCAAAGTTTATCTGCCGGCGTCACAATTTTTTTCTTCTGATTTTGTAACGAAAGAGGTTTTATATTTACATTTAAAGTTTGTTCTTCGCCTTTATATTTGAGCATTGACTTTTAGCCAAGCCGTTAAGCCCCTTGTTTTATTATTTCTGCACAATAAAATGCAATAATCTTCTTGGAAGCGCTAAAAGAAAGTCGTTTTGTGCGAACATTCGCGCGGTTCCCGCCAATTAACACTTTGCGAGCAAAGATGGCGGCCTTTTGGAGGGAAAGTCTTTGTGTACATACATTGTAAGGGCGGTAGTTATGCAGTGTTTAATGATTTAAAGAAGGATCGGGCTGAGAAGTAATGCGTAGGAAGGCTTTGTTGACTGTTACATGGAAGATTTTAGTTGTTTTGGCAGCTGAATATTTCAAAATGTTTTGTAAATTCAGTGCTGAGGAAATCCTGTTTACATTCATGATGGTTTTCTTGTTCTTATATTTCGAAAACAGATGTTTGAAGAAAGCCATGACAGTAAAATTTTAATAAAAAAGTCTGATTCCCCCAGATACTGATTTAGGCTTAGAGAGCAAAATGTAGCTACAGATTTTATTTTTAAGTGGTCAATTGAAGTAACCTTGACTAAAATAATACCAATTATTATGGCGAAATGATATTAAACACACTTAACTATTTATGACTACCCATTTATATATTTATAAGAAAACATGCAATTAATTAGCGATGTAGTGCTAAAAACGTATGGTCTTAATAGATTTTTTGTTGAGTCAATCTATTTCTAGAGCAGCGACTTTGATTTTAGAACATAGCGTTATGACAACATTTTTTTTTTTTGACAGATGATACTCTCGCCCATTATCAAAACGTTTAAATCTTTTATTCGTTCAATAACCTTAACCCAAGCCGTTCTTTCATTCCTCGCTTTCAAATCGTCATGTATTGCGATAATAGCGTTTTATTATCTCTATTAGCACTTTGTATAATTTAATGATGTTTAGTTCGAATCGAAGATTTCTATTTTATTGACTGGTGACGTATGTAGCAAGATTATTTTGTTAATACACCCATTCACACACTTTTTCGTTAAGAAACGATGAAGGGTGTAAAACTACCCTTAACTTAGCCGAAAGACGCTTGTTCTCTTCGTCATTGCGATCATTTTCTAGACCATACCTGGGAACTTTATGGTTGGAACTATATGATGTTGGGGATCTAACGAAAGTTCTAAATGTTTGACAAGTTTTCTTTAAATACAAGTTAATCCCTGTTCTATCAATAGAATCCATCACCACAATGTTTTAAGTACCTACGTAATATTAAGTTGTACAAACCTGATTTTTGACTCCAAAAAATGTCGTTTATCAGTAAACATTTTAACATAGACCTACTTTGTTTGATGTACAGATATTGGTTGACGGGTTCATGAAGGCATAGTTTACACCTTGTATATTTTGTGTTGCTAAGGTAAAAAGGCACAAGCTACAACTATATTAAACGGAATTACACCTAATGTTTAGTTATAAAACCACTAAGACATTAACCAGGTTACTCAAAAGGGAGTCATGGGAGTTCTAGGCCGTAAGGTAATTCGAATACCATTAACAATTTTTCAGTAACAATCTCTGTGTTCTATGGACGATTACCGAAGATTTTTACCCCTGAAATTATCGTATTTAGCCATCGTAAAACAACATAATGTAACATCACGCCAGTGATCCTAATAGTACATCCACATTTCACCAGTTACCTATGTTTAAAGTCTCACGTAATGGGTGAGCCTATTGCCAACAACCTGATGGAAAAACCCAATATTTTTTTGTAAAACAACATTCCACTTAATACCTTGTCTCTTTACCAACAGGTATGGTTCCAAAACCGAAGAATGAAAGACAAGAGACAACGCATCGCCGTCGCATGGCCCTACGCAGCTGTTTACAGCGACCCAGCCTTCGCCGCTTCCATCCTCCAAGCGGCGGCGTCATCCGTAGGCCTACCTTACGGATACCCCTCCCCGGCCCTCATCCCCCCTTTCCACAACCCTCAGCTGCTACCCGCCGGTTACCCATACCCCTACCCTACCTACCCCCGCTACCCCTACATCCCACCTACACCTCCCTCCCCCGTCAACGCTGAAGCGACGTCGCTTAGGCCCGCGTATTCGAACTTCAACTTAAATGTTGATAAATAATTTTAGGTTTAAATTTTCCCGATGGGGTTTTGTGTTTAAAGAAGTTTGCCGAGTGGGTTGGTATTATTATGAAATTAATGGTCTTTTGAAAAGAAAATTCAAAGATTTTAAGAAGTCAAAGATCACAGCTGATTTTGGTCTCCAAAAATTATAAAAGGACCTAGGAGAAAAGGAACTACATATTTGTGTATAATTAGGGGTCGAATAGAGATCGGACTTTGACCTCAATTTGTAACCCATTTGGACGCGAAAAGAATGATTGTAAATATTTTTTATTAGTTAATTTATTGAGTGCTGGTCATACCTGTGAGTGAATGAACGAAGTGAATGATTTTGTAATTTAATTTCCAAAAGACAAAAAATTGTACTTATTTGTAATTGTACAGTAATTTATAAGTTTTAGTGATTATTCATTCCACGTTAAATGCTCCATATGTGTAGTGTTGTCTATGGTAAGGTTAATTTTAGAAGAATCTTTGAAATTGGTTTGGAATAGACAATATTCCCATTTCCGATCCGTTTTAGTAATATGGAATAGGTAATTTTGACATTTTCTGTTTGACATTTAAGTAAAAAATCTTAATTTCAGTTATTTTTCAGTAGAAAAGTGTTTAAACCTAAATTATATATGTAAATGTAGAAAAAAATAGTGCAATACCGAAATTAAAAT
Source organism: Ochropleura plecta (assembly GCA_905475445.1). Classification (NCBI taxonomy): domain Eukaryota; kingdom Metazoa; phylum Arthropoda; class Insecta; order Lepidoptera; family Noctuidae; genus Ochropleura; species Ochropleura plecta. The sequence goes on along the minus strand of FR997750.1, from coordinate 3,944,639 downwards.
GTCATTTTGTATGAATATGTAATAACAGTGGCAGCAATGCCAATGGTGACTTTCATTCATAGGTTGCGTGCATACTTGCGACTAATCGCACCAAAACACCTTAAAAACTCTGCAATTTTTTTGTCGCAAGTCTGTTCCCAACCTAAAATTGTAAATGTTGTGTAAAATATATAATGTTTAAATAAATAAGTATTAGTGTCCATAGTAAAATAGTTAAATGTTTAATTCATTCATTTACTTAAAATTAAATATCTTAGTTCTTAAGAAACATTGTAAAAAATACATTTTAAAATATAAAAGAAGAGAATAAATAAGAAAGTTATTATATACATTTATTTTGTTGTTTTATTTGTATTGCAATGTTGCTATGTTGGTCGGGTGGTCGAAATAGCGACTGCTAAGTATAATGGGCTGGTTTCGATTCTCGGAAAAATCCTGAAAATCCCGATAATAATTTAGAAATAAAGTTATGTTGACGAATAACTACCGGAAATATATAATGAAGGATGGGACGGTTGACGTGTGTCGGGCATGCCACCGTCCTGGTGAGTCCATCAGACATATTATTTCTGGTTGTTCTCGTCTAGCTAACAGCGAGTACTTGCATAGACACAACCAAGTGGCCAGGATTATTCATCAGCAACTTGCCTTGAAATATAATCTTGTTGAATCTGAGGTACCGTACTACAAGTATGTGCCCGACCCAGTTCTCGAGAAAGACCATGTTACGCTGTACTGGGATCGGTCTATCATTACTGACAGGACTATTGTCGCCAATAAACCTGACATAGTGGTGATAGACCGATCAGCGCGCCGCGTAATGATAATCGATGTTACCATCCCACATGACGAGAACCTCGTGAAAGCTGAGAAAGAAAAACAACTAAAATATCTTGACTTGGCACACGAAGTTGTTGACATGTGGAATGTGAACTCGGCTATTATTGTGCCGATTGTCGTAACGGCCAATGGCTTAATTGCCAAAAGCCTCGACGAACATCTGTCGAAGCTCTCCTTAGGTGGTTGGATCAAGGGCCTGATTCAGAAGGCAGTACTCCTCGATACGGCCCGCATTGTGAGGAGGTTCCTTTCTCTGGAGCCCTAACCACCGGTAGCTTGGACCCTGCTCCCGTTACCGGCGGAAACCTATTTTTATATTTTTAAATGTTTTTTTTAATTTTTTTTTTCTAAGAAATATTTAAAAATGTAAGTATAAGATGTAATGTAATTAAAGGAGATAATAATAATTAATATAATAATTTAATAATCCTTATCCTTACTATTCCTTACTATCCTTACTAATATTATAAAAGCGAAAGTGAGTTTGTTTGTTTATTTGTTTGTTTGTTTGTTTGTTACCTCTTCACGCTTTAATGGCTAAACCGATTGTGATGGATTTTGGTACATAGATAGTTGGGAACCAGGAGACGGACATAGGCTAATTTTTATTTAAAAAAAGTGGGATGCGAGGGAGAAAGAGAGAAGAAAAGGGAAAAGTTAGCGTTGCTATTACAAATTAATAAGGCGCAAGGGGAAATGTGTTACCCCAAATTTAACGCGGGCGAAGCCGCGGGCGAAAGCTAGTTTTTTTATATATTAAAATAGTAGACCACCGGTATCGGGAACAGGGTCCAAGCTACCGGCATTCTAGATTAATCAAGACCCGTGTAAAACATTTAACTTGATAAAAAGGCTGAAAGGCTTGACGGGCCTACCATGGATAGCCATGGAAGGCCAAGCAATCAAGCCTTTCGGCAAACACCCTCAATATGCTGTTGGTGCTTCCTCCCACTTTTTTAACAAATTACCTGGTCGGAGCGGGGGGGAGTGTCAAACTTGTACTGACTGAAACCCACCCATGTTCCTTTTATTGCCCTTTACGTTCCAGGGCCGCCGTATCTCTTTCGAACAACCCGCAACCCCGCCAGGTCCCTCTGATGGTATCAAGCCTTCGCGCGTGAGTCCGACTTGGCAATAGAAGGAACATGGGTGGGTTTGAGTCAGTACAAGTATGACACTTAGCCCCACACAAGGAATTACTCCTGTATTGTGGGTGCGTTTACAAACATTAAAACTCACATAAACAAACAGCCAGACCCGGAAAAACTACCTATATAAAAAGGTCATAAAAATATTTGTTCCGTGCGAAAATCTAACCCGCAACATGCAGCGCAGCAGTCGATCGCTCATCCACTGCGCCAACAGTGTCATCATTGAATAAGTTAAAATAATTAAATCCTTACTAAAATTATAAAAGTGAAAGTGAGTTTGTTTGTTTGTTACCTCTTCACGCTTTAATGGCTAAACCGATTTTGATGAATTTTAGTACAGAGATAGTTGGGAACCAGGAGACGGACATAGGCTATTTTTTTTTATAAAAGTGGGATATGAGGGAGAAAGAGGGAAGAAAAGGAAAAACTTAGCGTTGCTATTACAAATCAAGAAGGCGGAACAACTGTGTTACCCCGAATTCAACAAGAGCGAAGCCGCGGGCAAAAGCTAGTTAACAATATTCTGTAAAAGGACAACATGAAAGCGACCGAGTGCAAGTCACGAGCGAAGGATTCGTACCATCATCTATAAAACGGCAAAACAATCACGTTTTTTGTATGGGAGTTCCCTTAAATATTTATTTAACTAGTTTTTGCCCGGGGCTTCGCTCGCATTAAATTCGGGGTAACACAGTTCCCCTTTCCTGATATGCAGGTACTTGCTACTTGCAGATTTTGCCCTTGCGCCTTATTGATTGTAATAGCAAAGCTAGGTTTTCCCTTCTCTTCCCTCTTTCTCCCTCATTTCCCATTGTCCATTAGCCTATGTCCGTGTCCAGGGTCCCAACTATCTCTATACCAAAATTCATCAAAATCGGTGTAGCCATTAAGGCGTCAAGACGTAACAAACAAACTCACTTTCGCTTTTATAATATTATAGTAAGGATTCTGTTACAGTGTCGGCAGTCAATAGTTTTAACTAACCTCATGCCCGCAGCGTTGCTCGCGTGAAATTGGGTATTTGTCCCTATGGGTCAATTCAAGATATCAGGTACCTGTGTGCCTAGCGTTTGATGTGTTTAGCGAGCATTAGAAAATTGGAAGAAATATACAACTACCTGTGTTGTACGATTCAATGTACTACGCGATTTGCTACGGCGTAGCTCTTGCTACGAGTGCGTAGCCTACGAATGTAGAAGAGCTACGAAGACGAAATATACCGTACCTAAGTACTACCTACATGGTATATTATCTCTTTATTTATTATGTACTAGCTGCGACAAGCGGTTTCACTCGCGTGGTGATAGAATATACATTTTATCTCTATGAATTGTAACCTATGTGTTCTTTTGTTATGTAAGCAATATTATTGTAAAGTTTCATTAAAATCCATTCAGTAGTTTTTGCATGAAAGAGTGACAAACATCCATACATCTGTACATCCATCCATCCATCCTCACAAACATTCGCATTTATAATATTAATAGGAAGTAGGATTTCTATTAAACCTTTTGCTGTTCGGGCGAATTGTTTTTAATAAATCAATCAAAATATATATTTCACACTAGCTGGAGCCTGCGGCTTCGACCGCGAGATATCGAAAAAAAAGTATCCTATGTGTTCTTCCAGACTATAATCTACCTCTGTGCCAAATTTCATCAAGATCCGTTCTGCCGTTTTGACGTGAAAGAGTAACAAACATCCATAAATCCATCTATGCATCCTCACAAACATTCGCATTTATAAATCATATTAGTAGGATAGACCTACATGAGCACTAAAAAAACGCTAAGAAAAGGTGCGTTTTCCATCAATAATTATGCACTCTAAAAGGAACGCTTTTCCGAATTTGTGTCCTAGAACCCTCTCATAAAAATAAATAAATAAAAATAAAATGTTTATTCAGTAACTTAAATAACGTCTGCTAGTTACATTGAGGAGCATCCTTTTGAGCAATTAATTTGCTTGTGTTAGAATGCCCCGCCCTTCGTATGTTACATAATCTTAGTAGTTATTTAAGATAACAGTATGTTCAGGAAACCAAAAAAAAAAAAACAAAAAAATAATAATTAAAAATATAAAGGTTCTTCAATCAATCTCATCTATTTAACAAGGTATAGGTTAGGTAGGTTCAATCTCATCTAACCAGGTATTGGAAAACTGGATACAACACCATCTACCACTATAGCAGCTAACGTTTATATAGTGTTCAATAACGAGCCACCCATCAGCTCTGTCGCACTATTACTTAATAAGACACGCGTTACCGACGACAGGGACCACCACCACAGGTTACAGAGCCGGATCTTGTAAAATGTTCTCTCGGAATATCACTCATGGGTCACTCACCTTACTAACAAAAAAAAACGATGTCTTTGTCTGTGGTAGCATACAATTGAATTCGTAGCTTTTACGCATAAGTCAAAAGTGATTTCGATTTCTGAATAACCGTTTGAAAAAAAACTTCATTTTAATTAGGTATCTTATAATAGCAGGGTGTTAAAATATTTTGCACTAAAATATCTTGACTTGGCACACGAAGTTGTTGACATGTGGAATGTGAACTCGGCTATTATTGTGCCGATTGTCGTAACGGCCAATGGCTTAATTGCCAAAAGCCTCGACGAACATCTGTCGAAGCTCTCCTTAGGTGGTTGGATCAAGGGCCTGATTCAGAAGGCAGTACTCCTCGATACGGCCCGCATTGTGAGGAGGTTCCTTTCTCTGGAGCCCTAACCACCGGTAGCTTGGACCCTGCTCCCGTTACCGGCGGAAACCTATTTTTATATTTTTAAATGTTTTTTTTAATTTTTTTTTTCTAAGAAATATTTAAAAATGTAAGTATAAGATGTAATGTAATTAAAGGAGATAATAATAATTAATATAATAATTTAATAATCCTTATCCTTACTATTCCTTACTATCCTTACTAATATTATAAAAGCGAAAGTGAGTTTGTTTGTTTATTTGTTTGTTTGTTTGTTTGTTACCTCTTCACGCTTTAATGGCTAAACCGATTGTGATGGATTTTGGTACATAGATAGTTGGGAACCAGGAGACGGACATAGGCTAATTTTTATTTAAAAAAAGTGGGATGCGAGGGAGAAAGAGAGAAGAAAAGGGAAAAGTTAGCGTTGCTATTACAAATTAATAAGGCGCAAGGGGAAATGTGTTACCCCAAATTTAACGCGGGCGAAGCCGCGGGCGAAAGCTAGTTTTTTTATATATTAAAATAGTAGACCACCGGTATCGGGAACAGGGTCCAAGCTACCGGCATTCTAGATTAATCAAGACCCGTGTAAAACATTTAACTTGATAAAAAGGCTGAAAGGCTTGACGGGCCTACCATGGATAGCCATGGAAGGCCAAGCAATCAAGCCTTTCGGCAAACACCCTCAATATGCTGTTGGTGCTTCCTCCCACTTTTTTAACAAATTACCTGGTCGGAGCGGGGGGGAGTGTCAAACTTGTACTGACTGAAACCCACCCATGTTCCTTTTATTGCCCTTTACGTTCCAGGGCCGCCGTATCTCTTTCGAACAACCCGCAACCCCGCCAGGTCCCTCTGATGGTATCAAGCCTTCGCGCGTGAGTCCGACTTGGCAATAGAAGGAACATGGGTGGGTTTGAGTCAGTACAAGTATGACACTTAGCCCCACACAAGGAATTACTCCTGTATTGTGGGTGCGTTTACAAACATTAAAACTCACATAAACAAACAGCCAGACCCGGAAAAACTACCTATATAAAAAGGTCATAAAAATATTTGTTCCGTGCGAAAATCTAACCCGCAACATGCAGCGCAGCAGTCGATCGCTCATCCACTGCGCCAACAGTGTCATCATTGAATAAGTTAAAATAATTAAATCCTTACTAAAATTATAAAAGTGAAAGTGAGTTTGTTTGTTTGTTACCTCTTCACGCTTTAATGGCTAAACCGATTTTGATGAATTTTAGTACAGAGATAGTTGGGAACCAGGAGACGGACATAGGCTATTTTTTTTTATAAAAGTGGGATATGAGGGAGAAAGAGGGAAGAAAAGGAAAAACTTAGCGTTGCTATTACAAATCAAGAAGGCGGAACAACTGTGTTACCCCGAATTCAACAAGAGCGAAGCCGCGGGCAAAAGCTAGTTAACAATATTCTGTAAAAGGACAACATGAAAGCGACCGAGTGCAAGTCACGAGCGAAGGATTCGTACCATCATCTATAAAACGGCAAAACAATCACGTTTTTTGTATGGGAGTTCCCTTAAATATTTATTTAACTAGTTTTTGCCCGGGGCTTCGCTCGCATTAAATTCGGGGTAACACAGTTCCCCTTTCCTGATATGCAGGTACTTGCTACTTGCAGATTTTGCCCTTGCGCCTTATTGATTGTAATAGCAAAGCTAGGTTTTCCCTTCTCTTCCCTCTTTCTCCCTCATTTCCCATTGTCCATTAGCCTATGTCCGTGTCCAGGGTCCCAACTATCTCTATACCAAAATTCATCAAAATCGGTGTAGCCATTAAGGCGTCAAGACGTAACAAACAAACTCACTTTCGCTTTTATAATATTATAGTAAGGATTCTGTTACAGTGTCGGCAGTCAATAGTTTTAACTAACCTCATGCCCGCAGCGTTGCTCGCGTGAAATTGGGTATTTGTCCCTATGGGTCAATTCAAGATATCAGGTACCTGTGTGCCTAGCGTTTGATGTGTTTAGCGAGCATTAGAAAATTGGAAGAAATATACAACTACCTGTGTTGTACGATTCAATGTACTACGCGATTTGCTACGGCGTAGCTCTTGCTACGAGTGCGTAGCCTACGAATGTAGAAGAGCTACGAAGACGAAATATACCGTACCTAAGTACTACCTACATGGTATATTATCTCTTTATTTATTATGTACTAGCTGCGACAAGCGGTTTCACTCGCGTGGTGATAGAATACACATTTTATCTCTATGAATTGTAACCTATGTGTTCTTTTGTTATGTAAGCAATATTATTGTAAAGTTTCATTAAAATCCATTCAGTAGTTTTTGCATGAAAGAGTGACAAACATCCATACATCTGTACATCCATCCATCCATCCTCACAAACATTCGCATTTATAATATTAATAGGAAGTAGGATTTCTATTAAACCTTTTGCTGTTCGGGCGAATTGTTTTTAATAAATCAATCAAAATATATATTTCACACTAGCTGGAGCCTGCGGCTTCGACCGCGAGATATCGAAAAAAAAGTATCCTATGTGTTCTTCCAGACTATAATCTACCTCTGTGCCAAATTTCATCAAGATCCGTTCTGCCGTTTTGACGTGAAAGAGTAACAAACATCCATAAATCCATCTATGCATCCTCACAAACATTCGCATTTATAAATCATATTAGTAGGATAGACCTACATGAGCACTAAAAAAACGCTAAGAAAAGGTGCGTTTTCCATCAATAATTATGCACTCTAAAAGGAACGCTTTTCCGAATTTGTGTCCTAGAACCCTCTCATAAAAATAAATAAATAAAAATAAAATGTTTATTCAGTAACTTAAATAACGTCTGCTAGTTACATTGAGGAGCATCCTTTTGAGCAATTAATTTGCTTGTGTTAGAATGCCCCGCCCTTCGTATGTTACATAATCTTAGTAGTTATTTAAGATAACAGTATGTTCAGGAAACCAAAAAAAAAAAACAAAAAAATAATAATTAAAAATATAAAGGTTCTTCAATCAATCTCATCTATTTAACAAGGTATAGGTTAGGTAGGTTCAATCTCATCTAACCAGGTATTGGAAAACTGGATACAACACCATCTACCACTATAGCAGCTAACGTTTATATAGTGTTCAATAACGAGCCACCCATCAGCTCTGTCGCACTATTACTTAATAAGACACGCGTTACCGACGACAGGGACCACCACCACAGGTTACAGAGCCGGATCTTGTAAAATGTTCTCTCGGAATATCACTCATGGGTCACTCACCTTACTAACAAAAAAAAACGATGTCTTTGTCTGTGGTAGCATACAATTGAATTCGTAGCTTTTACGCATAAGTCAAAAGTGATTTCGATTTCTGAATAACCGTTTGAAAAAAAACTTCATTTTAATTAGGTATCTTATAATAGCAGGGTGTTAAAATATTTTGCACTTTTTACACATAATAGGCTTGCATTCCGCCGCAACCGATGATGCGGCTTATTGTGTAGCTTATTAAAATATCAAGGTATGAAAATAATTTATTCTCAGTTGTAGAAGCAATCCGAGCTCCTAGTATGACTTTACTTTATTGTACACTAGCTTTTGCCCGCGGCTTCGCTCGCGTTGAATTCGGGGTAACACAGTTCCCCTTGCGCCTTATTGATTTGTAATACACGCCAAGTTTTCCCTTTTCTTCCCTCTTTCTCCCTCACATCCCACTTTTTAAAAAAAAAAATAGCCTATGTCCGTCTCCTGGTTCCCAACTATCTCTGTACCAAAATTCATCAAAATCGGTTTAGCCATTAAAGCGTGAAACAAACTCACTTTCGCTTTTATAATATTAGTAAAGTAAAGTAAAGTAATAAGGATTAGCTGTTTTTTTTGTGATTGGAAAATCATAAAATAACTTCCCCCGCCCTGGACGGACCGGTGGGGGAGTGACAGACTTGCCCTTTATGTTCCGGGCCACGGTATCTCTTTTCAACAAGCCGCAACCCCGGCAGGAATAAACAACCCTACATTTTATATAAGTATGTATATCAGTTGTCTGGTTACCATAACACAAGCTCTGCTTAGCTTGGGATCAGATAGCCGTGTGTGAGTTGTCCCAAGATATTTATTTATTTACAAAAACTAATACAAATACAGTATCTAGCGACACAATACGAACGTAAATGTTGGACATACACTCATGTTGTGTTGGCGTTGTTAGTGCCATCTCCAAATAGAAATAGAGTGTTCTTACCCACACTGCCGTCCCAGTACATCCCTGTACTTCCCACGACACAGATTCGTGTGTATGTGTGCGTATTAATTAAACGGTCGCAGTATCGGAGCCTTTAATGGGAGTGATGTATGGCTTAGCTTACCTGTATTGTGTTGTAGGTGTGTTGTGTTGGATGTAGGTGTATTGATTGGGGGTGTGTATTATCGGGAAGGTACGACGGAAGGTTGACTGTGAGTAAGTTCAAATAATTTCCGAATAATTAACATACTTTCAATCACGATCAGGGCCGTCTTTAACTAATTTGGGGGCTTGGACACTGGAATTAGAACTAGTCTAGAACTTCAGATTACCCTAAAGAAAATAATGTAACAACGTTTTGTTTTTGCGATGGGAAATCATCAAATAATTTCCCCCGCTGTGGAGAACGGGGGGAGTGTCAGACTTGTATTGACTAAAATCCACCTATGTTCCTTCTTTTGCCCATTATGTTCTGGGGCCGCGGGGACAGACGGTAAGCTAGCTTTTTAGCACCCATTACTCCCCAGACCCGCATCTACGGTGGCCAGGAGTCGTCTCGCGGCGCCCGAGCCCGGAGCGCCTTCCGCGGCGGCTGGGTATTAAGATTCTCTCCCACAAACACCTGGTCACCTCCTTTGCTAGCATAACTGCTTCATTTAATAGCGTCTAATCTTATGAACGAGGTCATAATATTAAAACCATATTATGTGTTTTATTTCAATTTAAAGTTTTCCGCTACTAACCATAATAAGTAACCTACCAATTAAATACCATTATAAGTAAGTAAAATACCATTTATAAGTAACTATTGACTTATATTCAAAGGTAAGAGAATTGTAAGAATGTAGTTTACTGACGCGAGCTAAGAGTTTGAAAATGCATAAGATAAGTTAAAGTTCTTTTAAGAGACTAAACACCACGCGCTGATTTGCCCGTAAAATTTACCTACACGAAATGTTTTCTTTTTACGTAAGAAAATATATAATTTAAATACAACACGAAAGAAAGGAAATCAATATTTTTAATTTTAACTGTCAAACATAGGTACTATCTCACACTACGCATGTCTAGGCCCATAGCACACGGCACATTTAAACGCGCAGAAGACTCGCGTTTCAGGAACGCGCGCCTTTGGCGCCGTAGACACAGATTGTTGCGTTTGCATTGATGATACAAGAGCGCGCATGAAGCGGGTATACGCGCGTTTGAAGCGATACAAAAGCGCGTACAAAAGAGCACTGCACCGCCCGCGCTTCAGTTGCAATAATAGTTTATTGTGTGCTGCGACTAAAACGCGTCTGTATCGCTGTTTCTGCTCATTTACGCGCAGTAGATGCGCGTTTCACGATCGCCCCGTGTGCTTAAGTTACAAGGTTGCGATCAAATCTCGTTTGAATCGCGTATACGCGCGTAATCTGCGCGTCGTCTGCGCGTTTAAAATACGCCGTGTGCTATGGGCCAAGATAAATGTGCTATTTGCCACTTCGACTGACCCATAACTTACGGTGGACTTTATGTCAAACAAAGTGCTATTAGACAGCTGTGAAACGTAACAATTGTGTTTATCTTACAAATAAGTAACAAATAGCTTACCTATTCGAAACTTATGCAGAACTTATCGGTACACTAGCTTTTGCCCGCGGCTTCGCTCGCGTTACATTCGGGGTAACACAATTCCCCTTGCGCCTTATTGATTTGTAATAGCAACGCTAAGTTTTCCCTTTTCTTCCCTCTTTCTCCCTCACATCCCACTTAAAAAAAATAGCCTATGTCCGTCTCCTGGTTCCCAACTAACTCTGTACCAAAATTCATCAAAATCGGTGTAGCCATTAAAGCGTGAAGAGGTAACAAACAAACAAACTCACTTTCGCTTTTATAATATTAGTAAGGATTGTGAAACAGATACATACCTAGCCGTGTCGACGGCGCGTTTGTGTTTCACGCGCGCCTCAAAGAGATCTCTTGCCAGGGCCTCCGGGCTTGCCAGGGCCTCCGCCTGCCGGGGTTGCGGTTTATTCGAAAGAGGCGGCCCCGGAATGTAAAGGGTAATAGAAGGAACATGGGTGGGTGTTAGTCAGTAAAAGTCTGACACTCCCCCCCGCTCCGCCCAGAGCGGGGGAAGTTATTTGATGATTTCCCACCGCAAAAAAAGACACATACCTACACTTACTGGAAATTAGGGCCTTCTTGGATCGTCGGGCCGTGGCCTCTTGCCTGGAGTGCTCTATGAAAAAGAAGACAATCCGTAGAATTTTAAAGGAAATTCATAATAATGGAAACAGACATAATAGTAAATGGATCATTGCAATCAGTGAACCAAAACGTCGTAACGAAACCCGAAGTAACTAATTTTAATACTTATTAATTACTCTTTTATTATTGTCTGAAATAGTCTGTCTACGGAACTTGCTTATGGCAGTGCATTGTCAGAAAACCAGCGATATAAAACAAAGTCAGAGGCCAATGGACGCATTAAAGTTCGGAAATTAGGTTAGAAACTTACCACACGAAAAAGATATAATGCCTCCCCTGGATTAGAAGAGGCCTTTGTTGCAGAGAGACCGTTATAGACCAGCATTTTGGGGTAAACGGCCAACTTGATGTAAATTGGTCACTACACCTTATAGGTATCTAGGAATACCAGAGACATCCCAGGTGTGTTGCCATCCTTTACCATCATTTGACCGGGACACGCTGCCCGTAAAGTTTTGATCGGCACGGTTGACGCAGTGGCAATTGTAGGCTTGATAAAGCTGCGTATTTCAATAATACTTATAAGTATTATTGAAATAAGAAAGCGAGCCTGAAACAAACAGTATAAAAGAATATTTCCAGTACAGACGGACTTCTAATCATTGATAGAAGTCCGTCTGTACGTCTACTTTATGTTAGATCGGTGGTCGATTTGACGCTCCATAAAGAAGAGCGCAGAAGTCAGCATTGTCAATGCTGAATGCATGTGGTGCACAATCAACAACAGCCTAAAATGAGACACTAGCGTCAAATTACCAATACCAGTATGGGCTATATATATCTCGCTTAACAAACATAGGTAGTTACAACAGATATAACATCACGTGTAAACAAAATTGACTTGTACCCACTAACGTATAAAGAATGTTCAACGGCCAAGTCACACATCATTAACTATAATAATAAAGAAATCGCAGTAAGGAACCATAAACTTGGTACGACTAGATTTCATTACTTTTTAGAGATAAACAAGCAGCTCCATCGAGACTTGGTAGTTTTTTACAGAATGTTTTTGGTGGGATAGGTATCTACGAATACCGGAGACATCCCAGGTGCGTTACATCCTTTACCACCATTTGACCGGGATATGCTGCCCGTAAAGTTTTGGTCTGCACGGATGCCGCAGTGGCTGAGCAATCGGCCGCTGCAATGCGTGTCGCGGGTTAAATGATGTTTATTTTGTAAGGAGGTTTTTACAAACACTTTTACTCGTCGTTATTTTTTTTAAACTAGTATAGTTGTGGTCGGTATTTTGTAACCGACTACTCTGAGAAGAAACAGCCGAAACGAGCTCAGAGGTCTTTTTTAAGGTCCAGACAAAAATCTTGGTCAACTTAAATGTAAGTCTACAAGTTATTGTTCTGAGGCCGTTCTGTTTGTAACAAAAGTCATGAAGAAATTACTAGTACCCCCGCCCCCCGAGTGGGGGAAGTTATTTGATGATTTCCCATATGGAAAAACAGGGCAACATCTTCTAAACACATTTTTTTACCGTCGTCAGTCAATTCCCGATTTCCAAGCGAAGTCGCGTGCAAAACCTGTCAGAAAAGCTCAAGTTTTCCTATTCCATTTTCAAATAAAACTTACAAAAAAAAACAATATAAAAACTACGCGACAGTATCTCCATACCGTCTCCAATAAATAAGAAAAACAAAGAATAAAAATAATCAACTAGATGAACCAAATAGCAATGAATAGTAAGTACACTCACATAGGGAGATGTAAGTGAGTCTGTGTAATAATATGAAGATGATAGGCATCAGTAATATAGCAGCAGTCAGATTTAAATGATAACTGGGCGTAGGCAATGTGGATTTGTAGAGGGACTGTCATTTAGAGGAAAATGTGAGACATTCTCTTTGTAGAGCGTTTGTTGACAGTAATGTTAATATTTATGTAAAGAAAATAGGTTTATTTCCATTGTATTTGCCGCGTTTTGAGCCATCGATTGGTATTGTGAACTTTCACACTTTTGAGTCTGTGGTAACTTTCACACTTTAGAGGTTAGGACGCGGGAGATATATAATAATAATAAATAATAAATATCTTGAGACAACTCACACACGGCTATCTGATCCCTAGCTAAGCAGAGCTTGTGTTATGGTAACCAGACAACTGATATACATACTTATATAATTTATAAATACATAGGTACATATTATAGATAAATCACACCCAGACACAGAACAAACAATCATGCTCATCACACAAAGTTTGCCCTGGGTGGGAATCGAACCCACGACCTCCGGCTCAGCAGTCAGGGCCACTAACCACTAGACCAACAGGCCGGCATATAATGGTACACAAGTGTGTGCGCAGGCACAGGTGCACTGTCGGTTCCCTCACTCTCACATTCCGATGGAACTGCAATCTGACACGATTACTCTCAGGACCAACTACTTAACGTGCTTTCCGAAGCACGGATCTTACCGCCAACTTCGAAACTCCGGGCTGTTTCTGTGAAATTCATAATGAAAAAACTCAATAACACTTTTTGGCCAAACTAAAAATAGAACCCAGTTAGTCCTAATCCTAACTAATACGATACCCCTTTTTTTTTGGGGTGGGAAATCATCAAATAACTTCCCCCGCTCTGGGCGGAGCGGGGGGGCGTGTCAGACTTTTACTGACTAAAACCCACCCATGTTCCTTCTATTGCCCTTTACGTTCCGGGGCCGCGGTATCTCTTTCGAACAACCCGCAACCCCGGCAGGCGGAGGCCCTGGCAAGCCCCTCTGCTTTGCTGACTCTCTTTGAGGCGCGCGTGAAATACGAACGCGCCTTCGACACGGCCGGTGAGCTACCCATTGCTCACCGTGCACAGGCACAGGCTACGGTGGCCGGGAGTCGTCTCGCGGCGCCCGGGGCGTCTCCCGCGGCGGCTGGGTTGGTTTGAGGTTCTCTCCCTCAAACGCCCGGCCACCTCTTTTGCTAGCATTACTGCTTCGTAAAAGGTGGTGACCGCTTCCCATTCCCTCTCGCCCCGGACCATGGACTGAACCAGGGCCGGACGCGAGAGATCGTCGCCGCCGGTCGCCTCCACGAGGGCACGGCGGTGCTCCGCCCAAGCTGGGCAGACCACCACTGTGTGTTCCACCGTGTCCTCCGGGCGACCGTCACAATGGTGACACCCGGGCGTTTCCTCCCGCCCGATGATGTGCAGATATGGTACCCCTTGGATATACTGGTTATCATTCTTTTGTGCCAATGACAACCTTTAATGATTGTCAAAGATCTACAATTGATCTAATTAATTTAAGCGTGACTGTGACGAGCAGCATTAGGAAAAATCCCGCATGATTCATCCCACAGTCACCCTACTCCGAAGCTCCTATTTCGCAGTACTACGTCCATCATTTATTACTTCGCTATCAGCGCGGAGACGTACGGCCGCCATATTTGTTATCGAACTATTATGGGCGGGAATTCTTCTCACAATTACGTTATTTTTATTCGTTCTGGGATTTTCTGCCAAGATTATATTTGTTTTTTAGAAGCTGATGGAATAATATTAGGTAGTTGTTGACGAGTTTCAGGCTTCTTAAGCTCAAAAGTTTAACAACAAGACTTATCTTAGGGGGTAAGTAATCGGGATTTTATTTTTTGATTGTTTTTGTCAGATACGTACTAGCACTTTGTAAAATAAAGGTATTTAATTTTATCTAGTTTTGAGGAGCTTGTGGGTAAATAATAACAGCTGCTTATGTCAACCTTTAGGTTCTTGTCTAGGTTGATCCATTAACCACCACATACCCGAGTTTTCTCCTTGCCTCGGAAAGTACTTTTAGCTGTTTGTCCCGGCTGTCAATTGTAGTGTAGATCTATGATAGTGTTACAAGTAGTCAGTGGCATAGTTAGGAAAAGGCTAGGCAAATGATGAACTACATATAGCTAGACTGGAAGTTGGTAAGCATTTGTGATATTGTCTGTAAAACACAAGATGGCAGCTTCAGTTTCGACCACATAACCTCTTTTATCTGTTCTCTGGTTTCAACTATGGTCACGGACGAAAACAAACAGCACACTGGCTAGCAATACAAAAAAAAGTCATCCTCCATGATCACCTAGCCCAGCATGGCCCATTGTATAAACGGCAATAAAAGTGTAAACTACAGTGAGCCGCAATAATGGCGTTTCAGCAGCAACTAATGAAATATAAACTTCATGGAGTTCTCTATTATTTAACGCCTGATGGAGATACGACGTGAAAAATTGCCTCTGAACCGACGCCCGCCATTATGGACGGGTTGTTGGAGCAAGAATGTGTAGAGGCGGCATTAAGGTTTAGAATTGGGAAAAAAAAATCACCATAGAGCATAGAGATTGTTGTTTAGTATTGTTTATTTATCTGAAATAATAACATAATAAGTATTAAAAAAATAACGATATCCTTAATTATTATAAGGTACGTATGAGAAAGATATTCAGTAGATACGTTACCGTTCCGAACCCCACTTCGCTCTAGAGATATTTACCGGTCAAAATATATAAATAATATTATAAAACTTTTATATTTGTGTAGTTGACCTCGCTTATCTCAGGAAGTGCTGCTTCGAATTGAAAAGGTCTTATAGCCTTATAGCCCATTTATTGCGGAAGGTTATAAGGCTATTTAAATTCACACTAGAACTCTCAGGATTTGAGTAGCAGGTGAAACCGCTGGGCTTAGCTAGCCATACATAATTATATAACAAAGCACTTAACCTTTCTGTTCTCAGCCTTTTTCCTTGCTTATATCTCCCTAACTACATAATGAATGTTGATAAGTACTTTAGAAATATGTAAAAATTATGACGTCGTCTTAAAAACGCAACGTAAAACAGTGTACATTTGACACAAATAAAACCTCACAGACAAAATTAAAAAAAAAAACAACGTTCTAAAATTAAAACAATCTCCAACTAATTTTGTCACGCTTATAATAAACATGTCCTTACAAAATAGTAACAAACTATTATTAGAGATGAGTTTTGTCGTCTGCACGGCGGGGGTCCAAGCTCAGTGTTCGATCAGTGCACGGTAGCTGGAAATTTGTTACGCTGAGACATTGTGTGATGGTTAATGTTAACTTAACTGTAGGGTTACCATGATGTCTTATTGCAGTACTTATTCCTGTGTGAGTAAGAGATGGTGCTAGACACCCTGTATAGCTCTGTCTCTTTCCCTCACTGGGATAAGTTATGTTTTAAGACGTCATGGTAGGGTAGCTGATCTTATTAAAAAAATAGATTTTTCTTTGAACCAACGCAATTTTAAAAGGACATATATTGCTCTCTGCCCATACATTTTTACTATTAAACTTAGAGAATTGGTAGGTACCTATGCATTTATTTATTAACGCTTATGTGGATGTAAGTGCAACATTTAAACGCATATGCATGCAATGTCTAAAAACCTGAAAATCATTTTAAAACATAACTTCAAAAAAGGAGTCGATTTTTTTTTATCCTGTGGCTCATGTTTGCCATTGACTAAATAATAGTTTCTGCTTGCCCTCCTGCGGTTCTCAACCAGTAACAGATGATTCGGTTCGCTTCCAATATTTAAATACAAACATCGTTGAAAGGAGTGACGGTTAATATGGTTATTGGAAAAGAGTGACGTCATGAGTCGAGAAATAAACAGTGCAAATTAATGTGTGTCTGGTGTTCTAACTGGCAACTATCTAATGACATGATACGTTCTCGTCACATGAAGCGTTCGAACATGCAAATTTCGTCAGTGTCCTGATTGAAGTTCGCAAGCCATCGCGCGAGCACAGGCAATGCTTTATTAACCATTATTATCGCACGAATAGAATGCATCGCTTCATTGTACGATTCTTGCCAATTAGGACTGTGGCACTCGCTCGTTGCGTTGTCCGACCCAGGCCGCAGTTAAAGATGTAAGTTGGGACAGTTGAACAATCCCCAAGAGCGGATTTAACGCTATTATAATTTATTAAAAACAATTTAACCAGCCTGGGCACTGAACCCAGGTTCTTATATTTAGCATTTTGTACTTGTGAATTATAAGACAAAAACCACTGCCAACTCTAATCGTAAGTACTCTGTGCAAAAAAGAAAAACTCGTATAATTGTTCTAATATTGCAATTTCATTCCGCTTCTCAATTCAAACTCGTATGTCGTTTCTCACTTCAGCGCCAAAACGTCGTAAGCACCAGCTATTAGTACAGAACTTACGACTATTTCATCATAAACTACGTTGGCGCTTAAGACGTTTCGAATAATGCAGTAATAAAGAACGCGCCGCTAACAATTTGTTTTGGCCAATCACAGGCTGCGGACTTTTTTTGAAACAGCCAATGGCGGGACGTAGATAAAGGCCCGTTTCGCTCTAGGAAACCGTTCTGAAAGTCCCTGAGCATTTTCCCGTTTAACGTTGAGGAAAAGTGTTCACGGGATTCTGGACCGTATTGCATTGTATAATCAGCCATCATGGAACCCGAAGCGATTCATGAATGTGTTTTGTAGTCGGAAAAGCTTAGCTCGCTTGCTTTTCTGCTGTAAGTGGGAGAGGGATGGAGATAGAGGGAAAAGCGCGTGCGAGGGAGAGGTGAATAGGTGGTGGTTAGGATGTTTCATGTATGGGTGTTGGTGAAGTAATTTTCCCGCTTTTATTCAGCGTGCAGCGGCGGTAGGAGCGATATGATGTAACTGTTTGAGGTTCGCATTTTATTATTTTGAAATAAATCACTATTAATATGTACCTATAAGATACTCGTTGCCAAGAAGTTCTTGATCGACTTCATGATGAAGAAACATGCACGAAATTAATGAACAAATCCTTTTAAAAAAAGAACGTTCATGCAACTGTCAGTTTTTACCCTATATGTAATAAAAACATGAAAGAAAAAGTTAAAATCAACACAGTTATGATAGCACTGTTTTTTTCAGAATTTGCTTATTTAAAAAAAATATACATTCTTAGTTTCTTAGCATAGGTAGCTAACCTAGCTTTGAAAAGCTATTTAAAATGTAGCATGACATTTAATAACAATAAAATTGTGCTTAATACCCAATATAAATTTTTAAGTGGTTTTAAATAATAATATTTTAAAATATGACACACTAAAAATTAAAGTTATTATAATAAAATGGCAATTTATTTACTTCTAAGCAAATAAAGCTGTTAAATTATTTTAATTATATTGTTGAACTAGTGCCAAGAAATAAAACAAAAAACGTTCTTAATTTTTGATATTGTGGAAGAATGCGCGTTTTAGAGATGCAAATCGTTCAATGTTTCAAATAGATTCAGTTTTAAATTTTCCTTCCCAAATGAAAAAATAAGGCATTTATCCACTTCACTAACCAAGTTACATCCCCTTTCTGTTTAGACTTAACCGGTGTATAATAAAACAGAAGCTCCACCGCCAGTTCACCGACAATGATAACAGTTTATTCAGCGTCTGAATCCAAACGCTCCTGTGACCTACGTTTTGGCGCGAATCGAGTGCAAAATGGCCGACTATTTATTTGGCTAAATGACAGTTTTGAAAGGAATTTTGAATGTGGAATTGGCCGATAGATGGAAGGAAATAGGATAGACGCAAATATTTCGAATTTTCTTCGTAGACTCGACTTTTCCTGGTGCCTCGCGCGTGAAAACCTTAATTATTGGTTTATTGGTTACCCTGGGATCGTTCTACATACCTGTTCAGTAGTTTTTGCGTAAAAGAATAACATTGATTCATCCTTACAAACTTTCACATTTATAATATTGGTAAGATTTTATATTTTTGCATGCCGGTGAATTATTTGGGCAACTGTAAAGAATCGAGTTTCCAGCTATTTTTTTATTTTGTTTTTTTTTGGGGTGGGTACCTAATCATCAAATAACTTCCCCTGCTCTGGGCGGAGCGGGGGGAGTGTCAGACTTGTACTGACTAAAACCCACCCATGTTCCTTCTATTGCCCTTTACGTTCCGGGGCCGCGGTATCTCATTCGAACAACCCGCAACCCCGACAGGCGGAGGCCCTGGCAGACCCCTCAGCTTTGCTGACATCTCTTTGAGGCGCGCGTGAAACACTAACGCGCCGTCGACCCGGCCTGTCGTCAATAGACGGATGGACGGTGAGCTACCCATTGCTCACCGTCCTCAGACCCGCATCTACGGTGGCCGGGAACCGTCTCGCGGCGCCCGACGTCCGGGGCGTCTCCCGCGGCGGCTGGGATGGTTTAAGGTTCTCTCCCACAAACGCCCGCCTCCTTCGCTGCTTCGCAGAAGGAGGTGACCGTCTCCCATTCCCTCTCGCTCCGGACCATGGACTGAACCAGGGCCGGACCCGAGAGATCGCCGGCGCTGATCACCTCTACGAGGGCTCTGTGGTGCTCCGCCCAAGCTGGGCCGACCGCTACTGTGTGCTCCACCATGTCCTCCGGGCGATCGTCACAATGGTGACACCCGGAGTTTCCACCTATTAGGTGTTGTGTTTCTCAATTGTGATTATTATGCCCTCGATTATTGGGTGTTTGTGAAAAAGTGGCAGTGTGTACATATGGAACCAACTTTCATAGTTATGCGACGTATGATGCTACTGATATTTTTTTCGCGACTTCATATCGCGAAATATCAGTAGCATCATACGTCGCTTAATAAAAAAAAAACTAAAATAATAGATTATTGCTTTTTTTATAAAAGTTGTTGGGGAAACCTCTATTTCGTCTCCATACCTAATTCTAGTTAAGTTTCATACAGTTACTCATATTATATTGTATTGTATAACGGGCTGGTGTCCGCAACTCCACGTCTGAGGCGCGTATTTTGCGTATTACTTATATTACTTAGTTACTCATATTTATGTGGTATTCTCTCTTCAAAGTATTGTTCTCTTTTGGTCAATCATCCTGTGTCAAACATTCCCAATCAATTTGAAGTTCATGAGACAATAGTTTTACATAAGATAGTCGTCCTTATGACGACTGTGTTGCCTCACAAGAAATAGAAGACAAAGCCCAGTCCACCTTCTGAATCACGAAAAAAATGTCACACTATACGCTTAATTACGAGTTCATAGAACTAACAACTTTTATAACGCATCGGAAAGAAATTGTAACAATTTCACCCGAAAACAATATTTCTTTCAACACTTTTACAACCTCGGGCATAATAGAATAAACAATGTGGCCGCTGAGAAAAAAAAAACAAAAAACGCGGGAAACATTTTGACATTTTGTGAAGTAAAGTTTATGGTTGCGTTTACAATTATGGTTTATAATTCTTGAAAAAAGGTTGGTGTACAATAATGGGTCGTTCCCCGCTGAGTAATGCTTGTTTATTTTGCTACCGGTAGCAAATGATTAGTTTCGGTCGCCATTCTAATGTGTAAATAATCTTGTCCGTTTTCTATAGAGACATATATTGCGCTCAGCGATGACGAATTACTTTAGTTACGCACGAAGAAATGTAAAACGGAAAAGTTTTACACAAAATAAGGGTTGGTTTGACTAAATTGTACAGTCAGGGGACACAATTGGCGAGGCAAAATTACAACGTAACAGCTTGACGTTTAGTTTGACTTACGACCTTATATTTTTAAGCATATAGTCGTTGTCGTCAACAAGTGATTGTAGCTCATAATTTCAACTTATTAATTAGAGTCAGGATGGCTTACCGGTTAATCGGGTTCGGACTTCGGACAGACGTAGACGTGTGAATCGATTAGCTGCGAGTTCAAATGTAACGCAAGATTGTAGACTTTTTGTAACTTTTTATTTGGTTGGTAGTAATGGGACAGAAATATTTTATTCTTTACATTGTTTGCTTTGTTCACACAATAATTCTTTAAGTTAGGGAGGTAGATCATAAAAAGTAACTAAAGAATAAAAATCTCGGTGAGGTAGACATGACTTTTATGAATATTTAACTTGATCGGAATATTAACGTTGTCGATTGATTGTAGTTGTTGGTTGGTGAAGTGTGGCTTAATAGATAGCGGTATAATTATTATTCTCAAAACTCAAAATGCAGGCAAATATTTATATTGAGGCGAGGGTGACTATTATTGCACTGCATAGAAGTGGTTTTAATGGAAAACTAATACCTATCTGATTAAACCGGACTAAATGTAAGTATTTTATTTATGAATTATAACTTAAACTTTTATTTGATATTTGCCTAATAATAATCTGAGGCATAAGGATTAATTCTTTTTTATTCACTGACTTGTAAAAGGAGAAGGTTGTTGTTTTTTATCATGAGGATTTTAATTTGTTAGGTCTGAGAACAGTTCGTAGGATATATTTACACCCCTAGGTCTAGGTGAAAAGGGTGGATCTCTCCAGAAAAGGAGCTGCAGAGCAGCGGGTGAAACCGCTGGCCACCGTTTATATTATATTAAAAAAAAATGTTATAGCTGCTTAATACATGTATCACTTTCCTATTGTTTTAGAAGAATACTGTAAGTCACTGAATTAAAAGATGCGAGGAAAACGGTAGCCGCCGCACAGCGACGACAAATTGTTGACGAGTTTGAAACGAATGCTTTCACACCAACGAGCTTTGCAGAATTATGCGATACCTCAGTGCAAACCGTTCGCCGTGTCCTCTACGCTGACGGCTTGCCAAACTACAGTTAAAAACCCCTTTCTGACAGCAACACAAACAAAAACATGACATGCAATCTACTGTGTAACATTTACCCAGCTGATGAGTTGATAAATATAACATTTGTCTGGGACATTTGTCCAGGTCAACTGTCCTGTTCACTGTGCGCTACTAGTTTCACAATCACCCAGAGATATTATTGTTGCAAAGGTGGGAGCCACGGGGGATCATGACAAGAGTATTCAACAATTAAAAACACATTGTTTGGAGATCTGGGAAAATTAAAGAGGAACCGAAATATGTGTGGTAATATGGTAACATGTGCAAATGTCTACTTGACTGCATTGAAAATAATGGAGGATATACTAAATATTAATATCTAGATGTTTTTGTTTTAATTATTAAACGGTGTAACTAAATATTGAGTAGGTAACATTTAATTATATTAAATTGAGGTTAAGTTTCAATCTTCTTTTCGTTAAGAAAATGAACACTTAAGCTATAACCTCAATTCGTTCATTCATTGTGACGTTACATAATAATAAAACATGTTCATAAAGTCTAAATCATAAACATTAGTTTTCATTAAACTCTGCACAAAACCGATACCCAAAGACATTAAAATATTAACGAACCGATACCTGTATCAACAATTATACTTCTGTTATTAGAATATCATTTTCTTGATATGTTATTGTTAATTGACTAAGTGGGTATACCACAAAAAAAAGTGTTAGAAAGTTACAAGTGAACTTCTTTCATCTAAGTTGGAATGTGACGTCACAATTCTCATTAATGCTTGTTAATTTTAGAATAAAACGAATAAACATTTTTATTATCATTCAGCACGACTTTTTTTATTTTCACCTTCGACACCGAAAAGAAAAATTTAAAATTACATAAATAGTGAAGTAAATATTAAAATAAGTAATATTTAACTTCATTTAAATAAACATAATTTTTTTTTTGATTAAAACCTAAATATGGTTTCAAAAAACAACTACACCTTTTGATTGATATTCGAACTCGGGACACAATGATCGCTACTCCATGGCTAAATCCAAACAGCTAGCAGCACATATTATAACCAAACGAATTTTAGCAATACAATGTAACGAACGGGTCGCCACTATAACGCGTAAATGCAACAGATATATAATGTTATTTCGCTCTAATGCGACTACAATTTGTATGTGTGTGTTATCTGTTGAATGTTGAGGCATCACTCATACACGCACACGCACTGACAGTGCAGACAATCC
The DNA here is from genome assembly GCA_905475445.1 of Ochropleura plecta. Taxonomy (NCBI): domain Eukaryota; kingdom Metazoa; phylum Arthropoda; class Insecta; order Lepidoptera; family Noctuidae; genus Ochropleura; species Ochropleura plecta. Next base: position 3,921,652 of record FR997750.1, on the reverse strand, counting down.
TTTGCGATGCTTGAAAATATAAGGTCGTAAGTCAAACTAAATGTCAAGCTGTTACGTTGTAATTTTGCCTCGCCAATTGTGCCCCCGACTGTACATAGAAGTCGTCGCAATGGTGTAACGTTTTTTATTTGTCGGGTATTTGCTACCATTTCTTTACTTGACGGGCCTGTTGGTCTAGTGGTTAGTGGCCCTGACTGCTGAGCCGGAGGTCGTGGGTTCGATTCCCACCCAGGACAAACTTTGTGTGATGAGCATGATTGTTTGTTCTGTGTCTGGGTGTGATTTATCTATAATATGTATGTATTTATAAATTATATAAGTATGTATATCAGTTGTCTGGTTACCATAACACAAGCTCTGCTTAGCTTGGGATCAGATAGCCGTGTGTCCCAAGATATTTATATTTATATATTTATACTTTCAAAAAAGGTGCTTTTTACGTCTATTAATGGATGAAAACTCTGTTACGTGTTTGGTAGGTATGTCTTTGTTATAATTACAGATTAACTTTGGTAAAACATTAAATGTAGGTTACTCCCCCAAATTTAAGATACGTCAACCCATTGTTAAAGAGTTTCTATGCTAAAAAGTCTGGTCTCTAGAAATCTAGTATTAGTCTATCAGTTGAAGCTCCTGCCAATTCAATCTAATCTAAGTAGATACTCATCATCAATCATCCTTTTCCCAACTATATTGGCCTCGGCGTCCAGTCTAACCGTATGCATCTGAATACCTGTCTTTTATATAGAACGGCTGCCTATCTGACTTCTATAACCCATGTTATAGTAGGTACTAGAAAATACGATAACCGTTTTTTTTGGCCAATGGGAAGTCATCAAATAACTTCCCCAGCTCTGGACGAAGTGTCAAATTTTTGGTGACTAAAACCCACCCATGTTCCTTCCTTTGCCCTTTATGTTCTAAAAACCCGCAACCCCGGGAATATGATACTCCTTGAATGGACTGACTGTCAGACTTTCTCATCTAAGTACATAGTTACTAAAGAAAGATAAGTATTACCCCAAGAACCAGTAGTTTCCAGACGCCATTACCTCAACATTGCTTTAAAAAAAAACTCTCACTAAACCCTTAGTCTATGTCACGTACACATAAAAAAACAGCGAAGCAATAGTTTCCAAATAAAACATATATTAAGGGACATCTCCAGGGAGCAATGCTACATTTTCCCGGGAAAAAATAGTGTAGATAGTCGGATGATTGGCCCGGTATATCCGTGATACCCGGCCGGGCCTGTTTACGACCCGGCCGGATTAAAAAGTAAACGGGTAAAGGTGTTATGGCCCGGCCCGGATATTATTGTAGGTAAGGGGCGGGTCGGGTTATATGCTCGGGTTTTTTTTTCTTTAATTTTGTGTGATAGGTGCAAAATAGTTTGTGGTTTGTTTTAGAATGTTGGCAGTCAATTTGAGTGCTTTTTTAACGGCTGTTGCTTATTTGGAAATCAGGGTAGCTATATAAAGTGGTTAACTACATTATATACTGTCATAGACCTTTCCCTGTTGTCAGCGAAATTCCAAAGAGACAATGAAGAAATGATTTTGTGTGATTGTGTGCAATTTCGCAGTTTCTGCCTAGTTTTTTTCCAACTACGTTTGCATTCATAAGATGGTCAAGGATCAATTGTGTAATATTCTAGTTAAAAACTCAAACAAGTCGTATGATTCTTTTTGGTTCAGCACTTAATTCTTTTCTGTTTACAATCATTATAATTTCTTCAAAGTTTGAGTGAATTGATCTCTTCTAAGAAGCGTGCTCCATCTTAGTCTCCTCGTCATTGCTTTACATTAGGCGAGTTGCGGTCAAGGGAAAGCCAGTTTAGTATTTAAGAATAAACATACGACGACACTTGAACTTCATTAATCAACTCCATACAATAACATCAAAATATTTATCACTTTAATCCGTTACAGCAGCGCCCCGAATCATAAATAAAAACAATAATCCCTCGCTGATATCAACTAATATAATAACAAGAATTTAATTCATTTATTATTAAAATTTTCGTTACACACCTCTCTCCCTTCGGTCCCTCGACGCTCATGAAAATAAAATCATGGAGCGCTACCCGCGCGAATTGAATTCAAAATTGGAATCAAAAGACAATCCTTTTTTTCGTTTCTTTTTTATTGCTGCGAATGGCTATCGCGGAGTGGGGTTGCCAGTGTTAAATTTTATATGGGTAGTGAAGAGTTTTGGAGATCGGTAACTCGGTGAGGTTTGTACGGTATCTATGTTTAAGACATTGATTGAATCTGAAGTTTTTAATATTAAGTTAACAATAATCTGGTTAATTGTTACATTGAAGATGACAGAAACTAATGTGGATGGTTACCATTCAAATAAGGTAGAGTAAAGTCAATAGTACCTACTTTGTTCTCAGAACCTGGTTTTCTGTTGGTTCGATCAAACATAGAGTTGTAGACACAAATGACTTACATTTAAAAAAAAAACAAAAAAATAACGATAAAAAAGGTCGCAACACACTTGTCACCTGTTCAAAGGCAGGATATTAATAAATTCCCGTTACCCTGACTTTGTCACCTACGCATGTGCCTACGCTAAAATCTTTGATGAAATTGCCAAAATGCATAAACCGTGCAAAGCCAGACAAGAAAATAAAACTACAGAACGTAACGTATGACGAACCATGGTTTGGTTCCCTTTACTTTCGAAGACCAAAACTTTAAACACGTATTGTCACATTCAAAACTTCTCGCTACAAACCAAAAAATAAGCCAAACTTTGAAGGCTTTCCTACTCCCTTTAAATACTCATTTAAAATCTGTCTGACAAAATAATTGCTTGGTTGATGGGCAACCAACCTGTCTCGATTGTGGACCCTTCTTGTTTAAACCTACCACGATATGCAGGGAGGGTGCTGCCCTCTGCAATAGAGGAAAGCGAGTGATTTGAACATGTAGTTTACATATTGCTATGGTTTAACGGAGCGTATACCGAGATACGGTTGTTACAATTTTGGTACATACCTACCTACTTAATAAAATCTTATGTGACCCGAGCGGCTGTTATTATAAAGCTACGAGCAACGCGTCAGGATAACAAGAAGAAAACTCATTGATTCTTGAATTAATGACTTTTCTTCTATAAAGGATAAAATTTAAAAAATAACACACATGAATTTAACCCAATCCGGTTTTTAAAAAGTTGATGCCGATGGGAAGTCATCAAATAACTTCCCCCGCTCTGGGAGGATCAGACTTGTGACTGACAAAACCAACCCAAGTTCCATCTATTGCCCTTTATGTTCTGGGGCCACGGAATCTATTTCGAACAACCTGCAACCCCGGCAGGCTATGGCCCTGGCAGGCCCCACTGCTTTACTGATATCCCTTTGAGGCGCGGGTGGAACACTAACACACTAACTTGATAATATCTATTTGTGCAAGAAAATGTAATCCAAGAAATCTCAAAACTGCTGATTTCTGTGTATGTAAGTTTGATTCTGTAAACCGAACAATGTCGAATAACCGCAAGGTCAACCTGAATTTATTATTCTGTTAGTTGTAATAATTGCAAGATATTGAGAGCATAAAACAAGAAATAAAATACAATTTCCCTACAATTACATTTTGTGGTGAAGAAACCCAAAAATATTATCACTTGGGCACACAATATTGCCATCCAATAATAATTTTACTAACACAACTTTACAATATCTAATAAACCAACTAAAAGTAAATTATGACGGGCAGCCATCAAAGTTGCCGCCATTTTCTCGAAATGTCAAAGAATCAAAGAAAGATGTCTGCCTTGCAATATTGCGGTAGTATACAGATTACTCACGGTCGCAATATAACAATTAAAAACTACCGTAAAGTGGTCGGAATAGAGCAATAAAGCTATTTTCCTTAGTTTATGGCGGTAACTTTGAGACCGTAGAAATGACAAAACATTTATTCATCTATTATGAACGCGTCCTTGACGGAAAGGCGCGAAGGTTTTTTTTTTTTAATTTCTTTGCCAACATCTTTGGTCAGCTTGAAAGAAAGTTGTAACTTTTTTTTCGTAATTTGTGGTCAGGTATTGGGGAATAAACTACGCAATATAGTTTTTTATTGTGGTAATATATTCACCAGGACACAAAATGAGCGCTTGTTTACTTAGTTTTTGTGGTTTGACTTATGAAAAAGCTTTTTTCTGCGTCTCTTAGAAAAAAATAAATACTTCTTTTTAACACATGTCATGTAATCTCTAATGTATTCGTAGGGTTAAACCGTATCTTAGTCTTTGACTTGGTTCAAAATACTTGACTTGGTTTTTGACTTGGTTCTGTCTTTGACTAAGAGACAGTTTCTAGAAGGGAAAGGAACTCATTTTTTTTCGAAAAGTTTGTAATGTTGTAAACACATTACAACGGCTTTGGTAGGATGACTGAATTATCAACACTCATTTAAATATGGAATTGTTCGATGTGTACTTGAGATGTGTATAATTATGACAAACCAACAGAAAGTAACAGTGCTCCACTTAAAACAACGACCAATCACTACCACAAATCAATTTACCGAAAAACAAAAACACATACTGCTTTAAACCACTTTGAGCAAGATAAACCCGCCCTAATCCGCTTAAAATCGGCTAAATCCGGATTAATAGTCTGTCAAATTGCCGGTAGGGGGCGCTAAATGCCACCTGAGCCTGGGTGCTGGCGTTTTTTTCTGCTAAATCAACGCCTGTCTGGGATATTAATGGATGTAAGTTTATTATTTTGATTCGCGAATTATTCGAGGGGTGATAGGGTGGTTTAATTTGTTTATTACACATGTGGCTGGGGGTGTTGATAGGCTTGAATAACCTTGATAGGGTTGTAAACGACTGTGGGGATAATACTGAAAAGAGGCAGTTTTACAGAGAGGACTGAAAGTCAAATGCGAATGAGCATCAGAATCTTCTATTTTGTCTTTGCCAATGGCCTTAATAAAAGTTGGTTTTGAACTTTCAAGAGTTTCAGCAATTTTCAGGTGTCAACCTCTCCATGAAATGAAATAAGGAAATTATTGACAAAACGACAAAACTAAAAGCAAATAACAGGCTAGTCAGCTACATACCTATTTACAAAAAAAATGTCGTTAGGATAAACACAAAGTAACAACGAATTGAGTGAAGCAATTTAACAAAGACAGTCCTCCAATATATGAATGCTAAAAGAATTTGACAGCTGACAATTATATAATAGTAGTCATTGTGAAACAATTTTGATAGGTACTTACGATTTCGTGTCCTCAACTTATTTTTTATTTCTTCCTTAATTGAAACATGTGTTGTTTCAATTAAGAACCTTTTGAATCATTGCCACTTTTATTTTATCTTTGTATCCTTTGTTATAAATAAAGTCTCTATAAGTCTTTAATCAGTTATTTTTAAACACAAAGAAATGATTCCCACTCATTTAATCAATTTACAAAAACGTTAAACAACTGTCACCAAACTATTTGGTCCCGTTCAAATTGAACGCATCTGATTTCCCCTCCCCTATTCTATTTGCGTTTTAAAAAACTTCAAGCTAATTGCTTCTTTATTGGACGGTACTTTATTTGTGACATATTAGGAGCTCTTTACAAGCGCTTTTTAAGTGGCTTTGTGTAGGGATGTGCGGATATCCGATGTTTTTTTGGTTTGTATCCGAATATCTCATATTTTCAAGATTTGATTTTGGATGATTTGGATTTTCTTACATCCCTTAAAAAAAATGGAGATGGGGAAGGCGTATCCCAATACTAGTTGTTGCAATAAATGTAAAAATTAGTTTGTTTGTCACGCATTCATGCCTCCACAACTGAACGGATTTTGAGATCCAATCCCAGAAATGTTTAACTTATAGAAAGGTTAATTATTCGATAGAGGCAATAATTGAAGGGTTTAGTGGAAAAAGTTGTTAACTAGCATTTTGCATTACTTATTAGCGTTTAAAAATTATAAATAATCAAAGCCTCTTAGCATTTAAAGGCGAATGGCAGGGTTGTATGGGAGTTTAGTACCCCTAATAAAATATCGTGTTTTGGATATATTTTTGTTTCAATAAATTGGTAGTCAATACGATAGGCAAGCCCTTTTGAAATTCTTAGATTTTTAGGAATTGGGACCTAAAAGTTATAACCAGTTTTATTTTTGAGGTTATGTCCTAAAAAATATTATTATGTGTAAGCACATAAACATTGTTTTGGTGAAAAACGATGTTCTAGGTAGCTGGTGCTATCTTTGTAATGTTTTACTTATCATTAAGTTAGCAAATTGAACATGAGAATTGTACCTATTCAGTAGAGTGCTTTAGGAGACCTACGTCCAGCAGTGGTCTGCAATAGTTTGATGATGATGAATGATGAAGTGCTGATGCAGTTTTGAGTGTGGGTAAATAAAACAACTTTGTTTTTGCAGGAACTTACATTAATTTTATTGTTGTTATAATTACCTAATTGATTCTTAATATTATTTTATCTAAGAAAGGGGCAGGTCGGGTCATACCTTCATGGCAAGCGTTACTAAGGTACCAAATAATGCTCATAACATGTGAGCAGCATCCCATCCAGTTACAAAAATCATTAAATTCAGTTGCGTTTAATAAATCACTCATTATGGTGGCATTATTTGTAGTGGCACTATATGGTCCGCGTACATCTATAATATATCCATCAGAGGCATAGAGGACAAATGGCTTTAATAAATTCCTATATTTATGAAGGGAATATGTATCCTTTTGGAATAAGTAATTACTACTTTTTTGTATATATATTTATATTGCATCAGCTATTGTGATTGCAGGTTTTTGATCAGCTGGTGCATTAGGCTCACAAAAATGTGATCGGCAATGTATGAATTTTATGCTGCCACTTGCTCCCTTCTTAAATGAGAAAAACCAAGAAATCCTGGAACATAATCAGTTAGCAAAATATTTATTGCTACAGACATTAATGTCTCTAGGGTCCTTATCGGAACTTGAAATAGATATGACAATCTGTCCTCTGAATCCCCAGTCCTTAATTTACACAATAAGGCTGTTAATGCAAAACTATCCCGATGCATATTCCTAAGCCTCGGTGTAACATCCAATATTTGTTGATGTTGTTTATTTATGCCTATAAAGTACTGTACTTGGTTATCGGGGTAGTTTTGAATATTCTCATAAGAGATGTTACTTAACCCTTCCATTAAAATAAAAATTATCGCCTCTGTGTGTGGAAGTAAAGCTATTAAGGCTATACTCAGCAGTATATAGGTTTTCATAATTAGCATCCTGTCTATGTAAGGAGCAAATACGAGCTCCTCTTGGTACAAAATATTGATACTTAACCAATACAGCTTGCCTGGTTTCTTTAGGCACAATATTTGGCTCTGGTTCCAAGCACTCTTTGGAAAATGCAGTGTCTTGGTGTTTCAGCTGCTCTTCTTATATTGGGCAATACAATATGTTGGGGTCTTTCTTCTGGTTCTTCTGGAACATAGAAGCTCAAATCTCGAGCTTGGCCCCAGCAAACTCCACAAACTTCATTCATGGATGACATCTGTAAATAAATAACATTGATGAAATACAAATTAAACACTAAGTTTGATAAGATATAAATTGCGCCCATCATGACCAAGCTACAGAATAGTTTATAACATCCAATGATTGGTTTTCACCTTACAGAAAACCTTTACCAAAAATATGTATGTTGTGTTAATATGAGAAAAAGGGCTATGTGACAATGGAAAAACCAGTATCCTTTTGTTGATAGTAGAGCCAACATCATGACTGTCCCAGATTTAGCAACATAAAATAGTAATTGCCATTTGCATGACACATTTTTATAAGCTAATTACTATAAATATAATTATGTGTTGTTGCGATTCCACTCTTGATCTGATTTTGGGATGGATAGACTGACCACATACAGCACACATCAAATCATAATGATCACCCTCCAGATGATCAGGCACAATGGGTTGAATATTTTTATTTGGTGAAACAACTCTAGTTCTTCTAGCTCTTGGACAACACGGTACACAAGCTTCATCTTCAGAATGAAGCTAAAATAAAAAATATTAATAAAGAATAGCTTGCATTTAAAAATGCATGGTATTAGTGGAAAATAATTTACATTGTTTTAACACATACATACATCAAATCAAGATATATGTGTAAATGATATATACCTCTCGTGGTTGGATCCATGTAGCAACTGTGTTAGCCATTATTTGTTCTTTTCATTTGCATCTTTAATCAAAATCCTGCGTCAACTGATTCATAGTATGGATTGTCCGCATACAACACAAACACTTAGATGGCATATTATGCTTCTCCTCGGCATATTATCAGAAGAATGTGAATGAGTAAGTCAGCAGGTGTTATCTGAAAATCATTCTTTCACTCAAAATCACTTGATTTTGAGTGAACAACATTGCTTTATATGACACTACAACATTGCTTTATATGACTATGACACTATGACAGTCATAATAACAGAGTAATAACTATTATAACAGGCAAGTAAACAATACATGTAAACGATCACTCAAGTGTTTATACAGGATATAGGACACATTATATAGGACAAAATGTAAATATTTATACAACCACAAGTGTTTATTTTTTCAAATAATGTTTAGATTTGTTTTAGTATACACATTTTATTTTAAACGGTTTTATTTAGTATCATATCGCGTAGATTAAATGGTAAGGACTACTTTTTAACACGTAAAAGTTATCACTTAACGTAACTGACACACGCGTACGCAAAATGTTTTTTGGAAACTACTTACATCTCTAGGATATACCCACAGCCGATTAGTATTGACGATATCTTCACTCTCATCGGATACAGCGTCCTTTCGCGAAAGTACTATCAACAGATAGAGTACGGAGCACCAGTAGCTCAACTCAACGTAAAAATGGCCAGATAATTTGCTATATTGCTCAGATACAGTTACAAACTACAAACCATAACAACACAGCATGACAGCATTGACAGCACGAGCACAAGAAAAGATTTTCGGGATTTTTCTATCCTGTCAAAAAAATTGCCAATACAAAAAAACTTTGATGGCGAAAATAATTCCTATAGTTAAATAGTTAATAATTAAGATTGTATGCAATAATTATTCATTGTTAGGTATAATGTGTAATAGGTTAATTTTATTTACGCTTATTTCAATTTTTAAATAATCATTTATCATTTTAAACCTCGTGATATTTTACAAATGGCAACTTCTAAAAACATAACCACATTTAGTTGCGTTCAGTTTAAGATTATATTACATTTAATTACTTAAATCTTTTAATTGATATAATTCATTAATGCGGTGTGCTAAAAATACTAACGTTACATGAAAATGAATGGTTTAGTTGCCTTAATAAGTGGTACAAATTGTATCACAAAACAACAAAAAAAGTATGCGGTACGAATTCTGCCGTTCGCCTTTAATAGTTTTAAAATATAAAATAATTCAATGTAAATATTTATCATCAGTTAAAACCTATTTTCATGCAAAAATGTCGGGTGTTTTTATTTTGTCAGATAATATCTTTGTCCACTTAACCCTTTATTTCTACTTAACTTATACATACATATTAGCCGAGCTATCAATCACATTTTTTGCAGATAAATTATTGTTAGTTTAAAAAAAAACGAATATTTTTATCCGACGTCATCCCCCCTACACTATATCATGAAACTTTCAGTAGCGATGATATTAATCCTACTGGCATTTATGTGTCGTCGTTGAGTGCTTTTTTATAATTAGCCTTTTAGCCTTTAATTAACTTTTTTAAGAGAAAGCTGTTTAATCAATAACTCTGTGTCTGACGTTTTAAGAAGTGTTGTAAAATTAATAAAGAGGTTGATTGTTGTTATGTTGGATATTATCATAGAGAACGGCTTTCTTTTGTAAGAACATTTTTTAATAATGTTTTTGCCTTTTATGTGTATCAATTCATAATAATATAAAATATATAAAATTCTCGTGTCACAGTTTTCGTTCCCATACTCCTCCGAAACGGCTCGACCGATTCTTATGAAATTTTATATGCATATTCAGTAGGTCTAAGAATCGGCCAACATCTATTTTTCATACCCCTAAGTGAGCAGCGGGTGAAACCGCTGGGCACAGCTAGTCTAATATATAAAATTTCCGTGTCACAATGTTAGTTACCGTACTCCTCCGAAACGGCTCGACCGATTCTTATGAAATTTTGGGTACATATTGGGTAGGTCTGAGAATCGGCTAACATCTATTTTTCATACCCCTAAACCTCAGCGGGTGAAACCGTTGGGCACAGCTAGCTATTATAAATGGGAAAGTGTATGTGTGTGTCTGTTTGTTTGCCCGTCTTTCACAGCAAAACGGAGCGACGAATTGACGTTATTTTTTAAGTGGAGATAGTGTTGAAGGGATGGAGAGTGACGTAGGCTACTTTTTTTCTCTTTAACCCCCCACTTCCTCATAAAATAGGGGGGTGGATGGTAGCGAAGCCGCGGGCAAACGCAAGTACTACATAGATACTAATAATATAAAGAGGAAAGGTTTTTTTTTTGTATCGAATATACCTACTCCAAAACTACTGGACCGATATTAACCATTTTTTCACTAATAGGAAGCTACATTATCAAGAAGTAACATAAGCTATGAAATATCACGCTACTACCCATGGGAGCGGAGCAGCAACTAAAGGCGCGAGCGAAATCGCCCAAGACAACTATGTTTGATATATAGTACGTAGATAATCTATTCCCCCAACTTTTTTCGAAAACTGTCATCAGAGCTGTGTGTCGCATTGTCTTGAATAGAATGAAGTAATGCTAATATATCTGGTGTTCTGTGAAAGGAAGTATGCAAGAGTGTCTACTGTTCCGTGTTAGTTTTATAATATTACTAGCTTCCGTCCGCGACTTCGTCCGCGTGGCATAGTTACTTTGGGCTGACGCCAACTTTAACCCGCGTGATGATCGAAAAACAAATATCATTCTCTTCCCCCTTATATCACTTAAAAAAAAAAGTATGTCCTTCTACAGGGTCCCAAATATCTCTGTACCAAAATTCATCAAAATCGGTTTGGCCATTTAGGCGTGAAGACGCAACAAACAAACTCACTTTCGCTTTTATAATAAACTAGCTTTCGCCCACGGCTTCGCTCGCGTTAAATTCGGTATAACACACCAAGCAGACCTGCAGTTTTTGCTCTTGCGCCTGATTGATTTGTAATAGCAACGCTAAGTTTTCCCTTTTCTTCCCTCGTTCTCCCTCACATCCCACTTTTTTTTAATAAAAATTAGCCTATGTCCGTCTCCTGGTTCCCAACTATCTCTGTACCAAAATTCATCAAAATCGGTTTAGCCATTAAAGCGTGAAGAGGTAACAAACAAACAAACAAACTCACTTTCGCTTTTATAATATTAGTAAGGAAGTAAGGATTATAGTAAGGATATTATTATTAACCCATTGAATATTATGTTGTCTACTTGATGTTTCCTGTTTTCATGTTAACTATTGTAATTTGTGTTATACCCTTTTAATTAACCATAAATAAATAAATAAAAGTTTCAATAAAACAAAATTGGGACTGTCTAAAAAGCGAAAAAGAAAAAAATAAATAAATCTAGTATTCCAGGATTAAATAGTGTCATTTAATATTAAATTATTTCACTATTGAAATAGTTTTATGATTGATAGACACATAAAATAACGAATAAATTCAAATGCGGGACATAGTCGAGGCTGGTCTAGATGTTGAATGAATCCCGTGCAATTAAAAAAAAAACTTCTCCATGCCATGCTAGATCCACTGAATTACATCTTACATTCGAGCCTGAGCAATTCACTATGTAACTTAATTAAAAGTCAACAAAACATCTATCGAAATACCTAAGTACTTAACAAAAACTCTAGCGTTGCCATACAAACGTGGCAACGCGGTCTCTTGGGGACTTTGCCAACTGACAGCGTTGCAGACGAATTTTTGGACGCTATTTATTAATTTATTTATAAGTTAGTCAATTATTTTAATAATCAAAAGTAGTTAGTAATTCTTTATGGCTGAATTTCCACCACAAAACATCTATCCACTCTATTACAAAGCATTCCATTTTCTGCCAGTACCACAACCTCTACTAAAAAGCGTGAACATACGTTATTACAGCCTCCCCCCTCCCCACTCACCCCGCGTCCCGCATCCCGCCGCCGCGCCGGGTGTAAGCTGAGCGCAGATTATATTTTAACGCAATAATTCTACGTGATCATACCGCGTTTACGAGTGCCGCTGTACGGGGGATGGTTATTGTAAGATGTGTCTGCAGATATCCTGTGAACTTTACTTGAAGATAGACCTAGAGGGTTTTCACCCCGCGAGACGACTTTCGGCCACCATCGACACGTGTCTGTGGACGGTGAGCAATGGCTAGCTCACCGTCCGTCCGTCCGTCCGTCCGTCCAAAGACGACATGCTGTGTCGATGGCGCACGAGTGTTCAGAGATGTTTTCAAAGAAGAAGGGGCCTGCCAAGGCCACTGCCTGCCGGATTTGTCGGAACACAAAGGGCAAAAAAAGAATCATGAATGGGTTTCAGTCAGTAAAAATCTGGCACTCCCTCCCGCTTTGTTCAAAACGGAGGAAGTTATTGAATTGATATGTTGTTATGAATTAAGAGTTTATGAGTACCTGAATTTTATTTTTATTTCATTTATATCTTCCGATACATCCTAGGAGCTTTCCACCCGTTGAACTCCGGGTCGTCGCCGCCGCTGCTAAGATTAAATTTGGCCAAATCTTATCAAAGTTTATACCTATCCGAAAAGGTACAGTTCTGAAAATAGATTGTGTCTACGTTGTGTCTAATCCTTGTGGCGTACTTATATTTGTTTTAAGAGTCATCAGTAGTGTGGTGGAAACAGTGTTTTTTTTAGTAATTAATCATTCTTTCATCATTTAATTTTTCATCTTTCAATCATTTATACAGTATACAGGATACAGTTGAAAATAAAGAAAAACCGGTCAAGACCGAGTCAGATTCTCGCTCCGAGGTTCCGCACAAACTTGTGACATAAATGTCCATATCTCTTGACTGCTCTACGCAGTCAATATGGCCATTTATGTCGCAAGAATTTCATAGCATAGAGGGTTGTTCATAGCATCTTTCCGGTCAGGTGACGTTGTTCAAATCAAATCAAATCAAATCATTTATTTCAATTAGACCATTACAGGCACTTTTGAATGTCAAGAAACAAAATGAATCTACAGTCCCAGTCACAAGGCATAATAACTTGTGAAAGTACTGCAGTTGTTGTCTCCTTAACCGGTTTATACTGTACTGCCTTGACTGTAAAGCCTCTAGACAAGGACTGATAGAAAGAACGAAAAAGAAAGAATGAAAGATAAAAAAAAATAGTTAGCCGCAATAGATAGATTCATGTTGTTTAAACTTTTCCTAGTAAGTATTTCCTATTGAAAACACAAAATTCTGCACTTTATTTGATCAATGTTAAATTTCACACGTTTCAAAAACATTCTCCCGTTTCATTTCAAACTTGTGTTGCCCTCTGTATCCCTACCATAGTATAATATTCAATTATTAACACAATAATCCTCCCTCACAGGTCCCGAGAGAGAGCAACGCCATCTAGCGCCGTTCTAACGCGTTAACCTCTTGGTGATCTGACAAATTGTTTCTTTAGTGGAGAGTTTGGCAGATTATTTTTTTGGCCCTTTTTAGGATAGAATTATTGTTCGTAATGAGAAATATTTGACGGTTCGTAAGTAGTTTTCGAAATTAAACATAACATCACGATTTTCATAAAGAGGTGTACCTTCTCAATCCATGGCGGCGATAGACCTAAATTTGATGTGGTGGAAAATAAAATGATGACGTTTGAAGACTGTACTAATAGATGCCTGCTTTTTCTCATATCAACCCATCTACTTATGTTCCTTTACTTTTTAAACCAACCCGTAGCCCCGGCAGCTCTGACGGGGCCCTTAAATTCCTAGTGCTAGAAGTAAGGAACGCCTGTAATCGGCAGTTCTGTCACAAACTTAAATCGTCATGGTGGGCAAGGTTTATTACCCCTTAATGCACTGAGTTGCTACTGAGAAAATCCTGATGTCCAACCTAGTAAAAAGACAAAACTGTTTATTTTGTGAAGGTGTGACCTTCACAAAATAAACAGTTTTGTCTATAGGTAACTTACATAAAATTGTTAGCCTAGACACAGATACTTTTTTTTCTGTGTTCACAGCTCCAAGGGACCATAGACTTGAAAATATGGTTTCTTAATTTAAAAAAAAAAATTACCTAGGTACGGAAAAATACGTCACCACGACGGCGACGTCAGATTGATGCCGATGCAAGTGTATGATGGCACGGAACCACGAAAACCTGTAAACGGAAGCCAGGATTTAATCCTAGGCAGTAGTTTTTGCGACAACTGTATAGATGAACGAAACAAAACATTGAAACAAAGCGTGGGTATAATTTTTGTTTGGATTTGCAGAACTTCGTGAGGAGTTTATTTGTCTCATGAGCTGAAATGGTTGTAGTTTGTACCATATGCAAATAATTATAGCGCAAAACATACCTACGTTTTTCTTTTTACCTTTTGTATTTGTGTTGGTACACACTGCGATCTTCTGTGCTTTTGTATATCTCTTCGAACACGATACACTGCACAATGTAAAGTCGACCTATACGGCTATACCTGTCAGTTGACTACGTTCAGTTCCTTTTCATTGGAACAAAATATGAAATCTAATTAAGAAATAGTTAGTTTTACATTTTCTTTTAAAATGTTTAAATGGGCAACTCAAATGCCAGCGCCATCTGTCAATGAGTAGCAGTACTTAAATGCTTTGAAAAAAGTATGACTATTCGTCGCTAGGTGGCACTAAAATTTTTGGTAGTTCAGCGTTAATCCGTTAGATGTCATTGTTGTTTCGAAAAAATAAAACACTTTAAAATAACGTATGGCTTATAAAATTAATTGAATATATTGATATTTAAATTGTTTCACAAGATTTGCAAAATTAGGAATTGTACGTTTACTTCTGGATTTTTGTTCTCTTTTCGTTTCATGTTTTGAGAATAATGTCTAAAATATGACTTTGACATTGACATTTGACATTCCTTTAGTTATCACAAAATTTACCATGGTATTTGTTTTGGTTAGAACATCCAAATAATTTACACAAATACATAAAAAAACTAACTATCATTACATAATATTACAATGTGTCTGTAAAACTTCACTCTAAAATTGTACTACCATGGAGCAAATCTACGCGGTTGGTGTAACATGCATTGAATTTGTTCAGTACTGGTAAAGTAATCAAAATATTGATTCTTTTTCTTTGAAATGCTGCATTGTGTAGCTAATTACAAATTCCTCAGGCGATTGCTATGCAAATTAACTAAAAATAGAATACTTATTAATTATTTTTTGACCTGCCTAGTCAGTGCTTACCAAGTCTTATCAGTAATAAAGTAATAAGAACAATCACTATTTAAAAAATTCCAACACTTCATGAAATCTTCATCAATTATTCTAATTAGAATGTCCTTGAAAAATCAATGACATTCTTATTAGAATAATTTATTTCCTGTTTTTATGAATACTTAGCAACATTCAATTAAACCACAATAATGTATTACTTGAAATCTAAAACAAAAATAAGTAATAAAAAAAACACTGGTCAAGTGCGAGTCGGACTCGCGCACCGACAGTACAAACTTGAGGGACCACAGACTTTAGTATATGGTTTTAATTTCGGCTTCACGCATTCCTGAGGTAAAAGAATCTTGATAGACATATTATATATAGGTTCTGGTTCTAGGTTCTATATATGGGTTCTGTTTTTTCCTTTTAACTTATGGAACTCTAAAAAATACAACCCTAACCAGATCATTCTTCACTCAGTCTATCTATCATTTCTTTGGTCTTCTCCTACTCTTAAATAGCTGACCACATATGACTGTGGAGCACAGGGTCCTGAGCTTGATTCCTGGGTCAAGCAAATAGTTGATGGGTTTTTTCCGTTAGGAATTTTGCAGTGGCTGCCAAAAGTTTGAAAGTTGGCAGTAATATATCCCCATGCCTCGAACAGCATGTTTAGCCGTTGCTCCTGCACCTGATCTCTCCCCGGCCTTGCCGGTTTGCCATCTCACACTATGTTAGTGGGGGAACGGAGAGTGCACCTGTGCCTCCTGCCACACACACCTGTGCTATAACATCTCTCATGCAGATGGCTAATCTCTGCTGAGATTGGTTACCATGGGCATAAACTGTCAGGAGAACTATATTATATAATAAACTAGCTTTTGCCCACGGCTTCACTCGTGTTAAATTCGGGGTAACACAGTTCCCCTTTCCTGATTTACAGGTACCTGCTACCTGGAGTTTTTGCCCTTGCGCCTTATTTATTGTAATAGCAATGCTAAGTTTTCCCTTTTCTTCCCTTTTTCTCCCTCATATCTCATTCTTTTTTAAAAAAAAAATTGCCTATGTCTGTCTCCAGGGTCCCAACTTTCTCTGTACCAAATTCATCAAAATCGGTTTAGCCATTTAGGCGTGAAGACGTAACGAACAAACAAACAAACTCACTTTTGCTTTTATAATATTAGTAAGGATAGTAATATGCTTTTGTAGAAATATATGCTAAAATAAGGCCAACTAGCAGCGATACGAAAGGTCATTAACCTAAAAAACAACTGTGGCGTTGACAATCTAATATTTATCTCTTTCCATCTTGTGCCTTTGTCGTAATGTCTCGTTCTCCCGGCAAAAACATGACAACGTTAAGACGGGTTCGCCAACATTCGGGCGGCCATTTTAGATGGGGTTTTAGCATGGGTTTTGTTTACATTTGGTATCGCTTCTCGTTGGCCGTCCTTTATGTATAATTTGTTTATTCTCTGCCCAGGTTTCAAGACAACGCCAACTACTTCGAGATAGTCAACCACGTATTCAACCCACACAATGCCATAGAAATCCTATTCCCTCTGATGTCTGTAATTGACTCGGTGTTTGCTGCGCAGCTGCTGCTGTGCTTGGCTTTCGGAGGTTGGCTGAATGCTGTTATGAAATGGTATGTTTATTTATGCACACACAAAATAATAGATAGGAAAGACACATTAAAACAGAAGGGCACAAAGTTACTGCTTATTTCATTAGAAATTTCTTCCTGCAGACCTCTTTTTTATTAATTCTCAGGTGGCTTCTAGAAGACCGCCCGTACTGGTGGATACAAGAAACAACATTCTACTCGGAACCAGAAAGGCCTGTTCTACAACAAACAACACAAACTTGTGAGACAGGCCCCGGCAGTCCCTCTGGACACTCTATGACAGCGGCCATGATGCTGGTGCTGTCTCTAATGTGGATATCGCATGTGTGCAATGACAAGTGAGTTTTATTTTAAACTAGCTTTTGCCCGCGGCCATGATGTGACGTCATTTACCAAAATTTCCCTTTTTTTTAACAAATTTTTAGCTCTAAAATAATGATTATTCAAACTGTCTAAGATATAATGAAGCAAATTTCGCAGTTAAATCCTACTTATAATATAACTAGCTTTTGCCCGCGGCTTTGCTCGCGTTAAATTAGGGGTAACACAGTTCCCCTTTCCTGATTTTCAAGTACCTGCTACCTGTAGTTTTTGGCCTTTTTTTTTCCGGGTGGGAAATCATCAAATGACTTCCCCCGCTCTGGGCGGAGCGGGAGGGGCATGTCAGACTTGTACTGACTAAAACCCACCCATGTTCCTTCTATTGCCCTTTACGTTCCGGAGCCGCGGTATCTCTTTCGAACAACCCGCAACCCCGGCAGGCGGAGGCTCTGGCAAGCCCCTCTGCTTTGCTGACATCTCTTTCATCGACACGGCCTGTCGTTAATAGACGGACGGACGGTGAGCTACCTATTGCTCACCGTCCACAGGCCCGCATCTACGGTGGCCGGGAGTCGTCTCGCGGCGCCCGGGGCGTCTCCCGCGGCGGCTGGGTTGGCCAGATGTTCTCTCCCTCAAACGCCCGGCCACCTCCTTTGCTAGCATTACTGCTTCGCAGAAGATGGTGACCGCTTCCCATTCCCTCTCGCTCCGGACCATGGCCTGAACCAGGGCCGGGCGCGAGAGATCGCCGATCGCCTCTCGAACGAGGGCACGGCGGTGCTCCGCCCCGCGCTGGGCAGACCGCCACTGTGTGCTCCACAGTGTCCTCCGGGCGATCGTCACAATGGTGACACCCGGGCGTTTCCTCCCGCCCGATGATGTGCAGGAACCTCCCGAAACTTAGTTTTTGCCCTTGCCCCCCTTATTTATTGTAATAGCAATGCTAAGTTTTCCCTTTTCTTCCCTATTTCTCCCTTATTTTTTTTAAATAGCCTATGTCCGTCTCCAGTGTCCCAGCTATCTCTGTACCAAAATTCATCATAATCGGTTTAGCCATTTAGGCGTAAAGACGTAACGAACAAACAAACAAACTCACTTTCGCTTTTATAAAATTAGTAAGGATACTCAACTCTGTGGTCCCTTTGTGCTGTGAAAATCAACCCTCTAATTCTACGCAGTCAAAAGATATGGCCGTTTATTTTGCAAGCTTGTACGGAACCTTCGGTGCGTGACTCCGACACGCACTTGTGTGTTATTGACTTACTAAACAATAAAAAAGTGAGGTTATCAAGCAATCCTATTTAGAAGCCTCGACAATTTTATTAAATAGACATTCTTTTATTTGTCAATAGAAAGCTCAACATTTGGTGGTGGAAGTACCTCATGTATCCGGTGTTCGCTGTGGCGCTAGTGTCGGTGATGCTCGCGCGGCTGTACGTCGCCGCTCACTTCCCGCACCAATGTCTGATTGGTGCTCTACTTGGTAAGCAGAGTACCTTTGTTTATTAGTACGTGATGTACCCGCTGTATGCTGTGGCGCTAGTGTCGGTGATCCTCGCAAGGTTGTATGAGTGTCTGATCGGTGCTCTACTTGATAAGCAGAGTACCTTTGTTTATTAGTACGTGATGTCCCCGCTGTACGCTGCGGCGCTAGTGTCGGTGATCCACTGATCCTTGCCAGGTTGTACCAGTGTTTGATCGGTGCTCTACTCGGTAAGCAAAGTACCTTTGTTTATTAGTACGTGATGTAGCCGCTGTACGCTGCGGCGCTAGTGTCGGTGATCCTCGCAAAGTTGTACCAGTGTCTGATCGGTGCTCTACTTGGTGAGCAGAGTACCTTTGTTTATTAGTACGTGATATATCCGCTGTACGCTGTGGCGCTAGTGTCGGTGATCCACTGATCCTCGTCAGGTTAAACCAGTGTCTGATCGGTGCTCTACTTGGTAAGTAGAGTACCTTTGTTTATTAGCACGTGATATATCCGCTGTACGCTGTGGCGCTAGTGTCGGTGATCCTCGTCAGGTTAAACCAGTGTTTGATCGGTGCTCTACTTGGTAAGCAGGGTACCTTTGTTCATTAGTACGTGATATATCCGCTGTACGCTGTGGCGCTAGTGTCGGTGATCCACTGATCCTCGCGAGGTTGTACCAGTGTCTGATCGGTGCTCTACTTGGTAAGCAGAGTACCTTTGTTTATTAGTATGTGATGTACCCGCTGTACGCTGCGGCGCTAGTGTCGGTGATCCTCGCAAAGTTGTACCAGTGTCTGATCGGTGCTCTACTTGGTAAGTAGAGTACCTTTGTTTATTAGTACGTGGTGTACCCGCTGTACGCTGCGGCGCTAGTGTCGGTGATCCACTGATCCTTGCGAGGTTGTACCAGTGTCTGATCGGTGCTCTACTTGGTAAGCAGAGTACCTTTGTTTATTAGTACGTGATGTCACCGCTGTACGCTGTGGCGCTAGTGTCGGTGATCCTCGCAAAGTTGTACCAGTGTCTGATCGGTGCTCTACTTGGTAAGCAGAGTACCTTTGTTTATTAGTACGTGATGTACCCGCTGTATGCTGTGGCGCTAGTGTCGGTGATCCTCGCAAAGTTGTACCAGTGTCTGATCGGTGCTCTACTTGGTAAGTAGAGTACCTTTGTTTATTAGTACGTGATGTACCCGCTGTACGCTGCGGCGCTAGTGTCGGTGATCCACTGATCCTTGCGAGGTTGTACCAGTGTCTGATCGGTGCTCTACTTGGTAAGCAGAGTACCTTTGTTTATTAGTACGTGATGTACCCGCTGTATGCTGTGGCGCTAGTGTCGGTGATCCTCGCAAAGTTGTACCAGTGTCTGATCGGTGCTCTACTTGGTAAGTAGAGTACCTTTGTTTATTAGTACGTGATATATCCGCTGTACGCTCTGGCGCTTGAATCGGTGATGCTTGCAAGGTTTGGTAGAAAAATACAAAAGGTAGCCTATGTCCGTCTCCAGGGTCTCAACTATCTCTGTACCAAAATTCATCAATCGGTTTTGCCATTTAGGCGTGAAGACGTAACAAACAAACGCACTTTCGTTTTTATAATATTAACTAGCTTTTGCCCGCGGCTTCGCTCGCGTTAAATTTGGGGTAACACAGTTCCCCTTGCGCGTTATTGATTTGTAATAGCAACGCTAAGTTTTCCTTTTTCTTCCCTCGTTCTCCCTGACATCCCACTTTAAAAAAGAATTAGCCTATGTCCGTCTCCTGGTTCCCAACTATCTCTGTACCAAAATTCATCAAAATCGGATTAGCCATTTAGGCGTTAAGACGTAACAAATAAACTCACTTTCGCTTTTATAATATTAGTAAGGATTTGTATTCCTTTCAGGCGCATTCCTCGCCCCAGCTCTGTGCATCTACGTAACAGACCCATTCATCTGGCGGTACGGATATCATGCCACGTACGACATAAGTCGAGCAGTAGCGTGTCATGTGCTCAGTACTTTAGCGACAGCCGCCATCGCCGGGTTAACGTACTGGAGCCTTAAGCTCTGCGGCTGGGATCCGCACTGGACTATCAAATTGGTAAGTACCGTCGTAAGTTACTAAGTGATCGAAAGAGATACCGCGGCCCCAGAACATAATAATAATAATAAATAGTTAATTGTTGCAAATAAACCTGATATAGTGGTGGTGGATCGATCAGAGCGGCGCGCAATTCTTGACATAACGGTCCCACATGACGAGAACCTTGTGAAAGCCGAAAAAGATAAACAAATCAAGTATATTGACTTGGCTCGCGAGGTTCGACGTCATTGTGCCGATAGTCGTTACAGCCAATAGCTTAATTGCCAAGAGCCTCGACCAATACCTAAGGAGGCTCTCGTTAGGCAGCTGGATCAAGGGTTTGATACAGAAAGCTGTACTCCTTGACACGGCTCGTATCGTTAGGAGGTTCCCCTCTCTCGGGAGCCATGACTGCCGGTAGCTTGTACCCTGTTCCCGATACCGGTGAGTTACTATTTTTTTTTTAATGTTTTTTTTTTTTTTATAAGAAATATGTAAAAATATAAAAAGAAGAGATTATATGTAAGAAAATGAATAAACGAAATATCTAGTAATAATAAAAAAATATTTGCATAAAACATGGTACACAATGGTGTTAAATACTTATTTATAAGGCGCGAACATGGTTAGCTAGAATAGAACAAAGCATGCAAAATTTAAAAGTTAGGCGATAATGGAAGGAGGCGCCCACAACATGAAATTTTTATTAATTATTTTTTTTTATCTATAAATTCTTTTATGCTATAAAAACTATGCTCCAGTAACCATTTGTAAAATGTTGTGTTCAGTGTTTTAAAATGCCTCGGTATTTTATTATAAATACGCACACACATTGCAAGGCAATTATTACTGTATTTAGCTAGTCTAGGCAAATCACTCAATACTAACTTATAGGGATCTCGTCTATTCCGAAGATTCACATCATATGCAGTCTTTTTTTTTTGGTGTGAGAAATCATCAAATAACTTCCCCCGCTCTGGGCGGAGCGGCTGGGAGTGTCAGACTTGTACTGACTAAAACCCACCCATGTTCCTTCCACTGCCCTTTACGTTCCGGGGCTGCAGTATCTCTTTCGAACAACCTGCAACTCCGGCAGGGTCATTTGCAGTCTTTGAATAAATGTTTATTTTTAATTACAATTTTTTTTGTAATTTGTAAATGGCAATGACGAAAGAAAAAAAAAGAGACAAAGAGTAAAAGACAAATATATTTGCAGGCATTCCGCTGGTGCGAGAATCCTGAGAGTATTTCAGTGTCCACGACGCCGATGTACGCGCTGGTCGTGTCCACGGGTAGTCTGCTGGGCTGGGCGCTGTGTGTCACACCGGCCGTTGCTGAGTAAGTGCTTTATCTTTACTTATCTGGTTAACATCAAAATCACGGTTGGCGCAGTAGCTGCGTGATTAACTGCTGCGTTGCGTGTAGCGGTTCGATATCCGCACGGAATTAATGTTTGTATGACCTACAGGTAGTTGTTTTGGGTCTCCCTGTGAGTTTGAATGTTTGTAAACGCACCCACGATACAGGAGAAATTTATAGTGTTGGGCAACGGTTAAAAAAAATGTTAAAGTCAGAGCTTGCACTTGTTTTTTTTATTAATTTAATATTTCCTATTTGGTTGATTATTTTTGGGAATGTTGAGATGGATGTGTGGAGTGACAAGAAATGATAAAGTAAGGAATGAGTATATTAGAGGAAGTTTGAAAGTTGCGCGTTGCAAATGGGAGTCGTTTGTTTTGGTATGGACATGTAATGAGAAGGGACGAAGCACATGTGACTAAAAGAGTGATGAAATGTTGATTGATGGAGAGAGTGAGGAAGGCCAAGAAAAGATGGATGGATTGTGTAAAGAATGATATGAAGGAAAAAAGAGTAAATGATGCCGTGATTTCTAACAGGGGAGAATGGAAGAAGAAAACGTGTTGTGCCGACCCCAAATAGAATAGGACAAGGGCAGAAAAATGATGATTGTCCTCACTGCAAGGGCCCCAATTCTTTCAATTAGCGCTTTCCCCGTGCCTCTTCGAATCAGTCATCCTTACTAATATTATAAAAGCGAAAGTGAGTTTGTTTGTTCCGTCTTCACGCCTGAATAGCCCAACCGATTTTGATGAATTTTAGTACATAGATAGTTGGGACCCTGGAGACGGACATAGGCAAGGCTTTTTTTTTAAAGTGATATAAGGAGGAGAAAGAGGGAAGGAAAAGGGGAGAGAAAGATATTTTTTTTTCAACCATCACGTGGGCTTAAATTAGCGTTAGCTCAAAGTAATTATGCCATGCGGACGAAGTCGCGGGCAGAAGCTAGTCTTCTATAATTAAAAAAATCTTTCTTCTTTATTGTACCCAATTTTTTGTTACAGGTACCGTCACTACACGAAAAACCGATCACTATTAATATCCCTGTTCTCTACTGTCATAATCCTCATGGGCTATCAGCATATACAAGAGAACATGTGTAAGGCAGATGTCTACAGATACTACGCCTTTCAGTTTGTACTGGCGGCTGTCAAACCACTGTTACTGTTGAGAATGACTCCTGTACTGGCTATGTGGCCTTTTAAAGAGGGTAAATCTAAGGTCGAATAAGGCAGCAGACATTGATTCTTAATGTAGGGTAATTAACTTTGGCTTTCGTTTTTTTTACTTTGGGTCAAAACATATGTTGACATTGGATCAAAACGGTTTTTGACCTTGGGTCAAAACGATTTTTGACCTTGGGTCAAAAGTATTTTGACTTTGGGTTTAAGGGTGTTATGACTTTGGGTGTTCAAGCACTTTGATTTTGAGTAGTCAAAAAAAAATTGTTAAATAAGTACGATTTATTGCAGTAAAACAGTAAGCAACATATATAGGACAACATGTGTATGTCTACAGATACTACGCCTTTCAGTTTGTACTGGCGGCCGTCAAACCTCTGTTACTGTGAGGACGACAGCTGTACCTGCTATGTGGCATTTTAGAAAGGGTAAATCTAAGGTTCGAATAAGGCAAGAGACCTTGATTAGTCTTTTTACTTTGGGGTCATAAACACTTTTGACTTTGGGTCAAAATAACTTTTGACTTTGGGTCAAAATTACGTTTGACATCTGTTCACAAGGCCTTTTGAATTTTGTCCACATTTTTGTCCACAATTTGGTACACGTCCTTTTTTACTATTAAAAGAGGCCGATGTTTCGTACCTCACTACTTTGAGAAGAAAAAGACGAAACGAACTCAGAGGTCATAGTCTCTTTTAAGGTCCAGACAAAAATCTTGGTCAACTTACATGAGGACTATGCAGACTAGTGTCTGAGATTATCTTTTTAGGAAACAACCACACAGATTTGACTGGACTTGTCCAGTCAGCACCACCTTTTGTCAGTTATCGTGTAGCACAACTCATAACTCAAAGAGCTCAACGAAACGACGAACAATACCAAAGAAAGGACGTATATTTAGGTCGCTTCCAGTAGATAGCATATAGTAGATAGAGTTTACATAAATCTTAAAGAAAAACATATATTGCGTAAATATACAAAAAGGAGTCTTAACAATGATATAGTGCGTTTACAATGAGAAAGTGACTAACATCTCGCCATGTTGATGACGTCATTGATATAAATTAAATCGGAATGATAGGTATCAAGTTATCTGAGACGTTTTAATTGCAAAAAAAAAAAACAAAATAACATTTACATTTCGCGGGCTATCTTGGCACTTTCAGCTTAAGGCGCTTGTGGCCTTATACATATAGAAGTTAAATCTTAGCTAAATATTACCTAAGATTTAGCTTCTATAATATAATAATATTCTATAATTTAATATTTATTAAAATCGGAATGATAGGTAAAAACCTATCATTCCGATTTTAATAATCAACACCTGAAATCAAAATTAAATTAAGGGTCAAATAAATAAAAATGAAAACAAATTTACATTAAAAAAAACAGAATTACTTAAAAAAAAAAACAAAATTAAAATACATTTAGATCACCCGCTTAAGGATCTCCGGAGAAAAAATCATTGTCAGTCTTTTACTGACTGAAACCTACCCATGTTCCTTCTTGTGCCTTTTATGTTCCGGGACCGCGGTATCTCTTTTGAACAACTAACTCGGTAAACTTGAGGGTTGTATTGATGATTGTCACATAGATATTTCCTTCAACATTATTAAATACCCCACCTCACTTTGTTTGGAGTAGTGTTCACAAGAAATACTGTTGAATCTGAGGTCTTGGGGTCGAATCCCCGTTCGGAGAAGGTGTTATTGGGTTGGTTTTAAAGTAGCTAGAAAAAATATAGACAAAATATTACTAACTTATAATTAAATTAAGTAGTCAATTTTATTAAATCTTTAAGGCTAGGCGCACACTGCTAAAGACAGCGTTTCTTTTTTCAAAATTGTGTGTCTTGCAAGATATTATTGTATTATTATAATGTTTTATTACCAACATGTGGCCTTACGCCCGGTTCCAATTAACAAAATAGGATAGTAGTATTTTGACATACATACGTCTCATAGAACTTATGACAAAATCCCTAAGCAAAACGAATCGTTTTTTGTATATTGGAACCGGGCGTTAGCCTTAAAGGCATAAGGGATTTAACTCAATTACGCGCAAAAAAAAATATGAAGGAGCGTCTATTATAACTATGTCTTAATGTGCTGTCAAGTTTATGCTTTACAATCACGTAGGCTTAGTGTGTTACACACTTGTTCGGCATCGGCATTTTCGGTAAAAAGCCGTTCGGCATAACTCGAATTTTGCCGAGATAAAATAATACAGCTAGTGTATTTGCCGATCTGAGATGTTCAATAGGCAAGAGCCTATTGTTAATAAAAACGCTGTTTTCAAATCAAATCAAATCAAAATCATTTATTTCAAGTAGGCTAGTTACAGGCGAACCGAATGTGCCGACTCGGACAGTGTGTAAACATATCATCCATTAGCACAATAAAATAGTTTTAAGAATTTTGTGATTTTCATGGTACAAAATATGGGTTTTATTTATTTTTACTTTTATTTTTTATTTTCCCTGTGATATAATCCAAAATTATTTATTTCATATAACTAAGTTTTGAATGTAATGCTGTGATTTTTTTTTATTGTAAATCAACTTAAGCAAATTTATTTAACGCTAGCAGCGCCCCGCGGTTTCACTCGCATGGTGATAGAATATACAATATATCTTTATGAATTGTAGCCCATGTGTTATTCTGAGGTGTAAGCTTTATTATTGTAAAGTTTCATTAAAATCCATTCTGTAGTTTTTGCGTGAAATAGTAACAAACATCCATACATCCATCCATCCATACAAACTTTCACGTTTATATAATTAGGATAGGATAAATCCTACTAATATTATAAATGCGAATATTTGTGAGGATGGATGGATGTTTGTTACTCTTTCACGTCAAAACGGCTGAACGGATCTTGATGAAATTTGGCACAGAGTTAGATTATAGTCTGGAATAACATATAGGATACCTTATTTTTCGATCATCACGCGGTCGAAGCCGCGGGCGCCAGCTAGTTTAATATACTTATATAAACTGCCTCGTTGGTCTAGTGGTCGTAATCGCGACTGCTGAGCGTTAAGTCCAGGGTTCGATTCCCGGATTGAGCAAAGTGCTATTGGTTATTTGCATTAGGATTTTCTCAGTAGCAACGAAGTCTTTATTTGTGCTCGTTTGTCGGCAATAGGATCGCCCCCTATCACATGAAATTTATTGAGATTAGGCAATATTTCAATAAAATAACGTGTTAGAATTCTTCAACAAAATAATTCATTTATTCTTTGCACCACACACAAGTTACATAGTCGACGCCATTAACCAAAGAGAACATAGATCCATAGATTATACAAGAGACAACATACTAACTAGACTACTAGCGCCATTGTTGCATAAAACTTAAACTTACACTATTATAATCTACTTTATAAATTTACTAGCGCCCGCGGCTTCGCTAGCGTTAAATTCAGGGTAACACAGTTCCCCTTTCCTGAATTGCAGGTACCTGTTACCTGCAGTTTTTGCACTTGCGACTTATTAATTTGTAATAGCAAAGCTAAGTTTTCCCTTTTCTTCCCTCTTTATATCACACTTTTTAAAATAAAAAATAGCCTATGTCCGTCTCCTGGGTCCCAACTATCTCTGTATCAAAATTCATGAAAATCTGTTTAGCCATTAAGGCGTGAAGAGGTAACAAACTCACTTTCGCTTTTATAATATTAGTAAGGAAGTAAGGATTTATTCAACAAAATTTAGGTGTACTATTAGGTACAACTCTAACCAACACTTTGGGTATTACAGTCGTGATGTTTATGTGTTATTTATAAAAATAGTAAAGCTGTGAAATATTGTAAGAAAATGCAATTTGTAACCTTAAGTCCTTTCATAGTATTATTAAACTCTGACTTTCAATTACTATAAAAACACACAGTGATATTTATTCTCATTGCAATAAGGTTGATTTTTGTGTAACAACCACTGTGAAATCTTGCAAAATTAATGTGTTCTTTATTACCGTAAGTATAAGGTTGATATAATTATATTTGCTGTCGAAATTAAAATAAGTTTTGGATCAAATCTCCGCCATATTTTTTTTTCAGAACTTTTTTAATATATTTAAAAAAACGAATATATATTTCACTATCCCATGTTAATACCAAAAATATGAATTATGTAATAGATGTTTTGTTTTTTAAATAATGATGGTTAAATAAAATGGTTTTCAATATTTTAGTGTTTTATTTTAAAAGTACAATAAATTTTTTTTCCGAAGTTTAGTAAGCTGGCTGGCGCATGGCGCCCGCGGTGTCGCCTGCGTGATATCGAAAAAAAAGTACTTATCCTATGTGTTATCCCAGACCATAATCTACTTCTGTGTCAAATTTCATCAAAATCCATTCAGCCGTTTTGACGTGAAAGGGTAACATACATCCATACATACATCCATCCATCCTCAGAAACATGTGCAATTATAATATTAGTAGGATTCAGAGAGAACGCAAAAACCCTCAAGCTTATAGTAATACCAGTAGGTTGCATTGAAATAGAACCTTAAGACCATTAAATACAGTAGAAAATTAAATGAAGTGCTCGTTGGTACAAGATTTTCATATACTTCAATTAAATATAGTGATTCTTGTACTATTCTATAAATTAAGAGTTTGTCTTGGTTTTGTTGACCCGCGCACCGACGGTTCCGTACAAACTTGCAACATAAACGGCCATATCTTTTGACTGCGTAGACTTACGGCTTGGCCACGGGGATCGGCGCGGCGCACGGTGGGCTGAAAATCGGTTTTCATAGACTTAGGGATTTCAATTTGTAAGTGCTTGTTTTTATGCCGGATATCGCTTCTATTAGTCATTACTATGTACAAAAATGACACCCGAGTTAATTC
The DNA here is from genome assembly GCA_905475445.1 of Ochropleura plecta. Lineage (NCBI taxonomy): Eukaryota > Metazoa > Arthropoda > Insecta > Lepidoptera > Noctuidae > Ochropleura > Ochropleura plecta. The sequence goes on along the minus strand of FR997750.1, from coordinate 3,893,339 downwards.
TACCCAAAAACGAAGGAAATATAATTTTTTTACGAAAAATTTGTATGAAGCTAGTATGAAAAATCGAATTATCTCCTAAACGGCATGTTTAACCGTAATATCCTTGGAGATGGTCATAGTGCTAATTATTTATGATTTTTTGGTTGGCGATTGGACGAAAAATTTAATGCCGTTTTTTTTTTAAAAATCGTCAAATTTTTTTTATTTATTTTTACATGTAAAACGATCCCCTTTAGTGTCTAAGTTAAAAAGTTCGATATGTTATTAACCCAAATATTAAGAACACACGAAACAAGAAAAATAAAATAAAAAAATTGCTGTTTTTGACACATTTATATTAATTTAAATAAAAAAAGATTTATATTGAAGGAACATATGAAGTTATATTTTATACAAAATAAGTTAATTTAAGGAATTAATACTAAGCATTCGTAAAATAAAGTAAAATAAATAAAAAAAATAAAACATATCATTAAATATTACAAAAAAACCCAAACACACTCAAATACAAAGGGGGATGCCAAGCCTCCATAGTGAGTTAGGCCCACAGTGCACACAAGTAACATTAAATGTTAATATTAGTATGCCCCCCAAATAATATATTGATAAAAGAAAATTATTAAAAAAATGTTGGAGTTTCCAAACTATAAGGTTCTTTTTAAGTGCCGTACACAAGTTTTGAAAACTCTTCCTACATAACATATTAAAGTTAAATATATTATTTAAATATTACAGATAGTTGAAAATAAAACAATATATTGATAGAAAACATTTAATTCATCATAAAACTAAAACATTGTCAAAAAATTGGGCGGGAGGAAAAATATTAGTGTGACACAAAAAAAAATAATTATATAATGTTAGCCTTTTAAACATTTCAGAGCAATCTTACTGCATTCAATAGGATTCTAAAAATAGTATAGTTTGTTATCTTAACCTGTTGTGGCGCAATTTGATATGCAATCACATTCTTTATTTGGTCAACCGTTGTGGTGTATCAATGTTCAGCGAATGTGACCTTTGCCTTAAAAGAGAGGTGCCACAGCTAATAGAGATATGAATGTGGACAACAATAGGGTCTGTTGAGTGTTGACTTATTGGCTGCCTGATTTTATTCCATGCTTTGGTCCAACATGCATGGCACACCGAACTATCACTGTCTTGTAACTGACTGGAAAAGAAAAAACAATATTATGTGAGTATTTGTTTGGGCTTGACTTTAGTTTAATGCTGCAGGATTTGGGCTCTACAAAGGGTCAAAGCTGGTAGGGCTTGAGTCCCCGATTATAACGCTACCACTCTTATCACAAGGTAATGCATATTTCTCGAGAAATTTACAAAATAAGTTTCTAACCTTAAATCCGATAAAAGGGAAAACGGAACGTGAAAATGGGTGTTGACAACTCAAGCTGTCACAATATTAATATTGTTTGTGGTGTCAAATATCGTGCAAAATTCGTAAAACGAAACGGAAAAAAAAAGTGACATTTTGTGACTGTGTAACTGTCATTCGTTTCTGTCATTCATTCCGTTTCTCTTAAATTTTTTAAATTAACGTTTAGTTTTTTATTTTCTCTTATATCATCCTAGATAATTATCCTGAGATCATAAGACGCAACAAGAGCGAGCAAAGCGAGCTCAAAACTTGGGGGCACCCCGACTCGGATAGATTTAGGTTAGAAGGAGGTGGCGGGGTCGTAGGGAGCGAGCGAAGCGAGCGAACAGACCCCGCAACCTCCTTCGTGGTTGTTTTTTTTGTAAACCACCCAGAAGGTAGGGGACCCGCAGTTGACTACCCCGTCAACAGACTTGGGGGCAGCCCGACTCGGATAGATTTAGGTTAGAAGGAGGTGGCGGGGTCGTAGTGAGCGAGCGGAGCGAGCGAACAGACCCCGCCACCTCCTTCGTGGTTATTTTTTTTTAAACCACCCAGAAGTAGAGGCCTTTTAAGCAATTTTTGAGTGTTTTGAGGTTAGTTAACAAAAGATCGTTTTTCTCGGAAACGGTGAGTTACCTTGTCATGGGAGTGGTACTAGGGGGGAGGGGTCAACCCCCTCCCCCCCGCCACATCATTCGTGGTGTTTTTTTTTAAACCACTCAGATGTAGAGGCCTTTTAAGCAATTTTTGAGTGTTTTGAGGTTAGTTAACAAAAGATCGTTTTTCTCGGAAACGGTGAGTTACCTTGTCATGGGAGTGATACTAGGGGGGAGGGGTTAACCCCCTCCCCCTCCCCTCCCACTACCACCACCCCCCTCCTGCAGCACTATTCTAAAGTTATACCCTTATTATAGTTACCTTTTGATGTCCAACCCATCTTTTTACGAGAGATCGAACTTCGACGATTTCAAAAGGGTGTCTTCGCAATCTTGATATATTGAAATTACAATTTATTTACACAGCGTACATATCCACTTGCAACAGTTCGCAGAGAAGAACTCAAACCAGGTTGTATGCCGGGGTCTTCGATAGGTACTGACATCAAATCCAAGTTATCGTGGGAGTTGTCATTATCAGCTAGAGCGGAATCCATATTCAAGCCGTGGTCGTCAGGTATAGGAGAATTACCAGAGTCAAAATTCATGGTCAAAAACGCCGATTTTTATAGAAAAATAAACGCAGCTAATCACTATGATGCAAATGTAAACAAACTTGTAATGAAATGACATTTCTAATATTGTCAAGTGTCAACTGACAAGTTTCAGTGTTGCCGTTGCACAAACAAAGTATCGATCGATGCATTATGTAGATCATTATAAAATCATCATATTATGTTTTTTAAGTTGATTACAAATCAAAATGTAATAACATAAAATGCATTGGGACTTCTATAAACAAAAGTATGAACAAATAAAGTAAAATATGTGTAAATGTCAAATCAATGTTTTGCAACAAATCTTAATTTTTCCCGGATATTAAATTGGCAACCTAGCAAATGTCTGTTTATTTCCTTGTATCGTTTCAATATTTATTTTTTATTAAAAAGTGTTACTTACTTGTATCGCGTCCTGAATAGAAGAGTTAATAACGTAAAATTTCTATATTTTTTTTTTGTGCATTTCTGGGCCTAAATTCGGCATTCCCCTTTACAAATATGTACATATATATCTTTTTTACAAATTTTCCTTATCACTCTCGTTGTCAGACTCCAATTCTGAGTCAGCATCCAGATTGGATATATCCAAAAATTCGAACTCAGTTTCCTGAAATTGAATTAAGTCGAGAGTTTCAGCAAAAAAGCTCTGCTTTTTCTTGGCATCTAACTTAGGCCTTTGTGCACTTAGCAAAGGGTCCGAAGAAACAACAAGCATATTTAAAATGTCTTGATTGGAATCCTGCCTGCTTCTTTTCCGCGAATGATGTTCTCGAAACCTCCTAAAATCTTTGTTTCGAGACTCTGAGGCTTCTTCCGAGAGAGTCCCAATCGGCACAATATTATTTTTCTCGATTATGTCAGCCCCATTGTTGGAGTATATGGGATACCAGAGAAAGGAAGTGTTACTTGAAAAACCTTTTATTAATTAATTGAACACAACACATACCGCTATACAACGCAACCGCCATTATACGAGAGAGTTACCATAGTCAAGACCACAGACTAAGAACTCATAATAGTGATGCTACATTGTAATCTCTAATACCCTTCCTCAATGTAAACATCACTCACAATCATAAAACTAACTTTCATCACAATACTTCAATGCAACTATTACTTCAATGCAACTATTACTTCAATACTGACTCTACATTACAAACTACTATAATTAAAAAATCCAAACTTATAATACTAAGAGAACAACATTTCTCTCAACTTAACAAAGGTAACTTTACATAATCCTTTAGTACATATATCAGCAAGCTGATCCCCTGAAGGTACATACTCCAAACATACAATTTTATTCTCAACTTTCTGTCTCACAAAATGATACTTAATATCTATATGTTTAAGGCGCTTATGATATTCTGGGTTTTTTGCAACATGAATTGCAGACTGATTATCAATTTTTATAATAAAACTTTTACAATCAACTCCTATTTCTCCTAATAAATTCCTAATCCAGCAACCCTCTGCGATTCCCTTTCCTAATGCTACATATTCTGATTCTGTACTTGACAATGATATACACTGCTGTTTATTAGAAGACCATGACACTATGTTACCAAAAACTTTAATTATATACCCTGATGTAGATTTCCTATCCCCTTGATCTCCTGCCCAATCAGCATCTGTATACCCTTCTAACGGCACATCTACTCTTTTTCTATAAATTAGTTTTAATCCTATAGTACCCTTGATATATCTCAAAATTCTTTTTAATGCCTTCCATAAGCTCTCATTAGCACAACATTGAAAACGACTTAGATAACTCAATGCATAACACAAATCTGGACGTGTTCCTAACATGGCATACATGAGACTTCCTATTAACTGTCTGCACCTTTTTATCAATTCTTTATCTGTAGTCACTTCTTTTTCTAAGACTAAACCTTGTTCTATGGGTGTTGCTATAGGCTTACATCCTTCCATATTATACTTCTTCAATAAATTCGTTAAATACTGCTCTTGGTTTAACTCAATTACATCATTCTTCTTAGTTATATTTATTCCTAGATATTTTAAATTATTACTCCCTAAGTCTTTCATATCAAATTTTTCTTGTAATGCTTCTTTAAATATTTTTATCTCTTGTTCATCTTCACAAAGTAAAATCAAATCATCAACATAAAGTAAGATATAGAACTTCTTATCCTTCTTATAATATAAACAGTAATCACTCTGGTTTCTTTGGAACCCTTCCTGAACCATAAATTGATTAAATTTGTCATTCCAATATCTTGGAGATTTCTTTAATCCATACAAAGACCGTTGTAATTTCAATACTTTGCCATCTTTCTTCATACCTTTTGGTTTCTCCACAAACACCTCCTCCTCTATGTTCCCATATAAAAATGCACTTCTGACATCCATCTGATGAATATCCATGTTATATTCACTAGCTATTGCTAATAAAATCCGCAGTGTAGGTAGTTTAGCTACTGGAGCATAAATCTCCGAGTGATCAAACTTATCTTCTTGCTTAAAGCCTCTTACAACTAATCTAGCTTTATAAAGATCTTTATTTCCTTCTTTCTTGATTTTAAATACCCACTTAGTATCAATTAATTTCTTGCCTTCTGGTAAACTAACTTCTTTCCATGTATTATTTTTGTTTAGTGCTTCTAACTCTACTTCTATTGCTTTTAGCCATTCTTCTTTATGTTCTCCACTAACAGCTTCTTCATAAGTTAATTGTTCTTCTCCTTGTGCTATCAATGCCATCTCGTAATCTTTTGTCCATACAGGCTTCTTCACTTTCCTTCTACTTCTAGAAATTGTATTTTCTTCAGATGTCTCTTCTTCTGCATCTAAGAATTCTTCCTCTAAGTACTCTTCCATCATGTCAACTTCACTTGATCTTTCATCTTCTACATTACTTCCTAGCCCGTCTTCGTGCTGTTCAACTTCTTTGCATTTTTCTATCTCAATCTCTTTATTTTCTTCCTCCACTTGTTTATCTTCTTGATTCTGTTCCCTGTTGTCTATATCAAGAGGGGGTTCTTGTACAATAACATCTTCATCTGTTAGTAAAATGCTTGAACTTATATTGTTCTCTACTAGTTCTTTTGTGTTTTTGATAAATACAACATCCCTATGAGTTTCTACTCTTCTTGTGTTAGAATACCACACTCTGTATCCTTTTGTACGATCACCATAACCCACAAAAACTCCTAATTTACTCTTAGAGTCCCACTTCAATCTAAGCTGTTTAGGTACATGTGTACATACCTTAGAACCAAAATCTCTCAATAAAGTAACATCAAAACTCTTATTATACAACAACTCATACGGTGTCTTCCCACTCACCTTACTTTTACCTGTCCTATTTATTGTAAACACCGCTGTATTCACTGCTTCAGCCCAAAGTTCTTTCCCTAAACCAGACTGAATAATCATTGTTCTCGCAGACTCAACTACAGTACGCATCTCACGCTCAATTCTACCATTTTGCTCAGGAGTATAACTAACTGTTAACTCATGTACTATACCTTTTGTCTTAAATAAATTCTCTACTACTCTATTCACAAACTCTGTTCCGTTATCTGACCTAAATCTTTTTATTTTACGCCTAAACTCATTTTCAAACAGCTCTATAAATTCCACAATTTTCTCTTTAATTTCGTACTTGTTCTTGATAAAATAAACAAATCTGTAACTACTATAATCATCCTTCAATAAAAGAAAATATGAAGAGCCCCCTATTGACACTTCCTCCATTGGACCGCATAGATCCATGTGTATGAGTTCACCTGGTTCAACTGACCTACTACTACTCTGATGAAAGGGTAACCTATGCTGTTTTCCCTGGATACACGGTAAACACTGATCAGTCTGCCCTTCATATTTTATGCCTTTTAAATCTAAAAGCTCTTTTACATACTGATAATTTTGGTGTGCCATCTTACTATGCCAATCTGTCAAAGTTAACAAAGCTACATCACTAAATTTAAATTTCATCACATACATTTTATCATATTTCTCAGCTACACCAGTTACGGAACCATTTTTATAAAACTTACATCCATTAGAATCTGAAACCATCTTGTGACCTTTATTAATGGCTGACCCGAGAGAAAACAAATTCACATTTAATTGAGGCACATACAACACATCATGTAAAGTACACAGAGTATACTCTGAATCATTATAGGCATACACATCAACTTTTCCAATACCTAAAACTTCTAAATTATTACCATTACCAATTGTAACAAATCTTTTAGTATTTATTTCAGAAAACTCTGAATACATCTCTTTAATATAACACATATGGTCACTTGCCCCTGAATCTAACACAAAATTCTTTGAATTTAATAAATTACCTTGGATCTCTCTTGTTACAAAAGAAGTTTTTGAATTGGTTTTCATATTTTTCTCAATAGGTTTATTTTTCTGAAACTTACAGTCTTTCATTAAATGACCCACCTTGTGACAGTTATTACACTTTCTATTTCTACACTCACTCCTTTTATGGCCTATTTTACCACACTCAAAGCACTTTATAGTATGCTGTGCACCGGCTACCAATGCAGAATTTTGCTGTCCGCTGCTACTAGCACTGGAAATGGCACCATTGCCACTGCGCTCCTCTTCAACTAGCAACCTGCCTGTCAGCTCCTGCAATGTCCGTTTTTCTTCTGGAATACTTTCCCAAGCTGAGGCAAAATGTTTGTATTTGTCAGGTAATGACATAAGTATCTTTGTTGTTATCATATTTTCTGATATCTTTTCTCCTGCTGATGCCAACTGGTTAACACACTCCTCAACCTTCGTTATGAACACAGCTATTGGGTCCTCATACTTTATATTAAAAAATCTCTGTTGCAACAAATGCACCCCGACTCTCGTTGCCGGTTCATATAAGGTACATAACTTCTGCCACATTTCACGACTACTGGAACACGAAATCAAATACGTCATCACTGTCTCCTCGACTCTAGTAACGATCACCTCTTGGGCTTTATTTTCTCTCTCATCCCATAATTCTTGTGTTTTACCAGCTTCCGCAGGCCTCACTTCAGTGCCTGTCACGATTCCCAATAACTTCTTTGAACGAAGAACTATTGTTGTTTGAAAACGCCACGCTTGCCAATTGCGACCATTAAGAACGATCGTCTTATGACTCTCCGAACTCGACATTTTTGTTAAGATGCACGCAATCTCACACAAATAGAATTGCCGCGCAAACCACTGCCGCCATTAAACTTCTTGTTTGCTTGTTCGAACCACGGGCTACGTAGGGCTCCAACCTTTGCTACACCGCGACTTAATCGAATCAAACTCGCAAAATAGGTTCTCTCAATCTTTCATGCCTGGGCCCATAACCTGTTGGAGTATATGGGATACCAGAGAAAGGAAGTGTTACTTGAAAAACCTTTTATTAATTAATTGAACACAACACATACCGCTATACAACGCAACCGCCATTATACGAGAGAGTTACCATAGTCAAGACCACAGACTAAGAACTCATAATAGTGATGCTACATTGTAATCTCTAATACCCATGGATTAGTAACTTATGAACGGTTGACGACATGTAGTACCAGTCGTATAGTAATACGTACTTTTCTGCTGTTTTGCGAGCATAATCTCTAAATTTTATTATATCGATCTGCTCTCCAGATGTAATTGCTTGTAAAATTACAGCAAATCTTTTGATGAGGTCTTCATCCAAACCGGTTATAGCTGCGGTTTTATTAGGAAACTCAAAGAATTTTCTTGCAGTATTCCCGTCATTGGTGGTTCCCGAGCCTTGTTTTACTATATCAATCAACAGATTGAGCTCATCTTTGAATTTATTTTGAATTATTTTCTTTCTTGTCTGTAGCATTTCTTTGTGCTCATCACTTCTCGCTGCCCACCGTTTGAAGTCCAGTCTGTATGCAATGTGTAACAGACATTCCATACAATTTATACGGGCGTGTAGGGATGACAAGCCAAACTCATACAGGTCCGAACACACAATTTTTGATGTTACAGCATCTAAGCGGTTCATTTCTGTAGGCTTTGCTAAGCACAGGTGGCACGATGCATTTGATCTAGCTTCAGAAAGGTAAGTACAGACTTTAGCGTCGATCATCGTCATCATTAGTTGATGAGTCACCCTATTATTATTATTGCACTCTGTGGGGATAAGGGCCTCAATTTCTTCATCCATTTGTTTTTTCAGCCCAAGGACAACTGCTTCACTCTCCTTTACAAAAGTAAACTGAACTGGACGACAATACAAAACTGAGCATGGTTTTGGGTTCGTCCATAAAATGTTGTCTCCATCTGTCAGTTTTAGTGGCACCAAGGAGGTCATGAAAATGCTTGAATCATCTTCCTCACCCTCAATTTTCTGCTTGTATCGGCTTTGGTTAGAAGCACCGTCAAATCCCCACTTGGATATCAGCTTCAACTGCTTGTTATGCTCTTCGTTAGAAAGGCTTTGAAGGATTCTTGTAACCGTGATATCAAGTAAAGCTTGAAGTGTAATCCTAGCCGATGAATCAGTAACTGTCACTGATTGCTTCGGAGGGTAGCAATCAAGCTTAGTTTGTTGCACTTTATAGTAAGATGGATAAATATCTTTAGCACCTTCTCGAATGGCAGCCTCACGCAACGTAATATATTGCCACTTTGAGAGTTTTAGCGAAAGAAGCAATCCAAGCGCCTTTTCTGGCGTAAATATGATTGTTTTCGCTGGTTTCTTAAGCGTTTCATTTAATTTAGCGGCTGCTTCAGGATTTTTCATCATGTATTCGATGACAGAGGCGATATCTCCATGCCCTTCTTCTTTTAAACGTGCTGCAGCTGCATATGCCAATTCACTGGAACCTTCGCCTGTGTGTTCATCAGATCTTCTCTTTTTTTGTTTACTTCCCAGGTCTTCGAATGGTTTACGGGATCTTTTCGTCATTGTTCCAATGGACGTTGATGTCGACGGTTCTGGAGAGACTGAGGGCGCTCTTGGTATTTCATCAACACTTGGTTCTTGATTAACTAAAGTTTGCACAAAACTCGGCCAATCAATATTTGCTCCCAACCAATTCTCGTACTTTCTCCTGAAATTATCAAGGAATCGGTTGGATTTCTCCCACCTTTGTAAAGCGGCTCGCGTAAATCTCCGACAAAATTCTTTGAGAACAACATAATCTTCGTCAGACAGGCAATCGCCTATGCGGGATACAACTGCACTAAACAATACTTCATGATCAAATGAAGTACTCTCACTTCGTAGAAGAACAAACAAGTCTAAATTGGTCATTAAACTTTCCATTTTAAGATTTTATAGTCGCAGATTTAGTGTTAGCAGTTACACAGTTGTGAACAAATTAAATTATAAAACAAAACTTTAGCCCTTTTATTGCAAAACGACAATAATTAGGTAACTACCCTCATTAGTGATCTCCTCATTAGCTAATGAAAATCTATAATTGTCACTAACTATTCTTAGAACTCATAGCACTGCTAATTAACAAATTAGCTTACTTATCAGGAAATGTTAAATATAATCCATTGTCGTGAGATATTGAAAATCATTAAATCACCTATTAAGACTCATTAGAAGACCTAATCAGTGTAGTTACTTAATCACTTCTTTTTGGACTCATTAGAAGACAATTGGTAATTTGGTTGTATGAAAAGTTTTAAAACTCATTTTGTGTTGATAAATATCTAGCTCAAACATAGTTGGCTACGTGTGGGTGTACTATAAACCTCTGCCAACTCCTTCGGAAATATAGGAGTGATGCTATTTTATGTTATGTGTAGTTAAAAGTCCGTGTTCTTCAACATAAACACCAAAAGGAATCGTTTCATACGTAAAAACAAATAAAAATATTTTGACGATTTTTAAAAAAAAAACGGCATTAAAATTTTTGTCCTATCGTCAACCAAAAAATCATAAATAATTAGCACTATGACCATCTCTAAGGATATTACGGTTAAACATGCCGTTTAGGAGATAATTCGATTTTTCATACTAGCTTCATACAAATTTTTCGTAAAAAAATTATATTTCCTTCGGTTTTGAGCAGAATTAACTCGGGTGTCATTTTTGTACATAATAATGACTAATAGAAGCGATATCCGGCATAAAAACAAGCACTTGCAAATTGAAATCCCTAAGTCTATGAAAGCCGATTTTCAGCCCACCGTGCGGCGGTGCGAACGACGAAGCGGCGGGCGAGGCGACCGTTCGCGCGGCATCGTTTGCAGGCCACGGGCAGTCACGTTCAAAGACTACAATAGTATATAGGCCGTGGCTCACGCCATACTGATCCATGTATTTGTTTCACTCGCCGACCGCGCCGCCAGTCGCCCGCGCCGTCCGCTCGTAACATTTCGCCGGTCGCCTCGCCGTTCGCCGCTCCGCGTGGCTTGATGAGTATATTTCTATGCGTTTGTTTCAGTCGTTAGACGCCTCGCCGTTCGCACCGCGCGAAAATTCGCTATGGCGAATGTTCCGTCATTCCGTGGCCAGGCCGTTAGAGCGCTGATTTTTTCATAGCTTTAAGGGACCGCAGACATGTGTATATGGTTTAATTTCAACTGGACACCTCTGCACGTTCCCGAGATAAAGGGCATTGACAGACAGACAAACAGACGGACATAAGGGCTTTTTCCTTTACGTATTAAACCTTATGCGCGGAGCGGAAGCTCGTGTCAGACTTATACTGACTATAACCCATCCGTGTTCCTTCTTTTGCTCTTTATGTTCCGGGACCGCGGTATCTCTTTCGAACAACCCGCAATCTCGGCAGGCGGTGGCCCTGGCAGGCCCCTCTGCTTTGCTGACATCTCTTTGAGGAGCGCGTGGAACACTAACGCGCTGGCGACACGTCGTGCAGTGGGTCTTAACATGCGTTCGTATAATAATTTCCATAATTGTGGACAACACATGTTTCAGGATAATTAATAAAGAGGAAGCGCTAGGGTAGCGCGTGAAATTCAAACTTACTTAAGTTATTTGCAATTTTCAAATCAGTGTCAAGTTGTATGTTGATTATATAAAATACTAGCTTTTGCCCGAGGCTTCGCTCGCGTCAAATTCGGGGTAACACAGTTCCCCTTTCTTGATGTGCAGGTACCTGCTACCTGTAGTTTTTGCCCTTGCGTCTATATATTGTAATAGCAAAGTTAAGTTTTCCCTTTTCTTCCTTCTTTCTCCCTCATTGTTCGCTTAAAAAAATGCACCTATACGAGACGCTGACCTGCAAAATGCAAAAAAAAAAAACGTTAAAAAAATTAATTATCGGCTACCCTGGTCTTTTGGCCTTCATTTTTTTTTAATTTTGCCCCATACTAGGAATTTCTCCTGTATCGTGGGTGTGCACACTCACATACACAAACAGCCAGACCCGAAACAACTATCTGTAGACCATCCTTACTAATAAGTACTATAAAAGCGAAAGTGAGTTTGTTACGTCTTTACGCCTACATGGCAAAACCGATTTTGATGAATTTTGGTACAGAGATAGTTGGGACCCTGGAGACGGACATAGGCTAAGTTTTGTTTAAAAAAAGTGAGAAAGAGGGATGAAAACGGAAAACTTCGCTTTGCTATTACAATAAATAAGGCGCAAGGGCAAAAACTAAAAGTAGCAGGTACCTTGATTGGCATCAGGAAAGGGGAACTGTGTTACCCCGAAATAAACGCGAGCGAAGCCGTGGGCAAAAGCAAGTACAATATATTTGTTTCGTGCGGGGATCGAAACCGCAACGCGCAGCGCAGCTCTAATTTGCGCTACTTTAAACATTTTAGACCGTCGTTATCTCGTCTTTATTTTTTTTCTTTATCGGATCTGAATGTTGATGGACGGAGAGCGAGAGAAAGGCCAAAGAAAAGATGCATGGATTGTGTAAAAATGATATGAAGGAGAAAGGAGTAAATGATGCCGTGACGTCTGATAGGGGAGAATGGAAGAAGAAACCGTATTGCGCCGACCCCAAATAGAATGGGACAAGGGCAGGAAAATGATGATATCTCGTCTTTCTGAAATCAATGTAATTTTAAACAGATACAGGTATAAGTTGAAATTTATTTGGCTGGACACAACATTAACTGGATACAAGGATTTAAATATAAAAATTAACAACAATTACCGCAACGGAATCAAATTATTTCAAGTGTAACCTCTTGATCAATATCCTTCTTGATAAATTCAACGTCAGTATCACTAAAACCCTGTTCTTGTAACAAGTTCCATCGCATAGGTATTTCCTTATTGCGTGACAAATTGGGAGTCACCGGACCGTCTCCTGCGGATTCTTCGTTATCTGTGCTTGAAACTGTCAAATTTCTGCGCGGTTTTGTATGTTTCTTCCATTTAATGTTGCTTGGGTTTGATATTTTTATCATTCGTTTAGTTTTAATCCATTTGTTTTCATTGCGGTCGTTGCTTTTGCTTTTTTTCTTTTCTTTGATTATAAATGAACCGCTAGATTTCTTTCTGTGTTTAAATGTGCTTCTAATACTTCCGGACCCATAGTCGAATATCTTTCTGCTTTTTTCCTTAAACATTCTGGTCTTCGATATTTTCGTAGCCTTGACTTTGTCTAAAACAACGTTGTTGATTTGATTTTCAAATGAAACCTTGCTTTTGACTTCTTTTCTGTTGAAAACATTACTTTTAACGTGTTTTGCTGTGGTAACAATTTCGCTTTTGACTTGTACGGTGGTAATTTCGCTTTTTACTCTTATTTCGGGGATAATTTCGCTTTTTGCTCTGATTTCGGGAATAAGAGGGCTTTGGACTCTTGCTGGTTCATTAAAAGAGACTCTAGATCTAGGTAGGATGTGTATTAATTTTATTTCTGGTAATACTTTTTGGGAAGCCCGAAACGGAGCAGGTTTGAGGTGTAAGTTCAATCCATTTCTGACTTTTCTCTGTTTCGGGGGAAGTATTTGATCTAGAGGAAAACAGCATAGGGATTTATAACATATGACCAGCCTTCTTACTACATCTTTTAGAGCTTTAGTTAATAGTGTGTATTCTTCTTGGCATATTCTGCTGCTTCTAGAAGCTATGCTCGATTTTCTATTGAATATTGAGTACGGCATTGTGTTAAAACTGTTTTTTTATTATTTAAACTTCATCGTGCTTTTTTGGGGTTTTAGCGTCCCGTTGCTTTGTTGGCATTTCGTAAATGACAGTTGTTTGAAGTTTGTGTCTATGGATTGCATTTTTTTTTATTTTAACCACAGACTTTTTGTTTGTTTTTCTTACTTTCATGTTAAGTTCGCGGCTTTTCTTTCATAAATTATTCTACCGTTAGCCAACAAGTTGTAAAGCTGAGGTTTGAATATATTATTAACCCCCGACGCAAAAACAGGGGTCTGTGTGTGTGTGTGTTTGTCTGTTTGTGGCATCATAGTTTCCGATCGGATGAAGCGATTTCAATTGAGTTTTTTTTTGTATTAATAGCTAACAAGGTAAACCGCACACTAGAAGGGAAAACGATTAAAAAGAAACCGCCGAACCATAGTGGATGAAGAAAGCACAAAACAGAACCAAACGGAACTGTTTGGAGGATGCCTTCACCTGAGGAGGTGTTCCCGCAAAAAGTAAAAAAAAGTACCTACTGTATTTAAGTAAATACCTTGACATGTTATTGCAAGAAATATAGGTAACGTTTTTTATTTTAGTACAGTACTGCTTGTTAAATAAACTTTACTATATCCGAAAACACTTATTAATAAAAAAACCAGTCAAGAGCGAGTCGGACTCACGCACCGAGGGTTCCGTACAAACTTGCGACATAAGCGGCCATATCTTTTCGGTGACACACTTCGGCGTTTTTCACACCACAAAGGGACCACATACTTGAGTATATAGTTTTACTTTCAACTCGATATCTCCACGCGTTCTTGAGATAAAGGCTCTTGACAGACAGACAGACAGACGGACAATAAAGTGATCTAATAAGGGTTCCGATTTTCCTTTTGAAGTACCTACGGAAGCCAAAAATAGTTTCAAATTCTTTTATTGACCGTCCATAATTTACTATCAGCTTGAAAATATAATACGTACATATATTATATTATCTGCTAAATTAAAGTTCACACACAAACAAATCGCTAACCTTGGTCACGTCAACCTTTTGAAAATACAATCATATTGAGTGGTGTGATAAAATGATAATAAATAATAATCATAAATCCCTAGCAGTATTTGCGCTTCTTCTTTTTAATTAAGTTAGTAATATTAAATCATTTTTATTGTGAACTAGCTTTATATCGTGGCTTTGCTCGTAAGGGCACCCATTCTTTATTATGTAAGACTATTTTTCTTTGCTAGCGAAGGAGCTGGCCGGGCGTTTGAGAGAGAGAACCTCAAACCAACCCAGTTGCCGCGGGAGACGCCCCGGGCGTCGGGTGCCGAGACGACTCCCGGCCACCGTAGATGCGGGCCTGTGCACGGTGAGCAATGGGTAGCTCACCGTCCGTCCGTCTATTGACGATTGGCCATGTCGACGGTGCGTTAGTGTTCCACGCGCGCTTCAAAGAGATGTCAGCAAAGCAGAGGGGCCTGCCAGGGCCACCGCCTGCTGGGGTTGCGGGTTGTTCGAAAGAGATACCGCGGCCCCCGAACATAAAGAGCAATAGAAAAATATGAAAAAAAACCGGCCATGACTGCCCCCCTCGCACACCGAGGGTTCCGTACAAACTTGCGACATAAACAGCCATATCTTTTGACTGCGTAGACTTAGAGGATTGATTTTTTCATAGCACAAAAGGAACACAAGCTTGAGTACATGGTTTTAATTTCAACTCGATATCTCCACGCGTTCTTGAGAAGGTCTTGACAGATCACAACAAAGTGATCCTTTTTCCAAGGGTTCAGTTTTTTCCTTTTTAGTTACGGAATCCTAAAAACAGTCGAATGGATTTTTTTTACAGACAGACAAAGTTACCTTCTCATTCTAGATATTAGTTAATACGGTTACTGATAACAATGTCGTTTTGTGAACGATCTTATTCATGGCCATTGATCCACAATTTGTTATAGTGTTAGGTAGTGTGATTTGATTACCTATTTTCTTTGTATAAAAAATGAAAAGTTCAGAAAACAGTTTTTCGCCGAACGATTTGTTTCAATATGTAAGTGAATTCACAGTTTCAAACTACTAGGTACATAGTACATAACACTAGTCTGTAAAATTGATATTTCCTGTCACATTGCACCTACTATGTCTTTGTCTCTGCATCATCCTAAGGTTGACTGGTAGAAAATGCCTAAGGCATTAAGTCCGCCATTGTACAATGTTTTTGTTACTTGTGCATGAAGTTTTAATAAATAAAATAAAAATAAATATTAAAAAATAAGGGACACGTATTTTTTATTTGTGAACGGGACCAAAAATGACAAAGATATAGCCCATTAAAGTTACGTGTGACGTCACTCGTTGCTGCATTTTTTATATCTAGAAGACGGACTATATTTAGTCCGTTTTTCGCGGGTTCAAAGTAGGTAATTACATTCTATAGAATGTAATTACTTTCTATAGAATGTAATTACTTTCTATAGAATGTAATTACTTTCTTTAGAATGTAATTACTTTCTATAGAATGTAATTACTTTGAACCTGGAAACTACCCTATTGTAGTAACAAATATGGATGTAATCGTTAGATGAATCTGAAAAAAATGGTTATTTATCCTATCCTGCAATCCTACTTCTCCTACTATATATGTATATATCCTACTATATAATCCTTACTAATATTATAAAATCGGAAGTGAGTTTGTTCGTTTGTTTGTTACCCCTTCACGCTTTAATGGCTAAACCGATTTTGATGAATTTTGGTACAGAGATAGTTCGGAACCAGGAGACGGACATAGGCTATTATTTTTTAAAAAGAGTGGGATATGAGGGAGAAAAAGGGAAGAAACGAGAAAACTTAGCGTTGCTATTACCAATCAATAAGGCGCTACCGAATTTAACGCGAGCGAAGCCGCGGGCAAAAGCTAATAATATTATAAATACGAATGTTTGTCAGGATGTATGGATGTTTGTTACACTTCACATTGTAACGGCTGAACGGATCTTGATGAAATTTGGCACAGAGCAAGATTTGGAATAACACATAGGATAAGTACTTTTTTTCGATATCACAGCCCCATTCAGCTCAATCATTTTGAAGGGAACTAAATGACCCGACACACCCACCAACATCAGCGAGACATTTAAGTGAGCATGACACTATCAACCACCAGGGCTTCGTCAAGGCAATGATAGTACATAGCACTCACATATGGGCTTAATAATTATACAATACTAGAGAATTGATTCTATACATTGCAAAGATAGTCTTACAATCTTCTGCAGCTTCCACAATAACTTCAGATGCTAATTAGAGAGTTAACCCCTATAGTTGTGGAGCAGGAATAGCATTGAGCCAAGCATTTTTAAAGTTACCAAAGTTATAATATGCTTGCCTACATAGTGTGCGTTTTATACAAGTTTTAAATTTCGTCTCATTCAGTCGTGGGGAGGTATTTTATTGTAACATTTTAAACAGTACCCCATGAAAGATGCGTCTACTGTTTGCTAAACTATTCATGATTATTTATTTAATAATTTATGCACCACAGTAGATCAGACAGGAAAAAAAAATTGAGTACGAAGTCAAAGTCGTACTGCTTATCTCCAGCAGACCTGCGAATGGAGATATGAGAACGAAATGTAGACGACAGTGTGTGAGAGAGTACGAGATAAATATGTGTGGGTGTCTTAACCTATTATAACTTACATATTTAAGTAAATATTAATAAATACTTGTATAAATACATAATGCTTAAATATGTATCCATAAATAAAGCCATGTTTCAATTTCAGGCTGAAATGCTGCTAAAGGAATCGAAACTTCGAGAAGCGAAAATGCAGCACGGTGCCAACCACTATGGTTGGTTATCATCAAGACTTTATCAAAACGAAGTCAGCAAAACTAGTCAAGATTTGGTAAAACTCCGGCCACTGATTCAAAAGGTACAAAATAATTGTTTTATTTGATTTTTCTGTTTTTTAAGGGGTTTCGTACCACAAAATAGAAATAGAAAGTTTATTTCACTCATAAAGTTAACAAAAATGCTTTTAATCTAATGTGTAATGTTTGGCAATGAATACAATTTCTTTAAGAGGTTACGTTGACGACTATACTAATATAAACTGTGTGACAGTCGTCAAAAAACCCTTTTAAGATCACTTTGTTGTCCGTCTGTCTGTCAACACCCTTTATCTCGGGAACGCGTAGAGGTATCGAGTTGAAATGAAACGGGAACGGGTGGAGGCACCCGTTCCCGAGATAGAGGTTCTTGACAGACAGACAGACGGACGACAAAGTGATCCAATAAGGGTTCCGGTTTGTCCTTTTGAGGTTTGGAACCCTAAAAACAGAAAAAAATAAGGGGAATCCCATACAACAGACATGTTTTCTAGCTTTTGCCCGCGGCTTCGCTCGCGTTAAATTCGGGGTAACACAGTTCCCCTTGCGCCTTATTGATTTGTAATAGCAACGCTAAGTTTTCCCTTTTCTTCCCTCTTTCTCCCTCAGACAAAAATTAGCTTAATTAGCCTATGTCCGTCTCCTGGTTCCCAACTATCTCTGTGCCAAAATTCATCAAAATCGGTGTAGCCATGAAAGCGTGAAGAGGTAACAAACAAACAAACAAACTCACTTTCGCTTTTATAATATTAGTAAGGATGGCCCGACTCGTACTTGGCAAGTTTTTAAATGTCATAACTTTACTTCAAATACGTTCCGGAGCCCCACACTATTGACTGCATCCGTCAGCCCAACGTTTTGATTGCATGACATTGACAGATAGATACTACAGTATCTATCAAGGAGAGGCGTGACACGTGAGATTTAACCCCTATAAAATTTGTGTCCATGCAATATTTACCGATAGGTACCGCGATTAAATAGATAGATTACGGGGTTTGATTATAAATAGAATTAGTTAATTAGTATTGAATAGTTATTAGATACACCGCCCCGAAACATAAAGGGCAAAAGAAGAAGCGTGTTTGGTAGAGAATCGGATTGGCAACCGACAGTACGGTGGATCAAACCCGGGGTCTGGTTTTTCTTTTTGCGACTTTTTTATTGAAAGTACTTTTAAAATATTTTTTTTTTTAGATATTTTTGTAAATTCTTTTACAAAACTTTTTCTTTAACGTGTTTAGCTATTTTTGTTCTTATTCTTTATTGCACACGAAATTAAAAATAACACACATATTGCAATTCTAAAGCTTATGTACAACGGCGAACTTAATCCATAGAAAGTTACTTTTTTGACAGATGTCATCAGAAAATTGCGCCAAAATCGCTGTCAAGCTGGACGCTATGATGACAAACGAAGAAGAATCATTTACAACTATATTAAGCATATTCAAAAAATTACTGGAAGAGCAGTACAACATACAACTGATAGAGAAGAATGTGGTGAAGGCAAAAGAACGAAGTTTGAAGAAGAATAGAGAAGTTACACGAGCGAATAAGGTGCATCCTGTTTTGGTAACTGATGAAATACTGCCTACAGTTTCTTTTACAATGCACATGTAAAAAAAAATGAATATTTAAAATAAAAGATGAGAAAAAATCATTGTATTCATAATTTATTTATTTAAGTGCACACAAAACATACATTATTTAAAAATACATACAGACAAAAGAGCAGAAAGGTACCGCTTATTTCGTGAACTCATACATCGAGTCAAGTCAACAAAAGCAAGTGGCTGTCCTACACTATGACCGGCTACGCTACCATGACGTCTTAAAGCAGAACTTATTCCACTGAGGGAAAGAGACAGAGCTATATAGGGTGTCTAGCACCATCTCTTTCTCACACAGGAATAAGAACTGCTATAAGATGTCATGGTAACCCTTCTGACCAAAGCATTCGATGTGGTTGACCGCGCCGTTTTACCTGTAATACTACAGCATTACTCTGTGCCTGACTTATTCACATTTTCCACCTGATTTGGTGAGGACTCTGGTGGTGACGGTGGTCAAAAACAAGACTGGAGACGTATCGGGCAAGTCTAATTATAGGTCTATTTCACTTGCCGCCGTCATTGCCAAGGTTCTTCGCAGCGTGCTCAACTTACATCTAAATAAACATGCAAATTTTTGACGCCCAGTTTGGTTTCTGGCCTGGGTTGTCAACCGAGACAGCCATTATTAGCTTGAAGCACGCTGTCAGGTATTATACGACTAGAAAAACACCTGTGTGTGCGGTTTTTCTTGACCTGTCTAGGGCCTTTGATTTTGTCCTATTCGATCTCCTTTGCAAAAAGTTCGCTGAGACGCTGCTCACGCTAGGGTTTATATTAACTCCTCAAGAACTGGTATCTAAACCAGGAGACTCAGGTGCGATGGTCGCTAGAGTTGTCGGAGTCATGCAGACCGGAGTGCGGGGTAAGGCAGGGAGGCCTGACCTCACCTCTGCTTTTCGGTATGTATGTAAATGCACTGATTGAGCGAATCAGCAGCACGCGTGTCGGCTGCTACGTGGATGGAGTTTGTTTCAACAACATAAGCTATGCAGGCGACATGGTGTTGCTGGCTCCTCGGTCAGTGCTCTACTCAATATGTGCGAGTCGTACGCTGAGACTCTACGCTACGCTGGATAGGTCTACAATAGCAGTAAGACAGTCTTCATGGTCTTCAGGTCTGGCACCAGATGTCCCACTACAATCCCTCCTCTTTTAATGAGAGGTCACTCAATAAACAGAGTATTCATATTTAAATACCTGGACCACCTGGTTACTGATGATCTGAAAGACGATTTTGATCTAGAGAGTCAGCGCAGAGCATTATCAGTTAGGGCGAATATGCTGGCCCGCAGGTTCTCTCGATGTACAGCCGCAATTAAAATAGTCCTCTTCAAGGCATACTGCACCTCACTGTACTCGGAAGCCCTGTGGTTTATATTATATCCAAAAGGCTTATAATGCTCTGCGTATTCAATACTAGCTGTGTACGGCGGCATGCGTTGCAATCTTTTACATATCTAACCTACTTATCCTACTGCCTTACGTGCCCTACATGCCCTGCCTGCCCTACCTGCCTTACCTGCTTTGCCTGAACTACCTGCCCTACGTGCCCTACCTGCCGTATCTGCCCAAGATGCCCTACATGCCATGACAGCCCTGTTTGCAATAAGTACCCTAAGTGTCCTAATTGCCCTACATTGCCTAGTTGTCCTGTCAGCCATAGGTGCCCGAATTGTACTAGCTGCTACGAGTAACATAATTGCACTGTTTGCTTACGGTGCCCAAATTGTCCTAAAAGCCCCGAGTGCCCTAATTGCACTGTTTGCCATAGGTGCACTAAGTGTCACGATTGCCTTGAGTGCCATGATAGCCCTGTTTGCCATAAGTGCACATAGTGTCCAACTAGCCCTACGTAGCCTAATTGTCCTGTCAGCCATAAGTGCCCGAAGTCTGCTAGTTGCCACGAGTTCCCTAATTACCTTATTTGCACTTTGGTGCTCAATTTGTCCTAATTGCCCCGAGTGCCCTAATTACACTGTTTGCCATCGTTGTCCCAAAGTGGCCTTAGTGCCCTGAGTGTCATGTTTGCCCTGTTTGCCATAGGTGCCCAAATCGTCCTAATTGCCCTACGTGACTTATTCGCCCTGTTTGCCTTAAGTGCCTAAAGTGTCCTAACTGTCCCACGTGGCCTAATTGTACTGTTAGCCGTAGGTGCCCGAAGTGTACTAGCTTCCCTGAGTGCCCTTATTGCCCTGTCTGCCATAACTGCCCTATTTGGCACTGATTGCCCTAATATCCATGTCTGCCGTGACGACATTGACTGCCTTAATAGCCCTGAGTGCCCTAATTAGACTGTTTGCTACACGTGCCGAAGTGTTCAGGTTATAATAGTTTGAATATTTTGACCTCCCGTCGTGTGTACTCTGTGAAGAAGCTACTCACCACAAGCTTCGCACCAAACCTGATTGTATCACCGAGCTCATCATAAACCAGATCCTAGCCGGGGTGGCGGGTTGTTCGAAAGAGATACCGAGGCCCCGGAACGTAAAGGGCAATAGTAGGAACATGGGTGGGTTTTAGTCAGTATAAACTCAAACTCAAAGCATTTATTTCAATTAGACCATTACAGGCACTTTAGAATGTCATAAAAACAATAAAAAAAAAGATGCTGCTACAGTCCCAGTGACAAGACATAATAACTTGTGAAAGTACTGTAGTTGCCCAGTCCAAAGCGTAGATCTCTACGGAGAAGAATGGGCATGAAACTCTATGGACACTCTTTTGTATCATATTATTTTTACAAAATCATGGATACATCATTCATGTTGTGATTATAAATACATGTGAGAACGATGTAGAAAAACGAGCACATTTAGAGCGTCCAGAGTAAAAGCAAAAACAAAGACACACAAGTCTGACACTCCCCCCCGTTCCGCCCAGGGCGGGGGAAGTTATTTGATGACTTCCCATCCACAAAAAAAACCAGATCCTGAAAGAAACCTGTGAATTTTCTACAGTCACTCTGAAAAATGACGCCATGGAAAAACTGGACGATGAACTCTACGTCCTATCTTTTCCACATCCAAGCAAAGTCCAACTTCTCTGCAGTTCTCTTTGACGGCACGGTTGGCGCACCCGCTCAGCCACGAGCGGTCGACTGCTGCGCCGCGTGTTGCGGGTTCGATTCCCGCACAGAACAAATATTTGTATGATCACAGGTAGTTGTTTCGGGTCTGACTGTTTGTGTGTACGGCAACGTTTTTTTTTTAAAACAAAAAGAAGCCGAGATGACACCACACTTCAAGGAAGCTGCCTCATCAACATCCCCATCGCCTGTCACCTCAAAACTACGTAATTTACTATTAGCAATGACACTGACGAAGTAAAAGAACAGCCCCTAAATCTAACTAACGGTCCCTTCTGATACGGCAGGGCAATTCAAGATTGCATCCCATATCAAGCTAAACTCCATCGATCTGCAAGGACTACACAGCATCCAAGACAAAATTATGATGGGAGCCCCGATCAATAGCGCCGGCGCCTTGACACATTATACCACACAACGATAACATTTTACGTCGATCATACTACTAGTCTTCACTCTACATCGACACTACCACTTTTAGACATATTGTAGCAAATGAACTAAGAAGGAAGAGCAACCACCACATTCCGAGGATCAGCAATACCATGACGCGATCTCGGCAATATTTTTACTCAACGTGCTAAAATTAATAGTAACACAATCGCCCTGTATGAACCTGTATGAACTCAGCGATCTAAGAGCTCTTACACACGAGCGGCATGTTCCCAATGTGCCGTCGACGCGTCGACGGTTGTTGCCGACGCGCGTCGACGGCTGCAGTTACCTCTGCCGTTGGGAACATGCCGCTCGTGTGTAAGAGCTCTTAATGGTCGAAATGCAAATGCAAGTGCAATAAAAGTGACGTCAATGAACATTTTCTTGTAAACTATAATTTAAATAATCTGTCATTCCATAATCATATTTCGATTAGGTCTCATCTCTTTAATTTTAAAAGTAATTAATGTATTATTCCAAATTAAATCTTGAAAAAAACAAATTAATTTTCCTAAATTAATTTGTTTTTTTTTTCAAACTTCTGACTGCAGCTAACGTTATTGAAAAAAAAACACAAAAAATTACGATAAAATATTTATTTACACGTTTTTACAAAAAAATAATATCACAAATGCAGACAAACATGTTTTTACGAAGACGTAAGATGGCTTGTCTCTTTCATTTCATTTATTTTTTAACAGTATGGCAGTTTCTCAGAATTGCAGAAAAACCCAATTTATTTGCAAGCTAAGGAATAAATTCCTGGAGGCTTACCATCAACTGTTATTGCGATTCAATTGATGGCCTAAAATAAACTGTTTTGCTATTTCATACCACAATATCCTTAATATGATCCAGTTTAGGCAACGCTAAATCAAGTCGACAATTGCTTCGAAACTGTTTTCGTTCATTCATTTTTCATACCATGACGTGACCTATCAACCTGAAAAGGATAGCTTATGGTGTCAAAGTAACTAATTCAAAAAAAGTTGCTATTTCTTGGCGTGAAATGAGTCGTTTTGTTAATAACTTTATAAAAATTGTGATAATATACGTAATTCAAGGTATTTCAGCCATTATTCGTATTACTTATTAATATAACTTCAAATAATACTAATAAAATTAAGTAAAGAACTCTATTTATCTATTTATTTTAGTTAGTAGAATAGTTGTTGACTGCAATTGAATACAATTAGTGTGCAGGCATTAAATCAATTAATATACTGATTTTTATTACGGATTCTTGTCATAAAAAATAATTATGTAAGATCAACTTTTTGTTCAACTACGTATAACAGAACGTCATTTGTCATCGACAGGTTACTTAGTCTGTGGAGGTGCGTTCCTAACTCGTCTTAATCAATTTATTTTAACAACAACACTAAGCAAACCTTTTATATTTCTTAATTAAATAATTATATAAACTACTATTATTTAATGAGTACTAAATATGGCGTAATGGTATATAATTTTAAGCTAGAAAACGTAATTTGAAAATGTTTTGTTGTAATTTATATACAGATTAAGCTTCGAAACGCAACGCATATGGTGCGAGTAAAAGAGACAGACTTATGCAACGTCTGTATAGCGTCATCTCTTTCTCACACCGCGGACCACAGACAAATTTCGATCTTTCATTCAGTTCGTGAAGATTCAAACTCATGTCAGCTAAAGGCACTTCATGGTACGAATCTGCGCGATTTAGTTTAGGTACTTATACTGGATTACATCGGAAGTGAATGGTTAACTAAAAGTTGGTGGTAGGCCTACTGTAAGGTTTTGTTTGGGAGACTGTGATTGTTTGGGCAATGATTTCCCAATATGAAAAAAAAAACAGTCATCCACATAAAACATTCATAAAAGCATTTGAACGCTGTTGGAGAATAGATACTGCTGATTTTTCAGAAATAAACTCAGCGTTATTAACTAAGTGGTATTTCACTTCACGAGTTCAGAATGTGTTTTGATACTTCACATCGGATATTATTTAGGTAGCAAAGGGTTCACATGAAGACGCTGTAAATGGTTTATAGAAGAATATGCATAACATTTAGAACGGCAGTTAAACATAAAAAATTATGACAGATGTCAGTGTCAGATTTTGACATAAGAAACAATCTAAAAACAAAGATGGTGACGTCTTAATATCAATGGGTAAAGCTGTCATAAGATTGTGCCGGAAAAGTAGAGTGGTCTTATGAGTTAATCACCAGCAGTAAGGGTAGTTGGGGCAAAGTGCGGGGGGGAGACCGGCTGAGTACCTCGGGGCGGCAGCCGCGGGCCTGCAAAATAAATTATACACTTTAGCATAACAATAAAGAAAATGTAAACACAGAAAAGTAACGAAGGATAACTTACAATTAGTTCTAGTAAAAAATAATGGAGGTCGATTTAGGCAAACAAGTTTCTTTTTGCTTTTCATGAACTAACAGATAAAATTGTTAGTGAGTCATACGTATCTACCCGATGATCTCTTTCATCGTCACGGTCCACAGAAATAAATATTTGGTATGACAAAATTAAACAGAGTTTTCGTTTAAGCTACTTACTAATAAACACACATCATTTATTTCAATTCGACCACTATAGGCAGTTTTGAATGCCAAAACTACAAAATGATGAGGCCACAGTCCCAGTTGCAGGCCTAATACGTCGATTAGGTACCGTAGTTGCCCATTTCAATCGGGAAGTCTCTAAGCAAAGAATGGGCAAGGAACTCCATAGACACTCGATCAAATCAGCACATTTTATAACATCTTTGTTGCATCGATAAAATTGAGATCAGACATTTATGTGAGAACGATTGGCGTGCGTGCAGATTGTGCTACATTTTTCAACACGTAGCAGAAAAGTAACAAAGCTACACAATAAGTTACAGCTGGAGAATTGATTGCCGTCTGAAAAATAAATAAGACTTACCCAGAATGAGCAGGGGCCACGCTAGGGTTGTAACCCCACTGCGGAATAGGAATGCCATCGGGGGTGTGGCGGGCAAGCGCGTCAGCAGCGCAGAAAGGGTAGTCCGGGCAAACTGCAGGGTGAACACCGGCGGGGTACTCCCGGGCAACGGCTACCACTACCAGCGCGAAGAACACCATCTGGGGAGGAAAAGAATAACAATTAGAACAACATAACTCACGCGTGTGATCTTTGGAAAGTTAGGTAACGGTGTATCTGAATGTGAAAACAATAGGTACACACGAAGGCAGGTCAACCTATTCTAAATTATTATAACCTGATCTCTCTACTACGGATACGGTACGGTACGGTGTATTTATTTATTACTAGCTTTTGCCCGCGGCTTCGCTAGCGTTAAATTCGGTATAACACAGTACCTGCTACCTGCAGTTTTTGCCCTTGCGCCTTACTGATTTGTAATAGCAACGCTAAGTTTTCCCTTTTCTTCCCTCGTTCTCCCTCATATCCCACTTTTTTTTAAATAAAAAATAGTCTATGTCCGTCTCCTGGTTCCCAACTATCTCTGTACCAAAATTCATCAAAATCGGTTTAGTAATTAAAGCGTGAAGAGGTAACAAACTCACTTTCGCTTTTATAATCCTTACTAATATTATAAAAGCGAAAGTGAGTTTGTTTGTTTGGTTTTATGCTAAAAGTAACATGCTAAAAGTAACATGCGAAAAGTAATATAAATATTAGTGCAACAATCACTTAAAGGTAAACACCGCATGCATATTTAAGTTGTATAAGAAAACTAATTAAAAACTAATCTAGGTTTAAGTTAATTATATATTTAAGGTGTAGGTTGATGTGCTGTCGTGTGTACTTCGGTAATTTTCAATTCCGCCTATTTTGGTTTTCGAAAGTAGAGATTTAATTATGATATTGTGTCGAGAAGAATACCTCGCAACTGATGATGAATGGTGTTGCAATAGTGCCACAGCGCGGTCGTATAGACGCCATTTTGGTTTCTTACAGGGCTAATTTATTTCATCATACCACCAACTTCCAAACTCTGAGCTGTTACTTAGAAATACCTAATGTAAATAACCCAATAACACTTTCGGCCCCACCAAGGAATCGAACCTGGGAATCCGTGCTCAGAAATCGCGTTTGCGGCTGCGAAACCAACGGTGCAGTCCAGTCAAGCAATATTAGGTACAACCTTATTGAGAAGAATTAGTGGGTGGCACACACGGTTGGCGCAGTGGCTGAGCAATCGACTGCTGCGTTGCGTGTCGCGGGTTCGATCCCCTGGTTGTTGGTCTGGTTGTTGTATGTGATTTTAAATGTTTGTAAATGCGCCCACGATACAGGACAAATTCCAAGGGGCAAAGTTTAAAAATAAAAAAGTGACTGGCCAAATAAAAAAAAAATACACCATAGATGCATTAAATTCACTTTACATTCCTGACTTCAAGTATTGCCGATTAGTACACTATGTGTCAGAGTAAGCAGGCCGTAACGCGCTATGTAGGTAAGTTTGCAACGCAGTGTAATTTCGGCAACACTATTCGTGAAATGTATTGCAACTGTAAACTAATAAATTTTTGGTTTAATGCGCGTTTGACATGATATCGTGATTGTGCTATTATGCTTATGCTATATGTTCATTATTAATTAATTTTCAATTCGATTCGTTGTATGTAATATTATCAAAACTGCACATTTTTTTTATTACGGTAGACAATATCAGCTTCTAAGCACGTGTGCCAAATTACATAAGATTATGTATGTTTGCTTGTCATCGCATATCTCAAAAACCATTAAGTCGAATTGCAAAAAAAATATGTCGCACTAGGTATAGTCCTGCATACACAACAGTGTGTCTTTCATTAAATCGGTTTAGTAAGTTTTTGAGATAAGGAAAGAAAAAAAAATAAGATTAAAATGCATGTTTTCTGTCCCAAATTGGCACCAACTCCCTAATTCTAAAAAACTTTTTAAACGTGGCAACATAATCGTAGATTAGTATGTTCGATCGTCAATTGTTTGTTTATGACGTCATTACCCGAGAAGGGGGCTGGCTGGACGGTCGCCGCCTGCACCTCTGTGTTGCCATGAAAGATTTTTAATTTTTAGTACGTTTTATTTAATTTTTGTCGGGGTGTTCTTTTTACTTATTATGTAGAAAGGATAGCATAAATAGAATCGTCTTCACGCCTTAATGACCAAACCGATTTTGATGAATTTTGGTACGGAGATAGTTGGGACCCTGGAGACGGGACATAGGCTAAAAAAGTAAGATAAGGGGGAGATAGATATTTATTTTTTCGATTATCACGCGGAATAAAGTTCGCGTTAGCCCAAAGTAACTATGCCACGCGGATGAAGTCGCAGGCGGAAGCTAGTATTATATATGAATACTCAATTATGTGCTTTCCGAAGCACGGGGGTTTAATACCACCAACTACTGAACTTTTAAAGGTACTTTCTTACTTTACAAGTTTTTATTAAAAGTCGTAAGTACAG
The DNA here is from genome assembly GCA_905475445.1 of Ochropleura plecta. NCBI lineage: Eukaryota > Metazoa > Arthropoda > Insecta > Lepidoptera > Noctuidae > Ochropleura > Ochropleura plecta. Next base: position 3,865,242 of record FR997750.1, on the reverse strand, counting down.
TAAGCAAAAGAGACTACAGATACAGTTGAAAGTTTTCTTAAAAACCCATGAATATTTTCGAATAAAGTTAAGCTTATTGGAAAGGAAATAAACTGTTCATTAAATTAATGAAATCTGAGTTGTAGACTACCATCGGTTTTTTTTTTTTTTTTTTTTTTTTTTTTCGCATATCGTGCAATCAGTCCTTTGACTATGAGCAGATGTGTTGTCACAGATTGAGTGGCATGCAGAGTCAGTTCCCCACTGGGATTGACTCTTTGTAATTGGTAGCTCATTGTAGGCAGTCCAGGTTCAGGATTTTACGTCTTTTCAGGCGATTCAGGGTGTCAGGAATAGTAAGCTGCACTGCTAATGGATTCGAATGGTGTTGAAGACGTTTTTTGTATGACTTTGCATAAGCTCTTATTTCGTCCTTTACTGTATTCAACTTCAGGTGGTGATGAATTTCCGAGTTCTTTATGAACCAGGGAGTATTTGCTATTTGTTTCAGTATCGAGTCTTCAGCTCTTTGGATGATTTTTATGTTGGAGTCGCAAGTGGAACCCCACAGCCACCAACCATCGGTTTTTACGCGTATATTTTTGAGGATATTGTGCCGTGTCGATGGCGCATTCGTTTTCCACGCGCGCCTCAAAGAGATGTCAGCAAAGGAGAGGGGCCTGCCAGGGCCACCGCCTGCCGGGGTTGCAGATTGTTCGAAAGAGATACCGCAGCCCCGGAACATAAAGGGCAAAAGAAGGAACATGGGTGGGTTTTATTCAGTAAAAGTCTGACACTCTCCCCCGTTCCTCCCAGAGCGGGGAAAGTTATTTGATGGTTTCCCATAGGAAAAAAAACCTATATTGTAACCCATTTCTAAGAGTGGAACACCTTGATAAAAAAACACTAGAGACCTGCACAATTTATCCTCCAAATTTAATAATAATAAACGAGGTTGTCGACGTGTGGAACGTTAACTCGGCTATCATTGTGCCGATTGTCGTAACGGCCAATAGCTTGATTGCCAAGAGCCTCGACGAACATCTGTCGAAGCTTTTAGGCGGTTGGATTAAGGGCCTGATTCAGAAGGCCTAAGGTATTCCTAGATACGGCTCGTATTGTGAGGAGGTTCCTGTCTCTGGAGCCAACGGTAGCTTGGACCCTGTTTTCGATACCGGTGGGGGGCACTATTTTTTGTATTTTAATTTTTTTTCTTTGTTTTTATTAAGAAATATTTAATTAATACCTATGTATTTAACTGAATAAACGAGAATAATAATAAATTATGGTCAAATAACAGAAATCATACTTACAACATATTTTAAATACATACCAACAAAGAGATTTAAATAACTATAGAGCAGACATTCGGATTCTTTTCATACAAACATTTTGATCCCAAACTTCTTCGATTTTGACAAACGAATGCTCCCGAACAAGCAGGCGTGTGACACTTGACAGAACGATTTATTACTAAATAGTAACAAGTATTGGATTACGATTTTCTTATTCTTATCCGCCTATCATTCATAAATATTTGAATGTCTTTGCATATCAACTACATAGTACCTACTAGACAACTTGACAGCTACAATATGACAAATTAATAACTGTCATTATTGACAGTTAAACATTTATATCACCATGGCAACCTCTAATTATTGCCACCCAGCAAATTACCACTTAAATTATGATGGATAACAGTCACATACATATTAATACATTCTGAATTAATTAACTCGTTCTACACTTATCGTACATTACTATAGCGGCCAGCAAACGAGGAATTGATGGACGAACGTGTTACACACATAGATACGCATGGGCATACACATATATAATGCCTGGTTGTGGCCAAGGCTTGTATAGTACTTTTCTCAAATAATGCGCGGATATTAAAATCAAGTACTAATAGGCAGAACTTTCTATTTGAAATGAACGAACAACAATAATTTTTCACGCGCCATAGCTGTTTTCATTTGTTCTTTTTCAATTAACAGCTTTCTATTTGCAAACCAGTTCGAAATTTAAATAAAACCTTTGACACGTAACCTCCTTTGTTGTTCCGGAGGAAAATATCGTTCCATTTTTAAATAACACGACAGATATGAGTTTACATAGTGATTTGATCGGCCACTACAATATTTTACATGGAGCGACTTTCCTGACCTCCACAACCTAGTAGGCACTGAGTAATACAATACCTCTAAGTAAGACTAGTTGTCAACCCTTCAGAACACGGACGACATACAACGACTGTCAAATATCTACAAATGGCGGCCGGTACCAATGTCCAAACGTGATTACCGAGGCACATATTATTTATTATTTTTTTAAACTTTGCCCCACACTAGGAATTTCTCCTGTATCTGGGTGCAATTACAAGCATTTAAACTCACATACACAAACACCGGAACAACTACCTGTAGGTCATACAGATATTTGTTCCGTGCGGGGATCGAACCACAGAATATTAAATTCGGTATGTGTCATCGATCCACAGACCACCCTAGAGACCGACTCAAACGGCTGTAATTCTTTATCCACGAGCTCCTTGCATTGCCATTACCATCTGTGACTGGTAAAACCACATACCAGACTTCCTGGCTTCCAAAGTTTTTGATACAAATGACAGCTGTCAGCGGTATAGTACTTCATTGTATATGCATGAGTTTATTCACAAATCAATCACAATTTAGTCAATAATGTCTCGTTATACACACTGTTGTTTTGCATCGTAGTCAAATTCAAAGAGGTTGATATGCAAATGATTTTTGACACGAATGAGTAATAAAATTGGTAGCATTTTTATTTAAATACTTATTGAAATCGGTAAGTGCCAAATCACATGCAGCCTGTCTTTGTTTCATCGTCATTATATTTAAAACTACTTGGCGCCCACGGCTTCGCCCGCGTAATGATCGAAAAAAAAGTATTCTATGATTTATTCCAGACTATAATCTAACTCTGTGCGAAATTTCATCAAGATCCGTTCAGCCGTTTGACGTGAAAGAGTAACAAACAAATACGGCTCACAAACATTCGTATTTATAATTTTCTCGAGTCACAGTTTTAGTTGCTGTCATTTTTATGTTTTTTTGTGTATATTCGGTAGGTAATATTAAAAACTAGCTTTTGCCCGCGGCTTGGCTCGCGTCAAATTCGGGGTAACACAGTTCCCCTTTCCTGATTGGCAAGTACCTGCTACCTGTAGTTTTTGCCCTAGCGCCTTATTTATTATAATAGCAATGCTAAGTTTTCCCTTTTCTTCCCTCTTTCTCCCTCATATTTCAATCTTTAAAAAAAATAGCCTATGTCCGTCTCCAGGGTCCCAACTATCTCTGTACCAAAATTCATCTTTTTTTTTTTTTAAAAGCGAATGTGAGTTTTTTTGTTTGTTACGACAAACAAACAAACTCACTTTCGCTTTTATAATATGTATTAGTAAGGATAGTAAGGATTTATTTTTCGCCGACAGTCAAGGCATAGAATATAGAAGGGTAAGGCTTTGGTATGGTGATAAGCTGTAGCGGCAGCGTTTAAAGTGCCGTTGTGAACTTCGGTCCAAAAATAAATGATTTATTTATTTTAAAAAAAAAAAAAAAAACTTGTGAATTCTCAAGTTCAAGAGGAGAAGCGCCAGCGTAGCCCGCGAAATTAATGTTTTTAGGGTTTCGGACGTCATATGGAAAAAACGGAACTCTTATAGGATCAATTTGTTTTCCGTCTGTCTGTCTATCTATCTGTCAAGACCCTTTATCTCGGGGACGCGTTTAGAACGCCCCTCTGTGTTGCCAATGTTGCCATGCACGTTTCCTCATTTTGTGTACATTTTATTTTTGTCGGGACCATTTTTTACTATTCTTTATCAGATTATATTAATTATGTTATCCTTACTAATATTATAAAAGCGAAAGTGAGTTTGTTTGTTTGTTACGTCTTCACGCCTACATGGCTAAACCAATTATTTTGATAAAATTTGGTACAGAGTTAGTTGGGACCCTGGAGACGGAAATAGGCTATTTTTTTTTAAAGTGAGAAAGAGGGAAGAAAAGGGAAAACTTAGCTTAGCTTAACTATTACCATAAATAAGGCGCTAGGGCAAAAACTGTAAGTAGCAAGTACCTGCAAATCAGGAAAGGGGAACTATGCTACCCTGAATTTAACGCGAGCGAAGCCGCGGGCAAAAGCATGTCGTAATTAAAATCGGCTCTCAATACCCTTAAGGATCAAACAAGGTTTTTTTAATATACTGTATAATAGTACCGAAGTTAAGTTTAACAAGAGGTAAACTTGACTGCTTTAGCATTATAATGGTTTGAAATCTGATCTTGAACCCTGGAATTCACTTCCTACTCAAAATCGTAAGACAATATAAATAAAATAAATGTTATTAAATAAAAAATGACTTACCAATTTAGCGGACATTTTGTAAAGTGAGTTGGTATAGTTATCCTCTCGACAAACCTGTGAGACTGATGTCTTACGTTGGCTGCGAGCCGTTTATATACTTGCGCAGGAGTCGACGTCGCATTCAAAGCGGTATTGTAATGTTTCGAGAAGCTGTTTGGGGCTGCTAGTAAGACTGACGATCCTATCGTTTAAAGGAAAAGCTGACATTTTAATTTTATTTTGTTTTAGGGAATTTATGAATTAACTTCTGTAACATAGAAAACTTTCTTCAATGTATGATCTTCTAATATTTTTTTGTCACAATAGAAAATAAATTCTCGACAATAATTTAGAAACCATCATAATATAAATTAAAAGAGGATGAAATAAAAAAAAAACAAAAAAAAAACGTTTGTGCAAAAACAATAAACCACTTCGAAAAGCACAACAACTTGGAAAAAATCTTCAGGAAGAAGAATTAGAGGCGTAGTGTGATGTTACTGATAATATCCTACTTAATATTATAAATGGGAATGTTTGTGAATATGGATGGATGTATAAATGTTTGTTACTCTTTCACGTCAAAACAGCTCAACGAATCTTGATGAAATTTGGCACAGAGGTAGATTATAGTCTGGAATAACACATATGATACTTTTCTTTCGATATCACGCGGGCGCCAACTAGTATTCTAATACTTCCGTGAAAAACCCGAAGAAGATTCGGAAGTCATCAGTTGACTTTTCCCGCTCAAACTTGTACTGACTAAAACTTATCCATGTTCCTTCTTTTGCCCTTTGTGTTCCGGGGTCACAGAATCTCTTTCGAACAACCAGCAACCCCGGCAGGCAGTGGTACTAACGGGCCCATCTGCTTTGAGGCACACGTTTTTTTTTTTTATTGCTGGCATTTCGCAGTTCAACCAAGGAGGTTGTCGTCTGCTTAACCGGGCGAATCCTGTTGGTGCCTTTAAAATTAAGACCTCCAGCCAGGGTGAAAACTTACAAACTAACCGGCTACACGCTAAGGGCACCCCCTGTGGGGCACGAGCCTCGGCTTAGGGCGTCGCTGAGGGAGGACAGCAAGGGACAGACTGGATCTGAGTGATATTATTTATGGACTGATTTAAACTTACTGGCTCAGCATCGCGGGCTGGCTCTTGCAAGGGACGGGTGGGGTAGTTACCGGGACGTCACGACGGGCCTCGCGGGGAGGACGGAATGAAAGGCACGCGTGGAACATGAAATACTTTTGTACTACAAATACAAATATCTTATAGCATTTTAGTTAAATTATGTGCAACCTGCGTGCTTATCATCCATGTATATGAATAAATTCTGAAAATTATTACTCCGCCAACTGTGGACCCATTTTTATAATCCTTTTTTGTTCGATAGCGTATACTTCCTAGATGGTCCCATATTAGTTTTATTTATATTGCTTTGGTAGTTTATGAGTTATCGTCTATCCTTACTAATATTATAAAAGCGAAAGTAAGTTTGTTTGTTACGTCTTCACGCCCAAATGGCTAAACCAATTTTGATGAATTTTGGTACAGAAATAGTTGGGACCCTGGAGACGGACATAGCATAGACGAGCATAGACTTTTTTTTAAAATAAAGTTTGAGATATGAGGGAGAAAGAGGGAAGAAAAGGGAAAACTTAGCATTGCTATTACAATAAATAAGGCGCCAGGGCAAAAACTGTGTTGCCCCGAATTTAACGCGAGCGAAGCCGCGGGCAAAAGCTAGTATAACATATTTTTTCTTCTATGCCTATATTGATGATCTGCTAGTAACGTTTTAGTAACGATGAAAAGGGAATACTCGATTAAAAATTGTGTGAGATATGTGTAACGACACGGTTGGTGCAGTGACTGAGCGATCGACAGCTAAGCTGCTTGTTGCGGGTTCGATCCCCACACGGCACAAATATTTGTATGGCCTAAAGATAGTTGTTCCGGGTTAGGTTGCTTGTGTATGTGAGTTTAAATGTTTGTAAACCGCACCCATGGTACAGGAGAAATTCCTAGTGTGGGGCAAAGTTTAAAAAAAATATCATACCATAAAATCTTACACAAGCAACAATAAACACTCCTATTCTATCTCCTACTCATCTTCTCACTTTTAACCGCCTTTAATTTATCTTTTATTTTAAATGTCTTTTACTTGAATTGTGAATAATATTGTGTTGTTAATCTTGTTGCACATAACACTGGTAAATTTCCTTTGAGAGAGGGCACTGGCTCCTGTAACCCAGGTCTTCCACCTAGCACAGGAGTCAGGGACTTAACAAAAATGTAACCACTTCTTTTCCCAACTTTATTGGGGTTGGCTTCCAGTCTAACCGGATTCAGCTGAATACCTTTACATGGAGCGACTACTATACTATCTGAGCGGATACTATCTGACCTCCACATCCCAGTTAGTACTGAGTATCCTTCTTTATGCTAATATTCATCATCATTCACCCATCTTCCCAGCTCTTAGTGCTAAGCTGCAGAGAATCTCTAGCAGCGTTATTCTAATAACCTTATTGTTAATTATATTTTCGATCCGTTTGTTTGAAACTCTGGATCGTGGGGTCCTTGCGTCCATGCTTAGTTGACACTGCCCGTGATCCAAAGCCTGACTTTTACCTGGATGATGAGCATACATTACCAGTTTACAAACAGCGTTGAGGACGAAAAAAACATCGTCAAAAACGCAATTTTTTAGTTCATTTTTAAATTAGTTTTTTTAGTTTATTTTAATTTATCATTATAAAAGATTTTGTTAATCTTTATTTAGTCCTACTATTATAATATCATAAAGGCAATCGTTTGAGGATGGATGGATGGATGTATGGATGTTTTTGTTACTCTTTCACGTCAAAACGGCTGTACGGATCTTGATGAGATTTGGCACAGAGGTAGATTATAGTCTGGAATAACACACAGGATACTTTTTTTTCGATATCATGCGGGCGAAGCCGCGGGCACGAGCTAGTATAAAATGAAGTCGTTTCCGCTGTCTGTTTGCTTAGATATGTTTAAACTACTGAACGGATTTTAAAGCAGTTTTCAGCAATAGATAGAGTGATTCAAGAGGAGGGTTTATACCTATAATAAATATAAATAAATAAATATCTTGGGACAACTCACACACGGCTATCTGATCCCAAGCTAAGCAGAGCTTGTGTTATGGTAACCAGACAACTGATATACATACTTATATAATTTATAAATACATACATATTATAGATAAATCACACCCAGACACAGAACAAACAATCATGCTCATCACACAAAGTTTGTCCTGGGTGGGAATCGAACCCACGACCTCCGGCTCAGCAGTCAGGGCCACTAACCACTAGACCAACAGGCCCGTCAATATAAAATATATATAATATTAATATATTTTGGGCTCATGTGAATCAGGGTCGGGTCGCTAGTTTTAAAATATGTTTTTTTATAATTTCTTCATTTTTAATTAGTGGCATGTCAGCCTGAGTTATTCCTGACGTTTTGATGTATATTTGTTTTGTATTTCACGCGTAGTTTGATGGTTGGTGCAATCTGTCGGACCTCACTGCATGCAGTCATGCGCGTTTGTTACATATTGTAATACGCGCGCATGGATTACATCAGCTGAGAAGTTAGCAGGGCTCTAGAATCTTCTACAGAATGTAGTTTAGGAGAAAAAGGTTTAAATGGAATGTTCAAATGAGCGAAGGCATTAGAAGATATTTTAGTCTGGCAAACAAGATAAATCTATTAAACTGACAGAGTTAAGGGCGTTGTTGATTGACTTCTTTACATTTAAGAATGATGCGAAATTTTAGGTCCATTTTCGCTCAAAATATACATCCAGGTGGCCGCTACTTACGCAGAGGGGCTTGCCAGAGCCACACCGCCTGCTGGTGTTGTGGGTTGTTCGAAAGAGATACGGGGGAAAACTCGCTGTCCCTACGCATGCTACGTTTGATTTGAAACCATCGCTCTATTATCGTAATGAAAAGGATTTCATATGTCATTCAGAATGCGGTTGCTATCAAGATTGTTTTGCTGTAAAATCGGTTTTCTTTGAGGTAAATAAAATAAGTGATGATGTTGTAGTTCCTGCCGGGGTTTCGGGTTGTTCTGAAGAGATACCGCGGCCCCGGAACATAAAGAGCAAAAGAAGTAACATGGATGGGCTTAAGTAAGTAAAAGTTCCACACTCCCCCCCCCCCCCCCCTCCGCTCCACCCAGGGCGGGAGAATAGTTTGATGTTTTCCAATCCGATAAAAAAGACTACTCTCCATTTTTTTTGTTTTTTTATTGTAAGTTTTTTACCCCGTGTAAACCCCAGCACGTGGTGGCACTGCCAGGCCCCTCTGCTTTGCTGACATCTCTTTGAGGCGCGAACGAGCCGTCGACACGGCCCACCTATTCTCTATGATCTTCGCGATTTAGTGATTGATTCCCGAACATACTTATATCCTGTTACAATCCTTACTAATATTATAAAAGCGAAAGTGAGTTTGTTTGTTTATTTGTTACGTCTTCAAGCCTAAATGGCTTAACCGATTTTGATGAATTTTGGCACAGAGATAGTTGAGACGCTGGAGACGGACATCAGCAATTTTTTTTAAAGAATTGAGAAATGAAAGAAGAGGGAAGAATAGAAAAACTTAGCTTTGCTATTACATAAATAAGGCGCAAGGGCAAAAACTACAGGTAGCAGGTACCTGCAAATCAAGAAAGGGAAACTGTGCTACTCCGAATTTAACGCGAGCGAACCGCGGGCAAAAGCTAGTGACAAATAATTGTATCTGCAGCCTTCACGCTGGATGCAAGGTCAGCTCCGTTTATTAACTAGAACTTAACGAACTTCGGTTTGTATTACACAAGGATATCAGGTGGCCTAAACAGTAATTGTCTAGATACTAAAGATGATAATTAATATAACGTTTGTGAAGTGATTTTCGTGCGTTACAAAAGAGGGTTAGACGGAAAAAATAAGACCAAAAGTTGTAACGACACTTTTTGCTTAGGGCCAAAAGTTGCAACGACACTTTTTGCTATAGTTATAAGCCGTGTGGCGTGTGGGTGTTTCTCTGTCTGTCTGTCTCTCTCATAGAAAGCAAGCCAGCTATTTTCGTATCGTCTTTTTATTTCGCATTGAACAGTGTGGTGTCGCGACGATTATTTTTGTTGAGTGTATACAGGATTTTTGTACATAACAAATAATAACTTCGTCCCATCCGGGTGTCTCTTGACAGCGGGCCTTGAGCGCGGGGACCGAATCCAGAAATTCCAAACAATAGAAAAACATGACGCTCCCCACTCCGACGGGCACGGAGGTGTGGCTTGTCTAACGTCGTTTACACAATACGGTCAGTTATTTCAATCCCGATTCTAATGTTCTAATAGCGTGTTTGGTAGAGAATCGGATTGTCAATCGACATTACGCTGGATCAAACCTAAGGTCTTGTTTTTCTTTTTGCGACTTCTTTTAATTGGAAGTACTTTTTAAATATTTTATTTAGATTGTTTTTATTTATTGCATAAGTTGATAAAAAATGCTATGCAATAGCTTTACCGCGGCAGTCCCCGAGTGCCACACTTATTTTTTTTGTTTTAATTGTTTTGAATACGAAATATCCTGATCTCACCGTTGTAGAGAGACCAGGTTAAAATGGTTATGTGTAGATTGATGTCCCGTTGAAAGATATAAATGAGAGGAATGGGCAAGAAACTCCATGGAGGCTCTTTTACTATGGATACAACAACAATGTAACCGGAAAAAACATACAATAAGACCTTGGCCCTACAGTAGGGACATTCAAAATCAGAACACAATGTCACCGACAAAAAAGCAGTGAAGTGCGAGTCTGATTCGCGCACCGAGCGTTCCGTACAAACTTCCGGCAAAACGGTCTTATCTTTTGACTGCATAGCCTTAGATATTTTCTTAAATCTAAGGGACCAAATATGATTTTAATTTCATCTCGATACCTCCACGCGTTGCCGAGATAAAGTGGCTTCTCAGACAGACATACCCCATTAATACTAAAAATCTAAGTGTACACCGCTATTTTCATTGATGACAAGTCTCCTTACTTAGGAGCCTGCATGATTGTGAGCCGTCAATTGTACCACATAAAGACCTATAATTTATGTAAGCAAAGCAAAGGGCCCTGTAAAGGCCTGCCGGGGTTGCGGGTTGTTCGAAAGAGATACCGCAACCCTGGAACATTAAGGGAAAAAGAAGGAACATGGGTGGGTTTTCATCAGTAAAAGTCTGACACTCCCCCCCGCAGAGACCAGAGCGTATTTGGTGATTTCCCATTTGTAAAAAAAGGCATGCAAACGATTTCAGCTATTATAATAAACATTTGATTGTTACAGCTTTTTAAAACTGTTTATAAAATTATCACACATATAGGTATAAAGAGGAAGGGGAAGTTTTTTTTTCGTTTATTGATTTATACACATACTAGCTTCCGCCCGCGACTTCGTCCGCGTGGCATAGTTACTTTGGGCTAACGCTAACTTTGAACTGCGTGATGATCGAAAAAAGAAGAGGAAGGGGAAGTTTTTTTTTTCGTTTATTGATTTATACACATACTAGCTTCCGCCCGCGACTACGTCCGCGTGGCATAGTTACTTTGGGCTAACGCTAACTTTAACTTTCTCTCTCCTTTTCGTCCCTCTTTCTCCCACTTTTCTCACTTTTTTTAGCCTATGTCCGTCTCCAGGGTCCCAACTCTCCAATCTCTGTCTCATACATTTAAAAATATAAAAATAGTAGCCCACCGGTATCGGGAACAGGGTCCAAGCTACCGGCGGTCAGGGCTCCAGAGAAAGGAACCTCCTAACAATACGAGTCGTGTCCAAGAGTACCGCTTTCTGTATCAAGCCCTTGATCCAGCTGCCTAACGAAAGCCCTTCGTCGAAGCTCTTGGCAATGAAGCCATTGGCAGATATGACTATCGGCACAATGATCGCTGAGTCTACATCCCACATGTCGACTACCTCTCGAGCCAAGCTTAATGATTTATTGCATGATTTCCTATAAGCAAAAAAAGGGTTTCATTGTTTCCTTTTGAAGTACGGAAAAATCAAAGTAAATACCGCTACTTTTACTGATTACAACCCTCTTCTTGTGCATGATTGACCGTCAATTGCACCACATAAAGAAAACATAAAGACCTATAATTTTCGCATCAGATCATCGTTGTAGTTATTTTATTGTCACAATACGTGTGCCCTTTTGTGGACGCCATATTTGGTACCGTCCTCAATAAATGAGCGAATTCGACTACCAATTAATGTGACGACTTTGCCAAGGGAAATTCAACTTTACAGTCCAAGATGGTAAAGTGGAGTTTGCTTTGGGTTTTTTATGGTAGGAAATGGCGAATTTTTGTTGCTTTTTTTTACTTTTTCTGATGTAGATAGATGAGTGTGATTGTTGGTATCGATGTTTTTTAAATACAGAATATTTATTATTGCTTTATGGGTCGGTTTTGTAGATGGCGCATTGTAAGAAGTGGTTATTTTACTACATTTAAGACTTTCTTGAAGTTTGATCCGCAGAGACCAGGATATAAACAAGCCTATGTGCTAATCTAGAGAACCTATTTTTTTAAGGGATTTTAAATCATCAAATAACTTCTCCTGATTTGGGAGGAGGGAGTCTCAGACTTATACTGACTAACATCCATCTTTTACCCTTTGTGTTCCGGAACCGTAGTATCTCTTTCGAACAACCAGCAACCCCGGCAGGCAATGGCTTTAACAGGCCCCTCTGCTTTGCTGACATCTTTTTGAGGCGGGCGTGGAACATGAACGCGCCGTCGATACGGCCCGTCGTCACTAGACACAGGCGCGTCTACGGTGGCCGGGAGTCGTCTCGCGGCACCTGACGCCCGGAGCATCTCCCGAGGCGGGTTAGTTGGTTTGAGGTTCGCTCCCTTAAACATCCAGCCACTTACAACGCTAGGAATAGAACCAACGACCGCATACTGCAGCAATGAATTGCGAATACTAGACCAATTAGACAGCCTTTTATTTTTTGCAGATGTGAAACCATCAAATAACTTCCCCCGCTCTCCCCGGAGCGGGGGGGAGTGTGAGACTTGTACTGAATAAAACCCATCCATGTTCCTTCTATTGCCCTTTACGTTCCGGGGCCGCGGTATCTCTTTCGAACAACCCGCAACCCCGGCAGGCGGTGGCCCTGGCAGGCCCCTCTGAATTAGACAGCCTTACTTAATCTTAGACAAAAAAAAAACGGAAACAAATAAATCAATTAAGTAAGTCGAAGCTGATTCAAGGTGACTGAGATACATACTAATGTGTAATCGACGTTTTTTGTCGTACTTTTAGTATGTACTTGTTACCAGTGATATTTTAAGTGCATCACAAAAATACTCTTTATATGACTGAGATGTTAGTTTCGGAGTGTGCACAATGGATGCGGCATTTTTGTCCCCTAATTCAACCTTGTTATTTTTATCGATTTTACGGTTTATGAATACACTGAAAACAGAAAAGAAAAAAGGAACAGAAAAAGAGTACATATACTTATTTTCTGTTATTTTTAGGGTTCTGTACCTCAAAAAGAAAAAAAAACGAAATCCTTTTTGGTTGTCCGTTTGTCTGTCTGTCTATAAAGACCCTTTGTCTCGAGAACACGTGGGTCATGTAGTTGAAATGTAGTTGAAGAAATCAACTCTCTAATTCTACGCAGTCAAAGGATATGGTCGGTCCGCGAATCCAAACTCGTTAACTTGTCTGGTTTTTAATTGTTCATAAGTATGTTGAAAAATGTCGTTCGTTTCAAGTGGCTATTTTGTCATTGCAGTTCTCTACTCCATAACACCCTCGCTTGCGGATCATGTGCATATTCCGCATCGGCCGCAATGACTAAGTTTTCCTACTGGAGTCAAAATTTTCTATTATGACTCTTGTTTGGAAACTTTGTCATTGCAGCCGATGCGGAATCCTTACTAATATTTTGTATAAAAGCGAAAGTGAGTTTGTTTGTTACGTCTTCACGCCTAATGGCCCAACTGAGTTTGATGATTTTTGGTACAGAGATAGTTGGGAAAAAGATATTTTTTTAGGAGGGAAGAAAAGGGGAGATAAAGATATTTTTTTCATCATAACGCGGATTAAAGTTAGCGTTAGCCCAAAGTAACTACCTATGCCACGTGGACGAAGTCACGGGCGGAAGCTAGTATACACATAAACAGCATACTAACTAACTAACACTAACTATAATACTCTTGCCAAATAATCTGGCGTGTCCACCACATCATAACTCCTACATTTTTGACATTACCGTAGCAATCCTCCGGCACAAGTTCTTCCGCATACTTGCGCCAGGCGTGGTCGCTTTACATTATAATTGAGAACTTCACATGTATACATATTATATATTATAATGTACGTCTTTATGTTTATGTATGTAGGTTGGGATTATGTGTTGACGTTGGCAGGGCGGACGGAGGTCGTTGTTAACTACTTGACGACTTGGTGTAAGTAGATTAATAGTAAAAACTTTGATATCGTTGTGTATGATTATAAGTTAATAATTAGGATAACAGCGCATAAATCGACAGTGGTCAATAGTATGTCCATACAAAAAGTGCACAATCTATAGGAGCGTTTTATACTTCGAAATAAAAGGCTTATTCGTCAACTCGCGCCTCATAAACTCGCGACTGCGCGCAAAAAACAACATGTCTTTTGTAGATGACTGTAAATACGTCAGATTTTCACTTGGTCGCGAATTGACTACAACAAAAATAGGTAAAATCGGAAAGTGTTAACTCGCAGTCGCGAGTTGACGAATAAGCCAAATAAAATGGAGTAGACCTTTTTTATTCAAGTACTTATGCCTTTTTTTTTATTTGTTCAGATAGTAGCACCAAGTTACAGATGTTAAGTTTAAAATGATTCATATTTATTATTTTTTTATAATAAACCATTATATAATTAGAATACAATTAATATTATTATTGTCTTTAATATTATTGCTAAAAGCGCACATTTCCAACTAGGTAATCATATCCTACTAATGCTTACTAATATTATAAAAGCAAAAGTGAGTTTGTTTGTTTGTTACGTCTTCACGCCAAAATGGGTAAACCGATTTTGATGAATTTGGTACAGAGATAATTGGGACTTTGGAAACGGTCATAGGCAATTTTTTAAAGTGATAAAAGAGGTATAAAAGGGAAAACTTAGCTTTGATATTATAATAAATAAGGCGCAAGGGCAAAAGCTACAGGTAGCAAGTCTAAGCAAGTACCTGGAAATCAGGAAAGGGGAACTGTATTACCCCGAATTTAACGCAAGCGAAGCCGCGAGAAAAAGCTAGTAATATTATAAACGCGAAAGTTTGTATGAATGTATGGATTTTTGTTACTCTTTCACGCAAAAACTACTGAGTGGGTTTTAATGAAACTTTACAATAATATAGCTTATACATCAGAATAATACATAGGCTACAATTCATAAAGATTATTGTATATTCTATCACCACGCGAGTGAAACCGCGGGGAGCAGCTAGTTCATTATAATGCTTTTTTGGAAAAAAATAAAGTGACACTTTACAAACATTGACAAGACAATATCTGTCAAATGTCACTTGAAAAGTAAGGTTAGCAAAAACAATTTAATTGTGCAAATAAATTGTTATTAATATTTTAAAACCGATAACAACTTGACAATAAGAGGTCTTATTCTCAAAGCTGCCGTTTTTTACCGACTTCATGAGAGGAGGAGGTTCCCACCCAATTCGACTGTTTTTTATGTTTGTTTTTTTACGAGATTTTTGAATTAATGGTTTTTGTAATCGTATCGAAAACAAAAATATCTTTCTCTCCCCTTTTCTTCCCTCTTTTTCCCCCATATCCCACTTTTTTTAGCCAATGTCCGTTTCCAGGGTCCCAACTATCTTTGTACCAAAATTCATGAAAATCGGTTTGGCCATTTAGGCGTGGAGACGTAACAAACAAACAAACTTACTCTCGCTTTAATAATAATATTAGTAAGGATAAGTAGGATGACAAATTGGATACTGTTTCCAAAATCAATGTATCCGAATGTCAGCAAGCCTATTCTCATTTGGAACGCATTATTCATCAGAATGCAACCTCGGTAAGGCTAGCGTGATAATAACAGAGATCGTTTAGACAAGTCCCTACCTGCCACAGGCAGTCGACACCCACAGTTATTGGGACATTCAAATTAAATTTATTGGCCCGCATTCTGGGCTGGCCTCCGGACCGAGCGAGGCTATAGTAAGAGTTAAACTGGCGTTAAATAACAGTTGTGTCATCAGCCTAAAGAACTGTTTTTGTATGAAGCGGGAGACATTAGTTAGATGAACTGCTACCCTACCATGACATCTTATAGCAGTTCTTATTCCTGTGTGAGAAAGAGATGGTGCTAGACACCCTGTATAGCTCTGTCTCTTTCCCTCAGTTGAATAAGTTCTGTTTTAGGACGTCATGGTAGGGTAGCTGTTCCTCTTCAATCTAGAACGTTACCGCAATTTACGATGATGACTGAATATAATCCTCATTATCCTTACTAATATTATAAAAGCGAAAGTGAGTTTGTTTGTTTGTTACCTCTTCACGCCTAAATGACTAAACCGATTTTGATGAATTTTGGTACAGATATAGTTGGAACCCTGGAGACGGACATAGATATTTTTTTTAAAGTGGGAAATGAGGGACAAAAAGGGAATAAAAGGGAAAACGTAGCTTTGCTATTACAATAAAAAAGGCGCAAGGGCAAACACTACAGGTATCAGGTACCTGCAAATCAGGAAAGGGGAACTGTGATACTCCGAATTTAACGCGAACAAAGCCGCAGGCAAAAGCGTTAAACATAGTATGTATTAACCATAGTCATTAATTTAAAATCTGAAGACTATAGCTGAAGATGCACGTGCCCCTGTGTGAAGGCATTTCGTTCGTCTGATGATCGATTTGTCTCAACGCAGGGGTCTTTATGAGTGTCAGGGGAACTTCTGTTTTCTTGCCCTGAGGCGAAATATTAGAACCTAGTGCCTTTTGTATTCCTGTAAGTTCATCTGTCTTACTAACAATATTTTTTAAGTCTGTGTGTATACTAACTGTTGGATCAAGATGTCCGCAAAAAAAAGATTGAATTGAATTAATACGCAGACAAAAACTAAGGTAATAATTATGAAGAGAAAAAATCTTAACAAACACTATCTTCGCTTCCAATGTGATACCACCCTAAAAATCTTGCTATAAAATCATACACAACACAATACAGCTTCCTGCAAGCTAATGTTGCCTGTAATATTCCCTTTACCAATAACAATAATAAAAATTGAATTGTTATAAAGGTTACCTACATTAAAATCTCTTTATTTACGCACTAGTTCGGTAATGTGCCCTTTGCATTGAAAATCTGCTCGCAAGTGTCGGTGAAAGCTTTGTATTGTCGTGTTTAATATTTTATGTGGGTTGTGTTTCCTTGTCATGACTTTATTATCGCATTCTTGGGTCTGATCTGAATATTCCGTGTTGCTTTTAGACATACAAGCTTTAAAGATTGAGACTTAAAGAACTTACAGCTTTTCTTATTTTAAAGATTTATTGACAGCATGCATGCTTTAACTTGCTTAAAGAAGCACATGTGACTAAAAGAGTGATGGATCTGAATGTTGATAGACGGAAAGCGAGAGGAAGGCCAAAGAAAAGATGGATGGATTGTGTAAGGAATGATATGAAGTAGAAAGGAGTAAATGATGCCGTGACGTCTGACAGGGGAGAATGGAAGAAGAAAACGTGTTGCGTCGACCCCAAATAGAATGGGACAAGGGCAGAAAAATGATGATGCTTTAACTTGCTTATCCATCAAAATATCTCACTGCGACATTTTTATATGTCACATAAAATACTTAGCTAAGATATGGGCCTTCTCGTGGACTGCAGAGGTTTTATAACATTTAGCAAACCTTAACACGTTCCGTGCGCCATTTTCAAAGAACTTTCAGCTGGTGCTTTGGAGGCCTAAAATATCTCGAAACTAACCTACCCTTTGGTGCGTTTGAGACCTAATGGGTCTCTTAAAGATACAATTTTCTCTTAAAGAACTACACGTTAGATCCTCCCGCAAGGAGTGAAACAACACGATTATATTCAACGCACAATACAAAAGTCTTGCAAGAGATCTGATAGATCTCGTAAAGCAACGAACGTGTTAAAGCATACAGGTTGTTTTCCAATGACGTTCCTATAGGTACTCAAATTGTTTAAATAGAGAATATATATACTTGTTGTTTGCAAGTAAACCGCTAACTTTACTTTTTAACCGACGAAAAAAAGGTGGTTGTCACTTTGACATGTATATTTTTTTATGTATGACCACGCATATGTTTTTGTCTAACATTTTGGTACTCTAATTTACTTACTGTTAATTTATTTATTTTAAACTAAAAATTAATGCTATCTATAGCCTGAAACACAGGTCCAACATAGTTCTGGCAAATAAACAGCTGTGCTCTATTGATTTTTAAGATAATTTATTTTATTGTAGTTTAGGTGCCCCCAATCTATAAATAAACGATTTTTTTTTTAAATAGACATGTAAATAAGTCAAAAATAAGTAAATACTCAAACATAGCGTGCAACCTTTACAGTAACAATTTAGTGGAAGATATCTGTAGCTTTGCTTTTTTTTAATATTCTATTTTTAAAATTTTGTGCGAATTTTACAATCATTCTTCGTTTCTTCTTTCTTTCCATAATATCGATCTCTAGGCCCGCCACTGCGTCAGACTAGTTTGAGGCTATGATTTACATTTAATAATGACTACCTTTTGCCCGCGGCTTCGCTTGCGTTAAATTCGGGGTAAAACAGTTCCCCTTTAATGATTTGCAGGTACCTGCTACCTGCAGTTTTTTCCCTTGCCCCTTGATTTGTAATAGCAACGCTAAGCAAATGATAAATGATGTTTATTTTGCAAGTAGGTTTTCACAAACACTTTTACACGTCTTTTTTTAAAAACTAGATGAGGCCGGTGTTTCGTACCCGACTACTCTGAGAAGAAACAGCCGAAACAAACTCAGAGGTCATAGTCTCTTTTAAAGTCCAGACAAAAAATCTTGGTCAACTTACATGAGGACTATGCAGATTAGTGTCTGAAGTGGTCTTTTTAAGAAAAAACCACACAGATTGAGTAGACCTGTCCAGTCAGTGCAAGCATTTGTCAGTTATCGTGTAGCTCGACTCATAAGCTTTCCCTTTTCTTCCCTCTTTCTCCCTCACATCAAACTTTTTTTGAAAAAAATAGCCTATGTCCGTCTCCTGGTTCCCAACTATCTCTGTACCAAAATTGATCAAAATCGGTTTAGCCAAAAAAGCGTGAAGAGGTAACAAACAAACTCACTTTCGCTTTTATAATATTAGGTAGACATTATTTTGCAGTTCACCCTGTAAATTACAACAAAAAGATAACACATTTTGACACTAACTAATTATAAAGTCTTGATACACGACGCCCATTAACGCCTATAAATTATTCAATTATTTAAATGTAACTCCTATGCAATTATCTCGGTACATTATGTTATGGAGGCCAATGCCTTAATTTATAATTTTTCAACACTAGTGTGTAAATGTGGCGCCTCTTGGATAGGCACTTGTTTTTTTTGTTTACGCATGCATATTTTTGTGAGGTGGTTTAAAAGTTTTAAAATTATTGCATTATGAACTCTGTATTGTCAAGTGTCTCATTAGTCGATTGGACGATCACTTTACGCCGAGGCAAAGTGTTGTTTGGTTTTTAAAGTGAAACTTTTATTATATCGTCTCAAACTTTCTTGTCTGTGTGTTGCATGTCGCGTGACGGCAGCGTGACGGTCGACCGCGGAGTAGGGACGTCTAAATGTCTACAAAGTGAAAAAAAAAAACGCTTTTACCGTGGTTTCATAAACCACACAATCCTTTTTTCTTAAGGAATGCTTTCCACGGAGTCTAGATTTGTGCCCCAGTTTTTGGTAATACCTAGTTATGTTTTAAATATTACTGGCGAAATTTGGGTGAACTATTCGTCACACCTCTGCTAAATTAAAAAAAAAACATTTATTTCCGATAACAAGATCCATATTAAAAACACATTAACCTCTCAAGGACCGCCATTATTTACGTCAACTATCCGTCAAGCACCGTTGGGCGGGCTCTTATCGTAAGCGTAATCTGATTTTAAGACTTATCTTTACTACAAATACAGTTTTAAATCGGTCGGGGTTTGGTGGCACAAATTTGTGCCAGGCGGGGCTCAACGGTAATACTTGTTTTCTGGCACGTTTTTGTGCCACTGGGGCTCTAGAGGTAAAAACAAAAAATAATATCAAAACTATCCGTCAAGCACCGTGGGGCGGGCTCTTATCGTAAGCGTAATCTGATTTTAAGACTTATCTTTACTACAAATACAGTTTTAAATCGGTCGGGGTTTGGTGGCACAAATTTGTGCCAGCGGGGCTCAACGGTAATACTTGTTTACTGGCACGTTTTTGTGCCACTGGGGCTCTAGAGGTAAAAACAAAAAATAATATCAAAACTATCCGTCAAGCACCGTGGGGCGGGCTCTTATCGTAAGCGTAATCTGATTTTAAGACTTATCTTTACTACAAATACAGTTTTAAATCGGTCGGGGTTTGGTGGCACAAATTTGTGCCAGCGGGGCTCAACGGAAATACTTGTTTACTGGCACGTTTTTGTGACACTGGGGCTCTAGAGGTAAAAACAAAAAATAATATCAAAACTATCCGTCAAGCACCGTGGGGCGGGCTCTTATCGTAAGCGTAATCTGATTTTAAGACTTATCTTTACTACAAATACAGTTTTAAATCGGTCGGGGTTTGGTGGCACAAATTTGTGCCAGCGGGGCTCAACGGTAATACTTGTTTACTGGTACGTTTTTGTGCCGCTGGGGCTCTAGAGGTTAAAACAAATATCAAATCAAAAATGAATGAAATGAAGTCGGTTAAAAATGATTAACACTTCAGGGTTTTTTTTAATCTTTATTTATTTAAAGGGCTTTTACCTTACAAAGGTATATCAGCCTCATCCTACCCTAATCTAACTAACTATTACCCTATTTAATAAACCTTAATTAAGTATAACATTATTGCCTAAGCGAGGGAGATGGTGATGCAGCAACCATTTTATAAATCAATATCGCCTCTTTCGCACTAAGTATAGATAGTATTTTTTCGGATGGGAAATCATCAAATAACTTCCCCCGCCCTGGGTGGAGCGGGGGAAGTGTCAGACTTGTACTGACAAAAACCCACCCATGTTCTTTCTATTGCCCTTTACGTTCTGGAGCCGCGGTATCTCTTTCGAACAACCCGCAACCCCGGCAGGCGGTGGCCCTGGCAGGCCCCTCTGCTTTGCTGATATCTCTTTGAGGCGCGCGTGGAACACTAACGCGCCGTCGACACGGCCTGTCGCCAACAGACGGACGGACGGTGAGCTACCCATTACTCACCGTCCACAGGCCCGCATCTATCGAGTCGTCTCGCGGTGTCTCCCGCGGGTATAGATCAGATAGGTAGTATTCGAATGAAAACTCCAAAATCAAACACATTATTTTTTAACTCCCGCATCTCGCTCTCTGTCCTCTGTTCTTTTCACATTCCATTATATCCACGCCAATAGGATAGTTTAAAAAAAATGTTAAACATTTTTTTTTTTTAAATTATTCGATTCTGTCCTGTCTTTTAAATTATTCGAAAATAAGGGACACAATTTTTTTTATTTGTAAATTAGACCAAACATTACAAAGATATAGGTAGCCCATTAAAATTACGTGTGACGTCACGCGTTGGTGCAAAGATATAAACCATTAAAGTTGAGTGTGACGTCACGCGTTGTTGCATTTTTTCGCAACGAGTGACGTCACACGTACAAATAAAAAAATACAATATGTCCCTTATTTTTAAATAATCTAAAAGAGGGACTTAATAGAATGTAATTACTTTGATCCTGAAAACTACCCTATTAGGCTTTTTTCATAAATAATGCAAATTTCCTAGATGGAAAATGTCCAGAACGTAATCTATGCGCCAGAACCACATACGACCTTTTTAACTGACCTTCAGGGAGGCGTGACGTTCCGCTGTAATAAATTTAAAAAAAAACTCTTCACAACCATATTAAGCCACTTAAATATCATTACACTGTACCTATATCTTCAACATGACTCCTATCTTATTTATGATCCCAAAATAAGAAATTATCATAAATTAATGACAAAGTAAAGTGCGCCATAAATTAAGGAAATGTTTTAATAATTCATTCTTGTAGAGTGTTTTCTTGTTTTTTTGATAAGGTTATCAAAATAAGCTTTCGGTTGTGTGGTACATACAAACGCACCTAAAGCCTATACGGAACCCTTTTTTTGTGGATAGGAAATCATCAAATAACTTCCCCCGCTCTGGGCGGAGCGGGGGAGAGTGTCAGACTTGTACTGACTAAAACCCACCCATGTTCCTTCTATTCCCCTTTACGTTCGGGGGCCGCGGTATCTCTTTCGAACAACCCGCAATCCCGGAACCTATACTGAAGCCTGTATTGCGGATCTCTCATTGAAAAAATATATAAAATATATAAAAACCGAAAACACATAATTTTTTTTAATACTTTTCCCCACACTAGAAATTTCTCCTGTATCGTGGGTGCGTTTACAAACATTTAAACTCACTTACACAAACAGCCAGACCCGAAACAGCATCTGTTAGCCAAACAAATATTTGTTCTATGCGGGGATCGAACCAACAAGACCCAGCGCAGCAGTCGATCGCTCAGCCACTGCGCCAAACGTGTCGTCAGAACGGAAAAGTATTTATTGACTAGCTGCGCCCCGCGATCTCACTCGCGTGGTGATAGAATATATCTTAATTTTTATATCTATATTTGATTTTTATATCCAATTGTAACCTATGTGTTATTCTGGTGTATACGCTATATTATTGTTAAGTTTCATTAAAATCCATTCAATAGTTTTTGCGTGAAAGAGTAACAAACAGCCATACATCCATACAAACTTTCACGTTTATAATAATATATAGTAGGATAGCGGGACTAGCGGGCGCCCGCGGCTTCTCCCGCGCGATGTTCGAAAAAAAAGTATCCTATGTGTTATTCCAGACTATAATCTACCTCTGTGTCAAATTTCATCAAGATCCATTCTGCCGTTTTGACGTGGAAGAGTAACAAACATCCATAAATCCATCCATCCATTCATCCATCCTCACAAACATTCGCATTTATAATATTACTAGCTTTGGCCCGCGGCTTCGCTCGCTTTAAATTCGGGGTAACACAGTTCCCCTTGCGCCTTATTGATTTGTAATAGCAACGCTAAGTTTTCCCTTTTCTTCCCTCTTTCTCCCTCATATCCCAATTTTTTTTTAAATTAGCCAATGTTCGTCTCCTGGTTTGCAACTATCTCTTTACCAAAATTCATCAAAATCGGTTTAGCCATTAAAGCGTGAAGAGGTAACAAACAAACAAACTCACTTTCGCTTTTATAATATTAGTAAGGATATAGTAGGATGTATCAACGTGTGTAACGATGGCTCAAATGTTAGTAGGTACATAGTTAGGTATTCGATCGACGAAGTAAGCATTACGCTAAGTATATTTTTAAATAGCTCCCTACTCTAGAAATTGCCCAATCACATGACCTACACTTCTGTCTATCATTTCGAGTATAACAGCCGTGATGATACGCTGCAGCTAAAATTATTAAACGGTTTTAAAACTTGCACAGTTATTATAAAATATTTGTGATTGCAGTTGACGCCGACATAATTGATAAGTTTCATTTAATATGTAGCAATTCAGTTATAAAAAACGCCAATTATTGCCGCCGTTAATGTACATGTATGTATACATAGTAATTATTTCTTGTTATTCTTGAGTGAGTTATTAGGCTTGTTAGTGGTTAATTACTTTATTTTTGAAGCAGAATTAATGTTTTGTAAACATTTTTAAATGTTTCCCCACAATGTCCGTCTCCAGGGTCGTAACTATCTATGTACCAAAATTCATCAAAATCGGTTTATCCCTTTAGGCGTGAAGACGTAACAAACAAACATACAAACTCACTTTCGCTTTTATTAGTAGTAAGGATACTTTCATATTGCATTTTTTATGTGTCCGTCTGTTCGTTCTAATAAATCTCCAAAATTGCTAGACCGATTTTGTTTTTATTAGCAAAAAGCTGATATAATAAGGAGTAACTGAGGATTTATTAAAAGCAAAGGATTTGGGTTCCAAAAAAAAAGAAACAATGAAATTGTAAAGAAATATTATTTTCATAATTATTTCTCGCGGATGATGGTCAAGGGCAACAGCTTGTAGCTATATTACCAGCCGGCGCTCACTGCTTCACCCGCGTGATTTCGAAAAAGAGGATCCTATGTGTTATTCCAGGCTATAATCTACCTCTCTGCCAAATTTCATCAAGATCCATTCAGCCATTTCGACGTGAAACAGTAACAAACATCCATCCATCCTCAAAAATATTCGCATTTATAATATAAGTAGGATTAGTGGTAGTTAGTTAGAAGCAAATCAGACTTTGATTTTTCAGTTTAAGTAGTTAAATATCAGAGAAAATCGGCGCCGAAAAATAATATCTACAATACACACCCGCTCTTCAACAAACCGGTAAAATAACACGCATTCTTCAACGCATATATTAACATGCATTATACAGTAATATCTGTGCCTTGTCAGTTAGCGCTGAATGTCAAGGGCTCTGATTACGACTTCGAGTTTTTAAATCCTTACTAATATTATAAAAGCGAAAGTGAGTTTGTTTGTTTGTAACGTCTTCACGCCTTTAATGGCCAAACCGATTTTGATGTATTTTGGTACAGAGATAGTTGGGACCTTGGAGACGGACATAGGCATAAAAAAGGGGAGAAAAGGGGAGAGAAAGATTTTTTTTTCGATTATCACGCGGGTGAAAGTTTGCGTTAGCCCAAAGTAGCTGCGCCACGCGGACGAAGTCGCGGGCGGAACCTAGTATCCTTACTAATATTATAAAAGCGAAAGTGAGTTTGTTTGTTTGTTACCTCTTCACGCTTTAATGGCTAAACCGATTTTGATGAATTTTGGTACAGAGATAGTTGGGACCCTGAAGACGGACATAGGCTAAAAGAAAATGAGAAAAGGGGGAGAAAGAGGGAAGAAAAGGGGTGAGAAAGATATTTTTTTTTCGATCATCACGCGGGTTAAAGTTAGCGGTAGCCCAAAGTAACTATGCCACGCGGACGAAATCGCGGGCTAAAGCTAGTCTTGAATAAGTCTAGTTGCATACTGAGATTGGATTACGTATCTAGGAGTAGGGTTAGAAAACAGGCAGACCATTTATTTCATCAACACGCTTTAAGATTTATATGTACTAAGCAGGTTTCCTGACCAAGAATCAACAATCCGAAGGAATGATAGGTATAAAAAATTCTGAGTGAAGCCCAAAAAGATGTTCGAAAGAGATACCGCGGCCCCGGAACGTAAAGGACAATAGAAGGAACATGGGTGGGTTTTAGTGAGTACAAGTCTGACACTCCTCCCCCGCTCCACCGAGACTGCGGGAAGTTTTTTGATGATTTCCCTTCCGCAAAAAAAAACGTCCAAAAACCAACTGGCCAACTCTTTCATAAACTGTTTTTTGATAAGAGTTTTAATGTTATGTTTGACGATACGGTTGGCGCAGTGGCTAAGCGTTTAACTGCTACGCTACGTGTCCCGGGTTCGATCCCCACACGGATATTTATGATGATATTTGTATGACCTACAGGTAGTTGTTTCGGGTCTGGCTGTTTGTGTATGTGAGTTTAAATGTTTGTAAAACTCACCCACGATACAGGAGTAATTCCTAGCGTGAACAACGTTTTTTTTTTAAATAAAAATAGTACGTCCGTACTATTCAATGGGCAACTGACCGGGGGCCTAAGACTGCTATTACAATGGTGTCAGAATGGTCGATCACTGATCGCATAATGATTGATTTTGACAAGTTTAGTATGTTAGTATGCGATCAGTGATCGACCATTCTGACACTATTGTAATAGCAGACTTAGGCCCCGGGACTGTTGCTTTATTTTGTTTTTTGACATTAAAAAAAAAGTGCCTGTAATGATCTAATTGAAATAAATGCTTTGAATTTGAATGTCAATGTATCCTTCATCCAGCCGATTGCGAGTCAGACTCAGAGTCATCGAACCGAGGGTTCCGTACAAACTTCTGACATAAACGGCCATATCTTTTGACTACGTAGACTTAGAGGTTTGATTTTCTCACAGCTCTAAGGGACTACAGACTTGAGTATATGATTTTAATTTCAACTCGATAACTGTACGCGTTCCCGAGATAAAGAGCCTTGACAGACCGACAGACAAACGGACTACGAAGTGATCCTATAAATAGGTTCAGTTTTTTCCTTTTGCGGTTCTGAACCCTAGTTTTTTTAGCTCACAAAACAGGATTCAGTCACTCAATGTAGCAACAGTTGCCGAGAAAAGTTGCCTAGTATGCGCCCACTTTATACCAAGAAATCAACTTACATAGCAATTCCAATCGTATTGTAATTCTTATATCAATAAATCCTTACTATCCTTATCCTTACTAATATTATAAAAGCGAAAGTGAGTTTGTTTGTTTGTTTGTTTGTTACCTCTTCACGCTTTAATGGCTAAACCGATTTTGATGAATTTTGGTACAGAGATAGTTGGGAACCAGGAGACGGACATAGGCTATTTTTTGATAAATTTATTTTTTGATAAATTTATTTTTTGATAAATTTATTTATTAATTTTCTTTATCGATAAAATTATTTATTGATATTTTTTTATTGATAAATTTATTTATTAATAATAAAAAAAATATTGATTAACTAGCTTTTGCCCGCGGCTTCGCTCGCGTTAAATTCGGTAGCGCCTTATTGATTTGTAATAGCAACGCTAAGTTTTCCCTTTTCTTCCCTCTTTCTCCCTCACATCCCACTTTTTTAAAATAAAAGTTAGCCTATGTCCGTCTCCTGGTTCCCAACTATCTCTGTACCAAAATTCATCAAAATCGGTGTAGCCATTAAAGCGTGAAGAGGTAACAAACAAACTCACTTTCACTTTTATAATATTAGTAAGGAAGTAAGGATATTACGAGTATATAAGTAAGGATTCTTTATTATCTAATTTTCATATCCAGTGATAAGAGTGGCTATTATACAGCGTGCGGAACTGCTGGGCACAGCTATTATAAGGTCATACAAAATACTACTATTTTTTTTTCGGTTGGTAAATCACCAAATAACTTTTTCTGTTCTGGGCGGAGCGTCTGTTCCGGTGCCGCGGTATCTCTTTCGAACAACCCGAAGCTCGGAAAATACCACCCCTATTCGTTCATATTTAGTTCCCAAAGTGCGACTAGATGGCAGTGTCGTCGAATTAGATCGCGCTATGGTTTCGTTACATAGGGTTCTATAAAGTTTAAAAACGGAAAAATAAGTCTCCAAATGTCTCCGAACCAAGTCTCCAAATCCACTTGGTTGAATGAATTTTTGAATTCAACATAGCAGTCAAAAACTATGTTGATTATTATAGTCTACTAGCTTTCGCTCGCGTTAAATTCGGGGTAACACAGTTGCCCTTTCCTGATTTGCAGGTACCTGCTACCTGTCGTTTTTGCCCTAGCGCCTTTGACAGTCGTTACAGGTAGTCACTGTTCCGAAAGCCTGACAACCAGTTTGTGTGTTACCAAGGGGTATCGCATTATCCAGAACTTACTGGGTTGTGGAGGTCAGATAGGCAGTCGCTCTATGTAAAATACTGATATTCAGCTGCATCCGGTTAGACTGGAAGTCGACCCCAACATAGTAGGGAAAAGGCTAGGCATATGAAATGTGTGATTTTTGCGCGCCAAAATGGAGTGACTTTTATTGTTTACATACTGATTTTATTTTATTTTCATGATGTATTTTATTATTTTTATTGATTTAATCTATTCATTCGTTTGTATTGACATAATGTATTAGATTATTATTGTATTGACATAATGTATTGATTTATTACTGAATCGACCTGATATTTTTACTAATTTATCTGCGACATTGATACTTTTAAATGATTTAATAATTTATATTTTACGTAATTATTTAGACTTTTCTTCTTATTTAAAAAAAAATGTTGTGCCCCATGTGAACTGTATTATTATTATTATTTAAGACTTTGTAAAAACCATGTGCGATGCAACAATAAAAACCCACTCCTGCAAAAAAAAACTGTGGTGATGAGGTCAGATAGGCAGTCGCTCCATGTAAAATACTGGTATTCAGCTGCATCCAGTTAGACTGGAAGCCGACCCCAACATAGTTGGCAAAAGGCTAGGAAGATAATTAAATAAAACACCGTAATAAATTTTCATATGCACATATATTCGTTACAATAATAATATTTTAATAATGTAATATAATTATCTCTTACAACACTATTAAAGCTGGCACATTTTCTTTTGTTTTTATCGCAACGCTAATTTCATGATAATTAAATCATAATAAATAAATTTATTAATAATTCCTTATTACCATAAGTACTTTGACATTAACTAAGGAAAAAATCAAAGGCTTATTCACACTTATATTGCAATTTATAAAATTAAATAAATCTAGTCTTGAAGGCCTATCAGGGGTTAAGCCATTTTTTAACGTATATTTAAAAAAAATGTTTTATACAATCGCAAAAGAAAGGCATGTTTTTTATTTAATTTCCCGGTAAATATCATTGTTACACATCAAATGTCATAAGTTTTTAAAATGACATGGTAGTGAACATTACTTATGACATTTAAAACGGGACATTTTCCATGTTTATCTATTTAATTTGAGTTTCCCATATTTCGGCGCAGTTTTATACGACATGATCACGGATAAATTGTGTGTAAAAGTTTTTTTTTCTAAATGGCATCTCGCAGTTCAACCTGTGAGGTTGTCATCTGCTTAAGCGGGCGTTTCTTGTGCCAAAGTTCCTCGAGAGTAAGGCCATCAGTCAGGACAAAAAAAAAAGCAAAGAGCGACTACACTCTAAGGGCACCCCTTGTGGGGTACGAGCCTCGTCTTAGGGCGTCGCTGGGGGAGGACAGCAAAGGGACATGCTGAATCTGAGTGATAATATTCGGGGAATGGTTTGAAACTACTGGCTCATCCGTCAGTGGCGAATACTCAAACCCAGTGAGCCAATTTAAAAAAAAAAAAAAAAAAACTATTGGCTCAGCATCGCGGGCTGGCTCTAGCAAGGGGCTGTGAACGTTATTGCGAGTGGATTTTTACAAGCAGACAAAACAGTCCATTCTCTTCCTCAGTTTTAAATGTTATAAATAACGTCAAATGATTATACGTGACCAAAAGATATATAATAATATTTGAATATTACTAAAACATTGCATTGATTTCTTTTTATTTTACATATTATATTATAAAATATAAAAATAAAGTTGGGCCTAACGGTATGTTATTTTCAATAAAAGATCTAGAAATAAAGTAATATCTAAATTATACCAAAAACTAAACTATCTATAGTGTATATTTGAACTATGCATTAAGCTTCTTATATTATCCGATATCATAATTCGATAATTTCGTATGTTATCTATGTTTATTGTACTGTTATTTTTTTATAATTACATTAATTAAAACGAGGCGTGCCTTGATTTAAGCAACAAAAATACGCATTATTGTGCCTTTTAAATAATGCCGACTTAGTTCGTATCAATAGGTCTATATTTATTTATATAATATATAAAATTCTCGTCTCGCTGTGTTTGTTATCAAACCTCTCCTCCAAAACGGCTAGACTGATTTGTATGAAATTTTGTGTGCATATGGTCTGAAAATCGTCTAATATTTATTGTACATACCCATAGGAGAGGTGCTGAGCAGCGACTGAACCACAGCTTGTTTACTTAAATAATTTGTTTTTGTAATGAAGAATGACGTTTGCAAAATTATCCTCGATGTAAAAGGCAGAATTTAATGCATTGCCTCGTTAAAAGTAATAAAATTATAAAACAACAGTACCTTTTATACCTTTTATACTTTAGAATCCAGGCAAAAAAGGCGTACGTACACACGACGGCACATCAACTTACACGAAACCATTTTAACCTGATCTCTCTACTACGGTGTGCGATCCGTAGTAGAGAGATCAGGTTATAATAGTTTAGAATAGGTTGACCTGCCGTCGTGTGTACATACAGAAATAAACTCACGCCTTTTTCCTGTGATCTCAGAAACAAACATATTATAAAGGTCTCAATTATATCTATCTTATATTAATCTTGTATATCTTAATCTTATCATACCACAAAGCATTCTTCAATTTGAAATATAACAAGAAAAACATAAATATATGTAGGTCTTAAACAGCCAAATTTTACTATTACCTCCCTTTTCAAAACAATGCGACTATTATTTTTCAATAAATTAATAAGTATCAAATTTTATGATTTTTAATTTACATCGCATGGTTTTGCAAAGGTAGATGAATCATCTTAAAAGAGCGAAGATTGAAACAGTGAGTTTGAAATAATTTTCTTGGCAAGAATATTGTTTCAAACTCTGTTTCTATAGAATAACGTTAGCTAGAAATAGTACAACAAATATAATTTAAAAGAAAGATTCATAGTGATGTGTTACTATTATTTAGAAAAAATGCTTCTTATTATTCTTGCCCTTGTCCCATCAAAGATGAGGCCAGTGTTTCGTACCCGACTACTGAGAAGAAACAGCTGAAAAGAACGGTCAATGTCCAGACAAAAATCTTGGTCAACTTATATGACGACTATCGCCCGATTCCAACAAACAAAAAACGATTCGTTTTGCTTACGGATAGTGGTATTTTGAAATAAGTTCTATGAGACGTATGTCAAAATACTACTATCCGTAAGCAAAACGAATCATTGTTTGTTTATTGGAACCGAGCGTATGCAGATTAGTGTCTTTTTAAGAAAGCACCGCACAGATTGAGTGAACCTGTCTAGTCAGTGCAAACATTTGTCAGTTATCGTGTAGCTCGACTCATAACTCAAGGAGCTCAACGACACGATGAACAATTCCAAAAACACGATATTTGTGTAGATCGCTTATAGCATAAGCTAAAACTGGTTTCGGTTCTTATCAATTTCAATATTCTAAAAAAAATACGATTTACCCTTATCCCTGCCTACATAACGTAAGTTTCCAATCATTCTTTTAAAATAAAAAAAAATAATAAAATTTCTTTTAAAAATAAGATTCATATGTAGTGACGTGTGTTACTATTATTAAAAAAATTGCTTGTTCTTGCCTTTGTCTCATCCTATTTGGGGTCGGTGCAACACGTACAACGTTTTTTTTTTCTAAACTCCCTTGGCTGACGTCACGGCATCATTTACTCCTTTCTCCTTCATATCATTCCTTACACAATACATCCATCTTTTATTTGGCCTTTCTCTCCCTCTACATCCATCAACATTCATATTTATCACTCTTTTAGTCATATGTGCTTTGTCTCTCCTCATGTCCACACCAAGACAAATGATTCCCTTTTTTTATTTCAGTAACAGGTGCAATTTTCAAACTTCCACTAATATACTCATTCCTTACTTTATCCATTCTTGTCACTCCACACTTCCATTTCAACTTTGTCATCTCCGCTACATGAAATCGTTTTTCCGTATTTTTTACAGCCCAGCATTCTGACCCATACAGTACTACAGGTCTATTTAGAAAAAGTGTAATCCTTACTATCCTTACTAATATTATAAAAGCGAAAGTGAGTTTGTTTGTTTGTTTGTTACCTCTTCACGCTTTAATGGCTAAACCGATTTTGATGAATTTTGGTACAGAGATAGTTGGGAACCAGGAGACGGACATAGGCTATTTTTATTAAAAAAAAGTGGGATGTGAGGGAGAACGAGGGATGAAAAGGGAAAACTTAGCGTTGCTATTACAAATCAATCAGGCGCAAGAGCAAAAACTGCAGGTCTGCTTGGTGTGTTATACCGAATTTAACGCGAGCAAAGCCGCGGGCGAAAGCTAGTAATATTATAAAAGCGAAAGTGAGTTTGTTTGTTACGTCTTCACGCCTAAATGGTCAAACCTATTTTGATGAATTTTGGTACAAAGATAGTTGGGACCCTGGAGACGGACATAGACTAATTAAAAAAGAAGTGGTATAAGTGGGAGAAAGCGGGAAGAATAGGGGAGAGAAACATATTTTTTTTAAAGTTTTAAAGTTAGCGTTAGCCCAAAGTAACTATACTATGCGGACGAAGTCGCGGGCGGAAGCCAGTAAGGTTATAACTACAATTCTTTACATATAAATAAACCTCGTGTTTGTCAATATAATTTAATGTCCAAGTGTTTAATATCGTATGTGTTGTGATAATTAGACTGTTGAGAAAGCCACCTTATACCAGTGCATGGATGTATCTTATAAAACAGTGCCAAAAGTATTTTATTTTTAACAAACTGTTACCAAAACGACCTTGAATGAAAACTAGAGGATTTCAGAAATCCTCTGCTGATCTCTATTTCTGAAATTTTTTTTAGCTTCTTATGTGGAAGAAATGTGTACAAGCATAAAGGACATTAACGAAATTCTATTTAATAAGGTTCCGATTTTTTCTTTTGAGGTTAGTCGGGTTTCATACCCTAATAAGGTTTGAAAACTGTCTTGTATAAAAATTGCTTTCCACGAGGCACAGAATTCACATCACTATGACCTTTCAAAACTAAACTCGAATAATTCACAACTTTTACATAGAGTGTACTGAATGGATATGCTACACATTAATACTAAAAGCACCAACACAAATACAGACAAACAGTGGTGCAGTTAATAAATTATAAAACATATTTACATTTATCGCGATCAACATCCTTATGTACCTACTATAATATTATAAAAGCGAAAGTGAGTTTGTTTGTTACGTCTTCACGCCTAAATGGCCAAACCGATTTTGATGAATTTTGGTACAAAGATAGTTGGGACCCTGGAGGCGGACATAGGCAATTTTTTTTAAAAGTGAGAGAAGGGGGAAAAGAGAAAAAAAGCCCAAAATAACTATGCCATGCGGACGAAGTCGCGGGCAGAAGCTAGTAACTATATAATTTTGATACGGTTTAGTTAGTAATTTTTGCCTCGAATTCAGTAATAGTTACTCAAACCGAGGCAAAAGTACTTTTAGCGAGGCACAGATTTTGCTCATTTCAAGGCATGTTGATCGCGATTCAAAACTAACTCCTGTTCTGCGATGGCGCTATATTTATACTAAATAGATCTATTCTGTTTTTCCTATAAATGGATAAAATCTCCTATAGAAAAATATTTACAAAAATGCTGGCGTAGGAATTTAGGACGTATCCATTTCTTCTTGGCACAACATTGATATAATTTATTAATTTAAATTTCTCCAAAGTTGAATTTTTGAGTTATGCTTATTTAATATGAACTTAAATGTAGGTACTTATATTATTGTGCCAAAATGTTTGGTTAGGTTACTTTTCAAATCATATTAAAATTGTAATAATTTATTGACTAAAAACTAAAACTGTGAATGCCATACTTACGACAAAGCTTCAACATTTTCACGACACAAAATTTACATTTAACACGACATTCATTTTTCATTTAAAATGAATAAATTGTTATGTCAGTACATTTTTCACATTTAAAAGCCATTAAATATTTTATACTAAATTAAATACAACACATTGATAATGTCTTAAATATTTTAAACATTTTATAACAGTTAGTTTAATATTTTCATATTTATAAACATAATCGTTCGCTTACAATATTTTACAATTACATTTAAGTTTACATTTAATACGGAAAATTATCATTTCTATAAATAAATGGTACGTATAATAAAATGCACGAAAGTCAATAATTTAATAAATAATATTTATGATTAATTAAAAGTTAGTACCTAGATTTCAAAATTATCTGTGTTTACTACATGACTTTTGAACTAATATTACTTAAAACAGAATAATAACAAACATCTAAATAATTATATTTCATACATCTCAACACACGTATAATATTTTTCATATTCAATTTGTTTATTATATTTCTGTATCTTTAATAAATGATATTTTTCTTTCATTTAATTCCTTTTACGGTTCATTTAATTTGAATAAATATGACTCATTAACATAGTTTTGAGTACCAGTATATTTTGGTCTCGTTACTTTGGCATTTCTTTCAAATAGTATTGCAGATTTCATTTGGCTTTATTACAAAGTAATATTATTTTGTTATTTTTGTTACAATTAAACTTGTAAAAACTTCATTCTTGATGCAAGATTGACTTCAATTGAAGTGAGATTCAAAGTATTCCATTTAAAATTAACATGATGATGTATAGAAATAAAATATACATGTAATATTTTTCGGCACGTCAATTTCATTTAATTTCAATAATTTATTGGACTTTATATGTAGATAATATATTATGTTTTACATATAAATATATCTATAAATGTATATATTTATGTCTAATATAGCAAAAATGGACGTTAGGGTTTCTGCTAGAGCATTTCTCACTAATAGAAGATGCTGCATTCAAGATATCAGACGTCGTTTTTAGGAAATGTGAGTTTTAAATACTTCACAGACTCTTAGTTCAGGAAAGGAGCTAAAGATGCATAGGTACAAGGCTTATGAGTAAAAGAATAATAATTGTGTTTTAACCTTAATGAGTGGTCTTATGCTGGCATTACACGACTCACCCTTGTCTCTAATTGATCGAATCAACCAAATCTGTCAGCGTGACATCTGTCAAATTGCTTACAGTTTGTTTTTTTTGTTTTTTGGCAGTTGTAGAATGTTTGTGCCAATTTTGGGAAAAGTTCTTACAGTTTGTTTGAACAGTTAAGTATTACATTTGCAATATGAACTCCTTAATGATTTACTTTTATAACCTTGAACAGTTTACTCAACTTTTGTGTCTGCTATACCTAAAAGAATAATTACCAAAATCGGATCACAAGCCGCCATTTTGTTATTTAAGTGTTAAAAATCATTTTGACAAGTTGTAAGCGTGTTCAAGGGTTTCATAGCCAGCAGAACCAAATAAGAAAGTTTTAAGTTTACTTGAAGATTATAAAGAGAATCATGGTATATTTTAGGCTACCATATTGAACACTTGGTAAGTCTCTTCATCATTAAGATATCTTATATTCTCGATGGACTAGTCTATGGATCTCTGAAATGAAGTCCTTTGACAGTTATTTTACCTCTGTCAGCAATTCAATAATAACCAAACGGAAATTAAATCACTATAATTTTGACAGACTTCATCACAGTCAGGGTAACTTCAACCTTATTTCTACAACTACAAAGGTTAAACTTTTGCCAGACTTGGCGTAAAATAAAAGTGTTATAGATTTTAACTATTAAAAAAAACATTCTGAGGGTCTAGATAAAGTGACAACGAAGATAGAAACGTCTAAAATGTATTACAGTGACATAAGCAATCGAAAAGTGTCTATACAGTATGACCGCTTGAAGTTTGCAGTGCAAGGTGGCGCTGCTTGTCAAGTAAAATGCATCGATATGTCAAATTTGGTGCATTTTATTTTAGTTCCGTGTTTTCCCGTCTGCACAAATAAGTTGGTCGATGTTAAAATACTTTTTGAAAACGATTGTCATTTGCCTAGAATCTCAGGGATGTAAAGTAGTATCGTTTTTCATACGATTATTGTACTTTATAAGAAGGGGTTTAAGCATATAAGCATCATTAATAATAAATAGATTTATATTTGCTTGGTAAATATATACCTAACGATTTAGGTTTGTTGCTCAAAATGTTTTCAATTCCATGTAAGAAAATACGAAATATTTTCTATTAATTTGTAGGTACGTAAAATGTATTTTTTTGTATCAAATCTTTGTCAGAAAATACGTGAATTTTGGCCTTATTAAATATAATTGGTTGATTATTATTTCTATTTAAACTTTGTTTCAAAATGAATGGGTTGGATCAACCATTTGATTGTTCAATCAACTGACTGTATATTTACCGGGGTGTACTTATGTTGCATCAATCAGGTCGTCAATCAAATGATTGAAAAACTTCAAAAAGTTAACAACGAAAATGAATTCGCTCAAATCATTGAAATGTTGTCAATTATACAGTTCTTAATTTAAAAGAGTAGGTACAATACTTTCGTACAATAAATCCTTATATAAGATTGATAAATCAATGAATAGATGAACAAGACGTGAACAGTTCTAATCTGGTTGTACACCAAACGATTGATAAATCTTAAGATTGAATTGTAAGTTAGCAATGAGTGAACAGTTTGAAGAATCCCCGCCCTTTCTCGGGAGCAGGACCCATCAGCATTGGTACTTGGTTCTTATGAGTAATCGTTATCTGGAAGAGAAATATATTATTATTTACTTAATATTTAGTTTAAAACACGCAAGAATTTATTGTATAAGTGTTTTTGCGGACTATGCAGATAGCTGCATAGTTTGCAAAATCCATACTAATAATATAAAAGTTAAGTTTTCCCTTTTCTTCCCTCTTTCTCCCTCAATTCTCACTTAAAAAAATACGCTATGTCCGTCCCCGGGGTTCCAACTATCTCTGTACCAAAATTCACCAAAATCGGTTTAGCCATTTAGGCGTGAAGACGTAACAAACAAACAAACTCACTTTCGCTTTTATAATATTAGTAAGGATTGTGGACAAATTGAATCTCAATAAAAGAGATGTGTAGGTACACATGGACGAAATGAAACATGATCGCGTGACGTATGCAAGATGTATGAAGGTGTGTGTAGAGACTGCTTCGTCCCGTCAAGTAAGTTGCCATATTATAATTTCAAATAAATAATGAATACTGTTTAAGCGTTGACAAACAACGTCAAATCGCCAGTCTCTTTGGAACTCTACCAGGTGACAGCATTGATGCGGACTGTAAGGCCTGACATCCTTCTATTTACTTCCTACTCATCATCTGCCTAGCCTTTTCCCAACTATGTTGGGGTCGGCCTCCAGTCTAACCGGATGCAGCTGAATATCAGTATTTTACATGGAGCGACTGCCTATCTGACCTCCACAACCCAGTTAATACTGGGCAATACGATACCCTTTGGTAAGACTGGTTGTCAGACTTTCGGAACACTGACTACCTGTAACGACTGTCAAAGATCTACAAATGACAGCCGGGACCAACGGCTTAACGTGCTTTCCGAGGCACGGAGGAAACTCGGTATGTAACGGGTGGTCACCCATCCACAGACCAACCTAGGCAAGCGCGGCTTAACCTAAAGATCGACCCGAGCGGCTTCTATTATTTAGCCACGAGCTCCTATTTACTTCCTACTATAATATTATAAATGCGGACGTCAAAACCGCTGAACGGATCTTCATGAAATTTAGCACAGAGGTAGATTATAATAGTCTGGAATAATACATAAGATACTTTTTTTTTCGATATCACCCGGGCGAAGCCGCGGGCACCAGCTATCCTACTTCCTACTAATATCCTAATTACTACTAATATCCTACTTCCTACAATCCTACTATATAATATTATAAATGCGAATGTTTGTGAGGATGGATGTATGGATGTTTGTTACTATTTCACGTCAAAACGCTATAACGGATCTTGATGAAATTTAGCACAGACTGTCAGTCTGGAATAACACATTTTTTTTCGATTTTTCGCATGCGAAGCCGCGGGCGCCAGCTATTAATTAGATAAAAATTCGAGTTACCTTGCAAGGAGGCTGCATCCACGGCTCCCCGTCGATTTGCATGGGGAATGTCTTCTTAGTAGTCAACGTGATGGAACTGCACTGCGCTAGCCGTCTGCCTGACGCTCGGAGACCTGGAAAATATAAATGGAACCATGATGGATAAGATAGCAAAGACATTTCGAGTCTAATCAGCGAACGAGCGAGCGTGGAACAAGCGTAGAATAGTTATGAATATTTTTCTTGAGATAATATGAAAAGTCACTGGAGAAAGGACTTAATGACGCCATGATGTCTGACAGGGAAGAATAGATAAAGAAAACGTGCGCTGACCCCAAATAGAATGGGACAAGGGCAGGAAGATGATGATGATTAAGAAAAGTGATTAACATAATTATACAGCTTGCAGATGCAAGACGAAACTAAAACTCTTCGGCAGTGGCCAAAAGTGGTCTGTACAAAATTATAATGTACTTAATGAAGTTTATACTATATTGATACTATATTGACGGGCCTGTTGGTCTAGTGGTTAGTGGCCCTGACTGCTGAGCCGGAGGTCGGGGGTTCGATTCCCACCCAGGACAAACTTTGTGTGATAAGCATGATTGTTTGTTCTGTGTCTGGGTGTGATTTATCTATAATATGTATGTATTTATAAATTATATAAGTATGTAACACAAGCTCTGCTTAGCTTGGGATCAGATAGCCGTGTGTGAGTTGTCCCAAGATATTTATTTATTTATTAAAAAGAATGATTGTTTTATTGTTTTTAGGAATTATTAGAGGAAGTTTTTTTAAGTTGGCGTTTATGGCGGTTATGTCAAAACGCTGACCAAAATTGACCTTGAAAATGCATAATTATTTTGGTTTTTTTAAAAGAACTTTTACTATATGAAAAGTTAATCAAAGTTGTGTGTTAATCGAATTTCATGGTATCGATATGTGATGCGGAGGAATGAAGATAATGTAGGGAGAACATTTTTGAGTATGAATGTTTGCGAAGGATGATAGGAGAAGGTATCTGATGAAATGTCGAGCAATGGTGGAGAATGGAAGAAGAAGGCATTATAATTAACACTTGAAACGGGATATTTACTA
Organism: Ochropleura plecta; assembly: GCA_905475445.1. Lineage (NCBI taxonomy): Eukaryota > Metazoa > Arthropoda > Insecta > Lepidoptera > Noctuidae > Ochropleura > Ochropleura plecta. The sequence goes on along the minus strand of FR997750.1, from coordinate 3,826,983 downwards.
TGTTTGTTATCGTTCGTGGGTGCGTTTACAAACATTTAAACTCACATACACAAACAACCAGACCCGGAACAACTATCTGTAGGTCATACAAATATTTGTTCCGTGCGGGGATAACCCGCGACACGTAGCGCAGTAGTCAAACGCTTAGCCACTGCGCCAACCGTGTCGTCAAATTTTTAATTATTTTTTATTTATTTGCTTGGATTTTCCGATATTTCGGCGATGTTGCAAACGCGTGATCACGGATGAACTGAAGTTATTGCGGGTGGGTGTTTACGAGCAGACAAAACGATCTACCCTCTTTCTTATTCGTTTTGTTGCTTTCGTTACCACTAACACCGTCACTTAGAACTCGATTCTGTTCTCGACACTTAACCGGATTTTGCTATCGACACACAAAACTCACTGTATCAAGTCGCGATCTTTTTTCACTCCTTTTTGGGTTCTTGCATAATTGAACCACTGGATTCCAGGCTCTTACCATTCCTATTCTTACCGTATTAATTATAATTTTAGTAACCATGTCTGTTTAAAGAAGAAGACATGCTGCGCCAACTACATATGAATTGGGACAAGGCTAGGAGAATGATGAGACAGAAATGCAAGAAGTATATTTACCAGTTCTAACTTGTCCCATGTGTAGACAGTTCTCCAGGCCGATTACTTCTATTAACTTGTCACCAATATCTGAAAATATACACAATCATAACTTAAAATCAAGTAGAAGGGGTATGTATTAAGTGTTTATGTACATGCATTTACGCCTGCCGGGGTTGTAGCCTGTTTAAAAGAGATACCGCGGACACGGAATATAAAGGGCAAAAGAAGAAATATGGATGAGTTTTAGTTAGTTGCCGAAACCTAAAAACCGTGGTGACGACTGAGTGTTGGATGATTTTTGAATCGCGCGTTCTTTAATTTAAGTTAGCTGAATAATCGTCACCTTGTTGCGCGTTAGGGAAGCGGCTCCGGCGATGTGCGGCGGAGGAGCCCCACAGGTTGGAGCCCCCGTGCGCGTACGGGATGTTCAGCAGCGCCACGCCCTGCAGCGACGGACCCTTGTTCAGCTCCAGGGACGCGCCGTCGCACTGGGGACGAGCTCATACGTACAGGGTGCATACGAGAACTTCACAAAGCCGTCAACCGTACATCAAACTAAGTAATTCTAAGCAAATACTTAATTATAAATAGTTGAGAAACGACTTTTTTCTTAGTGTGAAAAATCAAGTCTTAAATTGAACTAGTAACTTTGAAGTTACACATTTTACAAACTTGTGGCTGCATTGTATAGTACGGAGGTCGAAAAGGTATAATATAAAGTAAAGTTATAACCTAAAAAAAACTTGTATAAAAAAAAAAAACTTGCGAAAATGTTGAAACTTTGTCAACCAATATCTTTGTAACTATAGGTAGGTAAAAAAAAACTGTTTATTAAACTCGCAAAAGATAAAAAAAAACAAAATTAATTTAAAAAAAAGAACAACTAAACTTGTTGTGGAACTTACTGCCACCTAGCATTCGCGATTTAAAGTCCTCCATTTCCCTATTCAAAAACAGAGTGAAAGAGCATTACCTGTCCTCTCAATCGTAATATATGTATTTATTTATGGATATATATTTAAGCATTATGTATTTATACAAGTATTTATTAATATTTACTTATATATGCAAGTTGTAATAGGTTAAGGCACACACACATATTTTTCTAATACTCTCTCACACACTATTGTCTACATTTCGTTCTCATATCTCCTTTCGCAGGTCTGCTGGCAAAAATTTCTTAAGAAATAAGCAGTACCTTTGTACTCAAATTTTATATGTTTTTTATCCTGTCTGGTTTACTGTGTGTACATAAATAGTTAAATAAATAAATAAACCAAAACTAAACAACAATATTAAAAAAAAAGACAATCAACTAAATTGGTCCTGTATGAAGCCAAAAGGCCGATATCTCAGCTTAGTGCTGAGATAGGGCAGCCATGTTTCAGCGCTGACATTCTATTCTATTCAGGTATGTTCTAGAACATATCACAATGGCGCGGAAAACAAGTACTTTTTGGCTTCGTTAAGAGAACTTATACACCTATAAAGTTAGAAGATAACGACACAATGTTGGTTGGCTGATGGTTAGGACTTTCTCATCTACTATTAGTTTTTTGTTCCCGTCTTGTCCATTGCTGGCCAATAGCCTCTACCAATTCCTTCCTTGAGAATTTTTCCCGTGTCACCTCAAACGAGCCTCCACGGTACGCGTCCAGCAAAGCTATTCACAAACAATCTAATCGTTACCGTAATCGACAATCGATTCTAGTCTATGGTTTCGTAATCTAATCGTCAATCCGCAAAAACGCTATTCACAGATCCGTGTGGAGTTTTTTTTTTAAAACATTGCAAGGTATGTTTAACAGGGTACGTCACATAATGGTGGCAAATAGGTGGTAGAAAGTGATAAATAGGTATATTATTTTTACCAGGTATTTGTTTTTTTTCGGTATGATTGACGTCTTCATATCGTAACACGGTTATGCAGACATACAGCTATGCAAATCGTGCCCCCAGCTATTTCCTGGCTACTCACAGTATGAAAAGAAGAGAAAAACTTTATAATGTTCAACATACCACAATATCTATATGCTCATGCAGGTTCTTGCAGCTGGCGGCGAATTGCTCCGACGTGGCGAACTCAAAGTACCAGAGCTTGTTCTTCATCCGAGAGCTGAACTTGTCCGGGTTGCGCTCGCGCTCCGTGTGGAACTTCACGCAGATTGCAGCGTCCTGGGGAGAAGCAGACATGCTCACTTCAATATGCCATAACCACGAAGAACCAGAACCGGGTCCAGTAGGCCTACCATGACGTCTTAAAGCAGAACTTATTCCACTGAGGGAAAGAGACAGAGCTATACAGGGTGTCTAGCACCATCTCTTTCCCACAGTGGAATAAGAACTGCTATAAGATGTCATGGTAACCCTTCAGGTCCTCGTGTCTCAGGCTTCTCAATCAAAATAAATGATAAAAGCTTATGTAGAATTTCTCCTAGCAGGTATTATGAAGCTGACATGATACTCACGACACCGACAGAGAAGTAGTTATTGATGATGTTGTAGGGAACCACCGTGGGATGCGGCGCTGAGTCGGGCATCTGAGGCTGTTCGCACTAGAACAAAAAATTACGTAAGTAATGAGTGCCCGACTGCCCCAAAAAAGGAGTGCAGTTTTTATACAAGAAAAGGAATTAGGAATTTCTCCTGTATCGTGGGTGCGTTTGAAAACATTTAAACTCACACACACAATCAGCCAGACCCGGAACAACTGTATGTAGGTCATACAAATATTTGTTCCGTGCGGGGATCGAACCCGCGACACGCAGTGCAGCAGTCAAACGCTTAGCCATTGCGCCAACCATACTAACTGGGATGTGGAGTTCAGATATGTACCTCCTTGTATAATACTGGTATTCAGTGGCATCTATTTCGACTGTAAGCTGACCTAAATATAGTTGGAAAAATGCAGGCAAATGATAACTCACATCCATGGAAGTGTTCTCAACGATGATATGCCACCGGTCCATCATCACGGTACTCGCGCGAGCTATCTTGTCGAGAATCTTGTGGATAGACTCGCCTTCGTATCTGAAATCAAAGGTTTAAGTCATGAAGTACAAAATATGATATGTCAACCAGTATTCAGCTGCGTTTTTGGGGTTCAGTACCTCGGAAGAAAAACCACGGAACCATGACAGATTTCCGCTCGGCAGACAGCCCGCTTGTGCGTTCGCTGGTCGATCGAACGAGATCGCTTAATAACTATTAAGTACTAACATTGGCTAAGAGTTTTGTTACAAATACACCGTATCCCTGTCTAAATAAATAAAAAAATAATAATCTAATACATAAAATTATCGTGTCACAATGTTCGTTCCCATACTCCTCCGAAACGGCTCGACCGATTCTTATGAACTTTTTTATGCATATTCAGTAAGTCTGAGAATCGGCTACTATTTATCTTTCAGAACCCTAAGTGCAGCGGGTGAAACCGCTGGGCACAGCTAATAATAATACAAATCCAGTATATTGACTTGGCTCGCGAGGTTGTCGACATGTGGGATGTGGACTCAGCGAGCATAGTGCCGATAGTCGTTACAGCCAATGGCTTAATTGTTAAGAGCCTCGACCAATACTTAAGGATGCTCTCGTTAGGCAGCTGGATCAAGGGCTTGATACAGAAAGCGGTACTCCTGGACACGGCTCGTATTGTTAGGAGGTTTCTTTCTCTGGAGCCCTAACCATCGGTAACTTGAACCCTGCTCCCGATACCGGTGGACTACTATTTTTATACTTTTAAATGTTTTTTTTAAATGATATATTTAAAAATATAAATGTAAGATTTTAGGGGTCTGAAGAGCAGGGTGTAGAGCTCTCCTTTTCCTATAGAAAAGGGAAGATACTCCGAAAAGACCGGTGTCGTGTTTGGTGGGCCACTGCCCGACAGTTCATTTATTCGTAGATGTCGCTGCGCCTCCGTCAGCGGGCGCGGCAATCGGTTATTGGGTTAATCTCCCTAGCCGCATTGGCAATTCCTGACCCGTAAAAACGGAGTTCGCTCAGTTAAGTGGTCGTATAGACGGTGGAAAAAGTGGGACGAGCTATTACTTGCGCCTGTGTGTGTAGATGCAGTGTGTGTTACCGCAGGGGCGCTACAGCGCTGTTTTGATGACGACAGCCGGTGTCCCCGGTCAGTCCCCGCCGGGGGAGCCCCCCCGGGGAGGCCCAGCGGGAGAGGTGCCGACTACCCGCGGGCAGGATGAGCGCCCCCCCCCCCCCCCCCCCGCGCAGATCTAGCCGTTTACGGTGGGGCTAAAGAGCCGCAATGTATGTGTGGGCGGTATTGTGCTGTGTAACACCGCCCAGTTGTTCGTATAATAATATGGTCTTAACTTACTACGGATAAATTTGCTTGTGAAATGTACGAATTGGCAGTTAGTTTTTCAGTGGTTGCATAAATGGCGCTGTAACACTTTTTTCCATATTAAGAATTGTAAATGTAATGAATAAAGGGATATTAATATTTATATCAGGAAGTTTGCTCACCCGCCACCCCATCGCAAACATCTCGCCAAGTCATTGCCAGTTCCTAGAGGAATCACTCCAACTGCTGGCTGCGTGTCCATTTGGACCTTGTCTGTAACAAAATACGTGTTCATGAAACTAGATTAGAGATCTACATTATCTTGAAAGAAAGAAATTGCCAGAAGTGCACACAACATTGAACTAAGAAAGAAAACAAAATAAAAACATAAAATTAAAAAAAAAACCGGCCTACAGCCAGTCAGACTCGCGCACCAAGGGTTCCTTACAAACTTGCAACATAAACAGCAATATCTTTGACTGCGTAGACTTTATCATCATTTTCCTGCCCTTGTACTATTCTATTTGGGGTCGACGAAACACGTTTTCTTCTTCCATTCTCCCCTATCAGACGTCACGGCATTATTTACTCCTTTCTCCTTCATATCATTCCTTACACAATCCATCCATCTTTTCTTTGGCCTTCCTCTCGCTCTCCGTCTATCAACATTCAGATCCATCACTCTTTTAGTCACATGTGCTTCGTCCCTCCTCATTACATGTCCATACTAAACAAACGACTCCCTTTCAATTGACTGCGTAGACTTATGTAATAATTTCACAGCACAAAGAGACCACAGAGTTGAGTACCTACATGGTTTTAATTTCAACTTCATACCTCAACGTGTTCCCGAGATAAAGGGCCATGTCATGACAGACAGATGAACAACAAAGTGATTCAATAAGGGTTCCATTTTATACTTTTGAATTACGGAATAGGGTTCCGTAAACAGAAAAAAGAATTAAGGGGAATCCCATACAACAAACATGTTCTTTTCCCGTTTTTCATAGATTCCCGACTCGCACTTTGCAAGTTTTTAATGTCATAACAGAATTACTGATGTGGGCCATGTCTGTAGGTACTGCATCAGGGTCAATGAGCCAGTTTTCAAGCAGTGGACGTCAGAAGACGAGCTACTTCGTCAAGCGAGGCCCAGAAAACGCTGGCGTTACTCACCCATGGTCTCAAGCACCCATCCGACAGTGCCGTCTCCACCGCAGCATATTACTCGATAGTTTTTCACGTCTTTAAACATTTGCAGGCCTAAATAAAAATAAAAAAAGATAAATGTAAAGTCCTTGAAATTTTTTTTATTGAGAATACTACATTCTGATTAAAGTGAGGAAATTTTTCATTGCGGACGAGGAGGATTTAACGCATGAGCCGCCAGCCGAGAGTGTTATAGAGCCGAGAACAGCAGTGACAAATTCTCACGTGAATTAAACGACGTTTTTCAATACACTTCGGAGAAATTAAACAACAGAACTAAAGTACTTTTGGAACGAAGTTCATTATCGGGCGTTGTGAAAGGGGGAAAAAATTCTCACGAAAAGTTGTAACGACACTTTTTGCTATAGTAAGCTATTGTAAGCTGTGCGGCGTGCGCCTGTTACTCTGTCTGTCTCTCTCTCTCTCTCTTATAGAAAGCAAGCAAGATATTTTCATTTCTATTTCGCATTGAATTTATTTTTGTTGAGTGTATACAGGTTTTTTGTACATAATAATAACTTCGTTCCATCTGGGTGTCTCTTGACACCTCTAAAGTTTTTTTTTTATTTAATTAGTTTTCTCTCGCTTTGTCTTTTCATACTGAAGGAGAAACAAAGGCGTGACATCGCTAAACAGCCTGATATTTAAAACAAGAAATTCTAATAATTTTTGAATTTAGAACTTTAATAAATATCAATTTATTGATATCAGCAATTTTTTTTATATACTCTATTAAGTACTACCTATTTAAATCAACATACAGCTCAACATTGACTGTCAAATTGCGTAAAACGTAAGAAAATTTGAATTTTACTTTAAGCGAATCAAATCGATTTAAAAAAAAAACTTCATCAATAACTCACCCTGGGTCGGCCCTCCTCCTTTCGCAATATCATGCACCTGTCGCGGGTTCAGGATGTACTGCAGCTTCCGCAGCACCCTGGAGCCCTGCCGCCCTCCAGACTTGGGGTTGATAAAAACGAGCAGAGGGCAGGAGCCGTCGGGGGGAGTGATTTGGAAAGATATGGGGGGCGCGCGGGTCTCGCGTTTGTCTTTTTCTTCCTTTTTTTCTTCGGAAGTTGCTGCTATCGAGATTGGGAGGGATATTGAGGTGGGGAGGGATTGCTGAAAGAGAAATGGAGAGGTTTTAGATCAGTGTGCTTGTGAACTTGGGGACTCAAGGTGAGGATAACATAGTCTTGATTGTTGTAATTTATACACGAGCTGAGGAAGGTGCGCAAAGTTGCATTAACTTTATACAATTCTAGCACCCTCATGAGCCATGTGTATGTAGCATGGAGTCGGAGGCCATCTTATAGTCTATACGAATACGAATTAATAAACGATAATAAGAATAAAATATATTAATAATTAATTAAGTCATCAACATTAAAAAAGGAATGGTTTGGATGGATAAAATTTTTAAACTTCCGATTAGTCCTATTCTTGATTTAAAAATAGCCGAGGATGGAGGGTGGTGGGGGCGGTTCCCCACTGGTTCCCAACATGTTCAACATGTTTAAACATTAATAATTTACTAATTCCCTTATTGCAACTGTGTGGTGCCAACCAGCTATAGTCTGACAAGAAAACGGTTGTCACAAAAGGACGGACTTCTTCTTGTCGATGGGAAATTCGAATAAAATGTTTTCGACCCAAAATTTAGCTATGCGAAATCTGCTCGCTGATAAGCGCGCAGGTGTCGGGACATGCAGCGCAAGATGGCGCCATGAGCCATGGTCTGTAGAAACACTTGAGATGTAAGCCGTCTTTGAACTCCCTATCTGAAGAGATTGTCTTTGCTACGGCCAACTTGGATTCGATACTCTCTTACACACTGTAGTCTACATTTCGTTCTAAAATCTCCTTTCGTAGGTCTGCTGGCAGAAACTTCTTAAGAAATAAGCAGTACCTTTGTACTCAAATTTAATATGTTTTTTTCCTGTCTTGTCTACTGTGTGTACATAAGTTAATTATTAATTAAATAAATATATTTAGAGATTTCCAAGTCTGCTACGCTAAAAAATGTCCAAGGCTCTTCTCAGATGACTCGATAAAGTCAGGGGGTTTAAGCAGTTTCTGCCAGAGATCACATCTTGTTGCAGAGACTTTGCTATTAGCCAGCAAACCCAAAAAAGTTTTCAGCCACGGATACATTACTTTGCATTTTGTGGCGTGAGTCAGCGAACTGACAGACAGACGGGCAGCCTAGTTACCTGATCATGCTGCGAGCGATGCGGCAGCGACCTCTGGCGGTCGAGCACGAGCGGGCGGATGGCGGTGGGCGGCAGCAGGTGTAAGTATTACCTGATCATGCTGCGAGCGATGCGGCAGCGACCTCTGGCGGTCGAGCACGAGCGGGCGGATGGCGGTGGGCGGCAGCAGGTGTAAGTATTACCTGATCATGCTGCGAGCGATGCGGCAGCGACCTCTGGCGGTCGAGCACGAGCGGGCGGATGGCGGTGGGCGGCAGCAGGTGTAAGTATTACCTGATCATGCTGCGAGCGATGCGGCAGCGACCTCTGGCGGTCGAGCACGAGCGGGCGGATGGCGGTGGGCGGCAGCAGGTGTAAGTATTACCTGATCATGCTGCGAGCGATGCGGCAGCGACCTCTGGCGGTCGAGCACGAGCGGGCGGATGGCGGTGGGCGGCAGCAGGTGTAAGTATTACCTGATCATGCTGCGAGCGATGCGGCAGCGACCTCTGGCGGTCGAGCACGAGCGGGCGGATGGCGGTGGGCGGCAGCAGGTGTAAGTATTACCTGATCATGCTGCGAGCGATGCGGCAGCGACCTCTGGCGGTCGAGCACGAGCGGGCGGATGGCGGTGGGCGGCAGCAGGTGGCGCGCGTGGCGGCCCAGCGAGCACGCGCCGCCCGCGCTGCCCACGCAGCGGTTGTGCAGCTGTAAGTATGCGGGGGATGGACTTCATGTCATCGGGCTTAATAACACGTAAGTTTTTTAGTATTGATTTGGTCACTATAAGATGTTGTTTAGTTAACTTATTACGTAATATCTTAAAAGAGAAGGTCCTATAAGTAGGGACTGAATAAATAAAAAAAAAACCGTCTTGGTATTAAAAAAAAATGAAAAAATGAAAAATGTTTATTCAGTCTCAAAAGTTACATGCTATAAATGAGTTGAGACAGCCCCAGTAAGTAATTAAAAATACTTGTGTTGGGGTTGACTCGCTACTTCCCTTATTTAATACAGTATTGAGACTAAATTAATTAGAAAATTATACAATATGAAACAAAACCCAGCCAAAAATCAAAGCTGGTAAAAACATTTAATTGTTATAATCTTAAGGAACTTATTCTAAGCATGCGTGATTGTGTGTGTTAGTGTGTGTGCGTGTGAGTGAGTGTATGCGTGTTTTTTAGTATATAATTCTGCCCACCAGAGACTAAAGAGCAGTAACAGCCCTTTTGTGATTTTTCGTTTTATTAGTGATTCTGAAAGCGGGTTTCTTAAGCTTTCTATTGAATTAACTTACTTATTTCTAAGACTATTAGAATGGTTTTTATTTAACAGTTTTCACTTACTGCAAACGAAAAAATTAACAATTTGGCGTGATTTCCCAACTAAAATACAGTATAAATTATACTGCAGATTAAATTTTTAGGTTTCATAACTAAAATGCAGTAAGCAATATAATTTTACAGTTCTTTAGATAGTTTTATATTTCTGAAAAAAAATTAAAAAAAAAATTAATACGCAGTAAAATTTACCGCCATACAAGCTATTTTTACTGCAAATTAAGAAAATACAATTTATTGTCACGAACTCCCAACTAAAATGCAGTAAAATCAAAGCTTGTCGCATTTTAGTTGTGAATACTTAACATTCTTTTATCATTATAAACTGACTAACACGCAGTAAAATACAGCATTACTGCAGATTAGTTTGGATAGCATAATGACACAGATATGATTATTCCTAGCTAAAGTGCAGTTAATGTTTTAAATACTGCATTTCATTTTTGTCAAAGGAGGTTGTGCATTCTGCGCAGGGTCCTTTATTAATTAGATGTTTTTTTTTATTTTTGATATGTAAATTTTACATAAGTGAGTTGAATTATTGTGATTAAATAATAAGAAATAAACGGTCTTTAAAATGTGAACTAGCTATTTTTCTTACTGCACTAGTAAATTGAACACTTTTTTCTTAAAAAACTAACTAAAATGCAGTATTTTTTTGACCTTACTGCATGTTAGTTGGGTTTCTTGACAAAATAACTGATCCAAACGCAGTAATAGGGCTTTTTGCTGCATTTTACTAAGTTTAAAATGGTATTTTTTTACAAAAAAGGCTATGCAGTAATAGGCACCAAAAAGAATAAATGGCCATAATAAATTCAGTTATTAAGATATATTTTTTTTTATTGCTTTAACGTGTGAACCTATGCCTTTACAACCTTTCTGCATTCAAATTTTTTTGCTTATACATTCTGTTGATTTTTTAAAATCAATTCTTAACTTTAAATGCGTTTTACTCGAAATCGTGATTTTGCTGTTACTGCACTTTAGTGTATGGTGGGCAGAATTATGTATGTGTGTGTCAAGTCAGCAAATTCGTACTAGAATGTGCTCAGTTTCATCATACGTTAGAGTTTTTAGCCATTCAGTTATAACTTTCTTACATTCATACAAGACTTTAGGATGAAATTGTAGTTTAGCATTTATTTTGTTATAAATATATGCAGATTGTGTTACGTACTGTCGTCTTGCAAAAATCGAACGAACCATTGCGGAGTGGGCCACAATATCACTCCGTCTTCTATCCCGGCTGGCAGAATTAAATGGAATAGATTTATGTAGATATAGGGTCACATTTAACAAATATAATTGTCTTACTGATAACAATCCACTTGTTCTGTATAAGTTAACTGTGGGGTATCTATATGGCTTGAAGTACATCACTTTTATTAGAGACCGCTGGGCTCTTTCCAGCTCAATAAATTTTGTTTTTATGGCACCTCCCCAGACTGGAATGCAGTATGTAATCACTGATTGAGCTAATGCAATATAAACATTATTGAGTATTACGGGAGACAACACATGGCGTAGTGTCTTGAAAATCCATATCAAATTCCTTACACGTGACATAATAGTATTAATATGTGAGTGCCATGACAGACATTCGTCAATAATTATGCCTAAGTATCTTGTAGAGGGAACTTTTTTTATAATTTGACAGTTACACTTTTGTATATACCGTTCCGCACACTCATGTATCGCAATCTCAAAATCAGGACCTGGTTTAGATCTTTGACTCGGAGAAAAACAGATATAGTTTGTTTTTGAAATGTTAAGAGTCAGCAAATTAGCTTTTAACCAGTCTAGTATAACGGTGAGTCCACGTTTAGCATTCTGGCGTACGGATTCCCAAGTTTCTCCGTGGTAAACAACAGCTGTATCGTCCGCATAGGAGAAGATTTTCCCTCCACTGCTCAGCAGGTTACACAGTTCATTAATGTACACCAGGAACAGCGTTGGGCCTAACACACTCCCTTGTGGCACACCAAAAATAACATTTTCTTCTTCACTATGTAGGTTTCCTATTTTAACTTGTTGAGTCCTACCGCGGAGATAGCTGTCAAAAAGACATAGAGCTGTACCTCTTATACCTATCGCCTCAAGCCTCTGCACAAGGATGGGGACCGAGACTGTGTCATAAGCTTTCTTTAAATCTAGGAATACTGTCATGCATTTATATCCTTTGTCTACCCTATCTACAATTTCAGACGTCAGTGCTGTTATAGCGTGCTGTGTTGAGCGTCCTTGTCTAAATCCATATTGCGAGTCCGAAAGTATGCTGTATTTATTCAGGTAGCTAATAAGTCTTTTATTTAACAACTTTTCTATAATTTTTGAAATTGCAGGCAAGACGGATATGGGTCGGTAAGTGTTAACATCACTCGTGTCTCCCCCCTTGTGCACGGGCGTAATTATAGAACGCTTCAGTGCGTTCGGAAATATTCCCGACTCAAAACAAAGATTGGCCAGTTGACATATAAGGGGAACCACTAAATCCCTAGATAATTTGAGAAAACTTATAGGTATCTCGTCCCAACCAGAAGCACTTCCCGAATCAAGAGCCATGAGTATGCAGTCTACTTCTGCTGGATCAGTCTCCATCAATACAAAAGAGGTGGTCTGTGACTGAGAATTGGAACTCATGACTAAACTAGAACGAATCCCAACCGGAGGCATTATTTCCTCTGCTAGTGTTTTTCCAATTGTGACAAAAAATTGATTAACCCGGTTTAGAGAATTGAGAGGATGCGGTGTGATTTGCAGAAGACGTGCATTAGATGATTTGGGTTTTTTGAAATGAGTTATGTTATTAATATTTTGCCAAAGCTTTTTTGTATTCTTTACAGAACCTGCAATTTGCTTTTTATGATATTCTCTTTTTAATTTCTTAATCAGATTGGAACAAAAAGTACGAAAGCGCTTATAGGTTACTCTTATTATAATATTATAAGGATCTTTTTTTGTCTGCAACTGCATTCTATTTCTAAGCCTGATACATCTCAGGGCCCCTGTAGATATCCAGGGCTTAAGAGTACGCTTGGAGCTGGCGACTATTTTAATTCTGGTGTTAAGAAGGAGAGATGTTCTGATCACATCAATCATCCTGTCAGCAAAGGTATTTGGGTCGTTGTATGTATTGAAAAGAGATATATCCGTACTCACTAGGTATTGATAAGCTTTTTCAAAATTAGTAATAGTTGTAGTTTTATTATTAGATGTAGCTTTATATGTGTGGGATATACTTAATAGTACCGTTAAGTGATCAGTTATAGATGTGTTCAGAATTGCCACAAATGCAGAGTTTTTAGTTTTGTCCAGTTTTAAGAGCATGTGGTCAAGGCAGCTCTCCTCCCTGGTAGGCAGGCAGTGTCCCGGGAGAAAACCATGAACAGACGACATATTTAAATAAGACAACCTATTTCCTCGCAATCGTGCTGATTCCGACGGTTTTTCAATCAGGTTTATATTTATATCCCCTGTAATAATTATGTTTTTGTGCGATTGAATAGTTTGAAGATGTTGATCTAGTGAACTAATGAAGTTATCTGCGGAGACATTAGATGGAGACCGGTAAATTCCAATTATAGTGAAATTAGAGATAGCTATTTGTAAAGCAGAAGCATGCATAAGATTAATTTCATTTACCTGGGGAAGATGATAATTTTTAATATAAGCCACAATGCCGTCATTTTGATTGATGTGTCTAGTCGTAAGAAATGAAGTATAATTATTCAACACTGGTATCGGTTTGTTAGAATTAAGTCTGCACTCAGTTAGAATCAAAATGTCAACATCAATTTCGATTTGAGACAATGTTACCACAAAGTCGTCAAAGTTGGTATAAATACTTCTTATATTTTGAGTCAATACGGTCAAGTTATTGTTATATTGTTGCAAATAAGTAGATAAATGTTCAACGTCTAAAGTAACAGAATAAGCGATTTCTGCATTGTCTAATTCCTGAAAAGTTGATATGTTACTATCCATAATTGAAAAGCGTAAATGAATGGTGTTTCTCCGAATTTACCTGGTTATAAAGTTTTACTGAGGTGTATACCTGCGAATAGCTGTATTTGATTGAGTGTATATGATTATATTTATAGACTAATTTTATTTTAAAATTTGAGCTGCTTATGTAATGAACGATTAGTATATTTTGTAACAAAACTATTGAGTATAATGTGTAAAGTATAGTGTGTAATACTGTAATGAGGAAATGAGTATGCATGTGGTTGTGATAGTCTGTAAGAATTTTATGTTGTATAGATATTGTGTAGAAACTATAAATTAAACTTATAATATACAATGCAATTAATGGAACCAGAAACAATACTATAAGAATTACAAGAAGTTTTAGTCATGCACTCTGTAGCAAATGATGTATCTGTGTCTCGCTCTTGATGACAATAGCGCGAGAATTTTCATCTTTTTTTATAAGGATACGACCATGTGATGTCCAGCAAAATTTATATTGCTTGGATTTTGACAAATCTACAAAACGTCTACACCATGTGGCGGTCCGGGGGGAAGAGGAAGAGGTATTACATGAATCTCACAACGTTTTACGGTAGAAGAACTCAAAAATCAAAATCAAATTAAAAGTCATTTATACAAATTAGGCTGATAATCAGCACTTCGTGAACGTCAAAGTGACGTGAAAGTCAAAACTAAGTTATGTCTTTGATGGTATCTCATTTCTTTTTGTAGATATATAAGTACAGAACAACTTTTTGTAGATATACGTCGCTTTCGCTCTCGCTTTCGCTCTCGCTTTCGCTCTCGCTTTCGCTTTCGCTCTCGCTTTCGCTCTCGCTTTCGCTCTCGCTTTCGCTCTCGCTTTCGCTCTCGCTCTCGCTTTCGCTCTCGCTTTCGCTCTCGCTTTCGCTCTCGCTTTCGCTCTCGCGTTTGCTCTTGCTTTCGCTCTCGCTTTCGCTCTCGCTTTCGCTCTCGCTTTCGCTCTCGCTCTCGCTTTCGCTCTCGCTTTCGCTCTCGCTTTCGCTCTCGCTTTCGCTCTCGCGTTTGCTCTTGCTTTCGCTCTCGCTTTCGCTCTCGCTCTCGCTTTCGCTCTCGCTTTCGCTCTCACTTTCGCTCTCGCTTTCGCTCTCGCTTTCGCTCTCGCTTTCGCTCTCGCTTTCGCTCTCGCTTTCGCTCTCGCTTTCGCTCTCGCTTTCGCTCTCGCTTTCGCTCTTGCTCTTACTTTCGCTCTCTTTTTCGCTCTCGCTTAAGTATATACTGTACTTAAAAAAAACTTTTTTGCAAAAAATAAAACCGACTTCCAAAAAAAAAAGTGGAAAATAACTTTATTTCCGGAAGTCGGTGGCTTTTGTTGGTTTCGTTGACTTTTTTGCCACCGACTTCCGGAAATAAAGTTATTTTCCACTTTTTTTTTTGGAAGTCGGTTTTATTTTTTGCAAAAAAGTTTTTTATTTCAGCATTTTTAGTTATAGTATTAGGATATAATTCGCAAACACGGTTATTTTTAGCTTTTTAGTGCGTAGGTCCCGTCTTAAATACAAGCTTTAGGCAGTTGTCTCACCAACGACGAGAAAACGAGTAACTATCGGCTATTTTCTCGCTCAAGAAACGTACAATAGAATACTTTCCGTGTGAATAAAAGAGATGCATATACAAACAGTTGATCGCTGACTGTTCACACTGCCGGCGAGCACTCGCTTCACTAGTTTGTCGCTGAGCGACAAGAGCTATGAAAGATAACACTCACTCGGCGATACTCGCCAAGCGATTAGAAATCACGCCGAGAGAGCAACCAGTGGTCATGTCATTTGGTCGCGTATGAGGCCGCAAGACTGACTGTACGCTTGACTGCCGCGAGCGAGTGATGCGAGTAATCGCCCGCCTCACTCGCACACTCGCTTATAGCCGAGCTACACAAATATCGGAACTACGCACTTGCTCCCCACGTCTCGCTAACTCGTTTCTAGTTCTAGCTCTACTCGTTACTCGTTAATCGTTGCCGGTGAGACAAGTGCCTTAGTTCCACATCACGCTATAGTATTTAATACTATCTAAATTTTAGTTTAAAACCAATTCAGAAATCATATGCATCATCGCCTTAGGGGATACAGCTGATACTTGATCTAATGATTGATTATGTTTCTTAATGACTGGGTGAGGGGAGGGGAGGGGGTACGGGCACCCTGCTCCCACTCGCCTGCCTACCCTGGCGAAACCCATACTTATACATGTGATTGCAGCAATCACGGCAGATTTGCGGTCATTTATTGAAGAGTTCCGTTGTATATCACTGAAGATCTATCACCAAATTAAAATACAATCACCTCAAAAAACTGCGATGACCTTCCAAATCATAGTGCATAGCGTTGTTCATTTGTCTTCGACAACCTCTAAAGGAGATGGCTAAATGGAAGTATGGACGACTGCCCCAGCAATGTATAAACATGGAACTTTGCAATATGTAATTCTGAATAGCTGAATATTAGTATTTCATGTGAATAAAGTTTCAAGAACTTTTCATATCTTTACAATCCTGAAAATAAAATCGTGTAACTCCTACGTCAATAGGTATAAAAAACTGCAAACAAATGACATATTGCAATGAACTTTGACCTAGGCGTTTGAATATTTCTGCAATGTTTTACGATATTTTTGACTAGCGAGCGACACATCCCGATTTCGCACGGTTGTACCGGGTACGTGGGTACCGTAGTAGGTATTTACAAAGAGGTAATTACGAGCTTTCTACAATTCACGCAAAAATCACTCGCACCCGCGTGGATACATAATAATGTATCTTACCTAGCGGAAATGTATATCTAGGTATCTCAGATACAAAAATCTATAATTGTTTGGATGTCTGTTAATATTAATCCCTATTTTCACATAGGTTCATCATTTCAACCACTTATTTATATATTAACTGTGAAAACTGTCTTTACTTCAACTCATTATCCTACACGAATGTATGCCTAAACCTTCCGGAAGAACCAGTCTACCTACTAGTGACAACCCCATCAAAATCTGTTTGTTGATACATCCGTAGGCAGACAGATAAATGCGCCAGGGGGACTTAGTTTAGTAGGAAGGTATGTAGTGATTGATAAATCCTGCCTAAACTACGTTATCTAGTTAAGGCACTGAGTAACCAAGGACATAAAAGTTATTGAAATAAAACAACAAAAATACGATTTATTTATTTATTCCTCATTCTGTGATTTTAACAAGAATATTATCTAAATATGAAACGGCGTCTGTTCTGTTGTCTGTTGTTGTATGTATGACATCCATCAGACCATAGATAATACACTAGCATCTGATCTGACTTCCTTTTATATTATAGTACTCTGTGGATCTGACGTTTGTCTTTTCCTAAAGTAGGGTTGAACTTCAAGTGTAACAGAATCGATAAAATAATCGAATAGGTTGAAAGAAAAAAATAGAATTAGTTTTTATCGACCACTATTCAGTTTATATTTTTCGACACAAAATAGGTAGTAAGATTAAGAGAAGAAGCACAGTTCGAAGCTTTCAGTTATTTTTATTAGAATAAAGTGGAATTGAGTAAAGTAGATTGTCACTTTAAAACCCTGTGAAAACATAATAACAAGCAACTATACAGGACACCGAATTGAACCCCTTAGTTTCAGAAAAACCTGTTATCAAATCGATTTAAGTACCTGCAGTTTCATTTGACATTCTGCAAAAGCGATAAGACCCCTCCCTAGCTTGCAGTTAGTGTTATTTCCGCTTGAACCTGTCATGTAAATCAAAAAAGCAAATAAAATACTTTTTTTATGTTTAACATTCACGAAAGTTCTAGGAAATTATTAAACACTAGATAATTCATGAATGATTTTTTAAATATTACGAGTTAATGTAAGATTCCTATACATGCTGGGGGCAGTCATTTAGCCATGTCCTTATATCATCAACGTAGACGAAGTCAATCTAATACGCATTATTAAAGATAACTCAAAAACTACTGGCCGGATCTTGATATTTTTTTTATGGGACCAAACGACAACCACCAGCTTTCGAATAAAAAAAGAATCATCAAAATCTGTTCACCCAGACCAGAGTTATGAGGTAACAAACACAAAAAAAAAAAAAAAAAAAAAAAAAAAAATCAGTCGAATTGAGAACCTCCTCCTTTTTTGAAGTCGGTTAAAAAGGGTGTGTCCTATTGCCAACCTCGCTGGCTGTTCCTCTGACAGGAAAATGTACCAAAACAAACACTCACAGTGATATGACACCATCGACAGTGCAGTCCAGTGATTCCGTTGTAGCCCTTGATCTTTTTCCGACACCGCGCGCACTTGCCGTGGCAGTTGCCTGAAAATAAACAAGACGATTTTTAGCAAAAACATCATTCGTCATCATTCTCCTGACCTTAATAATACCAGCCTATTGTAACAAAGCGTTGCCTCAACCTCTTTCCTTTTGGAACAACATTGTTTTTTAAATATTCATATTTCGAATTTGATTCTGCCATTGTATCTTCAACAATCATTTTTGGATCATTACATTTTGATCACGGCTAGCAGCTACAAGTGCTGATTCATTATTTTTTAAAGCTGTTTTTTTAATCAATAAATCCTATCTGTATTTTGAACAGAACTCTACCGGTGCAGACTGTCACTTACAGTTAATTTCCGAGCCTATAAGAAGCTAAGTCAACATTAAGCTTTATAGTCAAAACTTGGGCACTTCACCGGCTGACAGGAGTTTATTGACGCCTTTTTATAATACTAGCTTTTGCCCACGGCTTCGCTTACGTTAAATTCGGGGTAACACAGTTCCCCTTTCCTGATTTACAGGTACCTGCTACCTGTAGTTTTTGGCCTTGCGCCTTATTTATTGTAATAGCAAATGCTAAGTTTTCCCTTTTCTTCTCTGTTTCTCCCTCATTTATCACTTTAAAAAAATAGCTTATGTCGGTCTCCAGGGTCTCAACTATCTCTGTTCTCCTTGCCAAATATGTTTTCCAAATATCTGTGTCCTAAATTCATCAAAATCGGTTGAAGACGTAGTAGTTGGTCGTGAAGACGTAACAAACAAACAAACTCATTTTCGCGTTTATAATATTAGTAAGGATTTTGTTGTTAGAGTATTCATTATTAATTACTATGGTGTATAATATTATAAACTAAGTATTTTTTCTTCAAATAGGGTATGTATATATATATAATTTTATAAGCGATTTCAGATTGAGCCAACTAAAACAAGATGGACATTTCTCTTTCTATGATTTAAAGATGTTTTTTGTCTAACAAGTCGTTTGAAGTACAACGTTAAAAAAAAACCTTGCCATTGGTAGGCTCTAAAGGTAAACGTTTCTGTATCGAAAAATGACACATTTTAGCTGTGAGAGTAGGTCCAATCTCCATGGAAAAGTGTCACTTTTTCCCTGTGAGAATAGGTCTAATTAGACTTACCTTCTACCCAGTGATGCGCGAGCGTGGCGGGCGCGCGCTTGGACTTGGAGTACGTCGCGATGCACGACGCCGGCGCGCGCTGCACGCAGCGCTCGTGCACTGTGAACTTGCAGACTGGGGGGAGGAGACAATTTATTTATTTATTTCGGCTAGCCAACAATTGTTTACACAAAACATTTACAACTAATTACTCATACATATGCACATACCACATGCACTATAAATTTATGGTTTATACCAATAATTTTAAATATATAAAATTAAAATAATTCAAAATAAACCGATAACATTAATTTAAAGTATTAGCAATTATTTTTTTAAGCGAACAACAAGTTTACATAAATAATATATATTATAGCAGGGGGTTAAAAATCTTGGAATGGTCACAGACGCAGTTAATATTGTGAATTGACACTTTGTGAGCATTTTACGAATCGTAACGTAGGTAATTCACATTATTAACCTATTATGATTTTGCTTAAGCGGCCATTTTAAACCCACAGATGGGGAAATAATTAAAATAATAGTAATATAGTATAAACCATTCAATGTCAATTGTCTATGCTGCGTTCTGTCATTCTGTTAAGTTGTTTATGACTTCTCTCTCTTGTCTCAACTGTTGTACTGCGTAACTATGTTCTAAATAAATCTCAGTTTATTAATTTATTTGACGACACGGTTGGCGCAGTGGCTGAGCGATCGAGAGCTGCGCTGCGTGTCGCGGTTTCGATCTCCGTACGGAACAAATATTTGTATATAGTTATTCCGGATCTGGCTGTTTGTCTATGTGAATTTAAATGCTTGTAAACGCAACCACGATACATATGAGAAATCTTAGTGTGGGGAAACGTTTAAAAAAACTGTTATTTTTGCCCAATCTCATCATGGGGGGGGGGGGGGGGGGGGGTAAAAAAGTCAGAAAACCGTCATACAAAAAGAGCAAGCGAGTAAACAGCCAAAGGTTTGCCATTAGAGGCCATGGTTCTATCAGAATTCAAATAGAGAACAGCCCTTAAATCCTTGAGCAGTCTAGGCTGTAGGAAGTTATACTCACAGATGCAACACAGCCCCTTCTTCCCCAGCCCGACCAGCATGTTGAGGCACAGGTTGCAGTACGCGGGGCGGCTGAAGTGCTTCAGCCTCCACGCGTGCTCTCCATCCTCTTTGACGTTCGTGTCCAACCCGAGGAGGACTAGGAGAGGGATGGTGGTCATGCTGTAAAGGAGAAAGTAGTTTGTCATTAACAACAACCTTTTTATAACTTTTTTTTTTCGGGTGGGAAATCATCTAATGACTTCCCCCGCTCTGGGCGGAGCGGGGGGGCATGTCAGACTTGTACTGACTAAAACCCACCCATGTTCCTTCTGTTGCCCTTTACGTTCCGGGGCCGCGGTATCTCTTTCGAACAACCCGCAACCCCGGCAGGCGGAGGCTCTGGCAAGCCCCTCTGCTTTGCTGACATCTCTTTGAGGCGCGCGTGAAACACGAACGCGCCGTCGACACGGGACCTTTTTATAACTTGCCCCGCTCTGAGCGGAGCGGAGGGGAGTGTCACACTTTTGCTGACCATTCAATGTTCCTTCTTTTGCCCTTTATGTTTTGGAGCTATCTCTTTCGAAAGACCCGCATCCTAAGATTATCAACAACCTTGCAGTTCACTTCTGGATAAAGTCCTCATGGACTCTTGCGCAGTTATTTCCTAAAACCCCGTGAACAGCGATCTTCTAAGTCTGGGGACCAAATGCCGTTTTTTTGGGATGAGAATTCGTCAAATAACTTCCCTCGCTCTGAGCAGAGTGGGTATATAGTATCAAACTTTTACTGACTATACTATAACCCATTCATGTTCCTTCTTTCTCTCCTCCTCCTTCTTGTCTTTGTTTCCGAGACTGTGGTATCTCTTTCGAACAACCACGCATGAAACACCAGGAGTATTAATTTAATGATTTCTCATTCGAAAAAAAAGATCTGATGACCAAGGACGGTTAGAGTCGACTGTTGATATAACAAAACTGGTCTAATAAGAATACATGTCACAACGTTATAAAAAAAAATATAAATATAGGACTAGCTTTTGCCCGCGGCTTCGCTCGCGTTAAATTCGGTATAATACAGTACCTGCTACCTGCAGTTTTGCCCTTGCGCCTTATTGATTTGTAATAGCAACGCTAAGTTTTCCCTTTTCTTCCCTCGTTCTCCCTCATATCCCACTTTTTTTAATAAAAAAATAGCCTATGTCCGTCTCCTGGTTCCCAACTATCTCTGCACCAAAATTCATCAAAATCGGTTAAGCCATTAAAGCGTGAAGAGGTAACAAACAAACTCTCTTTCGCTTTGATAATATTAGTAAGGATGTTTTGTTTTACTGACCCTCCTCTCTTCCATTCGTCAAGCGACACAGTACCATCAGCATCGTAGTCTATTTCCACCATCATGTCTTGTAGGATCTGCAAAAACAAACAGCATAAAGTCAAACATGAATTAGTTTTATCAGAAGATGTCTTTACGTAAATCCTCTTCTTCTGTGACATCCAGGACACAAAAGCTAGATCTGAAAGTTTCTTAAGACGGAACATGAGTAGGACGCACCTAACCACACTTGAACTATACCTTACTTGCGCTTGAATTATATTTTCCACAAGTTAAAATAAATAATAACATTATTTTTGTTATTATTTATTTTAAAACCAACTTTGAGGAAGCAAATTACGCTGTAAGTAAAAAATGTATAATTATGTGTGGATGATTTTGTAATTAGCAATTTATTATTGGAACGAAGTTCCTTATCGCGCGTTGCGAAAGGGGCTAGACGGAAAACATTAAGACCAAAAGTTGTAACGACACTTTTTGCTATAGTTGTCTGTCTGTGTCTCTCTTTCATAGAAAGCAAGCCAGTTATTTCGTTTCGTGTTTCTAATTCTCCTTGAACAGTGTGGTGTCGCGACGATTATTTTTGTTGAGTGTTTACAGGTTTTTTGTACAAAATAAATAATACCTTCGTTCCATCTCAAGTTGACACCTCTCAAGTTTTTTTGTTATTATGGAATTATTAGTCTGTTAACTTTCCAAAAATTAAATAAATAACACAGAAACGCTACTTGGTGGCCGAAATATGTACTCACTGGTCTAAGTTCTGAAGACAAGGTACTCGACGACAGTCATCATCTGGTTGACGATGCAGTCCATCTCATTCGTATCTAGTACTATAATTATAAGCCTACTGTTCTAAAATCTAGGACTATACTATATTAGAACAACAGACGGACCCATAAAAAATGCTATGAAAGTATCGTTTACATTTTGGATATGCATTCAGTAAAAAACTGTTATTTTGAAATTGCAAACAGTCATTCTAATTGTATAGATTAATAATATAGATTGATTGAGCTGTTTATTTATTTTAAGACATATTTTATTACATATTTCTAATTAAAAATAAATTACACAAAAATACAAAGCACAAAAACACAAAGATCCAACAAAATTCAACTGTTTTTACAGAATTCTATTTGGTACTTATCATCAGGCAGTTTAGTTTAGTTTTTTAGTAAATACTCACAGGTCTAAGTTCTGAAGTCTCCCAGCCCAAGTACTCGGCGACAATCATCATCTGGTTGACGATGCAGTACATCTCGTCCGTGGCTAGTATTATAATTATAAACTAACCGGTCTAAAATGTAGTACTATAAGTATACTCACAGGTCTAACTAAGCTCTGAAGTCTCCCAACCCAGGTATTCGGCCACAGTCATCATTTGGTTGACGATGCAGTCCATTTCGTCCGTGGCTAGTATTATAATTATAAGCTAACTGTTCTTAATCTAGGACTATAAGTATACTCACAGGTCTAAGCTCTGAAGTCTCCCAGCCCAGGTATTCGGCCACAGTCATCATTTGGTTGACGATGCAGTCCATCTCGTTTGTGTCAAGTACGCCATTACCGTCAGTGTCGTACAGGCGAAACATGACTAGAATAAGAAAACAATTTTTTGCACTCTAATTTAAAAAAAATATTTCCTGTGTTTAATTTCATCTGAAGAGCTCGTGGCTGAATAATAGCAGCCGCTCGGGTCGATCTGTAGGTTAAGCCGCGGTTGCCTAGGTTGGTCTGTGGATGGGTGACCACCCGTTACATACCGAGTTTCCTCCGTGCCTCGGAAAGCACGCTAAGCGTTGGTCCCGGCAGTCTTTTGTAGATCTTTGACAGTCGTTACAGGTAGTCAGTGTTCCAAAAGTCTGATAACCAGTCTTACCAAGGGGTGTCGCATTACCCAGTACTAACTGGGTTGTGGAGGTCAGATAGGCAGTCGCTCCATGTAAAATACTGATATTTAGCTGCATCCGGTTAGACTGGAAGCCGATCCCAACATAGTTGCGAAAAGGCTAGGCAGATGATGAATTTCATCTGAAAAATGATTTGTTGCCAATCCTACCCTGTTGTTTGTACGAAGGTAAATTAAAATATAGTTACTGATAAAAATGGAGAAGAAAACATTAACGTCATTTAAAAAAAACCGGTCAAGTGCGAGTCAGACTCCCGCACCGAGGGTTCCGTAACAACTTGTGACATAAACGGCCATATCTTTTAACAGCGTAGACTTAGAGTATTGCTGATACATGACAGTTCCAAGGGACCACAGATTTGAGTATATAGTTTTAATTTCAACTCGTTACCTGCACGTGTTCCCGAGTCTCGAGGTCTTGACAGACAGATGAAGATGGACAACTCAGTGGCTCTATAAGGGTTTCATATTTTCCCTTGGAGTTACCCTCAAAGTATTATTATTGATTGCCTCACAATTGCAACAATTCTGTGCTAAGATCATATTCATTCCAGTTGTGGAACCTGGCGGTTGATTGTTCATAAATTATTTTAATTCATAGCATCCTGCACTCAATTGCCGCCCGGACAGACAGCCCGCTTCTACGTTCGCTGGTCGATCGAACCAGATCGCTGTTAACTATTAAGTACTAGCATAGGCCAAGAGTTTTGTTACTAACTCACTGGACCCCTATTGTCTTCACTCTAATAATAAATATAAATAACATGTGGAATGTGAGCTCGGCTGTCATTGTGCCGATAGTAGTTACGGCCAATGGCCTGATGGCCAAGAGCATCGACCACTATCTCTCGAAGCTCTCCTTAGGCGGTTGGATCAAGGGCCTGATTCAGAAGGCAGTACTCCTCGATACGGCCCGCATTGTGAGGAGGTTCCTGTCTCTGGAGCCCTAACCACCGGTAGCTTGGACCCTGCTCCCGATACGGGCGGAGACCTTTTTTATGTTTTTAAATGTTTTTTTTTATTAAGAAATATTTAAAGATCCAATTAATATGTATTTAACTGAATAAACGGAACATAAATAAATAAAGAGAACAGGAATACTCACATTCCAGTTTGTCTTCTGGTCTCCCAGCTTCTAGCAGTGATAGGTAGCAGACAATGTCTTTGAGTGACACCCGCGCAGTATGTACTTCTAGAGTTGACGACCTCCTCATTAGGTGTTTGAAGTCTGCAAAGACCAATTAAATTTAGAAAAATATAATAAGAAAAAAGTATTCTATGAACTAAGTAACCATGCTGGCAATTATATCCAAATATTTGCGTTTTAGACCAGAAAAAACTTCTCCTGATTTTTTTTTGCATTTTCAGAAGTTGGAAGTTGATGGGAAATCATCAAATGACTTCTCTAGCTCTGGGCGGAGCGTGAGGGAGTGTCAGACTTTTACCTACTAATAATAAAAATAAGGAACATGCATGGGTATCCATGTTCCTTATTTTGCCCTTTTCAAACGACCTGCAACCCATGGCAGACAATGGACCTAACAGGCAGGCCCCTCTGATTTGCTGACATCTCTTTGAGGCGCGCGTGGAACACTAACGCGCCGTCGAAAGGGCCGGACGCGAGAGGTCCGCACCGATCATCTACACGCTGATGCAATTCAATTGTATTTGCGACTTTGATTCAATTCTGGCTGATGTCTTTTTTTTAACTAGGAATTTCTCCTGTATCGTGGGTGTGTTTACAAACATTTAAACTCACATTCACAAACAGCCAGACCTGAAACAACTATCTGTAGACGATACAAATATTTGTTCCGTGCGGGGATCGAACCCGCGACATCCGATCGCTCAGCCACTGCGCCAACCGTGTCGTGATCAAGAATTGATAACCAGCAGTGGCTGTTAACTGCTAGAAAAACCTATTCAATAGCAGATCTGACTGCTATCAGCCATAATGCGAAGATTGTTGACCTCTACCTGGACTGAAGACTCAAGCATATCCTTACAGCAACGGTTTTACTCCTAATATGGCCGAAAACCGTATGAAAAGGTTATGGCGATAGATTGATGATAAAGATCGGATACTTTTCATGGATCTTCGTAGACTGGTTAGTTCTTCGAGGAGCTTCGTAACATCTGACTGTGCTGGCACTTACCTTGTTGCATTTGTCACATTTGTTACACCATAACAAGGTTTGTTATCATACCTTCGATTTTCGTTGATGGTAAACCCTGGACCAATTGCTGTTTTACCTGGAGTAGTCCGGGACATCTAACCATGACTCGTACTAGGCTAGTTGCGTCTGTTATGAAACTTATAATAATATGCTCATCTCCCATACCTTCGATCGACACATCCCTGGGACGGTTGCTGCTCTTCCTAGAATAGTTCCGGGACATCTAACCATGACTCGAACTTGGTTAGTTGCATCTGTTATGAAAATGATATACTCATTTCTCATACCTTCGATCTTCGTAGACTGGTTGACCCTGAGCGAGTTGCTGCTCTTCCGCGAGGAGTTCCGGGACATCTGGCTGTGGCTGGGGCTGGTCTCGTTGCGTCTGTCCAGGGAGAGCTCGTGGGAGGAGTATGAGGGGTGTGTAGTCACTGTGAACATCGGGTGAACGCTTCCTGGAATGTAGAATAGAAAAATATGGGTCGGTAGTTGAAGTTAAGTTAAATATAACAGAATGCCCCAAAGATGTGTCACAATGGTGAAACCCGGGCGTTTCCTCCCGCCTGATTATGTGCAGGAACCTCCCGAAACTTCCATGTCCGGTGAGGACCTGCGTCAGGCGGTAGGTGAGGACGCCATGACGCGTCTCCAGCCACTCCTCAAAGAGGGGACTTACCGCCACTATTGTGGCGTTCCCTGCACGTGGTTGCGACAGTCGTTCTCTCCATGCCACCATGAGATCGCACCGGAGGGAGGTCTGTCCGCTGAGTGGCAATTTGCCGCGGTAGCGGAGTTTCCAGGGGCACCAGAATTGCGGTTGACTTATTATGATTTTCTGTCTTTTACCCTAGTTGCCAACATACCCGTTCGACTCCTCGATCCCTTATCGCTTCCATCGACGGAATCTCCAGAACTCCTGCCAAGCTGCTGCAACCGCTCCGCCAAGCCGTGAATTTTGGATGCCAAGCTTAACTTGCCCTGGAAAGTGATAGAAATATCTGATTAGAATATTACTACCAATAATCGTGAGCTTTGGTGATACAAGCATTAATAACTGGTTATATAGTAGCTTTATGAATAATTTAGAAGCTTCAAGCCAAAATGATAAAAATAAGAATGAACCCCCAAAATTCTTTGCGTTCGTATTAAATAGAAGCATGCTGATTATATATGACATTTTCTTGTCGCAAAAAAAGTATAATTTAATTACAAAAAAATAATGTCTTTTCTTGTCAAGAAAATTAAGTGATAAATCATCAGTTTTGCTTACAAAATCCACGTTTCCACGTATCGTTGTGTCTATGTAGACCATTCATAAAAAATGAAGTCTTTTTGATCGGCATTTTACCCTTGTCGGCTTGTTGTCGCTTTCTCGTCCTTTCTCTGGTTGTTGACAACACGACACGCTCATATTCAATTGTTTCAGCGAGTACTGTGTATTCTTTTTTTAAATGTTTCAGCACCATGTTGAGGTAGAGAGAGGTGAGCCCATTTGGCCAGGTACAGGACCAATTCCACTAATAGCCTTTTCCCAACTATGTTGGGGTCGGCTTCCAGTCTAACCGGACGCAGCTGAATACCAGTATTTCATCTGACCTCCAGAACCTAATAAGTACTGGGATATACGACTGTCTGTCTGTAACGACTTTCAAAGATCTACAAACGACAGCCGGAACCAACAGCTTAACGTGCTTTCCGTGCTTGACGGGCCTGTTGGTCTAGTGGTTAGTGGCCCTGACTGCTGAGCCGGAGGTCGTGGGTTCGATTCCCACCCAGGACAAACTTTGTGTGATGAGCATGATTGTTTGTTCTGTGTGTGATTTATCTATCATATGTATGTATTTATAAATTATATAAGTATGTATATCAGTTGTCTGGTTACCATAACACACGCTCTGCTTAGCTTGGGATCAGATAGCCGTGTGTGAGTTGTCCCAAGATATTTATTTATTTCCGAGGCACGGAAGAAACTCGGTATGTAACAGGTGGTCACACATCCACAGACCAACCCAGACCAAGATCAACCAGACTGGCTGCTATGTTTTTAACCACGATAAAGTTCAACCGGAGT
Source organism: Ochropleura plecta (assembly GCA_905475445.1). NCBI lineage: Eukaryota > Metazoa > Arthropoda > Insecta > Lepidoptera > Noctuidae > Ochropleura > Ochropleura plecta. Next base: position 3,799,387 of record FR997750.1, on the reverse strand, counting down.
GGTTCTCCACCAATTTAGTTGAATGTGATAATATTTATTTTTATTGAATGTGTGTGTTCTTTTATTTTGCTTTGTACATTATTTCTTTCTTTTTTCTTTGCTAGATCATTTGAGTATTCCTGGCTGAGAGATGAAACGATGTCCGATACAACCTCGACACCCAGCTATGCTCGTCTTTCTCCGGCTAAGAAAAGGAAGTATAGTATTAAGGTGATACTGTTTCATATACCTGTCGTACCTGGTGGTCGGCGTGGGCGGTGACGGCTGCGCAGGCGGCGGTGGAGCTCGCTGCTGCCATCTCGCGGAGAGCCGGGCGACGGTCGCGGCGGACAAATGAGAGGAAAAGGTGTCTGAAATGAGATGGTTTGATGGTTCGTGTATTATAATTTTATAATAGCTCACACATGGAGCTGTACTTGGGAATTTTCCAAATTGTGGCTGAGCGATTGAGTGCTGCGCTTCGGGTCGCAAGTTTGATCGGCTCGCCGAAAAAAATATTTCTATGACCTACAGGTCTCGGGTATGTGAGTTTAAATGTTTGTTAACGCTCCAATATACAGAAGAAATCCTTAGTTTGGGGCAAAGTTATTTTTTTTTAAAAAGTGCACCCAGTTTTACTTGGTATATTCTCATATTCAAATTAAGTAATTAAACGATGACTTTTGTGTTTTGATCATTTATTTTAGATATTGTTTGCATGATTTGATGTGGTGTGATGAGTCACCGGGGCTAAATTAACATCTTTTGAGAAATTATAGGATCATAGCGTACCTGGACAGTTCATCTGGAGCAGATACCTCGAGGAAGGTGTCCAGAAACCATCGGAAGCCTTCATAGTCGATATCCTGAAACAAAAGAGAAAGAAGACATTAGACAGGTTACAGCTTTCCGTTATCTGAGCATTTGCCCGAAATTGCAGCGTGGCAGCCTTTAATTATGGCAACACCACAAAATGTAGTAAAATATGAGCTTTAACATGTATGTCTTTTTGGTTGTCCTTAAATCCTTACTAATATTATAAAAGCGAAAGTGAGTTTGTTTGTTACGTCTTCACGCCTAAATGGCCAAACCGATTGTGATGAATTTTTGTACAGAGATAGTTGGGACAGACATAAAAATAGTTTTTTTCGATCATCGCGCGGGTTATAGTAAGCGCCCAAAGTAACTATGCCACGCGGACGAAGTCGCGGGCGGAAGCCAGTCTTCTATAATACAATTTTTTTTTTTATAATCTATAGAATAAGAACGATATGCTTATATCTTTCAGTAGCAATGCAAAATGAATATTCATCATCATCTGCCTAGCCTTTTCCCAACTATGTTGGGGTCGGCTTCCAGTCTAACCGGATGCAGTTGAATATCAGTATTTTTAATGGAGCGACTGCCTATCTGACCTCCACAACCCAGTTAATACTGAAATGAATACTCGATAGGTAATAATTCGTGTGAGATAACTCGTGAAAAGGCTGAAATAAAAACCTTTTCTGCCAATAAAAAAAACGTTGGTCCCTGCTATCATTTGTAGATCTTTGTCGTTATAGGAAGAGACCCGAAAGTTTGACAACCAGACTTACCAAGGCGTAGCGTATTACGCCGCACTAGATAGATAGAATATTCTTTATTATGTACATCATACAAATGACAAGAATAACAGTTTACAACTTATAAATAGGGTGACACAATGAGCGGTCTTATCGCTAAAAGCTATCTTTTCAAGACAACCTTTGCATGGATTTAAAGGAGGAGAGACAGTACTGTAGGTAGTCAGTAATAACTGGGTTGTGGAGGTTAGATAGGCAGTTGCTCCATGTAAAATACTGGTATTCAGGTACATCCGGTTAGACTAGAAGGCGACCCCAACATAGTTAGGAAAAGGTTGGGCAGATGATGATGATGATGACTCCCAGTAAGGGAGCACCTTTACATTTACGTTCAGTAGTTTTATGACGCCTGATTAAAAACGTATAGCATTCTCGACTAACAACATTGTTTTGTACGAATTCTAAGAAATGCTCCATCTTTAAAAAAAAACGTTGCCCCACACTAAGAATTTCTCCTGTAGTGTGGCGTGGTTTACAAACATTTAAACTCACATACACAAACAGCCAGACCCGGAACAACTATATATAGGCCATACAAATATTTTTTCAGTGCGGGTATCGAACCTGCAACACGCAGCGCACAATAGATCGTTTTAAACTTTTAGTTAGTACTCTCTTGTTAGTTTCAAAGTCTTAGTCAAACAATTTATTACCTGCCGGGGTTGCGGGTTGTTCGAAAGAGATACCGCGGCCCCGGAACGTAAAGGGCAATAGAAGGAACATGGGTGGGTTTTAGTCAGTAAAAGTCTGACACGCCCCCCCGCTCCGCCCAGAGCGGGAAAGTTATTTGATGATTTCCCACCCCAAAAACCATTTATTACAATTATTAAGGCAACTTTCGTCCTCAAACTACACCAGCAGCTGCGGGAGATGCTCCGGGCATCTGGCGCCGCGAGACGACACCTGTAGACACGGGTATGTAGACGGTGAGCAATGTGTAGCTCACCGTCCATCCTTCCAGTGACCAGGCCGCACCCGCGGCTTCGCCCGCGTAATATCGAAAAAAAAGTATCCTATGTTTTATTCCAGACTATAATCTACCTCTGTGCCAAATTTCATCAGGATCCGTTCAGCCGTTTTGACGTGAAAGAGTAACAAATATCCATACATCCATGCATCCTCACAAACATTCGCATTTATCCTTACTTCCTTACTAATATTATAAAAGTGAAAGTGAGATTGTTTGTTTGTTACCTCTTCACGCTTTAATGGCTAAACCGATTTGGATGAATTTTGGTACACAGATAGTTGGGAACCAGGAGACAGACATAGGCTATTTAAAAAAAAAAAGTGGGATGTGAGGGAGAAAGAGGGAAGAAAAGGGAAAACTTAGCGTTGCTATTACAAATCAATAAGGCGCAAGGGGAACTGTGTTACCCCGAATTTAACGCGAGCGAAGCCGCGGGCAAAAGCTAGTAATATTAAAAAGTAAGATTTTGAGGGGTTTGTACAGTATGTTGCCTACAGTCTACACGATGGTATATATATACGGTAAAAAAAAACGAAAATCATCTACCTACATAGAATGGCGTTCAAAATTTACTTTTTGGCTTAAACTCTTCTGTGTTTTTTTATCAAATAAATTTTCCCACTGTTGGGGAAAGCCACACATTTCTCCTTCTAAACTTCTCTTGAACTTAATTAACATAAATTACCCCTGAAAATATAACGCAGATAAACCTGTGTGTTATCTCTGATCTTTACGTTGCAATAACAAAGATGTTTACAACCTCACACAGTTTATTTCTGACTCAAATCAATACATTTTCTGTTAGAAACGCGTGTTACGTGGTACAAGAATAACGTTACTTAAAATAGCTAATTTTGATTAATGTGAGGAAGCTTTGTCATTGCGTCCGAGGCGGAATACATATACGAGCCGTTAGGCAAGGGTGTTGTGGAGCCGAGAACAGTAGAAAATATTATTTTATACACTGTGTCTATGTGTTTGTTTGTGCTTATTTATCTGTATGTATCTTTTTTTTCATAATCTTTTGTGTGTACATCCTTACTAATATTATAAAAGCGAAAGCGAGTTTGTTTGTTTGTTACGTCTTCACACCTACATGGCTAAATCGATTTTGATAAATTTTGGTACAGAGATAGTTGGGACCCTGGAAATGGACATAGGCTAACTTTGTCTTAAAAAAAAACTGAGAAATGAGGGAGAAAGAGGGAAGAAAAGAGAAAGCTTAGCCTTGCTATTACAATAAATAAGGCGCTAGGGCAAAAACTACAAGTAGCAGGAACTGTGTTACCCCGAATTAAACGCGAGCGAATCCACGGGCAAAAGTTGGTAAATAAATAAATAAATAAGATCTATTAATAAGGGTTCCGTTTTTTCCTTTTGAGGAACGGGTAAAAAGTAAGAACTTGCTTTCATAGGTTTCTGATAGTGAATTTGTTAGCATCCGTCACCTATTTTAATCATACCCCACGCTTTGCAATTTAATTTCGAAGTTTTTAAGTAGTCAAATAGCCCCAAAGAATCACAAAACCGATCAAAGCATAAAATCCTTACTAATATTATAAAAGCGAAAGTGAGTTTGTTTGTTACGTCTTCACGCTTACATGGCTAAACCGATTTTGATGAATTTTGGTACAGAGATAGTTGGGACCCTGGAAATAGACAAAGGCTAACTTTGTCTTAAAAAAAGTGAGAAATGAGGGAGAAAGAGGGAAGAAAAGAGAAAGCTTAGCTTTGATATTACAATAAATAAGGCGCTAGGGCAAAAACTACAAGTAGCAGGAACTGTGTTACCCCGAATTAAACGCGAGCGAAGCCGCAGGCTAAAGCTAGCTAGTAGATACAATATTATTTCCCTCCCAATGTCCTTTTCAATATCCAGATGGTTACCATAGCAACGCTCATTGCGTCGCTAACGTCGGCCATCTTTGATTCCGAGACGACACAAACATGGCATGACGACAGTATAAAAAAATCGCTGATTCAGTGATGACAAGGGAGAAGTCATATTAAAAAAAAAGTAAACACAGGTTTAGTTTTATTTAAAAATAACAGATTATTAAGATTTTCAATAAAATAAAACATTAAAATACTGCAATCGGCCATTTTGACTGAAACACCGATCACAGCGTATGACGTCACGGTTATGTGATTTATGGGACGTTGTTATAGAAACAATGTCATTTTTATTTAACTGTGACGTCATGCCGACGCCATGACACATGCGAGCTGTTTTCGGGCACTATTGAAAATTTATGAAAAAAATGGCTTCAAACTTTGTTAAACTTAAGTTTATTACCGAAATAAAGGCTTTTTTGTAAATAGTAAAAGTGTACCCACATTATGGAAGAGGATTTTAAATACGTTGAGCTAAGGTATTATGATATACTAGCTTTTGCCCGCGGCTTCGCGGTAAATTCGGGGTAACACAGAGTTCCCTTTTCCTGTTTTGCAAGTATTTTTCGTTGGTAACAAAGAGTGTTTGTATCGATTTTTAGCTTCCTACCTTGAAAACTGCGAAAAATCCCATACAAAAATTCTACGCCTTTTCTCGCTTTAAAAAAAAATACCGTTTCCAGGGTCCCAACTATCCCTGTATCAAAATTCATCAAAATCAGTTTTGCCATTTAGGCGTAAAGATGTAACAAACAAACAAACCACTTTCGCTTTGATAATATTAGTAAGGATTGCCTGTTGTCAAGGCTCCGTGTGACGAAAAAAACAACATTTAAGGCATTATTACAAATGGAAAATTTTAAATCAAACACAATAATAGCTATTAATGGTTAAAAGGGCCTCAGCTCAGAATAATGCCAGATGGCAACACAGGCTGTACAGGTGTTAAAAACCTTTCTGGAAATCATCAAATAATAGAGGGGGAGTGTCAGACGTTAACTGACTAAAACCCATCCATGTTCCTTCTTTTGCCGCGGTATCTCTTTCGAACAACCCGTAACCCCAACAGGCAGCGGCCCTGGCAGGCCCCCTCTGCGTTCCTAACATCCCTTTAAGGCGCGCGGGGAACACGAACGAGCCATCGGCACGGCCTGTCCTCAATAGAAATACATCATAATGTGAAAAATTCAACGTTACGATGTACTAGCTTTTGCCCGCGGCTTCGCTCGCGTGAAATTCAGGGTAACACAGTTCCCCATTACTGATATGCAGGTACCTGCTACCTGTAGTTTTTGCCATTGTGCCTTATTGATTGTAATAGCAAAGCTAAGTTTTTCCTTTTCCTCCCTCATTTCCCACTTATTTAAATTAAAAATTAGCCTATGTCCAAGGTCCCAACTATCTCTGTAGCAAAATTCATCAAAATCGGTTAAGCCATTAAGGCGTAACAAACAAACAAACTCACTTTCACTTTTATAAAATTAGTAAGGATGGTACGGAACTTTTCGTGCGCGTGTCTGCCTCGCACGTGGCAGGTTGTTTTTAATTATTTTGTTCACTTTGTGGCATGTCTCAAATAAATCTTTTTTTCATTTCTTTTCTATCCATAACACACCGACCCATCCGTCCCCCGAAAAGTAAGTTATGTATAAAGCCGTATGTTCTTTACAATTGTGCCGATAATACCCAGGTGGTTGCCTAGCAACGGTCGTTGCGTCTCTATTGCCAGCCATCTTTGATATCGACACAAACAAATAGAACGCTTTAGGATATTTATGTTACGTTATGTAAGGATATTGTGGTATGACGACTGTATTTTGTTGACTGTATATTGGTTTGCTCAATGGCGCTCTACGGGGCCACAGCTACGTTATTATGACGTACTAGCTGGCGCCCGCAGCTTCGCCCACGTGTTATCGGAAAAAAAGTATCCTATGTGTTATTTCAGACTATAATCTACCTCTGTGCCAAATGTCATCAAGATCCGTTCAGCCGTTTTGACGTGAAAGGGTAACAAACATCCATACATCCATCCATCCTCACAAACATTCGCATTTATAATATTAGTAGGATTCCTAATTACTCTTTGAATTTCCTCTAACTTCAAAATATATTTCCTCTTTGCAACTAAGTAGATATACATGTGGTCTTCGCATAAGACCACACTAATCCCCATAGCTGCAAGAATACTCTGTCTTATCCTCCATACATCCAGCTACTCCCTTTTGCAACGTAAGCTCAGTGTATTTTCCTTGTGATATTGTTGGGTGTCTTTTATGGCCTTGGACAGGGTGAACGATCGGTGACTGGGGTGGTAGCGGGCGCGTTTGAGGCTCTAGCGGGCGCGTTTGAGTCCATAACGGACGCGTTTGAAGCCATAGCGCGTATATGGTGGTCCTGGTGTGTACTAAGGGGTATATCGTACTACCCAGTACTAACTTGGGTTGTGGAGGTCAGATAGGCAGTCACTCCAAGTAAAATACTGGTATTCAGCTGCATCCGTTAAAACTGGAAGCCGACCCCCACATAGTTGGGAAGATGATAATGTGGTTAGCGGATGGTCCATGTCTACAAAACTTAATAATTCGCTCCCACCTCGCCACCCGTATCAACTTCTTACGATAAACGCAGCCTTATCGCAGACTCCGCACAATGGGTTATCAGATTAAATATGAAAACTGTAACGTAGACGGCCATTGTGGGGAATATCGGGCTATTGTGGGGAACACCGGAGAATATCGAGGTTCGTCGGACACTCCTTTTGTGAAGATTATAGTCGTTTGTTCTCTGGTTAGAGGGGTTTAGTTTTTGTTTGATTAAAATGTTGTGTTCTTTGGTGTTATTGTTTGTTTGTTATACGGTAGAAGTCTTGTACTAACTAGTTATGTTCTTAACCTAACGCTGTGGTAGAGCCCTAAGTCCAGACGCTGATCTAGCATTCTTACTATAAGGCCTACGTGACGGGAAGTGTGGCGTGACCGCAGGTGGGCGACCACCAGCTTATAGCTTTACTAGCTTTTGCCCACGGTTTTGCTTGCGTTAAATTCGGGGTATACACAGTTCCCCTTTCCTTAACTGTAGTTTCTGCCCTTGCGCCATATTTATTGTAATAGCAAAGCTAAGTTTTCCCTTTTCTTTCTCCCTCATTTCTCACTTTTTTTTAAGTCTTAAGCTTAAGCCTGTGTCCATCTCCAGGGTCCCAACTATCTCTGTACCAAAATTCATCAAAATCGGTTTAGCCATTTAGGCATGGAGACGTAACAAACAAACAAATTCGCTTTTATAATATTAGTAAGGATTTTTAGAATAGCAATGTATTTTAAACTATTCATATTTATTTGCATTCCATGATGTGAAAGGATGTTACATGAGTCTTATAGCTAAAGTATAATTATGGACCCTGTAAGGGCACAGCTAGTTTTCATAAAAGATAAAAATCATCAATAACAAACTATAACTAACAATTCATTTTCAATTATTAATCCTTACTAATATTATAAAAGCGAAAGTGAGTTTGTTTGTTACCTCTTCACGCTTTAATGGCTAAACCGATTTTGATGAATTTTGGTACAGAGATAGTTGGGAACCAGGAGACGGACATAGGCTAATTTTTTTAAAAAAAAAGTGGGATGTGAGGGAGAAAGAGCGAAGAAAAGGAAAAACTTAGCGTTGCTATTACAAATCAATAAGGCGCAAGGGGAACTGTGTTACCCCGAATTTAACGCGAGCGAAGCCGCGGGCAAAAGCTAGTAAATTATATAATAAAAACCAAATAAAGTCAAATTAAATTAGATATTAAAAAATTAAAGCATCACAACTCATTATTGCTAAGTACTAATTTAACTGTCAATATTTTTATCAGTCATAAATTCTTATTAAGATAGACTTAGTCTTCCATGAACTTCTGTGAGCTCGGGTCGTTATAACAAACTCTTATTTCGATTTCTACAAACTCTGTTTTATTTTTACATACTTCCCTGATTTAACTAACTCTACTCAGTGATTTTGGAATCGTCCTTACCAACAAAATGTTTACTGTCACTTGTGTTAAGAACAGTTATCTTACCACAAAGTACTAACTTGGTCCATGTAAAATACTGGTATTCAAATGCATCTTTAGACTAGAAGCTGGACTGGATAGACTGGAACCCGACCGGTTAAATTGAGAAAAGGCTATTCCGATGATGATGAGTAAAAAGGTTCAGCTTACAAGGTGCAATAATGAGCTGGTCTAACATTTAAGTGTAAAAAAATAAAACTATAGCTCAGAAAAATAAACGTCAGGTTCACACGTTCAAAGAATAAAGAATTTGTGTCGTAGTCGATTTGCTACGAAAGCGTCTACGCGTAGCCGTGACGTCACGTTGAGTGCTACGCCGTAGCACTACATTTATTGCTGTCGTTTTACTGTGTTCGAAATAAAATTGTCTTCTCGCTATTGTACATTGTGCTAGTTTTGCTGTGAATTCTTCTTTCCCGGTGTTGATGGCATTCTATTGAGTCTGCCCAGATCTTACTACGAGCTACGAGTTTAGCATGATGTCATAAGCATCAGATTAGGAAACTATAAACCGGGGTTGCGGGTTGTTCGAAAGAGACACCGCGGCTCCAGAACACAAAGGTCGACAGAAGGAACATGAATGGGTTTTAATCAGTAAAAGTCTGATACTCCGTTCCGTTCCGCCCATAGTGGTAGAAGCCATTTGATGATTGCACATCCCGTCGAAACGGCCTGTCGACACCTTGAATTCGAATTCACGTTCATTCATCATCATTCATTCTCTCGTCAGCCAAATTCTTTACCACTAGCCCACCTCTCTCAAGGTATTCAGAACAAGTGAAAAATCTTTCTTTATCACTCAAAAATATTCTGTCCAAATTATTTCCTGAAAATTGTGAGGGAAAACAAAAGAAAGCTCTTTTGTAAGAGGTCCCCAGATGGGGCCGGAGGGCAAACTATTAACCCTTCAGTAAAGGGATGTGAAAGAAAGTGTATCCGAAAGTTTGCGGATATTTTCGGGTTCGGATATTGGATGGAAGGTGTTTTTGTATCAGAATTTTGTTCTGAATTTATTATGGGTACGATGTTTTGAACCGAAAAGTTTTCTTTTTAACTTTTGGAATTTGTTATTTAAAGTTTGTTTCACCGGGAATATTATTTAAGGTAGACATGATTTAGTGTTTTTTTCGTTTTGCATATAATAAATGTAACAATTTTAAAAGTTGTTATTATGACTACTTTTAAACACCTGTTGTGTCCCATTTCAAGCAAACGCTTCAATTTTGGGCAGTCAAAAACACACTTTGTGTATATCAATATAGTGTTATTGCCATTAGCCTCTGACATGGCATTGACAGGCCGTTGTGGAATATCATCATTTCAAGGTTTCTGCAACCGAAACAAATGGTAATTTACGCACATGAATCTCAAAACCTATGATTAGACAGTCCGACAGTCATACCACAAGGCATTTTTTTGCGGATGGTTAATTATCAAATAACTTCTCCCACTCTGGGCGGAGCGGGGTGTGTCAAACTTTTACTGACCAAAATGCAATGTTCTTTTTTTTACCCTTTATGTTCCGGGGCCGCGGTATCTCCTTCAAAAAACCCTAAAGCCCGGCAGGCGGTGGCCCTGGCAGGCCCGTCTGCTCTGCTGGCATCTCTTTGAGGCGCACGTGGAACATTAACGGCCTGTTGTCACTGGACGGAGGGACGGTGAGCTACCTATTGCTCACCGTCCACAGATCTACGGTGGCCGACACCACTAGGCTGTACTGTAACTTTGTTTGAGAATCTGTCAAATCAATCTTCGAGTTAGATATCTCCTTGAAATCCGTACGAACCGCGGACACACTATATCCGCGTCACGGTTCCATCACTAGTCATAAAACGGGATTAACCATGGTTTACGACAGCGTGGAGCTGGGATTGCTTTGCACCCCCATGGGGGTCCTACATGGGGTCTACATAGTGAGTAGTTGGACATAGCAGCAGGATTTACCGGTAACATTGTAAGGCTTGTTGTGTTTAGAGGGATAGGCAGAAAACCTTACTAATATTATAAAAGCGAAAGTGAGTTTGTTTGTTACGTCTTCACACCTAAATGGCTAAACCGATTTTGATGGATTTTGGTACAGAGATAGTTTGGACCCTGGAGACGGACATAGGCAAAAAAATAATTTAACAAGGGCCTGGGCAGGCTCCTGTGTGTATATTTTTACTTAAATTGAAATTCCTAAGTTTTTTCCTAAAAAAGTTATTGATATAACCATTTATTTATTTATAACTAGCTTTTTCCCGCGGCTTCGCTCGCATTAAATTCGGGGTAACACAGTTACCCTTTCCTGGTTTGCATGTACCTGCTACCTGTAGTTTTTGCCCTTGTGCCTTATTTATTGTAACAGCAAAGCTAAGTTTTCAATTTTCTTCCCTCTTTCTCCCTCTTTCTCACTTTAAAAAAAAATATCTGTAAATTCTGACACTCCCTGCCGCTCCGCCCAGACCGAGAGAAGTTGTTTAATGCCTTTGCCTCAAAGAGAGTCAGCAAAGCAGAGGGGCTTGCCAGGGCCTCTGCCTGCCGGGGTTGCGGGTTGTTCGAAAGAGATACCGCGGCCCCGGAACGTAAAGGGCAACAGAAGGAACATGGGTGGGTTTTAGTCAGTACAAGTCTGACATGCCCCCCCGCTCCGCCCAGAGCGGGGGAAGTCATTAGATGATTTCCCATCCGAAAAAAAAAATGCCTTTCCATCCGAAGCCTTACATTTCTATTCGTTTCCAACGTCCCCAGAACGGCCTGCGTGTTTCCTCCTCATATTCTAAAAAGGGTAATAGATATTGGATTTCGAACTCAACGCCTTAAATAGCATCTTTAGGACTTGGGTGTTATTCCATTCCGTTTGTTTATTTGATATTTGAGGTTGTATGAGCGTTTTTATTAGAATACTGGGGTAGAATGTTGGTAATATTGACCTAAACTGAATACGATCTATATTAAAGTGTTCTTCTATTTTTTAGTTAGACTTGTACAGTGTTAGAATTGATTTGTCTTATCAATAATGTCAGTGCCTACTTACAAAGTTTAATCACATCGGCATTTCAAAGAAAACATACACACTTACATACAGACATACATACACAAACACATACATTTAAAAACAAGTGATGCTTATCCTTACAATATTATAAAAGCGATAGTGTGTTTGTATGTTTATTCCGTCTTCACACCTAAATGGCCAAACCGATTTTGATGAATTTTGGTACAGAGTTAGTTGGGACCCTGGAGATGGATATAGGCTAAAAAAAGTAAGAAATGAGCAAGAAAGAGGGAAGAAAAGGGAAATCTTAGCATTACTATTACAATCAATAAGGCGCAAGGGCAAAAACTACAGGTAGCAGGTACCTGCAAATCAGGAAAGGGGAACTGTGTTATCCCAAATTTAACGCGAGCGAAGCCGCAGGTAATAAATAAATATCTACTTTACATTGCACCAAACATTCCTCTATATTTTAAACAAAGTCCAAGTTCTTTCCTTGAAACAAGTAACTGTGGGAAAAACGAAAGTAAAAAAAAGGGAAGAGCTGTGTTTAAAACTAATAGAAACAAATGACGGTGGCTCTTCGGCTCGAACGAACACCGATCTTCATTAAGGGAGGTAGGATGCATCTCACACCGATGTGTAACTTTGACAGTTTTACATTAGTGAAAGAACTGTTTCAGTTCAATCTGGAAAGTTCCCGCGATTTATGATCCTTACTGAAAATAGGTTTTTCCCTGAATTGCATAGTCGTAAAGGACTATTCATCATAGTAATACAACCCATCTCTAAACATGCTACAGCGAAAACCGTTTTATAATATAACTAGCTTTTGCCCGCGGCTTCGCTCGCGTTAAATTCGGGGTAACACAGTTCCCCTTGCGCCTTATTGATTTGTAATAGCAACGCTAAGTTTTTCCTTTTCTTCCCTCTTTCTCCCTCACATCCCACTTTTTTTTAAAAAAGTTAGCCTATGTCCGTCTCCTAGTTCCCAACTATCTCTGTACCAAAATTCATCAAAATCGGTTTAGCCATTAAAGCGTGAAGAGGTAACAAACAAACAAACTCACTTTCGCTTTTATAATATTAGTAAGGATTATTTTGACTTTTCCTTCTATATTGGGGTCGGCTTCCAGTCTTACTGGATGCAGCTGAATATCAGTATTTTACATGGAGTATCCTATCTGAACTCCACAATCCAGTTTGCACTGGGTTATACAAAAAGCTTGAGAGGTGTCAAGGGACACCCGGATGGAACGAAGTTAATTTTATTATGTACAAAAAGCCTGTATACACTCAACAAAAATAATCGTAGCGACACTACACAGTTCAATGCGAAATAGAAAGATGAAACCAAAATAACTGGCTTGCTTTCTACGAGAGAGAGAGAGAGAGAGAGAGAGACAGACAGAGAAACACGCGCACGCCGCACGGCTTACAACTATAGCAAAAAGTGTCGTTACAACTTTTGGTCTTAATTTTTTTCTGTCTAGCCCCCTTTCGCAACGCTCGATGTGGAACATCGTTCCAATTTCTTGGTAAACTGTCAAATATCTATAAATTATAGCCGAGAACAACGGGTTTTAGAGAAACTGTCTTGACACAGACAGACGGACAGCAAAGAGAAGAATAAGGGCTTCGTTATTTTCCTTTTGAGATATGAAACCCTAAAAAAAACCGGCCAGCAACGGGTCCAACTAACGAACCGAGGATTCCGTGCAAAATTGCGATATAAACAGCCATATCTTCTGACTGCGTAGACTGAGAAGGTTTTTTTCACAACATAAAATGACCACAGAGTATTATGGTTTTATTTTCAACTCGATACCTTAACGCGTTTCTGAGATAAAGGGGTCTTGAGAGATAGAAAGACAATTCGATCCTATAAGGGTTACATTTTTACAGCGGAGCTCATGGCTAAATAATAGCAACCGCTCGGGTCGATCTTTAGGTTAAGCCGCGCTTGCCTAGGTTGGTCTGCGGATGGGTGACCACCCGTTACATACCGAGTTTCCTCCGTGCCTCGGAAAGCACGTTAAGCCGTTGGTCCCGGCTGTTATTTATAGATCTTTGACAGTCGTTCCAGATAGTCAGTGTCCCGAAAGTCTGACAACCAGTCTTACCAAGGGGTATCGCATTACCCAGTACTAACTGGGTTGTGAGGTCAGATAGGCAGTTGCTCCATGTAAAATACTGATATTCAGCTGCATCCGGTTAGACTGGAAGCCGACCCCAACATAGTTGATAAAAAAGGCTAGGCAGATGATGAAGGGTTACATTGTTTCTTTTCAAATTCGGAACCACAAAAAGGCACCAAAAATCTTATGACCGACGCTGTAATATGTATATTAAGCAAACTCTTAAACGTGCCCGTTATTGGAAAGATCCCTTTTTAGTACCCACAGTGATTCGAGCGTTCGTTTTTAAGTATGACGCATAAGAATCTAATGGGTAGTTACTTTGGCCGATTTCTTGTAATAACTGTACCGTCAGAACGACCATCCGATACGATAAAAGGTTATGTAGCTTTTAACGGCACACCTGGTTAGGTTAGTGTCTGTAAAAAATATTAATCTTACACAAGCTTTTGCCCGCGGATTCGTTCGTGTTAAATTCGGGGTAACACAGTTCCCCTTTCCTGATTTGCAGGTATCTGCAGTTTTTGCCCTTGCGCGTTATTGATTTGTAATAGCAAAGCTAAGTTTTCCCTTTTCTTCCCTCTGTCTCCCTCCTATCCCACATTTTTGTAAAAAAAAGTTAGCCTATGTCCGTCTCCTGGGATCTCTGTACCAAAATTCATCACAATCGGTTTAGCCACTAAGGCGTGAAGAGGTAACAAACAAACAAACTCACTTTCGCTTTTATAATATTATAAAGTAAGGATTAAATATATAATTTCCATCCACAAAAAAGGTCCTTAAATTCGCTACGGTGTAACAGGCATCCAGTAGTAGTACATCCCATCCCCCACTCCAGCACAGCCCTCAACAGTTTACGACCTCGATAGAAATTTATTACTACGATAATAGTATTTTTGCTCTTAAAATAAGGTCGCTTTTGTCCCAAACAACTTTAGTAATACAAAATTATTTGGAGTGTTGTTTAGATTCTGGGATATAAATAGCCGTTGTGTGGGATTGAAGATAACAAAATAATAACGAAGTATTTAAAGGTTTATTTTAACCAACTTCAAAAAAAGAGGAGGACTGTTTTTTTTGTACGTTTGTTACGCGATTTCTCCGTCAATTGTGGGTTGATTTTCAAAATTATTTTATACTCTCGAAGGGAACCTATTTAAATTTTATCTATATTGCTAATTTAGTTTATGAGTTATCTTCTATAACTACAGTTTTTAGTGTTGGAAGTCTATTTTATTTGCAAAAGTTTTTGGTATTAAAATTGTATTAACCGAGAATTGGAACTAAGTAAATGATGTTTATTTTGCAAGTAGGTTTTCACAAACACTTTTACACGTCTTTTTTTAAACTAGATGAGGCCGGTGTTTCGTATCCGACTACTCTGAGAAGAAACAGCCGAAACAAACTCAGAGGTCATAGTCTCTTTTAAGGTCCAGACAAAAAATCTTGGTCAACTTACATGAGGACTATGCAGACTAGTATCTGAAATGGTCTTTTTAAGAAAGCACCACACAGATTGAGTGGACCTGTCCAGTCAGTGCAAGCATTTGTCAGTTATCGTGTAGCTCGACTCAAAACCCAAGGAGCTCAACGAAACGACGAACAATACCAAAAAAAAGGACATTTGTGTAGGTCCCTTATAATACTCAAACTGCCAGACAATCGTCAAAAACAAACAAAGTAAATAAAAGTTATGGTCCACATGGTCCTCACATTTACAATAAACAACCAGTCTTACCAAGGGGTATCGTATTACCCAGTATTAACTGGGTTGTGGAGGTTAGATAGGCAGTCGCTCCATATAAAATACTGATATTCAGCTGTATCCGGCTAGACTGGAAGCCGACCCCAACATAGTTGAGAAAAGGCTAGGCAGATGATGATGATGATGTGCGTGTTGTATAACATAAAGGGCAGAAGAAGGAACATGGGTGGATTTTAGTCAGTAAAAACCTTGCACTTCCCTTACGCACCACCCAGAGCGGGAGAAGTTATTTGATGATTTTCCATCCACAAAAAAAAAACCGCAATTGACGGCACCGTTGAAGCAGTGGATGAGCGATCGTGTCGCGGGTTCGATTCCCGCACGAAACAAATATTTGTATGACCTACAGGTAGTTTTGGGTATGGCTGTTTGTGTGTGTGAGTTTAATTTTTTGTAAACGAACCCACGATAGAATAAAAATTCCTAGTGTGGGGCAAAGTTAAGAAAAAAAAAATACCCTGCTCTCGTTTTTCGTATTTTACAATCACCTTCATTACCTCAAAAAATTCAGCGCTACTGTACGTTATAGGCAATATGCAAATTAATGCATGCTGCGAAGTACACCGAACTTACATGCATTCATTTGCATGTGACTGCTGTGTGCTCGTTTAGATTAGAATATTCTAGTAGTTTTTGGTTGGAGAGTCAAAAAGTTGTATTTGTTGATCTGCGAAACATGAACACAAAAACTAACTTTTGGGGTTCGATTATTTTCTCAGGAGAAATATGCAGATATAATGGGCGGTGGACTACTGTTGTTTGTATTTTTAAATGTTTCTTTTTTTGTTTTCTATATTTTTATTAAGTAAGTAATATTAAAAAATGTCATTCAATGTATTTAAATGAATAAACGGAATAACTTTAAGAGTGATGGATCTGAATATTGATGGACGGAGAGCGAGAGGAAGGCCAAAGAAAAGATGGATGGATTGTGTAAGGAATGATATGAAGGAGAAAGGAGTAAATGATGCCGTGACGTCTGATAGGGGAGAATGGAAGAAGAAAACGTGTTGTGCCGACCCCAAATAGAATGGGACAAGGGTGGGAAAATGATGATGAAACGGAATAACTTTAAAATGCCTTTTTTATTTGCCCCCCACTAAAAGTTTCTCCTGTATCGTGGCTGCGTTTACAAACATATATACTCACATACACAAACAGCTAGGACCCGGAACAACCAACCTTTAGACCACACCAATATTAGTTCCGTGTGGGGATCGAACCCGCACTGAAAGAAAAGTACAGTCAACAAAAGGATAAATAATCAGGGTCGTGGATACAGTTGACTTTTTCTTCGAAAGTCCTGGACATTTTCAACTCAAATTTAATTACTTTAATGAATTTTGTTTTCTGTCAAATAAGATAGAATATGTTTTATTATGTACATTATACAAATTACAAGAATAACAGTATACAACTTATAATTAGGGTGACACAACAGGTGGTTTTATCGCTAAAAGCGCTCTTTTCAAGACAACCTCTAAATAAATCTAAAACTTTATTTGAAAACATTCATTTTTAAGAAAATTTCACCTGCATAAGAAGTCTGGTTACGTGGCTCTTTTTAAAAGACTTCAAAAAAAGAGGAGGTTCTATCTTCGAACAAACCTTCTGTTTTCTTTAAATTTATCGAGGACCGATTTTTATATTTCTTTTTTTGCTTAAAAGAGTATACTTCCGAGGTAGTCCTATATCATTTTTTTTTTATATCGCTTTGGAAGTTTTTGAGTTTTCTTCTGTAATACATATTTTTTCTTCCATGTATATATGAATGATCTGCTAATATGTTATAGTATCAATGGAAAATGTATACTCGTTCAAAAAATGTGTGAGACATCATAATGCTTAATCAAAAAACTTTTTTTCAAAAAAAAAAAACTTTTTTCAAAAAAAACCCTCACAAGTGGTAAATAACTTTACTTCCATAAATCGGTAGTAAAAATGTCAACGAAACAAACTAAAGTCACCTACATATTTTCTACTTTGTTTTTTTTTTAAGTCAGTTTTTTTTCGTTGACCATACATACATACTGAACCCATCCGTCGCACTTGGCAACCAATCAATATAGATTGATTTATGTAAATACGGAGAGGGAAGTGGAAACTTTCCGTCGGCAAGAGGAATGGGGAACGCATGTCAGATAGCGCTCGTGAAGATGAGAGAGTTTTCCATAACGTAGGGAAATGTAGGCAATAAGCCTAAATTTCCCAATAATATAGAAAATTCTTGAAAAAATTGAAAAACGTGAGGACCATGTGACAAACTTTATTTAAGGTATTGTTCGTCGTGACGATAAGCTCCTTGAGTTATGAGTCGAGTTACAAGATAACTGACAAATGCTTGCACTGACTGGACAGGTCCACTCAATCTGGGTGTTGCTTTCTTAAAAAGACCATCTAAGACATTAGTCTGCTTATTCCTCATGTAAGTTGACCAAGATTTTTGTCTAGACCTTAAAAAGACTATGACCTCTGAGTTTGTTTCGGCTCAGAGCTGTCGGATACGAAACACCGGCCATCATCATCACTCCTAAAAAGAAAAGGTTTTTCAAAACAAACTAACATTTATTTGTCGCCGATTGCACGGTTTTAGTTCAACGATAGTGATGGACGAAATAAACTGCGAAGGTTCGTTTCTGACACGTGTTTTTTTAGCGCCAAACGAACCTTATTAACATACATGTATATACTTACATTTATACTGTATACTACTGCTGTTCTCAACTCTATAATACCCTCGCCTCGCGGCTCGTGCATTAAATCCGCCTCGGTCGCAATGACAAAGTTTTCTCACTTGAATCAAAATGTACTATTTTAATGCATTTTCCCGATAAGGGTGTCTAAATGGGCATTCTAGGTCTATCGACTTTGATGAGAAAATACGAGAAATAAAATGACGCATCTCTAAACACTATTTGCATCACCCAAAGGTTGACTGGTAGGAAATGCTTATGGCATTAAGTCTGCCTCTGTACTTTGTGCGTGAAGTGTTAAATAAATAAATAAACCACGATTTTTTTTAAAATCTCCGTATTCTATTTTATTATTGTACAAATTAAACCTATCAAGTTAATTAAAAACTGATATTTCAAAGAAAATTTAGTGATTTTTCTTCCAACCTCAACGGTTTCGTTTTACAAAAATAAAATATGTTTTTTAATTACCAACGTCTGTTTTTCCTGCCATTTGCTATAATTCAAAGCCTCCATCTTTGATCTGCCCATACTCTAACACATCTAAGCGATCTAAATGATAATAGTCCTTATATAGGTCAGATAAATATCACTAGGACAAGATCTTTGCCTGACAAAATTTTACCCAAAAGCATCCTTATCTTTATCAGGCATAAGGTCTAAAGTATCACGCTACTGATAAGGCAAAGTTATTCATTTATGATTTAATGGCAACCTTATTGACGTTAGTGTTAAGGTTCAAATTTGCTTGTGAATGGTCTATCCAGACGACGCAATATTTTGCTATATTGCTATTCATTTCTCCTTTGAATAGAAATCGTTTTTATTTTCTAAATAAAATACTAAAATAATCTTGGATTAAAAGGTATATTCAGGAGTTTTAATGTTTTCGGCCAATCAAGATATCGGACGTAACCTTGGCATATATTGGTCGCTCGTAGAGGCTCGTAGCAAATCGCTACGCCGTAGTCACGGTCTACGAGTTTAAGCTACGCTTGATATTTTGACAAGACAGATGTGTGTGGAATCATTGGGATTCGATGTCGAAGGTACTAGAAGGAGATACATTTACCAAAATAATATTATAGTCATATATCATTTGTTAAGTGTATTTATTTACCAGCTGAGACGCAAGTAATTCAATACGTCACAAAACCATTGCCTGCCGCGGTTGCGGGTTGTTTGAAAGAGATACCGCTGCCCCGGAACATAAAAGGCAAAAGAAGGAATATTGGTGGGTTTTATTCAGTAAAAATCTGACACTCACCCCAGAGCTGGCGAAGTTATTTGATGATTTACAACCCGCAAAAAAAAAGTTCTAAAGTCTTAAATTAAGAATGTCGAGTGCTACATTGAAGAAACCACCTTAAGACACTTTGATTTATTCTCTAATTAAATATGTACACCAAAAAAATTGGCTGTCAACCACTTTTCACTTCTATGACTTTGGTAATAAGGTTGAAATGTGCTCAACCGCGTGTTTTGTTAGCTTTAAATGCTCAAACTAGCACTAATTTACGTTCAAAGTCGTCTGTCAGTCTCTCGAGAGGCATACGTAATGTAAACATGACTGGAGTCTAAACTTTAAACTAAGGTATGCTATTGGAAGGAGGTAGATGGGCGTTTGAGGGAGAGAACTTCAAGCCCACCCAGCCGAAGCAGGAGATGCTCCGGGCGTCAGGAGCCGCGAGACAACTCCCGGTCACCGTAGATGTGGGATATAAAATTCTCGGGTCACAATGTTCGTTCCCATACCCCTCTAAAATTTTGTATGCATATACAGTAAGTCTAAGAATCGGCTACTATCTATCTTTTAAACCCCTAAGTGATAAGGGTGGTAAGCAGCGGCTGAAACCGCTGGGCACAGCTAGTATGTATATATTTATAAATATATATATATATATTTGTAGGACTTTTTGGTAGCTAACAAATGAGTCTAATGACTACAATTCGCGAGACGACTTTCGCTCACCGTAGATGCAGGTCTGTGCACCGAGCAATGGGTAGCTCACCGTCCGTCCGTCTAAAGACGACAGGCCGTGATGATGGCGCGTTCCTGTTTCACGCGCGCCTCAAAGAGATGTCTGCAAAGCAGACGAGCTTGCCAGGTCCACCGCCGGCTGGGGGTGCGGGTTGTTCGAAAAAGATACCACGGCCCCGGAATATAAGGGTCAAAAGAAGGAACATGGGTCGGTTTTAGTTAGTACAAGTCTGACCCTCCCCCAACTCTGGCCAGAGCGGGGGAAGTAATTTGATGATTTCACATCCGCAAAAAAAGCTATGCTTTAGACGTCTTTCGTAGATTAGGATTGCAAGAGTCAAGTTAACTTCTGACCTACATAACTAGATCCGAAAAACAGTTTTTTGATGTGTAAGTTAATTTCACATTCACGCTGTAAAAAGTCGGGTTCGAAAAACTCCCAGAATCGTGTGATTTAATTAACTTCATATATGAGTTTAAAGCTTCGTGATACCAGGGTAAAAAACTGAATCGGTCTTGTGACCGTCCGGGAACGTTTTCAGTCTACTAGTCCTTTTGTTCTTTTAGTTCATTCGTTCTCGTTGCGAATGAAAGAGTGATTTATGATTTAACTGTTATACAATATCACACTTCTTTCAAGTTAGGTTTTAAAAATCGGTGTTTTCCAGAATACGTAAAAACCTTAAGTGCTAGTTGGACTTGCGCACCGAGGGTTTTGTACAAACCTGCGTCATAAGCAACTATATCTTTTGACTGCGTAGACTTAGAAGGTTGACACAAAGGGACCACAGAGTTGAGTATATGGTTTTACAAGTTTTTCCCTGCGGCTTCGCTTGCGTTAAATTTGGGGTAACACAGTTCCCCTTTCCTGATTTGCAGGTACCTACTATCTGTAGTTTTTGCCTTTGCGCCTTATTAATTGTAATGCGGAACGCCTCTCTGAATCTTCTTACGTCATATTTGAGTGGTAGGATTCAGAGAGTTGATGTTAACGGGAAAAGATCTCCCGAGTCTGTAGTAAGAATGGGAGTACCACAAGGCTCAATTCTTGGCCCTTTTTTGTTTCTTATTTATATAAATGACTTGCCTTACCTCATAAAGGATAATCATGATGTAGTGTTGTTTGCAGACGACACTTCTCTTTTATTTAAACTAAAACGTCAGCAGCTAGCTACTTACGATGTTAATGGCGCTCTAGCAAAGGTCGTTAATTGGTTTAACGTTAATAATTTACTTCTAAATGAGAAAAAGACCAAATGCATTAAGTTTACGTTACCTCATGTTAGACAAGTGGAAACTAGTGTAGTAATCAAGGATGAAGAGTTGAAACCGGAAGATAACACAGTGTTCTTAGGCTTAACCTTGGATGCTAAGCTGCAGTGGGGCCCTCATATAGATAAGTTGTCAAAAAAACTAAGCTCTGCAGCATACGCCGTTAGAAAAATTCGTGTTTTAACTGATTTAGAGACAGCCCGTTTAGTTTATTTTAGTTATTTCCACAGTGTGATGTCGTATGGTATTCTCTTGTGGGGTCATGCCGCCGATATTCAGACAATTTTATTTTGCAAAAGAGGGCAATTCGTTCAATTTATAAATTAAGTCCCAGACACTCCCTCAGAGAAAAATTTAAAGAAATTAATATACTTACTGTGCCCTCTCAGTTTATTTACGAAAATCTTTTGTACGCGCATAAAAATATAAAATTGTTTAAAAAATACAGTGATATCCACAACATAAATACGAAGAACAAACACAAATTTGTTGTCCCGGCAACGAGGCTCAAAAAAATAGGGGGTACGTTCACATGCCAATGTATACGTTTTATAACAAACTCCCAAACGACGTTCAAACACTAAGCCTCAATAAATTTAAAGTTTTTGTTAAACGTAAGTTAGCTCTTAAAGCTTACTATAATATTAATTATTACCTTGAAGATAAAAAGGCTTGGGATTAAGCTGCTCCAATTTAATTTACTCAGTGAGTGTCAAAATTTTTCTTTGTTTCATTTTTTTATTGTTTATTCCTTTATTCTATACACTGACATTTAATGATTTGACATTGATATTTACTTTGTTTTATATATTTTTTTTTTATTTAATTTTACATTTTTTTATTATGACATTTTATGAGATCATTATGATCTCATTAATTTATTTTGTAAATATTTTCTAGTCTGTAGTTGTTTATTGTGAATGTGAGGACCATGTGGATCATAACTTTTATTTACTTTGTTTTTGACGATTGTCTGGCAGTTAAGTACTATTAGGGACCTTCACCAATGTCCTTTTTTTGGTATTGTTCGTCGTTTCGTTGAGCTCCTTGGGTTATGAGTCGAGCTACACGATAACTGACAAATGCTTGCACTGACTGGACAGGTCCACTCAATGTGTGTGGTGCTTTCCTAAAAAGACCACTTCAGACACTAATCTGCATAGTCCTCATGTAAGTTGACCAAGATTTTTTGTCTGGACTTTAAAAGAGACTATGACCTCTGAGTTTGTTTCGGCTGTTTCTTCTCAGAGTAGTCGGGTACGAAACACCGGCCTCATCTAGTTTTAAAAAAAAAGACGTGTAAAAGTGTTTGTGAAAACCTACTTGCAAAATAAACATCATTTATCATTTATCAATAGCAATGCTAAGTTTTCCCTTTTCTTCACTCTTTCTCCCTCATTTCTCACTTTTTTTTAAAAAAGCCCTATGTCCGTCTCCAGGGTTCCAACTATCTCTGTACCAAAATTCATCATAATCAGTTTAGCCATTTAGGTGTGAAGACGTAACAAACAAACTCACTTTCGTTTTTATAATATTAGTAAGGATTTCAACTCGATACATGCACTCGTTCCCGAGATAAAGGGTCTTGACAGACAGACAGACGGACAACCAAAGTGATCCAATATGGGTTCTGTTTTTTCCTTAAGAGGTACGGAATGTTAAAAAAGAACTTAAGGCGCGGTAACAAGCTAATCTTTAGGTATTCGCGGAAGTGACGCTAGCTGCATACTGGGCATGGTCTGACACAAGTACACGACAGTATTGCATCGAAAGAATAGAAATAAGGTCGAAAATATTTCAGTGTTTGATTTTATTTGAATATCATGTCCGCCAAAATGTAGGTCATTTTGCAGTTTTAATTGAATATAAAAAAAATACAGTTCCGTGTTTGAAATTTTTTAGATTTGTCTTTAGTCTATAACATTTCCTTTGTTATAGATATAAAAAATATGATCGTTGTCGCTGAAAAAATTGAGAATTTCGAGACGAAAAAATTTTTTTCGTGGTCTTTTTAAACATTTTTTTTTCGTAGTAGGTACTAGACCACTTTTGTGAACAGATTTTATTTAAGTCTTTACTTTATGTATTGAACTATACACGGTATTTTTTTTTGGCTAGTGGCATGTACAGATACGGCTAACTTTGCGACGAAAATCTAGACGTTTTACGAAGTGTTTGCTTTGTACAGCGCCTTAAATCTACAGAATAAAAATTCATCCTGGCTGCGCCTAATAGATCCAGAAGTTCAGAAATAATCAATAATTTATCAATAACTAAGCCTAGTAAGGATTACTTTCTTCCTTCCAACATAATTTCGTCATCATTCTGACGTCATGTCCGCTAACGATGTGCGTCATTATCATGTTGACGTAACATCGGTGATGTATTGCCGTCGATTAGGCAGTGACGTATATCGGGGTATTAGTGATGTAATTATGTTAGAAATTATGGCATTAGGATAAGGTAGTGCTTAAATTACTAATATGGAGATAGGAGAAAGCGTTGTCTGGTCTTTTTTTTTTAATTGCATCTCGCAGCTCGACCTAGGCCGTCGTTTACTGCTTAACCGGACAATCCCTGTGGATGCCTTGAAGTTAAGGCCTCCAGCCAGGGGCCGTTGTCTGGTCCTTATAGCTCCTATATTTATACTTCCAAAGATCAGACTCTGCTGAATTGTAGTATTTTTTTTTACGGATTGGTAACCAACAAGCTTGCAGTGTCTGACTTTTACTGACTTAAACCCACCCATTCCCTTTTTTGCCCTTTATGTTCCCGCGGTATCTCTTTTGAACAACCCGCAACCTCGGGAGGCGGTGCCCCTGGCAGGCCTCTGTGCTTTGCTAACATCTCTTTGAGGCGCGCGTGAAACACGGACGCGCCGTCGACATACCCTGTCGCCACTAGACTATGACACTAGACGGACGGACAACATACCCTGTCGTCACTAGACGGACGGACGGATAACACATTGCTCACCATCCACAGACCTGCATCTACGGTGGCCGAGAGTCGTCCGACGTTCGGATCGTCTCCCGCAGCGGTTGGGTTATTTTGAGGTTCTCTTGCTTAAACGCCCATGTTTACCCTTATTGGGATTACGCACGTAGTGTTATATTGTTATAATAGCTGATGCCCGCGGCTTCGCTCGCGTTAAATTCGGTATAACACAGTACCTGCTACCTGCAGTTTTAGCCCTTGCGCCTTATTGATTTATAATAGCAACGCTAAGTTTTCCCTTTTCTTCCCTCTTTCTCCCTCATATCTCACCGATTTTGATGAATTTTGGTACATAGATAGTTGGGACCCTGGAACGGACATAGGCTATTTAAAAAAAAGGGTGAAAAATGAGGGCGAACGTGGGAAAAAAAGAGAAAACTTAGCATTGCTATTACAATAAATAAGGCGCTAGGGCAAAAACTACAGGTGGCAGGTGCCTGCAAATCAGGAAAGGGGAACTGTCTTATCCCGAATTTAACGCGGGCGAAGCCGCGGGCGAAAGCTAGTATAAACTAAACTACATACTTCCAACTTCCATACGTACTTTTTTTTTTTTCATCATATATCTCAACATTATGACATTACCCACTCGACTCGCTGAATGTCATCTTAAAGCAAAGTTAGGAGGAAATGTGCTGAAATAAGTGCTCCAGTGACGACAAGCCTTTGTACTCGGGATTTAGCAGGTGGCCATGATTTGTGACGTTAATAAATCTAAACTAATACTAGCTGTGCCCAGCATGCGTTTCAATGGAATTTTGCTCAATTTGGAAAATTTAATTGATACATACCTAAGCCTACCCAACCTGCCTGCCGGGGTTGCGGGTTGTTCGAAAGAGATACCGCGGCCCCGGAACGTAAAGGGCAATAGAAGGAACATAGGTGGGTTTTAGTCAGTACAAGTCTGACATCATCCAATGACTTCCCCGCTCCGCCCAGAGCGGGGGAAGTCATTGGATGATTTCCCACCTGAAAAAAAAAAAAAAAAAAAGCCTACCCAACCTACTCCACCTACTTTACAGCTGTTCTCGAGATTTGCGACTAGCAACAAATTTAGAGATTTATTTTTATACTATTAGAAGATAGATACTATAGTAGTATAGAAGACTATAAAGAGGAAAGTTTTTGTTTGTTTGTATCGAAGACTTCAAAACTACTAGACCAATTTTAAGCATTTTTTTTACTAATAGGAAGCTACATTATCAGGGAGTAACAAAGGCTATATACAACATTAGCTACAACCTACGGAAGCGGGGCAGCAACTAATGCTAGTAAATAATAAAAATGTTTATTTCTCATCACATACTATATGTTATGGTGAACAAAAATAATAATGTATAATGTCCTGTCGATACTTGTATCTGCCAATGGCTTAATTACAAAGAGCCTCGGACAATATCTAAGGAGGCTCTCGTTAGGCAGCAGGATCAAGGGCTTGATACAGAAAGCAGTACTCTTGGACACGGCTCGTTTTGTTAGGAGGTTCTTTCTATGGAGCCCTGACCGCCGGTAGCTTGGACCCTGTTCCCGATACCGGTGAGCTATTATTTATTTCTTTTTTATATTTTTTTATTAAGAAATATTTAATAATGGACTTTAAGTATATAATATGTATTCAAACTGTTTTCAAAGTGTTGGTAATATTTGACTTTAGAACTGTATTTAAATTAATTTTATTGTTTTTGTGCACAATTATCAGTAAGTTATCTTTGATTACCCCCCGTTATAATTATTTTTATGTCGATCGCTCAGACACTGCCGTAACCATGCCGTCAAAACGCTCAATATAATAAATACATATGCTCCATAAATAAAACGAATTTCAATTCCAAAAGAATTTTTTTGGTTAATAACCAATTTATTTCACGACTCTCCAAAAATATCAAGTATCTTTATAGGGATTGAGCCCAAAGAAAACATCAAATGAGACAGATTCAGATTATCCAGTGTATAACGAGATTAGGCTACGAAAAGTAAAAGAAAAAATACGAGAGTTTTCACGTGTCTATGGAATTCTGTGGGCGTTTTGAGGTTCGATCCAAAAAGTATATTTACTTTGGAGATTTTAATTGAGGAAAATTCGGATTCTGAAGAATTTGATTTCCGATTTCTGAAAAAGGAAAATTTGAAACTGTACATATTCAACGAAAGTATTCCCGAAAATTGATGAATTTTCGTAAATATATGGGGGTTATAAACCACAGACCAAAGGCTTCAGATCAATCGACGTACTAGTATGTCATTACAAAAATAATAGTTTGGAGAAACAACAAAAATATCTCGACTTGGTTGAGACGAGGTTGTCGATATGTGGAATGTGAGCTCGGCATTGTGCCGATAGTAGTTACGGCCAATGGCCTGGTTGCCAAGGGCCTTGGTGACCAATTGACCATGTCTCAAAGCTCTCCTTAGGCGGTTGGATCAAGGGTGTAATTCAGAAGGCAGTACTCGATGCGGCTCGCCTAACCACTCGTAGCATAAACCCTGCTACCGATACCGGTGGACGACATTTTTTGTGTTTTTAAATGTAATCATTTTAAATATTTAAAAATATGTGTATATGTTACTGTAAAAGCCCGAACTACGGTAAATCTTAAGATTTTCCAGTAAAACCTAAGATTTACCGATTATGAATGGTAAATGTCCATATAAGTTTGGGATTCGAACTTTTACCATCATTTACTTGGTAAATCTTAGGATTTACATTAAAGGAACGGTAAATGTCGAATAAAATCGGGTCCACCCTTTATAGCAGAACTTTTTATGTCATAATTTTATTTTGCATAACAACGGATAGCATAAACTTCATTTCGCAGAAAATTGTTTGGCAGACACTCATGTAACATACATTCAAAACTCATAATTTTGTAAGTCAGAATTATCTCTAGACATAAAATTTCATATCCATAATATTTAAAAGTAGAAACATCATAGCGCAGAAAGTTCACAGTCAGTCTTTTGGCATATATTTCATACCAATAATCATTAAACGGCAGAATTGTCATATCGCAGAAAGTTAATAGTAGAATCATCTTTGTCATTATTTGTTGTCATTTATTTTAATTATTTATTTCTTGGAAATAATGTAATTTAATTCAATAAGTAATTATCCTAATCTAAATAGTTCAGTTCTGAGTAACCTACTATAAACAATCCATTAATGCAAGTAGTTTCTGCTACTCGCCGGCCGCCCCCTGGGGCACAGCTCGCTACGCTCGCTCGGCTCGTGCGTAGGGGGTCACTGTTTTAACCTAACCTAACCTACCCATTTCTTGTTTTTAAAGGAATTAACCTAATCTAAATATAATAATATAATATAATATAATAGAGTTCCGGGTAACCTACTAAAAACAATATCTTTTTTTCTATATAATTCCCAAAAAATCTTACTTTTGCCTTAATATTTTTTGTATGATTGTAACTCACTGTATCTAAATCATATATCATATCATAATCTGTATAGATCTGTGTAAATATTGGAAACTCAAAATAAATAACAAACATGGTAAATACCCCGTTTTAACCGTTAATAATAATGTTAGTGACCATGTCAGTTTAAAGACTTATATGCCTTTTAAAATTATTCTGCCATCTGTATAATATGAAAAGTGAAATTATACCAAATAATCATCGCTCTAAATGAACATTATGCTAAACGATATAATGCTAAATTTGAACTCTGCTAATCGTAATTATACTAAATTTCATTCTGCCATCTTAAAAGTAGGTATGCCATTGTAAATTCGGAGTTATTAACAACCAAACGATAATTATATCAAATAATTTTTACCCCTTATTATTCCTAAAACCAACATTTACCAGCCCACATTGGTAAAACCTAGCATGTACTGAATTGGAATGGCAAAAGTCCGAAAATGTTTATTAATAAATACTTACATTTACCAACTCATGTCGGTAAATCTTAGGTTTTACTGGCAAATCTTAAGATTTACCGTAGTTCGAGCTTTTACAGTAACATATAAAAAGTATCGGGAATGGATGATTTGTTTATGGTTCCAAATTAAAATTTTTGTTTTTTTTGTAGTTGTTAGATTGGCACAACTGTTTTCCATTTTGGCGCGGAGTTTGAGTTGCATCTGTTATTTATATTAAATACAGTGCTGGTTTTAGTAATATCATATATAGTGTGTATTGCGAATTTCATAATGGACAAAAATATCGAACAAAGAGTTTGTCTTAAATTTTGCATCGCCAATGGAATTTCGTGTTCGGAGTCACTGAAAATGTTACAGAAGGCTTACGGTGAAGCGACTTTATCAAAAACTCGTGCTTATGAGTGGTTCAAAGCGTTCAAAAGCGGTCGAGATGTGATGGAAGATTTGCCTCGCTCTGGTAGGCCGTCAACGTCTGCAACTGAAGTTAACATCGCAAAAGTGAAGAAAATAGTGACTGAAAATCCCCATTCAACTCTGAGAGAGATAGCCGCCGAACTTTCTGTATCTCACGAGTCGATCCGTACCATTGTAACTAATCATTTGGGTATGAAACATGTTGCTGCTCGGCTAGTCCCAAAAGATCTGAATTTTCTCCAAAAACTCAATCGCATGAAAGTCGCTGAGGACATGCTAGAACGAGTCAGTTCGGACCCAACATTCATGAAACGCATTGTTACTGGTGACGAGACGTGGGTTTACGAGTTTGACATGCAAACTAGTCAACAAGCTTCGGAGTGGCGCCTTCCAACTGAACCGAAACCGAAAAAACCACGCCAAAGTCGATCAAAAGTCAAAGTCATGTTGACTGTTTTCTTTGACTATCGCGGTGTTGTGCACTCTGAATTCTTACCGGAAGGTCTAACGGTAAATAAAGAATATTATTTGAGCGTTATGCGGCGTCTAAGAGAGCAAATTCGACGAAATAGGCCAGATTTGTGGAAAGAAAATTCTTGGATTTTGCACCACGACAATGCGCCTTCGCACAAGGCTATCATTGTGAACGAATTTTTGACCAAACACTCAACAAATACCATCCAGCAACCACCATATTCACCAGATATGGCTCCTGCTGACTTTTTTCTTTTTCCTAAACTCAAATTACCACTTCGTGGCACCCGTTTTCAATCGATAGAAACCATAAAGGAGAATTCGCGGCGAGAACTGAACTCAATTCCGGAAGCAGCGTTTAAAAAATGTTTTGATGAATGGATTATTCGTTGGCGCAAGTGTATCGTTTCTAAAGGAGCATACTTTGAAGGTGATAAAATAAATTTGGATGAATAACAAACATTTTGTGTATTATTGATCTTTTCCCGGTACTTTCTTGACAGAGTAGTATAAACAAATAAACAAAAAAATAATAATCATATCAGCCTATAACTGTGCCACTATTAAATATTTGTATGACATACAGGTAGTTGTTTTGGGTCTGGCTTGTGTATGAGAGTTTAAACGTTTCTAAACACACCCACGATACAGGAGGACTTTTTCACCTAAAAATCAGTCGTTACCTAGCAATAATTTTTGCATAGAGTTACTTAGTGTAATGTACGGAATGCATAGTTGACGGATTCGTAAACGGTTGTTTTATACCCTGTATATCCACACGCTGATTGCCTGTAGATAAACTCAATTATTTTTATCCCGATTTAATTCCACATACCATGGTAACCCTGTCGCCGTCGTGTCGGCGCCTTGTAATCAAAGCACACTCATCCCCCACTCGAGTAGGCGCACCACATCGCCAATATTAAACTACGGACATTTCCCGGAGAGGAATTTGCAAGTTAAGTTATGGAACCCGCGTGCAATATCCGGGAGTGAAGGTCAAAAGCCACTGGAATTTCATGTGGATAGCAAAGACAAATATGTGATCCTTTTTAGGGTTCCGTAGTCAACTAGGAACCCTTATAGTTTCGCCATGTCTGTCTGTCCGTCCGTCCGTCCTCGCTTAATCTCTGTGACCGTTAGCACTAGAAAGCTGAAATTTGGTACCAATATGTATATCAATCACGCCGACAAAGTGGTAAAATAAAAATTGGAAAAAAATGTTTTATTAGGGTAGCCACCCTATATGTAAAGTGGGAAGTGATTTTTTTTTTTTATTTCAACCCTAACGTGTGATATATTGTTGGAAAGGTATTTAAAAATGAATAGGGGTTTACTAAAATCATTTTTTGATAATGTCAATAATTTCGGAAATAATCGCTCCAAAAGTAAAAAACAATGTGTCCCCCCCCCTCTAACTTTTGAACCATGAGTTTAGAAAATATGAAAAAAATCTGAAAAGTAGAACTTTATAAGGACTTTCTAGGAAAATCATTTTGAACTTGATTGACACAACAGTTTTTGTACAAAAAAGACAAAAAGTTGTACAAAATAATTTCCTCCTCCACCTTTAAACTCATAAGTGGGAACACTTATTGTGACGGACGGGAAACTACGGAACCCTACACTGAGCGTGGCCCGACACGCTCTTGGCCGGTTTTTTTTATAAATATATTGACGATACATGACATAGTGGTTAAGCGATTGGTTGCTGCGAAACATATCGAAAGTTTGACTTTTGCACGAAACAAATCCTACTAAAATTATAAATGCGAATGTTTGTGAGGATGGATGGATGTACAGATGTAAGGATGTTTGTTACTCTAACACGTCAAAAAGGCTGAACGAAATGATCTTGATAAAATTTGGCACAGAGGTAGATTATAGTCTAGTCTTCTTAGTCCACTAAGATATTAGCATATCGCCCAGAAATAAATTTATTTTCCGTCTTCCTTGTTTTTTTTTTTTGGCAAAAAGTTTTCTGTTTCCATTCTTCCATTCCCTTGTCTTGAGAAATATTATCATTAACAGTTTTTTCTTTTATAATGTCGAGGGAGATTACACAGACTCTTTAGGTAAGGGTCATTAAGTTACGACGGGAAGATAAGCGGTTTCCTGCTTCAAAGGTTTCTTTATAAATTAAACTTGAATGTAACTTTGTTCAGAACACAAATAACTGACGTTGCTCAAAAAGCCGCTGAGCTGAAGTGGGACTTGGCTGGCCACTGGTCTGCAGCATGATCTAACTCTTAGTAAAAATGGAAAATGAAAACACGAAAAGATTTTTTTGTGTGAGCTGAAAAAATGAACTAAAAATTTTTTGTAAAAAATAAACCGACTCCCAAAAAATAAAACTATAAATAACTTTACATCCGGAAGTCAGTGGCAAAAAAAGTCAACGAAACGAACAAAAGTCATTTCAGCATTTTAGTTATGGTATATGGTTTTTGACTGGGCTGGCCACATCTGCCGCAGGTCACAACAAAATTGGGCCAAAGTAACAACCGATTGGGTTCCGAACAACAGGATCCGGCGACGCAGTAAGCCCAGAAGGTGATGGCGTGACGAACTAGACTTCCACGAAAAGGACTGGGCCACAGCAGCAAAAGGCAGAAAAAATGGGAGGAAGGAAGGGAGGCCTTTGCCCTGCAGTGGTAAACATTTGGCTCATAATAATAATAAATAAATATGGTTTTTATAAAAAAAGAGAGAAAGAGAGTTATTTTCCTATGTTTTTTTCTTGTGGAAGTCGCTTATTCTTTTGCAAAAAAAAGTTTTTAAGTGCAACGATAATCTATTTCCGTACATGCCCTGCAATTTAAACGATAAATATAGGGCATGGGGGAAGAATGTGGCGACGATCGATCATCAAGAGAGGGATACGATGTTTTCATGTAATTTATCGGTTTGTTTATATCGACTATTGTCAGGGGAAAACTTTTTCTATTATCAATTTCATCGCCTTGTTTGTCGGTATTTTTGCATTGTTGCAGGTTGTATTGATTTGAAATAGTCGGTTCCGATGAAATGAATTAAATTTTCGAATTAAATTCGGCCATTTTAAAAGTATATTTTATTAGTTTGCTATGAATGTGAGGACCATGTAGGTTATTTCGTCAGTTTGAGTACTATGAGCAACCTACACAAATGTCCTTTTTTGGTATTGTTCCTCCTGTCATTGAGCTCCTGGAGTTATGAGTCGAGCTACACGATAACTGCCAAATAGTTGAACTGACTGGACAGGTCCATTCAAATCTGTGTGGTTCTTTCTTAAAAAGACCATCTCAGACACTAGTACTACAAAGTCTTCATCTAAGTTGACCATGATTTTTGTCTGGACCTTAAAAGAGACTATGAAAACGTGTAAAAGTGTTTGTAAAAACAACTTGCAAAATAAACATAATATTTCATTTACCACTGTGAATTCAGACAAACATTCAGCTATACAATAAATGTTTTTTTTTGCCTTGAAAATATTCGTAAAGAATATAATACCAAGTTTGTTATACCAACAAAATTTCAGAACAGTAATAATATCTTAGTAAAAATTAATCTTAAATAAAATATCACCGTATCTTTTGTAAATTGCTCCCATGCGTAGCCGCGATAAACTGCCAGTGTTTTTGAAAACCATATTATTCCAAATTGATTGCGTAACTTAAAGGGTTGATTTTTTGCAGCTTCAAGGGATTGTAGACCTCAGCTTTTGAAATGTCTATCTTGACAGACAGACAGACATACCGACACACAGACAGACGGACATCAAAGTCATCATAAACGATTCCGTTTCTTTCCTTTTACGGTACGGAACCCAGCCTTCTACCAGAAGGGCGAAACACCCATTTTAAAACCCACTTTAGCTATGTTATAATAAAAATAAATAAAATAAATAAATATCTTGGGACAACTCACACACGGCTATCTGATCCCAAGCTAAGCAGAGCTTGTGTTATGGTAACCAGACAACTGATATACATACTTATATAATTTTTAAATACATACATATCATAGATAAATCACACCCAGACACAGAACAAACAATCATGCTCATCACACAAAGTTTGTCCTGGGTGGGACTCGAACCCATGACCTCCGGCTTATCAGTCAGGGCCACTAACCACTAGACCAACAGGCCAGTCATAATGTTGCTAAACAAAGCAGAGAGTCCTGCCAGGGCCAGTGCCTGTCGGGGTTACGGGTTGTTCGAAAGAGATACCACGGCCTCAAAACAAAGGGCAAAAGAAACAACATGAATGGGTTTTAGTCAGTAAAATTGTAACACTCCTTACAGGTCCGCCCAGAGCGGTGTGGATGGGAAGTCATCAAGTAACTTGATGATTTCCCATCCGAAAAAAAGCTGTTGCTAAGGCCTTGGTGGCCTGGTTGGCCTTGTAGATTCTTAGACGCTTGTTAACGTTTGTTAACGTATGATTTTATTTGACGTTTTGTAAAGTAAGCAATGACTTATTGTCGGGCCTACTCTATCCTCTCATACTTAAGTACTAACGCTGTAATAACAACATTATAAAACCAGATGATTTTAAAAGAGTAATCATGGAGTTTCTTCCCGGTTCTTCTCCGTAGGAAACGACCAACCCAGACCGTGTACCTTTTCTCGACGTTTTATAAGTGCCCATGTAGGCATAATGTGAAATAAAAATAATTTGATTTAAGGCTAAAGTTGCCTGTTATTAACAACCACATATAAGGAGACAACGCGACAGCAGTGATCGAAAGACAGGAAAAACGTTACGTGACGAGAACGATCGTCGAGGAAAAGATTACGATCAATTGTTATTTATTAGTTTATTTTTTGTTTTTGTATTTTTTCGGCCATGTTTTCTTCCTGTAAGGAAGAGGTTAAGGCTCGCTTCCCATGTAATAGGTTGTGGATTTAAATCTGGTTAAGTACCATCGTGACTTCTTAATTTTTCATCTATAAAAAAATTATAAAGAGGAATTATTAAAATTATTATTGACGGCACGGTTGGCGCAGTGGCTGAGCGATCGACTGCTGCGCTCCGTGTCGCTGGTTCGATTCTCGCACGGAACAAATATTTGTATGACCTGCAGATAGTTGTTTCGGGTCTGGCTGTTTGTGTATGTGAGTTTAAGTGTTTCTAAACGCACCCACGATACAGGAGAAATTCCTAGTGTGGAGCAACGTTTATTTAAAAAAACTGAATGAAAACTGAATTTAATTATTAAAATTACACTGAATTGAATTTAATTAAAATGAAGTAAACTTGATTGTATTGAATTGGATTGGATAGAAGTCTCCCACAATTTACTAAATATTATTTTCTAATATCCTTTTTTTCTGTTATTGCACCTATTGTGTTTTGTCTCTGCATCACCCTAAGGTAGACTGGTAGAAAATGCCTAAGGCATTAAGTCCGCTTTTGTACAGTTTTTACTTGTGCATAAAGTTTTATTAAATTAATAAAAAATATACTTAATCCATACACTTGCAACAATGTATTCGAGGTTATTGGGGAAAGAAAAAAAAAAACCTCCAAGCCTCATTTTGTCTTCAAAGTAGTTCTAACCAATAAAACTTTGCGTCAAGTACAGCTGCTTAATGTCTATTTAACTTACAATGACAATTCGACCTCTACTAACCCCGGAAGATACAAAACACCCCCTTACGACCCCCTTTCGCCCCCTTTGATCCCCACGTAGGTTTTTACAAGGGAAAACACTTAATGCCAAGCAAATAGGCCTCGAAATCCTTGGAACTTTAGTGGGACATCAAAATTTATTTATAGACCGCACACAAAATCGAACCTTATCACGAATGCAATAAAGCCTACAATGTAATTGGTGATAAATATTTATTTTTCTTCTTTGCACCCCTTTTCCGTGACGTCATGGTTCCTTATCCGAACGCGTCAGTTCGATTTTGAACTCTATTACGATGACAATAAAGTTGGATATTTTTTGTACGGGTTAAAGTTTACCATCGATTGTCAAGCAGCATGTGACGTCATTAAGTGAGAGGGAGAGAGGAGATATGACGTCATATTTGCCGTCTCTCACACAGATTAGGAGTACGTAAATAGATGGAAGTCCATAAAAAGTTTTTGTGTTTTCATAATAATGAGTATTTTGATGGGTATTCGGGGATAAAAATGGAATTCTTTCCCTTATCCGGCATCCCTTGTCGTAAAAGAGTAGGCAGTATTATAAGTACTTTTATGTGTTACTAGCTTTTGCCCGCGGCTTCGCTCGCGTAAAATTCGGGGTAACGCAGTTCCCCTTTCCTGATTTGCAGATACCTGCTACCTGTAGTTTTTACCCTTGCGCCTTATTGATTGTAATAGCAAAGGTAAGTTTTCCCTTTTCTTCCCTCTTTCTCCCTAATATCCCACTTTAAAAAAAAAATAGCCTATGTCTGTGTCCAGGGTCCCAACTACCTCTGTACCAAAATTCATGAAAATCGGTGTAGCCTTTAAGGCGTGAAGACGTAACAAACAAACAAACTCACTTTCGCTTTTATAATATTAGTAAGGATTGTACTTTATTAGGTTTTTGGCTTCCAATATCGCACTTTATGTAAAAACATTATAGTCAAGAGTTTCGTCTTGAGATAGAAAAGAAATGTTTAAGAAAGAAAAAAAAAGTAAAGAAATGTATAAATAAAAAAGTCACCAACTTCTGTAAGTAAATTAATTTCCGTCTTTTAGTGTTTTTTTTTTTTAATTGAAAGGGAGTGTGTTTGTCTTGGTATGGACATGTAATGAGGAGGGATGAAGCACATGTGACTAAAAGAGTGATGGATCTGAATGTTGAAGGACGGAGAGCAAGAGGAAGGCCAAAGAAAAGATGGATGGATTGTCTAAGGAATGATATGAAGGAGAAAGGAGTAAATTATGCCGTGACGTCTGGTAGGGGAGAATGGAAGAAGAAAACGTTTTGCGCCGACCCCAAATAGAATGGGACAAGGGCAGGAAAATGATGATGAGTGTTTTTTTTTTGGCAAAAAGTTTTTTATTTCAGCGTTGTGGTATGACGGTATCTCACATAGATTCTTATCGAGTATTTATTTTGTTTTTGTTACTAAGACATATTAGAATATTGTCCATATACCATCGGTTCACAATCAAACCAAATCGTGTAACAAACATACAAAAATATAAAAATTCAGTCGAATTAAGAACCTTCTCATTTTTTGAAGTCGGTTATAATGGTAGAAATCTATAAAATCCAAAAAGTTCTGGTTATACAATTTTTTTTAATAACTACTATTTCCTGAGCAAGCTCTGTGTAAAAAAAGCAATAGTTTAATTTGACCCAATTCCCGGTTTTCGCTTGAACTAAAATTTTGCATACAATGGCATGACAATTGACTGACAACTAAATGATATCTTTGTAAATCCAAAATGGCGGACTTCCGAAGATGGCGGGCTAGCTGTTTTTGCATTCCCCAGCGTACGAGTATCAAATAAACATATTTTTAAAAGATATTATTTTGTTTTTTTTTATTATGTTTTGGTGGCTTATAGGCAATACAAAAGTTATATAAAGGTAATCAACGACAAGCCATTTAAAAGCCTCCACAGTAAACAGTAAAATGTGGAGGGATGAAGCACATGTGCCTAAAAGAGTGATAGATCTGAATGTTGATGGACAGAGAACAAGAGGAAGGCCAAAGAAAAGATGGATGGATTGTGTATGGGATGATATGAAGCAGAAAGGAGTAAATGATGCCGTGACGTCTGATAGAATCGAAGAAGAAAACGTGTTGCGCCGACCCCAAATAGAATGGGACAAGGGCAAGAAAATGATGATGAGAGAAATAAGGTATTGTCGTACAAATCATTACACGTATTTTTTTAGTAACAAGTTGTGAGAATAAATTAATATGTAGTACTTAACAAGGTAAATAATTAACTTTTATGTATAAAAAAATTAAGAAATTTTTACACAATTTTTTTAAGAAACGTTGCCCGACACTAGTACTACTAGTAGTATTTCTCCTGTATCGTGGGTGCGTTTAAAAACATTTAAACTGACATACACAAACGGCCAGACCCGGAACAACTATCTGTAGGCAATACAAATATTTGTTCCGTGCGGGAATCGAACCCGCGACTCGCAGCGCAGCAGTACACTGCTCAGACACTGCGCCAACCATGTCGTCAGATATCCGTGTTATCAGAATTATTGCTTATTGCATTATATTAGTGCATATTACAGTACAGGCAGGAATGTAGACGCAATCAGTATTGGAATGCATCACAAATAATTAATTATTATTAATTATAAGACAGTACATAGGTACTGTCTTATCTGGACAATAGTGTCCCAAAGCAGCTTGCAAACAAATCGTTTGAGGGGTGTTTGTTTATTCATTACAATTTGATTAAATGCTTTAATCAAATTGTAATGAATAAACTTAATGGATATAAGAATTGACTGTGCGAGCGAATTAAGGAGCACGAAGAAAATTTCTCAAGCGAGAATGCCGAGTTGGAACATACAGGGACAGCTTAGAAACAAGTTCAGGACATCCTACTATTAAAGCTGTTAAAAAACAATAGTTAAATTGTTTCAAACCTCAACTTATGCACAGACAGAAGATCTATTTGTTGTTTGCAAATAAACCGCTTACTTAACTTTTGTGTTAATTTTCAATTTTGGTACGCTAATTTACATTACTGTTAATTTATTTATTTTAAATAAGTATTAACCCCTCAAGGACCGCCATAATTTATGTCAACTATCCGTCAAGCACCGCTGGGCGGGCTCTTATCGTAAGCGTAATCTGATTTTGAGACTTATCTTTACTACAAATACAGTTTTAAATCGGTCGGAGCTTTGTTGGCACAAATTTGTGCCAGCGGGGCTCAACGGTAATACTTGGTTACAGGCACGTTTTTGTGCCGCTGGGGCTCTAGAGGTTAATGCTGTTTTTAGCCTGAAACGCAGGTCCAACCTAGTTCAGGCAAATAAGCAACTATTTTTTGTTAAGATGCTTTATTTTATTGTATACTAGCTTCCGCCCGAGACTTCGTCCGCGTGGCATAGTTACTTTGGGCTAACGCTAACTTTAACTCGCGTGATGATCGAAAAAAAAATTGTCATTCTGTCCCCTTTTCTTCCCTCTTTCTCCCCCTTTTCTCACTTTTTTTTTAAAAAACCAGTCCCAACTATCTCTGTACCAAAATTCATCAAAATCGGTATTGCCATTTAGGCGTGGAGACGTAACAAACAAAGAAACTCATTTTCGCTTTCATAATATTAGTAAGGATATGCAAGCAAAACCGAGAACAAAGCTGATGTGTAATAAAACACTTTATCTCATATAATGAGGTGCCAGTATCAGTGCCGATAAATAATGATATCGCACTCATATTGAGGATGCTACTTAATCAGATTTCATTATTATGACACATTCGAGTTGATTCTGAAAACTGTTTGCTTTGACATATCGGTACAACGATATTATTATGATTTAATGAAAATATCAATGCGTAGTAATGCTGCGAGCCTTCTGGGCACCTTTTCTGTTGACAGAATTTTATTGACGCCCTAAAATACTGTTTTCCCTTTTTGGGACTTGCATATATTTTAGTTAATTACTCTAAATTATTATTGACTAGCTGACGCCCACGGCTACGCCCGCGTGATATCGTAAAAAAAAAGTATCCTATGTGTTATTCCAGGCCATAATCTACCGTTGTGCCAAATTTCATCAAGATCCGTTCAGCCGTTTTGACGTGAAAGAGTAACAAACATCCATACATCCAGCCATCCATACATCCATCTATCCATACATCCATCCATCCTCACAAACATTCGCACTTATAATTTTAGTAAGATTGTATGTGTGTATCAAAAATAAATAATCTATAAATATCCTAGATAGATTATAATAATAGGCATTAATTTACAATAAATTATATGGATAAAATAAGAAAAAACAATGAAAATATCAAGATATATTTGACTAAAAGAGTGATAGATCATATGAATGGTGATGGATGTAGAGGGAGAAAAAGATCAAAGAAAAGATGGATGGATTGTGTAATGAATGATATGAAGGTGAAAGAAGTAAATGATGCCGTGAAGTCTGACAGGGGAGAATGGAAGGAACGTGTTGCGCCGACCCCAAAAAAAAATGGAACTAAAGCAGGAACATGATGATGTTGAATGTAAGACCGCGGTATCTCTTTCAAATAACCCGCAACCCCGGCGGGCATTGGCCCTGGCAGGCCCCTCTGCTTTGCTGACATCTCTTTGAGGCGCGCGTG